>OX637653.1:139666-2539666 GCA_951802225.1 Euspilapteryx auroguttella
GCGACAACGCCGATGCACAAAAAAAAACGTTCGAAATTGGAACTTTCTGATTTATACGCATGGAATGAAGTTGGACTCATTTGAATTTCCTAGTGTGGTAATAGTGGTTTGGGAACTGGAATTTGATAAATGTGGTTTTGTTCTTGGTTAAATTATTATTCTTTACTTTAACAGTTAGATTTTTTTGTTATAAAGTCTTGAAAAGTGTGATATTCAAATAAATATTCGGTATTTAATTTTCATAAATTGCTAATTACCAATGCCATCCATTTTTATGTATAAAATAAGTAAAATCCTGAATTGTTGATATAACATTTGCTTTATTTTATAACAGGAAGCAGTTTTATTTTAGTAACATAATCAGAATAAACTAACTAAATAACTAAGTAGACTTCCATCTTGTCGAAACGAGGAACAGTATCTGTCTGCGAATTTCAGTCCTCTATAAAATTCGAAAATTTATGTTTTTATAGAATTATTTTCTGCTACTAAGTCCAAACCGTAGTAATTAGGATGCGTGTAATATGAACGCCCCGCGCCCCTCACCCTGCTCCTCGCACCTCGCCGCCGACTCTGTACGCGATGAAAGTAACAAAGTGATCTTTTTATGAGACTCATTTTATAATAAAAGATTTTTTCTAGTATGGTTTCTAATAATAAATCGGCTAGTGTGACAATAACGTCGATTTTTACTATTCAAAATTAACAGAATAAAAAGACAAATATAGCAGAAAATGTAAAAAGCGGCGATATATCACACTAACCGATTTTAATACAAATACTTCTACTAAATTGTGACGTCTGCATTATCTACTTCAAGTAAATAACATAGTTAATTACTGTTAATTATCTGTGGGTTGACTGGAAGCAATAGCTTTTAGCGAAAAGGCCGTCCATTGAACCAGTCATACTCCTAGTCGTAATATTCTGTATTCGTATTATTTTTTTATTCAATTGTTTTTAATTGGGCAATTAACTTACCGTTACTTACATTATTATATCTTAAATAATAATATAATGCATAACACATCACACTCAGAGGACTAACTAGGAAGATCCTGTATCTAAAATGCCCGATTTATATACAGAGACGAACATTACACCCAGACCGGAAACAATTATAGATTCATCATAACAATCTTCGCCCTGCTGGGAATCGAACCCAGGTGCACACTCATCTCAGTCGACATCACTGCCAACGCAGCACATGCTACGGAGCAGTCAAATGCTCCGTGGCTCAGTTGGCAGTGATGTGGACTGAGCAAACGTGTGCACCCGGGTTCGATTCCCAAGCGGGGCGAATATTGATATGATGAATATCGATGTTTGTTTCCGGTCTGAGTGTGATGTTCGTCTCTGTGTGTGTTTCGGGCACCCTAGATACAGGTTGTTCCTAGTAAGGGGCTCTGAGTGTGATGTGTTATTATTATTATTATTAAATAGATACTTACATACTCTTTATAACAAACAGATACAGTAAGATATAATAGAAATTCGTCAGTCAGCATTGCGTGCGCTCAAATCCCTCAGAAATTCCTCATTCCCGTAACGAAATAGGTGCTACGTGCGCGCACAACAAATATCTGTTTTCAATACAAACGTCGCCTCACGTGATCGGATTATTTTGGCGGTGGGCCCGGGGTAGCGGGGTAAGTCTGCGGAGGGGGCTATCACCGGATATATTGGAAAAGTTGTGGAAGTTTCTGGAAGCTGCGGATTGGATAGAGTCTCCGCGGCGACACGTTCTGTTGGCAGGAGGATTGCTTGCGAGGTGAACTGTGGCTCTCTGGACATTCTTAGCAAATACTCGGTAATATTCATTTCACGTACTACAAAGAAGAAACATCTTCATAATTTCAGCCGAAAGACGTCCCCGACAAAGGTCTCTCTCATGCTCAATGTACCGTTCATGCGTAATGAATACCGTTGAATAAATGATTAGTATTTAAACCACAATAAAGCAAAAAGTTTATTGAACAAAAAAATTTGTACCCAATCATATAAAGAGAATAGGTACCTACTATCTGGTTTTGTAGAATTTATATAATGGCAATATGAAAAATTTGCGGTCGCTTAGAAGGAATAAAAGAGTAAATTAAAAATTATGTCCCCTGAGTGACCAGCTGCTGTCAACCAACGAAAAGTTGTCTCACCCAATTAGCAAGTTTATTCAGATTTTTTTTTTTTGTTAAATGTAGCTGCTTCAGAGATAGCTTGCTACATTTAATCCTTGGTGTAAAGAAACAATACAGAAGTTTAGTAATCGATTCTTACATACATTAAGGAACTTAGATAGGTAATCAATAAGTTTTCCTTGCCAAATGTGACTGCTTATGATACAGACATACATTTGGACAATAACAAGCTTAATCTGGTAAATCAAACTGTATTCCTTGGTATCACTTAGATTCGAAACTTCAGTGGGGCCCCCATATCTCAAATCTTGCGGCAAGGCTCAGTTCGGCTGCGTACGCAATCTGGAAAATCAGAAAATTAACTGATGTTTCTACCGCGAGACTTGTGTATTTCAGTTACTTCCATAGCTTAATGACCTATGGCTTGCTTCTATGGGGAAGAGCTGCAGATATTAACGTAATTTTTATACTACAAAAACGTGCAATTAGAAACATTTATCAGCTTAAAGCTCGCGAGTCCCTCAGACAAAAATTCAAAGAAATTGATATTTTGACGCTTCCGTCCCAGTACGTCTTTGAAATTATTATGTATACTCGTAAAAACTTACATATGTTTGATAAAAAATGTGATAAAATTAAAGACCTTAGAACGCGTAGCAAAAACAAACTAAGTATTCCACAGAACAGATTAAAACGGACAAACAAATGCTTTATAGGAAACGAAGTAAGATTTTATAACAAGATCCCAGAAGAGATTTTGATCCTGAATGATAATGAGTTTAAAACTCGTATCAAAAAAGGTTTGATTAAGAAAGCTTATTACAATGTTGATGATTATGAAAACGACAAAGACGCATGGAAGTAGTCTAGCTCTGCACGATATTTTCATTATTTCATGTATGTACTTTAAATCTTATTAATGTATGTTCTTTGTATTGTAAATTGAATTGTAATGTCACATATATATAAGAACAAAAAAAAAAAAAGAGAAATTGTAAAGTAGAGTTTGTTACCCCTTTCTTCTCTACGCTGTAAAATCATTGCGAAAGGGAGTAGAATCATTTGACAGAGGAGGGCTCGTTTGGGGGCGTCTCCAGGCGACCATTGTCGTAAGGCAAGGCAAACATTGTTTGCCTGAGCCAATTAGTGGGCACCCTGAACTACCTCGCCTCTATCAGTATAGGATACTTTACGAAATAAGGTATCAATATTAATCAGATTAGTCTAATTGACTTTCAATAAGCGATATCTTGTATCCTGTATTGAATAAATCATTTTTTACTTTTTTACTTTAAATATATATAAAACTCTTCCGTTACTGACCGACCGACCGACCGGCCGACCGACCGACCGACCGACCGACCGACCGACTGACTGACAGACAACGCAGAGCCGAAACTACTGGGCGTAGAGGGCTGAAATTTTGCATGTAGGTTCCTTAGGGAGTGTAGGTGAGCACTAAGAAGGGATTTCCTGAAATTTCCACGGGAACGGGAAAAAACGGGATTTTGTGTTTATGAGAAATCTGCGCGGGAAAACCGCGGGGCAACCTCTAGTTAATTAAATAAAATTTAAAACTAAAATGTGGCCATTCCACTGCTCCGTGGCTCAGTTGGCAGTGATGTGTACTGAGTAAGCGTGTGCACCTGGGTTCGATTTCCGGGCGGGGCGAATATTGATATGATGAATATGATTTTTTCCGGTCTGGGTGTAATGTTTGTCTCTGTGTGTGTTTCGGTACCGTAGACACAGGTTCTGCCTAGTTAGGGGCTCTGAGTGTGATGTGTTATTATTTTTATTCTGTTTTCTTCAACTTGCATTGTAAAGGAAAAAATAGTTGTTTAAAAACATACTTACATACATACATACATAATATCACGCCTTTTATTCCCCGGAGGGTTAGGCAGAGGCACCAGCTTGAGAGCCGGACCCACGTTTAGCCGAGTTTATTACCAACGTGACAAGGGGCCAGCTTGTCGCCGCGGTTATAACGACCACTAACTGCGGCCGGGACCAACGGCTTAACGTGCCTTCCGAAGCACGGAATCATCTTACTTAAAAATGATTTAAAATTTAAGTATTAATGGATACAACCACTTATTTAAATAATTATGTTTTGAAACATCGTTTTCTCAATAATTTTAGGCTGAAATATATTCTTTATGTTCGTACTAAATAACAAAGTGAAAATATAACGCAGCGATTACGCACTCACGTCTCGGCAATTCAGACTCAACTGAAATTGGTGTAGGGAAAGCGTGACTGCGAACTCGATGAAATACTACCTCACTTATATTATGCCTAGTACTGGAGATTATAAAACGCGAGGTAATAATTTATTGATCTGTTTTTAGTGAGCTTAAGTCTGGTAGTTTCCAGATTTCAAAGCACGTAAACACATGTTAAATGATATATAAGAAGAGAACGGACTATATACCTGCCTAAGATCATTTAGTAGTCAAAAGACGTTTTTGTATCTTTCGCATAGGTATTTAGCTCCACGCCATCATGTCGATCTGTCGTCCTATTAAAACACTAAGCTAAGGAAAAGAGTGAGTGGTTTTTGTAATTTGATTTTTTTTAAATGTCGCCATGTCGCCATCTTAAATCCTAGCCTACTCTTACTGTGGCGGTCTCATTCAGTGTAACACTTCTCTATAGTCTCGTGCGCACTAGATTGTAATACCAGAGAACAGGGTCTTTTTTACAATATAGAAAAACCGGAAGAATTACGCTAAAAAATTCCTACCTACTAATATTTCACTGAAATAATCAATATAAGATTGAAAATTCAATGAATAACAAATATAGCTCGATCTGTCAAAGCTACATGAACAACCAGTTATTTTTATATTTCTCTGATTTGCAGTCACAGCTCACAGCCGGCACGTCCCGGAGACCGTGTTCTCTCACCTTAGCAAACGAAATCTTTATAAATCTCTGACACCTTATGCCGTTACAATAAAGCTTGTTATTGATCACTTCTGCACCCGTAATATTCTTCGATGGTTTTGTTATATAATGCAAGAGCTATCGTCTGTTTATATATTTTTAACCGACTTAAAAAAAGGAGGTTACCAGTTTGACCTGTATGTATGTATGTTTGTCCGCGATTATCTCGAGTTTGGCTGCACCGATTTTGATGCGGTTTTCAGAAAAATATTTGTTACATTCAGGAGAAGGTTTTAGTACCAAATTTAACCGACTTCGGAAAAGAGTAATTTCTCAGTTTATGTGTATGTCAGTTTATTGAAGGCGGGTTCCTTTTTTGTAAAAAAGAAATTATTTTAATATCGTTGCCAGCAGTTTCGCGCACGTTAATAGTATCTAGGTGAGGAATTCTACTTCTACTGAACCGTTTTGATGAAACTTGCTGCTTTACTGACTGCTCCGTAGCTCAGTTGGCAGTGATGTGGACTGAGTAAGCGTGTGCACCCGGGTTCGATTCCCGGGCGGGGCGAATATTGATATGATGAATATCGATGTTTGTTTCCGGTCTGGGTGTAATGTTCGTCTCTATGTGTGTTTCGGGTACCCTAGATACAGGTTCTTCCTAGTTATTGTTATTATTACTGAGTTATGATATAACTTTAAATCTCAAAAAAGTTTCATTAGTTTTATTACATATAAAATAACCTACAGACAAAAACATATTCGTCAAAAACTACTATTTCATTAAATTAAGGTTATATTTTACCTTACATCAATTAGTATCACAAGTAAAATTTTTAATAAAAACATAAAACTACTCCTAATACAACAGACAAATTTTCAAGAAAATATTTCTAAAATTCCTTCCCGTAAAACTACAGTAGAAACCTCTGAAGCAAAGCCCTCACGTTTGTCTTTGAGAGCGCGCGCCGCGATATATGAAATACAAATCTTGTGACTTTATTCCTCACCTCTGAATTACGGAATGCAGCTCGAGTCACGTCTGTAGGGTTTACTTTACTTATATACTCTGCTTCTAGGAATTGTTTGGTTATAATTATATAAATAAAAATATACAAATGTTCGCTGGGTGTGGTGCATTCACGTACAAAGCCGGTAACAAGCGCTTTTTGGCGCTGGTTCGAAAAATGTATAGAAAATACCTGCGCGGACATTCGCGCCGGAACAAGCGTCTTTGTCCGCGCAGGTATTTTCTATACATTTTTCGAACCAGCGCCAAAAAGCGCTTGCTACCAGCATTGAACGTGAATGCACCCTATTTGTGCATTTAAAGGTAAGGCATTGATAGTGGACCAAGAAACAAAGGACTCTACAAGATGTATGCATCCCCTCGCAAGCCTCTTATAGAACCCGTTTACTTTCAAATGGATAGATAAACATAGTTATTTATAAATTAGCATCAATAATAATCTGATTTATGCATTGGGACAAACTACCCTTGATCTATATCGACTCATGCAACATGCATTTTAGTTCACTAAAAGCTCAATAAGTGATACCTTTCGAAGGTATAGTATTTAATTTATATTCATTAGGGTTTTTATTTTGGGCAGCGTTAAAGGTTTGCACAGCACAAACTGTTTTTCGTAGCAGCAGATTTGGTTACACATGAGAAAGCGTAATACTTTTTATTTTTAATCATACCTATATTTTATTTTCAGTAGTAAAAAGGCTGCACAGCGCAAACCATTTTTCCGTAGCATCAGATTTTGTTACACATGAGAAGCGACGACAGTTCAATGCAACCGCAAACGTATTGCGAAACTAAATGTCGAACAGCCGAGAGCTGAGAACATTTAAACTTGCCCCAAGAGAGTTAAATGTTGCGTGAAAGGAATTTAGACACCGATGCGAGCTTCTTGTATGCATTGTGCTATTGTCTTCTTTATTACAAGGTATTAAGGTTTAAGTGTCGCGTAATATTTGCAGTTGACAGTTTGAAAGGAAGAAATAGTTAAAGAAAAGTCCTACCATAATGCTTTACAACCTAGTAAAGTGAGATATTTAGGAACTGCATTTATTATTAGTTTGGTGTCCAAAGTTTTCTTTTACATGACCATACACTTATTTTGTTACTTAATTGTATTAATTTTGTAACGACTAATCATAATTTTGCACTAAATTATAATTTGCCTTAAAAAAAACACTTTTAGTGATAAGGGTCACTACCCGTCAAATGTCAAACTACTCAAACTGCGCACAGGGTATGTGTGCACCCCCGGGGTCGTTGGGTTCATAAGGCGGGGGCGTCGTGTAGTCATTATTACAGCCCCGAGAAGGACGACGGAACGCGGTGTCCCGATTCCGTCGTAGTGCGCTGGGAAAGAGACCCACGCTCCAAGGGGACGATCACCATGATCCCCCTGAGAAGAGGCCGAAGAGCCAATGCTGGAGGGGGTCGCGGCGTTGAACATAAAGATCAATAATAATAATAATATTCATTTATTTCAGGCAATATTTACATTAAAAGATGTTAAATAACATAATAACACAATCGATCTCCCGTGACCACCTTGCTAACAGCCGAGATGGACACCGGCGGGGTTTTAGTGGGTGCGAACTACACATAAACCTGCGGCTCCCTCCCGGGGCTGCAGGGTACTCGTTACCTAGTATAAACCGTTTCGCTGAAAATTTAAATTTAAGTGTTCCACTTTTAAAATACATTTCTAAAACCCAAGTGCCATCTTGAAGTTAGAAACAACATAATAAAAGTGCATATCCCCGCTGTAAACGAGAACTTAACTCTCAACTAGACCGACAATATTCTAGTACAACATTTCCGTAGGAAAACCCCATTTCTGCTGGATGGAACAATGCATAAAAAAGGCGAGATAGTTTCCAAGGGAGAGTGTAGTTATGAAATAGTGAAGACTGGGAAAAGTTTTGCTAATACAAAAACCGAAGCTCAGTTCCCGATGGGCTCGTAAAAGAGAATGCTACTACCGAGCGAGCACGAACGAACCCGAGCGTGCCCGAGCGTCGTCGGTGCTTCCCGATCGCACACATTATTTTTTACCACTTCATCTCACTGAAATATTCAGAAAAGGCCGTAACGCCTGTACTGTATAACGACTGGGATAAAGTTGCAGACACACAGGGCCTTACAACATAAAATTTAAACCAGGTCTCAATACTTAGACTGAGTTTCAATGTTTAATCTCTACGACTAAGACTAGGTCTAACTCTTTTTGTAGTATGGTCGACAGAGTCGTCTTTGGCCGGAAGCCAGATAAAGATACTCCGGGGTGCGTTGGTTATTAAATAAAGGGGTCGCGAGGCGCACTTTGAAAACTAACAGCAAGTTCATTAAAAATGGTTTGTTCGCTTCTTTCTTTTCAGAAATTATAAAATTTTAGGCTTTGCAGCACCTTTTGTTTGAGAACTAGTAACGTAGTTGATAATATAATACATGTTTTTTTTATAAAAATCTACGTAAATATAAGTTTTTAATATAAGGAATTAAACAAGTCTATTAACTTGCTAAAGTATTGAATAAGTTACTTGAATTAAGTTACAGAGCTTTGAGAGCTTTAGCATGAGAAAGTTTCCTGTACTATGAAAGAACTTCACTGAAACACATTTCAGCACATATTATGTAAGTGAAGCTACATTCCTAGCAAAATAATTAATTATTTCTGAACAACTATGTTTCTAAAAGGAATATAAGTTTTTTTTTTTCCTACAAATTAAACTAAATAAAGTCTACAGGCTTAACATTGTCATAATTTACGTAGGTTGTATGTTTTGTAGACTTTGAAAAACGTCAAAACCTGTTTAAATCATCTTAGAACTCACAAATCTGCACAAGGTATAGTATTATTATTGACGTTAAATATAGAAAACAATTCTATTTCTAAAATAAATAAATAAAGACATTTATTGATATTCATAAGAAGACTTGAGAAGGGTTTGCACACGATGGGAACTTCACCTGAACTACTGATGAGAGAAATGGGATCAAAGGCGAAAGATAAAGTAAACTAGGAGCCAACAAATATAACTCCTACCTCAGAATAATACAGCACCTTAAGTCAATTACTTAAGGAAGGTTTTCAAATAAATAGGCACAGGTTCACGGGACATAATTGCCGGTGCGTAAACAGCAAGGTTTGCGCGCGAATGCCCCGCGATATGAGACTGATATTAGTCGTTTGTTTGTCTTGCTTGTTGCGGGTGAATGAACGCTACTCTACTTTGTTGGTTGAGGATTCTCGGAAATCCCAATTTAGTATAATAACGGAGAATATATCTAAATGCAATTGCGAAATAAAAGGAAACTTTATTCCAATCAAAATACCTCTACATAATAAAATAACGAGAAAATAAATTAATCATACCATTCATAAGGCGGCCTTATCACTCAAAGCAATTTTTTCCTGACCACTAAGAGTGTGATAAAAAAAATGTTTGTATGTCCATAAAAGAGTATAATTGTGTAATATCTGCGTATGGAATATTGAAGTATTTCAGAGGTCTTCGCCATGGTGTTACAATTACAACTTAACGGAAATAATACTGCCTTAATAAAGTCGGTGGTTTACATCGACAAGTCTAGCATGTCTTAGACATAGACATGCTAGACACACATTCTCCCTAGTCAGACAAACTCTCTGTGTAAAGTTTTACCGTATTATTCATAAGGCTAAGTAGCTTTACTGGAGGTCTAAGTACTTCTCTGTTTTGTTAAATGGCAAAAACGTGACGTCAAATAAATAAATGCTCTTTAACGTTTTATGAATAGCAGGGTTATTTATTACTATTGTGTCACCAGCCTTTCAACTCTAGTATAATTCGAGCACGCGTTTACCGCGCCGGCACAATTGAATACTCGAGTGAGTCTGGGGGAGGCAGCAGGTTCGTGCTAGGACGGCGGAAAGATGATTAAGACGAATCCTGATGAAAAATTATACTTTATATACTTTTGCTTTATGAGCAAAGTGAGTTCTGTAAGCGAATTAATTATTTTGTTAGTTATATATTTCTTCCAGGTACTTCACAATTAATTGGACATGTCTTCTTCTTCTTCTTGATACTTAAGAGCTTCGCTCTTGTCGGTGGAGCCTCCTCCATTCCTCCCTTTTCCCCGCCATCTGCTTGGCTTCTTGATACGAGCTTGTCACCGATACCATATTATTATCATCATGTTTCTGTCAATTTCCAGATACTTTGAGACAAATAAACATTAGTATCTATTCCAAAAAGTCTAAAAAATATTCTTGGGTTTATTATTTATATTATCATTTTCTAGAAAAGAAAAATAAACTAGTGGCACGTATAAACCTGTGCTATACGTATAAAACAGTTGCGTTTTAGAAAAAAAAAAAACAATATTTTATCAAAATTAATAAGTACTTTAATATATTAAATCATAAAAAGGCAAAGAAATATGCAAAATTAACACTTAGGGTATTAAGTTTTATTTTACCAAATTTCAAAAATTAAATGTCGTTTATTTTCTTTCTGTTCCCAATTTGTATAATACAAGGAACTGCTTACAAAAGCCAGCAGGGGATGCCCCTAAAAAGAACCGTTTTAAGCAAATGATCCTTTTCCTCAATTTTACGTTACAACGAATGTCGAGAAGGCAACAAATTCCATTTGGCGACGTTCTCTAATTCGACATTTGAATTCAATTAGTTCTCTTTTCATATTCGCCAAGTATCGGTAGAAATGAAACGTATATCGCTGGAATAAAATTCCACTCGACGATAAATTCCATAATTGTTTGTGTTCGGAATTCCGATCAATTGAAAATTGCTGTCGCGCACTTTTGTAGTCATTTCGCTGAAATACGATTTCGGTTTGCGAGTGTGTTTATTGTAAATTTTGACATTTTATTTATTGCTTTATAGGGTAAAACGTCCTATTACCGCGGTAGTCAAAATCACGTCCTATTACGGCTCTATTTTATCTTTTGCAATTTATGATTCGTTGTGACTGTATATGGTAAAGGTGACTACATAGTGTCCAAGGGAAACTAACACGTAACTTATTACCCAGCACTCGTGCGTTTAAAATCGTTTAAAATTACTTTAATTAATTATTTTTTGTAACTTCACCGAAGCGAGAAGCTGTTTCATACAAACGCAGACTGACTCGCGGTAGAACATTGAATTTTCAGACTTCGTTTTTAGCTCAAACAAACACTTTAAGATTATGTTACTATATTCGAATACTTTTTACATTCAAGTAGTGTTAGTTAATCAAGTTGATTTCTGTTTAAAATTAAATTAAACAAGTAAATATTAGTAAACAAAAGTCCGCCGTATTAGGAAGGCTATTTGAGGGTACCGCCTATTACGGAGGGTACCATCGGTAATAGGAAAAACGCAGTGTCGGTAATTTATAAATTTAGTGGTATAATAAATATAATTTTTGAACATTTCGTTATTTTAGTGTAATTTTCATTAGTTCTCAAGTATAAAACCAATTTTGGAGGTACATGTTTTTTAACTAGAATCCTTGTTTTTGACGCTTAAAGTTGACAGTAAAATTTAAGTTTGTTGGAATACTGTGAAACCTAACGTATGAGTTTTAATGAAGAAAAATAGTCTAATACAACGATTACTAACGATTTGAGAGTTTTATGGTAAAGTCAGAGTGCTCTTATTTGTAAGTAATAACTTACATTACCGAAATATCTTTACATTATATTTCAGAATCAGGAAATAAAAACTCATAAGATATTTTAGTACCTACCGTATTAGGCAGTAAGGAATCCTAACACGGTGTATGGAAATTACAGAGCTAATAATTTAACCTTATTATTCATAAAGATAAGGTCGCCTTTTGTCACCTTACTTTATGCTAAGTGTATATTTATTTATTCAAAGATACCGTTCATTTAAAAAAGCTTTACTGCAGGTCTACTTATTTGGTTTGTTGTATGGTAAATACGTGAAATTCTGTCTAAATTGACATACGTCAAATAACTTAAATGCACTTTAACTTTTTATGAATAACACGGTAAGTAAATAATTAAAAAAACTTACACAAAAATGTATACTAAGATTAGGTTTATCGTATTGTCCCATCATTATAATAATTTACTACTAGACTTTACCGCAAATATGTTTTATTTGTAAGGTTTCATTAAAATCTATTTCGTAGTTTTTACGTGAAAGAGTTACAGACATCCTTTATTACAAACTTTGTCATTTATAATATTAGTAGGATTATTAAAACCCTCGTCCGGGCCTTTTCAAATTAAAGTTGGAGAAAAACGAACAGCAATTATTTTATAAAGAGGTTAAGGAGGTTATCGATTTGATCTGTATGTATGTTTGTCCACGATTATTTAAATTTTGTAAAAGCCGATTTTCACAAAAGTATTTTTTAAATTCAGAAGAAGGGTTTTAGTACCTATATTTAACCGATTTTAGAAAAGAGGAAGTTCTCAGTTTAGGTTTGTATCAGTTTATTGATTATGGTTCTGGGTCTTTTACATCCGTCCGTCTGTCTGCCAAAGACACTAATTTCCGAAACGGCTCGATAAATTTTAATGAAAAAAATTCACGATATTTTATTTGTCGTCCAAAGAATACAAACAAATATTAAAAACTTCAAAAAATTATGGAAATTTAGAGAAAAATGCAAAAATTGTGCCAAAATCTTCCTTCTTGAACAAACTTTTGTCGAGCCTCTACTGAGATATTGACCTGGTCAACAGACATTAAATAATGATCATTTGTAACTTCAATGAATGTATATTTACAATAAATATGAAAAATTATGTTAATAAGCTAGCCGAATTTGCACAAAAAACGCTTTTATGGGTATAACCTGCTCACATAAAAAAACGATCTCAAAATGGCGGCCGTTGTATGGGCTGTCTTTTTTCTCAACTCTCTCCTCATACTAATAATAATATACGCGAGATAGCATTCGTTCGGCCGCCATTTTCAAATCGTTTCTTTATCGGCGCGGCTTATTCAAAAAATTCGTCCTCATATTTAATTCATTCCGTTCCGTTGTGCGGAGAGATGGGAGAACGTTACGATGCCGTAGATTGATTTATTGCTTGTTGTTTTGTTATTCGCCCGTTCAGGTCAGGCAAAGAAACATAGTAGCCCATACAGCCAAATATTCATTATTCGTCTTTCCTAAACTAATTATATTACTAGAAACTTCTTAGCGCGAGGCCATTTATTAAATAGTTGATACACAAAATATTATCATAATAGCCCCTTACTAGGAAGAACCTGTATTTATGTACAGTGCCAGTAACAATTACAGCCATTGCATACCATTTTCTGATTTCACGGACCCATGAGCTGAGATGAAATTGTTTCATCGTGCGTGTGTTGTCATCCCATACTCCGTAATAGGCTGTGCTTACCGCCGTAATGGGCTTCAAACTTTTTTTTGCCGCCGTAATAGGAATTCCGAATTGTTAGAAAAAAAAAATATTTAAAATTAATTATCACTCTAAAATAAATAAAACGACAACTGAAATAGAAAATATAATTTTGATGAGTTGCAAAAAAAAATTTAAATATCTGCTAAAATATTTAGAAATGTTTAATTTCTTACCCTACTTTAAAATGTCGTCAAAACGCGCCGTAATAGGGCATGTTACCCTATACGTTATCACTTCAACTGATTTTTTTTTAAGATTTAGGTATAAGTTTAAAATACGATACTTGGTATTACACAGTAAAGGACACTGCTTAATTAGATTTTTTTTCTAAGTTCTTGTCTTTTATGGGAGGAGATGGGGTAGTTGTATTAGGCCGGGACCACACAAAGGCACCTTCTCAGCATGTGCTACTAGAAACGCAACGTCGATTATTGTGCCTGGGAAAAGTAAGCTTCAGGGGCGTTATTGTTTCCTCGATGCAGTCACAAATTGTGCACCAACCACTGAAAGCGTTGATAAAGCAGTATCAATTACAGCGTTTTAAATTAAACTCTATTATCATGAAAGTAAAGGCGTATTTAGTGTGAAAGGATAGAGATTAGATGTCAGCGAAGCGCAGCGGATTTAATTATTGTGCTAAGTGCAGGAGGAAATGCCGCTTTAGACTCGAACGAAACACAGATAATGCTACCAAGAAATATAGCTTTGTGTGTATAAAGTTCTCATTTCTTAGGTGACCGTTTACATTAATTCTTTCTATACCTAGTTTTGTGTTCGTTACCAAAAAACAGGACTTCTCAGGGAATGGATTTGTAATGCTCTCTACGAGTTTCTCAAAATTATTGGCCCGAAATAACCCATATATAATAATGGCAAAAACGAAAGGAAAATCACGTTAAAATATTAAAGTATTTTGCAATGTTTTGTAAATCGTGGCTTTTTCCGAAAGAATATCTATACCCGGATTTGTTTTATATCTTTTTAACTGAGTCAACACAAAGGAAACTTGTGTTAACAGAGTGCGGAAAAAACCACTCATGAAAGGCTGTGAGGAGACCATTGCATAACTATCTCTAAAATAAAAGAATTCCCAGTTAAACCCGGTTACCAAAGAGGAAGCTCTTTTGTCATGAAACTCAAGTTGTTTGCTGAACAGCAATTAAAGCGGCGACTCGTCTCCCGCGCTAATCGGCGACATAACCGGCGAACGTGCGCCGCGGCGAGCCGAGCCGAGCCGAGCCGAGCTGAGTCGGCGTACGTGATGCCACACTTAGTAGTGTTCTTAGATTAGGTTAACTACAGATTATGCTGTAGTTATTATTATGTAAGTAAAGGCAGTGAGTTCGTTAACCTACTTATCAACCTACATCGCGTCAAGCCACAACGCTGTAATTTAGTCATGGACTAATCTGCTGACTGATTATGCTCCAGTCACGTATTACGAACTTCAATCGGGAAGTAAGTACTTTATTTGCTATATAAGTAGTAGAATCGTCATTACTGTTTTAAGAAAATATTTGTCATCAAACCTTACCTATTCATACATAACCTAACGCTTGTCTCCAATCAAGGTACGCAGAGACAAATGATTTTCACTTGCTAAAATCTTACGCCTTACTTGTACGTGACCAGACGTACTTCTCTTGTTTTCAACCTTGTAGAGAAAGTATCGATAAATCAGTTGACCTTGAACTTTGAACTAGTATAATAATAATAACACATCACACTCAGAGCCCCTAAGTAGGAAGAACCTGTATCTATGGTGCCCGAAACACACACAGAGACAAACATCACACCCAGACCGGAAACAAACATCGATATTCATCATATCAATATTTGCCCCGCCCGGGAATCTATTCATTATGCAAATATAACTTTTAGCTAAAACCTATGAGATTCAGTATCTATTGCAGTGAGCGACTATCTCAATGCAAAGCAAATAAAACCTCAGTAATAAGGAAATAAAACTCCTTATTGATCGGGGCATCAGTGCATTGCATTGTGCTGAATGCGCGGCGCTCGCCAAATGTCTCCATACTGTGTGTTGGCAGGCTCGTTGCGGCGGTAATGCGCCGGAGGGACGTTTTAGAGCGAGGCGACTGTTGCTATAGGCAGGATCAAGGGGTGCTCTTGAGTATTTTTTTTTAAACATTTTGTTTGCGTTGTTTTTGTCACTCTAGATGTAGAGTCACAGATTGGTCATATTAAGAGACTATCAGGGTGATACGTTGTTTATTTTTGGTAAACAATTAGTATTATTGTAAAAATGGTCAAACTATTAAAACCTCACCGCGTCGTGCGCAAATTAACTGTGCAAAATTTAAATGCATTTGAGGGTAGGCAAACGTTATGCGTTCGAGGGTAGGCAAACGTTCCACGGGTTAATAAAACATTTATTTAGGATAATTAATATAAAAATAAATATTTTTTAGAGTTACTAAAGTAAAGTTGTAGTTAACATAGCCGATTTTCTTTGGTAAAATCTGCTCCAAATCAAGATTGTATAAGATTCCAACAGAATTTTGCTCGCTGGCCGAAAAAAATACATGTAAATAATTAACGATTTCTTGTGCATTGTCGGGGCATTATTAGTGTAAGTAAGAAATTATGTAATTTTTAACTTTAATGAATTCAATTCAATATTGTCATTTACCCTTTTAGTTATAATGCGATCTAATTGGGCAATCTTCTCTAGAGTTTATTTGAGCGGTCACGCTGTGTCGCACCGCTGAGAAATGTGCCCGGAGCACCCTGTGGCTTCGTTATGGAGTGCTTGCGGCGTAACGTGCCACTGATCGTTACACCACTACTTAAATAGCGCATTTTACTGCTACCACTTTAATATCACTATTATATGACCTCTAGCCTTATAAGACAACTTGACTGCAAGGAAATTTAGATCTTAGCGGTAATAATTAGAAATGAATTTGCAATCTTAACAAAATTACTGATCTTTGTGTAGTATTAAATTCTAGAAAATATTTTTTTAAACTGTAATTAACAGAAATGGAATTCGCTGCCAAATGTAGTTTTTACTTTTGTTGCTTTTAAATTGGTATATTTATAAAACGATACTTTTGGTATTTTGTCCGTGAATGCGACAGCTCTCAAATACAGTCTGGAAGACACCCTTGTTAAGTACTTCATCGTCATCTGTTACACGATAATCAACTTTATCTTATTGACCAACCAATTACAGAAGTCTAACAAACAAAACGTTTATATTCTTTGATCTAACCCTTTTGTAAGGATGTGTGCCCTTATATAATTGATAGACGTCTGATCTGGTTGATATATGTTTAATTATGATATTACTTAACCTAAGTACAAGTGGGTGGAAGGTGGGTGGCCGTACCCCACTACACTTTATTTCATCCAAATAATACCAAGTTTTAAAGCAGCGTATGAGCCCGGCCCGTATATCCGACAAGTTCTATGCACTACTTCCCCTACTAAACTGATTACTTAAAGTGAACTCTGTTTTCACTTGTTCCAACTTACACACTAAGTAACTCTGCTCGCTAGCTCAAGTTTACATTTCAATTTAGGAAAGAGGATAGAATTTACAAAAGGACCATGTTATAGGAGCCTAGGTAAATATAATTTGTTACTATATACCGGGTGTTTCTGACAAGGCGGTAATAAATCAAAGGAGGGCTTCTGCTCACCATAACTAACGACTTTCCCAAAGCAACATAAGTCGAAATCTGAAAAAAAAAATTACAGCTGTTCCATACATTGGTTCGATACGGGACAGCTGATTTTTGTTTTGAGATTTCGACCCATGTTGCTTTGGGAAAGTTGTTAGGTATGGCGAGCTGAATACTTCCTTTGATTTATTACCGCCTTGTCAGAAACACCCGGTATATAAGTGTATTTGTTACTATAGATACTTGGGGTTTGAGTAATAAGCAAGATTAACTTAAGTATATTTTATTTATCAGATAAAAACATAACTAAATTTTTTTTTTTTTTCTTTTTAATATTCATTTAAAACCTCAACATATAAAGCATAAAAAGTTGCCTTTGTATTAATCCAGGGTGTCAGCTAACTCCATATCAAATTTTATTGTAATCGCTACAGAAGTTTAGACGTGATGAAGTAACAAACATACACACTAACAAACTTTCGCATTTATAATATTTATTTATTTATTATTAAGGTGACACAACATAATACAGTTTATAAAAGTAAACACCATAAGAACTAGAAAACATTTGAACTAAACTGCATTACAAAAGGTGCACACACAAAAGCAATATTTGTTTTAGAGTAGAAAAAAATAATAATATTCATAACATAATAAAAGCCAACCTACGTACGTGCATATATCATACTAATAATAATTAAGCGATACATGGTATTTTAGAAAATAAAAATAAGCAACGAAAAGCCTAACCTTACATCAATAGATAGGAACAATAGTTACAGTTAAATAATAATAAATATATATTAAGTAATAAATTAAGTATAAATAAACACACGAGTCCACTTAAAAAAAAAAAAACAAATTTGGTTTAAATGAAAGATTTTATTTGTTTGGTGAACACATTTAAGCTTTGACCAAAAATGTCTAGGGTATTATGATTTAAAACTAAATCGTTATACTCTCGACACATGCGAACAATAGGATTATAATAGGATGTGTTATTTTTATATACTAATAATGAAAAAGGCCGGGGTCGGCGACGACTGATCTTAATGTTGAATGAAATAGCCGAAAGAAGGGATGGTGAAACAATCTGTGAGTGCAGTATTTTATGGAGGTATATCATGTTGAACCGAGCTCGTCTGATGTGCAGAGGTGTCATATTGAATTTCGTCATACGTGCAGTGTAAGAGTTAAGTGTTCGACCATAACCGTAACGATAGCCTAACAATTTAAGGAATTTCCTTATAATTTCCTTATAATAATAATATTGGTGAGATGAGATAATATACTTGCCATAATTAAACGCAACGTAAACGACAAAGACGCATGGCAGTAGTCTAGCTCTGCACTTAAGATATTTTCATTATTTCATGTACTTTCATTTTTATTAATCAGTTCATTGTATTGTCACCTAATTGTATTGCAATTGTAATATCACAAAAGAAAAAAAAAAGAGAGAGATAAATTGTAAAATAGAGTTTGTTACCCCTTTCTTTTCTACGCTGTAAAATCATTGCGAAAGGGAGTAGAATCATTTGACAGAGGAGTGCTCGTTTGGGGGCCTCTCCAGGCGACTATTGTCGTAAGGCAAGGCAAACATTTGTTTACCTGAGCCAATTGGTGGGCACCCTGAACTACCTCGCCTCTCACAGTATATGATACTTTACCATTCATAGTCGACACATTTGTCAAACATTAGGCAAACATTGGTTCAGCCAAAAAATAAAAAACGAGTAAAAAAAAAGTCGCGCGGCGCCCCGCTCGTGACCGGTACAGATCTGTACCGAGTTGATTCCACGCCCGTTGTAACTTATCGCTACAGATCTGTACCGAGTTGAGCCGAACGGCTAATTGACTTTCAATAAGTGATATCTTGTATCCTATATTGAATAAAGATTTATTTGATTTGATTTGAGTTGAACGGATAATGTCCTGCCACTTCAGCACGAATTACAAATGGTCGCGAAGAGTCATCGAATCACTGGAAGACGCAGGGTTGGTAGACCCGTCGTAAGTAGGTCATTAATGACATGGTAAAAGTAATAATAATAATAATAACACATCACACTCAGAGCCCCTAACTAGGAAGAACCTGTATCTAGGGTACCCGAAACACACACAGAGACGAACATCACACCCAGACCGGAAACAAACATCGATATTCATCATATCAATATTCTCCCCGCCCGGGAATCGAACCCAGGCGTGTGCCATGTGTATGCACATGCACACATGCTTACTCATTCCACATCACTGCCAACTGAGCCATGGAGCAGTCAAAGTTTGCGAGAGTATACAATGGTGAACGTCGCACAAGATCAGTTATTATGGAGAATGGTGTGAGAGGTCTATGTTCAGCATTGGAAGTCTTTCGACTGACATGATGATGATGATGAAGACCTGTAATATTGGTAATTTATAAAATTTTCTAGAGGCTCCCCGCGATTTCTCATAAACAACAAAATCCTATTTATTCCCGTTTTCATAAGAATTTCGGGAATTTATTCCTTAGTGCTCCCCTACTCCCCAAGGAACCCACGTGCAAAATTTCAGCCACTCAGCTACGCCCAGTAGTTTTCTGCTCTGCGTTGTCTGTCAGTCAGTCAGTAAAGAAAGAGTTTTATATAGATTGATAACTCAGATATTACAAATTTGACATCAAAGAAGGCAGATAATAAAACCAGCCCCTGCAGCACGACGGACCATTTGTCGAATCTAACTGTCATTTTTAATCACTTTTGACATTTCAATGCTGGAAAATGTATGGAGATGATCGACAAAAGTGACAGTTAAATACGACAAATTCGGAAAACTGTCCGTCATGTTACCACCGCTGCTCGACAAATACCTCATGCTTGATTAAATTTCAATTTGAACCTTCTAAAACGAAACATCCCTCTAGCCAGCTAAGGCGAACTTCCAAATAAATTAAAGTTTTTAATTAGAACATAATGAAAGATCTCATGACGAGGTTATTGAGGTCATCCTATTTATATTTACTACTAGAGGCTGCCGCTGATTTAACCCACGTAGATTTCTCATAAACTCATAAAATCCCGTTTTTTTCCCGTTCCCATTGGAATTTCGAGAAATCATTTCTTAATGCTCATCTACACCCTCTAAGGAACCAACATGCCAAATTTTCAGCGTTTTATGCCCAGTAGTTTTGGCTCTGCATTGTCTGTCAGTTAGTCAGTAACGAAAATGTTTTATAATTATTGATTTATGGAACAAAGCGCTCGCTTTACCTCGTATAGAAGTTCTCGGATCCAACCTCATCCGCTGACAAGTTAGTGATACACCCTGTTATTCATAAAAAGTTAAAGAACAGTTTAGTTATTTGACGTATGTCAATTTAGACTGGATGTGTCGTATTTACCATACAACAAACCAGAGAAGTAGACCTCCAGTAACGCTACTTAAAATCTACTGTATATTTATGAAAAATACGGTTAGTCACTAACTTCCAGCAGATACTAGGTAGTTTTGTTCTACCGATGCGCTACGTGCTTAAAAATTGTAACAAAGAAACCAAATTTGAGAATCTATTTTTTATAAGCTTGCATTATTATTAAAACCAATGTACTTCCACTGCTGGATATAAGACTCCCCATATATTGCCATAAAATCCAATCCTTAAGGAATCAGTTTTACGTAATCGCCACACGAAGATCGCCGGTTAGCGATCGCAGTGTGGCTATTCAATTATTTAATTGAAGGACTACCAGTCCTTAGACCATAAAAGCCTGTATTCAAATACTCTACTTTATATAGTTCAAAAACATAAAGCACATTAACATAAAATCCGTTCACAATTAAAATGCAAGCTGTATCCGGCAAAGCGGGCGCTGCACATTACGAAGGAACTGCTTGCTTCATAGCGCGGGCTCTTGAGATGATTCACAGCTTACACGCTGCGAAATCTCTATTTCTTTTCTTGCTGTAACCGTTTAAAATATATTTTTGAGCAAAAAGTCCTTCCAAGTATAAGAAAAAGAAAGATGTCGGGAAAAATAGCTCTAACGATACGGCTGCTGTAGAAATCAATCAACGAATGTATTTAAGAATTGCAATTAAGTATACCTATCTATCTAGGAAATCTATACCAATATTATAAAGAGGAAAGATTTGTTTGTTTGTTTGTAACGAATATGCTCCGGAAATACTGAACCGATTTGAAAAATTCTTTCACTGGTAGGAAGCTACATTAACCCCGAGTGTCATAGGTTATATAAGATTTTCAAAAAAATTAGGGATCCTTACCTAAACTCAAATAATGTAACCCGAGGTGCAATATTTTTTCCGTTGTTCACATATTTTGACAGGTGGTTTGTTGTTGTTGTTTGTTTTTTATTCGGCCATTCTGGGCAGTCAAAAGAACATAGTCTATAGAGCCAAGTCGTATATAGTACGTATCTTATATTCTATGGCGTAACGAAGTAAGCCGGGAAAGCTCGTAATATATAAGTTTATTGTTTAAATAAGTGTTATTCCCAAGCAGCACGCAATATTGTACTGTATCTTACTTTGTATGCAATAAACTGCTATTCTATTCTTGAACAAGTGGAAATCTTGCATAATTTTTATATTTGACTTTTCTTAATATGGTTTGTTTTTTGGATGTCATAATTTTTAAGTTATGGAATTGTCGTAAAATGTGTGGTATGTAAAGAACAAGTAAAAATAGATAGGTACATAAAACAAAATACTCAAGTAACAATATATTCAAAAAAATACTGAGCAAAAAGTATCACAATTATTAAGACATAATGTTAATTAACTAAAAGTTTTAATGTAGCTGCCGCGCTGTGACTCGGAGTTTATTGTATCTAACGTCCACTGCCCGCCCTCCGCCGCCCGCCCAGCCGCCGCCGCCGCTGCTGGGCGGGCGGGAATTTTTCTGAACTCACTCGCAGTTTTACAAAGAGGCTCATTTGCATTACAGAGCGGCGACAGTTAGCCGGACGTTATTAACTTGATTTTACGCCTAGCGCGTTAAGAATAATAATAATTATAGCGCATCATACTTAGAGCTCTAAACCAAGTAAAACCTGTATCTGGGGCATACATTAATGCTGAAATTCAGAGTCAGTGTTTGAAGGCTATTCTGTCAAGTATGACACTCGGACAAGTCGTTCTCGAGTACTGATTATCCTGGCTATAGAGCCGGCTTATGCTCGGTCGAGCGTACATGTTTCAATATCTTGAAGTCTAAACTCAATTGTATTTAATGGAGAACTATTTAAAGTTTCTGTTAGGCTGACATTCACATCACAGTCGTCTCCAAGATAGAACTAGCACTCCAAAGTGTCAAAAATGTAAATTTAAATCGAAATCGATATACCGAGTAGCCTCAAAACATTGACTCTGTCTAGGACGCCAGTTTCCGGGCTTTTGTTTACAAATACACCTAAACAAAGGAAACAAATACACAGAAATAATATTCATCATAGGGATTCACCTAGCGATCTACTATGTCTGTCAAATTATATAAATATCATATGAATCAACTATGGAGGCGGCGACGGTTCGGTGTTCAGTGGTTTAAACACTTTTATATTGTTTCAAATAAAACTACTAAATTATATAAGTTTTACTATGATTCTGACTTTTAAAAGGATACAAAAGAGACAGGGATCCTAACTGTGCTAAGTAAATGACACTAAATAGTAATACAAAAGTGGCCACTTTTAATATACTGAGTCGAAATAAGCCGCGCGCCGGCGGGAGCTCGCGGATTTATTGCTACAATTAAACTTGTCATGGTAGAAAGTTCTTACTTTCCTTCTGTAACTTTAATAAGTCCACAAAATTAAATATTTTGACCATGACAATGGTGGCTAAAACTATACTTTTTGTCGAGGGCAGTAAGGTTGGTTATAGCTTGCAGGTAGCAGGAGTTTAAAAATTGATATTTGTAGGTGCCTATTGCATCCATTAATTGGGGCTATATAGTATAATTTTTATCAAATACAACAATGTTATCTATATAAAGATGGTTTATAGATAAAATGTTATTTTTTTTTTATGTAAGAAAAAGGAAAAAATAACATCAAAATAGGCTTGTTTAATACTGCATGAAATGTCAAATAAATAAAAGAAGACAGTTGAAGGATATTCTTGTTTTAATGGAGGAAACAAAATACTTTAGCTTAACGAGTTATTAAAAAAATGTTTACTTTCTCTGCCAAACAATCTTGGCCTTGAGCTTGGCCTCTTATTTTTACCTAAAATCGAAATAAACATTTCTTTTTGATTAATTGTTTTTTTAACCATGACAAAGTCAATAAAATCGTTATCGGATAACGAGTGTTTAATCATTTGATTCCCACTATCAACTAAGATTGTAGGTAATGCACTATTTTGACAAAGTATGTATTTATTGAAAATCAAGCGTTTTGTGATGTTCAGACTTACTTTTGAAGTTGCGGAAACCCATAACGAGGGTCGCGCAACACCGGTCAATGTTCCTATCTCTAGGCGAAGCCTACGTCCAGCACTGGACGTCTTTTGTTCTGTGATGATTTTTTTTTAATTAGGTATGTTCTGAATATTTACAAAGCTCATTTGATGATTTGAAAGCATACATACATACATAATCTCACGCCTTTTATTCCCCGAAGGGTTAGGCAGAGGTACCAGCTCAAGAGCCGGACCCACGTTTAGCCGAGTTTTTTATGTTTTTTTTTGATTTGAAAGCAAACCATAAAAAAGACGTTTTTAATCGTCCAGACGACCGACGTATATACAGCAAAAAAAAAATTACACATACTTCTCCGTGGCTCAGTTGGCAGCGATGTGGACTGAGTAAACGTGTGCATCTGGGTTCGATTCTCGGGCGGGGCGAATATTGATATGATGAATATCGATGTTTGTTTCCCGTCTGGGTGTAACGTTCATCTCTGTGTGTGCTTCGGATACCCTGATAACAGGTTCTTCCTAGTTAGGGGCTCTGAATGTGATATATTATTATTATTATTATTATTATGAGATAAGTGGAAGGCCCTTAAACAAATATTTTTATTTGCATCAAATATCTAACATCGGCAAACCGCTGCAAAGTTAGCAATGGGCACTTTTTCAATGAAACAATTTTAGAGGGGCCGCAAGTTACCCACATTCCTTTGTGTAAAAATTCCCTAAACCTTGTTAGGGAAATTCGCTCCCTACACAGATTGAATAACTTTGATGTCTGTTCCGCGGCTCGCTCGTGGATGTCTTATCAGTAAAGTTGGGATACGATCGATACTACACTTGGGGCACTGTCCAATTTCCTCGTTACAACAATGTGCAGTTTTAAGCTTAGTTAAGTACTTGTTAAGAGATGAATGTGTCGTAGTAAGATTTGATAATTAGGTTTTTTGCAAAAAAAAACCTGATTACTTTTTTTCAATCATCCTGACATAAAGCAGTTTTTTTTGCAAAAAACATAGTATAATTGAAAAATTGAAAACCTGCCTTAACTCTGGTTGACTAGATTATTGCTTGCTGGTAAACTCTTATTCTGATTGGTTCTCTGTAGCATCAAATGAATATTTTAACGAACCAATCAGAACCTTACTACGTCATATGCATCATACATGACTATTTGCAAGTTGCAAGCTTACCAGTTTAAGAATATTCAGTTTTCGTCAGTTTTTTAACTTACATACTTTTTTTACTTGAAAAACTCAGTTGACAGTGATGTGGACTAAGACGCGGGTGCACCGGGTTGGATTCCCGGTGGGGGCGAACATTGTTATGATAAATATTGATATTTGTTTCCCGGTCTGAGTATTATTCGTCTCTGTATATGTTTCCGGCACCCTAGACCCCTAGACCCTAGACTCCTTTCTTCTCTACGCTGTAAAATCATTGCGAAACGGAGTAGAATCATTTAACAGAGGAGGGCTCGTTTCGGGGCCTCTCCAGGCGACTATTGTCGTAAGGCAAGGCAAACGTTTGTGTGCCTGAGCCAATTGGTGGGCACCCTGAACTACCTCGCCTCTCACAGTATAGGATACTTTAGAAAATAAGGTATCAATAGCAATTAGATTAGTACCTAGTCTGATTGACTTTCAATAAGTGATATCTTGTATCCTATATTGAATAAAGAATTTTTTGATTTTGATTTGATTAGATACAGTTTCTTCCTATGTATATTATTATTACTAGATTCTGAGCTTTTGCATTATTAAAAGAAAAAACATGCATACCATTACTATAATCAAAGTAATAGTTAAGAGCTTCGTTGGACCATTTAAGTGCAACACTCTAAAAAAATGCAGCACCCACAGCCCCCACTATCCATCTCGAGGCTCTGCCAAAACACTCGACGTTCATTTTCTGTAAAATAACACAGTTTCATAAATTCAGAGAAGTGAGCCATGAAGAGTCAGTACAGTCATGGTCATCATCATGTCTTTAGTAAAAAAATAATAATAATAATAATAACACATCACACTCAGAGCCCCTAACAAGGAAGAACCTGTATCTATGGTGCCCGAAACACACACAGAGACGAACATCACACCCAGACCGGAAACAAACATCGATATTCATCATAACAATATTTGTCCCGCCCAGGAATCGAACCCGGGTGCTCACGCTTACTCAGTCCACATCACTGCCAACTGAGCCACGGAGCAGTCAAATATCACTAAGTTAGTTACCGAAAGTCGGGAGCAAAGGTCTCGTTAGAGTAGGTATGGTCCTTGGCAAAGGTTCGAGTAGATTTATCTAAAGATCGTCTTTAGGTCGTAGGCCTTTTCACAGATCGCGTTAAATGTAAAAAATTAGGAGGGGTTTAATCATAATCCTTACGCATGGCAGGAGCTTGTTATAATAATAAAAGATCATACTCAAAGCCCCTAACTAGGAAGGACCTGTATCTAGGGTACCCGAAACACATACAGAGACGAACATTACACCCAGACCGTAAACAAACATCGATACTCATCGTATCAATATTCGCCGGGAATCGAACCCAGGTGCACACGCTTACTCAGTCCACATCACTGCCAACTGAGCCATGGAGCAGTCAATATTCGCAGTAAAGATATTCTATTTTTCATCGAGAGGGCTGCTGCCCGTCCTTCAGCAGGTGTGCCTTAAGTCACCTTGTAATACATATATCATAGTAAGATGTGATAATTGGAATCACCAAGCCTTAAGGCTTGGTGCTTCAAAAATTTGTGTTTTTGAATTTTTTTTAAACAATCTGAGACATACAAAATTGATGTCTTCATTCTGAAAAAAATATATGTGTTAGTTAAGGATCTAATCTAGTCATCATACTAAAGGAAAACAGGATCTAATAAATTTTAGTTGATAGAAAAAAATCTCAAAGTTACCCCTTTTTGTTCCGTTTTTTCCATTTTATTTTTAAACCGCTGATTGTTTTTATTTTAATTTTGGAATGAAAATTGCTGACCTTAAATTTTAGACATACTACTATAGTAAGAATTTTTAAATTTAACGAAAAGACAAAAAACCAGCAAAAACTAAAAAAAAACATCGTTTTCGCTCGGTCCGATGCCATGCCGCGCCGCTCCCTACCCCGTCAGTACCCTTGTGGCCACGGCCGAGGCCGGTTCTGTGTCAAATTTTTGTATTTCGTTTTATTTTTATTCAAATGTAAACAAATTTTGACAACAGATGTCAAAACAATGAACCATAACATCTGATTAGGATCTGTATGGAGCTGAAAGAAACCAATTTTGATACCGATATTACATTTATAAAACCGTCGCATTACAAACTTACCTTTTTTATTCCCACAAATAAAACTTAAATCATAGGGTACTTATATAGTTATATCATATCTTTGTTAGTTCTGTGGCGCCGATAACACAATATTAATATTACATTAGCACAATATTACGTGGTATACTTACTCAAATTACTTTAAGAAGGCAGTTATTTATGTGTTAATAGAAAATTATTCCTTTTAATTTAACGCTTTTCGGTTTTTTCGGCTGTTTAATTTTTTGATGAAAAGATTTTATTTTTTGCTTTTCAGTTTAATTTTAAGGAATTCCCCCCCCTCTCACTTCATGGTTCACCTTCACCTCAAATCACCCTCCAAACGCTGGTCTCACACCCCTGAAGGTGGTCAGACGACCTGGTAAAGGTTGCGGCCTATGTCCAGCAGTGGACGCTATCGTGTGAGATCGGCTGCTTAAAATCAAAACCTAGTAACTCGTTTAACAAAAATGTTCAGGAGAGCCAAAAAACGGGTCGACCACTTTAATTCGTTGCCCCGAAGAAACCAGACGCAATAGCGATTTCGGTGTTTGACCAAAAGTTTGACTATATTGTTGACTATAGTCACACTTAAATCGATCCCACTATTTTTTTTTTTTTAATTTACCCAAATATGACAATGAAAAAAATTTTGAAATACAATCTCTGAGTTAATTCTCTACTTTTTAAAGCATTTTATATTTTTAGTTGTACGTTTCGAATGAAAAATGTTTTTTTTTGAAGTGCATTCATTTAAAAGTTATACAAATGATTTATTTGTGGCAGAATTAAGTTTTGTGGTTACGACTCGTGGTTAATTCAGCCAAATTTGTATACTGTTTTTGTAACTTACTAAATTCCATCAAAATTTGATTGATTTTATAATCGGCGCCAAATTCAAAACATAGTAAGTCAGCTTTCAAATTCATAACCTAGTAAGTCGGTTGAGTTGCTAGGTTTTTTTATTTGTAATCCGACATGCGCTATGTTAAGAATATGTACTTCATGGAAATTTTAATAACTTTTCCAAATTGGGTAGAGTTGCTAAATTTTATTTTTAAAATTACGTAAGAAACTGGGTGTTTTAAGGTTCATATCAAATCTATACCGCCTAGTAAGTCGAAAAATGACAAAAACGGTATTTTTGCAAAAACACCGTTACTAGGTTTTGAATTTGGGCAGCCGAGATGATGATGATTATTATTATTATATTAGTCGGCGAGGCGCTTCTCCAGAAGTCCCCCAGAGTCCTCCAGAAGAAGGCAGGTAGTCGCCACTTACAATGGAACTGGTGGGGCGAGTGTTGAAAATTTTGCGGTTTTTGTAATCCAATCGTCGTAGGTCGCCAATTTAGAGAACTCCTATGTCCGCCCGCCTGCAGTATAAATAACTCCAGAGGTTCAAGAAGGGATGATATATTTACACATGGTTAGGTACACTATTTACAAGAAAATGAATGCATGTTAATGTGTACAGCGGCTGAGATGTACTGCCTAGTTAACAAAAGTCTTTTTGAAAGGTAACAATGTCAATTTTAAAATCTTCTTCTATAAATTAAAAAGTAACAGTATCAAAAATTAGTTTGGTTACAAAAAGGTTGGAGGAAAGGCACAATTTACTTTTATATAAAAAATATATATACTTATGCGAGCAGTTCTCATGTAAATTACAATATGGCAATACAATCTGTGAGTGAATGAAAAAGGCATCCATATTTTATCCACCCTTAGGCCGCATTTGCAGGCCGCACGCAGGGCGTTGCGCGAGGCGTCGTGCGGGGCGTGCTGCGCCCAAATCAAATGTATAGCAATAGTATGAGACCGTTTAAAGAGACGCGCATAGGCCTATGTTCGATATCGTATAAGGAAATCGCCGCAGCGGCGGCGCCCGTGGTGGGGCGCCCGCGTCGGAGCCCACACGACATCCCGCACAACACGCCGCGTCTTCGTAAAGGAGGCCTTAGGGTGTGATTTTAGTTCCAAATAAAAAAAGTTATCAACTCAAACTATATCGTTATTTGTTTAAAATTAAAACAACCAGTGGTGTTTTATTTATATTGAGAAAACACTACAAAAAGGGTTTACTTTGATATTTATTTCTACAGAGTGAAATTCATTACATCTTGTTACTTTTTAATAACTTGTCTAAACTAAATCCTACATCTATATTTTTCAGAATTAAGAAATCTGTTTTATATTTCTCAGATTTAAAAAAAAACTCGTTATTACAAATACCTTACCTAAACGCAAATTCTTGTTAGCTGAAACGAAAATCGGAAAGAAAAATTGTGCGGTAGGTATAAACATCTCGATTTAACTTCGGCTTGTATGAAAAGTAATAAAATTTAAAACTGCCGCGACATTTCGCATTTCGACGCGCGCATGTCACAGCTGCGAGGGTGGGGGACCCTCATACCTAATTAGGTAAGAAGCTTCAAAGTACGGAGTCTAATTTGATATAAGCATTACTTTTTTTCAATCATCCTGACATAAAGCAGTTTTTTTGCAAAAAAACCTAGTATAATTGAAAACTATGAAACCTTCCTTTACTCTTATTGGCTAGATTATTGCTTGCTGGTAAACTCTTATTCTGATTGGTTCATTAAAATATACTTTGATGCTACAGAGAACCAATCAGAATAAGAGTTTACCAGCAAGCAATAATCTAGCCAATAAGAGTAAAGGAAGGTTTCATAGTTTTCAATTATACTAGGCAAATTTTGCAAAAAAAACTGCTAAATGTCAGGATGATTGAAAAAAAAGTAATGCTTATATCAAATTATCCGTGTTTTCGCAAAATCCCAAGTTTTTTTTTTGCAAAAAACCTAACTATCAAATCTTACTACGACACATACAAATAATTGTGTGAAGGAATCCAGGGAACTTTAAATGTAAAACTTACTGACTGCCATGCAGTGTACCGGCGCGGCCTATTTCCATGTGATTTTGTTTCGAGCCGCTCTCTTCTGCCAAAACCGCATTTTTTCATATTTTTATGAATATGGGTTCTTTTCGGAACACGCTAGGCTAGGCTGCTACGCTATTGTGATTTGGCAACTCATCAATTTTTCAAATCAAATTGCCGTACAAAATGCGACATTATATGAACATTATTATTTTTTTATGGATTTTTTTTAAGTTTTTCGTTTATTGTTCAACTTATAACCCAGTTAAAGTTACAGTAACTGGGTTATGTACCTGCACCTAGTAGGTGCTCTAAATCTAAATGTTATGTTATTTATTCATATTATTAATGTCTCCTTTTTTTTCTTATGTTATAATAACGTTATTTTGCCTGAGTTATAGTTGCTTTTTTAATACGCGTTCGCGTATTGAACTGGCCATTATTAATATGTTAATACTTAATAATGGTCTTAATAATAACAGTATTTGGGGGTTTATTGATATTTATTTAAGCTCATTTAAGTTTGAAAGTAGTCGTAATAACCGAGTAACATTGCATTATTTAATTAAAAGAGGAGTTGAGTTAGCACGGTCTTTGCAAATGGATTTGATTTATTCATATTTTTACTTCCTGAATACAGACTTCGATGCAAAAAAAAAATTTTAGAGATACGAGGTTTTGAAAGTATTTTAACGATGCACGCGAGCGAGCGCGTATCAATAGAGCTTCAGAATATAACTTTCAGATTTAATAATAACTAGAGGCTGCCCCGCGGTTTTTTCCGCGCAGATTTCTCATAATCACAAAAATCCCGTTTCTTCCCGTTCCCGTGGGAATTTCGCAAAATCCCTTCTTAGTGCTCATCTACACTCCCCAAGGAACCCACGTGCCAATTTTCAGCTTTCTACGTCCAGTAGTCAGTCAGTCAGTCAGTCAGTCAGTCAGTCAGTCAGTCAGTCAGTCAGTCAGTCAGTCAGTCAGTCAGTCAGTCAGTCAGTCAGTCAGTCAGTCAGTCAGTCAGTCAGTCAGTCAGTCAGTCAGTCAGTCAGTCAGTCAGTCAGTCAGTCAGTCAGTCAGTCAGTCAGTCAGTCAGTCAGTCAGTCAGTCAGTCAGTCAGTCAGTCAGTCAGTCAGTCAGTCAGTCAGTCAGTCAGTCAGTCAGTCAGTCAGTCAGTCAGTCAGTCAGTCAGTCAGTCAGTCAGTCAGTCAGTCAGTCAGTCAGTCAGTCAGTCAGTCAGTCAGTCAGTCAGTCAGTCAGTCAGTCAGTCAGTCAGTCAGTCAGTCAGTCAGTCAGTCAGTCAGTCAGTCAGTCAGTCAGTCAGTCAGTCAGTCAGTCAGTCAGTCAGTCAGTCAGTCAGTCAGTCAGTCAGTCAGTCAGTCAGTCAGTCAGTCAGTCAGTCAGTCAGTCAGTCAGTCAGTCAGTCAGTCAGTCAGTCAGTCAGTCAGTCAGTCAGTCAGTCAGTCAGTCAGTCAGTCAGTCAGTCAGTCAGTCAGTCAGTCAGTCAGTCAGTCAGTCAGTCAGTCAGTCAGTCAGTAACGGAAGAGTTTTATATATATTGATAATTTTTCATGAATAATCTCTCCTTGCCGTAGATAATTGTTAAATCGGTCGTTAGTTGGTTCGCCGCGAGTTTGTATTACCTAACAGCTCTTCGGGGAAAAGGCGATGTTATAAAAACTTTTAAAATTTATCAGCCTTTGAGATTTTAGATAGCTAATGAAAATTTGTTTTAAACCCTTTTTCTATGAAATATTTTATTAGATTTTCAACGAGGAGCGACTTTTTTTAGTGAACGGAATATTAAATAAGGTTTTCTGAAAGAGAGATTTGGTAATAAAAGTTCTAAACAGTAAACAATTTTGTCTTTCTTTTATTTTCTGTCTAGCTGTTTACTTAAACCTATTTACGATTTAAAATATTAGCTGGTATTTTTTTTTCTAATCTCTTTGTATATATTTATTTGTTACAAGTAATTCGCACCGGCTACGTACGAGTCTTATTATATACGAGTTTTCCCGGCTTACTTCGTTACGCCATAGATTATAAGATACTACAAAAGTCTTGGCTCTATAGACTATGTTCTTTTGACTGCCCAGAATGACCGAATAAAAAACAAACAACAACAACAAACCACCTGTCAAAATATGTAAAAAACGGAAAAAATATTTCACCTTGGGTTACAATTATTTGAGTTTAGGTAAAGATTCCTAATTTTTTTTAAAATCCAATATAGCCTATGACACTCGGGGTTAATATAGCTTCCTACCAGTGAAAGAGTTTTTCAAATCGGTTCAGTATTTCCGGAGCCTATTTCTTACAAACAAATAAACAAATCTTTCCTCTTTATAATATTGGTTTGGATATAATCCTTTTTTGAGAAATGTTTCGACTGACTTTGAAAACGGCATCAAAATACGTTATGTATAGTGTTATTAGTTGTTACAAATAAAATAAAAAAACAGAGCGCAAGTGGAAATTTACAAAAAATTAGTGGTAATGGTAATCAAACCATGACCTGAAAAATTACAGTTCACATTACTTGCAACTGAACCACAACCGTAGCAACTATGCTATTATAGGGAGCATAAGTTTTTGAGGCAATCAGTTAAAACGTGACAAGTTCATGTACGAAGCCCCTCGGTCCCCAAGTAATCGCTCGGTCGCGCTGCAAACTCTCATTATTCAGTGCCAAGGTTGTTGCACAGCGCTCAGTTGCCGAATAAGACTTCTATATTCTGATGCAGATGTAAGATTTTGATTATGATAGTTTTAATCATAAAATTGCTACATAACCCGCAACTTATTAAAAACTTAGGGCGATGTTAAACTAGAAATACTTAGTAGTAATAGTTAGTAGTAATTTTTATTTAGTCCTCAAAGTTTCAAGTATAAAGGAAATGATTTAGTATTTTTTTGTCAGTTAACTTTTGTCAGTCCCGGTGTGGTGGCGAAACTACAGAATACCACCAGAGAGATAGATAGAGATAGTGATATTTTATTGGTCATTTTGCATTACAGGTCACATACTATAATTACCTCAAAATTTCATAAACAAAAAATATATAAATGTAAAATACCAAAAACCAGCCCCGTCTTCTCCCATGGGTGTTGTAAAATGCGACTATGGGAACAACCGAAGAACAAGCAGCGGCAGCGGCGTCCTTTATTATAAAACTTCAAGAGCTTATAGATCTCTCAACTTAAGCTGAGAGTTGCATTTGTGAGAGTGAAGTATGTGAGCGGCAGTTTAAAGCGGTACAACTATGCGCGGGACGCGCCGCGCCTCAAGCCGGTTGCCACTCAACACTATCGGTGTGCACACTCACACAAATGCAATTCTCAGCTTAAATTGAGAGATCTGTACTGTGATCGCCAACCCACCTTATTAAAGACCCTCCCAAATAATGTTTGCCCTTTTGAAGATCAGTACAATAACCTAATGTCCAACAGTAGATGTATCTCGACTAGAATTATGATGATTATGTTCATGATGGGAAAGCCTAATAATTCAAATAAAATACTCTCTGACCGATATTTATTTAGAACTCGATCCACCATCATATCGAAATCAATTTAAAAGTTTCCACTCCCTTAGTAAATGAAAAACATATTTTTTCCGAAGCTAAATAATACAGTTTCATGGATGTTGGCGTTGGTTTATTCATTGCTTTTTAAAAACGCTCTTTGATGCGTACAAATTCAGTTTTTTTCAAACAAGATAGCGATACTTTTGATTTTTCTATTTAGATTTTATAAAAACTAGTAAAAAGATGTACTTGAAAAATAAAAAAGATTTAAAATTTGAATTTAAGTACTTATGTTTTTTTTATACTAACATAATATATAATATTATACTCTCTTAACAAATGCACTAAACCATTTTTTTTTCATAATTAAATTTATCTTCATTCTGTAAGACCCTTGAAAGGCATCTTAACTTTTTGCTGCAATCTTTGGACACATTTGAAGCGGGACATGACGAGGCAAACCGCGAACTTTGGACCATAAAATATCACTTCTCACTCGTTGTGGGGAGAGCTTTGGAAAATTGTGACTCGCGTAACTGAAGTTTCAAGTTCCGCTTTATAAAGTTGCGATGGGCGGGGCTGGTTGCGAAACATTCATTGTTTCTTTTTGTGAAAATAATTTACTTCTATACGTTATGAAATTTCAACTCTGTTTTGTTTTCAGTAATTATTTCATTTGAATTTGTACTAAGTTGTTTTGAATTTGGAACTAGTATAGTACTGTCGCTAGAAATCAAGTGCTGTGCTTTACATTTAAGCTTATAATGACACAAAAGGATCCTTATACTGAAACGTATTTAGGTATATTATCACTGAAGTATTACAATTTTATATAGGTAACGTACAATACCAAAATATTCTGTCTCTTTTATTACTTACATTAAACAATTGCCTAGATATTTACCCTCTTATTCATAAAAAGTTAAAAAGCATTTTAGTTATTTGACGTATGTCAATTTAGACTGGATGTCACGTGTTTACCATGCAACAAACCAGAGAAGTAGACCTCCAGTAACGCTACTTAAAATCTACTGTATCTTTATGAATAACACGCTTAAAGTATAAGTATAGTTTTAAAGAGTAAACTCCAGGATGAGGTTTCTCTATTTAATTAAATATACTTAGTTTGAAATTTTCCATTAACCTCAACCATAGACATCGACCGTGACCGGTAGTCGAACTTTTGGCTAACTTAGATTGTGAAGAGCCGCCCGCCGCCCCGACGCGACGCCCTCTGGTGTCCACCGACCGCTGTTTATTAAACTTACATTCGGTTTTCTATCAGAAGATAACAAAATTATAATACTTTTTTGAAATAAAACTTCGAACAGACAAAAAAGTGACATGCAAAAGGCAGACCTATTCAAAGATTAGGTAAGGAAACCATCGTATTTTTATGTTTTTTTCTGGATAGGCCTCTGTGATAAGTTTTGGTTTTTGTAAGTTTCTTAGGCTACGAACGAACAGGCGGTTTTATTTCCGCGCGGTGTCAAAGTTTGTTATTTAATTTTCAACCTTATTCATAGGCCCCGAACGCACAAGCGCGTTTTTACGGTTTTTTATCCGCTGGTGCGCACACTTCCATAGGATTCAATATGTTACATAAAATCCGCGCGGCAAAAAACCGCCTGTGCGTTTGAAGCCTTTTGTTCCCCAAACGTAAGGTAGAGAATAAGTACACATTTCTATCACCGAGTTCTAATAACAAAATTGTACTGTTGTTTTTAAATGCTTTATAAAATGAAACGTCAGTCAAAGTTATATTAAAACTCCAGAGCTTTAGCTTTGAAGCATAAATCTTATATAAAAAAAAAAGATGCCGCTTAGCGTTAAACTCTCTTGTCTCAACCAACCACAACTCCCGCTACCAGCTCACCCCTTTGATATCTGTCTACTAAAGAGCCAAGGTATTATTTTATAAAGTAATTTTCCTTTGTTCATTTGATCTAAGGAGAGGCGAGGTGCTCTGCGGCTAGCACCGCCACCGCCGTCGTCGGAGTGACGCGTGACGCCGACGGCGACACCTGTCTACTAACTATTTTGAAACTTGACTTTGTAGTTTAGGCCAACAGTGTAGTCTATGGTTAGAGTTGGCTAGTTTGTAATTATTTTGAATTTGATCGAAATTTGAAACAGAGGATGCAGTTATAAAATTGTACACATTGTGCAATTATTAAATTGTACACATTTCCAAACTACAAAAACTATATCCCCTGATTTTATTGATTTTATGGACTAGATTTTGTCACACATAAGCTTCCACCTGTACACCTACAGACTACACTGAGATAGGTAGGATTTTTTTTATTGTTTTTTGTCGAAGATTTGATCGAATAGGTTCCAAAATAACCGATTTAAAATATATTTCCATAGGTATTTGATAGAATCTTACATTTTTTACATTAACATTTTACAATTTTAAAAAGGTTTTCTCAGTAGTTAAGGGGCGACGAAACGGTGCCTAAATAGCGCAACTTCGATAAATAATTGATACCTTCTAAACCACGGCCGAAATAAAAAATATGCGCTTTTGACTCCACTGATAATCTTGCTTAGAATTTAAAGGCCTTGTTGAGAAGCTTTTAGGTTCAAAATCAAAGAAAAAAACCTTTATGAAATTCAAATGACCGCTTTGGGCAACAAACGGATTTTTTTTTGATTTTAAACCTGAAAGTTACAAAACATATTTTTGGTATCGGCCATGGTTAAGAAGATATTAATCATTTATCCGGAGTTGCGCTAGTTTCGCACCGTTTCGCCCCTTAATACTCTGTGGCTGCTTAAAATAAAAACGCATCCGGACGCATCGCTGTAAATACTCCTAGCTGTAAATAGCAAATTGCAACTATCATGTCAGTGCCCTAATGCGGCACTACTCGTCATTACGCGGCCACACATTACTCCTCATTAGCGCGGAGCCCGCGGGAACGATGTGTTTATTACCGAACTCGACTCGGAACGGAACCACTGGAAACCTCTTTAGGCTTGGTGGTTTGGCAATCCTTTATTTGCCGATTCGTTTCAGGTAGAGTTAGAGGATGCACGGGTGGAGGGTTTTGCAGGTTTAAACTTTGCTGAAAATGGGTTGCCTGGAAGAAATCGCTTTTAACGTTAAGTCCGCTTATTGCATGCAGATTTAACTATGTGTACCATTAATTGTATAATGTTTCTTTTTTATCTTTCGTGTGCAATAAAGTGTTTTTAACTTTTAACTTTAAAAAAAAGTTAAGTTACATATTTTAAATTCATGGAATAAAAGTATCCTATAAGATCGTGGCTTTTTAATTTATGAGTCGAAGCCTTTCCACATGCACAATAATAAAGATAAAGCTACGCATAAAAATCTAATTATCAAAATTATTTTTCTGTATGCCAGCGTAGGACGTCCACCGACCAGATGGACGGATGATCTGCGCAAGGCTGCGGGTCCACGCTGGATGCAGGCCACCTGCGATCGGTACAGATGGAGAGCCTTGAGGGAGGCCTATGTCCAGCAGTGGACGTCCTACGGCTGAAATGATGATGATGATGATGATGCCAGTATTTTTCGTGTGAATAGTTTTTGTCTATTGTGTAAAAACGCTCAATTTTTTGTCTCTTTTTGCCTGTCTTAATCAATTAAAAAATATTCATAAGCTCCAGATAATTAGGTAAAAAAAACAACGCTGCTGACTAAGTTTTTTTTTTTTTTTTTAATTACCATTTCAAGCAGCTTAAAAGCTGAAAGCTCGGCTAGACCTGGATGAAAGTTGTTGACGTCGAGCAACGTGGTAACGATGACTAAGTCGTCTTAACGAACATAATAACGAGGGTAGCGTACCGAGGCTGCGTGTGTTATATAAGAACTTTTGCGGTTTTCGTGTGACAGAAAATCTTGTAATATTTTACATAATACGGTTCGTACCTAGTATAAACTATTTTTTTTATTGGTTATATTATAAACGAGCTTTCCCGGCTTACTTCGTTACGCCATAGAATATAAGATACTACAAAAGACTTGGCTTTATAGACTATGTTCTTTTGACTGCCCAGAATGGCCAAATTAAAAACAAACAACAACAACAAACCACTTGTCAAAATATGTAAACAACGGAAAAAATATTGCACCTTGAGTTACATTATTTGAGTTTAGGTAAAGATCCCTAATTTTTTTGAAAATCTTATATAGCCTATGTCACTCGGGGATAGTGTAGCTTCCCAACAGTGAAAGAATTTTTCAAATCGGTTCAGTATTTCCGGAGCATATTCGATGCAAATAATCAAATAATATAGATAGTATAGATAGTGTTGTGAAGAAAAAATAAATAAATAAATAAATAAAATAACCCACTCATTCATTCATCCTTTCGATATTTGTAACGCCAAAGATCTTAAAAAAATGATAAATTAAAATATTGTTTAAAAACGGATTCCTAAACGCATTCGCGGTGCAGTTTAAACTACTAAATTCAACAATTAGCAAACTTGTAGACTGCATCTGGCTGGCTCGGATACCCGGTTACCCGGATACCCGGACAGCGGATTGTTGGACATACACTAGAAACAACAAAAGGGGCGCTCTTGTGTGTCGGAATTGAAAATGAGCAACGCATGGGATTTACGCTTAGCCTGTTTTGTGTAAAGGCAATTTTACTTTTTATTTCAACAAATAAAAAAACAGTTTTTTCTTTAATACAATGCAATCTTAGTTTACAACATTTTTTGTATTTAATACCTTATTTAAATAGTTTATCTAGAGAAAAGTCTAGTTTGTTGAAAGTTTTTAGGTGGCCTTACCTTACGTTTTTATACCTACCTTATACCTTACATAAATGATGCATATTATGACTTAATCTATACCCCTCAGTTCCACTTCCACATACATTAACAAAAGTGGCTGTCATTGTTTTACCTGAACTCAGCTTATCTATGTCTATGGCAGAACTATAGATTAAGGTAGAAGCTGCTACGCTAAGTCAACAATTGGAAGGCCGTATGTGAGACATTTTTTTTAAATGAAAATCGTCAACCGCCGTAATTTGACGGGAACTAGATTCACATTGAAAATTCATAGTAGATTTTTCCAGTGGGCCGTTATGGCCTCTTAAATCGAAATGGTCTCATTGCTAGTGTCTCCTTCTAGTTTTTTGGAAAGAAAGTAGATTTTAGGTAGGTCTCATTCCCACACTTCGTTTGTCTTGTGCATATACCTAAGTCTATGGGCCGAACTGAACCACTTTATCAGTCCATTAGACTACGTCACAAGGCTCACGTACTGGCTGGATAGAGTCTGTTTTTTTTTTGCGACAAAGAGGGAAATAACATCAAGGCTCTAGCTTTTACTGGCCGCTTGTAGTTCCACTTAAAACTTTAGAATTCCAAATAAAAAAAATGTTGGAAGTAAACGGCTAAGCGCACACCACATGTAGTTTAGTGATTTACCTTATCTCTGATGTAGTTGTGTAAATTTCGACACAACTACGAATGGTATTGGTAATACAGAATTTTGAATATATCCGGAAGATATCCGGTTTTAAGGAACAAACACTGTATTGGTGTTCAAATAAAAGGAGTTTATTTTCAATTTCAATTCCTTCTGTTTAAAGAATACGTTAGTTTTCTGATACTTTAATAATAACATCTCGGTCGGCACAGGTACATAAATTTGACAAACAATGCTAAACCAACTATAGTGCTTTATATGTGCGAGTTTGCTGATATAACTCTTACATCTGATACAAAAACTCTAAATCAAAAGCGTTAGCGTCTTAAGAATCTTCTTCATTAAAATATACGCTAGAGCGTTTTCTTACATTAAACTCTGATTTTTAGTCAAAATATTTAACTTTAGGTAGTATTCCCTACTAGAAGACTCTATCCCTAATACAAAATAAGAAAACTAGTGCAAAGTTTTATTCATTTTCGCTTAAAAATTTAGTGAAATAACAAAAAAAAACATTGTAGGGATAAGATCCCGTGCCTTATCCAGGTTTAAATGACTTTAACAGACAGGTAGTGCTTTGTAACCCAATAACTACAGCCGGAGTGAACGGACTAAAATCACAGAAGCTCGATTTAACCAGTTTAGCTGAAGGAACACAGATGCAAACTGCAGTTGACGGGAATTCTGTTTGTGTTCAACGTAGGTAGTTGTCGCTCTTCGTTGTAATGTAAGCAATTGCTTTGAGTTTAATGATTTAACTTTTTACTTAAATTATCTATTTGGCAGTGTGGTGGTAGTATAAAATACACACCAGGCACCATAATAAAACGCCCTGCAGTACCGGGCCGAAGAATAGGACTGAGGTATCCCCTGCCTGTCGTTAGAGGCGACTAAGAGGGGACCCCGGGATCGTTGGGTGCACGAGGCGGGGGCCTCCTGTAGTCATTTATCGGCCCCGAGAAGGACGACGGAACGCGTTGTCCCGATTCCGTCGTCGAGCGTTGTGAAAGACGGTCCGGGGGGACGATCACTATGTACCCCCGCGAAGAGGCCGAAGAGCCGATGCTGGAGGGGGTCGCGGAGTTGAACTTATCGATCGAAAAATTTCCCGTGAACCTCTTGATAACGTCCGAGATGGGCACCAGCGGGGTTTTAGTGGGTGCGTACCCCGCATAACCTTGTGGCTCCCCCCGGGGCTGCAGGGTACTCGTTAGGAGTTTCCCTGCCAAACAAAGGGTATGACCACCTTAAAAAGATAACATAACGTCTTATAATTAAAACATCCTATAGCACGATTCACTGAACAAACTTGCGGATACCTAATTCAATTTGAGCCGGCGACCGCTGCAGGTGTGCGACCAGAATTATTTGCAGATTCCCCGGGAATTCTTATTAAAAAACTTGGAGAATAAAGTTGGAAGTTAGTTCGCACTTTATTTTAAAGTTGGAATTCGAAATTCAATTTAGAGGTGCATTTTTCAAAATTCTCCTCTAGAATAATATAAGGTCTACCGCTCTTAGAACGTTCACTGCAATTTCTTTCCAGAGAAATATTATTGTTTTTGAAAATAAACTTTAAGTAGAGTTTATATCTACTAAGTTGTCGCGCACTATCCGCTAGAAAATCAGCGCTGTCGGTGCAAACCTTCAGCACATGCTGAATCAGTGCCATTTTACGACAGCTGCAACACACAAAAAGTCGTTTTACTTTATTTGCTTTGATTTACTTTGTTTTGGTTTTTATTTAACTTGGTGTTATTTAGTTTTTAATTTATAATAATACTAGAGGCTGCCCCGCGGTTTCACACGCGCAAGATTTCTCATAAACACAAAAATCATGTTTTTTCCTGTTCCCGTGGGAATTTCGGGAAATCCTTTCTTAGTGCTCACCTACACTCCCTAAGGAACCTACATGCAAAATTTCAGCTACGCCAAGTAGGTTCGGCTCTGCGTTGTCTGTCAGTCAGTCAGTCAGTCAGTCAATAACGAAAGAGTTTTATATATATTGATTAATATTTAAGCTATTTTGTATGTGTAAGTTCTGCTGTAAATAAGTCCTTTCTTTCTTTTCACTGAAGCTAAATCGCCACGCTTGGCAGGTGGGTTGGCGATCGCAGTTTGGATTTTTAAGATTTTTCAACGATTGCAAGTTGATATTATTTTAGATTTTGATAGTGTATGGTAAAGGGAAAGGTCCATTAAATAAGTATTCCATTAGTGTTGAACATGTTGAGGCGCCACAAAACGTAATCAAGCGCCCTCATCGCTGCCAACTATCAAAAGTTGCCGAACTCTAGGAAATAGATAAGTTGGAAGCCGCCGATCGAACTTGCGCAAACTAACTTTACTTTTAACTAATTTTAACACCACAATAAGATATTAAATGTGGATATTCTGGTGAACGAGGTTTGTTAAAGTATGGATTAAGTAACAAAGTTCAAGTAAAATACCTGGTTGATTCTGGATCTTTTATTTCAAGTTTGCAAATTGTTGTGTTTGCATTATATTCATCTAAATTTTGCTCAATGTTCATAAGTAATTATTTGTATATATTAAAAAAAAGGCCGATAAGTTCTAAAGCGGCGACCACGAACCGAAAGACGCAGATCAGGCAGACCCTCCATAAGGTGATCAGACGACCTAATGAAGGCTGCGGGAACAGGATGAGTGTCGCTCAAGACCGGTCGTTGTGGGGAAGGCCTATGTCCGGCAGTGGACATCTTTAATTAAAATAAATGATTGAACGAGGACGATAATTAAGCAAAATGACGATTAAGATTGAAAAACAACATTGTCTTGTAGATTTATCAATTAGTCAACAAACATCAATATTCCACCGGTAATCGAACGCGGTGTTCCCACGTCACAGTCCACATCACGTCAACTGAGCTACGGAGACAGTCGACAGATGACGATGGGAATGGAGATGGTCCCGCTTATTGGTCTTCCATGTTTGCGTCTGACAAAATTATTTGTTTTAGTTAATTGAATTTTCTACTCATCAGGTGCGTAACTTTGTTACTTGAAGAACTTAAAAGTAACACAGAATCAGATTAAACCTCGATGGGCCCGCGGAGCCGGAGCTTGTAATTCCGAACTTGGCGGAAACAACTCATACTTCATTCTTTATCGCGGGAAACTCGATCACAGATTAAATAATAGTTTGGCCCCAAGTTTGCCTTATTTTGTTAAAATAGGTTTTATACCAAACAATTTAAAAGTAGGTAACTGTTTCCTAGTGAAATTTAGTTTTGTAGAAATGTTTGACACGAAATCTTATTTTGAAAAACCAGCTGACCCCTCAAAAACTTCGTTCAACACTATTTTATGGCGTATTTTTTTCCTAAACGATAATCACTTTTTTACCTATAAACTGAAAACTTAATATAAAAAAGTAGAGTTTTTTTGTGTTTGTTTTACGAGCAGAGTCATTCAACGATTCTCCCGACTGCATACACAACACACAGCCGCCACTCCAGTAAATCACTCGCGGGAGTCGCGCGGTAATCACACGGCCCATTGCTCGTTACATCGCGAAGCATCACTTTGTGTCGCTTCACATCACGTCTCATGCCGCGTCATGCCGCGTCACTGTGCTAGTGTTGTCACTGTTTTTTTGGAACTTAGTTGCTTATCTCGGGTTGCGATGGGAAACAAGAAATAGTGCATCGTTACGGCTGAAGTGAGACACAAAAGCGGTAATGCGACGTAGAGAATGAAAGAGACCGAGAACTATATTTCTCTCTCTCTCTCTCGCTCGCTCGCAGTACTCGCTCTCCTCCCAACGGGCAGTGGCTTGGTCGACAGTCAGTCACGCTACTCTATACGCTAACAGCTTCTATATGGAGAGTTATAAAATTATCTTATTCTTAAATTAAACCATCAAAGTTTCTAACGCGTTCTAATTGCACTGCCTAATATACCTAAAAGTTTTCTAGTATCTAGAAAAACTAGTTTTTCGTATAACAGGCAAGTATCTTGCCAAGTAGGGCTAACAAAGTAACAATACTAACTAAGAAAAATTTAATTATGCAAAATTTATTGATTGCTAAAACTGTATCTAGATAAAGAAGGTTTTCAGTAGCTTTACTGGAGGGCTACTTTTCTGGTTCGTTGTATGGTAAATACGTGACATCCAATCCAAAATGACATACGTCAAATAACTAAAATGTTTTTTTTTTTAACTTTTTTATGAATACCTACCTACTTAACTGGATAAGATTTTTAACATGCTCACACATGGCCATTCACACACAAATGGCCCGTTATATATATTCCAAAAAAGCCAAAAGGGGAGCATGTCCAGCACTGCTCACTAACCTCAGCTTGGCTACAAATTCGTCCGTTTTCGAGGAAATTCAATTTACATAGCGCGACTGACGCGAGGCCGCGGATGGTTGACTCTTTGACGCGCTCTGTCATAGTTTTGATAGCCACTTTTTGTTTTTTTTTTACAACTCATTTTTGCAGCAAACTTGCCTGTTAGCTATTTTCCGGAGGTTTCTGTTGTTTGCTTTGTTTGATCTAGTTGGAGGTACGGTAAATAGACCGTTTATTAGGCTATGAATAAGTAGAAAGGTGTTTTATTTAACTAAAACTAAATAAGACTAAGGAAGTACAAAAAGTAACCCTGATCCGAGACATTAAAATATTTTTTATCACAATATTTTTGACCAAGTGCCTAATATTTTTAAATTTATAAGGCATCAAATATAACACAAAATTGAAAAAAAAAAAGTTCTAAAAAAAAAACAATAGAAGCTCAATAATTCAAACAAATGTTTTTACTGCTTAGGTAAAAGTTTTTTTATTTTTTGTACTTTTAAGTCACAAGTTTCTGACAAACAAAAGCCAAATAAATAATTTATTTCACATTACTACGAGCACTCCTTACTAATCGATGTCAAAGTTTGCACTCGGCGACTTTATAAGTTTCTGACGACACTAGTATTTCATCTTTCTGTTTTTAAAATAGGCTTAACATAAAAAAAAAGTTTTTTTTATTAGTTTGCAAGTCGTATTTTTGGAATAGTAAGAAACCCATATGCAAGGTCATTCTTACTAGTTTTACGATATTTAGATAATATAATTTTAAGTACCTACAAACCTAATTAACCTTTATTCATGTTAAGTTTCTTGTTAGTGGAAATTGCGCTCCACCTTGCCTACTCTGCTTTGTATTGTATCTGTTGTGTTCGCATGTTTAGGATCGTAGTTAGCTCGAATCTAATTTATAATATGTGAATTTTAATTTCTTAGTCTACGATCTGTTTTGTGACCCTTAAATAAATAAAATAAAATAAACAAACCTATTAAGTTAATTGCGAGATAGAAAAACAAAACTCACACAGATTTATCTTCTTGTAGTTTGATTTTATCGATGCGATTTAGTTTCTCTTTGAAAGGCTTTGATAGTCGCCGTGTGCACAGCATGTGCCGCCGAGCCGCAACGAACATAAATAATTGAACGACGGCTAGACATCAGACAGCCTAGTTTGTTTCGCTCGTTTATGCCCTAACTTGTGTTTTGTGTTTAATCCAGGGTACTGTTTTACGTTGTTTTTATTAAATAAGGATTAATAATACAAAACTGTTTTTTGATAAAATTTATCTTTTAAAAGTAAAAATAAAATGAAAGAATTGCAGCATTTACTTAGTAGTTCATTACCTTTTTACCGTAAATCCAAATTTATGATTTTTTTTCTAAAATTATTTGTTTTTTTTTTGTTTTTAATAAAATTAAAAAGCGAATGTTATGAGTAACTCGTAATTAATAGCACAAATAAATACAACTAGAAAAACAAATTTAATAGATTAACTGCAGTTAGCATTACAATGGTGCAATGCTGGAGTAATGATAGCAGGAGGGTCGCGGCTAAGCCTCTGGAATTCTTCGCGACCCCCAGCAGAGCCTCAAATCAGGGGGGACATGGTAGTCATCCCCCCGGACCGTAGTTAACTCGTCCAACGCTCGACAGCGGAAACGGGACACCCATGTTGCGCCGTCCTTCTCGGGGCCGTTATATGACTACGGCCACTACACGAGGCCCCCGCCTCGTGCACCCAACGACACGGGGTCCCCTCTTAGTCGCCTCTTACGACAGGCATGCCTCAGTCCTATTCTTCGGCCCGGTACTGCAGGGCGTAGCACCTTAACATCCTGTTCCAACCTAAACTAAACAGGCCCCACCCCTCAAAACGCAGAAAAAACCGCCAGACAAATGTCTTACATAATTGCGTTTAAAATTAATTATCTTAAAGCGACGCTACAAGCACACCAAATACGAAAGCTGTGCTTCTTAATAGTAAAGTTACCGTAAATGAGGCCGTTTACTTTTGCAGGTGTACTATTAGCGAGTTCGCAACAGCCGCGCGAGATTTAATTAGCTCCACTCGGCCGAGGAACTTGGCAGACCGTTGTAATGGTGCTTATTGATTTATTTAATGTTTATTAGGAGAAACAGTTTGTAGGTTAACGCATCACACTCAGAGCCTTTCACTAGGTAAACAATCCTCCTTAATTATGTAGAAGAAGTTCTATCGGGGTGCCCGAAACAAAGCCAAAGATATTCAACACACAGCCCAATCTACTGCAGATAGACACTTAATGAAGGTGCCTTCCTTAGTTTGTAGTTTCAGCTGCAGCTATGCATTTAGGAATAAATTCCTGAAAAACTACCATTTTGGGAAGAACAATCACGACGACAAAAATGTCCTTGCTTTTACTGAGAATTCAAAACTATGAAAATTTAATTTTTAAGGGGTCAAGATTAAATTTCTATATTAAGTTTGTAATTTTAAAACATGAATATTCTAGAAAATCTATACGACAAAATTTAAGAAATTATTTAAAATTTTCTTCATAAAATTTAATGTTATCACTTCTGTAACTTCAGGTGTCTCCTCCAAGTGCGAAGTGAGTCAAAGAGCGTGTTAATAAGTGTATTTACATTCAGAACGCGGGAGGTAATGCTTTTTTATCAGTCGGCACTCGGAACTCGGCGCCAGGTCTGAAATATTCATAGTTTTAAGATTAACACAGTTGTTTTTTATATTTCATGTTACGCTATTACTTGATACTTACTAGGGCCTTGATATCGCCATATTTTTAATAAAGATAAGTACGCAGTGTAGGTATACTTATTTTCAAAATAACGAAGTCAAAAACCCTTGATTTGAGTAAAAAAGATAAATAAAACTTTTTTTATATACAACTATAACACACAATATCAAACAAACACATAATATGCATCATTGCATAACATATACTCTTAGCGCTCAAGCGCTTTGGCATCGTCGTCTGTTTGAGCGCTACGAGTATATCTCGTATTTAACGACTAGAGGCTGCCCCGCGGTATTTCCCGCGCAGATTTCTCATAAACACAAAAATCCCGTTTTTTTCCGTTCCCGTGGGAATTTCGGGAATTCCTTTTTAAGTGCTCACCTAATCTCCCTAAGGAACCTACATGCCAAATTTCAGCTTTGTACGCCCAGTAGTTTCGGCTCTGCGTTGTCTGCAAGTCAGTCAGTCAGTCAGTCAGTAACGAAATAGTTTGATATATATTGATTGATTGATACTGACTTGTACGAGCATTTCGCTATGAGGTATTTTGACGTTGAATCGATTAAACTTTTAAATTTTAATACAATATAGTAAATCACGTGGCCCAAAGTAAAGCCTGCAAGCCGAGGGATTGTTTTTCAATTACGAGATAATCTGCGGACTGCAGGGATGGTGGCTTACCCGACGGTTATATTAGGTATATTGTTATGCATATGTCGTAGTAAGATTTGATATCGACATATGCATAACAAAAGGTTTTTTTGCAAAAAAAACTAGGGATTCTGCGAAAACACGGATAATTTGATATAAGCGTTACTTTTTTTTTTTATTTATTTATAAACAAAAATCCAACAGCGTTACAGAAAAGTATTACAAGTAAAGTTTAGGTGCTTTTTATGTATGCCAATAACAGGATTTCACTATGTTAACAAAGTATCTAATAAGTTTATAACTAGCTACAAGAACACTTAACTTTAACAAATAAAAAATTCGAACTGGTGAATGTTGGCAAGTCCAAAAAAAAAAAAAAAGTTAAAATATAATAATAATAATAGATCGCAAGCAAGAAGGTGTGAGTGTGAGTATGTATGTGTTTGAGTGTGTGTAAATGTGTGTATGAGAGTTGTATAATATAGTTGCAAGCTACTTAAACTTTTTATTGATTAAAATAACTTTTTTTTCAATCATCCTGACATAAAGCAGTGTTTTTGTAAAAAAAACCTACTATAATTGAAAACTTTGAAACCTTCCTTTACTCTGATTGGCTAGATTATTGCTTGCTGGTAAACTCTTATTCTGATTGGTTCGTCCAAATATTTTTTGACGCTACAGAGAACCAATCAGATTAAGAGTTTACCAGCAAGCAATAATCTAGCCAATCAGAGTTAAGGCAGGTTTCACATTTTTCAATTATACTAGGTTTTTTTTTGCTAATTATCAAATCTTACTACGACACATACATTCAGTGCTGGAATTCTGTTATTTTCTCGTTCAATATCCAACTAGAACAAGTCATTAGTAATAACATACAACAGCGAGCCTAAATCGATTGAAGGCTGCAATGGGCGAACGAGAGCAAACGCTAGATTTATAGGAAACGAGCTTTCCCGGCTTACTTCGTTACGCCATAGAATATAAGATACTACAAAAGACTTGGCTCTATAGACTATGTTCTTTTGACGTAGTTGACGTTGTGTAGTTTTCAGGAGAATGATCTGAGAAATATTAGTTTTTTTGCCTAAAGTGGTTACTTTTAGTTTTAATAATAAATAAGTACTGTGGGATGGCTGGTTATCTTCCCTCGATACACTAAGGTCCCGGGACGAGTAACGGAACCCTATGCATAGAATTCGATAATGGTTCTATTTATACCTAAGTATTATGACATAAATAAATAATTAGGTCAAGCAGGATATCGCAGAAAGTGGAAAAAAATCGTAAAACTTTTTAAATTATTTGTTACGAGCTTTCCCGGCTTACTTCGTTACGCCATAGAATATAAGATAGGTACTACAAAAGAGTTGGCTCTATAGACTTTGTTGATTTGACCGCCCAGAATGGCCGAATAAAAAACAAACAACAACAACAAACCACCTGTCAAAATATGTAAACAACGGAAAAAATATTGCACCTTGGGTTATATTATTTGAGTTTAGGTAAGGATGCCTAATTTTTTTGTAAATCTAATATAGCCTATGACACTCGGGGTTAATGTAGCTTCTTACCAGTGAAAGAATTTTTAAATCGGTTTAGTATTTCCGGAGCCTATTCGTTACAAACAAACAAATCTTTCCTCTTTATAATATTGGTATAGATATACAAAATAACGTGGAGTGGCTCTGAAATGGCTTGGCGGTCGCTAGCTATTGAGGTAGATTGATTGATTTATTTTGCTTTAGAGAATTGCAAAAACTATAGTCATTACGTTTTCGTGAGTTTTTTCGTTGGTACATTTGAAAATGAGAGAGTACAAGCCACGACCCAACTTTAACATCATTTCTAATACATCAAATCCAAAAATACTATAATTTTAATAATCCCGGGCGGGGCGAATATTGATGATGAATATCGATGTTTGTTTCCGGTCTGGGTGTGATGTTCGTCTCTGTATGTGCTTCGGGCACCCTTGATACAGGTTCTTCCTAGTTAACGCCCTGCAGTACCGGGCCGAAGAATAGGACTGAGGTATCCCCTGCCTGTCGTAAGAGGCGACTAAGAGGGGACCCCGGGGTCGTTGGGTGCACGAGGCGGGGGCCTCGTGTAGTCATATAACGGCCCCGAGAAGGACGGCGGAACGCGGTGTCCCGATTCCGTCGTCGAGTGTAGGAAGAGCCTTCCGCGCTCAGGGGGGACTACCATCACTTGTCCCCCCGTGAAGAGGCTAAACAGCCAGTGCTGGAGGGGGTCGCAGAGTTGAACATAACGATCGAAAGATCACCCGTGACCCCCTTGCCAACAGCCGAGATGGACACCGGCGGGGTTTTAGTGGGTGCGAACCCCACATAACCCTGCGACTCCCCCCGGGGTCGCAGGGTACTCGTTAGGAGTTTCCCCGCCTAAAAAAAAAAAAAAAAAAGGTTCTTCCTAGTTAGGGGCTCCGAGTGTGATGTGTTTTTTATTTTTTTATTTTAAAAAATGTGAAGTAACTTAAACTTAGTCAATGTATTGTAATATTTTTTTTTATCCAGCTGGTAAAAGGTGTCTTTCTTACATCGAAATAAACTATCACATGAAATGTTTTGGAAATTTATGCCTTCAATGAACTGACACCCTACAACAACTGTGCACTTTCTCTTTTTCAAAGTCGGTTATAATAGGTACTAAACCTTCTCCTGAATGTAACAAATACTTATTTGAAAACCGCATCAATAACGGATCAGCCAAACGCGAGAAAATCGCGGACAAACATACATACGTGTACAGGTCAAACTGATAACCTCCTTTTTTAAAGTCGGTTAGTAAAAAATAATTACATAACATTTAGTTAATCATGCGCCTAGTTAATAAATTTTGAGAACCAGGTAAGAACACAGAGTTAAGTGACGCGATGGAAACTCGTGACGTAAGGGAACTAATCAAAATAGATGCCAGGGAGTTGCCGATGGGCTGCAGGGTACTTGTCAGGAGTTTCCCCGCCTAAAAAAAAAGAAGTTGCCTATTGATGATTGGTACTGTATACTAGGAGATCGCTGTGTGACTTTCTTCTACGGCTAGTTAGCACTGTAGAACCATGATTATCACTACATCACTAAAAGTAGCTTCCCGCTGTTTGTCTCTATGTATTTTAGATGTATAAAATTACATAACGGATTTTGATGCGTTTAGTCGGACGTAAAAACGGGATGTGGCTATGGAAAATTTCCTCGTATGCGGTAGGAAGTTTGCGATATTGCTCAAGACTGTCGAGTGTGGCGACGATTTGTTTCGGCCCTTTGCTCCCCAGCGGAGATTGGGCAAAAGTAAGTAAGGAGCCGCGGGTACAACACTATCAATAATATAAAATATTAAAAAAGACATAACATAATCTCACGCCTTTTATTCCGCGGAGGGTTAGGCAGAGGTACCAGCTCAAGAGCCGGACCCACATTCAGCCGATTTTATGCTTTTATTACCAACGTGAAGCGGGGCCAGCTTGTCGCCGCAGTTATAACGATCACTACTGCTGCCGGGACCAACGGCTTAACGTGCCTTCCGAAGCACGGAATCATCTTACTTTTCAGACAATCAAGTGATTCAAGCCTGCAATGTCCCATCCAACCGAAAACAACCACAACGTGATTTTTGTGAGAAATCAATATGTGGTATTTTCTGCGGGGATCGAACCCACAACCTTCCGTGCCCTAATCAAAGGCGCGACGCGCTGCGCCACTGAGCTACGGAGGCGGCTATTAAAAAAGAAACTGATTATTGGCTCCAAACAACCTAATTACTAACAATTTTTAAAAACCACAATGAACATTTTACTCTATTTAAGAAAAAGACTAGCAATTTCATAAGTTCGAGTAACAACGCAATAGCCAAAAAAAACCTAAGAATAACATCCCATCTACAGGCTGGCGTGTATCTAAATCATCTTTTATAGGCCGCGCGGATCCGCGCCTCTGTTTTATTGCGAACGCGGACGTAAATCACGGACATGATGTTTGCCCGGGCGGCTACTACTAACTTCGGTGTTTGTTCGAATCGTTTATGTAATTAATATTAGGTATTTAGTCACGGAAGCGAAAACTTCCGATTTTAGTACCCTTAGAACCTTTTAACCTTGCTTAAAGTTATACTATTGTCTAAATAAATCAAACTAAGCTACACTTTATTTAAGAAGGTGTTCCTTTCGATATAGCTCTGTTCCCTCGTTTTATGATTAAGAACCACGATCACTGCTTGAGATTATTATTTATTTCGAATTGAATTAGTAAAATTACAAAATTAGATCAGCGAGAAGCGTGCGTGCAATGACTTCTATACAAAGACAAAGTTTCAGAGGGTTAGTACTGGCTAGTCGAACTATCACGCGCGGTACGCGCTGTGATTGGACGTTGATGACGCGATCCCTACACGTCACAGCTATGGCCGCGACCATTCGTTGCAGTTCAGCGCCTTGCATCTCTTGGTTACTAAGATAGGGGTAGTCCCATAATGTTTACATTAAAATTAATTCTGTCCTTTTCCGTTTATTCAAAGTAAAATTCAAAATCCGCACACACAAAACACTGGATCCTAATATTATTTAAGGGAAAACTTTGTCCCTCTGTTTCTTACGCAGCACGCTTAAACTGCTTAAACCGATATGGCTGTAAATTTACACTTAGGTAGCTTAGAACAATGTGATGGAAATAGAATACCTTTTATCCCTAAAACTGCACGGGAACGGAAAATTATAATTTTGCCGTTCGACGGGAAATGGCGTTGGCGAACCCACAGGGCGCCTACTAGTAATGAATAAGTTCTTTACTATAATAAATACTGTGAAAACAACCTACACCAAAAAATACTTCTTACATTTAGATAGCAATAACAAAATAGAACACTAAAGCATTTCATCTATACTTTGTTCTAAAAAGAACCATGAAATGAAATAAGAAAAATATGAGACTCATAACATCCCGCTGTACCGGCCGCCGGATGAACCATAAACTTTATATCTTTTGTCGCCTGCGAGATGCGGCGTTCTTTATCGCCCTTGACAAAACAATTTGCTTTGTGACAAAACTTGTCTCGTCTAATGGAGTGTTGATAACAGGAAGTATCGATTGCTTATTTTTTCTGTATTGAACACTGATACTTAGGAGTTGATAAAAAATTAATTGATATTATATCCTGTATGACTCTACATAAAATTTATCTTAATATACAGGGTTATTGGTGAGTAGACCAGCCCTCTAGACAAAATTTTTGTGTCTTTACTTTCAACTAGAATAGAGAACTTTGTATGGAGTTGACAGTTGTATAAATGTATGGAGATGCCAACTGTTATCTCTATACATTTGGACTAGGCGGACTGACCATTTTTGGAGGTGACAGAAGCGGTCATTACCAATTATTTTAGTCCTTCCACTGAAAAAAAAAAAACCTTTGCAAAAAATCGGAAAAAAGGCACTGCAAACAAAATCTTTGCTATAATTCGAATTAAAAGTTTAATAACTCGGAAACGGTTGGTTTTTGGCTAAAATGATTGATATTGACCCATACTGTCACCTCCTGAAATGGTCACGGGCCTAATTCTCTAATTTTTCAGTTGTTAATACTCCAAAGTTTTGTTGGCATGTCAGAATCTAAGATAAAAGCCTACAACTAAAAGCTTTTTAGGGTTTTAATGTAGTTTTCCAACTATTTCAGCGCAACCAATGTTGGCAGCCTCAAAGCTCTTCCCCACTTCGAATTCTTCTCAACTTTTGGCGATTTTCAAAGCCAACGATGCGTCTTTCGAGATCGAATTAAGAAATTCACACGAAAATCCTTTGTGAAGCCGCTTAAGGCGATGAGAGAATTGTGGAGAATTGGATTTAATTCCGTTGTTTTATTTTATTTAGTGACAAAAAAGAAAAATTTAATCACCTAGTTATGGCAACAAAATAGTTTCCTCGAAGTGCCGTCTCTCATTTTTATCCAACAAAGCAGTCTAATATGTATCTAAATACAACCAAACTAAATTCTATAGTTTTTTTAATGAGCAAGTCTAATTTAAAAAAAAATTAAAAAGCCTATACCTGAAAAATTTATCGAAATATATATGCCACAGAAAAAAGAATTAATACGCCACAAGCCCACGGTCGTTGATGCAATACGTTGATCATTTTATCATTGTATTAATTCGTTATATTAGTTTAACATCTTTAAAAATAAGGAAAAAAAAAAAAGTTGTTTTATCATGTCGTGTGTACACGTTTTTGGAACGCAACCTAACATGAACCAAATTGTTTTACTCATTTGAATGCTTATTTAGTTGTGTACTGTTGTGTCACCTAATAAATAAATAAAAATAAATAAAAATAAAATACAAATACCACTAACTGGGATTCAAACTTATCCTATATACCTAAGTTTATGTTCGCTGCAAATTCCTTTCCTTCCCTGAAACCCCTCCGTACCCCCGGTACCCCCGCTACCCCCGCTACCCCCGGTACCCCCGCTACCCCCGTAACCCCCGTTACCCCGTATTTGCTGAATTTCACGCTTCACATTCGCCGCTCCAAGTAGCGGGTAACTTTACATTACAATTAGGTTGGAATTCCTTGGCGCTCATTTCAAGGATTTTAAGCTCAGCAGCCTTTGAAATTCAGCCTTACCTGTATGTTGTGAATGAATGAGATTTTCTTATAAGAGGGTAAATGAAATGTAATTTAGGAATTGGTTTAAAAAATTGCGGCATGTTGCATTAAGAATATCATTACACTAGAGGCTGCCCCGCGGTTTCTCCCGCGCAGATTTCTCATAAACACAAAATTCCCGTTTATTCGCGTTCCCGTGGGAATTTCGGGAAATCCCTTCTTAGTGCTCACCTGCACTCCCTAAGGAACCTACATACAAAATTTCAGCCCGCTACGCCCAGTAGTTTCGGCTCTGCGTTGTCTGTCAGTCAGTCAGTCAGTCAGTCAGTCAGTAACGGAAGAGTTTTATATATATTGATTAAGAATATCATTACATTATACAATTAGCACATTCGATAGGTAGTTTCAGGTTTTATATTTGGTTAATGATTTTAAGTTTCGTTGACTAGGAATATTACGGAAACAGTAATTTCATGTAAAAATAACGCTTACAGCTTGGCAACGGTGTCTTGAAACGGAACCATTTTTATTTTAAGTTGGAAAACCAAAAAAAAACTAGAGACAGATCATGAATTTGTTGATTTTTGATTCTGACTAACTTTGGCTAAAATGGTTTTTTATTTTAAGAGAAAATTAATAGTAAAGATTTCTTACTCCACATACAAAGTGGCCCCCCATTATTTTCTAGATTCATTATCTGTGCCAGGCTGTATTATCAATATCAATATCAATACATAGTATAAAATAAAGTCGATTCCCGCGTCTGTCCCTATGTATGCTTATATCTTTAAAACTATGCAACGAATTTTGATGAGGTTTTTTTTAATAGATATCGGCCCCAGCGACCATAATTGTATGCTACGAGATAGTTATTTAACTAATTTAATAAATCGAAAGTTTAAAGTACTAAAATTCATCAAACATGTTTATTTGGTAAAATAAATGATTAAAATGGTCAAATATCTTTTGTAATTTTTTGTTAAGTTTGTGGAAAGAATAAAGATCTCTAGTAAAAATCTTCGTAAATCTAAAGTAAGGTGAGATTAAAATTCCAGCCCTTCCAGGCAGGTGTTGCCAATGTTCCTTTTTCCCGCCATTCGGTTAGAATTTCCATTCGAGCAGGTTTTGGCTGTTTTTCTGTGGCGCGAGCGCGACGTCGCCGGGTCACTGAGCGACGCAAGCATTTGGTTATGAAACATTCTTCAAAAATGTTCAACGATATTATTTTTTGATGATAAACTGGTTTTAAAATTGCTAAAGATCTATTGTTGTTTAACAAAGTTTCAAAAAGAGAAACTCAACTTCTTAAATGCTTTTTTGTTTGAGTGAAATATAAAGCAGTCAACACGTACAGACAGTTTCGTGAAAAGCTTTTTTTTTTTTTTCAGTTTACTAAAATTAACGTTTAATTATATTAACAGATGGCCGCTGGGGCCGACAAGTTCTCGAGTGGAGACCACGGATCGGCAAGCGCAGCGTAGCACGTCCACCGACCAGATGGACGGATGATCTGCGCAAGGCTGCGGGTCCACGCTGGATGCAGGCCACCTGCGATCGGTACAGATGGAGAGCCTTGAGGGAGGCCTATGTCCAGCAGTGGACGTCCTACGGCTGAAATGATGATGATGATGATGAATGATATATTTATTTGGTAGCATAGCGAGCGTAGCCCGGACTAGGTATTTTACAACAAAATAAATAAGCAAAGAAACAGTTATTAAAAAAATTAAAGCTAACAAAACATACTTTGTTACCTAATTATACATAACAAGATACATAATTATACCGTAAACTGATGCTAGGATCTTTGCGAAATTATACCTAAGTACCTTTAACATAGAGTACCTATTACACGTCAAACCCTGCTCAAGAGGTCCACCGAAACTGAAAAGGACCTAAAATATGAATAGTCCATAAAGCGGGCCCAATTTACTGGCCTATTCATAAATATCAGAGGAGGCTTAATTTGAAATTAACATTTAAATTGAGCGCTCACTAGGGCCTCATTAATGGGCCCTTGGTCAAACGTAAATTAAATTTGTACTATAAAAAAATGGTGCCACCGCTTGCTTGCAACTTGTATGTTAAAGTACTAAGAGCAGTCTTCAGAAAGCAGGTTAAACCTTCAATTGGTGCAAAAAAATAATAATAACACATCACACTCAGAGCCCCTAACTAGAAAGAACCTGTATCTAGGGTGCCCGAAACACGCACAGCGACAAACAACACACCCAGACCGGAAACAAACATCGATATTTATCATATCAATATTCGCCATTGATCTAAATTGTGTGAGACTTCACTGAGTGATAGCATCGAGATAGATAGAACACACTTATATTTACATTATAATTGCTTAAAGGTCGATGTATTATAAAGGTTTCTTGTTTTTGTCTTTTTTGTACAATAAAGGGTCATTGAATAAATTTGTCTGCGTCATGGATATCACGGGATGGAGAACGGTCCTTCGAAAGTTTTGTAATATTTTTTATGTAACTCCAACCAGGAATCATAATTATAAATGAACAAATAAATCATGGACCTACCGGCAACACCCAGAAGGTGATAGTTAATGTTTAAAATGGATGACTTCAAAATGTTTTATAGGGGTGAGATCTGATATTTAATGAAGTGAAGTAGGGATGCTCGATGATCATCGATGTTAGGAGGCAAAACATCGATGTTGCGTTATACCAAACATCGAAACATCGGTTTTGCATCGAAATATCGATGTTACAAACACATAATCAAAATCGGGTCCCTGGAAGAATTTGATTTCTCAAAATTACGATCAACACCCACAATAAAATGTGTAAATTATAAAATAAACGCATTCACAGATAATTTTTCAATTTGTAAACGCAAAGAAACATGGAAACAAAAACTCGTTTGCTAACTTTTATCGATGTCTGTAAAAAAACATCGATGTTGCCTAACATCGATGTTTTTGGTTCGATGATCATCGAACATCGATGTTAAGCTATCGATGTCAATATCGATGTTTTTTTCAATATCGAGCATCCCTAAAGTGAAGCATAGCCCATTATGTATTATTATTATAATAACAATAACCTGAAAAGCACAAAACCTGTCGATAACATGAAAGGATCTAAAATGAAAATACAATAAAAGACGTTGTTCTGAAACTGCGGAGATTCAATAGCAGTCAGACAGACATGTTGGCTATATTCTTTTATCTGTCAAATAAAACGGAAATGGGACGAGTCGTAATTTAACGTTCTATCTCCAACGTAATACGTCAAATGCGAACGATCCGGTTTCCGATTATTTATTGTTACAAGATGGGAACTGTTGGTACGCAATTCGGAGTTAAGGAAAGGAAGGAAGGTCTAATGTTTTTGAAGTGTGAAAAAGTGAGGATGGCTTGCTCATTCCAAGTTTTATCTTTTTAAAATATGAAAATTGCCCAGTGTTTCATGGTTAAGATAGTTCCCGATGCCCTCGACGCAGATTATACTGTTATGGGGCGAACGGAAACGGCGAGCGGGTGCGATGCAAGCGCCACTTTGTTAAATAATTACTATCTTTTAAACCATGGCCATAATTTTGACGCATTTTTTTTATTTCCGCCATTTAATATCTTAGAAGATATAATTATTTATGGAAAATGGCGCTAGTATCGAGTTAAGGAGCTCTGATTAATATATTGTGTGTGATACATGATTAGATAGATACTTACTCGCAAAAAAAGCGAACATTTACGAATAAAATATATAAAAAACTAGAGGCTGCCTAGCGGTTTTTTCCGCGCAGATTTCTCTTAAATACAAAAATCTCGTTTTTCCCGTTCCCATGGGAATTTCGGGAATTCATTCCTTAGTGCTCCCCTACACTCCCCAAGGAACCCACGTGCGAAATTTCAGCCCGCTACGCCAAGTAGTTTAGGCTCTGCGTTGTCTGTCAGTTAGTCAGTAACGGAAGAGTTTTATATATATTGACACATGCAATGGGCGACCTTATCTTAAAGCGATTCAGTCCGAGAAACCCACATTGATTTTCTCATTTATTATTCTAGTTACGCTAACAGTAAGACCCTGTTAAGGCAATTTAAACGAAAAATCACCGAAACATCCAGAAACCCGGAAAGTAATCTCAACATGCATTGCCCTATTAGCGAACCTTCCGTGGAGTGTGGTCTTAAATTGAATTAATTTATACTACCCCTCCTTTTCCTTCTTACCTCCCTCTTAACACCTCCCCCTTTCCGGGGACGGTCACGTCGCGATTCCGGATGTAAACGACCCGGATGTTCTACACTTTTTAATTTAAGAACAAATATTTGCCGGGAAACGTTTTTACATGTTGTTTTGTAAATTAGCTGATACCAACTTGTTTTAAAAGTTAAAGTGATTATTTAAAAAGGGAAGGTTAAAAACGTGACTTGAACGTGACTGCAGTGAGATGTATAGCTTGTTATATTATAATTGACTGCTCCGTGGCTCAGTTGGCGGACTGGGTGCGCGTGTGCACCCGGGTTTTATTCCCGGGCGGGGCGAATATTGATATGATGAATAACGATGTTTGTTTCCGGTCTGGGTGTGATGTTCGTCTCTGTGTGTGTTTCGGGCACCCTAGATACAGGATCTTCCTAGTTAGGGGCTCTGAGTGTGATGTGTTATTTATTTAATTGCTGCCCGTGTAGTGACGGTATAGACTCTATACCGTCACCACACGGGCACGTCTATACTATAGAGTACCCCAACCACATCTCCTCCCATGGGTCCTAAAAGGCAATTAAGGGACCATCCGAAGAATGGGCAGAGCAGACAGGCAGAACAAACTTCTGAGCACTCTAGAATAGAATAGAATAGAATAGAATAGAATAGAAACACTTTATTACATACGAGCTTTCCCAGCTTACTTCGTTACGCCATAGAATATAAGATACTACAAAAGACTTGGCTCTATAGACTATGTTCTTTTGACTGCCCAGAATGGTCGAATAAAAAACAAACAACAACAACAAACCACCTGTCAAAATATGTAAACAACGGAAAAAATATTGCACCTTGGGTTACATTATTTGAGTTTAGGTAAGGATCCCTAATTTTTTTGAAAATCTTATATAGTCTATGACACTCGGGGTTAATGTAGCTTCCTACCAGTAAATGAATTTTTCAAATCGGCTTAGTATTTCCGGAGCATATTAGTTACAAACAAACAAATCTTTCCTCTTTATAATATTGGTAAAGATAACTAGGTATACAAGCTTAACGCCCTCTTGTGTGTTCTATCTTGAAAGATGGTCTATGGTCAAAATGGGTTCCGTAAGTTTACGGCACATCGGCCCATCCCGCTCAGTTAGCACCTGCTTAACACGAGATTTTGTCAAGCCACGCTCGATTTATTGCCGAAAGGGCGGCCGTTGCTTAAACTAGGATTTATTTTGCACAGAACTATTACGAGAGCCAAAAGGTTCTCTATGGTTTGCTACCGGGGTTCAGATTTTGTTAGTGTTTGGTTGAAGTTAGAAAGAAAGAAAAAAAAAAGCATTTATTTACCAATTCACCGGCCACTTATCTAAGGGTGCATTCACTTAAAAGCTAACAACTTAAGGCGGTTATCACATTGCCACGCACCACGCTGCATGTTGCGTTTCGACGGAACTACGCGAGCGCGCGTGGATGCGTTTTCTGTGTGTTGGACTGCGCGTGTTTCTATACAAATGGAGATACTTACAATCAACGTTAGAATACGCATTCACGCGCCACGCTGCGTGTTGCGTGGCAGTGTGAAGATCGCCTAAAAGGTAACAATCGCTTGTTGGCGCTGGTTCGAAAAATGTATAGAAAATACCTGCGCTGACATTCGCGCTGGAACAAGCGTCTATTTCCGCGCAGGTATTTTCTATACAATTTTTCAAACCAGCGCCAACAAGCGCTTGTAACCAGCGTTGTCGTGAATGCACCCTGACTTATATAAGTTAGTGAGCCAGCCACTTGGCTTTGAGTTTAGACCATGAATTTCATGTAAACTGATTTCTCTCTAAGCTCTCTTAAACACAGCCTGCCTCATTTACAGGAATTGTATAATAACTCGGAATGGCTCTACAATGGTAAGGAGGTTGCGAGAGATGAATTGGTTGATTAATTTTGTTTAGAGAATTGAAAAAAAAACGTGAAATTGGTCAAATTCATTCTTTTTTAATATGTTTTTGTGCTTTTTAAAATAAGAGAATACGGTCCCTGATTACAAAAAGGATAATAGACAATATTGAAATGTTTCAATTAAGAAAAATAAAATCAATTTAATACGAAATGTCAATTTCATAAGATTTATCAGAAAACATAAACCCGCCAAGATCACCACGCTAAACCACCAAGCTACCATTTTAAATTTTCCGTTTCATTGCTGACCGTACCAAAATATTATTATGTTTTGAAGCAAAATCGGAATGAATGTATGGAAGCTCAACATTGTAGAAAACAATGGTTTTGGAGCAAAATCGGAATAACCCATCTTTACTACATAAAGAGGAATGTAAGATGTTTAATTGCAATGTATAAAATTTAATCTCTAAAAACTATAACTCGAGGTAAAATTTATATTTCTAAGTTTAGAAAATGATAACGCTTCCAAAGCAATTGACACACTGATAAAAACGCACTCAGTATCCATACTAATATTATAATACGAAAGTAAATCTGTCTATCTATCTGTCTGTCTGTCTCGCATTCCTGAGAAAACTACTGAACGGATTTGAATAAAATTTAGTTATTTGGAATCGATAGTCTAGAGCCTGAGAAAGAACATAGGCTACTCGTTATCCCGAAATTCCTACGGGAATATTGGGAATTTTGTGGGTCACATGGGAAAATGCGCCTAGTTAGATATAAATAATAAAATATAAATTTAAAAATGAAAAGATAAAATTTACTTTATTTCTACAACAGTATCTGATACGTAAAAAAATAATTTTTCAAGCTTTTCCTAAATAATAGCGAAATGGCTCAATTGCACCCGAACAAACAATCCCCGACCTAAAACTCGATATAAAATGAATTTCAATCCGAGTAAAAGGATTTCAGACCAGTTTACCAACTTGGAAATTGAAAAAGTTTTCATTGAATTTTTTTTGCTAGGTATACTTTTTTCGTATACAGTTCCGAGCAATTTGCAAGGAAATTGGTGATGAAGTTTTAGAGAGTTCTCACTCTGATATTGATATTATTTCATTTTTTTTAAACTAAGAAATCACAATAAACACATGGTATTGCAGCAATACTGAACTAAGTTGGTTCTAGCTTCAATCAGACATCAATTTCTTATGTTACCTACCTAATTAATATCAAATCGGTATATTAATCACTCATAGCACACAACATAAGACATACGCAAAACACAATTTATCTAATTTTCTGCTTCCTTTATGCTTCAGACTTCAGAGAGTTGGTAAGTAATAAAATAAAAAGGTCTAACAATTTTCCCAAAGTCACATGGGTCGAAATCTCAAAAAATATCAACTGTTTCGTATATTTATACCATCGGCTGGAGGGGTACGTATAAATCTGTCTAATACACAATTTATCTACTGTCTATATAATAATTCATCGTGTTAATCGTTATAAGTTAAATTCTAAAAACATTTCGTTAAATGTGCCTATTTTGACTTCACGTCGCGTCGTCATGATACAAGATCTGAGACATGGTATAACGCTACGCTGGATTATTTACGAACAAATGACGACTGACGCACAGCTTCTTTTACAGTCTTCTTCTTTTCCTGTTATCCCTAGCGGGGACATAGAGCTTCAAGAATTTTCCTCCAATTTTGGCGGTCTTGAGCAACAGCGGGTAACTCCTCCCCGTTTAGTCCCACACTATTTGCTTCTTGTAGCGTGGACCAGCGCCAGGTTGCCTTCGGGCGTCCCCTTTTGCGTCTTCCGGAGGGCTGCCACAACAGAGCTTCCCTGCAAGGACGTCCATCTGCTCTTCTTAACAAGTGTCCTATCCAACGCCACTTTCTAGTTCGAATTTCCATTTCAATTGACCTTTGCTTTATTAGGCGCCATAGCTCTGTGTTGGTAATGGTTTGTGGCCAGAATATCTTTAGTATCCTTCTCTTCTTTTACAGTATAGTATTATTTATGACGTCTCTCCCTAACTAAAAAATATCAAAACGAGCGTAGCTACTACAAAGAAGTTCTAAAGCGTATTTACTATTATACTATCTTCAAAAGCTACTATACTACAGTTTTATTCATGAACTTAGTAAGGTTCATGAACAAAACTGACTCAAAAAAAGCAATAGACATTTCGCTCATTTGCGACAAGAACGTGATAAGTCAAAAAACCTAATTTTTGGGAAAACGCTTTTGAAAGTTTAAAATTCGTGTAACTTTTTTATTATTATGTTTGGAATATGCGGTTCTTTACAACATATCTTCACAAACTATCCGTTTATCGTTATAGCTTGCATTCAGACTATTTACCCAAGTATTTTAATTTTTATGATTTTCTATTTAAAAAACGGACCTCCTTGTTGCGTTATTCTTGTAAAAACTTAGAAATATTGCGAGACAAACAGATATGTTCCGTTTTTGCTGACAAAAAAAAGTTATAAACACCAATCATTTTACAAGTTTGGTAGTATTGTTACGTTTTTATTGATAATCTGTGATATAAATATATCACTCCATAAAATTATTGTATGGATCATTTTAATTAAGACACGTTACTGCAGTAAAAATCACATATTCTGTTAGCTTAATATTCTTTGAATAAGCACGTTTAAAATGTGACTTATCCTACTATAATTGCAACAACATTTACAATAAAGCTTAAATTGCTATTAAATTGTAAATTACGGTCCCCAATATTATCTTCATACATAGAGATTATCTTCATATATAGGCATACAATAGTGGACTTAATTTTTTTTAAAGAACTATTTGTGTATTTAAATACCATGATTTTTTTACATAAAGTATTCCAGTAAATTAACTTTTAGAAAACATATACGTACATATACGTCGTATTGTCACGTTGGTAATAAAGCATAAACTCGGCTAAACGTGGGTCCGGCTCTCAAGCTGGTGCCTCTGCCTAACCCTCCGGGGAATAAAAGGCGTGATATTATGTATGTATGTATGTGAAAACATATACTAAGTTGGGTTAGCGATTCTTAATGTCAATAGGCACGGTCATTCCATCGACATTGACACTATGGAGGTAGAGACTAGAGAGTGAGTATGTGGTCAACGTAGTTGCTTTCCCATAATAATCCGATTCACGTGACACATGACCACATCGTCTTAACAATGTCGAAGAACAGATGGTCACAAAAGGCTGAAAAGTTCTCGAGTGGCGACCACGCACCAGACGACATAAAGTAGGCAGACCCCTCACAAGGTTGCGGTTGGGATGCAAGGATCAGTCGGCATTGCGATCTGTGGACCACGTCTGATCTATGTGCAGTGGGCGTCTTTCGGCTGAGGTGATGATGATAATAACTAGGGATGGTTTAGGACTTCTGTATCCTAAACATGCATACTTCATTTATTCCTAAACATGCATAGGGATATTCATAAACATTGCACATAGTCAACTTTTCTCATAACACCAAATAGCTTCGTTCACTGATTAATCACAACTACTACCAGACATACGTGATCGAAGATTTAGTGGCAAATGCGAAACATTGAGAAGCGCAGAGATATTTCGCTAAGTTCATACCTTCGGACAAGGTATAAAATCTTGCAAGACCTAAAAAAATAAGTTGCATTTAGACATTTTTTTTGTCATCTATATTGCAACATTTTAAGCTATCCGTTGTGTGAAAATTTGTTATTTTTCATCAAAAATGTGATAACTTGAGACAACCAACGTCAAGACTAAACATTTTGTACTTTGCATTATCAGCTGTAACGGAACATCTGAACTTAACCAACGAAAATTTTAGTTTCTTTCAGCAACATCGGTACATCTCGATTTGAACCATATCCTGCGATTAAAATTTTTACAACAAAAATGATTTAGACACAAATGTTCTGTTTTAGCAGATATAATTAGTACAGAAATAAAATTATAGTGAGTTTGCCTTTTCATCAAAACCGTGACACTATGTCTTGTTACGCTCTTGTCGCAATCGGTCAGCATTTTTCTTTATAAGCGAGCGGTGATACTGAGGTAAACCGTTCTTGCAATAAACATATGGTCGAAAAGAGATGGCAGTAAACCGGAGATTGCTGACCTTTTTCCTCATTGCTCAGTCATTTTTGGAGCTAGAAATATCGCGTTTTTGCAGCAAGTAGAGCACGATGCGGCGGATTTTACTATATAATTACTGCAAAACGGTATAGTTATGAAATAACACGTTCTTGCAGCACATGAGCGATTTTTTTTCTGAGCTTTGAGCTCACAAACAAAAGTGTCATCCAGCACCGGTACACTGCCTAACATCTAGATTCTCAACCAAACCGTCGAAAAGGAGACATAAAACAGTGCTCGCTCTAAAATAATATTAAATTTGCATACACCTCGCCGCCCCTCGCTCTTCGCTCACACAATGTATGTATCATTTGCAGTAAAACCGCTCAAGTAATAAACCAACGTGACGAAACTCTTGTCTTAGGGCTCTATTCACGAACGCGGGAACCTAACGTGCAGTTGACGTTCAGTACAATTAAGGTAATAATTTGTAATAGTAACACATCACCCTCAGAGCCCCCTTCGTGTGTGAGACATCCATCTGATGGAATAAGATGGCGGATGGCATCTATCTTGCTACTTTTAGGAAATGACAAGATACTTGACCTGACCTAGTTTTCTATAATGTTCAGTTTTCGAATTTTCGAACTGATAGTCAAAGTTACTCTACCGTGCCTACCACTAATATGTTTTTAACGAACTAAAACATTTTGTATAATATTGTATTTTGCTTATTTAACTTTTGGGTAACATTAAAAACTAATAATAACGCATCACACTCAGAGACCCTAACTAGGAAGAACCTGTATCTAGGGTGCCCGAAACATTTATACAGAGACGAACAATACAACCAGACCAGGAAACAAACATCGATATTCCCTCCCACCGAGGATCGACCGCGGTGCATTCGCGTCTCAGTCCATATCACTGCCAACTGAGCCATGGAGCAGGAATACGGGACGCATCCCAAAAGTATTTAGATAGGTAGGGGTTTTTTTATTTTTATTAATTACTGAAAGTTATATGCCGTTGAAACGTTGATTATTGACTTGATTAGTACACAATTTAACAAATTAAAACATTTGAATGAATTCCTTTTTAAATCAAATAATATAAAACTCTTCCGTTACTGACTGACTGACTGAATGACTGACAGACAACGCAGAGCCTAAACTACTGGTCGTAGAGAGCTGAAAATTGGCACGTGGGTTCCTCGAGGAGTGTAGTGAAGCACTAAGAAGGGATTTCCCGAAATTCCCACGGGAACGGGAAATAACGGGAATTTTGTATTTATGAGAAATCTGCGCGGAAAAAACCGCGGGGCAGCCTCTAGTATTAATTATTTTCTTGATAAATTCGTCGCAACAATGATTCTGAGTCGACGTAATTGTGGGCTATGATTTAATTTGAATTCAAAACAGGTTTAGAGTTTTATTGGATGTTATAAAATACGTGAATAGCACCAACAGTCTACATTTTATCCTGCAGAGCTCATGATCTAATCAAGCGTGAATATCTTTAAAGAAAGCGTTCCGACGTGATATTGTATGCGAACTTACATTGTGGAATACCTATATCATTTACAGCTATTTTTCATAACTTGCAATTATTCCTTTTAAGAGCCAGTTTACAGCAATGCTAGCGCCATTCGCGAAAAAAAAAAATCTTCTAAACTAAGGCAAATTTAAAAAATGTGGCACTGTATGACACTAGATAATGTAGCCTAGTATTTTTAGGGCACTTCTGTATAGCTTTTAGGTTAAAGACCTAAGAAATCTACAAAGTGTTGCTAAAAGTGCCCACTTTTGTCAACAATCTATGTTTTTTTTTGTTCTTTTTACTCAGGACTACTTTGCTGTGCTCAAAAAATACTAGGCTACATTATCTAGTGTCATACAGTGCCACATTTTGGATATTTGCCTTAGTTTAGAAGATATAAATTTTTTTCGCGAATGGCGCTAGCATCGCTGTAAACTAGCCCTTAAGAGATGATTTATAACAGCTTTGCTCGTGCTTTTAGTGGGAATTTTCTCCTTCTTTATTATTTAGGAAGTCAAAGTTGCATTTTTTTTTATTTCGGCCATTGTTTAGAAGATATTTATTATTTACTAGAGGCTGCCCCGCGGCTTCACTCGCGCAGATTTCTCATAATCACAAACATAATTTTTTTTCCCGTTCCCATGGGAATTTCGTGAAATCCTTTCTTAGTGCTCACCTACACTCCCTAAGGAACCTACATGCAAAATTTCAGCCCGCTACGCCCAGTAGTTTCGGCTCTGCGTTGTCTGTCAGTCAGTCAGTCAGTCAGTCAGTCAGTCAGTCAGTAACGGAAGAGTTTTATATATATAGACTAGAGGCTGCCCCGCGGTTTTTCCCGCGCAGATTTCTCATAAACACAAAATTCCTGTTTTTTCCCGTTCCCGTGGGAATTTCGGGAAATCCCTTCTTAGTGCTTACCTACACTCCCTAAGGAACCTACATGCATAATTTCAGCCCGCTACGCCCAGTAGTTTCGGCTCTGCGTTGTCTGTCAGTCAGTCAGTCAGTCAGTCAGTCAGTCAGTAACGGAAGAGTTTTATATATATAGATTGTAGTAGCTCTAGTTTCGTTTAGTTTCACTTCGTAGGTCATATTTTTTTATTAACTTTCTTTAGAGATTAAAAAAAAAACATAGTATTTTTAAATACTTAAACATATAATAATGAACGTAGCAAAGAGCTAAAAGAGAGGCTGTTTACAAGGAAAGCGAAGCTGACTGTAACTAAAACAACGCATTTTGCTCTGAAACCGGAGCTTATTTGCTTCCTGAAAGCTCTGTCTCCGAGCTTTCTCTGTGTAATTAACATAACAAAACGTTTAACAAGCACAGGTCATTAAAGTATCTCTTTGGTTTAATCTCTAAAATGAAAATTAAAGAACTACATTAGATTATTCTTAAAAATACATACATAATCTCACGCCTTTTATTCCCCGGAGGGTTAGGCAGAGGTACCAGCTCAAGAGCCGGACCCACATTTAGCCAAGTTTATGGTTTTTTTATTACCAACGTGAGGCGGGGCCAGCTTGTCGCCGCGGTTATAACGACCACTACTGCGGCCGGGACCAACGGCTTAACGTGCCTTCCCAAGCACGGAATCATCTTACTTTTTCGGACAATCAGGTGATTCAAGCCTGCAATGTCCTATCCAACCAAAAACAACCACAACGTGATTTTTGTGAGAAATAAATATGTGGTGTTTTCTGCGGGGATCGAACCCACAACCTTAAAAATAATTTTAATGCAATTTATCCTAATCGATTGTTTACTTATGTACACTCAATTTTCATCTTTTTAATCATTTGGTTTTATCCCCTCTAATATGTGATAAGTGGAAGTAACTCGGTCTGTCTGTATGTAACGCTTTCAAACCTAAACTATTGAACCGATACGGCTGAAAATTAGTAGGCTTAGAACCACGAGACTGAGAAAGTGTAATTTTAATCCTGAAAATCCCACGAAAACGAAAAATTTTGATTCTGCTCCCGAAGTTTCTTATTTATGGAAACACAATGAAACATTAAAGTTACAGTTATAAAAAAAATATAGTTTGTATAATACCATGAGTCCTTTTAAAAAAATTAGGAACAAAAATAAGAAATATGAATCTAATGGTGCCACATATAATTTAAATTAAAACAAGTCAGGGTCTGTATTTCGCTGTTGTCAACTAAAATGCCAGCGAAGTTCACACGACTCTTGTTCGGAACCGACGCTTCCTCTGACATGTCCCTTTTCCGGGCGTCTGTAGTGATGTGAAAACTATCGATATTCAGGTTTTGTCGATGTTTAAACTTATGCTATGACTATACTTAGAATACAAGTATAACAGGATAATGACACAATGATTTCATGAACATACGCCAAAAAATCAAACCTTGTCGATCAAAATAACGTTACCTACTATTTAACTTTGGTAAAAAATTAATTTGATTTAAGTTATGAAATTATTGCATAAATTATTCTTTTTTTCTTATTGTGTTGCATTCCAAATTATTTTAAATATACTACTTACTGAATTCTCTACTTCTATCTATCCACCTGTATAATATATTAATGAATCGTGGTTCGTTAGTTTCGCAAAAGCTCGAGAACGGCGAGCTAAATTAGGTGGTTTTGGTTTTTAAATGTTCGTAATAGTGCAGGAAAGGTTTAAAAGGTTTTAAAATATGAAAAAAAGGGGAAATTAGTAAAACAATAATTTAATTTTGCCACATCAAATTGTAAGACGCGATACGAAGTTAGCCAAGATAGCTAGTAGCTACAAACCTGAGACGAATCTTGCTAGACTTACATTTATCATTGGCTAACGATATATTTGCAATGAGAGGTTTTCAATTTGACAGCTCAGAAGAAAAAAACAAGTTTTATTAAGCTGCTACTAGATGGCGCTCTTCCAGGAACAATAGGTCAAGCTAAAATGAATGATTCAATAGCTCAAAATAAAACATAAAAATTAAAATTTAACTGAGGCAGTTACGGAGTAGGTGAAATTAAGATTTATACTTAGCAGAAAATGATCCAATCCAAAGATTCAGTCAATATTCAATCTCCCATTTCTCTTATATTGCTTTCGACACCGCCATCTACGGGCGTATTATGAAACTTTTTTTTTTCTTTTCTGTCACTTGGAAAACCCCTCATTGCCATCCCTAATCTCATTGGCCTGGACATGTTGCTAATTAACCGTTCGGCGGCCACCGGGCCCAGCGGTTGACTTTTGTTGTTTTAGCGTCGCGTTGCCCTTGTTGGTTGAACTATGCGCTTGTGCTTGTTGGACGAACTCGCGCAATGTTTTCTTTACGTAATCGAGTTTGTATCAGAGCTCTTTTCAATTTAGTGTATGTGACGTAGTAAGATTTGATAATTAGGTTTTTTGCATATGCATAATATTAGATTAGAGATAACTTTACTGCAACATAATGCATCAAATGACCGGTGGGGCTATTACGGCCGCTTTTGCAATATTGCTTTGCGTCCTCTTTGCGGTTTTTTTTTTGTATTGACTTTGACACTCCGGAGGACGAAAAGCAATATTGCTAATGTGGCCGTGATAGTACCCCAGAAAATGAATGACTTGTAACAATGCAAAAGGCGGCCATATCACAAAAAGCGATTGATAATGATAATTGTTGTAGTGTTGACTTATTTCATAATATACAAAAGTAAATTGATATCACATTTTGAATGTCTCATTAGTACTTTCATTGTTTTCCCCACTTGTTTGCAATTTCGTAGACACAAAAAGGGGATTTCATTATTCCTCTCATGTAATATTGGAATCCTAAGGGTGCCGGTCCATAGCCGACCGCATGACGCAACGGCAGACGCTATGGCTTACAAATTTATATTTAGTTTTAGAATACCTGGTATTACATGATACTGGTTAATTCCTTTAAAAATCCGAGTTTCCCCCGTCGTTCTAGTAGCATCACTAAAGATACTCTTTTTGTGTTTCTCTGTGCATTCAAGGTATACGTTCATAGTTCACCTTAAATCATTTCATTTGTCTCACAATAAATTTAGAAGTTTTCTTTGAATTTTTATATTTTTAATATGTTATTTATAATATATTTTTACAGTGACCACTTTGTGTATTTGATGTGTGTCAAATATTTTTTCTTTATTTTTATTTCCTTCCCATCGTCACGCGGTCGTCTAACGAACAGTGCCTTAAGAGCGATTTCAGTCTTCTATTTATCGCACGCAAGAAGCCCAGGAATCCACGATAAAGTTACAAAACGGGAACGAAACAATTTGGAATACGCATAATCCCGCCCATTGTCGGGATTCGAACGCAGATTCTTTGGGACATTTTGTTTGAATTCATACCAGTAAAAATTCTGAGCTGAAAAAAAAAGAAAGTTGGCATCAGAAATGTTTTCAACAATCCCGCCTTGAAGGCAAAGGTCGCAGCTTTGACAAGGGACAGTGTCCCTAAACGGGAAATATTCCGAGGAATGGATCTTTGTGAAAATCACTCGTGAAAAAAAAGGGAATAAGATAATCTCCGCAAGATGAACGGACTCTGGTTTTCGGAGACAAACGATGTTACTTTTATTGTTATTGGATCTTTGATATATGCTTAGTTTGTGCTTTTCTTATTGTTTTGGATTATTGTTATCTGGGAATAATGATTTATTAGTCTAGTTTTTGGTTATGAAACTGATTATTGAAAAGTAGCATTATTATTTTGTAACACATACGAAAAACAAACAAAGATCCACAATTACAATGCATGCAGGTCGGGGAATCGAATCCGGTACTCCGAAGTCAGATGTATTCACCAGGATATTTTCTGGCTGGCGCTCTGGTTCGCGCTGGTTCAAAAAACTACACTAAACTGTATTTTCTATACATTTTTCGAACCAGCGCTAACAAACTCTTGTTGCCAGCAGCTTTGTACGTGAATACATACTTAGTCAATACGAATAGGAGCTCAAAAATATCAGTGGCAATGAAAATTGCACTCTATTACCATGTAGCAAACACACACACGTCTATTAACACGCGGCAGCGCGCTATGAAGGAGGATCTGGAGCACATGCAGAGAACCTGGGAGGAAGTCTGCGATATTGCTCAAGACCGTCGGCGGCAAGTGTGGCGGCGATTTGTTTCGGCCCTTTGCTCCCCAGCGAAAATTGGGCAAAAGTAAGTTTGTAAGTAAGTAAATACATTATTTTCAGACGGCCCGATAACCATCTAAGCAAGCAAGCCCTTACCCGGCAGCCTGGAGGAAGCCGCAAGCGTGGCCGACCGCGGACGACGTGGCGGCGCTCAGTCGAGCAGGAGGCGGCGTCTATGGACTGTGACAGTTGGAATGATCTCGAAACTGTGGCCCAAGACCGAGAAAAATGGAAAACGCTCCTTAAAGCCTGATGAGAGACTTAAAGGAAATAATGATGATGAAATACATTATTCTAGTGTGTCAATAAATTAACAAACTAAGACTACGTTAAAAGGGTCAGTCCAGGAAACTTAGCAAGAATTTCCCGCGGCACTACAAGTCGCAATTAATCTCGTTGCATTGCTAATGGCGCATAAAATCACAATAAAGCACGTTTATCTCACTAATGGGTGGGAGGTGCTATTTATTGCGGCACCACTGCGGATTAGCGGCCTCTCTCCGAGGAGATTGCCTCGTGTTGTGGCTGAGTTTTATGGAAATCAGTCGTTTTCGGGAAATGCGGACGCGATTTATCTTTGAGCATCTTTATTAGACCAGTTTTTATGATTCGGTAAGCCAAATTGCCGCTTTTAGTATCAGAAAATATATGGCAACAGTGAAACTAAATGAGAAACACTTTTTTTTGGAAGTTATAAGTATTTTCTGTGAAGATTTTATTATACTATGCACCCTTTAATTTTAGTTTTTTGTTTTTCAATCAATTCTTAGTTCCAGCTTAGCAGTTTTACACGCTAAATCATTTTGTACAAAACTGACATTATCTATCAGATTTTCATACTGTAAATAATTTTGTCTCATTATCTTTTAATTTCTCATAGAGTCAAAAAAATTATCGTGATTATTTCATAAGTAGGTTTTATGTTTTTGTCTCACAGTAAAGTTTTAGAGTAATTCATGTGGGGCGAGTTACTTACATAGGCTACAAAAAGGGAACTCTCTTTTACAAAAACTAAACAAAATTCAATTAGCTTCATTTGTAAGTATTAATAATTTCAACAGTATTTTCAGAAATAAAACTGCAATAAATGTTTTTATCAATTTTATTGAATAACAGAACAGCATTTAAAACAAAATATTCCAGAAATAATAGAAGTGTAATCTGATTAGTGTGATTACAAAAAAAAATATGTGTTTGTTTTTATGTTATGTACTTTTATTACCGACTATTTTTTTTGCTTCCAGAATTAGCATAAAGAATATTCGAAGAAAGTGAAATTCGTTCGTACAAACTGTCTATTAATTGTATCTCTGATGTGGACTTTTTTTTAATAAGTAATTTTTTTTATTCGTTCATTTTTGTTTTACAATAATAAATTAGAATTTCGCTTTGGCAAACATTAAATTTTTACAAACTGCTTACAATATTAAGTGGCGTATCTATGATTTCTGATATGACTATCATTGTGCGAAACTATTTACAGCCGACATTGTTATAATTTTATTACAAGCCGCGCAGATAAAGAAAAGATCTCAAAATGGCGGCCGAACGCATGCTATCTCACGTATATTGGTATGAGAGAAGAGTTACGAAGAGAGACAGCCCCTCAGAATAAAGACAAGCATAGAAGGAGTCCTAAAATAAAAAGTCACATCATTGTGTTACGCTACTTACTCAAGTGCAACCATTGAATATGTTAAAAAGAGACCAATATACTTTCTCCACTGGGTCGTATGACTCTTCCGCACCTTGCCCGTACCTGGGTTCGACTTTTTATTTTTAATTTTCTAAAAAGCTAGTGATGGCAAAAATAACTTGTCCTAAATCAAGTTGTCTATACTTTTATACAAGACATGGTTCTTTATTATGGAACTTATCATAACTAATTCAGGAGTAATTGTATGGTATTATAATAACAAGAAAACAAAGACAAAGATAAAAACGCTTTATTGCTATAAAAATGCAAATAAAAATACAAAATGTAACAAACCGTATAACATATTTCTAAAGATTTTCCGTTCATAAAAAACTCTGTCACATCAGATATTATTAGCACAGCTCTAAAATAATTAAAACTAAAAGATGTGTGCCTATAATAATATGTATATATAAAACAAGTAAAACAAATCTATTTTTGGAAATTTCATAATGTATGAATTATGCGCTTCTTTCTTTACACACTCATTTTCAATAATCTTGCACTCAAATGTTTGTTTTTGCCTGGTTTGATCTTGATCATCACTTTGTTTGTATGTGAAAAAACCCTGCTTGTGGTTTTTTTTTGAGACCTAAAAATATAATATGTTTTAATTAAAACTTATAAAAGAGAGTAAGTATTATAAAACCTGGGTTTAAACAATTTATACATACGTAAGTGATATCCTGCAGCAACAATGGCGCTTTTGTTTTTATCACAAAGTAAAATTTTCATGGAATTTTATTTGTTTACAGTTTACAGCATTGGTTTACCCAAATTTACGGTTCATATATTCTGTAGCTTTTTTTATCAAAGTATTTTGTGAGGCCTGTAAGAAAGCAAGAAAAATGTTCTTAAATATTAGATTCAAGACAATAATAATAATAATTTATTCAAATATATATTAATTAAAGCCTTCGTATTTTTTTTTAGAAAACAGGTATCTTAGAGAATATTAACTTAAACGATGACATCCCGCAACTTAAACTTGAAATTTTCATATACAATTATGAGGATCTGCAGAAAAAAAACATAGATAAACTTAAACCTGTTTTATCCAGAATGGGCAAATTGTATGTCACGATATTTTCTTTAAGGCCTATATCCAGCAGTAGACGTTTTTAGCTGAGATGATGGTATTTTCTGGTTGCCTTTCTTTCTTAGATATGAAATATGAATCGTCCACTGAATGTCGCTGTCCTATTTCCTTTAACATTAAGTTGATAACGAATAACATTTAATTAATTTGATATAAAATAAGCAATTGAAAGGGCAATATTTTATGATTACCACCAACCAACTTATTCAAATTGCAGCAGCAAAACTGTTGTTACAGTTTCAGGTTATAATAATAATAATAATAATAATAATAATAATAATCTTTATTTATTCAGAACTATGTTCCATTTGATTACAGACTAAGCATAAAACTTAAAACTAAACTAAAAAACTAAAAAAACACAAACTAAACTAAACTATAAAACACAAACTAAACTAACCTAACAACTTAATCTACTATATAAAACTAAATTAAATTAAATTAAATTCTTCTGACCCGTACACGTCTATTTACTTCACATTGAAGATGGCGGTCCTAGAACCCATATGAAGGCAGTTCCACTGCCGCATCAAGGGACAATCCAACCTATCAATTATAGTATTCAGAAGGCTATTGGCGCTACCTCGCACGCGTTGCATCAGGGAATATGCTCGTTTTCTAATTATAGTTTTAAAGCAATCTGTCCTGTGCCTGGCAAACATCCCTGACGCGCTGCAAAAGCGTGGCAGCCCCAACATCATCCTGAAACCATTATTATACTGAATTCGCAGGGCATTGAAGGATCGTTGTGTGTAGCTGACCCACAGACTGCAGGTGTACATGGTTTGACAAAATGCCTTAAATAAGGTTATTTTTACCTCTTTAGTACACCTTGCGAATCTGCGTGCCAGCATATTACATCTTACTGCCAAGGCCCTGCGCTCTCGCTCTATATCGAGATCATCATCAGATATAATCTTCACCATCTTAAATCTTCTTTGTTGATAAAACAGTATGTTGTGAATGTTTAAAATCTTGTCTCTTTATAGCATCCAGTCATTTTGTTTTTAGTATATAATTTACTTGAAAACTGAAAAAAAAAAGACAACAATTAGCATATTATTATGTCTGATTTTTATTTGTCCTTAAGTTAGAACGGATGATTTAGGTTCGATAACTTTTGTCTAAACATATTTTGGCACAACACTATCATAACCTTTACAGAAGGTGTTTTACCGTAATAATTCAATAAATTTAGGTACGAGTTCGACAAACAGCGTGTAAAATTGATGTTCTTGATAATTTATTAGTCAAAATAGTGCCCAGAAGTCTACAATGAAACAAAATTATTTACCGAATGGTAGGTGACCGAAACATCAAGATTTTGATTCCTTGACGCATTTGATTCACATCCCGTCACTACACAAGAGATTGGTATACATTAAGTTAAACATTCACAATCACAAAACCAATTTATCACACCTTTTTCATAAAAAATAATCATAAAACTTTTGGAGCTGCTACCGATGTTTACAATGTCATATTATACGTCAAAATAAAACAAACCATAAACAAACCACCAAATATGTACCAAATTATTGGTTTTTAATTTTGTACGGTACTAATAAACCAGTGTCATCAATAAACCACTTTGATACCACAAGAAGAAAACTTGCAAAGAATTCTTATATTTTATCTCTCTCTAACTAATAGTCTTTTTGCCGTTTAGTAAGGAGCGTAACAATATGAAAATATCTTTTTATTTTAGCCCGGTTTCTATGCTTGTCTTTATTCTGAGGACAGCCCATACAACGGCCGCCATTTTGAGATCTTTTCTTTAAGTTCGCAGGTTAAACAACGCCCTGTCTCACCAATAACAAATGGAAACCTACCTATTTTTATAAAGTTACAACATTTTATCAACACCTGGTGAAATGGAGTCTTAATTTTTTATTTGATATTTTATTTAAATATACATTGTTCAATAACTGGTGATATAATATTATGTTACCGGAAAATAATACTTTTCATAAATTTATTAATTTTCGGTCGTAAATTTAGAAACAACCTAACCTTACCTACGTTGGTTTATAAAATGACGTAAGGAAGTACGTTAATTTATAACCTGACGGATGTGCTATTTTACGGTGACACATACATGAAAAAAATTGTCTATGTTTATTTACACATACTTACAAATCATCCTTCGAGGAAATCATCATTATTTACATTACAATAAACATTTACAATTAGATAATTACCTGCATTCAACATTCATACCAATCACACCTATTTTCAGCGTTTGGCAAAATATTTATATTCATAAAACTTATTTAGCTGCAATTTATGTTTTTAAAAAAATCCTAACATTAATGGCAGAACTATTCTAAAAAAATTAGCATACTAATAGAAAACCATGTCTTTTTATGGAATCAACACTTTAACCACAAGTCTAAGAACGACACTTTAAAACTCTTCACAGTCTGTTAGCACGAAAGGTCACGCCAAGGCTGTCAAGATCAAGGTCAGGCAGGTCAAGGAGAATGTCAACTTTGATGCTGAAGAGGTGTGGGGCCAACCCTCACTCCATGGAGCCTGGTGGTCACCCCGAGTTTCTGGTCATATGGTTGTGGCCATTTCTGAGAACACAATACAAAATGAAACTTAAATTTGTCGCATTCTTTCGGAAATTGCGTGTTCGACGTATTATAAGACTTCTTCGGCTCTACCACAAAATGTACTTACAAAATACTTTACGAAATAAGGTATCAATATTAATTAGATTAGTCTAATTGACTTTCAATGAGCGATATCTTGTATCCTGTCTTGAAAAAATCATTTTTTACTTTTTTACTTTTAAAGAGTTTAACCGGGTCTAAATCACTAGACTAGGTTTAAATCACTTGATCGTCATACAAATTGGAGATTTAAAACCGGTCTAAATTTTTTGTGGTAAGGCTTAAGTCTTATGGAAAGCAGTCGTGAAGAAAAGAGTGGAGAGACGATTGGAGTTGGCGAGGCTACGCAGACAAAAGGTCGTCTATTAAATAATAATAATAACGTATCACACTCAGATAAACTAACTATGAAGAACCTGTATAGTAGAATGTCCGAAACACATACAGACATTACATCCAGACCGGAAACAAAAATGTACTTTATCATAACAATGTTCGCCCCGCCGGGAATCGCTGAAAACTGAGCCACCAGTCTTACTAATAAACGGAGTAGAAGATAAGTAAGTATAACCTTACCAAGGTTTTGCATCTGGTGCTGACTGAGCACGATGTAGGGGTCACCAAGCCCCTCCTGCAGGATGCCGCGGTGCAGCTGCTCCAACTGGTTTTCTTCATCTGTGGTTACGAAGACAGGTTAAAAAATCAAACACAAAGTATTAACACAGAAGTCGATAAAAAGTAAAAAAAAATATATTTTTTTTAGGGTACTCAATCTATACCAATATTATAAAGAGGAAAAAGTTCTCGGGTTCTCCAGGGTGGAAGCGGGTGTGTAAACGCGTGGAGCTTGCTTCACCGGTTGCGTGCCCTACCCTTCCATTTTGATGATACGCTGACTTCCACAGCGACCGAGCGGGTGGGCAGGTTGCGGATGGCCCGTATGCGTACGTCGTACGTAATCCAAAGTGACCCGGACAATGGAAGGTTGAATGTGGTCAACCCCCAGATCACAATCATCTCAACAACCCAGCACCTAATCCCAATTTCCTGTACCCATCCAAAATCCAATCCCAACTCTCCCCCTTCCTTCACTTTCCTGGAGGAGTAAACCTTGACCCCAAAAATCCCTAAACCAAGGTGTGCTCAACCGTGCCGATGGTTGCGTGGCTGAGAGGGAGCTCAGTCGTGAACGGTGGACCTTGGGAACAGGCGAACCCCAAGGTTTGTATAGCCTTATCCCTGCAAGCGGGGCTCTGCAGGGATGGACCTCTATTTCCCTAGCTACTCGTGGGACCAACATGAAGAAAGCTACAAATTCAAAAAATATTAGTTTTAAACCAACCACTCACGCTTCGACGACGACGAAAGTTGATCCGTTGAAGCGAATGAGCATACTAGGTGAGGGACCGGCCAAGTCCGATCTACCGAAACCTCAAGTGACGTCAATGGATGGAAAGCCGAAAGGAGATCCATCCTCGACGCTCGCAGTGGCGGAGGTGGAGAAGGCGGAAGCTGGAACTTCATCCAATACAAAACGGAGCACTGCTGAGAACGAGACGACATCTGTCGAAGCGACTCAGCAAGTGACTTCGATCTGGGAAGACAGGTGCAAGCCTGTCTTCCCTAACAAGAAGAAGACAGGACAAAGGAAGAGGCAGAGGCAGCGTCTGATGTTGGAAAAACAGAAGAGCGCTTCTGCGGACTTCCCTAAAACACGAAAGGAGGGAGCTGGGGAGACCACCAAGGAAGCCCCAAAGCCGTCCTCATCGCAACAGACAATCCAGACAAAGCAAACGAAGAGGGCTCGCCTGGACGAAACCATCTCCCCAAGAGGAGACTCCAAAAAACTGCGGACGGATGCTCCGACGGCTAAACCAAAATCATCCTCCTACGCAGAGGCTGCAACGAAGGACCTGATGGTGGCTATCACGAACAAGCGCACCGGTCTTCTGACGCAGCTAGAAGCGAAAGAGGTTGAAGAGAAAATCTCCCAGGCGATTATCAGGGAAGCCATCTTGGCGGATCCTGATGCATCCTCGGAGCCACCAGAGTTTGAAGGGAAACCCAGTTTCGTGGATGGCTACTTGAAACTGTGGTGCTGCAACGCCAAAACCAGAACATGGCTGCAAACAATGCTGAACGGAGCCACCCTGGACAGCGGAGACAAACTCGTCGGCAAAAGGGAGGATGAGATGATCCGGAAGGTCAGGTGCGGATTGCTCATCCCGACTCTAGCGGTTGACCGAGCAACAATTGGACGCGTCCTCAGCTATCAAAACCCATGGGCAGAGGTGAGACAGTGGACGCTCCATCAATGCGTGCCTCTGGAGAGGAGAGGGGCCACTCTTCTGGTGGTGGGCATTCCGGAGACTGCTGTACCGGCTGTGCTGGAAAGGGGTAGAAAGCTGAGATACTGTGTAGGCTCGGTCTATATCCGTTTCCAGCACGGTGGGGGGCACTTCCGGGATGTTCCGCCTCAGAGGAACATACCTGAAGAGAAGGCAGAAGAGTCGAAGGGTGAACAGGGAAGTAGGGCGACAACGTCGACGGAAGAAGGCGTAACCCCTGCTCCCATGGACACCAAGGAGACAGAAACGGAACCGGAAGCTGATTTCGACCTCAGTACGGAGGACATCCTGCTGGGGACGGAGGAGGAACAAGAGTGCCTCCTCATCAGTCGGCTGGACCTAAGAGGACCTGAGGAGGAGGGGACATCCAAAAATGACCCCCAACTCCTGTAAGGTCCTTCAAATTAACCTCCAGCATAGCGAAACTGCGACGGCTCAACTTCGAAGATGGCTGGAGGTTAATAACACTACAATTGCCCTGATCCAAGAGCCGTGGGTCAGGGGCACACGCATCAACGGCCTCTGCAACCTTGGAGGTAAACTTATTTATAACAATACACAAAATAAACCCAGATCTTGTATTTACATATCTCGTAACATAATGGCACAAACTCTAACTGACTTCTGTTCCAGAGACGTGTGTGCCATAAAACTTCTCAGAACTGAACAATCAACTCTGCCTGAGACTGTGCTCGTCTCAGCCTACATGGCGGGAGAGGACGACCCACCGCCAGCACTGCTGGCCGACCTGATAAACCACTGCGAACGCCAGGGGCTGGAGGTAGTAGTATCGGCGGACTGCAATGGACACCACAACCTTTGGGGAATGACCAACAACAACGACAGAGGTAACGTATTAGTTGATTACTTAGTAACTACTAATCTTGATATCCTTAATTTAGGAACAAAACCGACCTTCGTCACTCGAAGGTCTAGTACCATAATAGATATTACTCTTAGCTCCAAACTAATAGCACAGAACATAACAAACTGGCATGTCTCGGACGAGCCATCTTGCTCAGACCACAGATGGATTCGCTATGACCTAACCACTGAAATACAAACACCAATACCTAGAAGAAACCCCAGACGAACAGACAAAAATGCATTCATAGAAGCACTCAAGACTAAGCTGGAAAATGAGCCTTGTAGTGCTACTGAACCGTGCACCAGAGAAACACTTGAGATCCAAGCTGAAACGCTTACCAAACATATAATTGAAAGCTACAATGGTTCATGCCCCTTATCAACTCCAGCTGCTAGGTCGAAGGACTTGGGGTCTGGATGGTGGGGACCTGAACTCGAAAGACTACGGAAAAAGATGAGGAAGCTATTCAATACAGCTCACAATACAAAATCTGAAACTGACTGGGACAGATACGCGACAGTAAGAAAAGAATACAAAAAACGTCTAAGATACAGGAAAGCTACTGCGTGGCGTAATTTCTGTGACGACATCACGACCAACACACAAGCAAACAGAGTTAGGAAAGTTCTATCCAAACAACAAAACCAACTGTTAGGCACACTGCGTAGACCTGACAATACCACCACAAGCACTCCCGCGGAAACTGAAGGCCTACTAGTAGAGACTCACTTCCCAGGCAGTGTGGTCACACAAGTAACGCAAGACGAAATGGTAGACGAAAAACTCCCATCCGAACACGAATGGCACACAGCCAGACATATCACAGAACGGAACAAAGTTGCCTGGGCAATCAGAAGTTTTGATAACTACAAATCGCCGGGCCTTGATGGGATCTTTCCTGCCCTTCTAAAGTGGGGTGGAAACATTCTCCTTGATCACATATGTAACTTGCTATGCGCCTGCCTAGCGCACAGTTATATTCCTACAAAATGGAGAGAAGTAAAAGTCATCTTTATACCAAAACCTGGCAAAAGTGATTACTCAGACCCTAAATCGCACAGACCGATAAGCCTGACATCGTTCCTGTTAAAGATACTAGAAAGGCTATGCGACAGAGAACTGAAAGATACAGCGCTGAAAACGATACCAATTGATGCCAATCAACATGCTTACAGTCAGGGCAAATCAACCGACTCTGCTCTACACGCAGTAGTGAGCACCATTGAAAAAGCCCTGGAAACAAACAATTCATGTCTAGGCACCTTCATTGACATTGAAGGAGCTTTCGACAAAACAAACTTCAGCAGCATCAAGATAGCGCTGATGCGTCATAAAACCGAACCACTCATTATAGAATGGATAATGAACATGCTCAGACAAAGAGTCATAAAATTGTCGGAGAGCGCAAACCACCAAGCCGTTGTAATAAAAGGATGCCCTCAAGGTGGAGTACTCTCCCCTCTTCTCTGGAACTTGGTGGTCAACGACCTGATAACAAAACTAAACCAAAAGAAATACAAAACAATAGGGTATGCCGATGACCTAGTTATACTAGTCAGCGGACTTGTAACTAGCACCCTATGTGAAGTGACACAAAGCGCCCTAAACATAGTACAGGACTGGTGCATAGACAATGAACTTTCAGTGAATCCGAAGAAAACTGAACTTGTTCTATTTACAAAGAAACGAATTCCAGGCAGGCACAAACCACCAGCACTATTTGGAACTCAACTAAAACTGTCAACGGAAGTCAAATATCTAGGTGTGATACTTGACAGCAAACTAATCTGGAATAGCCACTTGGAAAACAAGATAAACAAAGCTACGGTGGCTTTCTGGCAATGTCGAAGAATGATTGGGAAGAGATGGGGACTGGCCCCGCATATCATTCTCTGGCTTTACAAAATGGTGATCCTCCCTATGATCAGCTACGGGGCTGTTGTATGGTGGACCAGAACAAAACTTGCCTGTGCAATCAGTAAACTACAGAAAATGCAGAGACTAGCGTGCATGGCAATAACAGGGTGCATGAAGACAACTCCAACAGCTGCCCTGGAGATATTGCTTGGACTAACGCCACTGCATCTACAAATACAACAAGAAGCAGGAGCCACGGCGCTGCGCTTAAAGAAGCTAAACCTTTGGAGTAAATACACAACATCCCACACAAAGATATATGACTCGCTAACAGCGGGGGAACCACTGTTTGAGGCAATGACAGATAAGATACCGATGACCTTGGCCTTCAACAAACCTTATAATATTATATTATCAGAGGACCAAAATGAAGGATTAAGGGAAGCAAACTTAAGAATTTTTACAGATGGATCTAAAACCAACTCAGGAACAGGATGTGGTGTATTCTCAGAAGATCTTAACATACACATCTCAAAACCCCTAGGTAAACATAATACTGTCTTCCAAGCAGAATGCTTGGGCATTATAGAGGCTGCAAACGCGATCCAAAGAAGACATGTAAAGGACATAAACATAAAGATACTATCGGACAGTATGTCAGTACTCCAATCACTAAAGAGCGATAAGATCAACTCTGGACTAATACATGAGTGTCATCAACAGCTGACTAGCGCATGTAGAAACAACAATTCAATCACTTTACAATGGATAAAAGGACACAGCGGCTCAAGAGGAAACGATGCAGCGGACGAACTGGCCCGAAGAGGCTCAGACACTCCTCCGCATGGGCCTGAACCTATAGTACCCCTGCCATTCAGTTGGCTGCGCAACCAGATGAGAAAGCGTATCAGGACTCTGCACCAGGACAACTGGGAAAGCGCCGAGACGTGCAAACACTTTAAAGAAATAATACCAACGCTCGACAATAAGCTTACAGCCAACGTCTTGAGGCTTAATAAACCCCAACTAAGGAAGTATGTAGGGTTGCTGACCGGGCATAACACTCTTAATAAACATATGTTTACTCTAGGCATCACTGACAGTCCTACGTGTAGGGCTTGCATGGAGGCGGACGAAACTACTAAACATATTCTACTAGACTGCAAACAGGTAGAAGTATACAGACGTAAGTACCTAGGGTTCCCAAGCACCGTACGCGAGGCAGTAGGCAACGTGAAAGCGCTGCTGAGCTTCGTGGAGGAGCTGGGGTGGTTAGAGTAGCGCTACCCCTTTTCACGCAAAATAGGCACGATAGCTGTCAAATTGCGGAAACTCGCCCGTAAACTAAACTAAACTAAAGAGGAAAAATTTTGTTTGTTTGTTTGTTTGTTTGTTTGTAACGAATAGGCTCCGGAAATACTGAACCGATTTGAAAAATTCTTTCACTGGTAGGAAGCTACATTAACCCCGAGTGTCATAGGCTATATTAGATTTTCAAAAAAATTAGGGATCCTTACCTAAACTCAAATAATGTAAGCCAAGGTGTAATATTTTTTCCGTTGTTTACATATTTTGACAGGTGGTTTGTTGTTGTTGTTTGTTTTTTATTCGGCCATTCTGGGCGGGCAAAAGAACATAGTCTATAGAGCCAAGTCTTTTGTAATATCTTATATTCTAAAGCGTAACGAAGTAAGCCGGGAAAGCTCGTACTCAATAATTTATTTTGCTTGGGTGGTTTTATTTTTCTCATCATATCAGTTGAAAGATCACGATCACGGTCGTTTTATAGATAAAAAAATGACCACGTTAGCCACCTGAGAGCACATCAATTGGATTGTATTGTTTTATACTTTGTGCTTGTTAATATTTAAAAAAATAAAAGTGAGTTGACTGAGATGATAATAAAAATATACCTAGCCAATTATTTGTATAAAATAATGTTTTTGAATGTAACGTATCAATATTACAATACTTATATGAATAACATTATCTAAGTTAAACTTACAGGACGGCGTGGTAGTGGTTGGCGGCGGTGTGGTCGTCGTAGTCGTCGTTGTGGTTGTTGTTGTCGTCGTTGTTGTAGTTGTTGTTGTTGTAGTCAACACTGTTGACAAAATTCATATATAAAATATGTATATTTTTTAACAATTAATACTTCAATATCATCATCAATACATAGTTAAAAACAAAGTCGCGTCCCGCGCATGATGCAGTTCTTTTTGATAGAGTGATTCAAGAGGAACGTTTCTTAGTAGAATATTTGAGTAACCATAGAAGTATGTTAGGCGGTACGAAGTTCACCGGGTCAACTAGTAATGTATAATTATTAAAGAAATACACGTGGCAATTGCACTATTTAATGAAGATCTGAGGCACGCAAAGAACATTTAGGAGCAGGGAGTCTGTGACATCGCTAAATACCGTTGGGATTGACGCCTAAGCCTAGCACTTTCCTCTCAGATCAGTGTATTTCGTTAATTTAGGTTTTGCATTACTTATAAGAGCTGGGTACGCACGGCAAGCCGCTAACAATCGGCGAAGAACAAATCTGCCTGTGCGCTTGTACCCTACTAACATACACACTCGAGCTCGTTTGGAGGTGTTTCCATGCGACTCTATTCTTGGCTTTGCTGATGAGTCATCCGCGGCATGAAGCGTCAGGTACATTCCAGAAAACGTTGCATAACAGCTGTCTACCTAGTACCTACAGTGTTCTGCTTTTCGAACTAGCATGTCCTTAGGAAGACAGGATGATTTCATATTCGTTTACCACCTCGCCTCTCACAGTATCGGATACTTAGCTGAATATAAGGTAACAACTAAGAAGTCGTAATTAACTCATAATAAGAGATAATTTGTTTCATATATTCAAACCTTATCAATCTATATATATAAAATTCAAAGGTGACTGACTGACTGACTGACTGACTGACTGACAGACAACGCAGAGCCGAAACTACTGGGCTTAGAAAGCTGAAAATTGGCACGTGGGTTCCTTGGGGAGTGTAGGTGAGCACTAAGAAGGGATTTGCCGAAATTCCCACGGGAACGGGAAAAAACACGATTTTTGTGTTTATGAGAAATCTGCGCGGGAAAAACCGCGGGGCAGCATCTAGTACCAATATAAAGAGTAACAGAAACGACCCACTCAGCCAAAATACATAAAAGATTGACCTTCTAGAAAGATCGACGAGCATTGCGTGTAATGGCGTCGGAACTGAGCATACGTTAAGAAGGGCTCGGAGCATCCGGTGGGGAGCGACAGTTTTCCTTGTAGCTAAGAAGGTTTTCTTACATTGTGACTATAGGATGGTCGTGAAGTCTTTGTGGCTTGTTTTTAACTAGTTTTGTTTTATAGTGTACGATTTGATAAACATTTGATAATTTATGTTCTTTGTTATTGTCGCCAAATTGAATTTTCACAAAAAAAAATTAATGTAAAGTAGAGTTTGTTACCCCTTTCTTGTCTACGCTGTTAAATCATTGCGAAAGGGAGTAGAATCATTAGACAGAGCAGGCCTCGTTTGAAGGCCTCTCCAGGCGACTATTGTCGTAAGGCAAGGCACACATTTGTTTGCCTGAGCCAATTGGTGGGCACCCTGAACTACCTCGCCTCTCACAGTATAGGATACTTTACCAAATAAGGTATCAATACCAATTAGATTGGTCTAATTTACTTTTAATAAGTAATATCTTGTATCCTATAATGAATAGGTAAATCATTTTTGACTCTTGACTTTTGATTCTTCTATTACTGCCTTGACAGAAACACCTAGTAGATACCGCAAATTCAAAAGTTCCATTCCCGTCGAGTTTTTGAAAAAAAGTTATCAAAAATATAGTCAAAGTTAAAAGTATTTTTGGTCCATCTCATAGTTCTAAGCTACACTTTTAGCCATATCTGTTCGGTAGTAGGCGTGATTTTGTACCACACAGACTGATAGAATTTGTCGGCAGTTATAAATTAAAGTATAGAAAGCATAAACATGCAAAAGTAAAAAAGATCGTGTTTTGTTTGCCAGTCCCAGTTTAATTCAAGTGTCATTCTTTGTTTTTATTGTGATTTTTATCGCGAGCGCCATGATTGAGCTCGCTACTGATGAAAATTTGCAAAAATTTCCTTTTATGCCGCTTTACTTTATTGTTTGTGGAAAGTGTACAATTTGTCATGATGACAGAAACAGCGACAAAACGCGATAAATTTGATTAAATATTGTACACTCCACGGTCTCCGTACAATACGAAATTCAAAGGGATTAAGAATAGCAGCAAACAATTTGAATTTTGTACCTACATATTTTTTTTTTATTAAATTTACAAAGAGGGCGGCACCAGCGGCTAGATAGTTTAAAAAGCGTGACTGTCGTTGGAGCTTTTCATGCTTTTGATTCCTTCTTTTTTAGCATTACCTTTTATGTCAAATGTTCAAAAATAACTATATTTGCTTATATACTAGAGGTTAAAACTAGAGGCTTCCCCGCGGTTTTTCCCGCGCAAATTTCTCATAAACAAAAAATTCCTGTTTTTTCCCGTTCCCGTGGGAATTTCGAAAAATCCCTTCTTAGTGCTCACCTACACTTACTAAGGAACCTACATGCAAAATGTCAGCCCGCTACGCCCAGTAGTTTCGGCTCTGCGTTGTCTGTCAGTCAGTCAGTAAGTCAGTCACTAGAGGCTTCCCCGCGGTTTTTCCCGCGCAAATTTCTCATAAACAAAAAATTCCTGTTTTTTCCCGTTCCCGTGGGAATTTCGAAAAATCCCTTCTTAGTGCTCACCTACACTTACTAAGGAACCTACATGCAAAATGTCAGCCCGCTACGCCCAGTAGTTTCGGCTCTGCGTTGTCTGTCAGTAAGTCAGTAAGTCAGTCAGTCAGTCAGTCAGTAACGGAAGAGTTTTATATATATTGATATTATAACAAGCAAAAAACAATAGAACGTTACAGAACCTAAAAAACCTCAACCCCAAACTAGGGAACTTTCCTTTTAAAACTTTTTAAACAGAGGTCAGATTACGTCAGGAATCGAACCGCAACAATTACGGAATCATTTAACATTTTGTAAGTTCTCCGCTGATTAATGTCCCCGGGTACGACCCTTGGGCAGCCATTACTGGCCAACCTAACTACTAAACTGTTTATACATTCAGACTGCTTGTTTATTAATAGATGGATTTAATGTTAGGTTCGAGTCATTTCAATTATTTGATAACCATTTTAAACGTTATAAAACTAGTAGTTCCTCGATAACCTGTAACCTTTGTTGATCTTCTATTAAGAACACTATAGTAACTGAAAAAATATAAGAAAAACTCATGCTATCGCCCCCTTTTTTTTTTGTAACGGGGGGAAATGCCTATCGCATTTCCCGACGCTCGGGGGAGCGTCGGGGGTATGTGGGGCTCGCACCCACTAAAACCCCCCGGCGGCCATCTTGGCGCTTTTGGGAAGAACCCCGGGAACCACGCATTATAGCGTCCGAAGTCCTTCCCACGCTCAGCTGGTATCAGCTTCGTGCTCGGGGAGGGCATATTGTTCCCTCCCCGGCTCGGCTTTGGAGCTGCGGCGGCACAGTGCCACAAGCTGTGCCGCCGCCCATCTCGGGGCCGTTTGATGAGTGTGTCGGGCCCCCGCCCTTCACACCCACGACCCCAAAGACCCCTTTTAGTCGTCTCTTACGACAATGCTATCGTCCCCTAACCGCAACCATGCGGCAGACGGAGCGCTTAATTTTTTTAAGGAAATATTATTTTCGGAAGAAAACCGTATTTGATGTCCATTGCTTCAGCATAATAAATTATAGGTTTATACGTTTTCCTTTTTATTAGTAACATACTGAAATTTCATTAAAAAGGAATTTAAAAAAGAAAATAATTATAAGTCAAAAAACGTTTTCTCTTTTTGTATGGACGCTGTTAAACGCTGGTAAATGTTTTTAATATGGATCTTTTTAACCAGAACACTACCACATAAAACAAGTCGACAGATTTTAAATTAATTCATTGATATCTCCACTCCAGTAGTTTCAATATCTAATGCCCGCAGTCCCGCGGTCTGTGGAGACCCGATGATTGATCTCTTGTCCCCCTTCCCCAACAAGTCAGCTGGATTTTCTGTCTCTTATCCAAATACGAATTGATTCTATCAGACACAGGTAAAGTATAGCCACCAGCGAAAAAAATAAAAATCTTCTAAACTAAGGCAAATATCATAAATGTAAAACAGTATTCCACTAGATAATATAACCTGTTGTAAAATTGAACACACATAGTGTGCACAACCAAAATTCGCATCTTCAATTCAAATGTGAAGTCTATTCTACTCTATGCTTGTGAGACATGGAAGGTCACCAAAGCTATATCGCACAAACTGCAAGTCTTCGCCAATAACTGCCTCCGATCCATTTTAAAAAGACACTGGCCAAAAACCATCTTCAACGCCGAACTATGGTGGGTTACAAACCAAAGACCTATTGCTGAGGAGATAAGGGAAAGAACATGGCGATGGATCGGTCACACGCTTCGAAGGGCTCAGGATCACATCCCCAGACAAGCCCTAAATTGGCATCCTGCAGGTGGCTCTAGGAGGCCAGGCCGACCAAGACACGCCTGGAAGCGGTCCGTCATAGCCGAAGCTCGACAGATGGGCTGCTCACGGCAGGAACATTACAGCCGGACCTGGCCCAAGACCGACAGCGATGGAGACATCTTCTGACGGCTCCAGGCTCCTCGGAGGAGTAACGGGAATAGAGAGAGAGAGAGAGCGAGAGAGATAATTAAGAAAACCTTCTAATTGCGAGCCCTCGCAGACGTTAATTCTTTAAATTTTATTTTACATTTAGGTATAGGTCCAAATATAGATAGGTTCATTCAATAAATTTGAACTGGAGGATTATGATGTACAAAGCGTGTATTTGTACCTTTAGGCCGAAATAGCTTTACAAATTCCTACCTAAAATAATATTTACCTAAAGTCCATTTTCGATTGGCACGTAATTTGTTTTGACCCAACTGCGAATTGAAATACGCAACGAAAGCGAAACAAATACATCACAAGAATTATATTCGATATTATTCGAACAGACAATAATTCATTCGCATTTATAATCCCTACAATATCGGGTGTAATTCCGCTGTTTTTTTATACTATTGTTTGTTCAATATTTTTTTAATGGACCGTATAATATGTAATAATAATAACACATCACCCCAGAGCCCCTAACTAGGAAGAACCTGTATCTAGGGTGCCCGAAACACACACAGAGACGAACATCACACCCAGACCGGAAACAAACATTGATATTCATCATATCAATATTCGCCACGCCCGGGAATCGAACCCGGGTGCACACATTTACTCAGTCCATATCACTGCCAACTGAGCCACGGAGAAGTAAGTGAATTTTTTTTTGTATATGTAGGTACTTAATATAAGTATGGAATATGCCAGTAGCGTCAGCATAACTTGTCTTCTTAGTTAATTTTGTATGTTATTGAGCAGTAGGTTGGTACAGTGGCGGTCTAGGAGGGCGTAACACTTCCGGTTTTTCTGTATCGCAAAATAGCCCTTGTTCTTTGGTTTAACAGTCTAGGGCACACGAGACATTAGACATACATTCAGCCAGAAACTCATACAAAAGTAATTGCGCAACACAATCTAGAACTATATTCGACTGCTACGTGGCTCAGTTGGCAGTGATGTGGACTGAGTAAACGTGTGCACCCGGGTTCGATTCCCGGGCGGGGCGAATATTAATATGATGAATATCGATGTTTGTTTCCGGTCTGGGTGTTATGTTCGTCTATGTGTGTGTTTCGGGAACCCTAGATACAGGTTCTTCCTAGTGGGGGGCTCTGAGTGTGATGTGTTATTATTATTATTATTTAAGAGCTTTCCCGGCTTACTTCGTTACGCCATAGAATAGAAGATAATACAAAAGACTTGGCTCTATAGACTATGTTCTTTTGACTGCCCAGAATGGCCGATTAAAAAACAAACAACAACAACAAACCACCTGTCAAAATATGTACACAACGGAAAAAATATTGCACCTTGGGTTACATTATTTGAGTTTAGGTAAGGATCCCAATTTTTTTTGAAAATCTAATATAGCCTACGACACTCGGGGTTAATGAAGCTTCCTACCAGTGGAAGAATTTTTCAAATGGGTTCAGTATTTCCGGAGCCTATTCGTTACAAATAAATCTTTCCTCTTTTTAAAATATTGGTATAGATTAGTTTCTAGCAAGTTTACACCGTGTATAATAGTTCTCAGCTCTTCCAGAGTTTATCGCGACCTAGATACGTTTCGCATACGCTCAGTCAATATCTTTTGGTTAGAGATTTATCAGGATCCAGTGTCGGCCATCTTGCCGAGTGCGTGATGAAGAGAAACAGAATGTATAGAGCCATTTGACAACTCTTGTGAACTGTGACTGAAATGGTTCCAGTTTTACCTACCACAAAGTTATCTGACCATAACTGGCAGGTAACTAAATCTGGAACTATTTTTCGCCATTTCGAATGGTCAGTTCTGTCGCAAGAACAGCGGAGTACTGAGTGCTTCAATTAAGATTTCGTAAAACGCTATTAAAAACAATTTTGTTGAAAAAATAATAAAAATAATTACGTTATTTGTTTTATATTAATTTTTGAAAAATAATTACTAGATAGGTTGGATATTATTATTAAAATTTCGATCTGGTTATATAAAGTGAAATAATTAATATTTGCACACAGATGCATAGAGAGAGTGTTTGTTTATTGAATATACAAACACTCTTCCGTTACTGACTGACTGACTGACTGAATGACTGACAGACAACGCAGAGCCAAAACTACTGGGCGTAGCGGGTTGAAATTTTGCATGTAGGTCCCTTAGGGAGTGTAGGTGAGCACTAAGAAAGGATTTTCCGAAATTCCCACGGGAACGGGAAAAAACGGGATTTTTGTGTTATTGTTAAATCTGCGCGGGAAATACCGCGGGGCAGCCTCTAGTTAAGGTATATATTATTTAAAAAAAAAACTAAAATAAAGAAGATAAATAGATAAAAAAAATATTTAGCAGAGTTCTTCAATTTTAACAAGTTACATTTATAAAAATGTAGCATCTCAGCGTATAAGCTGCTACATTTTTATAAATGTAAATGAGGTACGGCTCAGCATATCGATAAGAAGTACCGAAAACCAAGGATCTCTACTTGCTAGTCAGACCCTAATAAATTAGTAATCCGACACGTGTGTGTGTCATCCCGGAAAGACCGGTTATGCCCGCGGCGGCTCGGCCCGGATATTCCGGAAATAGCGGCTGAAAGGGTGATAGCCCGGGAGGGCAATGAAGTGCTAAAGTGAACCGTCAAAAAAATGCTTCAATCTGGCTTGGACGGTTGAGTTTTTTTTTTTGAGGAAATGTTCGATATTGGTATGAGTGAATTTTTCATGTTTTGTGGTTCGATAATGGTTTTAATTTTCTTTACTACGTTTTTAACATACTTAAATTAAATATGTGATATTTGATAATATGGTAATTTATCTACTATATACAGTGTGTCCGGGGAAGTTATAACATAATTATAAGGGTGTATTCTATGATCAATTTCATCGATGAAAACACCCCATATGGTGGGTCGCAGCCTCACCCCCCCCTCAGTATGACGTTTTTAATTTTTTTTTTGCAAAAATCGACCCCGCCTACTTTTAAATTCACAGTTAAAGGTCTAAGGCTCACAGAACCTTCATTAAGGTCTTGATCGAAGGCTAAGTAGTTAGGCTACCTAAGTTACTAACAAAATAACCAAGTATCGCTTTTACTTTTTTTTTTAAAGATGATAAACCAAAAAAAAATATTTTTTTTTGTGCATTTTTTACGGTTTTTCAAAGTTTCCACAAAAAAATGCAGATACTTTTTTATTTTTTGTGTTTTATTGTTAGCTTTTGAGTTGTTCTCCAAATTGGTATTAGATTTATTTCTCTAGGTCTATTACTTTAGAAATTATCAACTACCAAAAAGACCCTTCGCTTTTACCTTTTAATTTAAGATTTCAGTTTCACCCACTTTTATTAAAAAATAAAGTCAATATTTAATTCTTTTGCTAGTTATTTAGGTAGCCTAGCTACTTAGCCTTCGTACAAGACCTAAATTAAGAGTCCTTTTACGCGAACAGTAGCGCCACTCTAGAAAAATTTTTTTTTCTAAAGTAAGGCTTTTTTTCAGAAAAAAGTGCACCCTTGTGCATAAAATCTTGGTCCCTAGTATTTTTTTAGTATATAAAATAATATCTAGGTTTAGGATGTTTATGGATTACTGTTTTTTGCTAAAAGTAGCCACTTTTAGGAACAAACAGTAATACATGAAACAGTATAAACCTAAAGTGGCCACTTTTAGCAACAAACAGTAAAACATAAACATTCTAAACCTAGATATTATTTTAAATACTAAAAAAATACTAGCGACCAAGATTTTATGCACAAGGGAGCACTTTTTTCTGAAAAAAAGCCTTACTTTAAAAAAGATTTTTATTTCTAGAGTGGCGCCACTGTTCGCGTAAAAGGACTCTTAATTTAGGTCTTGTACGAAGGCTGAGTAGGTAGGCTACCTAAATAACTAGCAAAATAATTAAATATTGACTTTATTTTTTAATAAAAGTGGGTTAAACTGAAATCTTAAATTAAAAGGTAAAAGCGAAGGGTCTTTTTGGTAGTTGATAATTTCTGAAGTAATAGACCTAGAGAAATAAATCTAATACCAATTTGGAGAACAACTCAAAAGCTAACAATAAAACACAAAAAATAAAAAAAAGTATCTGCATTTTTTTGTGGAAACTTTGAAAAACCGTAAAAAATGCACAAAAAAAAAATTTTTTTTTTGTTTATCATCTTAAAAAAAAAAAAGTAAAAGCAATACTTGGTTATTTTGTTAGTAACTTATGTAGCCTCACTACTTAGCCTTCGATCAAGACCTTAATGAAGGTTCTGTGAGCCTTAGATCTTTAACTGTGAATTTAAAAGTAGGCGGGGTCAATTTTTGCAAAAAAAATAATTAAAAACGTCATACTGAGGGGGGGGTGAGGCTGCGACCCCTCATATGGGGTGTTTTCATCGATGAAATTGATCATAGAATACACCCTTAAAATTATGTTATAACTTCCCCGGACACACTGTATATAAAAATGAATCGTGGTTCGTTAGTCTCGCTAAAACTCGAGAACGGCCGGGCCGATTTAGCTGATTTTGGTTTTGAAATATTTGTTGTAGTCCAGGGAAGGTATGGAAAAATAGAGGGGAAGGCGCGATACGAAGTTCGCCGGGACAGCTAGTTATTTATAAAAAAAAACTGTTTTTTTTTTTACTGAACACATTCAGTGTATGAGTAATTCGATATGCATCCATTATAGGGGTTTGTTGACTAATAAAACTCCCAACTCTAATAATACAAAAATCTACATTTCATAAAAAAAAACTTTTATCATACAAATTCCTACAATTTCGTAGAATTATTTGGCAAACACAAAACGTGGTTACCGCGATGGATTCCTAGAACAAATATATAAATTGGCAACACTATCGGCCTAGGATATTTGCGTTAGCTCCCCTCCGAAGCCTCTTGTCAGTCATTACGTATTCAGGGCACTTCGGGATCATATCTCAACCCGAGTTATAACAGTTTTGTTGGTTTTTGCACTTTAAGGTTACAATAGAGCATTCAACTGATTGATTGCGTTGTTTTCTTTACTTGTAGATGCTTGTAGTTTGTCTAACGAGTATGCTCTTTTTAGTGTCTAGCTCTTTAGTGGCAATGGAACGGGCTGGCCGAAACGACTGACGAGGTAGTAGAGCAGGAGCCACGGCCTAAAGTTCCTTCTGAATCCCGGTAGGGATGGATGCAACATTCAAAGTCTGAATAGACTCAATTGTTTGCTGCCACTGGGATTTTAACCTCGGACCCTCCGAATTAGACCCAGTCGTTCTTGAAATTCTATTCTTATGCATTTTCAGTAATATACATTATAATCTTCAGTTAATGACAAATAGTTTAAATTCTAAGCCCCATCACCAGCGTACATCAGGTTATAGGGTCAATTTACGGACAGCTGACATTTTATTTGATATTTCAACCCATGTTGCTTCAGGAAAGTTTAAAAGTAATAACCATAATATTATAATGTGATGTGACGGCGGTTTCCAACCTCTCTGGATGTGAGCTTCATCCATCCTTTGATATAATTACTGCCTTTATCATAATTTTAGTCATATCTTATCTATATTCTGGACCAAGTTATACTTACAATGCAAGAATAGTTCAGCCTGCGCTCTCCCCAGCTTGTTCTCCGCGTGGCAGCGGTAAGCGCCCGCATCGCCACGCGACATGCCAGCTAGCGCCAAGCTCAGCGTGTGCCTGTAGTTGCGGCTCGATACTGAGAGACGGTGCTTTGTGCCTGGTTGAATAGAACATTTTGATTAAAGATAAAGATTAAGGAGATATGAGAAAGCCTTTATTGATTAGAATTCGAATAAACGATAAATTTATCTTTGCTATTTCGTCAAAGCAAGGTTTTCTTTTGTTAACTTAGAAATGTACATTTCTGTAGTGTTTCTATAAAAGTAAATATTTATTTAATTATCTTGCTGTTAATAGCTCGCAAATGCTTACACACAATATAATATATATAATCATCAGCGCTTTAGACCACTGGTCTGGAGCACGAGCTGAGTTGGGACCCTTTTGCAGTGTTGATATACGAACACATAATGTGCCATTTACTGATTGTTTTATTTCGTGTACTTATATGTATCTGGTGTATACATTATTCTTTGTGTGTATGTATATCATTACATTGGAAATAAATTTATTATCTATCTATCTAATAATCAGTGAATTACATTTAAAAACTGTACCAATATGTACAGTACAATGAGCAATGGACAAGTGAAATTATTTTCAAACGAATGTTTGTGACAGCCACAGCTCAAATAATTTTTTAGATAAAAGTTAGTTACGTTAATCTCGCGACTTAAAACCCCATGAAATAACGTTTTCCTGGCTGCTAGTCCAATGTCCATTATCTCGGTTACATAATTTTTCATTAGCGAAATCCCCATGACTAAAAATCGATAAAAGCAAAGAGATCATTACCGCAAATGATAACATTAATCACGCTGCGTCACCGGGCCTAGGCAGAACCTAATTAATCAAAACGCGCCGATATTGCTAGCGCCTCATTTATCAGTAGCGATCTATTTATTACAAACGAGCTTTCCCGGCTTACTTCGTTACGCCATAGAATATAAGATACTACAAAAGACTTGGCTCTATAGACTATGTTCTTTTGACTGCCCAGAATGGCCGAATAAAAATCAAACATCAACAACAAACCACCTGTCAAAATATGTAAACAACGGAAAAAATATTGCACCTTGGGTTATATTATTTGAGTTTAGGTAAGGATCCCTAATTTTTTTTTAAATCTAATATAGCCTATGACACTCGGGGTTAATGTAGCTTCCTACCAGTTAAAGAATTTTTCAAATCGTTTCAGTATTTCCGGAGCTTATTCGTTACAAACAAACAAACAAATCTTTCCTCTTTATAATATTGGTATAGATGTCACCTGATTTGTTCTGCTCAGAACTACGGTAATTATTCATGTTTGCGGTTCAACATAGTGTGATATTGTTAAACTATGGTATTACATAGAATAAATATATTTGATATGCTTGTATTTTATTTTTTTCTTTAGATAGTCTGAACTGTGTACCACGTGCCTTCTTGTGCCACCTGAATTAAGTCGGATAAATAGACATCGAGATATTTATCGATAATCGTTTTTACGAATTCCCGAATCACCTAGTACCACACGTAAATATCACGATAGGATATAAAAATTAAAAAACTTATTTTGCTTCAATTTTTTTTAAGACATTGGTTGGATGATTATCAATTTTATAAACAAAAACATGACAATAGGATTTGCAATCTTAGAAATGCGCCAAATGCGAATTTAATTAAGTGTACTTGTATATATCTTTTTGTATCTTTCGTGAGCAACAAAGTGTTTTATTAACTTTTAACTTTAACTTTAATGTGCCAATCAAAATCAGTTTCATAAAAAATCCTCGTTCACCGTTCTCCCTTCATGTTGTTATCATCACAACTTACTATTGACAAGCCGTTGTTCCCCGTTCAGCGTCCAGTAGACATGAGGCTTGGGGAAGGCCTCCGCCGTGCACTGGAGTGTCACAGTGCTAGCCGCCGCCGCTCGGACCGCCACACGCGCCGCCCACACGGAAGGGGCAACTGTTGAGGGAAGCGTATTGTTGAATTTGGTTTTAAAGTGGAATAACTTATTTTCTAATCGGATAATTCTATGCATTTACATAATAACACATCATCACACTCAGAGCCCCTAACTAGGAAAAACCTGTATCTAGGGTGCCCGAAACACACACAGAGTCGAACATCACACCCAGACCAGAAACAAACATCGATATTCATCATATCAATATTCGCCCCGCCCGGGAATCGAACCCGGGTGCACACGTTTACTCAGTCCACATCACTGCCAACTGAGCCACGGAGCAGTATTATAAATATCTCAGCCAAAAGTCCGACGATAACCTTTAGCAGCACTCATTTTACATGCGTTTTCGTATTAACTTTAAATTAGCATACAAAACGAAAAGTAGCAAATAATATGGACGAACGTAGTCTGAGCGCTTTCATGGCACTTGAAAGGTTGGAAATGATCGCGAGCACGGCATTCAAAGTGGGCCCTGCCATATCGTGCTAAAGCTACTGGTCCTGAAAACTTCAGCTGGAAACCAATCTATTAGGAATGACTAAGAGAATACTGACAGAGCACATTGAGCAGTATCCGCTTGTTGATGACGGGGGGCACTCAATTTCTCGAAAACGCATGAAAAGTGAGAGTGGCCGTATCTTAGTAAACCTGCTGTTCCCAGAATGTTATCTATAAGGAATGACTAAGAGAATAATGATAGAGCACATTGATTAGTATCCGCTTGCTGACGGACGGGGGCACTCCGTTGCTGGCGATGCAGAGGAAGGCGCCGGCCTGCGCGCGCTCAACCGAGCTCATTTACAGCCAGGGGCCGCTATATTTTGATACTTTCCTTTTAACTTTCGAAAGCGATTTGGTGCACAGACGCTTCCAATAGAGGGATAGGAGTAGTTTTGTCACCTTGTGAGCAGTGTCACCATTAGATAGCGCTTGTTTTGAATGCGTGTTCGTGCTAATGAGATTTGCGAACAAAACGCAAGTAGTAAAAAATATGGGTGACTAACTCGCGCGCAGCCTGAAAGCTTTCACGGTACATGAAAGGTTGGAAATGTTCATGACTGCGGACTTATCATGCTGAGGCTACTGTTTCAGAATGTAATCTTCAAGAAATGTCTAATAGAATACTGACAGAGCACATTGAGCAGTATCCGCTTGCTGACGGAGGGGGGCACTCCGTTGCTGGCGATGCAGAGGAAGGCCCCGGCCTGCGCGCGCTCCACCGAGCTCAGGTTCAGCCAGGGGCCGCTCCATTTTGATACTGGGGACAATGAATAATATAATTAGGAAAACTTATAACCTAGCTATCTAAAGTCTCCTTAAAAGAGGACTTTTTGGTTACTTTTCACTAGTCGTAAAAAGTTACTCTGCGTTCACTTCCGGTTTATCACCGGGCTTGAATTAATTTCTATATTTCTATACATTCTTTATTGTCCCCCGAACGGGCATAATTGTAGTAGAATTCGAAAAATGAAAACAAAAAAATTTAATTATTTAATCTGTGCATCTGTGCCTATACTATAATTGAAAAACAAAATTTTTTTTACGTTTTTAGTTTTAATATTATTTTAATACTAGCCGACCCGGCGAACTTCGTACCGCCTAACCTATTACTATTTTGTGCATGAATTATACTTATAAACCTTCCTCTTGAATCACTCTATCTAATAAACAAAACCGTATCATAAGCCGATTTAAGCATACATAGGGACAGACGCGGGAAGTGACTTTATTTATACTATGTATTGAAGACTTGCGGAGATGGCGGGACGACCTCGACAAGTTTCAGGAGGATTGGTTGTTGGTGGCACTGAATAGAGTGGAGTGGAAGAAAAGGGGGGAAAAGAAAAGGCCTTTGCCCAGCAGTGGGACACAATAATGACTACATAAAAATAATGAGACTTGAATTTTACTTTGTTACAAAAAAAAAGATTAAAGTAAAGTGGATTTAGCTCAACAGAAATGCTAGGTAAATTTGATAGCCAAATTCAAACCGTATTCAAAACAAAAAGTTGATTTCAGGTAAAATTCTTACATTTCAACGCATCATCCATCGCGCCCATTGTGCTGTCTCTGGCAGTATCAGATCATATTCGGTTCACAAGAACAATTGCTTTGAACATGACCGATCGCCCTCAGACTAGACATTTTGTCATCTACCTTTGTCTCAGAGACCTTGAACTTAATACTGAGGCTAAAAGTCTATTCAATACCTTTAATTATTTATTTATTTCACAGATTATTTTATTGGCTTATTGTAGATTCGCCAATAGTATTAGTGAAGTATTTTGTTAAAATCTGTTTTAAAGTCCGCTAAGTTATGACTAATTCGAACGAACCCAACAAAATAACGTGGTTCCTGCATTCACGTTAATTAAATAGATTACTTTACTTTCGAAAAATATTTGTAAAATAATAGTACTAAAGTAAAGAACCCTCCCTTCCTTCTGCCTAACCCTTCGGGGAATAGAAGGCGTGAGATTATGTATGTATGTATGTAAAGTAAAGAAGCACTGCATAATCTCCCTGATAGATACGACAAACAAATGACGACTAGGTATAACAAATGTTCGCATAGTATCAAAAACCTACTTGTTTAAAATAATTAGTGAAACACAATGATAGTTGTTATTTCCGTGTATAATTAGGTCTAGACAAAGTTGCTAAATAATTCAAAGTCTAGACTAGAACCTAGGTACCTGGGCCCTCAGTCTCATCGCGCAAAACGTAACTATCAAATAAAAGTAGAGTAGAAACAGTACGTTAATCGCAAGAAAATACACATTTGGTAGTCTCGTAATCAATTTTGCTATAACTATAGCAGTAGTATCGCAATAGATTGGAATTGACCAAAAAGGGTAGTCTGCTCCATAATAAGATAATGTTATGATTACGTTCGACTGACATTATATATGTCAATATTGATTGATATTAAGTGACAGTTGCACTACGCCCGTCCGGATTCACAACATAAAACAGGATTCACTATTTAGTTTAAAAAATCCCAGATTATTCTATAGCTTGCTATTCATATTCTATTGCTATACTATAATAATCGATCAAAGTTACGAGACTCGCAATTTTTGATACAATCGTAATAGAGTAATAGTAGAATAATAATAGAATAGAAGTTTAGTCGTAAGTTTAAGAGACTAGAGTCCCTGGACGTGACAAGGCAGACGGCTGTCGACCGCAATTATTTGAAATTTTAGCACAAAACACGGAACATTAGATACAGTTCATAATTCAAAAGCACTCAAAGTTAGCACACTAATTTTGATGACCTAAATTAGTGTCTATTTGTCTAGAAGAAATTTAGTACCCCTCGCTCTTTGCTCACACAATGTATATGTCGTAGTAAGATTGGATAATTAGGTTTTTTGCAAAAAAACTAGGGAATTTGCGAAAACCCGGATAATTTGATATAAGCATTACTTTTTTTCAATCATCCTGACACTAAGCAGTTTTTTTGCAAAAAACCTAGTATAATTTTGAGAACTTTGAAACCTTCTTATAATCTGATTGACTAGTTTATTGGTCCTCTGTAGCGTCAAAGGATATTTTAACGCACCAATCAGAATAAGAGTTTACCAGCAAGCAATAATCTAGCCAATCAGATTATAGGAAGGTTTCAAAGTTTTTAATTTTACTAGGTTTTTTGCAAAAAAAACTGCTTTACGTCAGGATGATTGAAAAAAAGTAATGCTTATATCAAATTATCCGTGTTTTCGCAAAATCCCTAGGTTTTTTGTTAAAAACCTCTAACTTACTACTATGTATCATTTGCAGTAAAACCGCTGAAGTGATAAACCAACGTGACGAAACTCTTAAGGCTCTGCACGCACGCAAAAGCCTAACATGCAGGTAGCCACTCACATAATATCACACTCAAAGCCCTTTACTAGGAAGAACTTGTATCTAGGGCGCCCGAAACATATACAGAGACGAACATTACACCGAGACCGGGATACAAACATCGATATTCATCATAACAATGTTCGCCCCGCGGGGAATCGAACCCGGTGTACCCGCGTCTCAGTCAACATGACTGCTAACTGAACATGCCACTTGGTAGGACAAAGCCCTCATTCGCAGATCGCCACGATAGCAAAGTTTGGGTGGTTTTCCGTAATTGCCACGCTTGGCAGACGGGTTGGCGATCGCAGTTTGGCTCTTCATGTTTTTCAACGAAGGACGCTGCTGCCCTTAGTCGCCTTTCACGACTATCATTGCCACCACCAAACCTTACACGAATAGTAACTTACTTTCGGGAATTCTCAGCAAAAGATATACAATTGTAAGGCAAGCCAAACATTTGTTTGACTGAGCCAATTGGTGGGCACCTTGAACTACCTCGCCTCTCACAGTATAGGATACTTTACCCATTAAGGTATCAATAGCAATTAGATTAGATCTAGTCTAATTGACTTTCAATAAAAGTGATATCTTGTATCCGATTTTGAATAAATATTTTTATATTTCCTTAATATTGAACAGAACAAGTGTCTCACTCAATAGACTATCTTTTAAAATAATCTTGAAAGTGAATACGATGGAGCTTCCTCCGAAGATGCAAATATTGAAATATTCCGGAAATTTAATTTGAATTCGTAATATAGGGCGCTCGTGAACGATTTCATATTAAATGACATGAAGTATGAGGCTGGGTAATGTATGTCGGAGATATTATGGAAGCGTCTGAGGTGAAAAGGTTTCTATATGTTATTATGATATTTCGTATATGTATTTTTTTTGGCTCTGATAAATTATTACACTATTCACTGAGCATGTTATTTTTATATTTCTAGTACCTACTATTTGACTGCTCCGTGGCTCACTTGGCAGTGATGTGGACTGAGTAAACGTGTGCACCCGGGTTCGATTCCCGGACGGGGCGAATATTGATATGATGAATATCGATGTTTGTTTCCGGTCTGGATGTGATGTTTGTCTCTGTATGTGTTTCGGGCACCCTAGATACAGGTTCTTCCTAGGTAGGGGCTCTGATTGTGATGTGTTATTATTATTATAACCTACCTACATACAAGCAAACTTTTTTTAACCGACTTCAAAAAATGAGGTTATCAGTTTGACCTGTATGTATGTTTGTCAGCGATTATCTCGCGTTCGGCTGATCAGATTTCAATGCGGCTTTCAGATAAGTATTTTTAAATTCAGAAAAAGGTTTGAGTACTTATTTTTAACCTATTTTGTTTAGTTTAACCGCTTGCGTCAGTTTATTGAAGGTGGTTCCTTTTTTGTAAAAAACAAGTTTTTAGGGTTACAAAACTTACAAAGCAATTAAGCACGTTTTTCGTATTCTTTATTTTACTAGGCTTTACTTTAGGTAGGTGTAATCACTCGTCGCGGAGCTGAACACAAAGTTTGAGAGATCTCCCGTGACCCTCTTGCAAACAGCCGAGATGGACACCGGCGGGGTTTTAGTGGGTGCGAACCCCACATAACCCTGCGACCCCGGGCGGAGTCGCCTACCGGAGGGTACCTACTCGTTAGGAGTTTCCCAGCCTAAAAAAAAAGGTGTAATCACCTCCCGAGTGAACAACGGGGAGTGCGTTAGGCATTCCTGCCCCGTTTAAAAAAAGCACAGCTAATGTTATCAATATCATCATCAATACATAGTAAGAAATAAAGTCGCTTTTCACGTCTGTCCCTAAGGTATGCTTAAGAGCCTGTTTAAAGCGATGCTAGCGCTATTCTCGAAAAAAAAAACTTCTAAACTAAGGCAAATATCAAAAATGTGGCACTGTATGACAACAGATAATGTAGCCTAGTATTTTTAGGGCACTGTTGTATAGCTTTTAAGTAAATGACCAAAGAAAGCTACAAAGTATTCCTAAAAGTGGCCACTTTTAAGCCACAACAATCTGTTTGACTACTTTACAGTGCTCAAAAAATTTTAATCAAGTTTATCTAGTGTCATACAGTGCCACATTTTTGATATTTGCCTTTGTTTAGAAGATTTTTTTTTTCGTGAATGGCGCGAGCATCGCTGTAAACTGACTCTTAAATCTTTATAACTATGAATCGGATTGCCATGCGGTTTCTTTTAATAGATAGAGTGAATAAAGAGTAATGTTTATAAGTAGAATATATTATGCAAAAGATAGTTATATAGTTAAGGCAGTACGAAGTTCACCGGGTCGATTAGTTCCTTAATAATTAAATAAAAAATATTAAAAGTTTTTTTTTTTTTTAATTTATGAAATCAATATATATATAAAACTCTTCCGTTACTGACTGACTGACTGACTGACAGACAACGCAGAGCCGAAACTACTGGGCGTAGCGGGCTGAAATTTTGCACGTAGGTTCCTTAGGAGTATAGGTGAGCACTAAGAAGGGATTTCTCGAAATTCCCACGGAAACGGGAAAATACGGGATTTTTGTGTTTATGAGAAATCTGCGCGAGTGAAACCGCGGGGCAGCCTCTAGTTAAATCAATATATATAAAACTCTTCCGTTACTGACTGACTGACTGACTGACTGACAGACAACGCAGAGCCGAAACTACTGGGCGTAGCGGGCTGAAATTTTGCACGTAGGTTCCTTAGGAGTGTAGGTGAGCACTAAGAAGGGATTTCTCGAAATTCCCACGGAAACGGGAAAATATGGGATTTTTGTGTTTATGAGAAATCTGCGCGAGTGAAACCGCGGGGCAGCCTCTAGTAGAGGTATTAAAATTTACAAAAGTAAATCTCGTACTGTACCAGTTATTTAAAAATTCGCTGTTGTAACAATAAATAATAGAGCACATAACACTCGGGCGAGGAGTCATCAAACAAAAACGCTAAACGAACCGCTCACATGCTTCATGATTCATTCAGCAAAAACATGTTCCCGGAGCTTTATGGAGGCTGTTAGGTTTATTTCTGTTATTTATTCATTGGTATGAGGTTAATCTCCAAACACAACAGTGTTTTTTTTGTATTTTTAACAGACTTCAATAATTTCTTTTTTACAAAAAAGGAACCCGCCTTCAATATACTGACACATACATCAACTGAGCCCTTTTTCTTTATCGAAGTCTGCTAAAATAGGTGCTAAAACCTTCTCCTGAATGTAACAAATACTTATCTGAAAACCGCATCAAAATCGGTTCAGCCAAACGCGAGATAATCGCGGACAAATATTCATACATACATACATACAGGTCAAACTGATAACCTCCTTTTTTGAAAACTGTTAAAAAAGGAGGTTATCAGTTTGACCTGTATGTATGTTTGTCCGCGATTATCTCGCGTTTCTCTGAACCGACCTTGATGCGGTTTTCAGGTAAGTATTTTTTACATTGAGGTGAAGGTTTTAGAGCCTATTTTGACCGACTTCGAAAAAGAGGAAGTGCTCAGTTGATGTATGTGTCGGTTTATTGAAAATGAATAAAAGAATATTTTGCAATGAAGTTGGTTTATGTTAATAATTAGATAAGACGACCAGACCATGTAGATGTAGTCAAATTTTGTAACTAAATTTGACACAAAATCTTATTGATATTGATTTAGTTTCGTATTCACTATGATAAAGCTGATTCCTATCTGATAAGTACCTAAAAAACAGAAAGGGTTAATAACATCGCCAGCAGCAATTTGATTACGAGGCGATTTAATTAGGTCAGCGAGCATTAAGTCTACGTAAAAACCTTGAATATCCGAAAACCCCGAAAACATATTTAATCCATATCTGAATCATCCTTTAGATGTTTTTGTAGCGTATACATTGAAACACTGCAGCGCAGCCCAAGTTGGTAGTGTCCAATGTACGCGGCAGTTGAATGCAAATCGTTGACAGTTTTTGCCAACTTTGCCTCGTGAAATATTTACTGCAGCTGCGGAGTTTGTCGGAGTTGTGTCGTCTGCTTTATTATGTACTAACTCGAACTGTTTGTTGGGATACTGTTCGTTAACATCGCAACTGTTTTGTTTTGCTAAAGAAGGTATTATACAAATTTCGTATCCTCTAAGCGTTTTTGAAGCTTTGCTACATCTACATCTTCTCGTCCAAGTTACCGCAGTGCCTCAACACAAAGGTCTAATGACAATGTGTGTTACCATTGATAATGATGTTATTATGGAACCGAAGACATGGTCACTAAATAATGGAAGTAAGAAAAAAGAAATTTCAAAGAGCAACGGAAAGGTACGATAGTACGATGCTTGGAGTTTTCCCTTCGTGATTTAATTAGAAATCATGAGATCCGCAGAAGAACTAAAGTCCTAGACATAGCCTTAAAATGAGTAAAACTATGTGGCAATGGGCAGGGCACATAGCTTGAAGCATTATCGTGTTCTATGTGTGTTATATATGAAGTTAAGTACGATTTTTTGCTGTCATATTGTGTATCATTATTTAGTATTCGCCAGAACTGCGATTTTGGTCCAAAAAATAATTTTAATAGAGCTATATGTTAGCCAAACATTAGAAACACATTATTAATATTAAAGCTGATAATTTGCAAAGCTTCGCTAGTTCTATTGTTAGTTTGCTCAAATTATTATGTCCGATGCAGCCTTATTGTTCTATATTCTAAATAAACAGGGAATTTTCGTTAGAGCTAATTTTGTGAAATGCCCAATTTTGATATTTGATTTGAAAATCATTTAATATATTTCGGTAATACAATTTGATCGGATTATTATCTTGTACGCTTATAACGTACTATAAAGTACTAGGAATTTATACTATTATAATAGACTAGAGGCTGCCCCGCGGGTTTTCCCGCGCAGATTTCTCATAAACACAAAAATCCCGTATTTTTTCCGTTCCCGTGGGAATTTCGGGAAATCCCTCACCTACACTCCCCAAGGAACCCACGTGCAAACGCCCGCTACGCCTAGTAGTTTAGGCTCTGCGTTGTCTGTCAGTCAGTCAGTAACGGAAGAGTTTTATATAGATTTTAGTAAATTATATTGAAGCTTGTTTTAATGAAAAATTATAAATAGAAAAAAAATTTTAGCATGTTTTTTGCAAACCCAATTTTTTCAAGAGGAACCAATAACCAACCCACACATTATATACCAAAAATTAGTTAAAAAATAATTATTACATAATGAACACTAAAATTAGCACCTTCTATCTACCCTGTAAATATCAAAACGCTCCTACAATCTCTACACGAGCGGAATGTAAAAATCCCTTAAATTATTATCTTCTTTACCTTTATACTTTTTCGTAAAGTTATTAAAAATTTAACAGATCCTTGGTGCACCTCATTCTTTATCTAACCTACTTTTCCTCAAGTATCAAAATTAAATTTTACATACCCAAAGTATCATTATTGATTCTAAAGTGCCTGGAATCTTCCCTCCTCCACAGTATCGTAGGCGGGGGCGTGCCCGATGCCTCGCAGTGTAATGACGCGGGCTCCCCTTCCCGCACTGTGGCGTCGCTGGTGGAGCCTGAGTCTGTAATGTCTGGAGGCACTGCAGGGGAGAGGGTCACGGTTTTATTGACGAAGTGTTTGATAGGCAGAATAATATGCTATCGGTACAAAATACATGAGGAAGGTCCTATAGTTGCGCGTTAAGTTGGCGTGAGTTCAGTTCATCAAAATCTTTTTGTGGTGACAGCATAGAACCACCACCACCACACACCACCACCACCACCACCACCCCTTTTCCTCCCACAAGTGTCGTTAAAGCCGAAGGACGGTCATCAGCATCCTGAGAGCTATACTGCAATCGTCGACCCGCCTGTCAAGCATGGCGACGTCCCCACAACGTTTGTGGCGATATGTGGAAGAGGCCATTGTAATGATAGCCTACCATGGATATGGAAAATCCACTCACGACCAGTGACGAAAACAATTCTATTTCCTAGTTATGAGGCGCCTCATAAAGATAAGGCTAGGTTAGTCTTAGGTAAAGATAAGTCTATGCCGCCTCCACACTCCCAACTACTCTATGACAAAATAAACAAGCGTTGCCTGCTGACCGACAACCTGCAGCTGGTGCGTCTGACTCATCATCGGCTCCGTGTTCACTTGGCACATGTACCGCCCCCCGTCCCCCTCGCTCACGCCCCTCAGGCCTAGTTGCCACGCCCCGTCGCCGTGGGAGACCGTCACGCGGTGGTTCTTGGTTATCACGTGGCCAGCTATTGTTAGTATTGTTTGTGTGTCCACGCGGAGCCAGGCGACCTGTGGAAAAGAGGGGTTATTGGTGGTATTACAACCAATGCTGCGAACCGACCAAATATCTTCTGTTTGCCGCCACCGTCGGCGTTGTTTTTTGGCGGCAAAACAGGAGAGAAACTCCCTGCTCTGAGTACGAAAGTGACGATGATCATTTCATTTTCTTACATTTTTTTACGTAGTTTCAGATGTAATGTGTTACCATCTCAAAGAGCTGTTGTAGAGCTGTATAATAGCATTAAAATGGTAAAATATAGTTCTTTGCCATTTCAGTGGCAGTTTTGAGAATTACTTATACTTTTACTGCCCAAGGAATCTATAATTAGTTTGTTTATACCTTTGTTGTCGGACAGCATCTATGACGTGGCAGATAATGCTCGACCGATGGTCAGCGCTAAAGTCGTTGGACGTAGATATATCAATGCAAACGCGTATACTGCAGCGCTGATGATAAGATAGGCTCTACCTACATCATCTAAGTCAAAGTCAAAGTCAAATTCTTTATTCAATATAGGATACAAGATATCACTTATTGAAAGTCAATTAGACTACATCTAATCTAATTGCTATTGATACCTTATTTGGTAAAGTATCCTATACTGTGAGAGGCGAGGTAGTTCAGGGTGTCCACCAATTGGCTCAGGTAAACAAATGTTTGCCTTGCCTTACGACAATAGTCGCCTGGAGAGGCCTCCAAACGAGCCCTCCTCTGTCAAATGATTCTACTCCCTTTCGCAATGATTTTACAGCGTAGAGAAGAAAGGGGTAACAAACTCTACTTTACAATTTATCTCTCTTTTTTTTATCCTTTTGTTTTGTGATATTACAATACAATTAGGTGACAATACAATGAACACTAAACAGATTAATAAAAATGAATTTACATGAAATAATGAAAAATATCGTAAGTGCAGAGCTAGACTACTTCCATGCGTCTTTGTCGTTTACATAATCATCAATATTGTAATAAGCTTTCTTAATCAGAACTTTTTTGATACGATTTTTAAACTCATTATCATTCAGGATCATAATTTCTTCTGGGATCTTGTTATAGAATCTTACTTCGCATCCTATAAAGCTTCTACGTTTGCAAACCTAAATATAGCTACGTCCGTCCCACTTCAGCGTTTTGAAATAAATTATTTTTAGGAAGATTAATGTTTAGCATCGACGATGAGCTAAATTTGACTGAATAATCAATAACTTCCATTACATTTCTAGTTTCTAAATGACCTTATAGTTGAGTAGATTATCAACGCGGCAGGTGAGGGCGGCGTCGCGGCCCACCGCCACCGTCACGTTCGAGCCTTCGCCCACGAACCGAGGTAGGTCTGAAACAAACAAAATTACCACGGTTAGTTTTGGGTATCAATATATATAAAACTCTTCCGTTAATGACCGACTAACTGACTGACTGACTGATAGACAAGGCAGAGCCGAAACTACTGGGCGTAGAAAGCTGAAAATTGGCACGTGGGTTCCTTGGGGAGTTTAAATGAGCACTAAGAAGGGATTTCCCGAAATTCCCACGGGAACGGGAAAAAACGGGAATTTTGTGTTTATGAGAAATCTGCGCGGGAAAAATCGCGGGGCAGCCTCTACTTGGTGTATAAAATGTATCTTAGCTAAACTCTAAGCGAAACTCAAAACATTTTTGACGATGTACAGTCAAATAAGGAAAGTTACTTTATGGTTGTTTTTTTTATCCTTATTTTCTCTGTAATTTTCTTAATTTATATTTCATCGGAAACATCTGCTAACAAATTGCGAAATCGGTGATGCCGTGGCAAAATGAAATAGGGTAATCATTTATATAAGGTAAAAGATAAGACATAAAATTCATCAAAATTACTACAATATGAATAAAACAATAAATATGACTAATATTATTTTATTTTTATTTTATACAAGAGTGTTTCTGACAAGGCGGTAATAAATGAAAGGAGGGATTCAGCTCATCATAACAAACAACTTTCCCCGAGAAACATGGGTGAAATCTCAAAACTAAAATCAGCTGTTCCATACATTTGTTCGATCAGCTGACGGGGTCAATGTACGGGACAGCTGATTTTTGTTTTGATATTTCGACCTATGTTGCTTAGAGAAAGTTGTTAGGTATGCTGTGCCGAACCCCTCATTTCATTTATTACCGCCTTATCAGAAACACCTGTATAACCAAAAAAAAATATTTACCAAAAATTTAAACAAAACACACATAAAGAAATTCAAAAGTTAGTCAAAACTATACACAGCCCCTGTATATTACGGCCGCTTATTTCGTCCTCTTTGCGTTTTCTATAACGACTTTGACACTCAGTGGAGGAAATGCAATGTTGCAAATGTGGCTGAAATGGTATCCCTAATCGTAATTTGATGTAACATCGTAAGCCAAACATTTGTTTGCCTGAGCCAATAGGTGGGCACCCTGAACTACCTCGCCTCTCACAGTACAGGATACTTTACCAAATAAGGTATCAATAGCAATTAGATTAGATGTAGTCTAATTGACTTTCAGTAAGTGATATCTTGTATCCTATATTGAATAAAGTTTTTTTGATTTTGATTGATTTTATGATCGCCAGTATACACAGTATGGTATAGCACAATAAAGTTAGTCGATAATATACTACAGACCAATGCTACTGTCTAAATTTCTATTGTTCGTAGGGTCGCCTAGCTTTCTACAAAAAGGTAAATGTAATAAAGTTTATTTCACTTTTGTTACAAATGGAGAAGTAGGCATCAATAAAGAACCAATAGACTGAACGAGGGAGCTGTCGGACACCGAATTTATTGTACTAAATAAGACCTTAATAAACTAAATTATCTTAAGTTTCTTGGTTTATACTGAAAGTACTTTACGTAACTGAATACGTGTAAGTAAATCTTGAGTGTGCATGCACCCTTAAAACATTATTTAAAAAAACACATACCAATTATTAAAGTTTATGGTAAAATAACGAATATAACTACTTATTTCCCATGGAATTAAGAAGTTAGTACTTGGGTTTTCGGCCACTTCTATGAATCGACTCGCATCTCCAAAGTCACTTTGGAGATGAGATTGATACCGTCCCGGTTGATTTCTTTTCCTAGGTCTTGGTGCGATTGTTCACAACTCTGACACTTCATAGAAAAAATCATGTTGCTTCCCGCACAGCCGAAACTCGTGTATCTGTCTGTCACTTTTGTCAATCATCTCCATACATTTTCCAGCAGCAAATGTCAAAAGCAATTAAAAATGACAGAAATATTTTACAAATGATCCGTCATGCTACGCAGGCAGTAGACGTCTTTCGGTCGAGCTGATGTTGATGAGGTATCTCACTAAAAATAGCCCTTTTTTATCGATTTACCCACTTTTTGTTACGATTTCGAATTAATAAAATGTTCTACACTTTGGGTTCAAGCTCTTTATCCGTGTTCCGTCAAATCCTTTAAAAGGTAATTGCAAATAAAGGGCGAATTTATTCCGCCAATCGGATCAGCGGGTCCTCCGCGGATCCAATTTGAAACATATTTCGCTGAGAGCGTTCGAATTTTGAAAAGGGAAAAAGGAATTTTTTAAAGAATGAAAACAACAGATAGATTTTTCAATAGTTAAAAAACTGTTAAATACATGTAATTTGTTAATTTGGCGTCTTATTTTTAGTTTTAGAAACGAAATAATGAAAAAAAAAATACTTTATAATAGTTTTAGCCGGTTCGCCACAGTACTTAGTCATAATTATCAATATCACTACTTAATAAACTACAAAGGAAGTCATCTATACCAATATTATAAAGAGGAAAGATTTGTTTGTTTGTTTGTTTGTTTTTTTGTTTGTTTGTAACGAATAGGCTCCGGAAATACTGAACCGATTTGAAAAATTCTTTCACTGGTAGGAAGCTACATTAACCCCGAGTGTCATAGGCTATATTAGATTTTCAAAAAAATTAGGGATCCTTACCTAAACTCAAATAATGTAAGCCAAGGTGTAATATTTTTTCCGTTGTTTACATATTTTGACAGGTGGTTTGTTGTTGTTGTTTGTTTTTTATTCGGCCATTCTGGGCGGGCGAAAGAACATAGTCTATAGAGCCAAGTCTTTTGTAATCTATACCAATATTATAAAGAGGAAAGATTTGTTTGTTTGTTTGTTTGTAACGAATAGGCTCCGGAAATACTGAACCGATTTGAAAAATTCTTTCACTGGTAGGAAGCTACATTAACCCCGAGTGTCATAGGCTATATTAGATTTTCAAAAAAATTAGGGATCCTTACCTAAACTCAAATAATGTAAGCCAAGGTGTAATATTTTTTCCGTTGTTTACATATTTTGACAGGTGGTTTGTTGTTGTTGTTTGTTTTTTATTCGGCCATTCTGGGCGGGCGAAAGAACATAGTCTATAGAGCCAAGTCTTTTGTAATATCTTATATTCTATGGCGTAACGAAGTAAGCTGGGAAAGCTCGTCACTGATAAAAAAATAAAATTTTAAAAGCACACGTCCGTCTAATTATTTCCTATTCATTGACCCCGTTATATAATGATAACCTTTCTTCATATTTTCCTAAAACAGACGATTTTGCCCTAAAATTATTTGATATGTAGGAAAATGTTCGAGTTTTTCCGCTCGAACGATCACTTCATTACACTCCACTTAATCGTAATTGTGCCCACACATTTGATAGAAAAGTTTCGTGACACGTGTAGAGAGTGTTATTGAACATCAATTTATTAAATTATAGGTCTAGGTAGGTAGCAGGGCCGAATTTACTAACAAATACCTACTTAACTTTTAATATCAACATTATTAGAAGTAATCTGAGTAAAAAAACTTTATAATTTGTTTGAGTAAATTGGTAATCTCATTTTCTTGACGAGAAATTTGAATATTTATTTTCTTAAAAAACCGACTGTAAATCATAAATTTCTCGTTCAATACAAAATGTTGCTTTCCAATCCCTAGACGCGGAAACACCAAACTAAAACCTAGTAACAACTCCACGTACAAACAGCCAACTTTGAAATTGCTTTCTTAGCACCTAACTTATTCCGTCACTCCTTGCCAAGCCAAATAAAACAATGTGAAAAACTTTTGACTTAAAATTCCCTTGGGTAGACCCTCGGCGCCCACTTACACCAATCACTTTCCACGACTTATTTAAAACACTTCGAATACACATATTCTGAGCGTTACTTTACGAATTGGAATCTTATTTTTAAAGGCATAAAGACTGCTGGTAAAAGTGCCTAGTTGACTGTACAGGTTGTTAGTCTAGCGAGATGGATGTATGAACTTAGTTAAATAAACGATGGTCCCTCGGCGGGAATGAAAAGTGACTGCGAATCGGAAGTGATGTGGGTTCAGGGACTCGAGTGAACTCGTATTGGGATTGAGTTACTATGATTTTGTACCTACTGAAAGGATGATTTTTAACAAGAGGCTGCCCCGCGGATTCACCCGCATGTACTTTGGCGGACACGGTCGGCGTAACACTTCCGGTTTTTCTGTATTGCAAAATAGCTCTTGTTCTTTGGTAATACAGTCTAGGGCTGACGAAACCATAGACAAATCTGTTACGGCCTCCTAGTCCGTGACTGTACACATAAATACCGTTTTTTTTCCGTTCCCATAGGAATTTTGGCATACACAAAAACACTATGGTGTTAACTTTAATTTAGGGCTTTGCAACGTCATAATTGTCCAGCAAATCTAGAAAGGCCCATGAGCTGATTGCAGATCTTAATTGTATATAAAAAAAAAAAAGTTTAATGCTTTTGATTTAATTATTTAATTGGGGGTAGTTTATTTATTAAAAGGAACACAAAAATATTTATAGTACATTACATATTTACAGTATAAAATTCCGGTTAAATAAAAAAAAATTAAAAATAAAACATATATCTACATGCTTTTGATACATAATTTATAATGTTTTATCACATCTGTTTTTTAGAATTTGTTTTTTGTGGATGAGATTTTTTGACAAGATTTTTATTATAGCTTTTATACTTGCATCACCTAACATCAAAAGATAATAAATTCTTTCGTTACCTTACAATGATAAATATTACCGTCAAAACTTTAAGATAATCAACTTGGTGTATCAACAGCCTTCTGCGCAATATGTTACATAAATGTTAGTTTAATAGCTAAAGGCCGCTGAAGTTTCAGGTCCATCGGCTAACGTGTCAATATGTCGAAAACTTGCTTCACAAAGCTTTCGAGAGCTTTATTTAAAAGTTCGTGGAAAAGCTTGGGGTTGAAAGAATTTTGGGTCTGATGAGAACAAAATATTCACTTACACTCAAAGCCTCGTTGGGAAGGCTTCGAATTACATTTAAATTTAATTCAATTTTTATATTGTTAAGTAGGGTGGGTGGGTGTAGGGCGATTTGGAATGAGCTTTTTAAAAAGCTGTGCCACTTTCTTAAAAATACACAAGCTTCGTGATCTTTATTATAATTTTAACAGGTACGCAAACACAGTTAACTTACGTATAGATTTTTTTTAATAAAAATGTTTTTAATTAAATACAATTTTTTATGTAATTTTATTTTATTTTTAACTTAGCATTATTCGGCCCTCATATGACAGGCTTTGCCGAGTTTGAGGGCCACTGTTAAACGTGTAAATAAGTTTTTATATCAGACAATTTTTGTTTACAATATTGTAATTAAATAAAAACAATCGGCAGATAGATAACGTTTTTTTCATCGTTTTGACTTTGGAAAAGTTGTTTGTGTTTTTTTTTAATCTAGGTATTTATTTTCGATACCGATCGACATAGAAACTTGTAGCGCTAGGTATTGGTCAGAAGTAGTGAGAATGGTTCCGTTTTGTCGATGTTGTGTAATTATTTTCCAACTTTCCTAGAGATAACAACAACGAACTGAAAACAACAACTAACCTGCTTCTGAATGCGACACTGAGTTATAGTTTGTTTGCATAACTGCAAATTCTGACTAATCTGATGCAACAGTTTAGGATTGAATTTGGAATATATGAGACTAGAGGCTGCCCCGCGGTATCACCCGCGCAGATTTTTCTTAAACGCAAAAATCCCATTTTCTCCCGTTCCCATGGGAATTTTGGGAAATCTTTTCTTAGTGCTCACCTAGACTCCCTAAGGAACCTACATGCAAAATTTCAGCCCGCTACGCCTAGTAGTTTCGGCTCTGCGTTGTCTGTCAGTCAGTCAGTCAGTAACGGAAGAGTTTTATATATATTGATTATATTGATTATTTTGCATTATCTGAATGAATAAAAGGTTGAAAATTATAAATAAAATAAAAATTCCGGTATTTCGTTTGGTTTAAATTAATTCAGTTTTAAAGGAACAGTTCACTCATTACTTTATGCATTCATACATTCTACACGTTATATTATACTAGTCGACCCGGCGAACCATACCGCCTAACCTATGAATATATTGTGCATGTATTATGCTTAAAAACCTTCCTCTTGAATCACTCGATATATTTTAAAAAAACTTCATCAAAATCCGTTTCAAAGATATAAGCATACATAGAAACAGACGCAGGAAGCGACTTTATTTTATACTATGTATTGATACTTTTTGACAAAGAAATGCAATTTCATTTCCAATCTCTTTATCGTATTTGCCAAAAGATGTCAACTGCTGGACGTAGACCTATTGTGCGTGGCTGTCAAAATAAGTGAATGCATCTAATTCCGGAACCTTGTGGAAGTCTGCCACGTAAAAAAAAGGTCACTTAAAAATTATAATAAGTTGTGGTTATTAAACGAAAACAGAAAATTTTAATTCTGGATCTTTTTAAATATTTTTATATAATTAAAATTTGATAGGTTTACTTTTGAATGTTTTTTTGCTAAAGGTGATCGCAAAGTTTGAAGAACAAAAAATACAAAAAGATAAATGTAATTAATATTGGTAGGTACGGTCTTAAAAGTATTCTTTCAAATAATATGTAATGCATAATATGAGTTAAATTACTTTTCAGTAAAGAGGTAAGGTCATTAATTTAAAAAACCAAAAAATCTAAAAACTAAATGCACACGAAAGCAAAAACACTTCTTAATAATTATTAGAGTCAATGAATATCAGCGCACACGATGCTAGACAAGTACCAGTTACACAAGCAGCTAAACTTTATACGAAATTTAATTCACTTTTATATCGCCAAACTTAAGCCGAAAAGCTGAACCCATAAAACTATCACGAGCTCTCTCTCACTTAACCAATCCTATAAACCGGCGAGGCCGGTAAGTGCCAACAAAATCAGCACATTTTGTTCTCTTAACGCGGCAAACGGTCTATTTATTATTTTATCTCAATCTTAAACGATGGACGGCGACATATAGTAAATGAGAACAGAGATATCGGAAAACCATCACCGAGCTACTTCCTTGCCGATGGCCGATTAAGTTAACAAAGGCTGTAGATAAGTCAGTGTGACGCATCGCCGTGAAAAGAGTCCCTCTGGATCAGCTCCGAAAAACCGTCGAGTGAATAAGTAATGAGACTTTTTGAGTGACAACTGGCTTTAGCTCGCGTCGCCGGTGGCGGCAAACAAAGTGCTTTTTTTTCTGTTCCTTTTGAACACTAAAAAGGCAAGTCGAAATGTTACACGCTCATTTTCCTAAATTGTGTGTGTAATACAAACCACTTTGTTTTGTTTTACTGAATTAATTCACAGGTCTTTGTTTATTGTCAATCTGCCTATTAGCAAAAGAATTAAGTTGCGAACGGGTGCTATACTGGCGCCACTTCGTAAATAATTAATCTTCTAAACCATGTCCGAAATCAAAAATGTGCGTCCTTGAATCCCTAGCTAATCTTGCTTAGAATTGTAAGGCCCTGTGTAGCTTTCAGGTTCAAAATCTAAGGAATAAACTATTTGTTGCCTTAATAGGACACTATAGTTTCAAAAGCGTATATTTCTAAGATCATTATCCTCAAAGGTACACAACAGAGCCTTAAAAATTCTAAGCAAGATTATCTAGAGAGTCAAAGACGCACATTTTGAATTTAAGAAAGAAAGAAAGAAAAAAAAAAAATATTTATTCGCAACAACAACGACACACATTACAAAACAAATTAAACAAAAACATAACAGAAAATTACAAAAATAACAAAGATTAAAACATAAAAAAAATACAAGACATATGACTATATATAAATAAATTCGACTAGCAGAGGTGTATGCCGTGGTGTGCCGCTGCAGCCGCAAAATGGTACTAGCTCAGCATGTGCTGAAGGTTTGTAACATCAGCGCTGATTTTCAGCTAGTGCCAGCGTAACTCACAAGCGTGCCACAAGTGCGCAACAAGTAAATACAGTATATTACAAACATATATTATAATATGATACATATTGCTCCAATTTGGCCATGATTTATAAAATATTAAGTAATTATTTATCGAAATGGCGCTAGTATCGCACCCATTCGTCCCTTAAGATCAATACCTATGCATGAATGCATGTATTCCGACATCAAACGCATAATTTCGAAGAACCTTGTATCAAATTAGGTCGTATAACCGCGACAGTATGCTATGTCTCAGCAAGCACAGTAAAGACAAATTCCTGTATCTAGGAAAATTATTATTAATTTAAGATGGCTATTTGAGGCTTCACTAGCGCAAAACGCGAAAAAAAAATCTACCTAGCAATGAGCACAATTTAAAACAAGAGTCTGAGATGCAATAAAAAATCTTGTTTAGAAATTTTTTATATGTAAGGAATATAATTAAACTAAGTGATGCTAAAAGTGGCCACTTTTAGCGACACTCAGAAAGTCAAATATTATTTATCAATCGATATATATAAAACTCTTCCGTTACTGACTGATTGACTGACTGACTGAAAGACAATGCTGAGCCGAAACTATTGCGCGTAGCGGGCTGAAATTTTGCATGTAGGTTCTTTAGGGAGTGTATGCGAGCACTAAGAAAGGATTTCCTTTTAATATTTCCAGCTAATATCCATTTTCAACTGGCGCGATACTCGGTTGGAGCACTACTAAGCACTACTGAGCGGCGGCCTTGACTGCAGGCTCAGCCTGCAGCCTTATCAGTGTTTTGTCTATTGCTTTGTTTGTTATAAATATCTATTTGTTTTGTTTAAATTATGTGAGTACCAGCTGTGTTGGCCACTCGCGTGTATGTACAAAATGCTATGTTATTTATCGTGCCATTGAAATAAATGTATATTCTTTCTTCTTCATTCTTCTTCTTTATTTCCCAAAATTTCCACAGGAACGGGAATTGGAATGAATTTTTGTGTTTATGAGAAATCTGCGCCAGTGAAACCGCGGGGCAGCCTCTAGTTTAATATAAGATACAAGATATCACTTATTAAGACTATTTAATCTAATTGGTATTGATACCTTATTTGGTAAAGTATATTATAATGCGAGAGGCGAGGTAGTTCAGGGTGCCCACCAAGCGCCCAGGCAAATAAGTTTTTGCCTTGCCTTACGACAATGGTCGCCTGGAGACGCCCCCAAACGAGTTCTCCCCTTTAAAATGATTCTACTCCCTTTCGCAATTATTTTACAGCGTAAATAACAAAGTGTAACAAACTCTACAATTTTTTTTTATTTTTTTTTGTTTTTCTAGTTGGATTCCCCGAACATTACTATTGAATTTCTCCGCGGCTCAGTGGGCAGTGATTTTGCATGTTACCGGTGAGCACTGGCGGTTTGGGTTTCAATTACCACCATCCGCCATGGTAAGCATTTTTGAAATATTAAATTGAAATCATAAGATATTAAAATGTATAAAAAGATATATTGAAATTGCGTTTTTTTTTGTTGTTTTGTGTTCAGAAGAAAACATTTAATTGAAAATCTCTACAAAAGCTTTTTTTTGTGACAAGCTTCTTTGAGCTTTTATAATAAGCTGCTTTTGATAGGTAATTTATTAGAAATAATACAATTTCATATAAAATCAGTTAGTTCTTAAATCTATTTTTTTTTAATTCTTAGAATGTGCTGAACACATGTAAAAAGAAATATTAACGATAAATAAGTTCAAAAATACATTATTTTAATCTACGATAAGTAGAATAGCATTCATCTATTATAATTATTTCTTTCTTTGTTACTTTAAAAGCTACGCTTTTGCTACGCAGATACCAATTCTTTGCTACGAATTGTAGCAACCTCGTAAGCTACGAACGTTCAGCTACGTTTTTTTGCTATGAAACTACGTAGCAGCTCTACGTCAAGTTTGCTACGAAAGTTTTTACACTTATGCTTTGAACTTTATTGTGTTGTTAAATTTTGTATTGATAATAAATTATTCATTGAATGATGTTTTGTTTTTAAAACTCAAAATAATTTTAACAATAATAATTAACAATATACGTGAGGAAAGATATCTTTATATATCAAGTAGGTTTACAAAAGGCGACTTAATCGATTATTAGTTTTATGTTAAAGTAACTATTCGAGTTTTAACTAAACAAAAATCTTAAATAAAAAAGATCAGTAATCTAATAGATCAAGAAACGTCGTCTTTTCGAACGAAAAAAACCTAAAACATATTTGTACTAAAATCCCTCCATCGAAGCATTAGGCAGCTGAGTGATCGATCGCAGATGGCGCCACTGTCGACAGATGGATGGGTCATTTAGTTTATGGGGTTAGGAGTCGATCTTTCTACTTTTATTGGCTTTGCTCACTTTATTTATAAAAGCCCGGTTGGAATACTTATCTTTTCGCCTTTAAGTGTTTGGTTTTAGAAAGAGAAAGAGAGGGATAGAGCGTGTGTTTGAATAAAAAATAAAACTTTGTATGCAGACTTTATTTATATTATCAGAAAAAAAGTTATTAAGGCAAAGATAAGATGAAATGAAGTTGATATTTTTTTTTTTTAACTACTGTGTATTTTACTAATCAAATTGTGTCTTTTAAATAAAAAAACCAGTAAAGTAAAAAAAGTGTTAAATTTCAAACATAAAAAAGTGTATTATATCTCACTTATATTATAAAGGCGAAAGTTTGTGAGTGTATGAGTATGTTTGTTTCTTCTTCACGCCAAATGGCTGGAGCGATTTCAATTAAATTTGGCATGGAGTTAGCTGACACCTTGGGACATAGGCTACTTTTTATTGCGGTAATAAAGCGCGGGTCAGACTGCGAGGCATAGGCTAGTAACAAAAAAAACTACCTGTATCAAAGACAACGAAAAACAAAAGAAAGGAAAACGACTCCATCGACCGTTTGGTCGTACAGGGAAGAGTAGAAGGCACTAGACCCCGTGGACGGTCACCGATGATGTGGACCGATCAAATCAAGACCGCAGTGGGAGGCTGTCAGCGAGTTTAGCCGGGTGACGTCCAACAGAGCGAGGTGGAGAGAGATCGTGAGGCGACTTCTCTGAGTGAGGCGAGCTACGTTGGCACCCGGGAACAAGTCATCGTGACCACGACCGCTCTGTCAAGAGCGAAACGAAAGAGAAGAAATCAAAGACAAATTAAATCAAATATTTTTATTAAAATAATAATAATAATATTAATATTAATAACACATCACATTCAGAGCCCCTAATTAGGAAGAACCTGTATCTAGGGTGCCCGAAACACACACAAAGACGAACATCACACCCAGACCGGAAACAAACATCGATATTCATCATATCAATATTTGCCCCGCCCGGGAATCGAACCCGGGTGCACACGCTTACTCAGTCCACATCACTGCCAACTGAGCCACGGAGCACGGAGCAAAATAAAAATGGTTTAAGTAAATACTCGACTAAAACTGCTCAAAGAATAAAGCTTTATTTACGACTGTCTGTCATAAAAGAGAGTACTCAGCAAGCATGAGTCCTCACTCCGCCACAGATAAAACCCAAGTGCACTATAACGAATTAGATTTATTCTCTACGCTTACAAATATGTATAGAAAATGTTTGGTCTTGCTTACTTGTCTTGAAACTTGAAGCAAAGGAAACAAAGTGAATTGTTATGGTAATCTATATATATAAAACTCTTCCGTTACTGACTGACTGACTGACTGACTGACTGACTGACAGACAACGCATAGCCGAAACTACTGGGCGTAGAAAGCTGAAAATTGGCACGTGGGTTCCTTGGGGAGTGTAGGTGAGCACTAAGAAGGGATTTCCCGAAATTCCTACGGGAACGGGAAGAAACGGGATTTTTGTGTTTATGAGAAATCTGCGCGGGAAAAACCGCGGGGCAGCCTCTAGTTGGATATAAGCTAAAGAACATCAATCAAAATCTCATAATTTATATCAAAGTTGCATTTAAGTTGATTAGTGTTGGTTAGGTCCTTGGAAATTACAAAAGTAAAAAAAAAGTTGTATTTTCGTTAAAATTTTCTGTTATGGGCCTTGGGGAACTTGATGCAAAAAGAAAAAATAATATAACTTAGTATAAAACTTTATCTAGAAGAGTTTTTTTTATCTACTGAATAAAAGCTGCAGGAGCATTTTCAAAGTCAACTACAATTGCAAAAGCTCACAGCAGAATTAAAGTCAGGACATCAGAGAAGTCATCAAAGTTGCTTAAAATAGCCTGGATTTAAAGGCAGTTAAAATTACTACCCACTGTGCCATTAAGATGTCGTAAGTTTTAAAATATAGACTAAGTGGAAAGTACAATAGTATAAAAGTATAAATAAAATAAACCAATGGATGGAGTTATTAAAATAAAATAAGTTATTAAGTAAGTAGGTATACGTTTTTAAATTTAAGCTGACTAAGAAAATCTTTATTATTTTTATACCACGACCAAATAACACTTTTAAAACATACTTTTTATTAATTGTATTATTGTGCAGTTTTACTCTGTTGATTAAGATCCTTTGACAAAAATTTGATTTAATTTTATCGTAAACAAAGTTTGTATCGGCCAATTAAATAACGAAAATACAATGACTGGCTGTGTGGTTGATATAATTTTTGTTTTTTTTTTTCTGTTCGAAAAACAAAGAAAATAGCAACAGGAAAGTTTAGGCTGTAATATTAATTGTTCTCTATGAAAAAGCCTATGTCAATGAACAAAATTTTGCCGATTTAATTTCGGAGCTAGCGAAAATAGGAAATATAAAAAAAAATATTACTTATGGGCTTTCACGGTGCGAAACTAGCGCCACTTCCGATAAATAATTAAAATCTTCTAAACAATGGCCGATATCAAAAATATGTGCCTTTGACTCCTAGATAATCTTGCTTCGAATTTTAAGGCCCTCTTATCGTAGCTTTCAGATTCACAATCAAAGTAAAAAACCGTTTATTGCCTAACTTGGCCACAACAAGTTTCATAACGGTTTTTTTCTTTGATAGAATCCTAAAAGCAACATGCCCTTAAAAATTCGAAGCAAGATTAACTAGGGAGTCAAAGGCATATATTTTTGATTTCGGTCATGGTTTAGAAGATATAAATATCCACCTCCTATTCACTTTTAGCAACACTAAGTAGCTTTCTTAGGTCTCTAACCGATAGCACACTTCGGACACTTCGCACGCGCACCATGCTTGTGTGAGTGAGATAAGACGTACGACGCTGCTTTATTTGTACTGAGCAGTAACCCAGAGGCCTAGAGGTAACCGAGAGCGAGGGAGCCGCACTTGCTGAGGGAGGCAGGGAGTGCCCATACTGTAAGTATTACTATTTATTATACTGGGCCTATAGCTATTTTGTGTAGCGTTTGGTTTTTTAAAATAATAAACACGATTATCTTGCGTCATAAAGGATAATTTTAAATTATTTATCTTGGTTTAGAAGAAAATATTTTTTGCAATTGACACCAGTATCGCTGTTATTAGTCGTCTTTAGTATTCAAAGTTTCGTCTCAAACTAAACAATGTTTAAGAATTGAGTAAAGTTTAGCATCACAGCAATGCTTTCCGTTCCGTACAAGAGTTAGACTCTAGTTCTGAGAAAAGTGCTTTTTAAAACTGCTAAAAGATTCAAATTTTTGTTACAAAATGTGAAGATAGTTCAAAATTTATTGATATATTCCAGTTTGGTTCGACTCTAGAGCATGGAAATATTTATGAATGTGTTCTTGATATTATAAATTATACTACACCTTACTTCTATGTGCATCTAAGCTCGAGAGAAAGCTACATGAAGCAGATGAGACCTACCGGGACGTGAAAGAAGCACAGTGGAGAGACAACAGGAGTAGAGGAGGCTACAGAGACAAGAGCTTATGTTTCTTAAATTAAAGAACAAGCCTTCTCTGGGATTAGATGTTATAATAAAAGTAATCTTTACCAATATTATATAGAGGAAAGATTTGTTTGTTTGTAACGAATAGGCTCCGGAAATACTGAACCGATTTGAAAAATTATTTCTCTGGTAGAAAGCCACATTAATCCCGAGTGTCATAGGCTGTATTAGATTTTCAAAAAAATTAGGGATCCTTACCTAAACTCAAATAATATAACCCAAGGTGCAATATTTTTTCCGTTGTTTACATATTTTGACAGGTGGTTTGTTGTTGTTGTTTGTTTTTTATTCGGCCATTCTGGGCAGTCAAAAGAACATAGTCTATAGAGCCAAGTCTTTTGCAGTATCTTATATTCTATGGCGTAACGAAGTAAGCCGGGAAAGCTCGTATACTCTCGAGCCCCTAACTAGGTAGTAGTATGTATTGGAAAAAACATCGATAATCGAATCCAGGACTCCAGGAGTCTCAATTACTGCCATCTGAATCACAGAGGAGGTCAAATCAATCGATGATCGTAATTAAAACTTGCTTTCTCCAGTTTTTGTCCACCGGGCATTATGTAACAAAGGCCCGTCACACACCGCGCGGGGGCTGATTAGTTTCTTGCAGTTTAATTGCCCCATCAACCACACGCCGGACCGGCGCGGGGCGAGGTGAGGGGAGGGGGACACCAATTAATTTCTGCTACTGTTTGAATGGGGCCTTCAATTATTTCACTGACAGATGACGCAATCACTTATCAGAGGGCCTATTATGGCCGCATTTGTAATATTGCTTTTCGTCCTCCAAGTGTCAAAGGCCCTCAGATATAAGTTATGGAACGAGTGAGTACAACTACCGTACAACTGGTGCTCACTCCATATTATTGGTCATATATCGAAATATTTTTTTGATGTTATATAGTAGAAAGAAAGCTTTTAGAAAGAACCAAAACTGTATAATTATCTCTTTCATACAGTATACTGAAATCAATATATATCTCAGATATATATAAAACTCTTCCGTTGCTGACTGACTGACTGAATGACTGACTGACAGACAACGCAGAGCCGAAACTACTGGGCGTAACGGGCTGAAATTTTGCATATTTGGTTCCTTGGGCAGTGTAGGGAAGCACTAAGAAATAATTTCCCGAAATTCCCATAGGAACGGGAGAAAACAGGATTTTTGTGTTTAAGAGATAGCGGGACAGCCTCTTGTTTTAATATAACAGACTTCACACCAGAGCGAAACAACAATCACACTGCACGGGAGAACAAGCAGGTCTTAACGCAGTGAGCGTGTTAAGTGCCTTTACGTCATCTCCTAAGGTAATAAGAACACGGGATAAGCATTCGCCTTATATTATAAATAAATAAATAAATAACACATCACACTCAGAGCCCCTAACTAGGTAGAACCTGTATCTAGGGTGCCCGAAACACACACAGAGACGAACATCACACCCAGACCGGAAACAAAAATCGATATTTATCATATCAATATTCGCTCCGCCCGGGAATCGAACCCGGGTGCACACGCTTACTCAGTCCACATCACTGCCAACTGAGCCACGGAGCAGTCTAATAATAATTATATCCAATACATGCCGCATCTTATCTAGTGGGCGTAGCGAAAACTGCTTTTCAATAACTTTTCTACGCTTGTAATTTTTATATTCGAATAACACAGAAATACAATACATTTAGCGTGTTAATTTGATTTCTATTTCTTGAAAACATGACACAAAACTAACAATAGAAAAGGAAGATGAAAAAAAAAGTAACAAAATGAGGAAATTCGTAGGAGGCGACAAATAAATAATTGGAAGTAACAATAATTGCGTTGTGGGCCCGACGGAGGTTTCAGTACAATGGGCACAATGGGCCGCGACAATGGCCGGCCCAGTTAATATAATGGGCCGAACTTGCAAACGCACCTGCCATTTCGTTATCAAATAAATAAGTAAACCAATTTTTTATAGTGTTCTGTATTAAGACGCTATATGAGTTTTGAAGGTTTTTTAAATCAAGTAATTTTCTTAATCTATAGGAGGTAAAGATCTGGAATTTCAATATAACCTTTTTGAGGATATAACAAAGTTTTTTATAACTGAGAAACACTAGTGAAATCAAAAAACCTCGATACATTATTTCGTCAAAGATGACCTTTCCAAAAAACGGGAATAGCTAGTTCTTCGAAATGACTTACTAGTTTTTGTTAAAACTACCTAGGAATAATGATAATAAACAAAATTAAATTCAGATAATTCAGATTTGATTTAAAAGTATAATAATTAAAAAGATATTCAATATTTACTACTTTTTCCAATAAAATGTAGTAACCGATGTGGGAGACTGACATATGACTGTCCCTTGCCCTCAGTATGCTATATCAAAGAGATAGACTCTGTTCATAATTTGCTCGTTCCATTTATTTGTCGTATATCATCTTAGTGGGTAACACTCAGCCTATAGAGTGTGTGCTAAGTACGCGGTCAAAATATGAACTATTTATCAATATCAATCAAACAGTTAAATAAAAAATGTTATGAATGGCGGGTGAAGTACGAGGGCGCGGAATCTATCTTTTTAAATATCTGTTTGTCATTTATCTACAAACACAGACACCCAGAAAAAAGCTTGATTGATATCCATCATAACATCAGTAACTTCGTGTATTTGTTTGTCTCTGAATGTGTTACCATGTTAGTGGCTCTGAGTGTGATGCGTTATTTTCTTTACATACTTACATAATATCACGCATTTTATTCCCTGAAGGGTTAGGCAGAGGTACCAGCTCAAGAGCCGGACCCACGTTTAGCCGATTTTATGCTTTATTACCAACGTGACAAGGGGCCAGCTTGTCGCCGCGGTTATAACGACCACTACTGCGGCCGGGACCAACGGCTTAACGTGCCTTCCGAAGCACGGAATCATCATTCTTTTCGGACAAGCAGGTGATTCAAGCCTGCAATGTCCTATCCAACCGAAAACAACCACAACGTGATTTTTGTGAGAAATCAATATGTGGTGTTTTCTGCGGTTATTTTCTTTATTTATTTATAACTAGTCGAACCGGCGAACTACGTACCGCCTTACATATTACTTTGTTGTGCATGCATAATACATATAAACCTTCCTCTTGAATAACTCTATCAAAATCCGTTGCATTTTTTTCAAGATATAAGCATACACAGGGACAGACGCGGGAAGCGACTTTGTTTTATATACTATGTACTAGAGGCTGCCCCGCGGTTTTTCCCGCGCAGATTTCTCATAAACAATAAATTCCCGTTTTTTTTCGCGTTCCCGTGGGAATTTCGGGAAATTCTTTCTTAATGCTCACCTACACTCCTTAAGGAACCTACATGCAAAATTTCAGCCCGCTACGCTCGGTAGTTTCGGCTCTGCGTTGTCTGCCAGTCAGTCAGTCAGTAACGGAAGAGTTTTATATATATTATTGATTGATAATGTTCGTTGTGAATCGAACCCCGCGACCCTTAAACTTACAGTCAAGATTACTACCAAATAAACCAAGGAGGTGGTCACTGGTCAATATCTCAATATCATGATTATGTTTCAACGATAACTACTGAACTTTCAAGGTGCGTGTGAATGTCGCACTTGACCATATAAAATTGTTCTTAATCAATAGAAATTTGTCACAACACATTATTAGGTACTTTGTTCGATTTTCTAAAAATAAAATTAGTATGTGTATTGTATAATAAGGAAAACAGAAAAGTACACTCCGAATTAAAATGAGAAAGCTTTTGAAACATGAGCTTTCATCTCATTGGGTTCCTTTATTAATTCAATATTGACCTCTCAACTTTTAAGAGCTTAACAAACATAAAGTCCAATATTCCGGAACGGCCCTCAAACAAAAAAAAAACTCGTTAACAAATGGCGGACAAAAAGGCAATTCTTGCGATTAAAAAAAAATTCACTTAAGGGTAGGTTCTCTCTCCGTTATACAAATTAATAGGTAATTGGAGGGTCGCTCTGTGGTACAACGCAATTATTTCGGTGGAATGCTCACAGAATTTGAATTCGGAACGTTTCAAATATTAACTCGTGTCAATCGGCCCGGAGATGTCGGCCAGCCGAGATTGGTTATGTGATGCGAAAACTTACCGAAATCGAAGTGGCCTTACCGAATGTTAAAATTTGCGTTCTAAAATTTAAATAATTTATGATCGAATATTTTGAACTCTTTGATTTATAATGTGTAAGTCTCATGTTAAAATACCTTAACTTTTCGTGTTAGTTAAAAATTATGAATTAATAAAAACTAAAAAAATTAAAGATGAAAATTGGTTGAACACCAATTTGTTTATGTAAAATATAAAACCACATTCGTATTATAAGCTGTAATCTTTGTTTTCAAATAATACAAATATTAATCAATATACATATTACATCTAAAGTGTACATGAGGTGCGATAGTTATATATAAAATTCTCGTATCACAATGTTCGTTTGCGTACTCCTCCGAAATGCCTTGACTGATTCTCATGAAATTTTGTGAGCATATTGAGTAGGTTTGAGAATCGGCTTACATTTATTTTCCATACCCCTTATAAATTATTTATATGGCAAAACAACGTTTGCCGGGTTACCTTTATTATTTTACTAAGGTTTTAAACTTTAAAACTTTTTCTGCTTAGTTTTAAACTTTTACAACATAAACTTACCAACAGAGTTCGTGTGATGCATCAGCAAAACGACTCCTACCAAGACGAGTCTCACACGCCACAGCGCACTGCGAACACACATATTACTAACTCACTTACAACACACACTCAAAACACAGCAATCTCGAAAGTTTCGTAAAATACTCCGCGGCTCATGGCACGTGTCTGAACGGCCGGCAAAATTGTACTGACGGCTGGTTTGTCGCTCTCGCTAGCTGCCAAAAACGCGCATGCGTGAAAACATACATGCCCTTAAGAGATTAACACCTAACGTTTCTTAAGAATTCTATTTTTGAAATTTGCATTATTCTTTTCCATGCCTCTCTCTTCCCACCACTTTCAACACAATAACAAAATAACGAAAGTGTTCTCTACGAAAGTAATAATGTTTTTCGAAGGTTCTATTGTGATATCCATTTTGAGTGGGTAAGGATAATATGATGGGTACAAAACAAATTGAAAAAAAAAAACATAAGTATAATTCTTGCTTCCGGATTCTGAGCGAAAAAGTATTTTGTTATGCTAAAATAGAATACTTTTGCAGGAATTTAAATTATATTTTCTAATTATGTAAGTATAATATCTAATTATACTTCGCGCTTCGTTCTCGAGATTAGTATATACATTTAATAAATAGGTATGTCAAAACAAAATTCAAATTTAATTGTTCGCGGTCGTTGGGACTTACCCGCTAGCTCAGGAAAGTCTTTGGGACTTATCCGCTGTACTTATGATAGAACTTGACGTACAGGTAAGTTCGTTTAATCATAAACTATGATTTACTGTAATCTACCTCTATTGTGTCTATCCACAAATCTCCTCGACGAAATAGAAATGTGGGAATGAAAAAATGTATCACACTCAGAACCCATAACTAGGTAGGATACAGGTTGCAAGGAAGACTGCTCTCTCGGGAAACGAAAAGATAAGAGATAAGAAAAGATAAGAAAAGATAAGAGAATTCTTTATTGCAATCAAAATAAAACATAAAGTACATAAAAACAAGTTAAAAATATCAATGCAAATGGCGGTTTTATCACTAAAAGCGATTTCCATACACCCAGACCAAGAAAATAACTAAAACATTTTTCAGCCCTTCATCCCTTCGAGGATTTATGTATTAATTTTATTTAATTAGCACACAAAACAGAGTACAATTATGTAACAAAGTACTCTTAGGTAAACACAGCCAGCTTAGACAACAATTGCACTCTAAAACATTTGACACTTGATTTTTAGTCGCCTTTTCTACACTTACGGATGTCGATGGGTATGGCATTCTGTGCCGCCACTACACGGCTGCAAATATCTAAAAAAAAAAACATTTATAAAACACTAAAATAAAAAATAAATCTCGATCTTGAAAATTTATTACTTTTCTAAAGTACCGCTCATTTTTCCGGGGCATGAACCTTGAAAAGCGCTGAGTAAATCAAAACTTTACCCGCAATTATAATAAACTTGATTCGGGTGAGCTCCTGCCGAGTTTTTGGTAACATTTTATATTTTTTAGGTAAAATTAGGACTCAGCCTTTCATTGGATACTCAATTTGCTTAAATTTTGTTTTAAAAATTATATCTTAACTGTTATAAAATTTTGAGGATTTTATTTTCTTATTGCCTATTATTTTCTTTCATAAAGTTAAAGAGCTTCTATGTTAAAAATAATCAATGCAGTCAAATTATTTGAAACTTTTGTAAAGGTAAAAACTTAGACCTTTGTAAAACAAAGAATATTATTTGAGAAACCTTTTTGGCAATCAAAATCGGAGTTGATTCTGATATTTTTTTCTTTCGTTTTATTCATTTTAAATATTTATCTCTTAATTAATTAAACTATCTAGTTGGGTTAACCATCTTTTCTTTGCCCAGAGAGAAGGTTAATCACTACGGTTTATCTTTGCCTTTCGGATGGTTTTAAGTTAACAACTCATTTGTCTTTTAAGCCATATAATACATACAATTGTACGTTTTTTTTAAATAAAGAAATAGCCATAAATCAAATATTGACGCGTTCATGTAAAGTTTGTTAGCCGCCGGCGCCCAGTTTACATTTTCCCGCCAATAAAACAAAATGGATGCATTGTTGCACTGAGAATAACAGCACCCATACATAATGCAACCAACCCGATTGTGTTGTGAATGAATGCAACAATACAATTCGATTGTTTTTGCAAGACATATTTTATACGTTTGCATTTTACATTCATGAAAATAAATTTAAATTATAAGTTTGTTTTTGGTTAGTTTCAATTTATTTTTTTAATTTGCACGGCTTTTATTATATTTGATGAAGTATTAATAATATTCATAGTTTATTTGCCAATTTATATTTAGGTATATTACAAACAATTTTCAAATAATAAAAATATTATTTAATTTTAAATAAATAATAATTATTTACAAATTAAACCTAAAATAATTGTAAATAAATTATTATCAAGTACGAAAATAACTTTTTATTAAATTATTTATTGGCTTCGTTTAGCCCTTTTTGTCTTTGTTATTTTTTAACGAGTATTGAAAAAAATAACAATTAGTAATAGATATTAAAGCGGCAAAAAAACGGAATTTATTTTTAGTATTCTAATAGAAAAAAGTATTTAACTAAAAAAAAACTGCCAATTAGTTTCTGTGTCGTACCATTTAGAGTTAAAGCGGAAATGTGACGCTTTTGTTTTATTCCCTGGAGATTTAACAGTACATCTCGAACTACGAATTCCAGGTAATAACGGCAAAGTAAAACAACGTCACTTTAAATTAGTAAACTAAACGTCCCTGATGATGATGAAGGATAAGAGAACCTCATCAACTTTTCAGGTGTTTGGCATCTAAAGAAAGTTAGTTAACTCTCTGTATGAGGACAGTGACATTGCTCATAGTTCTGTGACTTAAAAAACTAGTAGCACATACTTTTGACCACAATTACCTAGAATTAATTATGTTCATTAAAAATATTTTTTATTGATTTTTCATTTTTATTTAACTTGTGGTTGTTCTAGGTATATATTAATTGTAAATCAAAATATTTACCTATACAAAGTGGTAAGACGACCTAGTACAGATTGCGAGTGCACTGGGTGATGGTTGCACAAGAACACTCATTATTGCAATCTGTGATTGAGGTCAATTTTAAGTTATGGGCCATATTTCGGTTGAGATAATAATCATGACATGAATAAATTAAAAAACATTGCGGTTATCATTAACTGCTACTAAAGTTTTTAAACTCCTATTGAGTTTTGTTTACTAATTGAATATTACCCTAAATTAATTCAGTTTTCATTTATGAAGTAAGGTAATTATTAACTCAGCTCCAATTAGAGCTGGCAAACACAATTACGCCATCGATCCGCACACCGTGACAGTGAAGAAAAGGCTTAGAGTTATTAATTTTATTAAAGTAACCAGTCGACCCGGTGAACTTCGTAACGCCTCACATATTACTATATATTGCTAATGTATTTATACTTATAAACTTTTTTATTGTATCACTTTATGTATTAAAAACTGCATCAAAATCCGTTGCAAAGTTTTATAGATTTAAGCACAGATAGGGACAAAGACGGGAAGCGACTTTGTTTTTAACCGACGAAAAAACAAAAAGGAGGAGGTTCTCAATTCGTCGCGTATATATTTTTTTTTTTTATACTATCTATTGATAAATACCAAATTTAATTGAAAAAATAAAACTAGTACTCTAATTTACCATTAGGAGATTGGAAGACCTCCATTCCTCATAAGTTGGTATTGATTTTGACTGTGACTTCAAAATATGATTTCAAAGGTCTATGTTCGATTCCCGGCGTGGAGAAATTGATATGATAGTAGGATGTCATTTCTTGGCTCTGGAGTATTTGCATGGCTTTGTTTGTGTTTCGGGCATTCTAGATAATGGTTTACCTGTTCGTGCCTCTGATTATGATATATGATTTTCAATAAAATAAAAATAAAACAAATAAATATTTCAAAAATCCACCAAAACAAGTTATTTTAAAGGCCAGAAAACAAAAGTTCGAAAATATTTTAAACCTATCGCTTACACCATTTTTTTATGGAAATATCAGTTTCCTATTATTTTCTATCTAAAAAAGTACGCTTTGTATATGAATTGATTAATATGTAACAGTAAACAGAACTTTGTGAATGCAGAAGTGCTGCAGCCTGCAGCTATTAATCGGCTCAACTTGCGAACTATCATAAACTTTACAAACTGTTATGTTGCCCTAGTACCAGATGCTTCTAATCTTAGAGTTGAACAAAGCTTTCAGCTTGATTTAAAAACGTAAACCTGTGTAAAAACGCAAAATGTGTGATTGTTTCTTAAATCTCTATTTTGTTATCAAAAAAAGTGATAAAAAACTTTCTTTATTAAAATACTATAAAACTAAGCTTATCTTACAATGTTAACTCTGTTTCTTTTGTTCCCTAAACAGACATGGATACAAAGCATTTGCACAAGAACACACATACTCCAAAGCAAACAACACCAATATCACGAAAACCGTATCTTTACCGTAAATTACACATTCGACATCCCTGGCAACTACGCCACGTAATAATAATTAATCTAAGCTATAAACTATAATTATCAGTGTATTATTTATAAAACAAAATATTTAAAAAGTTTTAACAACACGCGATCCGATCACGTAGCATTAGCTACGCCGTTACGACGTAGCACTTCGTAGCATATCTGTGTGTGCGTAGTTTCTACATAACTATGCTGCACGAAGCTACGGCGTAGCGTATGCTTTGCACGAGGCATCGCGTCGTAAGCTCGGTGCTTGCAAGTTGTAGTGCAGGGTTTTAGACCGCAATAACTTGGGCCGTTTGTCGCCTCCGCCCGCCCTGCCTTGCCCCGGTACAACCCTAGGGATTGCGGGCTCTATCCTTTATATAATGTTTGTTTTGGAAACCATTTTCATCATAACCGTGGATAAGAACTGTTTCTGGTTAAAGCGGGTTGGCCATCGCAGTTTAGCAGTTTATAATTTTCATCAATGAATGCTGCTGCCCATCCTTCGAAAATTCCCTTAGTGGCCTTTCATGACACCCATGGGTGGAGATGGGGTAGCGAAATTCTATGCCACCTCATCAAGGATGCTGGAGCAAAATAGTATTTTTTTTGTATAATGTAGCTTATGTCACATTTATATAACCAACATTAAAGAAATTAATTGATGAATAATTGAAAACTTAACATAAGTAAGATAATCATCAATATATATAAAACTCTTCCGTTACTGACTGACTGACTGACTGACAGACAACGCAGAGCCGAAACTACTGGGCGTAGAAAGCTGAAAATTGGCACGCGGGTTCCTTGGGGAGTGTAGGTGAGCACTAAGAAGGGATTTCCCGAAATTCCCACGGGAACGAAAAAAAACGGGATTTTTGTGTTTAAGAAAAATCTACGCGGGAAAAACCGCGGGGCAGCCTCTAGTACATATTATAAAACAAAGTCGCTTCCTGCGTCTGTGTATGCTTAAATATTTAGCACTATGCAACGAATTCTGATGCGGTTTTTAAAATAGATAGAGTGATTCAAGAAGAGGTTCATAAGTATAATACATGAGCAACATAGTAAAAGGTTAGGAGGTACGAAGTTCGCCGGGTCAACCAGTAAATTGCAATCTCTACTCCCACGCTCCATTCAAGGCGCATTACTCAAACGTCTCTAAGACGTGTGCTGCACAATTGGAGGATAATGTGTTATGTCTGTGGGACTGAAGCTGCGGATTTTAACACGTAATAACACAGCAATAACTGTTATTATGTGTTTTCTGTTTTTAAATAAAATAAAAATAAAAAATATATTTTCATTAAAAAGTGATGGTGCAGTATGTTTGAAATAAAATCTAGCGATTTAAATTTAGAATATTGTGTTTTTTCACCACTGAGCCTAATATAGTGCATTCACGTACAAAGCTGGCAACAGCGCTTGTTGGCGCTGGTTCGAAAAAAATTATAGAAAATACCTGCGCCAACAAGGGCTTGTTACCAGCATTGTAAATGAATGCAAACTAAGTATAAAGATACCAAAGTGAATTTGATGACGGACAGTGTTGACTGTGGGCCCATACAAAAAATGTCGGATGACGTGCGAGTGAATTGAAGCAAGCCACCGCGGAGGGATCGACCTGAAAAAAACACAAAATTTGTCCCTTGCCCTGCCTGGGGAACAAAGGACAGAAGAACGAGATATAGACAATACAGCTTGGCAACGGTGTCTTGACACGGAACCGTTTTAATCATAAGTTGGAAAACCTAAAAAATTATAACTTCTAGTAAAAAAAAACTTATCATGAATTTGTTAATTTTTGATTTTGACTTACTTTGGGCTTAAATTGTGTTTTATTCAGGTAGGAATTAAATAAAAAGTATTTAGTCCACAAACAAAGTGACGCCCCCATTATTTTCTAGTTATCTGTGCCAAGCTGTAAGTACCTACTTTCCTTAGATTAAAAACAGATTTATTCTGATGTATGTTATACTGATATAAAAAAGGCTATTCTAGTATCTAACTAGATGGAACTGGATTACAATGAGAGTTACCGGGTAGCAAGACTGTACCTAGCAATATCACGTTATGAGTTTACTTTTACCCACTTTATAAAATACCGAATAACAACAACATAAGATCCATATCCAAAAAAGTCTTATCAAAAACCGATTTTCGACAAAAACACTCATTACAAGGTAGGAGGTCTATTACGACTCATTTGTTCCCGGGAGACGCCGTGGGGGGTCGATAAGGCCTATTAAGATGATACGCACGTGATAGGACGTAACAGCACGTGACACGTGCCCTACGGATTCAGCCCTGAAGAGTTTGTTTAGGATTAAGCTAAATAGATACAAGTAGGCAAAAGGTATTTATTTTTCCCTTTATAAATGCCTCGGTAATGTAGAAACTTTGCTTAATTTTGTTACTTACCTTTTTTTTAAAAAAAAAACATTGTCGTTGTTATATCATATTTTATTTTTTTGTTGTTTTTTTTCTTTCTTTTTCAATATTTTGGCGACGAATATTTGACTTTTACCTCTTCAATTACATATTATTTGAGAATTATTAATTCTTAGCATATTTCCCTTTTTTATCTCTGGCCATTTGCGTTCGTTATAAAGCCGCATAAACAAGAACACCTTTCGTTTATCTAGTCTTTTTGCTCTCGACGAACAAAAATCACTCTACCTTTCATAGTGCCCTTGAAGGAAATAGGGTTTGCCGTAGCCTGGAAGTTAGGGTGAAATCACGTACAACACTGGTAACAAGCGCTTGTTGGCGCTGGTTCGAAAAATGTATAGAAAATACATAGACCATAGACGCTTGTTCCAGCGCGAATGTCAGCGCAAGTATTTTCTATACATTTTTCGAACCAGCGCCAACAAGCGCTTGTTACCAGTTTTGTACGTGAATGCACCCTAACTTCTGAATGTACCCTTAGAATTATTGTTTCTGTTCCAGGTCTAGTGTCTAATACTCTGTTGCTCAATCTACTCTTTTCTAATTCATAATTCATTTATTGAAAAAAAAAAGAAAAAAAAATTATGATAAAAAGTGTTTAGCCAAAGAGTTTTGATCATTTTATAAAAATATCAATTTATATTTTATTCGACATTGAAATCGCAAATCGGATCACACTCTGCGCTTCGACTTCATCAGTATGATTCATTTTAAAAATACCAACCAATAAAAGAATTCGGAATCAATGCCATAGAGAATCGGATTAAACAAACGAATGTTTATCTTTTCCTCCGAGCTGGGGAATCCTTTCCAATCACTGATCTTAGCTTTAAAACGGCACTAGTAACTCAACTTGAAGTACTACCTTTTAGTGAGTTAAAATGAAAGCTTTTATTTCGTACAGGACACAAGGTATATCTTTTTGATAGTCGAGTAAACTATAATCCAAAATTATATTCATTACATTCATTTATCCATACATTCATTTATTCATCCATACATTATATTCCAGTTTCAATTAAAAATTAATAAAGGCTTTTATGGTATTAAATTTAAATACACGAAATTAGTATTGCAATTAGATTTAGTACAGGGGCATATAACTCAAATTTATACTGAGAGTAATTATTCTAGAAAAGGAACCAAATTAATTTCTAAATCAACTTCTAGTTTTCATAATTTTAACGATTTGTTTATGCGTGGAAACTAGTAAAATAAAAACTTTATTTTACAACAGAATTAAAAAAAAAAACTAGGCCAGCGCAGAACAAGACTACAGTTTAAGTCGTTTCTTTACTTTCTTAACAGTCTTTACTTTTTATGATAAAAGTTTTGTTTTGTACTCACTCCAAGCTGCCTTCCTAGCATCTTCTACTAACACACTAACATATTATGGTATTTCATGTGTATTATAGAATGGGCAGGGCACAAAACTCCAAGAACAGATGGTAGCTGGAGCCAAAATGTACAAAACATCTTAGATACAGGTTCTTTCTAGTTAAAATCTCTAAGTGTGATGCGTTCTTATTATTCTTCCCTTGCTAGTTCAATCAATATTTAGAAATATTATCATCGCGATAGCGACACACTTTTTATCTGAAAAGTAAAATACTTTGTCATGGTCAAAAGTTTTCTAAGTTGAGCAGCCGTTAGAGTCAAATCATGAAATGAACCTTATTTTCAGTATTTTATATAAACTTCAGTGTTAAAGTAGCTCGGCGTAGAAGCAAGATCAAATTACGCATTGCTTTAGTTAACGTTTATTCTAGCTAAGAGCTACTTTACAGTACAGGGTATTTAGAGCTAGAGGTAGATAGATAGATAGATAGATAGACTCTTTATTACAATCAATGAACTTAAAATATTACAATATTCTTAAATTAAAATATTGATTGCAATGGGCGGCCTTATCGCTTAAAGCGATTTCTTCCAGGAAGGAGGTAGGAATCACTTGGTATTATTGTTTGTTTGGGTGAAATAAGAACCACTTTTCGTCCTGCACGTTGGGCTAGATTTTAACTCTTTGCTTGGTATTATTCAAAATTTGCTTTTTGTTTCATCTAAAATTTTTTAAGAAAAAATTGGATATCATTCAATAGTGTCAAATAAAGCCTAGGATCAGGTTTTTTACCTTATTTTTATTATGTTCAGAAAAAAAAAAAAAAACACAACTTTACTAATAGCAATCTTCTTAAAATTTAAAGAAAAATAAATCAAATAATTTGGGTCCGTTCTCTTTTTTAACACTGAAATAACTTATTATGGCTCAGCTCATATCAATATATATAAAACTCTTCCGTTACTGACTGACTGACTGACTGTTTGACTGACAGACAACGCAGAGCCGCAACTACTGAGCGTACAAAGCTGAAATTTTGGCATGTAGGCTGCTTAGGGAGTGTAGGTGAGCACTAAGAAAGGATTTCCCGAAATTCCCACGGGAACGGAAAAAAAACGGGATTTTTGTGTTTATGAGAAATCTGCGCGGGAAATACCGCGGAGCAGCCTCTAGTACTGAATAAATCTTTATTAACTTGTATTTATTATACAAGACTGTTCATGTATAATTTTGTTGACATAAATCGTGAACAATACTTAAAGATTACATTGCAATTGATGTGTTAAAATCGAGACAGAAATAAATAAACACACAAACAAAAATTTATTTCCTTTTTATAATATTGATAGAGATAAACCTCAAATTTGTTGGTTAAAATAAGGTTTTATGTCTTACTTAGTCTTGTCTGTATTCCGAGGCATATCACCACATTTGAATATTAAATCAGTAGAAATCTAACCGAGAGAATTCTAAATGATCTATTTGCAGAGTTATTTTCAAGAAGTAATTCAATTATTCCAAAAAAAACACGTAACAATAATATTACTTCATTTTAGTAATCTAAATAGGTAATAGTTTGCTACCAGTGTATCATTTATCACTATAAGCACAGTCTAAAGCTGTCTACGTAAGCTCGTCTTGGCAGCGTCGTCGTGAGCGCGCAGTGAATGCCTCGCTATAACGCGAACAACCCAATTTATCGTCTCAGTAGAAAAAAAAAACTAAAAACGCGGATTCCTTAAATAACCTCGAACGAGCCAAGAACGTGATTTTTCTGCAGTGCGGTGCTGTGATGCATGCGCCACTCTCAACGATGTATGGACAGTGGACATTATGCGATGGTTATTTAGTTGAGTAGCTTATTTTCATTGTGACGCGAAACGGTGCGAAACAAGCGCCACTTTAATTAACAGTTGATATCTTCTAACTAAACCATGGCCGAAATCGAAAATGCGCCTTTCACTCCCTAGATAATCTTGCTAAGAATTTTTAAGGCCCTGTTGTGAAGGTTTCAGGTTCAAAATCAAATAAAAACCGTTATGAAACTAAAGTGGCCGCTTTGGCAACAAACGGATTTTTACTTTGATTTTGAACCAGAAAGCTTAAACAACAGGGCCTTAAAAATTCTAAGCAAGATTATCTAGGGAGTCAAAGGCTCATATTTTTGATTTCCGACATGGTTAAGAAAATATTTATTGTTTAACAAAAGTTGCGCTATTTTCGCACCATGTAAGCAAGCCCTTAAGCGTAGTCAGCCGTCAGTTCAGTCCATCAGTCAAGATTGATAAACTGTGATTTACCCTGGAAATACATTTAAGCCTTATGGTCGAATCCACCTGCACGAAAACTTTCGCTAGATTATGTCCGACACACTGTCTGACAGCAGCTTGCAAGTGTAAACAACGTAGCAAGAGCTGTCGCGACAGTACTTTTCTATGTGTTTTCATTTGCAAGTAGCTTGCAGCAAATGTCTGACAGCAACTACTGCTGTCAGACATTTCTTGCGTTAGTTTTCTTGCAGGTGGCAACGCGGCCTTAACAAAATCATTGCCATAAAACTTTTTCTTAAGTCGATAGCTTTGACGTTTATTAATAACTAGTCGACCCGGCGAAATTCGAACCGCCTAGCCTATTTTTGCATGTTTTATACTTATAAACCTTTCTCTTGAATCCCTCTATGTATTAAAAAAAAAACTGCATCAAAATCCTTTGTGTTGTTTCTAATAAGATTTAAGCAGACATAGAGACAGACGCGAAATACGAGTTTATTTTATACTATGTATTGATGATAATAATTAGAGACAGCATAATGAATGTTTGCCGTAGCCAGAACGTAAAATTGGCCCAGACATGTACATTTCATGAAATCTGTTTTAGTAATATGAGTTTGTTTGAGTTTTACGCAAAATTTTGTCAAAATGCATTATTCAGTTGATAAAATCTACAAACCTCTTACTCAAAGCGATGTAGATTATGTAAAACATAGCATTTACAAAAATTGCCCTCTCCAAGTAGGGATAACAAAAGAAGGCAGTAATTTTCTTTCTTACATCATCAGCATCAGCAAACTGGAGTGAATGCGGTGCTTCACCGGCGCCGTAATAAAGCAACACCTGGCCGGTAATCTGGGCCCTGTTTCACCAAGTCGACAGGTGAGACAATTCTTTATACATATCAAAATTATAGATTCTCCATCATGTATGCGAACGAATATACATTATATTGCTATCACTACAACGAAAATACTACAATTGTAACGCATTTTTTTTATTCCGTAACTAGCTGACCCGAAACTCCGCATTAGTGGGTAGAACCACTAAAAACTTGGCTGTATGGATTTTGTTAATTTTCCCGCCCAGAAGAGGTGAATAAAAAATAACAACGTCAAATCAATCAATCTGACATGAAAGAAAATGGTCGTAACGTGACATTGGTTAGCTGTAACGACGTAGGGTACTTCAAATAAAATAAAATGCTAATACTGCTCTAAATATTTGAGTGGAAATTTTAAAGTATTTTACTGGAATTATAAAAATGAAAGCTAGTTACCACATTCAGTGTTATTAGAACATTTTTTTTTTAAATTGTCACGTATCCTCGTAACCTGTTGCCTTACAATTGTCTATAGACATATCCCATCAGCTGTGAACGTTTCGGCGGCCATCTTGTTTTCATTCCTCGGTCTGTGAGATCCATAAAGTGGATGCCGTCACAGACGGGTGTTTTTAATGTTTATGTCCAAAATTAGTATAAAAAATTGATGTCAATCAGTTTCAATCAATCATCCAAATGTTCCATGTTTTGTTTAAAATCGTTTATTAATAATAAAGAATTACAGGCATATACACACATTATATCGGCCAAACTGCAGGACAGTTTGTCGGCCGGTACACTCTCTATTCAATATGAAATATTATGTACAGCTCATAATATACCTATTACACAATTTATAATCTACGATGCTGAAACAAAGCCAAATAATAAAGAATTAGAAAAGTATTATTATAAAGTAAATATAAGTACTTACTATGCTTAAATGGTCGACAGAAAAAACATTTTTACCCTATTTTTAAAAGTATTTAATGACAGTTTGCCCGTAAAGAGGTCAGAGGGAAGTCGATTATATATACTAGTAAGTTTATGTTTTAACAATCTCTTTCCATAGTAGTTATTAGTTTTAATATTCATTTCGAAGTTCTTTAAATTTCTTCGCCTCTGTACATCCCCACTAAACTTTGGCACATTGAGCATATTAATTGATTTATAATTTTGAACAGCGAGCAAATAATTGTATATGTAGAATCGTCAGCCGACATTTATGTCGCTAACGTGTGCCGGCTTGGTGAAACAGGGCCCTGGCAGTAAACGTAATCGCAATATTAACGCGACTCACCTGTTGACATAATGTCGCGAGATTGCGGTCCCGAGAGGAAAATCACAGAGTTCACCGACCTTTCGTATACTTGACAATATAAAGATAATCGTGAATTGGAGCGAGAATTGCTAAATTTATGGTCTTTCAGTTGATTATTTACAGTTCAAAAGACTTACCTCGTACAGTGGCGGTCTAGGACGGCGTAACAGTTTTGTATATGGTCTCATGCGCCCAAGACTACAAAAGATTAATCAATATATATAAAACTCTTCCGTTACTGACTGACTGACTGACTGACTGACAGACAACGCAGAGCCGAAACTACTGGGCGTAGAAAGCTGAAAATTGGCACGTGGGTTCCTTGGGGAGTGTAGGTGAGCACTAAGAATAGATTTCTCGAAATTCCCACGGGAACGGAAAAAAACGGGAATTTTGTGTTTATGAGAAATCTGCGCGGAAAAACCGCGGGGCAGCCTCTAGTATAGTAATAAAAAAGAGGCCTTTGCCCAGCAGTGGGACGGTACAGGCTGCTAAAAAACCAGAAGTGTTACGCCGTCAGAGACCGCCACTGTACCTTTTAATGGGTTGTCGTTGTCTAGTAGAAATCTGTCTAAGCGATTAGGTCGCTCATTGCACTCAATATATTTATTTACTTCAAAGAATTGGAATTATGTTATTTGTATGCCTGAAAATGGCCTAAAACAGTGATTCTAAATAATTATTACTCTACCACCTGTAACTTTTACCTGTGTTAACAAATAAAGTTTACTATTTCTATTTCTATTAAAGTGCCTATATCTATATCTATTCGGCCGTGCAAACATTTCATTATATAGATTTGTTAAGCTATTTCGGAGAAAAGTAACTTTGACATTCAGAAAGACAGAATACAACTAAGATTAAAGTTAATTATAAACAAAAGATAACTCGTGAAAATATTTCACACAAGCTGACACGGAGAACTTCGAAACACCTTGCGTTCTGTATTTTTAAGAATATTCTATAGTCTTTGTTACCCGGGGACAGTGTAGCTTCCCAACAGTGAAAGAAATTTCAAATTGGTATCAAAGAAACGATCAAATATTTTCTCTTTAAAATCAATATAGGTATATAAAACTTTTCCGTTACTGACTGACAGACAACACAGAGCCGCAGCGGGCTGAAATTTCACATGTAGGTGAGGTGCACATGTTTCCTTAGGGAGTGTAGGCGAGTACTATGAAAGGATTCGTTAAATTCCCATGGGAACAGGAAAAAAACGGGATTTTTGTGTCTATGGGAAATCTGCGCGAGTGAAACCGCGGGGCAGCCTCTAGTATTGGTATAGATAGATTTGTTAAGCTGTTTCCGAGAAATGTGCTTTTGACAGACCGACGGACAGATGAGTGATAAGGTCCCGGTAAGAAAACCGGAATCTTAAAGAAATAGTTAAAGCTCTGTTTAATTTGTTTTTCCTACAATTGCACTGAAGCGTTTAGCAAAGCAGTCCGGAGCGCCCTCTCCACTGAAATGCTATTTCTTGTAAACTGTTTTGTTTGCAAGACTCAAAGTTTTAGCGCCTGAATTTCCGCATACACTTTTGTAAGCTATATAAAGAAGACTGAACTTTGTAGTTTATTTCTTATTTAAATATTTTAAAGATTTAAAATACAGCAATGACTTTCATTTATTTTAGGGCATTGTTGTATAGCTTTTAGGTTAAAGACTACAGAAAGCTACTGATTGTTGTCAAAAGTGGCCGTTTTTAGCAACAATCAAAAGCTTTCTAAAAGCTATACAACAGTGCCCTAAAAATACTAGGCTGCATTATCAAGGGGAATACTGTTTCACATTTTTGATATTTACCTTAGTTTAGAAAATATTATTTTTTTTCTCGGGTGGCGCTACTTTAGCTGTGCTATTGCTCTTATGGCATAATACACGGTACATTAGTCTCGTCGCGACACATGACAGCCATGATAATGCAACTGTCATTGAACACTTTTGTACCGTAAGTGGAGAGGTATTGTTGACTAGAACATTCTTCTGTGGTGGGAACCTAAGTACAAGCTACTTATGTTTATTCTCTACAGGAACAAGACAAAATAACTGAAACAGTTATTTTCTATCAAAATATAATTATATTTTTAACAAGAAACCAACTGGTACAGAAAAGCGTGTAAAAACAAGTGAATATCAATTAAACATTTTAATTTTTTTTTTTTTTTTCCATTTTTTATCCCTTTGGGAAAGGCAAAGGTCTCAAGACCGTGCAGCCTCGTCTTCGTTATATTCTATCAATGTTTTAAAATTGTAAAGGCAAACGCCAAGTCAAATTTTCTTCATTCTTCAATGTAAATCCAATATTTCAAGGTAAAACCAAGTCTTCATTTTCAATATCATGAGGTTGTATGTCATATCCATAAAATTGATCAATTCCGGGTATGTGTCAAATCCAATTTATTTATGTGTCATATCCATGGTTATATGTCTCCAACCGTGTTGCATATATATTTATATACACAAAAATATGTATCTTCATTAGCTAATAGTTCTTGAGTAGCGCGCGGGATTTTTTCTGGCTTCTCATATATATTCAGAAGCTCGTCGATAAATGCTAGTCTTTGAATATTAAAAGCTGAGCATTCAAAAAATAGATGATCTAGAGTCTGGTCCGTTACCCGGGGACAGTGTAGCTTCCCAACAGTGAAAGAAATTTCAAATTGGTATCAAAGAAACAATCAAATATTTTCTCTTTAAAATCAATATAGGTATATAAAACTTTTCCGTTACTGACTGACAGACAACACAGAGCCGCAGCGGGCTGAAATTTCACATGTAGGTGAGGTGCACATGTTTCCTTAGGGAGTGTAGGCGAGCACTATGAAAGGATTCGTTAAATTCCCATGGGAACAGGAAAAAAACGGGATTTTTGTGTCTATGAGAAATCTGCGCGAGTGAAACCGCGGGGCAGCCTCTAGTATTGGTATAGATAGATTTGTTAAGCTGTTTTCGAGAAATGTGCTTTTGAAAGACCGACGGACAGATGAGTGATAAGGTCCCGGTAAGAAAACCGGAATCTTAAAGAAATAGTTAAAGCTCTGTTTAATTTGTTTTTCCTACAATTGCGCTGAAGCGTTTAGCAAAGCAGTCCGGAGCGCCCTCTCCACTGAAATGCTATTTCTTGTAAACTGTTTTGTTTGCAAGACTCAAAGTTTTAGTGCTTGAATTTCCGCATACACTTTTGTAAGCTATATAAAGAAGAATGAACTTTGTAGTTTATTTCTTATTTAAATATTTTAAAGATTTAAAATACAGCAATGACTTTCATTACGTAGGACGTCCACCGACCAGATGGACGGATGATCTGCGCAAGGCTGCGGGTCCACGCTGGATGCAGGCCACCTGCGATCGGTACAGATGGAGAGCCTTGAGGGAGGCCTATGTCCAGCAGTGGACGTCCTACGGCTGAAATGATGATGATGATGAATGACTTTTATTTATTTTAGGGCATTGTTGTATAGCTTTTAGGTTAAATACTACAGAAAGCTACTGATTGTTGTCAAAAGTGGCCGTATTTAGCACCAATCAAAAGCTTTCTGTGGTCTTTTACCTAAAAGCTATACAACAGTGCCCTAAAAATACTAGGCTGCATTATCCAGGGGAATACTGTTTCACATTTTTGATATTTGCCTTAGTTTAGAAAATATTTTTTTTTTCTCGGGTGGCGCTACTTTAGCTGTGCTATTGCTCTTATGGCATAATACACGGTACATTAGTCTCGTCGCGACACATGACAGCCATGATAATGCAACTGTCATTGAACACTATTGTACCGTAAGTGGAGAGGTATTGTTCACTAGAACATTCTTCTGTGGTGAGAACCTAAGTATAAGCTATTTATTTATGTTTATTCTCTACAGGAATAAGACAAAATAACTGAAACAGTTATTTTCTATCAAAATATAATTATATTTTTAACAAGAAACCAACTGGTACAGAAAAGCGTGTAAAAACAAGTGAATATCAATTAAACATTTTAAAATAAGGATTATAATAAAAAAAAAGATAATTTATAACCAGCCAGTATTATCCAGCCAGTGTCTTCATGTAGGCGTAGACAATGATTGCTGTTGAATTTTCATATTTTTAACCCCCGAAAAAAATTCAGAGAGGGGTTTTATAATTTTAACGTGTGTATCTGTCTGTCTGTCTGTCTGTGTATCTGTCTGTGGCATCGTAGAGCCCAAACGGCTGAACCGATTTTCGTTTAGTTTTTTTTGTATCATAGATAATTTTAGGTCGAGTGTTCTTAGCCATGTGTGATGAAGATCTGATCTTCCGTTTGAAGATGATCAGCTCTTCAATAGTGGATGAGGGGATCTAACTATCTTCCATATGTCCTATCGATTAGAATTTTTTAAGATGATGAGCTCTAGTTCTAGATAAGTTGATGCGGGGTTCTGACTGGGTCGGGGTTTTTTAATTTTTTTAATTTTAGTTTTTACAAAAAGGGGCGGTTTTTTAAACAATTCTGTGCTTTGCTTTTTAAATTATCATAGTTGATACCAAAAAGCTACCTACTTGTATAGTTTTAAGACTATACAAGTTGACTCAATGTAACTTGGAGGGTCTAAAGACTCGACTAACTAGATGTAAGAAGATAGTGAATATTGTAATGAAGGACCCTCAAAACTAAGCAAGGCTTTCAGTAAAACAAGGACTGTTAATCCTACTAAAACGTTGTAAACTCGCTCTTAAGAAGAAAGTTATAGGAGTTAAAAAATTTAAGATGCTTGTGTAAGTAACTGTACTTATCTGTTAGGGTTTCTAAGTGAATTAAAGAAACACTTTTTAATTTAGTTTGTGGTGTTGTTGTTTATTTAGTTAACTAAAATTTCCTTTGTATTTTTGTGGCTGAAGCTGGTAAGCAATTTAGTTTTCGACTTGTTTAGTGCAATATTCTTTCTACTAATAACATTTGTTTCTCACACTTATGGAAGAGTTATATTACATTAGTGCAAAATCTTCGATGCCATCCGAAACATCAATATCAATACATAATATAAAACAAAGTCGCTTCCCGCGTCTGTTCCTATGAATGCTTATATCTTTAAAACTATCCATTGAATTTTGATGCGGTTCCTTAAAAAAGATAGAGTGATTCAAGAGGAAGTTTTATAAGAATAATACATGCACAACATAGTAATAGGTTAGACGGTACGAAGTTCGGCGAATCGACTAGTATATATGGTGAGCTAAATTGACTGCTTCGTGGCTCAGTTGGCAGTGATGGGAACTGAGAAGCGAGTGCACCCGGGTTCGATTCCCGGGCGGGGCGAATATTGATATGATGAATATCGATGTTTGTTTCCGGTCTGGGTGTGATGTTTGTCTCTATATGTGTTTCGGGCACCCTAGATACAGGTTCTTCCTAGTTAGGGGCTCTGAGTGTGATGTGTTATTATTATTATTAAATCACTTAATTTATTTATAACTGCCTTGTCAGAAACAATCAGTACACAAATAAGTCTTGATGCTTAGCTGCAGTAAGCCAGTCCCGCCCACAGACCCATATCTTTGTCTGTGCATCGTTATTTGGCAAAAAGAGGCGAAATCTGGAAACAAGCGCGCTTGGCATCGGCTGTGCGCGGGCACGAGAAAAAAGGCCACGCCAAAGAATAGTTTAGAGTTTTATTTTGTTTGGTCCAAGTTATTTAAGATAGAGGGTAACAGACGCGCTGGAAGAAGAAGGAAGTCGTGGCTCGCCAACGTCAAGGAGTGGACAGGAGTTGCCAGCGTAGAACAACTTTTTCGACTGGCAGGAGAGAGAGAAGCATTTGCGGAGCTGACGGCCAACCTCCAGTAGTGAAGAGGCACCGGAAGAAGAAGAAGAAGTTATTTAAGTTTTCTAGCTGAAGCTGGCTACTCTAGATCAGTCAAAAAATTAAAAAAAAATATTAAGACTGTGACGCGGGAGTACCGGGTTCAGTTCCCGGCGGTTACGAACATTGTTACGATGAATATCGGTTTTTTTTTCCCGGTCTGGGTGTATTGTTTGTCTCTGTATATGTATCGGGCACCCTAGAAACAGGTTCTTCCTAGTTTAGTCATGTTATTATTACTTAAACAAACTAGGAACAACCTTATTGTTATCAATACACACAGCAATACACAGAATACTCGGAGAAGCATAAGAATATAACTATGAACATTTGACGTTATGTAATCTTAAGCCAGTAAAAACTACATAAAGGATCTCAAATCAAACAAGTAGTAGTTTGGGTTACCTTTAAGAGTCAGTTAACAGCAATGCTAGCGCCATTCTCGGAAAAAATTATATTATCTAAACTAAGGCAAATATAAAAAAATGAAGAAGAGAAAATCTTGCTTAGTATTTTTTGAGCACAGCAATGTAGTCCTAAGTAAAAAGAACAAAAAAATCCACAGATTGTGGCCAAAAGTGGCCCCTTTTAGTAACACTTTGTAGCTTTCTTTGGCCTCTCACCTAAAAGCTTTAAAACAGTGCCCTAAAATACTGGGCTACATTATCTAGTGAAACACTATTCCAAATTTTTGATATTTGCCTTAGTTTAGAAGATATTAAAGTTCAATGCATTCAATACCCATCCGAGACATAACCAAGGGATGCTCTTAATTTAAATCGCTGACCTCTACGTGGTACATAGTTAAATAAAACAAAAAGTGTCAATAGTCAGTTTTTAGAACAAAACCTGAGAGCGTCTCGTCAACGTTGGAACAAACATCGAACAACGGTACTCAAACGGATTATTTTTTGAATCACAGGTGAAGTTTTTGTTAATTTTATGAAGTAAATAGTATTTAGTGCTATTTTAATGATTATAACTTGACAAATAGATACTATCTAAGGTAGGGAAATCTGACCAAATGCTTAAACAGCTAATAATCTTACTTATAAGTAATTTAAATCATACTTTTGAAAATTAGTTACAAACATATTTATTTAAGTAATCTAAAAACCAGTATAATTAGCCCATTTACCTTAGCTTTTCTTCTTTTAATGTTAGTATTACACAGGCAGAACAGTCAAGTTTAGTGAAGGTAGAAAACTCATAGTCATAGTAATACTTAGATTTGAATTTTTAATTTTGAAAGAGCACTTTCCATTTAAAGTGAGGGAGTACCTATCTCACCATAGGCAGGACAGTTTAAATAGTGTAGACACTCAAAATTTAGTCAGGAACTATTTAATGTTAGTAGGCAGGTTGCCGTTTTTGGAAATAAATAGAAGATACTGCCGTTTCCCCCGGTTTCTGTTTCAGAACAACCACTCTCACAATGATGACCAGAAGGACTACTCAAACTCAACTTGAAAACAAGCTCAAAGAAACCTTGTTACAACTAAGAGCTACTCGCGAGGACCGAGATAAACTTCTTGATGAACGCACGGAGTTTGAACTGGAAGTCAAAGAGTTGGTTGATAAAAATACATCTCTTAAGAGTCAACTAGCACTAGGAGACATAGAGCTGGAAGACATCCGAGGGGAACGTGACCAACTAGTATTAACTCTGAATTCCTACAATCAATGTAGCGAAACCTATGAGCAGACTTTAAATCACAACAAAGAGTTAATTATTCAACTAGCTGCAGCTCGGGAACAGGTAGAGAGCATGAAGGCTGAACGTTTAAAGCTAGAAACTGCAAGCACAATGTCGCTGTATGCTGAGCTTATGAACCACAGTCATGACACTGAAGTGATCAACGAAGAGTCTTCTTCTGAGTCTTCCCATGTATTTCTTCATGGGAGAAAACTGAAGAAATATATTAACACTAAAAGGAGACTTAGAAAATTACAAAAAATGATCAAAAAGAGCAGATCAGCCGTAACTTCAGTTCAACTTAGAAGGGAAAAGCTTGAACTCCACAAGGAACTCAATGCCCTTCAAACCGTGGTTGAAAACTACCAGCTCGACAGTGGACTACTGCAATCAGAGATTAACAGACTTCAGCAAATTGTACTTGAGCTCACCGAGAAGTACAATCACAGCGTGAACCAGATGAGAGAGTACATGCTGGCTATGGACGAACTGATTCGTGACAGACAACAGCACACGAACACACAGCCGGGCCTCTCCACGCCTGGAGCTCCTCCTGGGCGGGCTGCGGGGGCGGCGGGGGCTGCGGGGGCGCGCCGCGCCGTGCCCGCGCTCACGCCGCTCTCCCGCGCCGCGGCCAAGCGGCTCGCGGCCTCCGCGCTGGCGGCGCGCGCCCGTCCTGCCGTGCCGTCTCCCACACCGCCTGCGTGCCCTCCCACGTCACCCGCGCCGTCTTCCACACCGCCCGCACCGGCGGCCGCGCAAGCAGCTACCGCACCGGACCAGAGCCATGCGCCGGTGGCGGCGAGTGTGCGCGCCGCTTCAGATCAACCATCAGACGCGGCAGAGGGAACACGACGATCAAGAAGGGCGCGCAGGAGGGCGGCGGCAGCGGCCAGGCGGCGGGAACCCCCTGCTCCCGCGAGGGTGCAGCGAGGCTCGCCGGAGCGCTCTCGGGCGCCCCCCGCGGCGACGGCAACTACGGGCGTAGCGCCGGAATCCCCCGCGGCAGCGACGTTGACTGGCAGAGCGCCGCCGGGCTCCCCCACGGCGGCAGCGACAGTGGCGGGCGGAGCGCCGGGCTCCGCCGCGGCGGAATCGACGACGGCGCCGGATGAAGCGCCCAGCACCCCCGCGGCGGCAGCGACGGTGGCGAGCGGAACGCCGGCCGCCCGCGCGGGTCCCGCACCGCCCCCCCGTTCCGTAGTTTACTCAGATAGATTAGGATTAGGTGTAGGTAAATTACTTAACTACAATTTAAAGCAAGCAGTATGTAATAATTGCTTTCCTGGTCGTAATTTTAATTATATTACAAATAAACTTTTAGTCAATGATTGGGAAAAAAATGTTACTAAGATTCTTTTACTAGGCGAAAGTTCCAACACGTGTAAGAAGGACATTATAAATTTCTTTAGTTCATTATTATTAAAAATAGAAAATTGCGACATGGGAACAGGGAAAATTATTATTTGTTACTTTCCGTTCTCAAATTATAACTCCGTAGAACTTAATAATAAAATCCATAGCCTAAATATTTTAATGTATAATTTGACTTTTCGTCATAGAGACAAAATATTATTATTTGACATAAATAAATTCATTAGGAACTTTTATATACACGTAGATAAAATATATCTAAAATCTAGTTGTAGGAGACATCTTGCTAGTCTTTTAGCGTACAATATAAGTGACCCAACCACTATTGTGGGTAAGTCGATAGATTTAGTTAAGGACCCGACGGTTAGTAGTAATTCTAACAAACATTTACAAACAAGGAGTTCTTTAAACTCCATAGCCAGACAACAGAGAAGCAGCCTTGTACACTTAGTCTAATTCACCAGAACATAAATCGCTTCTCTGGCAAAATTTTAGAAATTGAAATTTTCCTAGAAGATTTTAAATGTGATATTCTTTGTCTGACAGAAACATGGTTACAACCACACAAAATGAACTTTAGTCTCCTAGATTTTAAAGTAACAAGTGTATTTAACAGGAATCTCTCAAATGGAGGTGGTTGCCTTATATTAACTAGGAATATTAATAAAGTTAAAGAGCGAAAGGACTTTGTCAAACTTTCAGTTGAAAGCACCTGTGAGGTTGCGTGTGCAGAGCTAGACCGCTATATAATTCTATGTGTGTACCGTCCTCCCATTTCTTCCAACTTCGATAATTTTGTAACTGCAATGGAAGACGTACTGGGTAAAGTAAGCTGTTCAAATAAAACAGTAGTCATTTGTGGAGATTTCAATGTTGACTTACTTACAGACACGACCCAAAGGACCACTCTATTAGGCCTATTCCAGTCTTTTAATTTTAAGTTTTTGTTCAACGAACCCACTAGAATAGCGGGTACGTCTGCAACTTGTTTAGATAACATAGCAATGAACGGTAATTACTTCAAAAAATCATTGTTAACTTCTTTAAGGTCAGATCATAAGGGTCTAAATGTTTTATTGTACACAGTTGAACAAGAAAAAGAAAACTCGATAGTTTATAGGCCAATGAACCAAAGTCGTATGGAAAGATTTTATCATAGTCTTCAGATGCGTCTTGCCTTGCTGAGCTTTGAGGCAGATGATCCCAATACACTATATCAAGAGTTATTTTCCGCGATACGGACTGAATTCGATCTTATATTTAAATTCAAAAAAGTTTGCAGTAATAAAAATTCAAATTTTAGTACTTGGGCGACGCCGGGAATTAGGAAAAGCAGAGATGCCCTATATGAGTTATATGATAGGAAAACTTTTGATCAAGACCCTTCATTTCTTGAACATGTTAGGAGTTATTCTAAATTGTTTAAGATAGTTTGCACCAAAGCTAAATCTATTAATTTAAATAATAAAATTAGAAATTCGAAAAATAAAAGTAAAACTGTCTGGCGTATTATTAATAAAGAAACTGGTAAAGCTAACGGTAAGGAAAGCATTCAAGCTTTAAACTTAAATGGTAAAGTCGTAACAGATAAGTCGGAAATTGCGAATGAATTCGAATCATTCTTTGCTAACATCCCATTTCAAACCACTAAAGACCTTAACGCATCTGCCAGCGCCGCGGAATCTATACTTAAGGAACATGTTGACATCGCCCCGCCTCCACTCACGTTTCGCCATGTTGGACCGCAATGCATTATTAAGATATTTAAGGAACTCAATTTAAAAAAGACAGAAGACTTATGGGGGATATCAATTAAAGTACTTCAACCTGTTATAACACTAATAGCGCCTCATCTAGCATTAATTTTTAACTCTTGTATCGAAAAAGGCATTTTTCCAAATTTATTGAAGTACAGCAAAATCATTCCAATTTTTAAATCTGGAAATACCGAAAACCCCACTGATTATAGACCAATCGCGGTTCTTCCAGCCTTAAGTAAAATATTTGAAAAACTTATTCTTGCACAATTAGCGTCTCACTTCTCAGTCAATAACTTCCTACACAAAAATCAATTTGGTTTTAGGAAAGGGCGGTCTACCTTAGACGCAGGTCACAAACTCATCAGCGATGTCTATGGAGCCTGGGAGGATTCTCACGATGCTATTGGGGTTTTCTGTGACCTCTCGAAGGCTCTTGACTGCGTTGATCATGAGACTTTGCTACTTAAATTACAGCACTATGGCTTAATTGATAAATCACTTGATCTACTTGCCTCTTATCTTACTGATCGCGACCAACGAGTGGACGTGGGTGGTGCGGTGTCTGCAGGTTGTCCTATCAAGATTGGTGTACCTCAGAGATCGATATTGGGGCCTTTCCTATTCCTAGTCTACATAAATGATCTCCCTTACATGTTAGATAAACTTACTGATGTTGTCCTCTTTGCGGACGACACCTCTTTAACATTTAAAGTTAAACGAGGTGACTCCCTCAACTTAGATATAAACAAAACATTAGTGGAGATTTCTCAATGGTTTACTTCTAATAATTTACTTTTGAACGCAAAGAAAACTAATTGCATTAAGTTTTCCTTGCCAAATGTGACTGCTTATGATACAGACATACATTTGGACAATAACAAGCTTAATCTGGTAAATCAAACTGTATTCCTTGGTATCACTCTAGATTCGAAACTTCAGTGGGGCCCCCATATCTCAAATCTTGCGGCAAGGCTCAGTTCGGCTGCGTACGCAATCTGGAAAATCAGAAAATTAACTGATGTTTCTACCGCGAGACTTGTGTATTTCAGTTACTTTCATAGCTTAATGACCTATGGCTTGCTTCTATGGGGAAGAGCTGCAGATATTAACGTCATTTTTATACTACAAAAACGTGCAATTAGAAACATTTATCAGCTTAAAGCTCGCGAGTCCCTCAGACAAAAATTCAAAGAAATTGATATTTTGACGCTTCCGTCCCAGTACGTCTTTGAAATTATTATGTATACTCGTAAAAACTTACATATGTTTGATAAAAAATGTGATAAAATTAAAGACCTTAGAACGCGTAGCAAAAACAAACTAAGTATTCCACAGAACAGACTAAAACGGACAAACAAATGCTTTATAGGAAACGAAGTAAGATTTTATAACAAGATCCCAGAAGAGATTTTGATCCTGAATGATAATGAGTTTAAAACTCGTATCAAAAAAGGTTTGATTAAGAAAGCTTATTACAATGTTGATGACTATGAAAACGACAAAGACGCATGGAAGTAGTCTAGCTCTGCACGATATTTTCATTATTTAATGTATGTACTTTAAATCTTATTAATTTATGATCTTTGTACTGTAAATTGAATTGTAATGTCACATATATAAGAACAAAAAAAAAAAAAAAAAAGAGAGAGAAATTGTAAAGTAGAGTTTGTTACCCCTTTCTTCTCTACGCTGTAAAATCATTGCGAAAGGGAGTAGAATCATTTGACAGAGGAGGGCTCGTTTGGGGGCGTCTCCAGGCGACCATTGTCGTAAGGCAAGGCAAACATTGTTTGCCAGAGCCAATTAGTGGGCACCCTGAACTACCTCGCCTCTATCAGTATAGGATACTTTACGAAATAAGGTATCAATACCAATTAGATTAGTCTAATTGACTTTCAATAAGCGATATCTTGTATCCTGTATTGAATAAATCATTTTTTACTTTACTTTTTTTACTTTACTCTAGATACCTACCTACTTTATATATCGCTATGAAATCACCTATGACTTGAGCCACAAAGATTCGGCTCACAAATTCAAATGGAGGCCGTTGCCAAGCAGTGTGTTAGCGAACCAAACCGATACGACGTAATACACACATACACGGTGTAAAAAAAACTATTGTGAATGCCAAACACAAAGAGAAGGGAGAGCATTTAATTACTTATTGTGGATTGAAGTCACTCATTATAGAATAATTTGTTTAATAGCGAAGTGATAGTGTAACTTGGCGTTGAGCCGTGAGGTCAAAAACCTATAAAAGTTTGATTTCGTTCATGCTACAACTTCTAAGTGTTTGACGCTATGTTCCTACTTTGTTTGTCAAGGAATCTGGCACCTATGCTTTAAATAATTCTTGCACAAAGTTTGTAATTTATTTTGATCAATAATTTTCAGATATTTAGACATGTTTATTTCATGCCAATAATTTATAGACTATGGGCTGCCCGGCCGTTTCACTCTCGTAGATTTCTCATAAACACAAAAATCCAAATTTTTCCCGTTCTCATGGAAATTTCAGGAAATTATTTCTTACAGTGCTCCCCTACACTCTCTAAGAAACCCAAATAAACAATTTCAGCCCGCTACGCCCAGTAGTTTCGGCTCTGCGTTGTCTGTCAGTCAGTCAGTCAGTAAAGGAAGAGTTATATATTTATTGATTGATTTCATATTCCTCTAACTTTTATTACTATTATGTTTCTCGTTCTCTTGGAAACCACGGGATGGAGCCCGGTCCTTTGAGAGGCGTGCGAGGGAACGAATCTAACTCGTAGAGGCCATTTAGAGAGTTTTACTGAATGATTGTTTAAGGATCACCAACCAGGCATTACTGCTAAATACACAAATAGATCATGTACCCAGCGACAGCACCCAGGACTATTATTATGAGCCTGCGCTGTCCCACTGCTGGGCAGAGGCCTCGCTCCCCTTTTTCCATTCATCGCTTTCTTCTTCGAACTTCTAACCAATTGTAAATTAAAAAAAAAAATGCTGACCATAGAAACAATTTTACCAGAAACCTTGAAGTTTACTGATGACCATGTACACATAAATAATAGAGTCGTACTTTATTTTCCTATATATTTTATTATTATTAATTACTAAGTAAAGCAATTTTTACACATTGTACACATTGTGCACACACCTATAAAAAAGCTTTGGGCAAACAAGAAGAAACTTTGTTTCAGAAAAGTTGGATTTTGAACTCACTAACCAAATAACTAGGTAAGTACTGTATTTGTTAAGAACCTCATATTAAAATGAAAAAACTAACTAAAATTCAAATAGTTTAGTACAAACTGCCGGCTCCCCCCGGGGCTGCAGGGTACTCGTTAGGAGTTTCCCCGCCTAAAAAAAAAAAAAAAAGTGTTCTATGCCGCCGTTACTCGGTTAATCAGTCCCACGTTAAGTTAAGTTTTAAGAAAAGTTCTAAGTCCCACGGCACGCCGCTATCGTGGTATTAATCCAGTTCCAAGTTGGACCCGCTGTTGTCGTGAAGCAGTGCTATAACAATTCGTAACCATTAAACTGCATAAGCACTTAGATAACGTTTACTGGCCCCGCCGAACTTTGTGTAGAATTCACTGAGACCAGACACTTAGAGAGACGCTTTAAAATAACTATTAGATAATAAAGTTTCGTAAACCAATGTTTTTATGCCACTGTTTTCAGTGTCAGCTTTAATGCAGGTTTTAACTCTATGTATTGTATTTTTATTTCATAAATAAAATATTGTAAATAGCTGCTTTATCTCAAAATTGCTCGAGCCATATTTATAGTTGTAGCATATAGACAAGAAAAACGCTTTGTGTGCGTCATTTTTACACTAATCTCTTGCCCTAGAAAAAAAACACGTGTTGTGTGTTTTAGGTATCCTAGTTATAGGATCTGTTTAGTTATGGGCTCTTTTGTGATGCGATTTTATAATTTTTATCTGGAATATTTTTCAGTTATACGAGATTATGTTTTAGTACAGTATTACAATATGTTAAGCACAGTATTACAATGTGTTTTAGCGAAATTTAAACTTAACTTTATCTATACCAATATTATAAAGAGGAAAGATTTGTTTGTTTGTTTGTTTGTAACGAATAGGCTCCGGAAATACTGAACCGATTTGAAAAATTATTTCACTGTTAGGAAGCTACATTAACCCCGAGTGTCATAGGCTATATTAGATTTTCAAAAAAATTAGGGATCCTTACCTAAACTCATATAATATAACCCAAGGTGCAATATTTTTTCCGTTGTTTACTTAATTTGACAGGGGGTTTGTTGTTGTTGTTTGTTTTTTATTCGGCCATTCTGGGCAGTCAAAAGAACATAGTCTATAGAGCCAAATCTTTTGTAGTATCTTATATTCTATGGCGTAACGAAGTAAGCCGGGAAAGCTCGTATATTATATAATAAACAAATATAGTCATCTCCACAAGTAGCATCTTGAAGTAAAAGTTATAATTCTAGCGCACCGCAGCTCGATACTGAGATCCGTTGTTGGAGATTTAGGTGATTAGAACTTCGTCCCACTCGACCGCTAAGCTGCTACTTGCCTAAACTTGATGCTTCTTGCATTGTTCTAGAATCTAGATATATTTGTATAGACTAGAGTTATTTGAAGTCTATGAAAGTAGTAAATAAGATCACGGGCTTTAGGTTCACTCATACATTGTCACCAACAGACTCACTAGTAAAAATAATCCAAAAATTTTGTAAAAAAAGTTTGCGATTCTAGAAGACAAAGAGTCTGGTATTAGCATAGAATACAACCATCTCTTAAATAGAATTAGGAAAAAAGATTTATTCTGCATAATATAGACTAGAGGCTGCCCTGCGGGCACCCGCGCAGATTTCTCATAAACATCAAAATCTCGTTCCCATTGAAATTTCGGGAAAATATTCCTTAGCGCTCCCCTACATTCCCCAAGAAACAAACGTGCAATATTTGACTCATTTTCAAAAAAGTTGTACATGGCATAAAAAAAAACGTGTCGCAAAAGTTTGAACCCACATAAATCCTAATTTTATGATCGTATTTTCTAATTCTGAGGTGTTACTAGGTGGAAATCTTATTCTGCATACGAAAACAATCATTATCAGGGATAATGTGTATTTTTTTATAGTGAAATATTCCAATTTCTGAAAACGTATTTTTGTCTCCCCATACAAATTGCAAGTGACGCACTGGTCTTTTTTTTTTCTTTCGCCTAAAATTACATTTTTTTGTTTATTTAGAGGACTAATTAAATTTTTATCTCATTAAGTAATGTTCAAATTGTATAGAAATTATTAAAATAAGCATAATCTAATACAAAAATGTAAAGTAATACTACATAATTAACATGTCGCAAAAAATTACAGTTTCGTAACAGACAGTTTCAAAACAATAACTTACAATGAATTTTTGACTATTCTGAACGCGTTCCTAATAATTACCAATGCCGAAACATTCGCGCTTCTGATCGGCTGCTAGAAAACCGTCTTGGCCTCTCAATTATAATTTTTTTCGCTAGTCGTTGTTGGCGGATCCTGTGTTTACGGTTTCGTTACTGCAATGTCATGGACATTTTTTACAGAAACTAGCACAGGTACATAAGTGATATTTAAATATGTTGTGTATTTGAATGTATTAATCCTTTTTTTATACACATTTACCTGAAAATAACGTTTTTGTGAAGTCATATTACACAATTTAGGTTTTTTTTCTCTCACAGTTTAGTTACATTTTGATGAAAAAATTACAGTTTCGTTGCATTTCGTTACGAATTTTTAGAATTTACGCTTTCGTTACATATAAAGCCATGTGTACATTATAGTTCAAACGAACTAGATACAGTTACCTAATTTAATTAAATTAATCAACTTAATTCAACAGAAAGAAGTCCACTGTTTGACATAGGGTATCCCCCACAGATTGCTACAGGGTCAAACATTCTAAGGGGGTATTTCCGTAATTGCCACGCTTGGAAAAAGGGTTGGCGATCGCAGCGTAGCTCTTTCTAGTTTTTACCAAAGCAAAAATGAGTGAAAAGGAAATAGTAGTGGTAAATTTATAATGTTTTGGCTTATTATGTATTTTTAATATTAAAATTTATAGTGTGTACATATGGCCCTACAGTAAAAGTTTCGTAACAAGTTACAGTTTCGTTATGACAGTTTAGTAACATCAGTTTCGTTACGTACAACTTTTTTGAAAATGACTCATTTAAGTCCGCAACGCACAGTAGTTTCGGCTCTGCGTTGTCTGTCAGTCAGTCAGTCAGTAACGGAGAATTTTATTTATATTGATAAAGAAAACTCCTGAAAGAAGGGCTGTAGCGTCCTTCGTTGAAAGACCTGAAGACCGCAATCACCAACCCGCCTGCACAGGATAGAATTACTGGAAAATATCCTTCAAAAAGGTTTGGCTCCAAATACATTTGGCTCCATCCCGTATGAGAAACATAAATATTAAACCAAACTTAACATGTGAATTTCGCTAACAAGTTATTTTGTAGCAGAAAAAAAGGGTCAACCAAATTCAAAAAGTACTTCAACTCTCCTAACGAACATGTCGCATCTCTTTGTATAATCCTGAAAAACTAACAATAGTTGTTGGAAAAAAAGCTTCTCGTTACTGTGCCTGAGGCTGTTCTAACGACCAAGTCTTTGTAAAGCTGAGAGAAGGTTCTAACAATGTGTGTAAGGAGACGAGGTCAGGTGTGAGATGGGTGGCCGCTTGAAGTGTTTGTACTTGTTTAATTTAAGTAATCTGATAATGACATTGAGTTCTAAAGTCTTTTTATTTAAAGTGTATAATATTTAGTAGTTTAAAATTATATCTATACCTACACGGCAAATTTTTTATCGTGGCGGAAAATTTTACGCCCGGTAGGCATAGTTATACAGGACTGATTCCTGAAAACAAAATTGAAAAATAATGAACCGTACGCTCACTTAGTCTTGAGGTACTTCGAAAGCTTTTGTAAAAAAAACTAAAAACGTTGTGTAGCATCAGAGCAATGACCTACGGTAGCTTAGCTGGTTTCAGACGAGTTAGGGGGTGGAGGGCAATGCGCAGGGATGTGAACAAGGGGTCCAAGGTTCAACCTTAAAAAAGTTTATTTATTTTTTGAAAATTTCAAAAAAAAAAAACAAAAGTAAAAAAAAAAAAAATTATACGAGTCATAAAATATCATGCAAAGACAGCCCTGAAAGTTTTCGCCACGATAAAAAAATGACCGTGTATATAGCAAAAATAAGATATTTTTTTTCCGTTTTCGTACAGTGGCGGTCTAGGATGGCATTACAGATTTTTCTATGGTCTCGTGGACCCGGGACCTTAATACCAAGTAACAAGAGTTATTTTACAATACACAGACAAAACAAGAAGTGTTACGCCGACCGACCTAGACCGCTATTTCAAGACATTTAAAGACATTTATTTCCAAAAAAAAATTTACGTTATAATGTGACATGGGGTCTCTTCAATATTAATACATAGTATAAAATGAAGTCGCATACCGCGTCTGTCCCTATGTATGCCTAAATCTTAAAAAAATACGCAACGGATTTTGATGCGATTTTTTTTAATAGATAGAGTGATTCAAGAGGAAGGTTTATAAGTATAATACATGCACTAAATAGTAATAATAGGTAGGCATTACGAAGTTCGATGGGTCGACTAATTAAAGTACTATGTACCGTGCTATGTACAGTCACGGACTACGAGGCCGTAACAGATTTGTCTATGGTTTCGTCAGCCCTAGACTGTATTACGAAAGAACAAGAGCTATTTTGCAATACAGAACAATCGGAAGTGTTACGCCGATCGTGTCCGCCACTGTACAAAGAAAACAAAAATAAGGTCCGGTTAATCAATGATTATATTTTTTCTCATCGTATTTATTTTCATAACATTTAGTGAAAGTCTTTCGTCCGATATGATGATGATACAGAACCCTTCATTAAGCATGGCTCGATATTTATTGTCAAACAGAAGTTACTGGATTCTTCAAAGCAAATTAGCTTCTTGATACGCAACTGGCAATACACTGATGGTTTTAATTATATGAAAAAGAGACCAAGTTTAAGCTTATAACAAAACAAACAACACTCACGTAAAACTCCTTGTACGCCAAAGAGTGCAGAGCGAGTGTAACGATGAAGTTCCGAAGTGAAAGTTCCGAACAAACAAACAGCAACAAAATTACTAATTAATTTCAGCTTCGGATGTGAAGCGTAACTTTCCGCTTTCTGGAGGTTGGAGGTTATTGAACTGTCTTTGGGTAACTTTGTTGTAGCATATAATACTTGAATTAGATTTTGTTCTTTGTTTGATGAATGCATTCATATCATCAATCATCATCATTTAAAACCAGTCTTGCGTTGCCTTCATTCATTTTACTCTTGCAACTTTTACCAGGACCTCTAATCTCTTAAACTTACTTCTATACGATTAGATTAATATTCTTTTACTACTATAACTATTACGATTGGGTCAAAAATTGCGAGTCTCGTAACTTTGATCCTGAAGAAAAAGTTGAATGAAGATACCCATCAAAATTACGAGAATCGCAATTCGAATCGTAAGTAATAGACTAATAATAAAAGTATAATCGTGACGTTTATACTTTTATTCTTTATTTTTTCAATGAAGGACGCTACTGCATGCGTCCTTTGAGTGTTCTGTGCGTTAGTCGCCTTTTTACGACATCCATATCAATAAGTAGATTATCTAGAGAGTAAAAATTTAATTCATGATGCTCGTGCTTATGCTGTTTGTCACGGAATTTTTCTCAAAGCAATATCATCTAACGGGCGCCCTCGGCCCAGTGGCTAGAAAGCTGAAATTAAACTAATATAATAAAACAAGAAAATGAATTCAAGAGCCATTGTTCAAGAATGTAATTTTTCTGAATGAAAAGTGAGATTCCGTCGCTGAAGCGTTTTTATTTATTTTTAATTAAAATTGAGTTTTGATATATATTTTTATTAACAGACTTCAAAAAAGGACGTAATCAGTTTGACCTGTATTTAAATGTATGTTTGGTCGCGATTATCTCGAATTTGGCTGCACTGATTTTGATGCGGTTTTCAGAAAAGTATTCGTTTCATTCAGGAGAAGGTTTGATTACCGATTTTAACCGACTTCGAGAAGAGTAAGTTCTCAGTTTATGTGTGTCAGTATTTATTGAAGCCTTTTTTGTCAAAAATAATTAAATATTTAAATTCAATAGAAACAACAAAATTTCATATTATGTATTGAGTCCTCATAAAATTTGTAAATGAATAGAACGTAGAAACAGTGATATAATAACTAAAGTGTTTGCCTCTAAGGATCTTTGTTTCCTATTGGACGAGAGACCGGCATTGTCTGTAGGACTTTTGGGACAGAACGAACGACCGGTCGGACATAATTATTTAATTGGATATGAAAGTAATTAATTTCGATGTTGTATTTTGTGAGTTGGTTCGAAATCAAAAAATTTACAAAATATGCATCTGATACAGGAATTTTGTTTTAGGAACAAAAAAAACAAGAAAATTTTGCGTCTATATGTAACTAGAGGCTGCCCCGCGGTTTCACTCGCGCAGATTTCCCATAAACCTAAAAATCCAGTTTTTTTGCCGTTCCCATGGAAATTTAAGGAAATCCTTTCTTAGTGCTCACACACACTCCACTCCCTAAGGAAAAAAAACAAAACAACATGCAAAATTTCAGTCCGCTACGCCCAGTAGTTTCGGCTCTGCGTTGTCTGTCAGCCAGACAGTCAGTAACGGAACAGTTTTACATATACAATATTGACCATATTGATTAAAAACATAAATGCATATGGAATTACTCTCAGAGCCTCTAAATAGAAAGAGAGTTCTCATAGATATACAAATTCGAACAAATACACCCAGACCGGGGAACAAGCATTGGCATTCATCATAAAAATATTCGCCCCCGCCGGGAATCTAACCCGGTGCTCTTGCGACACAGTCACCATTACGGTCAACTGAACCATAGAGGAAGTCAAGTTATATTGAAAACTAGAGCTGTGCCCGCAACTTCGCCCGCCAGGAATAGTAACTTTTCCATATATATTTATATCATTTAAACCTTTCCAAGACTACTTAAACTACTATATACGTACGGCGACTAATTTCAAATCCAAAATTACCTAAATCGAGATTTAGCGAGAAAACGAACAGCAATAGATTTGTATGTAGGTATACAGGGTGTTTTTGACAAGGTGGTAAAAAATCAAAGGAGGGATTATGCTCACCATACCTAACAACTTTCCCAAAGCAACATGGGTCGAAATCTCAAAACAAAAAGTTTCTTTTTTTTTGAGATTTTAATACGTTAAAATTAACATGCCATTGATATTGTATAAAGAGATACAAAATTACAAAGTAGAAGCATACACAATTTAAACAATTTGTTCGTACTTAGTGAATTTATTCGCAAATTATGCAGTGTTCGGAACAAAAGTTTTCCACCGCGCCAATGTTTCTCTTGATAAGGGTTTTCTTTGCATATAAAATCGGGGCACTTATAAAAATGAAGAGCGTTAATAAAAATGAAAATCAATATATATAAAACTCTTCCGTTACTGACTGTCTGACTGACTGACTGACTGACTGACTGACAGACAACGCAGAGCCGAAACTACTGGGCGTAGCGGGCTGAAATTTTGCATGTAGGTTCCTTAGGGAGTGTAGGTGAGCACTAAGAAGGGATTTTCCGAAATTCCCACGGGAACGGAAAAAAAACGGGAATTTTGTGTTTATGAGAAATCTGCGCGGGAAAACCGCGGGGCAGCCTCTAGTATTGAATAAAATTATCATAGAAACTAAATTATAGGACTTTGTTACTTTTATCGTGATGTAATATTTCTAGTTGGAAGGTGGTTGGAAGTTTTATATTAAAAAAATATATATATACTAGAGGTAGCCCCGCGGTTTCACTCGCTCAGATTTATCATGGACACCAAAATCCAGTTTTTTCCCGTTCCCATGGCAATTTCGAGAAATCCTTTCTTAGTGCTCACCTACACTCCCTAAGGTACCTACATGCAAAACTTCAGCCCGCTACGCCCAGTAGTTTCGGCTCTGCATTGTCTGTCAGTCAGTCAGTCAGTAACGGAAGAGTTTTATATATATATTGATATTCATGTGTAACATAGGCTTATAAAAGCCTCCCCCACAAATGGCCACAAGTACAAAAATTGTGGTGAGGATTTTTCTTATCGCCAAGCTTGGCAAGAGGGTTGGCGATCGCAGTGTGACTCTCCAAGTCTTGACAGCTCCGTAGCTCAGTTGGCAGTAATGTTGACTGAGATGCGCATGCACCTGGGTTCGATTCCCGGTGGGGCGAACGTTGATATTGTTACCGGTCTGGGTGTAATGTTCGTCTCTGTAATGCTTCACGCACCCTAGATATAGGTTCTTCCTAGTTAGGGTCTCTGAGTGTGATGCGTTATTATTAGTTTTTAATGTTACTCAAAAGTTAAAAAAGCAAAATAAAATATTTTTAGAAATGTTTTAGTTCGTTAAAAACATATTAGTGGTAGGCACGGCAGTGTGGCTTGACTATCAGTTCGAAAATTCGAAAACTGAACATTATAGAAAACTAGGTCAGGTCAAGTATCTTGTCATTTCCTAAAAGTAGCTGCTAGCAAGAGAGGTAGGTCTTCAGATTGAGTTTTAAGAGCCAGTTTACAGCGATGCTAGCGCCATTCGCAAAAAAAAATAATATCTTCTAAACTAAGGCAAATATCAAAAATGTGGCACAGTATGACACTAGATAATGAAGCCTAGTATTTTTAGGGCACTTCTGTACAGCTTTTAGGTTGAAGTGCAAAGAAAGCTACAAAGTGTTGATAAAAGTGGCCACTTTTGGCAACAATCTATGTTTTTTTTTTGTTCTTTTTACTTAGGACTACATTGCTGTGCTCGTTCTGACGCAACACTATAGCATATAGCATAGCGCTTTCTGTTTGACAAAGCCATAAAGTACACTAACTTTAGTGTTAAGAATATACATACCTACATACCTACAAACACTAATAAGATCTTTTCAACAAAACATCTGTTAAATAGGCATTCAACTCAATAAGGGTCGTTGAGGAAAACTCTAAAATGTTGTAAAATGATCCAAAACAGAGTTAAGGGGTTTTCCTGTTCCGAGTGCTTACTCCTCGTAATTTAACGAGAGGGTAGATGCAAAACGAGAAAACAAATGATTTATCACTCTTATAAAATGTTTCGTGGAGTTTCAATTTCAATTTCCTGTTGTAATGAACTCCGGAATTTCGTTCAAATTTTTTTGGTTGTTTATTAATTTAATTTTCCTACTCGAAAATGCACCTTTTATCTCGGACTTGATTAAATATTAAAAGCCAGTTCACAGCAATGCTAGCGCCATTTCCGAAAAATAATTATGTCTTCTGAACTAAGGCAAATATTAAAAATGTGGCACAGTATGACACTAGATAATCTTGCTAAGTATTTTTTGAGCATAGTAGTCCTAAGTAAAAATAAAAAAATAATCCACAATAATCCAAAAGTGTCCACTATTAGCAACATTTTGTAGCTTTCTGGTCTTTAACCTAAAAGCTATACAACTCAAAGTCTTCTTGATTGTTTCATGTTTACGATCTGAAAAAAAAGTGCCCTAAAAATACTAGGCTACATTATCTATGTCATACTGTGCCAATTTTTTTTATTTGCCTTAGTTTAGAACATTTTTTTTTTCGCGAATGGCGTTAGCATCGCTGTAAACTGGCTCTTAAGTGAAAAGAATCGTTCATTTCTATTCGTTGCCGCCGTTATGGAAGCGCGAATTTTTCCCAGACGAGGCGAAAGTGCGGGAATAAATATTTTATTTGCCCTTCGATACTAAAATACTTTTACTGCGCTGATGAAAGTGTTACTTATGTAAAGGTTCCGATAAAACAGCGCACTTATAATACATATGTATTGAGATCCTCCCTACTAGGTATTACACTGAAAGTTTATGTACTACGAGCTATCCCGGCTTACTTCGTTACGCCATAGAATATAGATACTACTAAAAACTTGGCTCTATAGACTATGTTCTTTTGACTGCCCAGAATGAGCGAATAAAAAAACAACAATAAACCACCTGTCAAAATATGTAAACAACCTCGGAAAAAAAATGCACCTTGGGTTACATTATTTGAAAACTCGTATCAAAAAAGGTTTGATTAAGAAAGCTTATTACAATGTTGATGATTATGAAAACGACAAAGACGCATGGAAGTAGTCTAGCTCTGCACGATATTTTCATTATTTCATGTATGTACTTTAAATCTTATTAATTTATGTTCTTTGTATTGTAAATTGAATTTTAATGTCACATATATAAGAAAAAAAAAGAAAGAAAAAAAAATACGAAATTGTAAAGTAGAGTTTGTTACCCCTTTCTTCTCTACGCTGTAAAATCATTGCGAAAGGGAGAATCATTTGACAGAGGAGGGCTCGTTTTGTTTGGGGGCGTCTCCAGGCGACCATTGTCGTAAGGCAAGGCAAACATTGTTTGCCTGAGCCAATTAGTGGGCACCCTGAACTACCTCGCCTCTATCAGTATAGGATACTTTACAAAATAAGGTATCAATATTAATTAGATTAGTCTAATTGACTTTCAATAAGCGATATCTTGTATCCTGTATTGAATAAATCATTTTTTACTTTTACTTTACTTACTTTAGTTTAAGTAAGGATCCCTAAATTTTTTGAAAATCTAATATAGCCTATGACACTCGGGGATAGTGTAGCTTCCTACCAGTGAAAGAATTTTTTAAATCGGTTCAGTAGTTCCGGAGCCTATTCGTTACAATACAAACAAACAAACAAATCTTTCCTCTTAATAATATTGGTATAGATTTTTCTAACACCAGAAATAGCAATAGTAGTTTAATATTAAATAGAAAACTTTTTCTTATTACGACTACGGTTTTTTAAACTAATAATGTAACATAATACAGATCCACACAGCCACAGCCGTTGGTCCCGGCCGTAGTAGTGGTTGTTATAACCGCGGCGACAAGCTGGCCCCGCCTCACGTTGGTAATAAAGCATAAACTCGGGTAAAAGTGGGTCCAGGCCTTGAGCTGGTGCCTCTGCCTTACCTTCGGGGAATTAAAGGCGTGAGATTATGTTATGTAATGTTGTTTACATACAGGTCGAACTGATAACCTCCTTTTTTTAAGTAGGTAAAAAAAGGAAGATCTTGAATATTGACTTGGGAACCAGGCACAGCACACATTTTGGTGAGACGCCCTGCAGCTACAAAACAAGTAAAAATTTCTATGATAAAAGTTTTAAACTGGAGTAGAATCATTTGACAGAGGAGGGCTCGTTTGGGGGCCTCTCCAGGCGACTATTGTCGTAAGGCAAGGCAAACATTTGTTTACCTGATCCAATTGGTGGGCACCCTGAACTACCTCGCCTCTCCCAGTATAGGATACTTTACCAAATAAGGTATCAATAGCGATTAGATTATATCTAGTCTAATTGACTTTCAATAAGTGATATCTTGTATCCTATATTGAATAAAGAATTTGACTTTGACTTTGACTTTTGAAAAACCAATCGCTTTCCATACCGGGTAATATTGTTTTTGAGATTTTTAACTCTTTTTTTACACTTTCCAACAATATATAGGCACCCTGGGCACAACCAGAAACTCTTAACAAAAATGAAGTCCTATTTATTTTATTCAACTGCCCAAAACAAAATGGCCGCGGTAATTTACTCGACAAATTCGGAACTCAGTTGTTTTGGGCGGAACTGGAATATTTTTACAAAGTTCTGTTCGGACGGTCCGACAATACCTTACTTAGTAAAAGGGACACATTCTCATAGCTCCTAATTATGCTTTGAATAAAAGAAAATGGGCTAAAGGAAGAAGATACTACTACTTTTTCTAGGTAGAATCTGAATCTAGGGTAAGTACTTAAAACACGTACTAACACGACTGCTCCGTGGCTCAGTTGGCAGTGATGTGGACTGAGTAAACGTGTGCACCCGGGTTCGATTCCCGGGCGGGGCGAATATTGATATGATGAATATCGATGTTTGTTTCCGGTCTGGGTGTTATGTTCGTCTCCTTGTGTGTTTCGGGCTCCCTAGATACAGGTTCTTCCTAGTTAGGGGCTCTGAGTGTGATGTGTTAAAAAAAAAAAAAAGTACGATATTTATTCCACTCAGTAAAATGGCAAGTACAACATACTCTATCTGTGTCTCTGATACAAAAAAGTGTGACCCGCTACAATAGTGATGTTCGGCAATCAATAGACTTACCCTGTTTTTCATTGAAAGTTAAAGAGCTTTTAGTTATTTGACGTATGTCAATTTAAACTGGATGTCACATATTTACCATACAACAAACCAGAGAAGTAGACCTCCAGTAAAGCTACTTAAAATCTACTGTATATTTATGAATAATACGGTTAGACATTTAGTCATGCTTTATTTTATTAGGTATCTTTCATTTGTAGGTATTTAGTAGTAGGTGGTAGGCAACACTGCAAATGTCATTTTACTGACTGGAATTTATAATCTTACTTTTATAGGTACATAGAACTGCTATCCGAACCTGTAGTCGCTGCCAATCTAACCACAAAGGTGATCAATAAAATAACAAATATGTTATCATTGTCATATAACGTAACGGAGACTAAGTTATAAGGTAACTAGAGGCTGCCCCGCGGTATCACCCGCGCAGATATCTCTTAAACACAAAAATCCCGTTTTCTTCCGTTCCCATGGGAATTTCAGGAAATTATTCCTCAGTGCTCCTCTACACTCTCGTAGGAACCCACGTGCAAAATTTCAGTCTGCTACGCCCAGTAGTTTCGGCTCTACGTTATCTGTCAGTCAGTCAGTCAGTAACGGAAGAGTTTTATTATAAGGTAATTTAGTTGCAAATGATCCATTTTACTAGAACTAGAAATAGGCAAAAATTCTTTTCCTGATACTGAAGTCGAGACAGACCATTACAATAAATGTTTTGTTATATGAAATGATTTCCAGAGGCCAAAAGAGCAAAAATAATTAAAAGTGGTTACCACAAATAAATATTAAAAGTCTTTCTAAATGAATAATCGCTTATTTTTCTAATTCCCTCTTCGCATCCGCAGCTAATAAGTCATTTTGAATACATTGCAGACTTCGAAATTTAAACGTTTTTTTGTCAAAATATGGCCTCTCACATCACGACGACGCAGGGTCGCAAAGGCATGGAGGGTATGAAAGGGGTAGGGGGGTGAATTTATCAGTTTTATTGTGCGGAAAATCAGGAGCCAAATATATTATTTAAATAAAACCCGGAAGGATATATTTTGAATTATCTGTAGGTATCAGAAATAAATCGAAGTTCAGAAATCAATCAAACGTTTTCTAATTCCAAAGTGGTTATTAACAAAATCTTGTTTCAGCAAAGTAATAAATTGTTTCTGGCTTTCTCAATGGTCTACATTAATTAAATGAAAATATTGATTTATTCGGGTCGAAGGGAAATTTCTGTAAGTGTTTATTGAGAGCTGGTTTCCCTAGTGATAGCCAAAATTCCTTTCCCCAATACATTCAACTTTTGTAATTTTTCTTAAGAGCATTTATTTAAATACAAAAAAAGATTATATTTGAAGATTTCCTAGTGCTAGCCCTCAAATAGCATATCTTTTGATTTTACTCTCTTAAATATGTTAAACTAGTCGACTCGGCGAACTTTGTAACGCCTTACCTATTTACTAAGCAGAACGTGCATGTATTATACATATAAATCACTCTCTAGAATTACTTTATCTATTTAACAAAACCGCATCAAAATCCGTTGTATAGTTTTTAAGATATAAGCATACATAGGGCCAAACGCGTGAAGCCACTTTGCTTTAAACTATGCATTGATGGTTAATTGTTTTTGTCTAACTATTTACTTCCTGTACGTTTACATATTAAACTAAAAAAAAAACATTTTCATTTTCATTTGTATTTTAACTACTTCTTCATACCCGAAAATCCAAACAGGAACTGAATAAATTACCTGTGTCACATGTTCACGAGCGATCGGTTTAACACGCTTTAGGAAACCTGTCGCGACAACCTGGCGTACTAAATTTAACCTGGAATTATCATAAAGTGCCTAAATAGAACAAAGACTTAGGACTGTTGCTGGGGAGACATGGATGAGACTTAACGGACTTGACTTCAAAAATTTTGAGATTCGCTCAGAGATGGCTGATTTATGGTAAAGAAATAAAAATACATATTTATATTACATAAATTGATTGTTTTAGATTTATATAAAAACAGAAAGACACGAGAAGAAGATAAAATAGACAGACAATTGAAACTTGTTTCAGGTTCCTTAAAAATCAAGGCGACAGACAAATAACAGATTTTGCGAAACTGTAAACGTTTCCTTTTTGATTGAAAAGCCATTCTACTAGTTAATGTTGTCCTGGTACTTTAAAATATGAATTTTAAACTGAAATTCATGGACGTTAAATTTTAAAAGGATATACCTACGTAATAAGTATAACCAACTGTAATAAAATTTTGTGATCAAAATCAGCTCGGCGAAAATACACGGAATATGACGAAACTTGGCTAAAAACCCCTAAAAATGTGATTTAAGGTGGTAACTCTCGCTATGGCGCGAAATTCAACCTACAGATTTTGTGTCTAAGGGGTAAAAGGCCAAAAAACAAGTTCCTGGAATATACCTATATACACAAAATCGGTAACTCTGTCTTTCAAAAACGTTATATCACAATGTGGGAAATAGGTTTTTACGTACGTGAATTCATTTAAACTAAAATTAAAAATGAAAACTTTCACCAAAATAATTAAAAAACATGAAAAAATTTGAATTTCGCGCCATACCGTGAGTTACCGCCTTAAGCTCAGTCAAATTTAACACAACCATTAAAATCAAGACCTACAAAAGGCGTTCACATAAAAACCCCTAATGTGTCCCTCACATTCAGTGCTCGGAGACAAGAGAAAAACACTTCCTTGGCAATTACGCGTCTACGAGCGACGACAAAGGCTCCAACATGGCGCCGATGGAAAATGTACGTTATTAACATTGTCGTGCGGTCGGGAATTGCGTGATAATGTGCCCTCTTCCGGTCACCGATGTCTTTTTTCATATAAAATCATCGCTTGGACGTGTGGATTTGTTGGAGCTGCTCTTTTTGTTTTTAACTTTTGGAAATGGTGATGTTACTTAAGCCTTTGTCAGAAAAATTAGCAATATGTTCCGCTACTTCCATTAATGTATCTGTTTCAGACATAGAATTTTTTGACTGTAGATCCGTTTGTCAATGGGTTTTAACGATCGCATCACATGTGTAACCGTTAAATAAAACTGGTATTTATTAATTCCCTATAAATATGTTTTATTTTTATTGATAACGTTTAAAGACTTTGATTTGTTCTGATCCATTGTACTTCCGTAGCCTTCGCCAGGTCGTCAGACCACCTTGTGGGAGTCTGCCTACTCTGCGTCTTTTGAACCTGACAATAATAATAACGCATCACACTCAGAGCCCCTAACTAGGAAGAACCAATAACTAGGGTGCCCGAAACATATACAGAGACGAATATTACACCCAGGCCGGAAACAAACAATGATATTCATCATTACAATGTTCGCCCCGCCGGTAATTGATCCCAGGTGCACACGCATACTCAGTCCACATCATTGACAACTGAGCTACGGAGCAGTCATACATCACAATAAATTATTAACAGCTCTATATATTTACTGTTCGTGAAAGCGCCGCATAGTGTCCGCACATCGCCTTATGTGGTTAATTCGGGTCAGAGATATGAGCCTTTCATATTTATTGCGAGAGGATTCCGCCGGCTTTTTATACCAGGATTACCGTATGAATTATTAATGGACGAAATTATTATCTTTTTAGGAAGGTTATTATTACGGTTGAAATTTAAAACCTAAGCGTTTTGAGAAAAATAAGGGCGTAAAATAAAAAAATAATATATCATTGTTTGAATTGTATTGTAACACATGCTTAAGAATTTCATAATTATACTGGGTGTTTCTGACAAGACGGTAATAAATCAAAGGAGGGATTCTGCTGACCATAACTAACAACTTTCCCAAAGCAACATGGGTCAAAATCTCAAAAAAAATAACAGCTGTTCCATACATTGGTTCGATCAGCTGACGGAGTCAATGTACGGGACGGCTGATTTTTGTTTCGAGATTTCGACCCATGTTGCTTTGGGAAAGTTGTTAGGTATGGTGAGCAGAATCCCTCCTTTGATTAATTACCGTCTTGTCAGAAACACTCAGTATAAGCCAAAACGTTATTACTCTGCCACCCATTGATAGAAAAAAAACAAAAAGACATCATGCCATATAAACTCCAGAAAAGTTTTTTTTTTTTTTTTTTATATATAATAACATCATACATTTTACAATAACCAGCAAACGAAAACCGTGAGAGGTTTATCTGTTGCTGTGATCGCTCTAATCTATATAGTAAAAATATGTTATCTTACTTAACATAATAAATTTATACAAAAAAACAAAGAGTGGGGGTTTACGTTACACGGACAGGAATGCAGATTTAATTAGTTTCGTCCTATTTTTGTTTTTGGGATCGTTACAAAGTTTTACATAAAGTTGGTTAGGTATATTATTCAGTACATCGGACAGTATGTATTTCGAAGTTCTTTCTCCGTATGTATTTTTACACTTAGGTAAAATAAATATAGGTAATGTCGATAAATCTCTTAAATTTTGTTTTCTTGTTCTTTTTTCTAACAATGCAATATTTTCTATTTCTTCGCATAAAATTGACATCTTAAATTTATTATATACGAGCTTTCCCGGCTAACTTCGTTACGCCATAGAATATAAGATATTACAAAAGACTTGGCTCTATAGACTATGTTCTTTTGCCCGCCCAGAATGGCCGAATAAAAAACAAACAACAACAACAAACCACCTGTCAAAATATGTAAACAATGGAAAAAATATTACACCTTGGCTTACATTATTTGAGTTTAGGTAAGGATCCCTAATTTTTTTGAAAATCTAATATAGCCTATGACACTCGGGGTTAATGTAGCTTCCTACCAGTGAAAGAATTTTTCAAATCGGTTCAGTATTTCCGGAGCCTATTCGTTACAAACAAACAAACAAACAAACAAACAAACAAATCTTTCCTCTTTATAATATTGGTATAGATATTAATAATATTACAATATTTATATAAGCCTGTGTTGTCGTTTTTATACTGATTTTTAATACTATTTGGTACAATAATTTTAAGTAATCGTTTCTGTAAGTTATAAATGTTGTCTAAATATGTTTTAAACGTCCTTCCATAGCTACTCAGACCATAACTAATTATTGATTCCGCTAAAGCCATGTATAACATTCTAAGCGTGCCAAACGGTAGTTTATATTTTAATATGACCATTTTTGCTATTATTGACCTTAGTTTATTACACACATAATGTATGTGAGGGCCCCAGTTAAAGCGACTGTCTATAACAAGGCCCAGGTAGGTATGTTCTGCGACGAGCTCAAGTTGTTCGCATGCTCCTGCACACTGCGTTGATGAGTGTAGGCAGTCGTGGCTGTGTGCTACAATGATGGGTGTGATTATTGTTTTATGTGTTTTATTAAGTAAAACAATACATTATTAAACTTAGCTTGGAAATAAAACCCGGACATCAGTCTTAGTCGTAATTGCTGGTGTAATGCGTGATACAGTCTGGGATTAAAAATTTCAGCTTTTTCATAAAATCCTAGTGAATTTTTATTCGCTAATACTAGTGAAATTTTATTAAATATCCACTTCACCTCTTCAATAACCACAAAATCAGAGAATCCTTTGTCGAAGCGTCGAACGCAATCACTCACGAGTGGCACTACTCACTCCTGCTCGAGTGCACTACTAAGCTCATGTTATAGCCGAAAATCCACTATTTCGGACTAATAAGCATTTTGCCGCGTTTAGACACTGAAAACACCTCATTTATAATAAAATTCAAAATAATTTTGAAGTTGTTTTTTGTCATTTTGTCAATTCGAAGTGCTGTCATTGAATAAAAAATCTTTTCCGCTGCGACGAAAATGTAATTTTATATGGTTAAATTTTTTTGATTATAAAGAGGAAAGATTTGTTTGTTTGTTTGTTTGTTTGTTTGTTTGTAACGAATAGGCTCCTGAAATACTGAACCGATTTGAAAAATTCTTTCAGTGGTAGGAAGCTACATTAACCCCGAGTGTCATACTGCCGCGTTAACTATAAGTGCAATAACTCGATTTTGGCGCTTTCGAGAAAAACGCGTTTAAAGTTTTGAACTTTATATTCATCATAACTCATGACCTATTAAACGTATCGACATGAATCCTTAACTAATTGAAAGCGAAACAAATACAGAACTAATTCAAATATATAATATGTATAAATATTAACTAAATAGCCTGTAATCGTTAAAAAAGTGGTTATAATTAGGAATGTTCCATGGAACAGACCAACATTACTTGTCATAAATACAATAACTACATTACTTATTGTATTTATCTTTAGCAAAGCAACACATTGTTGTTAAAATAATTCACTGGCTTAATAATTTTTAACGATAAATACAATAACTGTTAAAGTAATTGCATTTATCGTTGGAGTCATCCATGTTATCTAGTTGGAAATCCTTGTGAAACACAACAATATTTACATTTATTTCATAAATATTAATATTTTTATAAAAATTAAAGAATATTATGAAGAAGAAAAAATTGTGAATTATGAACATAAGTTTACCATTACAATCTATCTCGTATTTTAGTTGAATCAGTATTTTTGGACCATATTTAATAGACCTATTAATTGAATATGAGAAAATCATCTTTCTCAGTTTTAAGATGACTCGTTTGATAAAGTTTAAATATGTTTCATATAAAATTCTGCAGTATAATTTCTAAAATTATATTACAAAAAATAATTAAGATCAAAAGCAACAAGTTATTTCGAAATTAAAATGTGAAGTACCTTAGTAATGTTACTTTCATCGATAAAAGTAAAGTTCTTTTGTTAGTTTATAAGTGACCGTTCTCGGCATTACAGACATTGTCCCTCAAAAGTATTTGAGGGACAATGTCTGTAATGCCGAGAGGGAACTAAGGGAGTACCCTTAGTTCAATTTTTTAACCGACGAAAAAACAAAAAGGAGGAGGTTCTCAATTCGTCGCGTATATATATATATTTTTTTATCTTTTAAAACTTTCAGAAAAGTCTACAACATCAAAAAACAGTCACTGAAAAAGCGTGAACTGTGGTTTTACGTGAAATTTAACCATGGACAGCATCGACCAAGTCATGGAAATCTAAGACTTTTTGAATCTTATTTAATAATAATAATAACTATTTATTTTCATACATTAAAGTCCATAGTTGTTATTACAAAACTTAAAACAAAAAATTAAAAGCTACGTTAGTCATGAAAACGTAAGTACGTAAAATAAATTAAAACATATTTTGCTTATGTAGGCATGGAAAATCGTCTGACATAATTAAAGAATCAGGGCTCGAAATACAGTATCAGTGTATTTTAGTCGCAGTTAGTTCACTGTTTCTAAGTTATATACCAAATCCTTATTCAGAGTCCCTAATAAATTGTTATAATTTGCCCTTTTCCTTAGTAAATGATAGGAATATTACTAATCATAAGTACAATAAGTCACACATATTGTTTTTATGATTTGCAAACGGATATTCCAATTTCGAGTTCTTCATAACATAAGAGGCACAACTTCATAGTTATTGTGCTTATAACTAAAAATGTATGCTTAGTTCAAAAGTTTTGTCACCATAACTATAATTATTGTTATTTTGATAAGTAAAGCAGTGTCGAAATTTAAGTTATTGCATTCTTGCTTGCTGAAAAAACAGGTTCCTGAAGGTTTCATGAAAAGTTTATTTGAGAGAGTTGTAGATCTCGATTAGCTGATTCCGAATATATATGTAACTCAAAATCGTCAAAAATCGAGTTATTGCACTCTTAGTTAGCGCGGCAGCATAGGCTATATAAGATTTTCAAAAAAATTAGGGATCCTTACCTAAACTCAAATAATGTAACCCAAGGTGCAATACTTTTTCCGTTGTTTACATATTTTGACAGGTGGTTTGTTGTTGTTGTTTGTTTTTTATTCGGCCATTCTGGGCAGTCAAAAGAACAAAGTCTATAGAGCCAAGTCTTTTGTACTATCTTATAATCTATGGCGTAACGAAGTAAGCCGGGAAAGCTCGTTGATTATAAAGAGGAAAGATTTGTTTGTTTGTTTGTTTGTTTGTTTGTAACGAATAGGCTCCTGAAATACTGAACCGATTTGATAAATTCTTTCACTGGTATGAAGCTACATTAATCCCGAGTGTCATAGGCTATATAAGATTTTCAAAAAATTTAGGGATCCTTACCTAAACTCAAATAATGTAACCCAAGGTGCAATATTTTTTCCGTTGTTTACATATTTTGACAGGTAGTTTGTTGTTGTTGTTTGTTTTTTATTCGGCCATTCTGGGCAGTCAAAAGAACATAGTCTATAGAGCCAAGTCTTTTGTAGTATCTTATATTCTATGGCGTAACGAAGTAAGCCGGGAAAGCTCGTAAAACATAATCTTGCCTAAACGTGGGTCCGGCTCTTGAGCTGGTGCCTCTGTTTACAATTTTATTTTGAGCTTTTATGATTCATTTCCACTTAAACTTAAATATATTTATAAAACTTGACCTATAGGCTTTAGCAGAGCGCCATCTGATAGCGGCGTGATGAAACTTGTTTTTTTTTTCTGAGTTGTCAAATTGAAAACCTCTCATTGTAAAATAAATACTACTTGTTCCACCGTGAGTCTTACCTTACCAAAGTAAGTAGTGCCTGATACAAAATAACCTTCATAATGTATGACGTGCACTGAATGCTTTACTGACGCGCTGCTTGCCGACTCGATTAGCTCTGAATAGATCAAGTGGCTGAGGAAACTAATTACATCACGGCTTTAGTTCAACCCGTCAATGAATTGATTTTCATGGCGTTTAAACGTACAGTTACGGACTAGGAGGCCGTAACAGATTTGTGTATGGTTTCGTCAGCCCTAGACTGTATTGCCAAAGAACAGGAGCTATTTTGCAATACAGAAAAACCGGAAGTGTTACGCCGATCGTGTCCGCCACTGTACTATGTTAAGGGCTTACACGGTGCGAAACTAGCGCCAATTCCGTTAAATAATTAATATCTTCTCAACCATGGCCGAAATCAAAAATATGCGTCTATAACTCGCTAGATAATCTTGCTTAGAATTTTTAAAGCCCTGTTGTGTAGCTTTTAGGTTCAAAATCTAAGAAAAAAACCGTTTGTTGCCTAAAGTGGCCACTTTAGTTTCATAAAATAATATTTCTAGATCCCCTAAAAGTTACAAAAAAAGACCTTAAAAATTCTAAGCAAGATTATCTAGGCAGTCAAAGACGCGTATTTTTGATTACGGCCATGGTTAAGAAGATAGATTAGATTAGATTAGAGAATTCTTTATTGCAATCATAAAACAAACAAATAAATACAAGTTACAGATCAATGCAAATGGCGGTCTTATCACGGTGGCCTAAGATATTAATTATTTATCGAAATGGGGCTAGTATCGCGACGTTTCGCAACTTAAATTGTTTTATTAATTAAACAAACAACTCTCATTGGTGTCGTAATACGTAACTTAGGGAAAATCTTGAAGGACAGCCAGTAGCGTGCTTCGTTGAAAAACTTGAAGAATAATATTGTAATTGGCAACCCGCCTGATTTTAGATGAACCTTCCCAAATGTTTATTCTTGTGGAAATCTATAAAGGCTTTAATAAAAGGTCTATAAACGGTTACTTTTTATTGTGGAAGAAAATTTTACCCACGGTAGGCATAGTTATACAGAAAATTGTATAGTAGAGTTTGTTACCCCTTTCTTCTCTACGCTGTAAAATCATTGCGAAAGGGAGTAGAATCATTTGACAGAGGAGGGCTCGTTTGGGGGCCTCTCCAGGCGACTATTGTCGTAAGGCAAGCCAAACATTTGTTTGCCTGAGCCAATTGGTGGGCACCCTGAAATACCTCGCCTCACACAGTATAGGATACTTTACCAAATAAGGCATCAATAGCGATTAGATTAGATGTAGTCTAATTGACTTTCAATAAGTGATATCTTGTATCCTATAATTGAATAAAGAATTATTTGATTTGATTTGAGGATAGATGCTTGAAAACAAAATTTAAAAATAATGAACCGTGCTAAATGACTTACTTCGAAAGATTTTGAAAAAAAAACTAAAAACGATGTGTAGCATCAGAGCAATGACCTACGGTGGCTTAGCCGGCGCCAAACTAGTCAAAGGGTAGAGGGCAATGCGCGGAAGGGTAAACAAGGGATCCATCGGCCCTAAATAAGTTTAATTTTTTTTTTTATTCTCAAAAAGATTCAAGTCAAAAAAATATATTTTGAAATAATTCATTCGAGTTATATCATTCATAGACTAAGTCCTGAAAGTTTTTGCCACGATAAAAAAATTTACCGTTTTTATGTGGACGTCTCCCGACTGAGATGAAACTTAGTAAACATAACACAATTTGATATTATTAACTGCAGTTGGTGGATAGCTCCCGAGGGGCAATATTTCTTAACCCGGGATCGCCCCGGACTCAAGATATTCTGTGTTTATCTCTTGGAAACTTCTCTGCTCATACGTTTGTAGTTTATGAAACCTTTTTCGTATAAACAATCTTATTTATGCCACACCTTCGTATTTAACTTTTGCTTCTGTGCTTCGGAAAGCACGGTAGTTATTTGTTAAATATTCCTTCTTTAAACTTTAACAAAAGCCAAAAGTGGCCGTTTTTAGCAACAATCAGTAGCTTTCTGTGGTCTTTAACCTAAAAGTTATACAACAGTGCCCTAAAAATACTAGGCTGCATTATCTAGGGGAATACTGTTTCCCATTTTTGATATTTGCCTTAGTTTAGAAGATATTTATTTTTTTCTCGGGTGGCGCTACTTTAGCTGTGCTATGGCTCTTAAACTAACCCCTAACTAGGTAGAACCTGTATCTTAAATGCCCGAAGCACCGTAGATGCTCAGACATACAAGCAATTTTAAAATGTTAATCATTTTTATATTTTTGTTTGAATTCAAATTTATTTTATGCTTGTTTTTAGTTTGTTTAAAATGTATAGCTGCATCAATATGCATAAAACTCTTCCGTTACTGACTGACTGACTGACAGTCAACGCAGAGCCAAAACTACTGGGCGTAGCAGGCTGACATTTTGCACCTGGGTTCTTTGGGAGCACTAAGGAATGATTTCCCGAAATTCCCATGGGAAAGAAAAAACGGGATTTATGTGTTTGTAAAAAATCTTCGCGTGTGGCAGCCTCTATAGTTAACAATATTTTTCCTTGGGGTCATTTGAACCCGGATCTCTCAAAACACATTCAAAATCACTGCCAACTGAAACAAACAGGTGGTTAGGTCATGCTATACCAGTACCTTTAGTTGCAGTAAATCGGAATTACCAGTATTAGTGCAAACATAGCGCGGTGTTGAATTAACGACCTCAAATTCGGTCGGTGCTTGTAATCAGCTGCAGGCACATCAATATTGTACCAATTTAAAGTAGCCAGCACAACTGCCTACTCCACTTACCTTAATGCGTGCTATAGGCGATTTGGAGCAAACATTTTCGGCTCTACCACAAAAAGTGTTAAACCTGGTCTAAATCACTAGACCAGGTTTAAATCACTAATTCGTCATACAAAATGACGCTTTAGACCGGTCTAACTTTTTTGTGGTAAGGGGGTTTTTAGGTTTGAAGTGCCGCCTTCTGTATTAATATGATATTTAAGAGAATAATTTATTTTCTTAAAAAAGAGACCCGTTTTCAACAAACTAACATATTAAAAAAACATGGCCAAAAAAAAAACTTATGACTCAGTATAATAAATGATGCCGAAATAATTTCTTTTTTTAAAAACGAGACCCGCCTTCAAAATTGACACACATACATAAAACTGAGAACTTCTTCAATTTCAAAGTCGGTTAAAATAGGTACTAAAACCTTCTTCTGAAAATAACAAATACCTTTCTAAAAAAACGGCATCAAAATCGGTTCAGCCAAATGCGAGATAATCGCGGACAAACATACATACAGGTCAAACTGAAACCTCCAATTTTTAAGTCGGTTAAAAAAGAGATAGTACGAAGAGGCGAAAGGCTATTGTCCAACAATGAACATGAAGATAGGCTATTAAAAAACTTGATTTGTGGTATATTTAAACAAACTGCATTTTTGAAGCAATCGATAATTTGGAGACTTTTGGCCTTTTTTGAATAATCAATCACCTGCCAACTTTAATCTACATTTCAAGTTTCTAATAACATACATACCTTACTTATTTAGGTACTAATATTACCCACAAACCTAACCTCTCGTTCCTAAGGAAAACATTCCCGCCAAATCATCGAAATTTCCAATCTCTATCGTCTCGAACACGAACCTGAAAAGCGGAGCGATAAGCTTAGCGGCGGCCATACATTTAACATCGCTGGCGGCTTGTAGATCTTACAATCCTCCACGTGGTAAGGATTCCCGGGGTCCTCCTCACTGACACTGATACGGTCACCGGGGGGTACTATTGGGTGCTAGCCCCAAATACGACGTCGCTGTCCCGAGCGACGAGAAATGCGATACTAATGAACTAGGTGACACGGCAAACGTCACACCGCCTAGCTTAAAATTTTTGAGAATATTCAATATAATATTAGAATATTCGAATAACATCCGGGAATAGTATAGCTTTCCAACTGTGAGATATTTTTTTAAATCGGTTCTGTAATTTTGGACCCAATTATATATTGGTGTATATGTCGTAGTAATATTGGATAATTAGTTTTTTGCAAAAGAAACTAGGGATTTTGCGAAAACCCGGATAATTTGATATAAGCATTACTTTTTTTCAATCATCCTGACATTAAGCAGTTTTTTTTTTGCAAAAAACCTAGTATAATTGAAAACTTTGAAACCTTCCTTAACCCTGATTGGCTAGATTATTGCTTGCTGGTAAACTCTTATTCTGATTGGTTCGTTAAAATATCCTTTGACGCTACAGAGAACCAATCGGAATAAAGAGTTTACTAATCTAGCCAATCAGGGTTAAGGCAGGTTTCAGATTTTTCAATTATACTAGGTTTTTTTGCAAAAAAACTGCTTTATGTCAGGATGATTGAAAAAAAATTAATGCCTATATCAAATTATCCGGGTTTTCGCGAATACCCTAGTTTTTTTTTTGCAAAAAACCTAATTATCAAATCTTACTACGACATATAGAAAAATAAATTGTTAGGGCGCCTCCTCCACTTATCGTCACAAAGGACATTAGGAGAGTTTTGCTATAACCGCAGGCTACGCTTAGCAGGCAGAGCGCAATTGCAGTATAGCCCGCTTCTACCCGTTATAGGGGCGTTTCCTTATTCGTTTTTCACAACACCTATTGCAGAAGATGCGGGGTAAAGAGTTGGTACTATTCCGCCAACAAACGGTAAATCTATGGCAGCCGCTCAGCTTATGCCGCCGCGCTTAGATCCGCTCCAGGTCGTGTTCTATCCGTAATGACAGGGTTCGGAGCGGGAGCAATACAAATATGATGAGGGTCTGCTGACTGTTGGATGACGTAATGCTGACGTAGAGAACGTCGGAGGGCAAAAGGGGAGGGCAAGACGGAAGGGATGCTTTATTACACAGAGTCGGTGCCGTTTTGATAGAGGTAATTAAATCATATCGTTGGGAATTGGTCTTGTTTACAAAGATGATTGTAAGGTCAACAGGTTAATGTAATTTATAGGACACGAGCTTTCCCGGCTTACTTCGTTACGCCATAGAATATAAGATACTACAAAAGACTTGGCTCTACAGACTATGTTCTTTTGACTGACCAGAATGGCCGAATAAAAAACAAACAAAAACAACAAACCACCAGTCAAAATATATTGCACCTTGGGTTATATTATTTGAGTTTAGGTAAGGATCCCTAATTTTTTGAAAATCTAATATAGCCTATGACACTCGGGGTTAAAGTAGCTTCCTACCAGTGAAAGAATTTTTAAAATTGGTTCAGTATTTCCGGAGCCTATTCGTTACAAACAAACAAACAAACAAATCTTTCCTCTTTATAATATTGGTTTAGATAAATCTACGTATACTTACACAGTTAGATCTGTTGCACTGAGAAACAAACGAAAATAAGAGACAAAGTAACAAACGAAAAAATTATACAGGTAAAATTTAATAAACAAAATATATTATTTTACTTGTCGACCCGGTGAACTTCGTGCCGCCTCACCTGTTACTATTTTGTGCACGTATTATACTTATAAACCTTTCTTTTGAATCACTCTATCTATTAAAAAATACCGCATCAAAATCCGTTGCTTAGTTTTAAAGATTTAAGCATACATAGGGACAGACGAGGAAAACGACTTTATTTTATATCATGTATTGATATTGATATTAATGATGATAAGAGATAAGAGAATTCTTTATTGCAATCAAAACAAAACATAAAGAACATAAAAGACTAGTTACAAATATCAATGCAAATGGCGGCCTTATCACTGAAAGCGATTTCTTCCAGGCAACCAATGAGGAGATAAATACAATTTAGTACCTAGTAGTAAGAAATGCTTAGATGATTGAAGTTGTTTAAAGTATATTATTTCATTACTAGAGGCTGCCCCGCGGTCTCACCCGCGCAGATTTCTCATAACACAAAAATCCCGTTTTTTCTCGTTCCCGTGGGAATTTTAGGAAATCCCTTCTTAGTGCTCACCTACACTCCCCAAGGAACCCGCGTGCCAATTTTCAGCTTTCTACGCCCAGTAGATTCGGCTCTGCGTTGTCTGTCAGTCAGTCAGTCAGTAACGGAAGAGTTTTATATATATTGATCATCGCGATCACCACAGATGATCGCTGATACTGAAAAGTTATCGCCACTCGACCTTACACTATACCATATTTTAAATACTTATTATCAGATAATGTTTAATATACTTCATAACAAACCCACCGGAATAAAATTAGTGGGCTAAGTAAGTAGGATTACAAGCCCGATGTTAATGTAACAGATCCGTTACCCCTGAACCATCAATATGTATCAGAACCAAAACTACGTTCGGTACCGCACCCGTCACCAGGGCCGGACTTGGGCCACTAATTCTATGCAAAGTTGATGCAAATCCGGCCCTGACCTCCTGAAACAACACCCAGCTTAGAGAACCTGTTTAGCATTAAAATATTTACCTAATCCGTCCCTTAGTAGCTTCTGGTTGAGATGGATTTAGCTCGTTTGTGGTAGATTGATCGTTGAGAATTCTTCGATATTGGTTGAAATTAGATAGAGATAGGTTACCTGAAGTAGATCTGTGACTTCACGCAGTACACTCGATGGATTCGGTTACTTTTCTAGCAGATGCGAACATTGTTGTTGGAAGAACACCGAAAGTCGAGTTTAAGCCCTGTAGGTCTGGGCGTAAGAATAGGTCTACGGTATACCCTGCCTGTCGTAAGAGGCGACTAAAAGGGGTCTTTGTGGTCGTGGGTGTGAAGGGCGGGGGCCCGACACACTCATCAAACGGCCCCAAGATGGGCGGCGGCACAGCTTGTGGCACTGTGCCGCCGCAGCTACAAAGGCGAGCCGGGGAGGAAACAACATGCCCTCCCCGAGCATGAAGCTGATAGCAGCTGAGCGTGGAAAGAACTTCGGACGACAGTAATGCGTGGTTCCCGGGGTCCTTCCCAAAAGTGCCAAGATGCTTTACACACACAGAAGTGCGTAAAGTATTCCTCTTTACAAAAAGGCAAACATTATTATGATGGATATAGATAAGTGTTGGTTTGTCTGCTCCGTGGCTCAGTTGGCAGTGATGTGGACTGAGTAAGCGTGAGCACCCGGGTTCGATTCCTGGGCGGGGCGAATATTGATATGATGAATATCAATGTTTGTTTCCGGTCTGGGTGTGATGTTCGTCTCTGTGTGTGTTTCGGGCGCCCTAGATACAGGTTCTTCCTAGTTAGGGGCTCTGAGTATGATGTGTTATTGTGTTATTGTCTACGGTCTTTCGCGCGCACAGGAATATAATACCTAAGAACTAGCTGAATGTAATTATAAGAAAAAAAAAATTAAAATAAACTTCTTCAACCCGACGCCGACGGATCCTTATTCCAAACCAACGATTAAAATTTCGGTTTCAGTTTATAAATTCTCAGAATTTCCAATCAATAGTGGACAGAAAATTTGAAACATTTCCTTGAATCGATTTTGATTGAATAATGCCCTCATTTGGAACTGCCTTGATTTGATTTAGGTAGGTTTCACAATCTGACAATTTGTATCCGTCCCTTAGTTATATTCACCCGAGAGGCTTGCTTAGATTTAATTATAGCTTACAAAAGGTTTAGAATTACTTTGCTACAAAAACAACTGTGTAGCATCCTATCCGTGACTACATAAAATACCTACCTCGCCTCTATCAGTATAGGATACTTTACGAAATAAGGTATCAATATTAATAAGATTAGTGTAATGGACTTTCATTAAGCGATATCTTGTATCCTGTATTGAATAAATCATTTTTTTACTTACTTTTTTTACCTTGTTTTGGCCATGTTTTTTTTTTTTAGATTGTCGAATTCTATGCCGCCACCGCACGATACAAGGCTTTCTTTTTTTAAAGTGTCAAAATTGAGATAAATCACACGAACTGAGAATGCCCTTCCTGTTTTCCTCTTTGGATTTTGCAGCAGAGATATGATACTATAGATGATTATCGTAGCATATATTATGCTACCATCATCATCTACTGCGTATGCCAATATGGCCAAAGGACGAAACTATTGTGCAAGAAAAAGAAAAAAAAAGTTCATCATTCGTTTTATATTTTAGCGCAGGGAATTTCGTTCCTATTTCGCCGCTAAAGAAATAGGCGGGCAGTAAAATAAAAGAGTTTTTGCATTTTGGAGTTCACCACGAAGAGTTGCTACTGCTACCATCATGAAAGGATTATTTGTTTTAAAACCTCGAAGATTGAGAATGATCCTCCTGTATTAAAAAATTAAAACAAAAGACACCAGCTCTGCTGAGGCGAATGAAACTCTCTCGAACAGGCAAAGAGACAGAACAGAACAGACAGAATGGACAGAACTCTGAGTAATCTAAAAGTGACCAGTCAGGGCGACACCCGCTACGTGACTGCTAGTTATTGCGCTAATACAGAGGCTAGGGTTGCCAACTAGCTTTTTATTTTTTTTAAAGTAAGGATAAAGATTGTACAAAAAAAACTTTATTGGAAAAATAAAACAAGATCAAAATACTACAATTTTTCGCTAAAATCAATATATATAAAACTCTTCCGTTACTGACTGACTGACTGACTGACTGACAGACAACGCAGAGCCGAAACTACTGGGCGTAGTGGGCTGAAATCTTGTATGTAGGTTCCTTAGGGAGTGCAGGTGAGCACTAAGAAGGGATTTCTCGAGATTCCCACGGGAACGGGAACAAACGGGAATTTTGTGTTTATGAGAAATCTGCGCGGGAAAAACCGAATAAGAGAAAAAGAGGTAATAAAATAATTTAATTAAAGAAAAGGGTAATGCATTTTTACGTAGGAAATGTCCAAAGGACGGGCAGCAAGTGTTCTTTGTTGAAAAATGTAAACAACCATGCTGCAATCGCCAACCCGTCTGCCAACCTTGACGATCACTGCCAAACCAATGCACAGAATTAGACGTCCTGCGATGCGATAATGACATTAAATAACTTTTAATTTTTATAATCGCCAATCGCCAACCCTGTCCGCAAGACGATTTGCAACTCGCGGCCCGATCTCCGCCGGTTGCAGTTACGGATTGTTGCTAGAAGTATGCTAATTGCGGGCGGGGCGTGCCAGGGGGGAGATTGAGGCGGGGGGAGGGGTACAGCCTGCAGTGCTACAACTTGGTAAGGTGGATTGTCACTTGTACAATTTTTTACAGAATCTACCTATTGGTTTTACGAGCAACAAACTAGGTAGTCGTAGATACAAAGTAACATAGTTTAATTTACCTAGTTGTAATAAATGTAGGAGTTACCCGCTGTTGCTCAAGACCGCCAAAAGTGGAGGAAAATTCTTGAAGCCCTATGTATAAGCTAGGGATAACAGGAAAAGAAGAAGAAGAATTAATGTAGGCAGACCGAGGTGATTTAGAGTAAGGGAAAATAAAAATGTTCTGTAAACAGATAGTCATGGTGTTTTGGAATCAACCCCTAACATACAACTAATTTACTGTTAACACAACAATAGTCGAATTGTGAATTAGACTAAGATAATTTTAATTTTAATTCTTTCCGGTATTTGTTAAATCTCCTTGTAGGAGACATTGGGAAATCATTTATTTCATTACATTAATTATATTTTAAAGTATTTATTGTATTCAAATAATTCTGACTTAAATAAGGAGGTTCAACCGTTACCTCTAACAATTCATATAATTGGTGTAAAGTAGTACCTGAAAGTGTTGTGTAGTGTCTTTATTTCAAATTATCGAAACGATTTTTTTAAAACTTTGCATGGGGCACAATACGCTTTAAGATCGTGGTTGCTCGCCTGGAAAATTTGAGACGTTACGTGAGTTTAAAAGTTTTGGGTTGATACGGAGCGATACACAAATAGGTACGTAACGATCAATACCTTATAGCTTGTCCCATCGCTTGTTTCCGTTTTTGGTAAATCCAGATAGATAGAGATAGATCTCTTTATTGTACAACGAGCGGTCCCGGCTTACTTCGTTACGCCATAGAATATAAGATACTACTAAAGACTTGGCTCTATAGACTTCGTTCTTTTGACTGCCCAGAATGGGAGAGTAAAAAAACAAACAACAACAACAAACCACCTGTCAAAATATGTAAACAATGGAAAAAATACTGCACCTTGGGTTACATTATTTGAGTTTAAGTAAGGATCCCTAATTTTTTGAGAATCTAATATAGCCTATGTCACTCGGGGATAGTGTAGCTTCCTGCCAGTGAAATAATTTTTCAAATCGGTTCAGTATTTTCGGAGCCTATTCGTTACAAACAAACAAACCAATCTTTCCTCTTTATAACATTGGTATAGAAAACACACAAATTGGAAAAAATATACATAGTAAGTTGTCAAAAGGCGACCTTATTTAAATTTAAATAATAAATTTTGTTATTTATTGCTAATAAATTCACACATTAACCATATAAAAATAGAACAATTCCGCAAAGCGAGCATTTCCGTTGGCTCGTTAAAATGCCATAAATAAAGCAGATGCCGTAATGAGCTTTGGTCAGAATGGGTAGTTATTAATGGCTACTTTCCTGGTTCCGATTTTGTTAAAAATACCAATAAGTGTAAATTTGGTTTATTACAGACTGAATATGAGATATTGTACACTCAATTTTTAATTTTCCCAGCGCATTTTCCCTTGAAAAATCAAATTTCCCGTAGGAATTTCGTACTTCTCAGGCTCTAGACTATTCGTATACAAAATTTCATCCAAATCGGTTTAGTAGTTTTTTCAGGAAAGCTTGACAGACAGACAGAGTTACTTTCGCCTTTATAATATTATATATCCGTATACGACATTTCATCCAAATTGGTTCAGTAGTTTTCTCAGGAAAGCGAGACAGACAGACAGAAAGAAAGACAGACAAGACGAGTTAATATGGCATAAATAATATTAAATAAGGATTGTCCTATTTATACTCGCTGCAGCAAAGAGGGTTCTCTGTAAGAAAACTATTATTTAAAACTATTGATGATCCAAATTTTTAACCGACTTAAAAAAAGGAGGTTATCAGTTTGACCTGTATGTATGTATGTTTGTCCGCGATTATCTCGAGTTTGGCTGAACCGATTTTGATGCGGCTTTCACAAAAGTATTTGTTACATTCAGGAGAATGTTTTAGTACCTATTTTAACCGACTTAAGAAAAAAAGGGAGTTATGTATGTGTCAATTTTGAAGAGCGTCTCTTGTTTTTTTTTTTTTTTCTTATTATATTTGCCTTTTTGAACTAGACCTCTTAAAATAAAAAGTTAATGTTTGTAATACTTACAAGTCGTCAAAGTAAGCTTAGGTTTAAATAATTTAGACACTTTACTAAGTTCTAAAAGCTTTTACTTTCCTAATCTAAAATTCGATTTAGAAATATGCCAAATTATGCTTTCGGTTAGTAAAAAATAAATTAGTTGAACATTATAAGTAAAAACCCTGTTTTTAATATGAAAAGACTGTAAAAAAATATCAGTTAAATATTTCAGTAGACTACCTATAAACGTTAAATATGATAAATAAGTTCGCATGCATTTACACGGTTACTTTTATAAAAAAATAATAAATAATATTTCAAGTAAAATCAAGTAAAGTGGTTGGCTAGGAGGCCGTAACAGATTTATCTATGGTTTCGTCAGCCCTAGACTGTATTACCAAAGAACAAGAGTTATTTTGCAATACAGAAAAACCGGAAGTGTAACGCCGACTGTGTCCGCCACTGTACATCGAGAAAAAGCAGAGGTTAAGAGAAATCTATGCAAAATTTAATTTAATCTGACGTAACCTGATTTTAATTTAATTTATTTTTAAACTCTAGAAAATAAACAAAATATACAACCTAGTAACATAAAATTAGTACTAATTATAATCGGCCGTGTCGTGTCGACGTAGACATTATACCTACCTAAAGTAACCGTAACAAGATCCCACTCATTAATTTTATCTGAATATTAAATACCTAGGTAAAATTTGATGTTTTAGGGATTTGCTACTCTTTCGGGCCAAAGTTTGTATTATAATTAGTTATTAAAAGTAAGCACTTTAATATGTTTTTAACAAATTTCAAGGCTTTTAGGTAAATTATTTTAGAAGCAGCGACGGCCTTTTTTTTTTTTTTTGGCGGGGAAACTCCTGACGAGTACCCTGCAGCCCCGGGGGGAGCCGCAGGGTTATGTGGGGTTTGCAGTTTCGCATCCACTAAATCCCCGCCGTGTCCTCCTCGGCTGTTAGCAAGGTGGTCACGGGAGATCTTTCGAACTTTATGTTTAACACACTAGCGACGGCCTGGTAGAAATCCGCTCAAAAGTGATAGAAATGGTTGTTACGGACTCGGACTATGATGAAGGTAGGCACCTTGAGACTTCAGACATTGACGTGACATGACATTGATGGCAGACAGACAGACAGACGTTTAATTTGGTAATAACAAGAAGTGTGTTTTTGAGTTTTTGTGTCTAAAATATGTAATACTTTAAAATAGTTAATAAATGCAGTTTAAAAAGGTTTAATTGTGTTTCCGAGACGAGACAGGGGCACGGGCCTGTACAATGGGAAAAGGCCATTGTTCAGCAGTGGGAAAGTTTAGGCTTTAATAATAATAATAACTCTGGAAAAGGCCTCTTCGAGAAGGATTCGTCTCTCGCACGCCTTTGAAAAGACCGGGCTCCATCCCGTGATATCGAAGCTATACGGAAAATATATACTAATAGGTATATTTTAAATACAATTGCTGTTCGTTTGTCTTGCTAAAACTCAAGAACGGCTAGACTGATTTTGCTTATTTTGGTTTCGAAATGTTTGTCATAGTCCAGGCAAGGTTGAAACAATGAGAAAATAAGTTACGACAGTTGCGAGGAAGAAAGTTTATAAGAACAATAATTTCATTTTCCCCAATAAAATTATATAGTTGAACATAAAGATCGAAAGATCTCCCGTGACTACATTGCTAACAGCCGAGATGGACTAAGGCGAGGTTTTAGTGGGTGCGAACACCACATAGCCCTTTTGGCGCCCCCCAGGGCTGCAGGGTACTCTTTAGGAGTTTCTCCGCCTTAAAAAAAAGGCGATACAAAGTCCGCCAGGTCAGCAGAGCTCTAGTTAAGAGCCAGTTTACAGCGATGCTAGCACCATTCGCGAAAAAAAAAGTAATACCTTCTAAACTAAGGCAAATATCAAAAATGTGAAACAGTATGACACTAGATTTAATGTAGCCTAGTATTTTAGGGGCAGTAGCTTTTGAATTAAAGACCAAAGAAAGCTACAAAGTAATGCATGATGAAAAGTGGCCACTTTTAGCATCAATCTGTTTATAATTTTGTTCTTTTAAGTTAGAACTACTTTACTCTACTCAAAAAATTCTTAGCCAGATTATCTAGTGTCATACTGTGCCACATTTTTGATATTTGCCTTAGTTTAGAAGACGTATATTTTTTTCGAGAATAGCGCTAGCATCGCTATAAACTGGCTCTTAATGATAATATTGCTTCTTTCAATGTTCTGCCTTGTTAATAATTAAAAAAAAAAAGTTAATTAAACAGTCAGTAGGTACAAAAGCCAGTATTTCAAGTGAACGCGAAATCACGTTTACATCACGTTCAATCCTCATTTCTCATCAAAATCAAATCTTTAGATTAGACAGCGGAGCCGGGTACTTTAATTGCGTTTCACGCCGCGGAATATGATTCCGTTTTGATTAATTAATTGCGTAGGTACCTGATCCGTTTGGCTTCATCCCATGCCACGGGCAAAGGAGACGTGCGTTTATTATAAACTACTAGAGGCTGCCCCGCGGTTTCACACGCGCAGATTTCTTATAAATACAATAATCGATTTTTTCCCCGTTTTCATAGGAATTTCGGGAAATCCTTTCTTAGTGCTCACCTACACTCCATATGGAACCTACATGCAAAATTTCAGCCCGTTACGCCGAGTAGTTTTGGCTCTGCGTTGTCTGTCAGTCAGTCAGTAACGGAAGAGTTTTATTTATATTGATTATAACTATTCCAATATTAATTAATTTATTAATTCAGTTTGTTTGTACCCTGTATTTATTAATGTACTTTGGTATTGTATGCAATAAAGTGTTTTCTATTCTATTCTATTATAAATTACTTGCAGTGCCCAGCTGTGTTACCCGCGGTTTAGTAGGGAAAATAAGTATCCTATGTGTTAATCAAGGGTGCCAACTAACTCTATGCCAAGTTTCATAGAAATCACTCCAGCCGTTTAGACGTGAAGAAGTAACATACACACACACTCACAAACTTTCACATTTGTAATATAAGTGAGATGAGATTCTATTGCCGTGCGATGGTGGCACAGAATCCCAAAACCCCATCTCGCACCAAAGGTGTCGGAAAAAGGGGAATTTCGATATGATGGACAGCAGCAGTGTCCTTTGTTGAATTTTTTTAACAGCTAAACAGCGATTGAAAATCTCTGCCAAGCGTGGCAATTTAAAAAAAAAACAACAAGTAGAAAGTACATAAACTTGAATCTGAAATTCCTTTTAATTAACGAAAAAAAAAACTACGAAAGTTTAAGTTTTATCGTTATCGTTAATTCATTGTAAATTAGTCTTTTATATAGGTTACAAGAAAATACAACTTTTGTCAATTTCTAAACAACCTAATCTACGTCGTTTTATAACCTAACGGATGTGTATGTTACGGTGACATATTAAATTTGATAGCCCAGACTTGTTAAGAATTAGCAAAGTAACTAGAAATAGAACAATAACTAAAGTAAATTTTTTTGCTACAAAAAAAACGCTTCACTTATCGCTAATCGCTTATGACAACAGCACAAGGGTTATTAACTAGTAACAGGAGTCGCAGCGAAATGTTGGACAAATTGATACAAAGAAGATACAATAACAATCCTACTCGATTTGAGATTCTACGAATTAATTAGTATGGAAAGTGATATTTTTGTTCTTCATAAAATAATAATATTATTATACGAAAGTCGTTTTCCTGGTGAAGGTTGCCGGAGTTCACTAGAGTTTATTTTACTAAAGGGGTCACCGGTTGCTTGTGACGTGATACTAGCACCACTTTTGATAAATAATTAATATCTTCTAAACCATGGCCTATATCAAAAATATGTATCCATTGATGACCAAGATAATCTTGGTTATCTTGGTTAGAATTTTGAAAGCCTGTAAGTAACTTTATAGAATAGAATAAACATTTATTCACCAAAACCGACATAATTACACAGATAAAGTGAAAACAAAATAAAATAAAGTACAGTTAACATAGACAGCAATATGCATGCCTACGGTCACTCGTCACACGGGCCCTGCGCGCCGTCATCGACGCGCGTCTTTCAGTCGGTGTATGGTGAAACGGTTACACCAATTCAGCTTACGACCTCAGCTGCAAGGAACTGAAGCCAACTGTTCTTCCATTGGCCACCACTTTTACGTTCAAAATCTAAGGAATATACTGTGTGTTGCCTAAAGTGGCCACAAAACCGTATATTTATTAGATCATTATCCTCAGAGATCCTTTCTAAGATTATTGTAATTATCAACAGAGCCAAAAATTAAGCAAGATTATCTAGGGCATCATTGACGCATATTTTTTATTACGGTCATGGTTTAGAAGATATATTAATTTTTTTTAGAAATTGGCGCTAGTATTGCGTATACGCAACCGGTAGCCCGCTCTTAAATAAAAGAAGAGCCGACACTAGATAAGGTTTACGAAACCGCTCATTTTAGTAGGTTTTTAGGTGATGACAACAAGGCTATTTATTATTTGTGAAGCTTTATATTATTTTTAAGTAAAAAACATACTTGAATGTCTAACGCTTGTAGCATTGACATAGCTACGAAAACCGTAGCTGTGGCCAACGTAGTAAGATCTACGATCCGCGTAGCACTACCACAAACATTGCTACGAGCTATTCTCGTAATAGGACTGCTCCGTGGCTCAGTTGGCAGTGATGTGTACTGAGTAAACGTGTGCACCCGGGTTCGATTCCCGGGCGGGGCGAATATTAATATGATGAATATCGATGTTTGTTTCCGGTCTGGGTGTGATGTTCGTCTCTGTGTGTGTTTCGGGCACCCTAGATACAGGTTCTTCCTAGTTAGGGGCTCTGAGTGTGATGTGTTATTATTATAATTATTCAAATTCAACAAGTTATGTAATACTACCTTCGTACCGCCTTGCGATATAATTTTTGAGAATATTCTATAGCCTATGTCACCCGGGGATAGTGTAGCTTCCCAACATTGAACGAATTTTTAAAATCAGTTCAGTATAGTCTGGAGCCTATTGCAAAAACACAATCAAGTCCTTCCTCCTTATAATATTAGATAGACAAGCCTTTTAAAAGCATTATTCTTGAAAATTTGAGTTGGTTTTCTCATTCCATTAGCACCTGACGCTTTTGCTGTTAAGCTGATACACCGGCCGATCGGCCTGCGGCAGCGGCGGGTAATTACGAGATAGCTTCGAGATTACCTGATAGCAACCACTGGTTTTTTCATTTGGGTTTACTTGTACTTTATTAAGCTTTTGGAACGAAGTTCCTTATCTCGGGTTGCGGTGGGGAGCTAGCCAAGAAAAAATTGCAACGTTACGGCTGAAGTGAGACACAAAAGCGTTGCAGCGTGAAAGAGACCGAGAACTATATACCTCTCTCTCGTTCGCTCGCTCGCAGCACTCGGTCCCCTCCCTACAGGCAGTGGCTTTGACTCAAAGTCAAAGTCAAAGTCAAATTCTTTATTCAATATAGGATACAAGATATCACTTATTGAAAGTCAATTAGACTACATATAATCTAATCGCTATTGATACCTTATTTGGTAAAGTATCCTATACTGTGAGAGGCGAGGTAGTCAGGTAGTAGGTAGACTGTCAGTCGGCCCTTGTTCCTATCGCGTGTCCCACGACACGATCTCCCTTTTTTTTGGTCGTATTTGTAGGTAGCTTTGAAACTGTTAACTCTTTGTTAACTAGTCTTACAGAAAATGTATTGATCTGCGGGGAATGCATTAGCCATTAGCGGACGTTTTACAGCTACGATGAGTATAGATGTAAGTAAAAGCTTTAAATATGGCACTTACTTAGAAGATTAAATGGATGATGCAAGGAACAAGGAAGCTCTATTGTGATAGCCCTGCAGATGTCGCAGTAGAGGTCACCAGAAAAATTACCTGGCGTTGCATTACTGGGAAGAGTTAATAATGGATTCTTGAAGTCCATATGTCTCTAGATAGAGAAGAAGAAGAAAAAGCTCTAGGTTATTAATTGAAGAACAAAAACATCTATGGATATTATAATTATAATAGCCCCTACCCTACTATAATATAAGCTATCATTAGCCGCCATTTTAAAATGTCTATTAAAGCATTATAGGTAGTAAGTATTATGATTAGGTATTTGTCGCCATAAAACGTCTAAATTAAACATTTAAATAAATACATAACTGCGTATATAATAAACCACGGAGGTGGTTAAAAATGTAGAAGTATGTATCGCGTGAAAGCTCAGCAGTTTATAATTTAATTTATTATTTCTACCTTTTAATACACTAGCAAACTTTATTTAATTTATGTACATATTGAACGGGGTTATTTCCAGTGAGCACGGTACTTTATAGAAAGGTTACGACACTAATAATTTGGTTTAAAAATAAATCCACCAGGAAATAATAAAACGCAGATTTGTTGACTCAACTTCAACTAGTTTAGACTAGAGCAATAGCACGACAAGACAAGTAACAAAATCTTGCTTCCTGTCTTAAATTCAATTACCTACTAACAAATATATTTTTAGGAACCATTGTAATGCTGTCATCTACATACAATATTTGGATACATATTTTGTGTAAGTGCGATCACAGGTAAACGGTTCCTCCACCTCGAAAAATAACTGTTACATTTATGAGATAAAATGTCTCGTTCCCAAGGCCATTTGGTTATTTTTTAAAGCAACAGAACCTTGAAGCTGAACTTCAAATAATAGCAATCTGCAAAGGTCTCAGCGATACTGGGCTAATAAAACCATGTATATCGACTACATTCTTTTCGCTATAGCATGGTGCTGGTGACTATTGCCTTTTTTTGTAGATTACAACCTTCTAGTTGGGTTTAATTTAATTTAGTATAGCTCTATCAATCTCAAATCGCAATTGTAAATCATTAATAATTGTAGGTATATTAAAAAAACCCGAAGAAAAAGTTGTTATCTACAAAAAAAGAACCTAGTACAAAAAAAAAGTCTAGTCAAATAAAAAAAAAGTATACAAGGCTTTTGCCTAAGATTTGCAAGCATAACAGTAAGGTGCTCCATGGTTTGCCTAAAGAATTCACATTTGAAGCAGCCGTCTTTGCAGCCATCAATGAGCCAGATCCAACAAGACTCAATTCGACCTCTAGTAGGTAACGTGCTCGCTGATTTTTCCACACCAATGAGTGTGTATCTGTTTCGGCCATCGGGTAAAGTTAACTCTGCGTGCGGTAATTCTGTGTTATTTACGAGTATTTCTCTAACTCTTTATGAGAAATCAGATTATAAAGGTAGTCCCTATTTCGTTTCATGTCGTACAAATTTAACTGGAGCACCAAAGTTGATTTAGGCCGAATAAAAGGACTTGAAAGAGTAATTTGATAGATGAACCTCTGCTATGTGAGAGAAAATCCGCCATTATTTTCCATTTTCCCGGTATGTATGGTCGAACCCCGACCGCCGACACAGACATACATGCGGAAAAACGTTTTTCATTAAAAATTTTTTTTTTTATCGGGTTTTATGGTATTTATGGGATGAGGCAAAGAAAACCAGTCCAAAACGCCTAAAAATAAAAACAAAATGGCGGATGGTCGGCAGGCGGACACGACACAGACCGAGCGCGACAGGTTTCCCGCCATTTTGGTCGGCATCCGACCACGTCACAGACCAAGGGTGTGGTCAGACGACCTGGTGAAGGTGCGGGAGTACACTGTACACTTTATGGCGACCTGTGGGGGAGGCCTATGCCCAGCTGTAGACACGTTCGGATGAGATTAAGATGAATTATTAAATTAATCATCAATATTTTTTTATTGTACTTTTTTTTTGTACACAAAAACCATTAGGAGTGGTCTGGATGTGTAGAAAGCTGAAAATTAGCATGTACTTCCTTAAGGAGTATAGGTGAGTACTAAGAAAGGATTTCGAGAAGTTTCTAAGTTAAAAATAAATCAGAAATTCACGATTACAATGTAAACGCGCGTGCGGACAAAGCTACCTAGTTTTTTTTTTTTTTACAAAATTACGAATTTATCGCTCTAAAAGATTTCGTCCATGCAACCCGCTGATTATATTTTACCGTATTATATGTTATGTTATGGCCAACACCCGCCTTAATGTTGTTTCATTTAGTGTTCCGTGAAGAAGGCTTATTCAAATATGAAAAGCTTATAAAAAAGCCAGTCGAAATTCTCCACAAAACCTATCAAGCTCCTTGCAAGTTCGTCCCAATTTCCTTTAATCATTAAAATTCTCAATTGGCCCAGCCCTCGGCAGTCTTATAGCGGAACTTGCGATATAAACTGGAACACAAGTTCTTCAACTATTTGATGAGAGATATTAAACTTGTGCTCTGAAAATTTGACTAGCGGAAGCTTACGCTGAAGCGATTGACCTTTTTGATTTTATTAAAATTTGTTAGGAATTTTTCCCACGATTTCGCCGATGTAAAAAATTGCCTATCCCTATTTGTTGTGCGCTAAATATAACTTGTATATAAATAAATAAATAGATTAAGTTTAACTAATACAGTTTTTTAAGTTTTAACTAACACTAGGGATTTTGTGATCTGAAATAAAGTTTATTATTATTATTATATAATAATTTTTAATTTTCCATTCCCGAGGTATTTTTAACCGACTTCAAAAAATTAGGTTATCAGTTCGACCTTATGTATGTATGTTTGCCCGCGATTATCTCGCGTTTGGCTGAACCGATTTTGATGCGGTTTTCATATAAGTATTTTTTACATCTTGGAGAAGGTCTTAGTACCTATTGTTAGTTTATTGAAGGCGGGTCCCTTTTTTGGAAAAAAAGAAATTATTAGAATAAAGAGCCATCAATTTATTTGAGATTTATGGATGTGCGGTCCCAGGGACGTCTCTAATGAAGATTTATTTTTAAATTTACTTACTTACTGATTTATCCTTAAGAGGGGAGTTGAAAATTTACTTGTTGTGTTTAAGACGACATAATATGACAAATAAATCGAACGACCGAATGAACAGAGTCTATCTCTTTGATATAGCATACTGAGGGAAAGGGACAGTCATATGTCAGTCGCCCACATCAGTTACTACATTTTATTGGAAAAATAATAAATATTGAATATCTTTTAAATTATTACTTTTAAATCAAATTTGAATTACCCGAATTTGATTTTGTTTTTAATATCACTATTCCTAGGTAGTTTTAACAAAAACTCGTAAGTAATTTCGAAGAACTAGCTATTCCCGTTTTTTGGAAAGGTTATCTTTGACGAAATAATGAATCGAGGTTTTTTGATTCCACTAGTGTTTCTCAGTTATCAAAAACTTTTTTATATCCTCATAAAAGGTTTTATTGAAATTCCAGATCTTTACCTCCTATGAATTAAGAGAATTACTTAATTTAAAAAACCTTCAAAACTCATATAGGGTCTTAAATTCATTTCGACGAAAATCGTAAAAGTTCTCACCCGAATCGTTCGATGAAAGAATGTTGATTGATTAATGACTTTTGAGCAACTTATGGGCTACTTACTATACGGATAGTTTTATAATTAACTTTTAATATAAAAAAAAAAAAACGATTACGTTTTATGGCAAAACTGTATGATTTGTTTTTCTTTTTGTTAAAGTCGCTATTTCTTTTTTTATTTGCATTTCACTTTTATTTTTAAACCACAAAAATAATTATAATATATATTATAAGTGTATCTTAGTCTGCATAAAAAACCAATTCAACAAACGCTTTTCGTCCAGCTTCGTGGCACTATGATAGTTTTTGTGGGGCCAGAAAGAACTTCACTAAAGTTGCTCAATAATCGTTAATTGGTAAACTACGATGCTTGACTTACTTGACTTGACTTAATGTCCTATGTCCCTTAGATAGGGCAGAGGGGGCGTCCACAGTACGTCGCCATCCCGAGCGGTCTTGAGCTTCGCGCTTTACTTCACTCCAGGTCATTTTTACCGCCTTCGCTTCTGCAGTAACCGTCCGTCGCCAGGTCTGCGAAACTACGATGCTTATCTTGGAATTTTTGTAATTTTGATAACAAAGTGATCCCATTAATCATCTAAGACGAGAGACGTTCTAGGATATAGCCCTCTCCCATCGTCACAGGAACAGTCCAGGGTGCATTCACGTAAGCCCTGTAGGTCCGGGCGTAAGAATAGGTCTACGGTATGCCCTGCCTGTCGTAAGAAACGACTAAAAGGGGTCTTTGGGGTCGTGGGTGTGAAGGGCGGGGGCCCGACACACTCATCAAACGGCCCTGAGATGGGCGGCGGGACAACTTGTGGCACTGTGCCGCCGCAGCTCCAAAGGCGAGCCGGGGAGGGAAGAATATGCCCTCCCCGAGCATGAAGCTAATAGTAGCTGAGCGTGGGAAGACTTCAGACGCTATAATGTGTGGTTCCCGGGGTTCTTCTCAAAAGCGCCAAGACGGCCGCCGTGGGGTTTTAGTGGGTGCGAGCCCCACATACCCCCGACGCTCCCCCGAGCGTCGGGAAATGCCATAGGCATTTCCCCTCGTTAAAAAAAAAAGGGTACATTCACGTACGTAACAAGCGCTTGTTGGCGCTGATTCGAAAAATATATAGAAAATACCTGCGCGGACGAACACTGAACAAGCATCTATGTCCGCGCAGGTATTTTCTATACATTCTTCGAACCAGCGTCAACAAGCGCTTGTTACCAGCTTTGATTGACTTTCAATAAGTGATATCTTGTATTCTATACTAGAGGCTGCCCCGCGGTTTATCCCGCGCAGATTTCTCATAAACACAAAAATCCCGTTTTTTCCCGTTCCCGTGGGAATTTCGGGAAATCCCTTCTTAGTGCTCACCTACACTCCTTAAGGAACCAACATGCAAATTTCAGCCCGCTTCGCCCAGTACTTTCGGCTCTGCGTTGCCTGTCAGTCAGTCAGTCAGTCAGTCAGTCAGTCAGTAACGGAATAGTTTTATATATATTGATTTAATAAAGATTTATTTGATATTTGTACGTTGAGTACGGGTTTTCGGTAGCGCTGCCCGTTCTTCCGATTAACCTTTTGCAAAATCCATGGGCAGAGATATGGTGGTAGTATATTACGCAAAGCCATCCTATCTTCTATCCCATTTACATTATGGTCCCTTTTTTCCTTTTAATAATTTTATGAAACCACAAAAAGACATAGTAATTAGCTCAAAGTTCAAAACTTTTTATTCATTGAACTAAATTCATTATTTAGCAATCAAAAGGTTTTTTGTAACGTAACTTTTACAAAAGACGTAAATTAAACGTTTTTTTTTTTCTGTTTTTTGTCTTTGTAAAAACAGAGAGAAAATTGGAAGTTGGTGATCTACGTTATTTGCAAAGAATTTTACAAAGCGAAAGCAAATCGTAAAAAATAAAAAGCCTTTTTTTTTCTTACAATCAGAAAACTAATAATTTGTATAATTGCGGAATTGCTACTTTTAAAAAATATTATTATTAGATTTATTGAAGTAAGGGGTTTTTTATTCTAACTAAACAACCAATAAAAAAATAAATTAATATGAAAATAATAAGAAAAAAAGAAACATTAATTTTCAAAAACTATTTATTGACAAACTATAAAAGTTTAATCGTGAACAAATAATTCAAAATTTGCAAAAAAAAAAAAAAATAAGACAAAAGTGTTTCTAAATGTGAGGCATTCTTTCTGTGAAGTTTCATCAAACTCCGATCAGTAGCTTCGTCGTGAAAATGAAAACAACTTTCATTATCACGCAAAATAAAACAGGTGTTGTCTGCAAACTACTTGCAAAAATGCTTTTAGCTAAAATCCCGCCTTTTGTCACCTTAAAGTTATTAAAAAAAAATTACACTTTATCACTTTAAAAAGTGTTCATCCAACCATTATCGCATTTTTAGATTTAGTAAGAAATAAGATTTATTTCAATCTCTAAAATCAATCGACCTCCTCAAAATCCTAACCAAACAATTTAGTTTCCCAACTTTCATCGTAATACCCTTTTAAATAGACTGACCTAGTTTAAAAAAGCTAACAAAATTTTTAATAGCTCAAACAATTCCTTTTGCGCCGGGATCCGAAAATGAAGCCTGCTCTTGTATTATATTTGCCGGACCATTGGGAAGTAGGGATTCAATATCGGGATAGATCCCGCTGAATAATTATGGCTATTTTTGAGATTTCATAGGCTTGTATCGAAAAAATTGATTGTTGAATGGAATTTTGACCTACCTTAGTAAGGAATATTTTTCCTCTATTTTAAAATGCTATTTCTTTTTTTCTCTGTAAATTTAAAAACTTAAGATAACTGTCAATAAAGAAGGAGATTTCTTTTTTTAGAGTTTTCCTTTAAATAGAAGTCCAACAATTTCTGAGTGAGCGTATTATTTAATTCGCTTCATATAAAAAAAAAACTATAATAAATTAAACTTTTTACGTATACTGTATGTGTGGCGTATCGTGTGTTGAGCGTTTTACTAAATACCGCAGGCCTAGAAATCCCGCAACTTTCGAAAATCCCGTAATTCGTGACTGTTTTGGAAACCCTAGTCCAGCCCAACGGTTCGCAATGACAAAGGTCTATTGACAGCGGCTGCTGGCACTCGATAAATTGAAACAGAAACATATACTACCTACTAGCTTGTAGGTAGTATAATTAGGTAGTAGAAATAAACTGATCACTAGTAGGTAAACGCGTACCTATGTAGGGTTTTCTAAACGATAGCTAAATGGTAGTAAATATGAAAAGGTTTTTGCCAACTGAAGCACGAGGTTGGTGAAAACCTTATACATATTATATAAAGCATTTTTAGCCTATTCAGATACGGGCTACTTTAAGGCAGACATTTTTACAGTCAGTGTTTTTTGTTTACAAGATAAATCTCGAACAAACCTTTCTCTGCCTTTTCCTAGCCCGAGGCGACTCATACTTCTTCTAGCGTATTTCACGAAATGGAAAACAATTTATTTTAATTAAAAAATTTGACTGTTTGGAGTGTAAACTTAAACTCCGACTCAAATTCGAAACCCATCCAAAGAAAACTCGCTACGAGCGAATGGGCGAAGGGCCCAAAGCTGATCCATCTTAAGTTTTCACTACCTCCATGAATCAGTTGGCAATCAACTGTGACGGAAAAGTACCGGGTCCGATTCCCGGCAGTGGCTAACATTGCTATGTTGAATATCTATGTCTGTTTCTCGGTCTGGATATTATGTTCGTCTCTGTATATGTTTCGGGTACCCTAGATACAGGTTCCACCTAGTTAGGGGCTTTGAGTGTGATGCGTTATTTGTTACTACAAAGACTCATCTCGCTTTATAAATATTACCCTTACATTTTAGACACCCTTTACACTTTTGATTTATTTAGGGCACACGATCCATCTCCTAAAACACTTTTATATAATATTTTTTTAAAAGGTCTTTAGTAGCGCCACTCTTAAAAAATAAAAATAGTAAAAATCATACAAAAAAAAAAATTAAGCACTTCATGTTAGGTTAAATTCTAAAAATGTTTCATTTCAGTCATTATTTGTGTCTTACGACTATCAGGTCCTCAAATACTTACTAATACTATTTAAAAACAGAATATTAAAATTTGTATAAATAAAAAAGAAACGCAAATTCATCATAGTTTTTGATAGATTATTTATATTTGGTCTAAGATTAAAATATTATAATTTTTATCGAGAGTGGCGTAAGGTCAGGACTCATTTTCGCCTAAAAAAAGCTCTTTTTTTTTTCTTCTCAAGCCGTGATTAATGGTGAGGTGAAAGAATTCCCAACAATGAGCCCAAGAATATATTTCAGAGATACTTGATTTAATAACAGGAAAAATGGAGCAATTTTCTTCTTCGATATAAAAGCTTTTTAGGTTTAGGTGTCGCAGAGTAGGCAGACCCCAACAAGGTGTTAGACGACCTGGAGCCGTATTCTCTTATTTTAAAACTAGAGGCTGTCCCGCGGTTTCACTCGCGCAGATTTTTCGTAAACACAAAAATCCAGTTCCCATGTGAATTTCGGGAAATCCTTTCTTAGTGCTCACCTACACTCCCTAAGGAACCTAAATGCAAAATTTCAGCCCGCAACTCCAAGTAGTTTTGGCTCTGCGTTGTCTGTCAGTCAGTCAGTCAGTCAGTCAGTCAGTCAGTCAGTCAGTCAGTCAGTCAGTCAGTCAGTCAGTCAGTCAGTCAGTCAGTCAGTCAGTCAGTCAGTCAGTCAGTCAGTCAGTCAGTCAGTCAGTCAGTCAGTCAGTCAGTCAGTCAGTCAGTCAGTCAGTCAGTCAGTCAGTCAGTCAGTCAGTCAGTCAGTCAGTCAGTCAGTCAGTCAGTCAGTCAGTCAGTCAGTCAGTCAGTCAGTCAGTCAGTCAGTCAGTCAGTCAGTCAGTCAGTCAGTCAGTCAGTCAGTCAGTCAGTCAGTCAGTCAGTCAGTCAGTCAGTCAGTCAGTCAGTCAGTCAGTCAGTCAGTCAGTCAGTCAGTCAGTCAGTCAGTCAGTCAGTCAGTCAGTCAGTCAGTCAGTCAGTCAGTCAGTCAGTCAGTCAGTCAGTCAGTCAGTCAGTCAGTCAGTCAGTCAGTCAGTCAGTCAGTCAGTCAGTCAGTCAGTCAGTCAGTCAGTCAGTCAGTCAGTCAGTCAGTCAGTCAGTCAGTCAGTCAGTCAGTCAGTCAGTCAGTCAGTCAGTCAGTCAGTCAGTCAGTCAGTCAGTCAGTCAGTCAGTCAGTCAGTCAGTCAGTCAGTCAGTCAGTCAGGCAGCCAGGCAGCCAGCCAGCCAGCCAGCCAGCCAGCCAGTCAGTCAGTCAGTCAGTCAGTCAGACAGTCAGTCAGTAACGGAAGAGTTTTATATTATATTGATTGAACGCGTCCTATTATTTTGATATAACATAATCTACCTATTACGTTTTTAAATGTACACCGACTCAATATGTCAATTCTCAAATTTCCCGTTTTAAACTTATTTCGATCGCTGTTTTATGGTAGGACTAGAGGCTGCCCCGCGCAGATTTCTCATAAAGACAAAAATCTAGTTTTTTTCCCGTTCCCATGGGAATTTCGGGAAATCCTTTCTTAGTGCTCACCTACACTCCCTAAGGAACCTACATGCAAAAATTCAGCCCGCTACGCCCAGTTGTTTCGGCTCTGCGTTGTCTGTCAGTCAGTCAGTCAGTCAGTCAGTAACGGAAGAGTTTTATATATATTGATCGCTTAAGACCCAGTTAGTGTGGCGATCTGTGGGGGTTGCTTATGTTTAGCAGTGGACGTCTTTCCACTGACATGATGATGATGAAGTGACCTAATATGTTTAGGATACATCATCGATTTTTTACAATCTTGTAAAGAATTTTCACATTTTTAACCGACTAAAAAAAAGGTTGATATCAGTTTGACTTGTTTAATTGTGTGTGTTTGTCCGCGATTATCTCGCGTTTCGCTGAACCGATTTTAATGCGGTTTTCTGTAATGTATTTGTTACATTCAGGAGAAGGTTTTAGTTCCTATCTAAACCGACTTAGAAAAAGAGAAAATTCTCAGATTATGTTTGTGTCAGTTCGTTCAAGGCTCTTTTTGTAAAAAAGAAATATTCGAAAGTCGATTAATAAATTGTTATTCAATAAAGTTCAATCTTACTGTAAAGCCAATAGAGAACGGAAGTCGGAAACCCGATAAGTTACAAAAGAAAACTTAAGCTCCGGCCCCATTGAGCCAAGGCCGCAACGGAAATAAAATCTTCTAATTGTGGCTTCTACAAAATTTGCATTATAGGTACATTCAAGACGTCACGCCTGTTTTCCATCGGGGTAGGCAAAGACAACGATTTCCAATTGCTGCGAGACTGACATACCTACTGCATACATTTCTTTTAAAGGCATGAACCTTTCATTATGCGCGTTATTTTTGTAAACTTAACGTATTATTCATAAAGATACAGTAGGGTTTAAGTAGCTGGAGGTCTACTTTTCTGGTTTGTTGTATGGTAAATACGTGACATCCAGTCTTAATTGAAATACGTCAAATAACTAAAATGCTCTTTAACTTTTTATGAATAACAGGGTTAATGTTCATTTTTAATTATTTTTTTATGTCGGTGGCATACTCTCCCAACTGTACCTTACTTCGTTTAGGATAGCTTAATTTCTAAAATAATTTTATTTATTTGCATTTTATTAAATTTTACTAACGAAAATTAATGAAGAAAACATATTTTCATACATTACACATATTTTCATACATCTAGTAAGTAATGTCAAGATTTTTAAAATATTTCGTTTCTGTCAGTGGGGGCATGGCTTAAACTAGAAGTATAAGAAAGGAAGGCAGGTTATAGGCAGCTTTAAGAAAAGCTTACAAAATGAGCTTACACAATAACCCTAAGGGCCTCTACGAGTTAGATTCGTTCCCTCGCACGCCTCTCAAAGGACCGGGCTCCATCCCGTGGTTTCCAAGAGAAAGAGACACATAAAAATAATAACGCATCAGAGCCCCTAACTAGAATGAACCTGTATCTAGGGTGCCCGAAACATTTATACAGAGACGAACATTAGACCTAGACCGGAAACAAACATCGATATTCATCATAAAAATGTTCGCCCCGCCGGGAATCGAACCCAGGTGCACACGCTTCTCAGTCCATATCACTGCCAACTGCTACTGAGCAGCAGTCATTCTAACTTTTATGGTTTTTAAATGTGATTCTTTTTAAGGATTTAATTGTACTTTGTGAGAATGGTTTAGGCTTTTATTTGGGCAAAGACGTAACCTTTCAAAACCAGAAGGGCCGATAATAAGAATGCGTATGTGTGTTTGTCAGTTCGTAAAACACTCCTAATTAGTCCAATTAACCTGCCATGGAACCTCCTCTAGTTTCAGCCTGCTCTTAACCCCTTTTTTTGCTACCAACAAAAGACTCTTTTCACGAAGTTTCGGTTGGTTTCCATTGCTTTTTTTGTATTTACAAAACACATTTTAGAACATTATTGCTAGTCGCACTGTAGGTATATAAAAAAAATTGCCTTTATTTAGGCAAGTTGTCTAAAAATTAAGTTAACTCTTATCTTTTAATAAACAATGGTTTAATTTAAAACAACTTTGAATGGTTTTTAACCTAAGATTTTGAATGACCATGATCGCCAGTGTCAAATAACATCTTTTTCTATCGACTTGTTCAGGCTTATATTCAAACTCGTTTTTCGCTCTAAGGGTGCATGCATTCACGTATAAAGCTTTTAACAAGCGCTTGTTGGCGCTGGTTCGAAAATAGTATAGAAAATACCTGCGCTGACATTCGCGCTGAAACAAGCGTCTATTAGATGTCCGCGCAGGTATTTTCTATACATTTTTCGAACCAGCCCAACAAGCGCTTGTTGCCAGCTTTGTACGTAAATGCACCCTTAGTGAGGTGAGAATAACTGCTATTTTTCAATCGCATGCGATCGCTGTTATGCTATTTACGAACAACTGCGATTTTAAACTGCGATCGAATTTTCGATCGAAAATGCGATCGGCAACGAAAACGCGATCGGCAACGAAAACGCGATCGGCAACGAAAATGCGATCGGCAACGAAAACGCGATCGTTGCTGACTGATCATTGAGAATAGCAATGCTATTCGTTGCCATGAAATAATGAGTGTTTTTAAATGCGATTGTAAATAACGACTACCTCCCTTAGTTAATAATCACAGTGGAATTTCAAATTCAACAAAGTGAGCATATGCTCGACGTAGTATGAGACAGCTTGAGTCAGGATAATCTGTACTCAAGATAAAACTTGAGGCGAGTATACTCAACACAGACCGTGGAATATCAGCCATAGTGTAATGAAAACAGGTAATCTCTCAGCGGGCGGCGAAGTCTTCGTACATAATGCATCAGCCGCACTGCTACCTTTGTGCAGTCGCGGATTATGCCGCGACGAAGGTATTTCGAAATTTTTCCACACTTTTGAGAAGCACGAATAACTCCGAATAGCCCGGTTATAACTGGGAATAGTCGGGAATAGGCTATGAGTGGCTCTTCGCGTCTCGCCGTAGTTTATTCAGGCTAGTGTTCGGTACTTGGATGGTTTTGAAAACAAACTTTAGCAAGGTGCTCTTTGCTAATTTTTTCTTATTATTACCCTACGACAGCAGAGCTGTCTTTTAACAGTATTTGAATAAGGAATATGAGTGTAAAAGGTTCACGCTATCATGTTATTTTGTGACGATATAAAAATAAAAATAAATTGACGTACTCTCCTTATAGCACGTTGTTTGTCTCCTTTATTTACTGCTTTTGTAATTTAACCGACAGACGTCCACTGTTAGGCATAAGCCTCACGTACAAATCGCCATACCGACCTGAATTGAGCCCTCATCCAGAGTAAATTCCGAAATTTTAACCTTAACGTATAACCACCTTGTGCCTACTCTGTATCTTCCTACGCGAGAGCTTTCGACCACAGTGAAAATCTGTTCTTGCTATTAGCCCTTTCATTGTCACTTAAGTTTTTTATATTTTTTTGTAGTAGGTATATCGGTGACTTTAGTTCTTCTGCAGATCTCATCATTTCTAATTTTATATTGTCAGAAACACCGAACATCTAATAATTTTGCAATGCGAAAACATAAAAACACGATACCTAATACTTTTTCCAAAATAACCCTGTTCCCAACATCACCCACCTGTCTTTCATTAGGAAACTTTCCCTTTGTTTCCTTGTAACAATAACTTATCAAAACTCCGATACTTAAAGACTTTGTTGCGGGCTTATCATAAAAGATTAACCGAGACAGATATTAATTATTGTTCAGGCAATAACCGATATAATCAATATATATAAAACTCTTCCGTTACTGACTGACTGACTGACTGACTGACTGACTGACTGACTGACAGACAACGCAGAGCCGAAACTACTGGGCGTAGCGGGCTGAAATTTTGCATGTAGGTTCCTTAGGGAGTGTAGGTGAGCACTAAGAAGGGATTTCCCGGAATTCCCACGGGAACGGGAAAAAACGGGAAATTTGTTTTTATGAGAAATCTGCGCGGGAAATACCGCGGGGCAGCCTCTAGTAAATTGATAAAGTACTAACGAAATAAATATACAAGGAAAAGTTTGGGGACGACGCAATCTTTAGAAAATATGGTAAACATGAGTTTATTGGTCTAAAATATGATCATTTCTTTACCTTTTGTAATTTTAATAATTTTTTTGATTAATTTCAATTGAAAATCATTCTATTCTATTCCAATGTTTCACAATCGAGTTTATCCATACTCTTATAATTTATCATTCTTTGCAATTATTAAACAACGAGCTGTCCCGGCTTACTTCGTTACGCCATAGAATATAAGATACTACAAAAGACTTGGCTCTATAGACTATGTTCTTTTGACTGCCCAGAATGGCCGAATAAAAAACAAACAACAACAAACCACCTGTGAAAATATGTAAACAACGGAAAAAATATTGCACCTTGGGTTACATTATTTGAGTTTAGGTAAGAATCCCTAATTTTTTTGAAAATCTAATATAGCCTAATGACACTCGCGGTTTATGTAGCTTCCTACCAGTGAAAGAATTTTTCAAATCGGTTCAGTATTTCCGGAGTCTATTCGTTACAAACAAACAAACAAACAAACAAGTGATATCGTTAAATTTTTTATAAATTTATTGCGATTTACTTGTAAATAATATGTTCTGCACTGTGTCATCGTGAATTTGGTACCTAATACACTAGTTTAAATTCCTTCGGGAACCAAAGTAAATTCATAGCCGAGTTGAGCTTGCTAGATCGTGAGTAGTCTTAATGAAATCCTACAGTATACTTTTTTTTACTGTTTTAATTCCTACATGTGTGTTTTATATTTCAAAAAGAAAATAACTTAAAACAAAATGAAATTTCTCAGTAAAATAAGTTTTTCCCACCCTAAATCTCACTTCTAAGCCGCATTTACCGGAGCTGAAAACACGGCGCAAACTGAAAATACAACTGAAAACGTGCAGAAAAGTGATGCCAACAAGTATTTTAATCATCCTCATTATGTGCCATAATCGCTTGGCAGGCGGGTTGCGGGTAGTTATTCAACGAATGAACGAAAAAATTGCCATGGAATTTTGACTCCAAGGGGGTCAAGTCTTCTAAATTATTAACGAAAAATAGCTGAAATGACAGAATTCTAAAACCATTGAAGCTTTTCTTAGGTGACGTCGCGGTGTCTTCACCGAACCTCGCCAGAATTTTCTTGGTCCAATCTTTTTAAGATCGTCAATGACAAAATTAAGTTTCTACAATTCAGTTATTTTATCTCAAGTAGCTGAAAAGAATAGTTTCCCTAGTTCGGGGCGAGAATTGTAAAATACTAGCTTTAGAGAAACTTGCGCTAAAACGGGACCAAGTTAAATAAAAACTACAGCGACCCGCGACGACAAATGGTAATGTATTTGTTGAAAGAGTTTCGTCGTAAGTTCCGATTTTGAGGATCGATCAATGCTCTTTTAATAAATTTGTATTTTTTCTATCTTCAAGTGAAAACAGAAAGTTAAAATAATGGTTTTGAAGAGAAATCTGTATTTTGCAGGTGAATAAAACATACATGTTGAAGAAAATTTTGTAATAGTTTATACCTACTCGTAAAATTTCAAGTCTAAGGGATGAGGCAAAGGAAACCAGTCCAAAACATTTAAAAATAGCAAAAAAATATATAAAATAAAGTTATGAAATTAAAAAATATTTATCCGAAATGAAAAGTTAACATATAAAATTGAAATTCAGTGTTATTATTAACTATGTTCATTAGAACCTCAACATCGACGCCTAACTTGAGGAGGTTTCTTCTCGCGTTTGTTGAGTCGTCTTTCCAAAGTAATTGTATCTTATTGCACCGTAATAACATAGCTTATCCCTTGTTTCTTTGCGCTATGAGCTGGATGGAAATAGCTTAATATTATATACATTTAGGTTGTGTTTTTAGGATTTTTACCGTTTTCATTCCTATTAAATACTAGAGGCTGCCCCGCGGTTTTTCCCGCGCAGATTTCTCATAAACACAAAATTCCCGTTTTTTCCCGTTCCCGTGGGAATTTCGGGAAATCCCTTCTTAGTGCTCACCTGCACTCCCTAAGGAACCTACATGCAAAATTTCAGCCCGCTACGCCCAGTAGTTTCGGCTCTGCGTTGTCTGTCAGTCAGTCAGTCAGTCAGTCAGTCAGTCAGTCAGTCAGTCAGTCAGTCAGTCAGTCAGTAACGGAAGAGTTTTATATATATAGATATTTGACATGCTTGGCAGACTGGTTGGCGTATGGCAGTGTGGTTCCTCAAATTTTTTAACCAAATACCTTTTAAGACCCCCATGAGAGGCGATGGGCTAGTGGAAATCTATGTTACCACTAAATGGCCATAATCATTATAATCTATATTTTATCTACATAAGGGCTTACATGCAGCGAAACTAGCGCCACTCCCGATTAACAATTAATATCTTCTAAACCATTGGCCGAAATCAAAAATATGCTTCTTTGTCTCCCTTGATAATCTTACTTAGAATTTTTAAGGCCCTGTTGTGTAGCTTTTAGGTTCCAAATCTAAGAAAAAAACCGTTAGTTGCCTATAGTGGCCACTATAGTTTCGTAAAAGAATATTTCTAAGATCATTATCCTTAAAGCTACACAACAGGGCCTTAAAAATTCTAAGCAAATTTTTCTAGAGAGTCAAAGACGCATATATTTTTGATTTCGGCCATGGCTTAGAAGATATTAATTATTTATCGAAGTGGCGCTACTTTTACACCGATTCGCCCCTAAACTAATTTACGTAACATTTTTCTTCTATTAGATAAAACCAATGAACAGTGTGTTCGCCGTTAGGGTTATATTATAAGGGGTAAGAACATAACAAACAATCCATTTCCAAAGACCATTTCGTTAGCCAAACGTGGGATTAAGGTTTGCGAACCGATCGCTTGACTGACAGTAAGCCGCGGCGGCTTTACGATAGCTTTACTTAGTCGAACTGGGATCTAAGCGATTAGGTACACAAAGTAGGTATAATAATAATAATTATACAGACTAATTACCGTGCTTTCAAAGGCACGTTAAGAGTGCGCGAACCGCGATACTAGCGCCAATGATGAAAGTAAACTATAGTCGCAATCCAAAGTGTTAAAAGAAAGATATATGTATCTATTAACAAAAAAGAGATTAAAAAACACAGTTAACCAGAACACAAAAATAAATGAGCCAGTTTACAGCGATGCTAGCGCTTTTGCGATTGCTGCGCGAAAAAAAAAACTTCTACAATAAGGCAAATATATAAAAAATGTGGCACTCTATGACACTAGATAATTATTGTAGCCTAGTTTTTTTAGGGCACTATTATATAGCTTTTAGGTTAAAGAACAAAGAAATCTACAAAGTGTTGCTAAAAGTGGCCACTTTTGGCAACAATCTGTGGTTTATTTTGTGCTTTTTACTTAGAACTTAACTGTGCTCAAAAAACTAAGCAAGATTATCTATTGTCATACTGTGCCTATTTTTTGATATTGCTTTAGTTTAGAAGATATAATTTATTCTCGAGAATGGTGCTAGCATCCAAAACTAGCGCCCCTCACGAAAAACCGCCTACCGAACCGTGAAACAATCAAAAAATTCAAACTCAAAGAAATTGTGTCCTTTAAACTTTTTGTTACTTTGAAGAATTTGATTGGAAACTCAAAGCGAACCAATGAATATTAAAAAGTGGCCTCGGTAAACATTCATTCGGCATTTGGGTTAATAAATCTGTAAAAACATCAAATGGTGCTTAATACGTTTTTTGAACCCGTAAACCTTTAATAATCTAATGAATTGGTATTTTCTAGGTTACAACAAAATTTTAATAATTTAACATTCATCATTCAAATCATTCACAAGATCACTTACTAGTTGCCAAAATGGCTTTTATAGTGGTCTACGGAGAATCGAAGATAATCTTTTCTAGATATCTAGAAATGTTGCTGCAAGTGATCCAATGGAAACACATACATTTTTAAGGCGGTAACTCACGGTATGGCGCGAAATTCAAATTTTTTCACGTTTTTTAATTATTTTGGCGAAAGTATTCATTTTTAATAAAGTTTAAATGAATTCGCGTACGTAAAAACCTATTTCCCACATTGTGATATATCGTTTTTGAAAGACAGAGTTACCGATTTTGTTTATATTCAAAGAACTTGTTTTTTTGCCTTTTACCCCTTAGACACAAAATCTGTAGGTCTGTCTTCCAAAAACGTTGTATTGCAATGTGGGAGATGGTTATTTACATACTCGAATTCATTTAAACTTTATTAAAAATGTATACTTTCGCCAGAATAAATAAAAAACACGAAAAAATATGAATTTCGCGCCATAGCGAGAGTTACCACCTTAAAGTAATCTACCTACATGAGAAAAAAAAACTCAGACAGATTTCTGTGGACTGTTTCTACAAACTATATCATTTTAAATTTTATATTTTTAGAGTAATCGATGGCTCGTAAATCTCTTGATCTGTTAACTTTCCAAGTAATAATACCATTCCTGTAACAAAAAGGTGAAATTATTATCTCAATGCAAATTTTTGACTCAGCCCATCTATTTTCGTGTATTATCCTCACGCAATCTGCAAAGCACAATAATGCATGTTCCGTTGATTTATAACCCGAGCATTAATAAAGTTCTCCTTACGTCATGCTAGACATGCAACTTCGTCGGCGAAGATTGATCGTGGAAATAATGTGCACGCACAGAATAAGGGTAGAGCTTGATTTACAAATTTTGCAATACGCTTCAGGAGTGAGACTTGATCAAATCAAATCAAATCAGTTAATTCTTTAACCGACCGACCGACCGACCGACCGACCGACCGACCGACCGACCGACCGACCGACCGACCGACCGACCGACCGACTGACTGACTCGACTGGACTGGTTGACTGGTCGACTAGTAAAATAATATATTTTGTTTATTAAATTTAACCTGTATAATTTTTTCGTTTGTTACTTTGTTTCTTATTTTAGTTTGTTTCTCAGTGCAAAAGATCTTATTGTGTAAGTATGCGTAGATTTATCAATATATATAAAACTCTTCCGTTACTGACTGACTGACTGACAGACAACGCAGCGCCGAAACTACTGGGCGTAGAAAGCTGAAAATTGGCACGTGGGTTCCTTGGGGAGTGTAGGTGAGCACTAAGAAAGGATTTCCCGAAATTCCCACGAGAACGGGAAAAAACGGGATTTTTGTGTTTATGAGAAATCTGCGCGAGTGAAACCGCGGGGCAGCCTCTAGTACAATATAGGATACAATATTAACTTATTGAAAGTCAATTAGACTACATGTAATCTAATCGCTATTGATACCTTATTTGGTAAAGTATCCAATAGTATCTGTGAGAGGCGAGGTAGTTCAGGGTGCCCACCTTGAGGTCTACTCTTCTCCTCTGATTCATCATCATCATCATTTCAGCCGTAAGACGTCCACTGCTGGACATAGGCCTCCCTCAAGGCTCTCCATCTGTACCGATCGCAGGTGGCCTGCATCCAGCGTGGACCCGCAGCCTTGCGCAGATCATCCGTCCATCTGGTCGGTGGACGTCCTACGCTGCGCTTGCCGATCCGTGGTCTCCACTCGAGAACTTTTCGGCCCCAGCGGCCATCTGTTCTGCGGGCTATATGACCTGCCCATTGCCACTTCAACGAGCTTATCCGCTTGGCTATGTCGGTGACCCTGGTTTCTCTGCGTATGTCCTCATTTCTGATTCGATCCCGCAGAGAAATCCCGAGCATAGCCCGCTCCATGGCTCGTTGAGCTACTCGGAGCCTGTTCATAAGCCCTATAGTGAAGCACCACGTTTCAGAACCGTATGTCATCACTGGCAGCACACATTGGTTAAATACCTTCGTCTTCAGGCACTGAGGAATATTGGACGAGAAGACGTTGCGTAGTTTCCCGAACGCCGCCCATCCGAGCTGGATTCGGCGATTGACCTCCTTCTCGAAGTTGGACCTACCTAACTGGATGGTTTGTCCTAGGTATACGTACTCGTCGACAACTTCGAGAACCGAGTTCCCAACCATAACTGGGGTAGGCAGAACATGGACATTAGACATCTGATTAGTTGTATCATAAATATGAGATATCCAGTCTAAGTTCAAATATGTCAGCTCCGAAGTCTTCTTCTCTGGTGACTTGATTCGTCGTCGTCTTCAAGAGCAAGTTTCATTTCATACGCATCTTGTAATATTAACTCTGCTATGTGACGTCATTTACCGCCATTTGTTTTTAATTTCTCGGTGTGTGTGGTCGCCAGCTGACCATTACATAGACACAAATGCGCATAAAAATATTTAACAAAAAAAAGTTTTTTTTTAAGATGAAAATAACGACCATGACACATACCAAGGGATAAGAGGAAGAGCAAAAGAATTGCTAAACTTAAGTGGCAATGGGCAGGGCACATAGCTCGAAGAACAGATGGTCGCTCGCTGGGCCCGAAAAGTAATCGAATGGCGACCCTTTTTTTTTTGTAACGGGGGAAATGCCTATCGCATTTCCCGACGCTCGGGGGAGCGTCGAGGGTATGTGAGGCTCGCACCCACTAAAACCCCCAGCGGTCGTCTTGGCGCTTTTGTTAAGAACCCCGGGAACTACGCATTATAGCGTCCGAAGTCCTTCCCACGCTCAGCTGCTATCAGCTACGTGCTCGGGGAGGGCATATTGTTCCCTCCCCGGCCCGGCACAGTGCCACAAGCTGTGCCGCCGCCCATCTCGGGGCCGTTTGATGAGGTGTCGGGCCCCCGCTCTTTACGACCCCAAAGACCCCTTTTAGTCGCCATTCATGTCAGGCAGGGCATACCGTAGACCTATTCTTACGTCCGGACCTATAGGGCTTATCGAATGGCGACCCTGCATCGGAAGACGTTGAGTAAGTAGACTCCCTTGTAACGTGGTCAAGCTACTTGGTGAAGTCTTGGGGAGATATTATGTCTATCAGTGGACGTCTTTGGGCTGTGATGATCATAAAGTCGTCGTCAGGTAAAATAGCAGTCTAGCAAGCAAGAATAGCGCCCCACATACACAAAATAATGCTAAACTTCGTGAAATATAGTTTTTTTTTATAAAAAGCCCCTTAGTTCTTAAGTTTATACATATTATGGATCTCACAGACCAAGATGGCGGAAACAAAATGGCGGCTCAGTTGGTTTTCAGACAATTAGTTAGGTACCTATTTGACTTTCTAAGCTTAGTTTTATCTAATTAGATGTGAACAAACCTTTACTTCCTCGTATTGTTCCTTATTGCGGAACTGTCTGAGAAAAACAAGGATGACTCAGCGTACTACGGTTAAGTGAAGTTTAGGCTTTAGCTTAGGAATTGTATAATGTTTTATGTATTACATACAATACCTTGTTTAGTTATAATTTTTTTTGAAGCATTTTTTGATTTAAATCTAAGCCTACAAAATTTCAGGGATAATTTACATTGAAACCTGTGAGCGGTTTGAAATTCCTTTACACTGATACTTTAACCACAATCTATACATAACAGCGCCTATATTGCAAATTAATATCTTCACCATGGAATATCAAAATTACACTAGACGAGCTTTCCCGGCTTACTTCGTTACGCCATAGAATATAAGATACTACAAAAGACTTGGCTCTATAGACTATGTTCTTTTGACTGCCCAGAATGGCCGATGAAAACAAACAACAACAACAAAAAACCACCTGTCAAAATATGTAAACAACGGAAAAAATATTGCACCTTGGGTTACATTATTTGAGTTTAGGTAAGGATCCCTAATTTTTTTGAAAATCTAATATAGCCTATGACACTCGGGGTTAATGTAGCTTCCTACCAATGAAAGAATTTTTCAAATCAGTTCAGTATTTCCGGAGTCTATTCGTTACAAACAAACAAACAAATCTTTCCTCTTTATAATATTGGTATAGATAATGCTTCGAACAATTATTATAGTTTAGAGATAATGTTACTTATATTTTTTTGGTCACTTGAAAGATTAAGCGCTAGTTCCAACCAAATTGTTTTATTTTCTAATAGTGGGTAATGAAAAGCAGAGTGTATACGATACTTTACCAAATAAGGTATCAATACCAATTAGATTAGTCTAATTGACTTTCAATAGGTGATATATTGTATCCTATATTGAATAAATCATTTTTGACTTTTGACTTCTAGTTCGCGCGTTTTTTACTGCGCCAGGACGGTGCGCGAGGCCGTACTTCATACTAGCCAGTTCCAAATTCAAAAAGTGTGCTAAAAAATTGTAATAAAATCCTTTTAGGACGAGTTAACGGGTAATAAACACTCATTATTGCCCCGCTACGAGTCTCCTATATAAAACAACAACTTTAGGCGCATTAAAAGGCTAATAAAATAGTCCTTTTTGAATAGTTTTGATAAAAATACAAAAAAAAACACTTAGGTGGTTTTAAAAATGTAGTTAAATAAATATCTTTATACTTTTATTTAAATCTCACTTAGATTTAGCATTTAGATCAGTCTTCAATCCAGCGCTTTTGGCTTCTTCAACTAGAGGTGCTGTTCCGTGAAAAGTTTCTTCAGTGTAAATCCTGTTTGTTTTTCTCATTGTACCGTGAAGCTGAAAAAAAAAAGTACCTATTAAGTATATTGCCAACATATCGTAATTGACTAAAAATAGGATTAGGTAAATTAGACAAAGTTTAAAGATCTATTACAAATATGTAAAATTGTGAAGACGGCATTATTTTCAATGGCTAAGTGATGTGATTATAGGTAAAAATTATTCTAAGCTACCATAAGCAATTACACATAATAAGTCCTGAACCCAGAACCATTGATTTCAATTTAAAATGCTCTATATCAGATTTAATAGGACAACTTCTTTAGAACTTCTTGGAGTGCCTCTCCAGAACCTTTAGACCTTTAAGAGTAAATAATTGTATTTAAAGAATCACCATATTTAAAGAAATACAACTTTCATAATAGACAGGACAATACCAGCGATGCATTTGCAACCAACAACCATTCAACTACGCCCTTAGCAAAAAAGGACTAGAATTACAGACCTCAAAAGAGATGGCAAAAAAGGTACGAATGAAAAGAATAAGAGCAAAATACCAACCTTATCCCAAAGTGACATGTTGAACCCAAAGTTGCAGTGGAAGAACTCGTGATGTTTGTCATGGAACTCGGCGTCAGGTTGCCAGGGCTGCCACCACTGGGACTTGAAGTTGATGCCGGAGTGGTCGATGATGCCGTGGTAGTAGTTGTAGATTGCCACGCCGTAGAATGGAACTGCAAAGGTAGGAAGGCAGATTTAACAATAATTTACAACATGATTTCGTAAGCAATGATTGTTGCTAAGTTATTCCAGTGTTATAATGAGACGAACGTAAAAAAAAGCTAAGTATGTTGTAGAAAATAGTTGTTCTAAAAACTTTACACATCCAAAAATCTGACTGGTTTGAGTTGGCAGAACGAAAAGCAAATTAGAAATTCTTAGGTAATAACTCTCACATAACCGCAAGACACACACTGTGACACAGGTAAAATTGACACAAGTACAAAACCTGTGAAAGAGTTTTCTCCTAATAGCCTAGCTTGGCTGGCAAGTTTCTTACATAATTACATTGGTATGTCTTTCGTGGGCACCGTTTTGACTAAATCAGTCGGATCGCGTTTTAAGCATCTTTTAGTAAAGTGAATTAGCTCACTTGCAAGTGATTTTCAAAAAATACAATAGAAGGGTCAACAAGTTATATACACCAACTAGAAATAGCTAAATACATACGCCAATGGACCGGCATGATGAAGAGTGGAAGACAGCTGGTGAGCTGAATGTGGAAGATCTCGACCGGATGGATGGCAGTCACGGAGAAGGCGGTAGGCTGCTTGTACTTGTGATGAAGCTTGTGAAAATGCTTGTAGAGCCACGGCGTGTGGTAGAGACGGTGCATTATATAGGTTGTGTAATCCTGGAAAGTAATTATTTTCACCATTAAATCTGATGGCGACTACTTCTGGATGAGTTTAGGGATTGCCGCAAGGAACAACATTGAAAAGAGGAGTTTTCCGTAAGCGCAACGCTTGGCAGGCGGGTTGGCGATCGCAGTAACGGCTTTTCAAGTGTTTCAAGAAAGGACACTGGACGTCTTTCTGCTGTCCTTCTAATTGCCTTATTTGACTCTTTTCTATGCCAGCAGTACACAGGTGACAATTTTAAAGATGTAATTGATTTGATCGATTGTTTTGTTACTTTGATCAAATAAAGGATTATATGTCGTGTCGTATAAAGAGGTCAAGCAGCTAGCGGGGAAGCGGGAGGTGTGGAAGACGCTCCGCCGACAATAGCGTAGCTCATAAATTTGAAGAAGAAGAATTGATTTTAATTGTGTATTAATAACATCAAACTTAGAGCCTCTGCGTGGAACATTTATCTACAGGTTTTAGAAACTAAACAAAGAATTTACAAAAGAGAACATCCAGACGAAACAAACACTTGATATTCATATGTTCTCTTGCCCTGTACGACAATCAAACTGGGACCTCTGAAGAAAAATATATTCTAAACGAAAAGATAATGAGGAAAGGTACCGATAATCGATATCCGATCTTTAACCGATAATCGAAAAAAGTATTAGAATTTTTTAGACGCAGTATTTTTTTTAACTTATCAGTTCAGAAGCCAAATTCAATTTTAAATCATTTTGATTTTAGCTACCAATTTTATGACGTACATACTTTAGTAATCAATAAATATGAATTTAATCAATCCAAAGTCATGGAATTACAATGTTTTACGACTCCACATTATATTTTGTATTCCGTATAATGATAGATTTGACTTTGAGATAATCGGCCATACGCAGATAATCCTAGGTTTACAACCGATAAAAATAAGTCAGAAAGATATTATAAATTTTAATACCTATTCTTTGTAATAAATAAGAAACTAAATTATTATCAGTAACTAAGTCATTCAGGATCTATTTTCTATGTATGCACAGAGGGATACCCCAGAGATCAACACAAGGATTTATAAATATTTTGTAGGTAAGTATGCCATAATGACCACGCTAGGCAGAATGCACAGAATTTTAGTTTTTCAACGAAGGGTTCCCAAAGTCGACTTTTACGGCATCCATGGAAGGAGACGTGCTGTGGTAGGCCAAGATCACACAGCAAAATAACAAAAATATACATTTACATAAAAAAATACTTACAACATACAAGAAGATAACAGGTATCTGAAGGAAGAACCACCACCAGCCGTATTCATTGAACTGATAGTAGACAGTGGAAGGATTCCCATTGTAGATGTAGCAAGCAAGGAAGGCAGAGAATGAACCGACGACGAAGAGAGCCATGGTTCCTATCATGATCTCATGTCGTTCCAACTCCGGAGACAGCCATTTGTTTGGCTGGATCTTCCAGTCTTTGGCTTGGTGGCGGCGGTTCATGTAGAAATACCACTGGAATTTGAAGGAGTAATGCGTATTTTGAGTGAGAATATCGAAATAATCCGTAAAATGTTGAGCATACTCTAGAATACTTTATATTTCCGAGTACTCATCCTAAGACCTTATATCAATAAATCGTCCATCCATCCATCCGTCTGCCTGTGTAAGGCCTTGCCATTCTTAGAAACAATTTAACAATTCGTTAAGAAATGTTTGCAGAGATAGCCGGGTTTCCTATAGAATACAATAAATAAATATCAGAAACTTCATAAACTTCTGTAACCTTAGAGATGATAGCAAAATTGTGCAAAACAACTTATAAAATTATGGTGTCGTAGATAAGCCGCTACATACGCTTTAAAGAACTTCTTACTGAGGCATCCAAAAATAGTGATAGGCCATGAAGATACTTACATGCAAGAATCCACCAATCAGGAAATACATGCCATAGGAGACTACATGAGCTCCGATAAAGAAGTAGGCGAAATCCTCCAGCTTCAAGTTCTTTAGTGTGATGACACTGAGAATTTCTTCAGAGGTAACATTGCGCTCAGATTGAGTATGTCCTGATATCTGCTTGAGGGCTGTGACTAAAATAACGACCCATTCTCCTGTAAGATTAGAATGAGAATACTTGAAACATTGAACATTTTGAGAAATGAAAAATGTTAATGTCAATAGAATTAATAATAGTCAAAACTTATTTAGAAATAGTCTCAAAATATCTTTATCAAATCATGTTACTATCAACATCGTATTAGCCGAAAGACGTCAATTGCTGGACAAAGGCCCTCACGAATTGCCATACAAATCGGACTTGAACTGAACACCCTTATCTATTGCACCAAACAACCTTCACCAGGTTGTCTGAACACATTTTGAATTCAATACTGATGTTATTGGTTTCATCTATACAATGAAGCTAACCAACATATTTTGCAGCACAGCTTATGTTTTCTACTATAAACACAAAGATAGGTTTTCCAATGTGCAATTTTTTTTCTACATATTCGATTTTTTTAACCTTCAACGCACTAAAATGATGTAAAGTAAGCTTTCTATCAAATTAACACGACTTGATAATTGATTAATGAATTTGTTTATCAGTAATTTCATACAATTTAAGCCCTGTGAGCGAGACGTGATGCGATATCATTTGATTAGGTTCGCGGACATAGAAGGAATTTTGATAATTAATCATTATTTTTATAATTACGTCATGCATTGAAATCGTTGATAAAACACTGTTACTGGCTGCTAGTAATTATAAATATTCAAATATCTATTTCACAATTATTTTTTAATAAATGTATCTCTCTGCTTGTTGCATTCATTGCATACATAATTATTGTTTGCATCACACCCTTTGAGCCCATAATATAATTTCAAAATACTAAAAAATACATCTCATTTTCTGCTCTATTAGGTCAGCGTTCCTCTTTTGTTAATAAAAATAACATAACATACATCCTGCCTGTGTTAGATTTTCGCAGCAATTGCACAAAATCCCAATTTTGAGATCCCGTTAGTTTTTCTGGATAAAAGTAAGCTATGACCATTCTCAGTATCTCTATTTGGTACTTCCAATTTTCTAGTACTTATAAAATTGGTATCAATTAAACAAACCTCGAAGAGTAGATCCCAGAGTGAAAACAGCAAGTGTAGCTATGAAAGTACTGATAAACTCGGGCAGTCTTTCAAAGAACTTTTCTAGGCTATCAGCATATTTCTCGATCCACCTCACTCCATCCATGAGTGGGTCAAACTGCCGTCTTTCTTCGTCCTGAGGATTGGAATTGTCTTCTGGAACCGCATGTGACCCATTGTTGGGCTCAGCTTTGGTCTGCTTAGCCCGGGTTTCCGCCATTTCTCTAAACAGTGAAATAATTGTATGATTTATGACTCCACCACATATACCATAATCAGCGTGCTTGGCAGGCGAATTGACGATCGCAGTATAGTTCTCCAAGTTTTTTAACGAAGGACGCTGCTGCCCTTTCTTTAAGTATTCCCTAAGTGTTATTAGGCTTTTTAACTATCAAATCAGCTGATTGGTTTATCATTAAACTTTACATTATAATATGTAGCTGAAACATCAGCATGCGCATGGGCTATAATTTTGAATGATATTATGTTTTGTAAATTTTTATTCTAGGACGTTATGAAGCTAATACTACAAAAGACTTGGCTCTATAGACTATGTTCTTTTGACTGCCCAGAATGGCTGAATAAAAAACAAACAACAACAACACACACCTCTCAAAATATGTAAACAACGGAAAAAATATTGCACCTTGGGTTACATTATTTGTGTTTAGGTAAGGATCTCAATTTTTTTTGAAAATCTAATATAGCCAATGACAATTGGGGTTATTGTAGCTTCCTCCCAGTGAAAGAATTTTTCAAATCGGTTCAGTATTTCCGGAGCCTATTCGTTACAAACAAATCTTTCCTCTTTATACTATTGGTATAGATTAGAACCGAATAGTCTCCGTAACTGCATGACCGAATTGAAAAATGATTGCACCATTAAAATCCGACTTTATCCCCAATGAACAAAGGATGGTTTTTTTTTTAAACACCACTATATAGTGGTGTTTAAAAAAACGTCATAGCTAGCGCTAAAAAGCTTGCGGGAGCGAGCAGCTAGTAAGATGAAACCAATATTATAACTAAATTAAAAAAATATAACTTACATTGTCTTCTTAATTGTTATTGTCTCTTTTGTAGATAAAAAAAAAATTAAGCAACGTCCCACTATCACAACATCGTGTCCACAAGTGGCGGTCGGACTAAAGTTGTTTGCAAAAAATATGTATCATGAATACATGACTGATAAAGTAGTATTCTTAGCGAATATCGAAAAAATAATATAGGTATCGAATCGTGGTTTGCTCTTCAATCCATACAATTCAAGTATCCATACCTAACACTACATTAATAAGAACTAGTCGACTTTTCTACTTAGTTTTTTTAAGAAGTAGTATTTTCGATGTAATACTTAATAGTGCTTATTACCTGTATATTAACAAACAAACAAACAAAGCAGTATTTTTTTTGGAGTTTGCAGAATTGTTAGTACAGAGATACCACAGCGTCTTGCAACTTGAATGTTAGGCTCGACGCCAGTAGATAGTTTTATTGGGCTAAATATATCTGTTTTTTTTAAACTAGTTACTAAGAATCTTTCCTTTTTAGATACCAAATAACTGTGCTTAGCCTATAAGATGAATCTGAATGTATTATGTTTAACATAATTTAAAAATTTCTAGTAGAGACCATGAAACATAAATTATTTTAAAAAAAAGGAACCCGCCTTCAATAAACTGACACATACATTAACTGAGCACTTCCTCTTTTTCGCATTCGGTTAAAATAGGTACTAAAACCTACTCCTGAATTTAACAAATACTTATCTGAAAACTGCATCAAAATCGGTTCAGCCAAACGCGAGATAATCGCGGACAAACATACATACATACAAACAAATATACATACAGGTCAAACTAGGTTATTAGTTTTTTTTTTTAAGCTTTTTGAAATCGTTAAAAAATACAAGCATGAATGTAAAGGTAAAAGGGTTCGTAACAAAGACTTGAATAGCACCACATGCTAACTACAGGTTTAAGGGTAGGTTAACTAAAACAAACTGCCCTTAGGCACCGTGGACTATAATCAACACAGTAGGGTTTATAGGGAACTAGATATTGACCCCCGACTTCAAGCTCTAAAGAGCTTTATTATACTGGGCTTCAGGTTAGACGGCACTTGGAGTTATAGGATACTTACTAGTCCACCCGGCGAACTTCGTACTGCCTAACCTATTACTATCTTGTGCATGTATTATACTTATAAACCTTCCTGTTGAATAACTGTATCTATTAAAAAAACACTGCATCAAAATCCGTTGCATAGTTTTAAAGTTTTAAGCATACATAGGCACAGACGCGGGAAGCGACTTTGTTTTATACTATGTATTGATATTGATGTATGTAAGCTTAGATCTACGCAACTATGTACGCGCTAATTTATGTATACTTTATGTAATTATTTATGTAAGTTTTTTTTTAATTAATTAAACTACGCAACGGAGTGTTAAAAATATTTTTTATTGATAAAGTATTTAACTTAAGAGAAGGTTTAAATGGTATAATTTAGCATGACATGTATTATGTTAGGTGGTACGAAGTTCGCTAGGTCGACTAGTAATATTATAAATACGAAAGTAGCTCTGTCTGTGTATCTGTACGTGTCGGTTTCACAGCAATAGTTGACCGACCGATTGAAATGTAATTTGGTACACAGAGTGCTGTGTATTATAATAATAAGTTTATTATTTTTCAAATTATAATAACTCAAATTTATAAATTTAAAAACCCCCGACCCAGTCAGACCCCTCATCAACTTAACTAGAACTAGAGCTAATCATCTTAAAAAGAGCATGGTTACCTTAACATATACTTTCAATATTATTGAAGTAACACCGTACCAAATTTCAACTCGATCGGACATAAGGAAGCTAGTTAGATCCTCTCATCCATTATTCAAGCGAGCTGATCATCTTCAAACGGAAGATCAGGTCATGGTTACCATAACATTATGCTTACAATATCATTGACGTAACTCTGTACGAAATTTAAATTCAATAGGACATATGGAAGCTACTTAGATCCTCTAATCCATTATTCAAGAGCTGATCATCTTCAAACGGAAGATCAGGTCATGGTTACTTAAACAAATACTTTCTATATCATAGATGTAACATGGTACCAAATTTCAACTCGATCGAACATAAGGCAGCTAGTTAGATCCTCTCATCCATTATTCAAGAGCTGATCATCTTCAAACGGAAGATCAGGTCATGGTTACCTTAACAAATACTTTCTATATCATAGATGTAACAAGTTACCAAATTTCAAATCGATCGGACATAAGGAAGCTAGTTAGATCCTCTCATCCATTATTCAAGAGCTGATCATCTTCAAACGGAAGATCAGGTCATGGTTACCATAACATATGCTTACCCACAATATGGGTTATGCCATTAGTCTCCAAAAATCATTTTTTTTTATTTCCATTTAGTCTCCAAGCTGATTTATTCTTATTCTTCTTTAATTATTTTTCATTTCCTATAGTCTCCAAAATATTAACAGGCAAAGATGGTATCGACGGCAAAACAAGCAAGAAAAACCAGTGTTAACAGCATTACAAAATAAAAATATAGTAACCGATACAAGATTATCGCCTAGATTTAAAAAATATTTGCACTCGTTGCCAAAAACCTTACAAACTCTCAGCTACCTGATAAGGGGCGGCTATGACTACAACTAGGTACTAAGTGAAACAATAGCCGTGCGGTTATTAAACCAATCACAGAGCGCTGCTCGGTAGTACTTCGGCGAAAGTACCGTTATTTAAAATAAAAAAAATTAGTGCATGTGGTACTCTATTTTTTTCTAATCCAGTCTGATCTTTGACTTGAGGAGAGATTAGGCTAGTGTCACTGTGTCAGTGCATAATGGAAGAAAGTGAAAATTCAGACGCAGGACCTAGCACAATCACGCTGTTTAAATATTTATTTATTTATTAAATTCGGAAAACTTACAGCATAGAATTTAGGTGAATGAAAAAACATTTGAATATGCATTCAACTCACGTAAGTTTGGTTGATAATTATGATAAACTAAGCATTACAGTATAAAAAATGTGCAAGAAGTGTTTAGAAATTTATTAGATGTTTACTAAAAGGGTAGTCACCTATTTTCCCCTATCGTTACTTATATATTTAGCATAGTAATAGTGCTTCTGATTGTTGTAAATGTGAAAATTTGATTCCCTTACCTAAGCAAATTTTAACAGTCAAAAGTATTATTTTTTTGTGAAGTTAGCACGATAGTTCATATCGTGCTCGTGTGTAAAAAATTATTAAAACTGATTATATACTAAAAAAACTACGTTTTATTAAAATTCCTAAACTTTTGTTGTTGTCTCTACATAGTAAAACTTACCTGGAGACTAAAAGGAATAGTTGTATGAAAATAAAATTTTGTACCTACCTTTACCAAAAAAGTGTTTTGGAGACTAATAGGAAACGTTGTATGGGGCGGCAAAATTTTGGACATCAAAGGTTTTGGAGACTATCGGAATAACCCACAATATCATTGACGTAACTCTGTACGAAATTTAAATTCAATAGGACATATGGAAGCTACTTAGATCCTCTAATCCATTATTCAAGAGCTGATCATCTTCAAACGGAAGATCAGGTCATGGTTACCTTAACAAATACTTTCTATATCATAGATGTAACATGGTACCAAATTTCAAATCGATCGGACATAAGGAAGCTAGTTAGATCCTCTCATCCATTTTTCAAGAGCTGATCATCAGATCTTCATCAGACATGGCTAAGAACACTCGGCCCGAAATTATCTATGATACAAAAAAAACTAAACGAAAATCGGTTCAGCCGTTTGGGCTCTACGATGCCACAGACAGATACACAGACAGACAGACAGATACACACGTTAAAATTATAACACCCGTCTCTGAATTCCTTCGTCGGGGGTTAAAAAGCAATTCATCGTAAGTATAATGGTAATACAAAGTATGCTTGCCCCGGCTGGGATTCGAACCGGGAAGCACTGCGTGTAAGACGATGTGACTTTTACCATCATTGGCATGATTCCAAAGATAAGCAACAATGTTTTTATCAGGCTGTGTTACTATCTTTTAAATTTGGATTTATTTATCTGTTAACACTACTTAATTGATTTTTTTACTTTATTCCGCAAGATAATTAAATTTATTTTAATTGATTGATTTATTTAATTGATTAAAAGTAAAAAAAAGTAAAAAATGATTTATTCAATACAGGATACAAGGGGTTATTCCATTAGTCTCCAAAAATCATTTTTTTTATTTCCATTTAGTCTCCAAACTGATTTATTCTTATTCTTATTTAATTATTTTCCATTTCCTATAGTCTCCAAAATATTAACAGGCAAAGATGGTATCGACGGCAAAACAAGCAAGAAAAACCAGTGTTAACAGCATTACAAAATAAAAATATAGTAACCGATACAATATTATCACCTAGATGTAAAGATTATTTAGACTCGTTGTCAAAAACCTTACAAACTCTCAGCTACCTGATAAGGGGCGGCTAAGACTACAACTAGGTACTAGGTTTTACGGAAACAATAGCCGTGCGGTTATTTAATGTTGCTGCTCGGTAGTCCTTCGGCGAAAGTACCATTATGTTAAATTAAAAAAATGAGTGCATGTGGTACTAAATTTTTTCTAATCCAGTCTAATCTTTGATTTGAGGAGAGATTAGGCAAGTGTCGCTGTGTCAGTGCATAATGGAAGAAAGTAAAAAATTCAGGCGCAGGACCTAGCACAATCACACCGTTTAAATATGCATTTAACTCACGTAAGTTTGGTTAATAATTATGATAAGCTAAGTATTACGGTATAGAATATGTGCAAAAAGTGTTTAGAAATTTATTAGATGTTCAATAAAAGGGTAGTCACCTATTTTCCCCTATCGTTATATTTTGCATAGTAAAGTGCTTCTGATTGTTGTAATATGTGAATATTTTACCTAAGCAAATTTTAACAGTCATATGTATTATTATTTTGTGAAGTTCACGATCATCATCATCATCATCATCATTTCAGCCGTAAGACGTCCACTGCTGGACATAGGCCGCATAAGTTCACGATAGTTCATATGTAAATATTTATTAAAACTGATTATACTAAAAAACTACGTTTTATTAAAATTCCTAAACTTTTGTTGTTGTCTCTACATAGTAAAACTTACCTGGAATAGTTGTATGAAAAAATTTTTTTGTACCAACCTTTACTAAAAAAGTGTTTTGGAGACTAAAAGGAAACGTTGTATGGGGCGGCAAAATTTTGGACATCAAAGGTTTTGGAGACTATCGGATTAACCCGATACAAGGGATATCGCTTATTGAAAGTCAATTAGACTAATCTAATTAATATTGATACCTTATTTCGTAAAGTATCCTATACTGATAGAGGCGAGGTAGTTCAGGGTGCCCACTAATTGGCTCAGGCAAACAAATGTTTGCCTAGCCTTACGACAATGAACGCCTGGAGACGCCCCCAAATGAGCCCTCCTCTGTCAAATGATTCTACTCCCTTTCGCAATGATTTTACAGCGTAGAGAAGAAAGGGGTAACAAACTCTACTTTACAATTTCTCTCTTTTTTTTGTTCTTATATATCACGATTTTTATCACGCATACCACACTAAAATTAAAACTCATTCTCTCACATACACGTTCCATCAATTGAAGGGAAAAACGCTTTCAGACTCCCCTTACTAGGTGGAATCTGTGTCTAGGGTGCCCGAAATATATTAATACTAGTCGACCCGGCAAACTTCGTACCGCCTAACCTATTAGTATTTTGTGCATGTGTTATACATAATAAACCTTCCTCTTGGATCGCTCTATCTATTTAAAAAAACCGCATCAAAATCCGTTGCCTACTTTTAAAGATTTAAGCATACATAGGGACAGACGCGGGAAGCGACTTTATTTTATACGAGCTGTCCCGGCTTACTTCGTTACGCCATAGAATATAAGATACTACTAAAGACTTGGCTCTATAGTCTATATGTTCTTTAGACTGCCCAGAATGGGCGAATAAAAAAACAAACAACAACAACAAACCACCTGTCAAAATATGTAGACAACGGGAAAAAAAATGCACCTTGGGTTACATTATTTGAGTTTAAGTAAGGATCCCTAATTTTTTTGTAAATCTAATATAGCCTATGTCGCTCGGGGATAGTGTAGCTTGCTAACAGTGAAAGAATTTTTCAAATCGGTTCAGTATTTCCGGAGCCTATTCGTTACAAACAAACAAACAAACAAACCAACATCTTTTCTCTTTATAATATTGGTATAGTTAGAGAAGCCTACTAGAGAGAGAGAGAGCATCTTCCTTGTTATGTGAAGACTACCGTATCGAAGAAGACGTTCAAACAAAGACCATTTACCTCGGACACTTTATGCCGACCGTGAGGCCAGAGGTGCGATTCCCGGCGGGAGCAAACGTTTTTTTTGGTATTTTGAATATCTATCTATGTCTGTTTCCAGGCCAAGGTTTTCTTGTGCCTTTTTTTGTTGTTATTTGTGTTCCTGGAACTATAAAAAGATTTTACGTAGATGCTTTCAGTTAATTTCATGTTAATTTATTATACTAGCGACATCTATTGATTAAAGTAAAGACCAATTTCATACCAGGTTTCTCCCGCGGGCGGACGGCGCGGCGCATAGCGACGGCGAACGCAGAGTTGTGGTTTTGCTGGTTTCGCTAAACGTTTTGTTATCTTGTTGCAAACATTCTAAACAAGATGGCGCTAATGTATTCCTGAATGATATTCGGTCAGAACTTGAATTTCTAGGGGTGCTAGGTGGTGAGGTGATTGATGATTATATAGTACCTACAAATCAAAAAGTATTTTCTTTTATATTATTGTTTTATAGATTTCTAAAGGAAATCTTTAGATTGGCCGATAGCTGGCCAATAAATTGATTGGTGGACGTCGAGTAGTTTGTATTTATAAACAAAAACTTATTTAGTCCTATAATATTATTTTAAAAACGCAACACGAACTTTTCGATTAAAACCAAAATTGCTTATACTTCCAATTTTTTTTTTTACTTAATTAAATTTTTCATACAAAGAAAACCAAAAATCTATTCCATTAGGAGCCAGTTTACCGCGATGCTAGCGCCATTCGCGAAAAAAAAAATCTTCTAAACTAAGGAAAATATCAAAAAAGTGGCACAGTATGACACTATATAATGTAGCCTAGTATTTTTTAAGCACAGCCAAGTCACTTTTAGTAACACTTTGTAGCTCTCTTTGGTCTTCAACCTAAAAGCTGTACAGAAGTGCCCTAAAAATACTAGGCTACATTATCTAGTGTCATACTTACAGTGCCACATTTTTGATATTTGCCTTAGTTTAGAAAATATTTTTTTTTTTCGCGAAGGCGCTAGCATCGCTGTAAACTGGCTCTTAATAACATTTCTATTCTAACTACAAAAAGATCGAACTTAATCGAGGCATTAAAAAGCAAGCTCAAAACCATTTCAAGTGTTTTTTAATGAAGAAACCCGCTGTTCCTCGTACATTAATCCAGCCCAGGGGGGTGAGCCCTTGAATTATGACCCCAAATGAGTTATGATATGACGCCAACAAATTTAATGTTACCCCTAGGAGATGAGTTATTGAAACTGCTACTGGTTAATGATGTTGCTTTGTATGTGTGATTGGTACAGTGGCGGACACGATCGGCGTAACACTTCCGGTTTTTCTGTAGCCTCCTAGTCCGCCACTGTACAGTGGCAGACTAGGAGGCCGTAACAGATTTGTTTATGGTTTCGTCAACCCTAGACTGTATTACCAAAGAACAAGAGCTATTTTGCAATACAGAAAAACCGGAAGTGTTACGCCGACGTGTCCGCCACTTTAAGATGGAATACGATATTGGAATCTAAGGCCGCATTTAGGATCACGCGGGGCGTTGCGCGGGGCGTCGTGCGGGGCGTGCTGCTATTAAATCAAAAGTATAGCAATGTATGAGACCGTTTACGGAGACGCGTTGGCGGGCACCGACGCGTACACTGCCGCGCCTTCGTAAAGGAGGCCTAGGAAGTTACCTCACCTACGGTAGGCACTAGGCAGTGGATCAGACTGGCATAGGATCGACGTGGTACCTACATAATATATATAATCTTACATGCTGATGATGTTGATTATGATGAAATTACTTATACACAATAGCTCAAAGAACAGATGGTAGCTGGGACAGAAAAGTGGTACAGTGCTGACCTCGCAGAATAGGCAGACTTCACACAAGCTGGTTTGATGAAACGGTGAAGATTGCAGACAGTCAGTGTTTGGACGTTTCTCGCTAGAATTTAATCTTGAACAAGTTTTTGAGTACAGATTATCCTGGCTAGAGACATCTCATACTCCGTTGAGCGAATGCTTCACTGTCTTGAACTCGTAACTCGGCTGTGAACATTAATTTGGCGCGGAGAACGATTTCAGTTTCATTTTTACACTTGGTGTGCTAATCCATATCCATAATCCATAGGTATTTCTATTCGACGACTCTACTTTTATTTAGGGACGAGCTTTCCCTGCTTACTTCATTACCCCGTAGAATATTAGATACTACAAAAGACTTGGCTCTATAGACTATGTTCTTTTGAGTGCCGAGAATGGCCGAATAAAAAACAATCAACAACAACAAACCACCTGTCAAAATATGTAAAAAAAGGAAAAAATATTGCACCTTGTGTTATATTATTTGAGTTTAGGTAAAGGTCTTCGCACATTACACCAACTCAACACCGACTCCACTCCAACTCAACTCAAAGTACGGCATAGAAATGTAAGCTTTACGTCGTGTTATTTAAGAGTAAATTTTACAACGTGTCAGTTGAAAGTGGAAGACGAGTAGACGACGCGTGGTCCACGCGTTGTTCACCTATTGACTGTCGCCGACATCGAGAGTGTGAGTAGAGTTGCTGCCGCGTTGGCGTGGAGTTGTTATAACTAATTTTTTTGAAAATCTAATATAGCCTATGACACTCGGGGTTAATGTAGCTTCCTACCAGTGAAGAAGAATTTTTCAAATCGGTTCAGTATTTCCGGAGCCTATTCGTTACAAACAAACAAACAAATCTTTCCTCTTTATAATATTGGTATAGATAACAGGATACAAAAAGCTGCAGAAATCTGTTAGTTACTCAAACTTTAGGGTTGCCACCATCCACCTCATTATAGTTCAATATTTAATAGAGAAACTCTAATCACTGAATCTAATATGGTTTCAAGGATTATTCGGGCACCCCGTGGATATGAGGTCTTTGTTAGGCGGTCGGTCGTGTGGTCTGTCCTAAGCTTAACATCAATGCCACAAAAGAGCCCCCCCCCTTGGCATACGGCCCTGGGTTTTTAAAACCAAAAAATTTAGTTACATTAGCATTTTCACCTTTACTGCTTCGTCATAAGGTTTGGATCATTTTTATATTAAAGTGACGTAACTAATTATTAAATTTTTAATATTTAAAAGGGGTTAGGGCAGCACGATGCCACACGATACTGTGACGATGACGTTACTTTGTATTAAATATGTCATAAATAAAACTATTGTTAAAGTACTTACAGTATAGAGTATATACCTACCTACTTACGAACACATCATATTTATCTAAGTATGTATTAATAAACGGTGATCTAAGACCCAATATTAGACCACTGGTATTTGGACAGTCCATTTTTTTTCGGAGTGGAAATCTTAGTATACGTACGACTTTCAAGTTTTATTAGCAAAAGTTAATTATGTCTAATTTGCCATTGATTGTTTGTAAGGCGTTTTTTAACATTTTTAGTTAATTATCATCTGAATGTAAACTAAAATTTAATAACACTACTTAAAAATTCTTTTCTGCGCAAGCAACAAAAGATCGTTTCACATTATTATTGGAATATATACTTTAGTAATAGATCTCTTGATCATCCCAAGAAAAGTCGGCATTCCGCAGAGCTCGTGAAAACCACATTTGAACGGACAAGCAAAGATTTTATCGTTCCTTCGAACCATTAAACCGACCATAATGAAGTTTCCCCGTCGGATAATGCACCAGTGGGGCATTACACAATGATTTACAAGGGCGGCAATAAAAAGAATTTAAGGGATGACCCGGGCCGTAAAAATGGCGAGCGGGTGGATCGTAAAGAAAGAGGAATGTTATACGTTATACCAACCGACGCCGGTGTTGTACCAATACCAATTCTCATGCAGAAATCGCTCCGCCATGACTGTTTCTGAAAACAAACGAAATGTGAAAATTAGATTTAAAATCCACCTTAATCGTTACAGTTTAATAATAATATTTTTTTTACGAAAAAGGAACCCGCCTTCAAATAACTGATACAAACATCAACTGAGAACTTCCTCTTTAACGAAGTCGGTTAAAATACCTTCTCCTGAATGTAACAAATACTTATCTGAAAACCGCATCAAAATCAGTTCAGCCAAACGCGAGAAAATCGCGGACAAACATACATACAAACATACATACAGGTCAAACTGATAACCTGCTTTTTTGAAGTCGGCTAAAAATGCGAATCAATTGATGGTGTGTATAATTTAAATAAAAATAAGTCCCCAGACCTTGTGCTCGGCTCAAACGCTCCCATGAACAAGGCTGAACAGCAGCAATAGACAGCTTTTATTTTTAATACTTAAGTACCCTTGATTATTAATTTATTAGCCTACTTTTTTGCTAGACAATTGCCATATTTTATTTTGTTTGGTGCTAATGTTGTGTTTGTAATACTTACCTTAAACTTACTTAGGTAAGTATCATCATCATCATCATCATTTCAGCCGTAGGACGTCCACTGCTAGACATAGGCCTCCCTCAAGGCTCTCCATCTGTGCCGATCGCAGGTGGCCTGCATCCAGCGTGGACCCGCAGCCTTGCGCAGATCATCCGTTCATCTGGTCGGTGGACGTCCTACGCTGCGCTTGCCGATCCGTGGTCTCCACTCGAGAACTTTTCGGCCCCAGCGGCCATCTGTTCTGCGGGCTATTTATCCTGCCCATTGCCACTTCAACGAGCCTATCCGCTTGGCTAAGTAAGTTGGCTAGGTAAGTATACTTACCTTTAATTTAAACTAGTCGATAAGCCAACCCGGCGAACTTCGTAACCAAAGACCAAATAGCTATTTTGCAATACAGAAAAACCGGAAGTGTAACGTCGTACTAAACCACCACTTTTACCTTGCCTACTTTTTAATACTTACATACCTACTTCAACTCTTTATGTAATACTCTATGCTAGATACCTACTACTATAGTACAAAATATATTTTTAATCAAAACTCTTTTTTCTCATTTTGACACTGACAGACAGATGACAACTCCCATGTCAACATTAAAATATTTTTTCTCGCTCTTTTCGTGCATCGTCGCGAGATCGTCGCTTTGCTTGCTTCTTCTGGCGAGCGGAGCGAGGAAAGTCCAAGGGGAGTCAGTCGCGCGGCGAAACTGCTTGTGAGTGTACGTATTTTCATCGCCCAACGTTAGCACCGCGAAGTACTGCCTGCAAAAGAAATAAAATTAAAAACAAAAAAAAATTTGAAGAGGTATGTCTTCTTCCAGTGATAATCTTTCTCTTCAAGCACGGAGACTTGTGTCGCGAATTTACAAGTATTTTCAAGTAAACGATCAAGAGACTAAATTACTGCCAGCTTTGGAAAGATGTGCAAAAGCTACTGGCTTCTCGCTGGGTTTGTTGTTACGATTACTTATGCACACAAATGAAGAAAATTATATAAACGATAGAGATACTTGTCTCATAAATCAGAGAGGTGATTTCCTTCGTGATTTATTGACCACAGCGAATAGTAATATTTCAACTTTAAATAAATCCGATAGAAATGGCGCAATAACACAGGAGAATCTCTATAAATCTTATAATAATTTGTATACAAGTGAGCAGATGTATCGTTGCAAATTAATTAAGTACCTAAGGTTAACAAAAACTTGTCCTACAAGAAATACAATTTACATATACGCCGGCGAAATGGTGCACCAGAACAAGGCGTACGTAATTGCTTGCGCATCCACGACAGAAGCGTACATTAAGGGCACGTTGAGCGTCAGACCGATTACACCACGTGACACTGACAATATTTACGATTTCCTGATGCGTGATGTACAGAAAAGTTGGTTCGCAACACTTTTGATACCACGCTTGCATGAAACATTACGGTCATCATCTCAAGATACTATAGCGTTTATGGATGAGTCTGTATACAACAAAGCACTAGCTGGTGCCCCGCGCGAGTACAGCTCAGTTTCAGAGATGCGACGGTGGCTAAATAATTACCAGATTTGTTATGATGAAAACCTTCTCGGCCCGCAGCTCTACGAGATTATAAAGCAACAAACAGCCACATTCACGACAACTGAATACGGACTAACTGTACACAAGATACCCAAACATGTTCTCCTGTCCCTCAATCCTCTGGAAGCAATACTTGAAAAGAAAGTGGACTCAATATTAAATTTCGATGATTCAATGCCTCTAAGAAAACAATGCAATTTACTAGTGGCTCAGGTTCTGAAATTAATCGACGCAGCAGATGTGGTGGCACAAACATTATCACCGGTGGCTTCAAGTTTTTATCAAATATTAAATGATGAGCAGGTTCTTAAGCAACATCAGTCAGGGATTGACAACAAAGTGATTGAAACAGCCAATGCTAGAATTGGAGGATGGGACTCCTCGGATTCTGAAACAGATACAAGTGACGTCGATTATTAGTACCTATAAGTCTATTGTATGTCTTTTGATTTGTTAAAGCCATTGAAGTAATTATAAAGTGTGATCAATAAAAATATGATAAATTTGGAAGTATTTTTTTAATTTTATTTTGCTGATCATACATATTTTTATATGTCAAAATAATCCGAACCTTAAATAAGTAGAAATTATTGTGACATGCAGTAAACATTAAAGTAATAGAATAAAAGAGTCCGAGTCCCATACAAATAATTCTCTTCGGACAAAACTACTCGTATAATTATGATAGAACTTCACGTACAGGTAAGTTCGTTTAATCATTAATTATCTTGTTATACATTGGTAAGAAATTATTATAATACACAAAATCAGCTTTGTTTTAATTATTTATGTTTATGACTAGTTGCTGCCCACACTTTTACATTTAAAAAGTAAAAGTAACATGTAATGTTATTAAAGTAGATTAAGTATTATTTTATTCTATAAATTTTACATTACACTTATAATATGTAAGTCACAAATTGACTAAAATTATAAACCTGGATTAAATGAAAAACGGAAAATAACACTTTAAAAAAATTTTTAATATTTAGAATTTTTAATATTGAATGTTTTTGCAATCATTACCTACAACAACAAGCGAGAGCGGGACACGGCGTAAAAGAGACAGAAACAGTGTGTGTGAGGAGCAGAGCGAGGTACCAAGCTAGGCGAATCGAGTGAGAGCGAAACGCAACATTCGCAAAATCATACTGAAGAGCGAGCTAGCAATAGTGCAGCTGGAAAGTCGGACGCGGATGGCAGTCGTTCGTTCGTTTTCGTTCGGTCATAGTCGTACACGAAGTTCTATCGAAGACGGTCGCGTGCGTGAGTCTTTGCCAGTTTTCTGTTATTATTTTTATTAAAGCAGCACATTCTTTTACTGCTAAGTAATATTTAATTCTGAGCGTTATTATTTTATAACGCTTTGATTTTAGTAACGCTTTAAAAGATGACGAATGAATACAAAGAAAGTGTCCGGCAACTTGATGTCGGAACAAGAGATATAATTTGTAGATTGCACAACTATTTCCTTGCAAAAGATCCAGATCTTGTTATGGGTAAATATGAAGATGATAACTTGAATAAAACTGTGAAAGCAACCGGCTTAAATCCTATTACGGTGAAAAATGTTATAATGTATACGCCCAAAGATTCCCTCAAATTAAAATCACGCTCTACAAAAAAAAATACCGAAGATAAAATCAATTTTGATGCTTTCATGTCGCAATACGATAATTTCATCATCCAAAAAATGTTTCATATCGTTTACGACTTTATAAAAATCAATACACAAACTTCTAAAACAACTAGCGGGCTCCAAGAAAAGTTGTCGAGTTACGGATTTAATTTTAAAAAGAGTCAAATTAAGTTATTACTGCACAAAATTGGATTCCGCATTAAATACAGCAAGATATACGAGAAAATGACAAATCGTTTGAAAAGAATAAAATACCTCGAAGACATAGTAAAGTTGCGAGAAGAGGGTCGTAACGTGGTATACTTATACATTGGCGAAATACAATGTAACGACATCAGGTTCATCATAGTACATAGTTCACAAAGCGGCATGTTTAAGACTATATCACTAAAATTCATGGACGAAGACAAGGGTGAAATGAACTACGAGTTTATTTTAGCCTTGAGAAGTAACAGCTGGTTTGAGAACACTCTTCTTCCGCGGCTGGTCCCTGATACGGTGCTAGTTTTCAGCGAAGATCAGTACAGGAAATGTTTTTGCAGCGTACCCAACAGCGAAGCACCAATGACTGCTATGAGGGATTGGTTGAACAAATACAACATCGAATTTGATAATTCGCTGACTAAACCGGAGTTATTCGAGATAATAAAAGAGCACAAGAACATGTTCTTCGAAGTTGAATACGGTATTAAAGTGTTACGTATTCCGAAATACCACCCTTCCCTGAATCCAATGCAAAACCTATGGAAGGACATAAAGAACGATTTGAAAATTGCAAAAGACACTCCCAGTGAAGGTGTTTGCGCGGCTATTGTAGAAGCGGCGAAGAACTACAAAGTAGGGGTCATTGACAATCATTTGAAGTGTTCAATGAGTAACGAAAAGATTCTTTTGAAGTTGGAGTATGAGATTGACCAATTGGAGAATGATTTTGAAGAAGTAAGTTCTTCGGAGGACGAGGCTGAGGCTGGAACAAGTGGCGGCTCAGCGGCAACCATTGCCGAAGATTTTCAAGATATATTAGGCTTTTAATGTAATCAATCCTGATCAAACAACTTTAATAAACTTTCATTTCGTATTTTTTTGTTTGATTTACTTTGCTCGGGGAGCAAACGGCAAACATGACTGACTGTAGAGTTTTTAATTTCGTTATTAAGAGCCAGTTTACAGCGATGCTAGCGCCATTCGCGAAAAAATTAATATCTTCTAAACTTATTTGTAGCTTTCTTTGGTTTTCAACCTAAAAGCTATACAGAAGGGCCCTAAAAATACTAGGCTACATTATCTAGTGTCATACAGTGCCACATTTTTGATATTTACCTTGGTTTAAAAGATATAATTTTTTTTCGCCAATGGCGCTAGCATCGCTGTAAACTGGCTCTTAAGCTATCTATCGAGATAGATAAGTAGGTAAGTATATTTAATTGAATTAAATTAACTGAAGATACTTAGATATAATAATATAATAATAACATACTACAAAAGACTTGGCTCTATAGACTATGTTCTTTTGACTGCCCAGAATGGCCGAATAAAAAAACAAACAACAACAACAAACCCCCTGTCAAAATATATAAACAACGGAAAAAATATTGCACCTTGGGTTACATTATTTGAGTTTAGGTAAGGATCCCTATTTTTTTTGGAAATCTAATATAGCCTATGACATTCGGGGTTAATGTAGCTTCCTACCAGTGAAAGATTTTTTTAAATCGGTTCAGTATTTCCGGAGCCTATTCGTTACAAACAAACAAACAAACAAATCTTTCCTCTTTATAATATTGGTATAGATAACACATCACACTCAGAGCCCCTAACTAGGAAGAACCTGTATCTAGGGTGCCCGAATCACACACAGAGACGAACATTACACCCAGACTGAAAACAAACATCAATATTCATCATATCAATATTCGCCCCGCCCGAGAATTGAACCCAGGTGCACACGCTTACTCAGTCCACATCACTGCCACTGAGCCACGGAGCAGTCAAGTCATGTCAAGATGTTGTAACGATTTTGTATGAATTTAAAAGTTACGAGCATTCCCGGCTTACTTCGTTACGCCAAAGAATATAAGATACTACTAAAGACTTGGCTCTATAGACTATGTTCTTTTAACTGCCCAGAATGGGCGAATAAAAAAACAAACACCAACAACAAACCACCTGTCAAAATATGTAAACAACGGAAAAAATATGGCATCTTGTGTTACATTATTTGAGTTTAAGTAAGGATCCCTATTTTTTTTTTAAATCTAATATAGCCTATGTCACTCGGGGATAGTGTAGCTTCATACCAGTGAAAGAAATTTTCAAATCGGTTCAGTATTTCCGGAGCCTATTCGTTACAAACAAACAAATCCTTCCTCTTTATAATATTGGTATAGATAGGTATAGGTATTCTCAGGAACTATCACTACTAAATATTATACCTAAAACAAAGTCGCTTCCCGCTGTCTGTCTGTCTATGCTTAGATCTTTAGAACTACGGAACGGATGTTGATGCGGTTTTTTTAATAGACAGAGAGGACGGTTTATAAGTATGTATAAAAGATGCATAAATTATTATTGTGTTTATTGGTACGAAGTTCGCCGGGTCGACTAGTCTACTATATTTAAAAATGAATCGTGGATCGTTAGTCTCACTAAAACTCGAGAACGGCCGGATGGATTTAGTTGATTTTGGTACTGAAATGACTGTAGTACTTAGTCCAGGGAAGGTTTAAAAGGTAAGAAAATTTGAAAAAATGAAAGGGAAGTTGGTTAGTCGCGGAGTTGAATATAACGATCGAAAGATCACCCGTGACCCCCTTGCTAACAGCCGAGGAGGACACCGGCGGGGTTTTAGTTGGTGCGAACCCCACATAACCCTGCGGCTCCCCCCGGGGCTGCAGGGTACTCGTTAGGAGTTTCCCCGCCTAAAAAAAAAAAAGGGAAGTTGGTTAAAACAAAAGAAAATCCTCATTAAAATATTGTAAGGTTCGATAAGAAGTTCGCCGGGTCGACTAGTTAAAAATAAAATCAAAGATTCATATCAGTGATCGGCTTACCAAAAGAGTTAAATCTTATCCCACATATTAAAGTGTAACAAATTGCGGTCGTCCAATTAGGGCGGGTGCACAATAAATTGGCAAAGTACTTAGCTGTCAGGAAACATGGAAGAGGCGTGCTGCAGTCTGCACCGGCCCTTATAATGTGTTGATACATGATTGCCTCCAAATTATGGAAATTGGTGTTTCTCAATTATAATGTTTTTGATCTGGATGATTTTAGTGATAAATTTTTGGATCATAACAATTTGGAGATTTTTCTCGGTTAACAATCAAGTCAATTTAGGTATTTAGGGTATTTATAAAAGAGTCTGTGTTCTAGAGAAATATTTAATAGGTAATAATAATAACACATCACACTCAGAGCCCCTAACTAGGATGTAACGGGAAACAAACATCGATATTCATCATACCAATGTTCGCCCCGCCGGGAATCGAACCCAGGTGCACACGCTTACTCAGTCCACATCACTGCCAAGTGCCAACTGAGCTACGGAGTACGGAGCAGTCCTAACCTTAATAACCTATTGTTTGCCTCCAAAAATAAGGACAAAACAATTAATATAATATTCAAGCTTGGCAGGCGGTTTGGCTAAATAACTCCTCAAAATTATGGAAGAAAAGTATAGAAAACTCTTCTTTATGTAACGAACATTTAACAAAAAAACAGCAAAAATAAAGGATCCGACACACGACCGGCAACCACGCGGTAAATCACCGCTCTATATAGTTTATGTCTGTTAGTTTGTCTGTATTTCTGAACGATACCGCGGCGTAACGTACGCGGTATAAAATACGGCCTCGGCGGAACAATGCCGCGATGCCTCGATATCGGGAAATATGCAAAATTCAATAACGCTCGCACGACCTGTTCTTGTGCAGGGTTGCCACTGGTTTTGGCCAGTTACAATTTTAATGATTCATCATTATTTCAACCGATAGGCGTCTACTGCTGGACATAAGTCTCCCACAGAGATTTCCACAGTGATAAACAAAGTATGTAGCATAAACATTTTGTTTAAATCTTATACATTGTTTTTAACTTTTATATTTCATAAACAGTGATTAGTACTTTATAAAAAACAAAGGTAAAAATAATCGTGTCAACTTATAATCAGGCGATACGGAGTTTTCCGAGTCAGCTTGTTTTATATAAAGATGAAAAATAAAAGCTTTAATATAAAAATATTTTTTTAAAAGAATGTTAACATCCCAGAAAATCAGGTGTGCTGTTTGGGGTACAACTTACTACGCATATCTATGTAGTTAGTAATGTTTAAATGAATAAAAAGGATGCAATAAAAGTATTTAAATCGAAAAAAATAGTAAGTAGTTAAACTGGCAACCCTGCATGATGGCGAGTCCAGATCGCGCGGGTCACGGGCCAGTGATTTACCGCTCGCGAGATTATCTGCCGTGTGCCACCGCCCTTACTGGCTAGTGGCTACTTTAAATCAGTAGCCCTACCACCAGTTTAATGTAATAACTCCATGGCTCAGTAGGCAGGGTTGTGGGTTTGAATCTCTGGAAAAAAACAAAAAAGGGTTTTTGTTATTTCTTAAAACTGCAAACTTTTATTATTTTGTATTATTTGCCGTACCTTATAGAACCTTGTACTTAGAGCATGCATTCATCCAACATGCTCTAAGAAAAAGATCCTAAATTCTAGAACTTGCGAAAATTACGTTTTTTTTTTTAATTTACGCTACAATTAATAATTACAAAAATACTTTTAAAAACCATAAAATACAACGTTGTGTCTACGTTTTACTTGCTACAAATGTATCAAACAAATCAATATAAAACTCTTCCGTTACTGACTGACTGACAACGTAGAGCCAAAACTATACTGGGGGTCAAGTTTCTTAACTAAAAACGATCGACTCGTGATTGTCTTATTAGCGACTTCGTTAACCATTGCGGTTCTCTTTGGGCGTCCAACAGAAATTGCCTTTGTTAAAGCGGCAATGATTAACGAAGTCGCTAACAAGACAATTACGAGTCGATCGTTTTTAGTAAAGAAACTTGACACCCTGGGCGTAGCGTAAACTGAAATTTTACACATGAGTTTCGGGTTCCTTGGGGGGTGTAGGGGAGCACTGAGGAATAATTTCCCGAAATTCTTAGGGAACGGGAAAATGGGATTTATGTGTTTATGAGAAATCTGCGCGGGTTAAACCGCGGGGCAGCCTCTGCTAGCAAAAATAAAAGGACATACTTTGTTGTAAATAACTTGTGGTAAGCCTACAGAGTGTGGTCCACAGAAGCGTTCGCACGTTGGTATGGTATCTGATTACCGACGCGACGCAGTATTACGAGAAAAAATTCATGGGAACCTAAGCGACAGTTTACTACATGTAAAAATAATAAAAATATCTTGTTTTAAAATAATAAGTACTTGTTTTTTTTTTTTTTGAGGGGCTCTGAGTGTGATGTGTTATTAACTCTTATTATATTACCCTGAATGAGGGACGCTCAGTACCCTTGGTCGTTGTAGCGATTTATGGGGGAGGCCTATGTCCAGCAGTGGACGTCTTTCGGCTGAAATGATGATGATGATGATGATGAAAATAAAAAAAATATACATCATACAGTCACAAGGATAATTCTTGAACATTTTGACCAAGTTAGTAGTTCTGTTGGCAGCAATGATGACTGTGTTTATGGAGAGCCAGGATCAATTCCCGGGGAGGGCGAACATTGAATAGTTATGGCAGGGTTTTAAGCTTATTATCAGAGTCGCGTCCGAGTTTGATCTTGAACTTCAACTCTAAACTGACAAAGTTAAGCTTAAGGTGGTAACTCTCGGTATGGCGCGAAATTAAATTTTTTTCGTGTTTTTTATATATTCTGGTGAAAGTATTCATCAATCAATCAATATATATAAAACTCTTCCGTTACTGACTGACTGACTGACAGACAACGCAGAGCCGAAACTACTGGGAGTAGAAAGCTGAAAATTGGCACGTGGGTTCCTTGGGGAGTGTAGGTGAGCACTAAGAAAGGATTTCCCGAAATTCCCACGGGAACGGGAAAAACGGGATGTTTGTGTTAATGAGAAATCTGCGCGGGAAAAACCGCGGGGCAGCCTCTAGTATATATACAACTCTTCCGTTACTGACTGACTGACTGACTGACTGACTGACTGACAGACAACGCAGAGCCGAAACTACTGGGCGTAGAAAGCTGAAAATTGGCACGTGGGTACTTTGGTAGGTGAGCACTAAGAAAGGATTTCCCGAAATTCCCACGGGAACGGGAAAAACGGGATTTTTGTGTTTAAGAGAAATCTGCGCGGGTGATACCGCGGGGCAGCCTCTAGTTTTTAATAAAGTTTTAATGAATTCATGTTAAAAACCATCTTCACAATGAAAATACAACGTTTTTGGAAGACAGAACCTACAAAAAATTTGAATTTCGCGCCATACCGAGAGTTATACCGCCCTAAAGGCTACGAACGCACAGGCGGTTTTTTGCCGCGCGGATTTTATGTAACATACTGAATCCTATGGAAGTGTGCGCGGATAAAAAACCGCGCGGTTAAAAATCCGCTGTCGCGGTTTTATTTCCGCCCGGCTAAAAATTCGCCTGTACCTTCGTGGCCTATGAATAAGGTTGAAAATGAAATAACAACCTTTCCAACCGCGCGGAAATAAAACCGCAACAGCGGATTTTTATCCGCGCGGTTTGTTGCCTGTGCGTTTGAAGCCTAAACTCGTTCTGTTTTATCAGATTTAATGATCTTAACTTTGCTAAAGGTTACACGGCTGCTTAAGGTTCTGGCAGAATGATCAGCGTTGCATTTCTTGCAGCACATGCTGAGTCGGAGCCTTTCCACATGCACAATACATGTTTATACTAATAGATATATTTAATCTTTATTTTGTATTTCTTTTGTTTTTCCTATATACCTGTATTGTTCGTGTGAATAAATTTTTGTCTATGTCTATGTCAGTTCCGACCTCAATACAAACATTGAATTTCAGCGAGTGTGATGCATTTTAATTTCAATGGGAACGTGATTGATATTGTTTAATTTTTTTAAGATTTTGAAATTGACTTTTTTATATTTTCGATAACATTTTAATTTAGTTTAATTCCAACAATCAAATCATCAGGAACTGACATGAGAGATACTCAAAGTACTTGAGACTGGTTACCGCCTACCTCTTCACTTCTTCTTACCAAATATTACGGCAAAAACAACCGTATATATAAGGTATAAGGTTGGTAATAAATTCAGTTTAAAAGTTCGGTAGAATACCTTAAAATGAATCTACGATTGAAACGTTAATTGCTATAAAATCTTCAGGAAATTGTTCACTTCAATTAAAACGTAGAATTTTGCACTTTATTACCGCTTAACAAAGTCTATAATAAGTTTTGATAGTGAAATTGTTAGGGTACAGTAGGCAATCTTGAGAAGTCCTCAAAAAGGTTGTTCAGAATGGGCGTGGTTGATGGCTCTTCAGTTAAAACAATTCAAATTATAATTTGAGTGATCTGAAATGTTTATCTATATATATAAAACTCTTCCGTTACTGACTGACTGACTGACTGACAGACAACGCAGAGCCGAAACTACTGGGCGTAGCGGGCTGAAATTTTGCATGTAGGTTCCTACGGGAGTGTAGGTGAGCACTAAGAAAGGATTTCCCGAAATTCCCATGGGAACGGGAAAAAACTGGATTTTTGTGTTTATGAGAAATCTGCGCGAGTGAAACCGCGGGGCAGCCTCTAGTTTTATATATAAAACTGTTTTTTTTTTTCGATTCTTTATAATCATACACAGAGTTAACGAAAAAAAAATACTGAATAATTTCTTTTTTCAAAAAGAGACACAATTCTATAATTACACTTATTTTATTATTATAAATTCAATAAATTTCCGCAAACATAAACTGAGAACTTCCTCTTTCCTCAAGTCGGTTAAAATAGGTACTAAAATCTTCTCCAGAACGTACAAATACTTTTGTATAAATCGCATCAAAATAGGTCCAGTCAAAATCGAGTTTAATCGCGGACAAACAAACATACAGGTGAAACTGATAACCTCCTTTTTCGAAGTCTGATAAAAAAAAATATTCATTCCCAATATAGGAATTAGGAACTCATTGGAAACTGGCTACATTTGAAACATAGTTAGATAAATAAAAAAAAATTAGTACTTTTATTCAATCTATACACGTTAGGGATGCGTAAAAGATATTATACGATAAGGTCGCCTTATTTCGACTTATTATCGCTATAGAACTTGATTCATAAATGGTTTACCCCTACAAGTAAGAAAGACACGATACCATATCATCAATATATATAAAACTCTTCCGTTACTGACTGACTGACTGACTGACAGACAACGCAGAGCCGAAACTACTGGGCGTAGCGGGCTGAAATTTTGCATGTAGGTTCCTTAGGGAGTGCAGGTGAGCACTAAGAAGGGATTTCTCGAAATTCCCACGGGAACGGGAGTAAACGGGAATTTTGTGTCTATGCGAAATCTGCGTGGGAAAAACCGCGGGGCAGCCTCTAGTCTTTACATAAGATACACGTAACATACATCATCGACATCATTAAGGTATGTATTATTGTATTTTCTACTTACAGGAACATATTTACAGCTTTTAATATATCTTGTGCCCAAACCTAAACATATACGTGCAGCTGCTTAGGTTGACTGCATTATAACAAAGCCATCAAACAAAACAGGATGTCATTATTAAAATGCAAATAAAACATTATATTGAAAGTTAAAGGGCTCTCCATTCCGCCCTAACGCCGCCCAGCGCCGCGAGCGCTTGTTAGCGTAGGGCGGGGCGGCGCGATGGGCGGTCAATACGAATTCTGTTTTTGAAATTTAATTTTGTTTGAATTGAACATTTTTGAATGATAACCTGGCTTTGATTCCTTACTAATTCATTGTGTTTGTATTAAGAGCCAGTTTACAGCGATGCTAGCGCCATTCGTGAAAATAAAAAATATCTTCTAAACTAAGGTAAATATCAAAAATGTGGCACAGTATGACACTAAATAATGTAGCCTAGTAATTTAAGGCTCTGTTGTATAGCTTTTAAGTTAAAGGCCAAAGAAATCTACAAAGTGTTGCTAAAAGTGGCAACTTTTAGCAACAATCTGTGTATAATTTTGTTCTTTCAAGTTAGGAGTACTTTACTGAGCTCAAAAAATACTAGGCAAAATTATCTAGTGTCATACTGTGCCACATTTTTAATATTTGCCTTATTTAGAAGATATATATTTTTTTCGAGAATGGCGCTAGCATCGAGGTAAACTGGCAGTCTTATAAATTTGTCTAAGCGTCAATATTTTAGGTACTTATACTACAGTGATAAGCTAAAAAAATTGTGTCTTGTTATTATTTTAATTGATAATCGAAACAGTAAGGGGCATCCTAATTTTTCTCGCTCACTAACGACTGTACCCACTCTAATTCTTTGAATTTTAATTGTCAGGTTATGGTTCTTAACAATAAAACGCTGTGAAAAATGATAAATATGAAAAAAAACTTGACATTTGACAGAAAAGCATCTGTCGGGAAATGATGACTGACAAATAACTACTGAGTCATTTAATAAATAAAGAGTTTCATTGATCCGTATAGGTTTGGCACCTAACCCTAGAATACTTTTACACATTTTTTTATATTCATCGCACTTTTTAGAAAATGCAAAGGCCCCTGCTGCCTCTGCCACACCCTTTGAGCGCGTGGCGTGATGTTTGCAAGTCTCATAGCCTATACAATTGTTAGAGCTGTTGTTAAATGAGTAGGTAAGCATTACACCTTTGAATATGAAAAATATTGAAGCTTGAATTAAACTTATACTTTCACTGTGTTGCATTTGCATGGCGTTTTAAATTTACTAAGTGATGTTGTCGAAAGTAGCAACTTTAAGCAACAACCAATAAAAAAATGTAGATTGTAATAGGTAAATAATTTATATTCCCCATTTTTAAAGGTTTCATCTGTCTTATTGGGCGTGTCTTGCTAATATCTCGCTATGTTTAATTAAAACCTTCCCAGTAAAGCGAATAATCTGTCCTCATATACTTTAATATAAATATCAATCATCATCAATACATAGTATAAAATAAATTCGCTTCCCGCGTCTGTCCCTATGTATGCTTAAAACTTTAAAATTATGCAACGGATTTTGATGCAGTTTTTTAATAGATACAGTGATTCAACAGGAAGGTTTATAAGTATAATACATGCACAAGATAGTAATAGGTTAAACGGTACGAAGTTCGCCGGGTCGACTAGTATCCTATAACTCCAAGTGCCGTCTCACCTGAAGCCCAGTATAATAAAGCTCTTTAGAGCTTGAAGTCGGGGGTCAATATCTAGTTCCCTATAAACCCTACTGTGTTGATTATAGTCCACGGTGCCCAAGGGCAGTTTGTTTTGGTTAACCTACCCTTAAACCTGTAATTAGCATGTGGTGCTATTCAAGTCTTTGTTAAGAACCCTTTTACCTTTACATTCATGCTTGTATTTTTAACCGACTTCAAAAAGCTTTAAAAAAAAGAAAAACTAATAACCTAGTTTGACCTTTATGTATGTATGTTTGTATGTATGTATGTTTGTCCGTGATTATCTCGCGTTTGGCTGAACCGATTTTGATGCGGTTTTCAGATAAGTATTTGTTAAATTCAGGAGAAGGTTTTAGTACCTATTTTAACCGACAGCGAAAAAGAGGAAGTGCTCAGTTAATGTATTGTGTCAGTTTATTGAAGGCGGGTTTTTTTTTTTGTAAAAAAGAAATTATGTTTCATGGTCTCCACTAGAAAAGTTTGAATTATTTTAAACATAATACATTCAGATTTATCTAATAGGCCAAGCATAGATAATTGGTATCTTAAAAAGAAGATTCTTACCCTCTTATTCATAAAAAGTTAAAGAGCATTTTAGTTATTTGATGTATGTCAATTTGGACTGGATGTCACGTATTTACCATACAACAAACCGGAGAAGTAGACTCCAGTAAGGCTACTTAAAATGTACTGTATCTTTATGAATAAGACGGTTAGTAACTAGTTAAAATAAAAGAAACAGTGATATCTAGCCCAATAAAACTATCTACTGGCGTCGAGCCTAACACTCAAGTTGCAAGACGATGTGGTATATCTATGTACTAACAATTCTGCAAAATCAAAAAAATACTGCTTTGTTTGTTTGTTAATGTGGGATATTTGGATTGAAACAATGAATTAAGCACTGTTAACTTTTATTTTTACCGTTGGCACTTTAAACATAAATTTATACAATAATAAAATCCTCTTAAAATCTTTCACGTCTTTTCACTTCGTACGCCATTCGTCTTCCGTCTGTCTCACGCATCATTCTCTCTTTCTATCTCTCTGACAACTGACATTCCACTTCACTCAAATCACAACCATCCTCCTTACTTCCTTCACCAATCCCACACTCGGCCAATCCTGCACTCATATCTGCCCTCAGATATGCCTTTCATGCCGTTAACAAAACACCGAATCTTAACTTTAAACATAACCATTCTAGTAACACTTTTTATATCACGTCTTTACATAAATTTACATTATTACAAAAAACACAGATCAGTCTTTAGCAACGTATCACATTAAAGTTACAATTCAACAGTAATAAAACTCTCTGTAGCATTACACAACTAAAAATAAAACCTTTAACTTCATATCATAAGCATAACAGCGTAAGTACCTATACACACTAGGTAAGTATAACAAAAATCTTTAACAAATAAAACAACCATTTAAAAAAAAAAAAAAAAAACATTCATCCATCCCTCATGTCATCATACCATACTCCTGTGAAAAATAAAATCAAATATTAGGACACACCTAAAAAAAAATAATAAGGAAACACCTACTCATCATCCTCAGGCCACCTCTTCATGTGATCAGCAGCGCTGGAGGTCTTGTTAGGGTCTTCCGTAGTTCCTTCCTTTCGTAAACCTCCTTTACGTCATAGCGGTCGTTCTTATTGACCTTAACGACCTTGTATGGTCCAAGAAACTTTGGTTTCATTTTCAAGCCTGGTCTGAACTGCATTCTCTTTATAGCTACTAGGTCATCTAGCTCATATTTGTGACTCTCCTTCCAGTTTTTGTTATAGTTTGCCATATTTTCTTCTTGTACTTTCAAACTTTGTTCCCTGGCCTTCTGCCTTAGCTCTTCTCTCTGCCGATGCGTCTTCACCTTTTTCAGCACCTCTTCTATTTTGTTTTCTTTGTCTTTTATGTAGTGATCTTTACTTACTGCCTCTTTTATCTTTTTGATTGCAAAATGTCCATTCTTCTTTAATATTTCTTTCTTCATAGTTTTTGGTACCACTATCTGCTTTTTATCTTCTTTGTATAATATTCCGTTATCTATCCAGTAGTCATTGCATTGTCCCTCTTTTATTATGATTTGTCTGATAGATTTCAGCTGTTCGTCTGCTTCCTGTCCGTGCCTTACCTCTTTGTACAAGCTAGTTATTGCGTCAATCTCTTCCATGCTGGGATGTACCCCTTTTTTCTCTTTGAAATGCCCCAGATACTCTTTCCCTGGACATATCAGTTTGGCCTTCTTCCAGTTCAAGGTCAATCCGTACTGAGCGGCTACTGCCATCACTTGCTCGAGCCACTTTAAGGCTTCTGTTTTACTCTCAGCTGGAAAAAAAACGTAATTAATATTGGCATACCTCAGCTTGTCAATTAAATTATCTCGTATCGGCAACAGAAACTCGTCTTTAATCATCTTCTTGTTGAGTAATCCGTAATCCACACAGTCTCTTGTAGATACACCCTTCTTTTCAACTAACTTCAGTGGACTATCGTACTCCGACAAACTCACCTGAATAGTTTCTTTAACTAAACACTCATCAACCTGCTCCTCAACAACCTCCTGCTCCGTCAAAGCCAAATGTCTTGGCTGTTGGGCTGTTGGCACGTCATCCTTCAAAATAATCTGATTTGGCGAATACTCTGCAACCAGTTTTTCAACTTCCTGCCGGACCCCTGCACTAGCCTGGTTACCTGTAACATCAATCTCAGTCACACAACAATTCACTTTCATCAACCAGTCGTCCTCTCTCGGTAGTAATCGCACTTCTCCGTTACACATGACCACAACAAGCTCACTTAAAAACTCCTGCCCTAACAATAATCTAAACGGCATACTGTCACTAGGTACAATGTGAAAAGTAACTTTGCTGTAACACTTCTCGTCGATTACCACGTCCGTACAAAATTGTCCGCTGGATTTAATAATTGTGTGACCCAGTCCTTCAATCACCAACTCGTCGTCAAATTTTTCGATTCCAAACTCGGCAAACTGTTCTTCTGAAACCAAATTCACGCAACTCCCCGAATCTATTAGCGTATTCAATTGAAGTCCGCAAATTTCTACTGTTTTCAAACATCTTTTCGTCGTTTTTTCTTGATTTTCATTTTTGTTTACAACTGTGTAAACATCGTCGCTGAAATTCTTGTCATCTTCGGTTTGACAGTTGAATCCGCTCTCCTCATTGGTCAACGATGTGACATTTCCAAACATGGCGCCTCGTTGCTTTGCGTTTTGTTCCATCGAGTTATAATGCTGCTTCACCGACATTGGCGGGTTCATCCTGCTGTTGTTCGCGCCGCCGCCGTACTGCGTCTGCTTTACCGGCCGTCCCGATGTTGGTGCCGATATTTCTCCGTTAGCGCTGCCGTCGTGTCTTGCCGAAACCGATTGAAACATGCAATTTTTTCCCAAATGTCCGAAATTATTGCATTTAAAACATTTTACACCGTTAGGACATGCACTTGCAATATGAGTGTTCTCTCCACAGCTGTAGCATCGCCGTCCACCTCGCGATTGATACTGCGGTGCTGTCTCCGGTCGTCTGCTTCGCTCCACGGTCGCCGTCTCCTTTGCAGTTCTTTCCTTCATCTTTTCATATAACAGTAATTTCTCCTTTAGAACTGGGTATGTATTGGCACCGTACAGAATAGTTTTATTTACCTCGTAGTCTATTAATCCCTCAATGATATATTGGATAGCCACATAATCGGGAAATCTTCCCCTTTTCCCCATTTCTTTCATGATAAGCATATACTGCGTATATGTTTCGCCTCGTTGTTTTTTCCTTGAAGACATTAGTTCATGCATCTCCTTGATGTTAATTCTTTCGGGAAATTCTTTGGTTATAGCGGCTTTTAATTCATCGAACGTCTTAAATATCTTCTCCGTTTTTAACCATAGTTCGGCGGTCCCTGATAGCGATCTGCGGGCAATAATAAGCTTTTGTTGCAGCGTCCAGGTAAAAATTTCTGCATTGTCCTCGATATCTTGCACCCACTTTTCAGATGAATAAGTGTCATCTTCGCCGGTGAATTCCGTGATACCGTACAAGCCATCGAGGTATGACGTAAACATTTTCTCGGGCCGTTCCTGCTGCGCATCTTGGAAAATTTCATCCGCCGACATCTTCTTTTCTTTGGGCCTTATTTCTTTTCCGGTAGCCATCTTCGTTTTTTATACACACAATTCGTCTTTAATTCTGTGTATTTCGTCGTAATCGTCGTTTGGTATCGTCGTCGTCGTCGTCGTTTCCTAGGTGTTTTGCAAAACCACCCCGCCTTCGTTTCGCCGTTCAGTGCCGGTAAAAAAAAAATTCAATCCAATCCCGGACGAGCCCCCAAAATTGTGGGATATTTGGATTGAAACAATTAATTAAGCACTGTTAACTTTTATTTTTACCGTTGGCACTTTAAACATAAATTTATACAATAATAAAATCCTCTTAAAATCTTTCACGTCTTTTCACTTCGTACGCCATTCGTCTTCCGTCTGTCTCACGCATCATTCTCTCTTTCTATCTCTCTGACAACTGACATTCCACTTCACTCAAATCACAACCATCCTCCTTACTTCCTTCACCAATCCCACATTAATATACAGGTTAATAAGCACTATTAAGTATTACATGGAAAATACTACTTCTTAAAAAAACAAAGTCAAAGAGCACCACAGATCCAGAAGCAAACAACATTATTGCAATGGACTTTGATTACTTTCTGAAGAAATATTCCAGATTAGAAAAGTCTGTAGAAAAACTGGTAAGAGTCGACTTACCCGTATGCTTCAGGACATACAGCTTTACCGGCACATCGAAAAAGACATGACAGCTTGACAACTCCATGCTTCCTCGCTCAATATTAGTATATCCGAGCGAGACAGCGTGATTGCCATGGTTTTTTAACCTTTCTTTTTATTAGGCAGACTTACAATCACGGTTCTCAGTTTGACCTGTATGTCCGCGACTATCTCGTGTTTGGCTGAACCGATTTTGATGCGGTTTTCAGACAAGTATTTTTTACATTCAGGAGAAGGTTTTAGTACTTATTTTAACTGGAGAAAATGCTCAATAAATGTATGTGTCAGTTTATAAAAGGCGGGTTCTTTTTGTTGTAAAAAAAAAAAATTGTTCAATTTTTTTTCTGACTTCTTGACGATTGTCGTAGTTGATGTTAAAAATTTATTTTCTCTCTTTAAGTATTTGTTTCTAGAAATAAAAGATCGCGTATCATCGTCGTATAATCATTGAATGCTGGACCAAAACCCTTCAGATTTAAAAAAAAAGCCTCACAGACGAACTAGAAGTCTTCGCTAGTGCAGCGTAAGAGGCCGTCCCAGTTTGTTAATGTGCAAGTTTCTGCCAAAACAAATGCTGCTGCTTAATACGCGGAAACTTTTGAAATATGTTTTACTTAAATGTGCCGTTAAAAGCGTAATAATTTCTTCTTTTATGCCCTAAGTTTTGGGAGCTTTTTGCTAAAGCACAAGCTTTCTGCGTCAGCCTGTCTGTGTAATGTGAAATTGTAGTGTTTTCGTGAGAGCTTAGATATTAAAGTTGTTAAAGTAGTGGCAAGGCAAACATTTGTTTGCCTGAGCCAATTGGTGGGCACCCTGAACTACCTCGCCTCTCACAGTATAGGATACTTTACCAAATAAGGTATCAATAGCAATTAGATTAGTCTAATTGACTTTAAATACGCAATATCTTGTATCCTTTAATGAAATCATTTTTGACTTTTTATTTTATTCTTGAGTGGTCAAATGTGATTCGTTTTGGTCTCGCTGTCTCAGTAGGACAAACGTTGAAGACAAAATGTATTTATTTTAGGATTTCGTATGTTTTAAACACTGATTTTATGCTTCGGAAGGCTCAGGGGTACAGAGTTTAAAACGAGTTTTCATTCAAAAATAATTCTAAGCGCAATACTCTACCACAACGCATATTAAAAGAAAAAAGATGTTGATAATAGTATCATGAATCAAATCATCTGCCATAAATAAAACCTATATTACTTACTTTATATAGTTACAAAACTTAGTCAGCTGTTCTCATAATGATGAATGGCAACCCGCCCTAATGTCGGAGTATTCAAATTTAATTGTTACTTATAGCGGCGTTATTGAGACGGTGTGTGTTTTATGGCTTTTTGAATAACAAGGTTGTAAGTTTCGACATGGACGGCGGACGTAGCTTTGCTTGGGTGAACTGTGTTTCGAATAAATTGTTCATTTTGCAAGGATTAACAGGTGTACAAAGGGTGAAGTGTTTTTTACTAAAAATTACTTCTTGATCACTGAACATGTTTATAAAATATAAATAAAATTGGAAAAATAGAAATAGCGTACTCTGAGGCATGGCTTGGATACCTGAGAGAATGAAACTTAAAACTGGTCTTAAAACTTTAAACTGGTCTTCCATGGTTGAAGACCATCTTAAATAGATTGGTCTTCAACCATAGAAGTGGGTACGAGACATTTGCATATTAAGGAAGCCCCTTCATTCACTCAGCGTTTGTTTTTGTACTAACTTTTTGCTCTTACTTACTTACTCAAACAATTCTACCCAAACTTGCCTTTGTAGGGATAGGTACCAGTACAAGACTAAAATATACTTATCCACAAGTTTGGCCAATTCGACAGAAGAAATGAAGAAATAATCCACCATAGAGTAGTCTAAGATACATGAAGATTAACCTTTATATCAATATGCTTTAAATCTTCATCATCCAAGCTCCAAGCTCTGATGCAGATCCCACGATGCCAGCCCCGTGCCGGCGCATCCTGGCCCGAGGTGTATCACACCCCTAGGTCGCAGATTTACTGCCGGCTGATAACCCTGAGATGTATGACCTCCGGCCTGCCTTTGTGCCAGAGGCAGGAGCGGAGCGATTCAATCAAATAAATAAAATTAGTCCATTCGAGTCACATGATTGGAGTGGATTTTTTTTGTTCTTTTTTTGTTCTTGGTTTGGTGTGCATTGCAACTGTGATGCGACCTCTGATTACCGGGTATTAACAATAATAATTGGCATTTATTTCCATTTAAACACACGCTTAAGTCCTCAAATCAGTTCAGTATAGTACTCCAAAAGTGTTAATGCGCATAGAAATATTCGTCTCTGTTCGACTAAGGTCGTATTCCCGGGCGTCGAAAGACGATACCTATGCATCTTGGTGGTTTGGTTATTTATGTGCATTTACTTTATTTAGCAGTGGACGTCCTACGGCTGAAATGATGATGATGATGATGATGACTTCATGCGTATATTACCGGGTATTGAGAATAATAATTGCCATTTATTTTGGGAAATATTAACATTAGTAAGATGCTGAATTACTAATTAAAACTACTATACATAATTTTAAGAATATTAAGCAGGTACAGGTACAGTAGCGAACACATACGGTGTTGCACTTCCGTTTTTTCTGTATTGCAAAATAGCTCTTGTTCTTTGGTATTACAGTCTAGGGCATACGAGAACATAGACAAAACTGTTACGCCCTCCTAGGTTGCCACTGTACATTTATGAAACGGAAGTCGGAAGCTTGACCCAATTATAAACTTCAAGTCATAACTTTATTTAAACTTACTAGAAATAGATATTTGCTTACGCTTTTGTCCGTGGCCTTACCACAGGGTTCACGCCCACTTACATTATTTATAGTCTAATTGATCCCTTTCATTAAAATTGACTTTGTGAATAAAATTGTTTATAATCTGCTGAGTTATTGGGCTCGAGATTCGTTTTGTAAGTATATTTATTTTGTGATAATATCTTTGTAATTCTCTTATTTAAAAGGTGGAATATTACAATTTATAGTACTTATCGGTTTTTGAATGATTATTTAGTACTGTGTTGCAATATGTTTCTTTCTTTGCCAGATTTCATATCTCATACTTATAGATGGAAAATAAATTGAATATTCACAAAAACCTACACTAGGTAGGCTTTCATCTTTATTAACTTGTGTTTTCCACCTATAAGCTTCTAAGTTTTAGTAATCTACTATCTACCTGTCTACTATATATCGTGGTTCGTTAGTCTCACTAAAACTCGAGAACGGCTGAGCCAATTGAACTGTTTTCGGTTTTAAAATATTCGCAATAGTCCAGGGAAGGTTTAAAAGGTGAAAAAATAATGTTAAAATTGAGAGGAAGTTTGTAAAAGTAACAATTTATTTTTCCCATACAAATTGTAAGGCGCGATACGAAGTTCGCCGGGACAAATAGTGTGTTTAAAAAAAAGCATCTTCTTGGGCTTTGTGGAGGCAAAACTTTAATAAATTACTTCCTTATTTTTCAAATGAAGGCACAACCATCAGTAGTATTTCATCTGTATTTAATTCAAAAATAGTTGAAAGTATACAAATTTATAACTATGGATGACCACAACCAATAGTTAACACCAACCAATCTATTATCCACCGGACAAGGGAACTGCAATCGTTTGTAAGCTGATAGCAAATTGCCCAAAGACTATAAAAGGTAGTGAAAGTTCTAATAAATTAAACTGAGCTTTGAGACAGCCGCTTGTAAGCTCAGCAGCTTTAGTGAAGGGTCTAAAGGCAAAGAGTAAGTTTAAACTGACGTTAATTAAATATACCTGCCAAGAAAGAGCTACATACAAGAATAGGTAATGTTCGTAGCAAAACAAGATTTATATTATCACGAGCTGTCCCGGCTTACTTCGTTACGCCATAGACTATAAGATACTACTAAAGATTTGGCTCTATAGACTATGTTTCTTTTGACGGCCCAGATTGGGCGAATAAAAAAACAAACAACAACAACAAACCATCTGTCAAAATATGTAAACAACGGAAAAATTATTGCACATTGGGTTACATTATTTGAGTTTAAGTAAGGATCCTTAAATTTTTTGAAAATCTAATATAGCCTATGTCACTCCTTCCAGTGAAAGAATTTTTCGAATCGGTTCAGTATTTCCGGATCCTATTCGTTACAAACAAACAAACAAATCATTCCTCTTTATAATAACAACAACAACAACCACAAGACGTCCACTGTTGGACAAAGGGACCCCCCACAGATGGCCACAAGGACACACTCTCTTCCATGGCAAAGTTTCTTATGGCTTAGAATAATTTTAGATTAAATTATTATGCCATAGAATTTAAAAACCAGTTTCAATTATTGTCCTTCTGTGTCTCCTATCTAGCTTTTAAATAACTGTAGACTGTGCTGCTTTTTTAATGTTTTAGTTATCAGTAGTTTTTGCGTGAAAGTAGAACAAACATCCTATTGCATTTACGACTGCTCCGTGGCTCAGTTGGCAGTGATGTGGACTGAGTAAGCGTGAGCACCCGGGTTCGATTCCTGGGCGGGACGAATATTGATATGATGAATATCGATGTTTGTTTTCGGTCTGGGTGTGATGTTCGTCTCTGTGTGTGTTTCGGGCGCTCTAGATACAGGTTCTTCCTAGGTAGGGGCTCTGAGTGTGATGTAAAAAAAAAAAAATATTGGTAGGTAGGAGAAGATAATCAAATAACTTAGTGCCCCTTCTGTTTATCCTAAAAACTCTTTATCCACAATTCGTTCGACGATCGTGAACGTATACAACCGAACATGATTGAGGGCTAATTGTGGTCTGTCTCTAATGCATTATGTCAAGTTATGGTTTCTGCGGCGGATTGTTGGTCACAGTTATTATTATTTACGAGGACCCCACGACGCTTTTGTCTTGGCTTGGTTTCAATGAAGGAGATCTTGTATAATAATACCTACATAAGAAAAATGTAGTTAAAGATTTGCTGTGTGGTACCCCCACCATACCACCATCCCAAAACCTTAGTCGCCTTTTACGACACCCCATGTCCGTTCAGAAAAACTTAAAATGGCATGGATGCTCCAACAGCTTAGCTAGGTAGGTGGTAAGTTGATGAGCCGTGTGCTAGCGATAGGTTCTTCTTTGATATATGCAAATATATAATGTACAGTGGCATCCTAGGATGCCGTCATTGATTTGTCTATGGTCTCTTGTGCCCATGAAACTATGACTAAAGCATGGAAGTAGTCCTAAAATTAAAATGCCAAAAAATAAGAGCTATTTTGCAATACAGAAAAACCGGAAGTGTTACGCCGTCCTAGACCACCACTGTGCAATGCAGATATTTTTATAATATTGAGGTTGGAGAAAACAATGAAAAATAAAGCAAGTTACAAACGCTAACGGCTGTCGCGCTCCGAAGCGCACGACGACGCGACGTCCCAATCCCAGCGTAACGTAATAAATTAATTCTGGATTAAAACCCGCTTTCTCTCCGCGGCCGCGAACGATGATTTATCGCGAATATTCATTTGAACAGGCGTTGTGTCAGATCGGCGCGATTAAACGGACGATTTATGCCTGCGAGCGTCCGGAGTCGCGCGCGTGTGTGGGCGGCCTTAGGCTACGAACGCACAGGCGGTTTCTTGCCGCGCGGATTTTATGTAACATACTGAATCCTATGGAAGTGTGCGCACCAGCGGATAAAAAACCGCGCGGTTGAAAATTCGCCTGTACCTTCGGGGCCTATGAATAAGGTTGAAAATAAAATAACAACCTTTCCAACCGCGCGGAAATAAAACCGCAACAGCGGATTTTTATCCGCGCGGTTTGTTACCGCGCGGATAAAAATCCGCCTGTGCGTTTGAAGCCTTATGCTGCGTTCGGGTTGGGGTTTTGCAACTTATTCGTTTTTTAATAGTTATGTTTTGTAAAACTTTTAACTATTACTAGTCGACACGGTGAACTTCGTACCGCCTTACCTATTACTATTGTGCATGAATTATATATACATAAACCTTCCTCTTGAATCACCTATTCTTTAAAAAAAAAGTATCAAAATCCGTTGCATAGTTTTAAAGATATAAGCATACATGCGGACAGACGCGGGAAGCGACTTTGTTTTGATACTATGAATTTGAAAATGTCTTAGAAGTAAAAAAAAACAATTTGATAACTAATACTGATACCTTTTAACAGAAAGAAGAATTTTTTCGTCGTCCATTACTTTTCACCCAATCGATTATTTAATAAAAGCTAAGTTAAAATAATTAGTACCTCTAAGTAGGTACTATTAATAAAAAATATTACAAAAGTAAAAAAAAAAACAATGCACTTCTTTCTGTCAAATGAGCTGGTAGGCCAATATTATTAACCTAAAAAATTCAGAATTTGAGATAGTAAAACTATAAATTAAACCATGTCTCTTGATCCTCACCTCACACACTCTACTATACCTATTTATTATGACTGCTCCGTGGCTCGAGTAAGCAAGTGCACCCGGGTTCGATTCCCGGGCGGGGCGAATAATTGATGATGAATATCGATGTTTGTTTCCGGTCTGGGTGTGATGTTCGTCTCTCTCTGTGTGTGTTTCGGGCACCATAAATACAGGTTCTTCCTAGTTAGGGGCTCTGAGTGTGATGTGTTATTATGTTATTATTATAATGTGACTATGCATATAAATATAAGCTTAAAGCCTCAAAAGGCACGACGCGATCTGTTTTGTCGATCGCCGACATTTTGATTTATATTAAAACCAGCCGCGCCGCGAGCTCGTTACCAAGACCAAGCCGGCTTGATAATGACGTCACTAATCTGACAGGTGAAGCATGCGCGCCGCGGCTTAATCCGGACGCATAGGTGTAAACAATCACTTATTTTATTGTTCCGTTGACATGCTGAGAGTTGAGAGTTATTCGCTTGGTTGATTGTAAGTAATAACTGAGGTAAATTTTTTTTTTGGTTCATTTATAGGACCTTTTTTATTACTACACGAGCTGTCCCGGCTTACTTCGTTACGCCATAGAATATAACATACTACAAAAGACTTGGCTCTATAGACTATGTTCTTTTGACTGCCCAGAATGGCCGAATAAAAAAACAAACAACAACAACAAACCACCTGTTAAAATATGTAAACAACGGAAAAAATATTGCACCTTGGGTTATATTATTTGAGTTTAGGTAAGGATCCCTAATTTTTTAAAAAACTAATATAGCCTATATCACTCGGGGATACTGTAGCTTCCTACCAGTGAAAGAATTTTTCAAATCGGTTCAGTATTTCCGGAGCCTATTCGTTACAAACAAACAAACAAACAAATCTTTCCTCTTTATAATATTGGTATAGATATAGATTATTTCATCAATAGACCGTGCTTCTATCAAAATTAGTTAGGCTTAGGTTCCTACCAACTGAGACCAAGAAATATGATATTTGTGTGACAATAGTACACACACACACACACACACACAATCTATGGAGCTGCTTTTGTCCACGATTCGAACTGCCAGTATGCTGTGTCTATTTTTCTAATCTTTTTAAAAACATTTATTATGATGAAGCCTCATATAGAAATACAAATATTTTAAAAGATCAATTATCAAATTTGAATATTATTACAATATAGCCAACTTAATGTATTACTGACCTCGATAAAAATCATCATAAAATTAAAAACATAAATTTATCTTCGCCACGGATCGTGTTACAAAATTTACAATTTAAATTTTAATTATATGTATTAGAAACAATATTAGGAGATCAACATTAAAACTTTAATAACATGGGTTATATTATATTATCTTTGTGATCGAGTGTAATTTAAAGACTTAATTTTATATGAAAGGTGATGTGTGTTTTTTCGCTTGGCTCTCCCTCTTTTGTAATGTAAATTCAATTTTTTTTTTATATATAATTTGTGAACCCCTTAGTAACTTTTCTAAATCTTGGGCTATTTATTAACCGTAAAAAATAAAGGTACAGTACAGTTGTAAAATTCCAACGTTTCGTCATATATTTCCACCATGGCTTGCCTAAAAGAACGCTTTCAGCGATGAGGCCGCCCTTTGCATGCGATACCAATTATTTTTACCCACCCTAAATTGTTTAATGTGCTGTGGCGCTATTTTAGCTGTGCTATACTTAAATTCTATTTTATTCTAATATGTTCTGTATAAGTTTACATATCTATACCAATATTATAAAGAGGAAAGATTTGTTTGTTTGTTTGTTTGTAACGAATAGGCTCCAGAAATACTGAACCAAGTAAACCGAATCAGCTACCTAGTTTATTATTTAATTGAATCATCCTATCAAAAACGTCTTACAGGTAGTAATATATTATTACCAGTTTTTTGACGACTGCCAGCAGTCATACTTGAGTCGTCGCTAAGCTTGACAGTTTAACAGTTTGTGTTATTACGCCTGTGACAGCTGCCGTGGACTGTCATTACACTTGCCTTACAGTGTGTTTACAGTCAACGATCGGAGTGACACTCGGTAATCATAGGCTGGTGGTTTTTGCTTGTGGATGGTTTTGAAACACTACGGCTGTGCAGATGCAAAATTTCATAACTATTGCGATGGTAGTACCTAGTTGTTTTTAACTGTATTATGTTATTCAATCAATGAATTAACATTTTTTATCTATACAAATATTATAAAGAGGAAAGATTTGTTTGTTTGTTTGTAACGAATAGGCTCCGGAAATACTGAACCGATTTTAAAAAATCTTTCACTGGTAGGAAGCTACACTATCCCCGAGTGACATATCTATATTAGATCAAAAAAATTAGGGATCCTTGCTTAAACTCAAATAATGTAACCCAAGGTGCAATATTTTTTCCGTTGTTTACATATTTTGACGGTGGTTTGGCTGTTGTTGTATGTTTTTTTATTCGCCCATTCTGGGCAGTCAAAAGAACATAGTCTATAGAGCCAAAGTCTTTAGAAGTATTTATATTCTATGACGTAACGAAGTAAGCCGGGATAGCTCGTTATATATATTTTAACAAGTTTGGCAGCACATAAAGGTGTTAAAAGGCGAAAATTTTCCTTAAAGTGATTTCTTCCAGTTAACCTGTTAATTTCTAGATCCTACGAAAATCTACTGTTAAAATCAAGCTTATTTTCAGAAAAAAAACGTTCATGATTGGTCACTCTCATTAGCTTGTGTGAAGAAGCAAAAATCAAATATCAATAAGTGCTTGAATTTCGCAAAAATAAAAGTTTTATATAATATTTTTTTGCACAGTCAAGTCTGTACTAATCGAACACTTTCAGCAATAAAGAGGTGCGTCTGTAAAAATCCCAAAATGAATGTAATACTCATATTAATATCATAGTCATAAAATAACAAGCTCACTCACTGAACTGGGTCAATAAACATTTCATAAACTATTATCTGGATCTATTGATAAGTGTTATAAATAAATTGATTGATTATGTAGGTATAATAAAAACTTGTTTTGTCGAACGAATTTATTATAGTCACATTACATTATATTACCTAGATTTGTATCGATTCCTAAAAAACTTGGAAAATCCCGAAAAGATAAAATTTTTAATTTGTAACGGATCAACGTGGGTTGTCAGAGAGAAATCGCTTTCAGTGATAAGTTCACCTATTGCATACATATTAAATTCTTTGTATCTTACTAGTTTGTTTTTTTAATTTTTTCTGATTATCAAATCAATACAATAGTATATAATTAAATCACTTCCCGCGTCTGTCCCTATGTATGCTTAAATCTTATAAATTATGCAACGGATCTGGATGCGGTTTTTAATAAGTAGATAGAGTGATTCAAGAGAAAGGTTTTTAAGTTTAATACATGCTCAATATAGTTACTTATAGGTTATAGGTTAGGTGGTACGAAGTTCGCCGGGTGGACTAGTAATTTATAAAGAATGCCTTGATCGTAATTAAAAACCTGATTTGCTTTATCCTATAAAAAATCACATGCGGCGTGAAGGTTTTCATACGTTTGCTTGAAGACAGTACTAATTATTTCCATAAAGGGAAGAAAATTTATTCGTTAAACACGCTATAAATCTAGTTTTTGAGCCGCAAAGTGGCAGTTAGTCAGTAGTAATGAGGTATCCCACTGAGCTTCGGCGCTTTAAGCCAGTAAGTACTCAATACAGGTTGTTTCTGGCAGTATTAAATTATCAATATGTATAAAACTCTGTCGTTACTGACTGAGTGACTGACAGACAACGCAGAGCCGAAACTACTGGGCGTAGAGGGCTGAAATTTTGCACGTGGGTTCCTTGGGAAGTGAAGGGGAGCACTAAGGAATAATTTCTCGAAATTGCCCTGGGAACGGGAAAAAAAAGGGCTTTTGGTGTTTATGATAAATCTGCGCGGGTGGCAGCCTCAAGTTCTTTAATATAGTACATAACACATCACACTCAGAGCCACTTACTAGGAATCCTGTATCTAGGATGCCCGAAATTTATCATAACAATCAATTTTACCCGCCGAGAATCGTACCCGGTTCATCTGCGTCGCAGTCAGCATCACTTCCATCAGAGCCACGGAGCAGTCAAAAGAAGGAGTTCAGCTCACCATACCTTAACTTATAAACTAAAATCAGGTGTCCCTTACATTGACGCCGTCAGCTGATCGAACAAAATTGTGCAACAGCTGATTTAGTTTTTGAAGATTTCGACCCATTTTACTTAGGTAAAGTTGTTTGGTGTGGTAAGCTCATCACCTCGTTAATTTATTACATTGCTATTAAAGTTTTTCTGTATGGTTATAATAATATTTACTAACTAGAGGCTGCCCCGCGGTATTTCCCGCGAAGATTTCTCATAAACACAAAAATCTCGTTTTTTCCCGTTCCCGTGGGAATTTCGGGAAATCCCTTCTTAGTGCTCACCTACACTCCCTAAGGAACCTACATGCAAAATTTCAGCCCGCTACCCCCAGTAGTTTCGGCTCTGCGTTGTCTGTCAGTCAGTCAGTCAGTCAGTCAGTCAGTCACGGAAGACTTTTATATATATTGACTAGTCGACCCGGCGAACTTCGTACTGCCTAACCTTTTACTATGTTGTGCATGAATTATACTTATAAACCTTCCTCTTGAATCACTCTATCTATTAAAAAAAACGCATCAAAATCCGATGGATAGTTTTAAAGATTTAAGCATCCATAGGGACAGACGCGGAAAGCGACTTTGTTTTATACTATATTTATTGATTGATTATGGGGAACAAAATTGACAACATAAAAATTACTTAGTTAAGTACCTAAGTCCTAAATTATAATAAGGCAAGTTTGAGTAATAACTGAATATACAACGGGTAATAAAACGACAGTTATAATAAAGTACGAATATGACACACTACAATAAAGTTTTGTCACTCAAAATTGTGTCAGTTGGACGATAAAATAATACTCTATCATTACTATAAAGCGGTGTCACACCATGCAAAATTCTTGCACAGTCCGCAATACTGTTCATTTTCGAATAATATAATGGAATTTATAAAAAAAATATAGACATAGACGTAGAAAAATCTATAATCACATCAATAATACAAACAAAATTTACAGCATGAATAAAACCTTAGCAATACCCTATGAATTATACAATAAAATAAAAAAATAAAATAAAATACAACAGAGAAAAAATTGCATGTATTGTGGATGTGAAAGGGACTTGACTCACCATGGAAATGCCAATTGTCGTAAGGGACATTTTTCGAAATTTCGTTTTTGATGCCATTATACTCAGTTTTTCACGCTCTATCGAATGGTATATTTGAAACCTCTCTAGCTTCCAAAAAATGTCCCTTACGACCTGACTTTTTTTGGGCCTAGCTCAGAAATTTAATAAAAAAAAGCTTTATGGAACATTTAATTTTTCCACATTGGCGTAAGGGCCAATAAATTAAAATATTATTGATGATTTTTATACGGTTTTGTCAATATGTCCTTTACGACGTAAAAAAAAAAGTTGCAGTATCTAAAGCTCAGCTCTTAAGGTCGTAAGGGTCGTAACTTAATCTTATTTTTATTAAAAACTCAGATTTTAATTATTATTTTATATGAATTTGTCTAAAAATAATGTTTTAAAAGTACCCATTCGTTGAACTATTTAATCAGCCAATCAAAATATAACTATCTCTGAGTGGTTACGACGTCAAATGTCAATTCGCATTGATTTCTAGCTTTAAAGTTTATTGTATTCCTTAATCTTAACGTAACGGCGGGTTTTAATTTGACTCTATAGTAAAAGATAACAACTGACGAACTTACCATTTCTGTTGATGCCTAGTTCATTCCTGTCCCGAGTCTTAAAGATTTACTTGAGTGCACAGCGGCTGCGGTGAACAGTTTAAGGGATATAATATAACTCTTTTTGAACCCAGTCCTCAGCAGCCTTCGAGCTCTGATCCTGTAGTCCAGCTGACATAGTGGCGTTTTTTACAAACACTTCCATATACCAATAGGCACCGCCGAAGAGATTGCAGTACTACCCAGCTTCAAAGGCTTTCCCATAGTTCACAAATGCCAGGCAAAGAGGCAGATTATACTTTTCCGTCTTTTATATTACCTGCCTTAAAGCATGTATGTGGTCCATGGTACTTTGCCTTTACGAGAAACAGCTAATTCGAAGGGCGAAGACGTCAAACCTGCGCGCAAAACGATTCTTGATGACTCTCAAGAACAATTTATAAAGGTGGCTTAGATGTAAGTTCTTCAAAAGGTTTTATGGCCTTTTCTGCAGAACAGTACTACTTAACTTCTGTTGCACGTTTCAGGCGCTATCCCATCGCTGATATCAGAATTGAACCGTTTCGCATTTAAATCCTCTATGTCAACTGTGACGCAAGTTTTTGAGCAATGCATAATCACGGGATACATAATATCCACATTTTCGTTGGACTGTATCGATGTGGGAGCGCATACTTGTATAACTTTTAACAAATACTGCTTAATTCATAGACGTACAAGACACGCTACCCTTGCCGTCATAATATCGGTATTTACAACGCTGTGAAAGGAATTGTTCACTATGCACCCGAAACCTCCCTGGGATTGTGGTTCTCCCTCCTCAACAATAATGTTTTACCATAATGAGCTCAATTCCTGCTTAAGCTTCGTTGGCCCGGGATCAACGTTAGTTAGTACACACACCCTGTGCCCCACCTTTTCCTGACCGCTACCAAAGCGCAAACTAGGCCAAAACGTTAATTTTAGCCATGATCATATGAGTGGGTTTGCCATAATTGTCACACTTGGCAGGCAAGTTGGAAATCGCAGTATGGCTGTTGTACTAAGCTGTTGTAGGATCATCGATGGACGCTACGTGCTTCGATTTTTTCCTATAGTCACCTTAGCCATATACATGGAAAATGGGGTGCTGGTATCCTATTCATACTATACGTTACATACCAACCATAACAAAAAAGCTTTTTAATGTAAGTCTTGTAGTTTTTTTTTAATTGGTCTTACTGAAGTATTTATTCCTATACACCATGGTAAAAGCTAAATTACTTTAAACTTGGGCTATAAACGAATTACTACCTACCTATCTTCATTAAAGTGTTGATTTTTACTGTAGACATTGAAGATAATAAATTTATTTTCTTTTAAATCTTACGAGGGCGCTATTAGAGTTCCTAGGTATTTGCTATTTTATTAAAATTATGCACTTAATATTTTTTTTTTACAATTAATATTTAAAGTTTAATGTTTTGTACTTCATATTTGAGAAATTTTATCATTTTGTTTCACAAGGGTAACAAAACAATAACATTTTAACACTATAGACATAATTAAATATTTTTTTTTTAGTTTCATCAGTACTAATAACAACACACTTGTTGGTATTTTAATTCCCTTACGCCCCTCAAATTTTACATAGTAACTTTAAAATTAAATATTAAAATAGACATACGACTACATTGGAAAAACACATCTGGGACTTACAACCAATTATTTTATAAAGTTAAAAAAACTGTATAGGTTGTAAGGGAAAAAGTTGAAAAAAAGGTCAGCGTAAGGGACAATGTTGCTAAAATGGGTAGGGCGTAAGGGACAAAATCTTCTAAACCATTAGTTGTAGCGTATCCAAACTAAAATAATTGAAAAGATCTTTAAAAATTAGCACTGGTCTTCTTTTAATGGATAGCTGTAAATCAAGGCAATCAAAAGTTACAAAAGGATTTGTAAAAAAAATTTCGTTTTTTGGCTCTCCTGAAAAGTCGTGCTTTGTCCCTTACGACAATTGGCATTTCCATGATCGATAAGGTAGACTCGCCTAAGATCGGATGTGACCGAAGACCGTATACTCGGATTTACTTACAAACTAGACGATATTTTGAACTGTTTGCGACATCGTTTGATTCGCCATTTCATTCTGCCCAACTCCTCATACCGCCGTCGGAGCTGCGACGGATAGAAACGGCGTACCGGAGTCTCAAATAAAAAGAAGGTTTTTTTCGGAATATTTCGGTGATCCGATCTTTACTCCAAAACTTAAATGGCGTTTTGTGGCGAGTACTTTTGATTTAGGTACTTCTTCATTCAAAATTCGACCGGAAATCGGATATTATCTCGCGATCTGTATACTACGATTCCGCCTATGACATCTGTATCCTAAGATCCGGTCTTCGCTCTCGGTTTTAAGATCGGACTAACCAGTGTCCGGTCCAAAAATATTCAGTGGTTCTCAAACTTTATTACTATAGAAGACTAGGAGGCCCGGCACGACTAATTGTTTTTACTGTCAATTTTGACTTTTTTTTAAATTCTAAATGCATAACTCGTAATACTTTCTGCATAGTGTAAATAGGTAGGCGTGGGGTTTAAAATAAAATGTTTTTTACAAGTTTAAGGAACCCGAGGGGCCACATTCCCTATGTTTGAGAATCTTTATTTTACATGTTTTTGGACGAGGAGGAAAGACCGGATTATAAAAACGCGAAAAAAAATTTAAAACATTGTACTAACTAAACCATAGGAAATTACGAGATCATCTATTGATATGTTGTTGCCAACTAAATTTCGGATCTTTTCCTAACGTGATCTTTATTACAATACCCGTAACAACGATTTTATAACATAGTCCGATCTTCGGAAAACCAGTAATTTTTTTTTCTAGCACTAGTAAAAAAAAGTCGTCTTTTTGAACGCCTGTTTTGCCTAAAGTATAGTAACTACGCAGATTACAAAATTTTGGGTAAATCTACATTTATTATTAATCAATTCATAGAAGAGTAAATCACAAAAATCGTAAGTTCACATAAGAAAAAAAAATCTAAATGCCTATGCTTCAAAATTTCTCCAATGTTCGTCCGAACTTAGGCGAGTGTACCTTATGTTGCATTTATTAAATAAAATAAAAAATGCAACGCTGGTATTCTGCCAAGACCATGGACAGTCGTATCAATGAGAGGTTTTCAATTTGACATCTCAGAAAAAAAAAACTAGTTTAATCACGCCACTATCGGAAAGCGCTTTGTAAAAGACTATAGGTCAAGTTATAATTAATAATTGAAAGCTCAAAATAAAATTGAAACTCGTCACGCGTCAGTCAGATAGTTTTTGTTTTGTTTTGTTCTTATCATTTCAAGATAATTTGAACTATATTGAATAACTTACATATGTTTATTTTTTTACACATCGCCATCTACGGGCGTATTAGGAAACTTCTTTTTTTTAATCAATCATTCAATCAAATGCACTCCATACATTTTAACGTAAATCAAAAGCACTTTTTATGTTTTATATTATTATTCGTATTTTATAATTTCCTAATATCTAAACATCGTTTAAGTCCATAATTTTAGTTGATGTACTTACCTCTACTAGGGCCATCGGTAAATAATAAACAAGCAATAATGGGCTTTATTTGTATTGTCACAGTTTCCCTTTTAGCATCAAACGGCCTGCCTTGTGAGACCTTTTGTTGTCGTGATGTTTATAGTTGGCTGCGAGTATTGTATAAACAAAATGCATGTCTGGTACGATACCCGTCTTTTTGAATTTTTTAGATGTAAGGTGATGTAAGTAACTCACTATTCTCATAAAATAAGATTAAATTTAAGTTATTGTAAGAAAGAGCGTTCTCCCCTAACACAGGTTATATACTTAAAAGGGGAGTTCTACTAAATGTTATGAAAACTTTGAAAAATAAACTTTATTTATTTATTATTATTTATTAAATCAAATCATTTGAAAAAATGATTTTTTTTTTTAAATGTCACTTCGAAAACCACTCATTGAATGGTTTTAATCTTTTTTTCAGTCCCCGTAGCATGACGCACCATTTGTCGAACCTTTCACTTTTAATCGCTTTTGACATTTAAATGCGTGAAAATGTATGGAGATGATTGGATTATTGTTCTAACGTTGGTTCCGAAACCATGTGTTTTGTTAGAGGGCTTTAAAACAATAATCCAATAAACTTATAGTGACCGTACAACGTTGCCGGGCATTAAGCCCACCCTTTAAAGCTAATTTGTGAACTTGACATTGGCAAAATACTCCACTGAAGTGGAGTCAAGTCCATTAAATTAAAATAATAATACTATTGGAGATGATCGATAAAAGTGACAGATAGATACGACAAATTCGACAAATGGTCCGTCATGCTACGTAGGCTGATCTAGCTAAGTCATGTCGTCATGTCGTGTTTGTATGGCACTCAATACCTTATATTAAAATTGGGCCTTATAATAAAACGAGCTTTCCCGGCTTACTTCGTTACGCCATAGAATATAAGATACTACAAAAGGCTTGGCTCTATAGACTATGTTCTTTTGACCGCCCAGAATGGCAGAATAAAAACAAACAACAACAACAAACCACCTGTCAAAATATGTAAACAACGGAAAAAATATTGCACCTTGGGTTACATTATTTGAGTTTAGGTAAGGATCCCTAATTTTTTGAAAATCTTATATAGCCTATGACACTCGGGGTTAATGTAGCTTCCTACCACTGAAAGAATTTTTCAAATCATTTCAGTATTTTCGGAGCCTATTCGTTACAAAAAAACAAACAAACAAATCTTTCCTCTTTATAATATTGGTATAGATTGCAACAAATTGGACATTTTAAAATTGTCACAGTCTAAAACTGCCATAAATCCTTCGAAACTGTAACATTTCCCAGTACCGACGACTGTAATTTGGAGCCATTATGTTGTATTGTAGTGACAAAGTGTCATTTAGTGCCTATTGACGTCTATTGTAGGAAATTATGTGCTAGGCTATGACATAATTACAATAATTTTAGGACTTGTCACTGTCACCATGTTATTTTTTTAAATAAGTATGTATCTTTTTTTCTTTAATAACTGCGTTAAATTTAGTAAGATTTTGAATTATGAGAGAAAGATAGGGCAATGGGCGGTCTCATCCCTAAAAAAGTTTTCTACAGTTAATAATGTTTGTTGGTAAAATAATTATACAAATTACGTACCTATAAGTTAGTAAGTTAATTTAATTGCATTTTATTACAATTAATATAAAAATTTGTTCATATAAGAATATTTAATAACGACTTATTTAAGGTATTTTAGTTTCTCAAACTTTCAATAAACTTAGTCCTTTATTTTATCAATACCTAATAATAATAACACTTCACACTCAGAGCCCCTAACAAGGAAGAACCTGTATCTAGGGTACCCGTAACACACACAGAGACGAACATCACACCCAGACCGGAAACAAACATCGATATTCATCATATATCACAATATTCGCCCCGCCCGGGAATCGAACCCAGGTGCACACGCTTACTCAGTCCACATCACTGCCAACTGAGCCACGGAGCAGTTGAAGCAGCCAATGTTTTTATACTGCTTGTATGTACTAAAACAACTAAAATTATTTATCTATACCAATATTATAAAGAGGAAAGATTTGTTTGTTTGTTTGTTTGTTTGTAACGAATAGGCTCCGGAAATACTGAACCGATTTGAAAAATTCTTTCACTGGTAGGAAGCTACATTAACCCCGAGTGTCATAGTCTACATTAGATTTTCAAAAAAATTAGGGATCCTTACCTAAACTCAAATAATGTAACCCAAGGTGCAATATTTTTTCCGTTGTTTACATATTTTGACAGGTGGATTGTTGTTGTTGTTTATTTTTTATTCGGTCATTCTGGGCAGTCAAAAGAACATAGTCTATAAAGCCAAGTCTTTTGTAGTATCTTATATTCTATGGCGTAACGAAGTTAGCCGGGAAAGCTCGTATTATATTTAGTTAAACTTAGATTATAGGTTGTGTTGCCGATATCTCAATTCTGATCAATTAAGGCAGGTGTGTCGGCTCATTAAGCTTAACTAACTGCGACAGTTAGATTGATTCAATCAAGATATGTGTAGGCGTCAGTTTCGACAAGGTTGGGCAATTCTGCAAGCTGGAGGGTTTCAAATATTTTGTTAATAGTTCGATTAAAGTGTTTATACTTTCCCAAAGTTCAAATGGCAAGGAAAGGGCAGGGATATTGATTGTTGCTTTGGTTAGTTTTAGACCAAATACAAGATTTTGTATGGTATTATTATTGAGATCCTTATCTTAACTTTTAAAGATTATCAACATTATACAACAAAGGGTTCACTGTAAAATGTCCCTTGCTGTTGCTGATGTTGGCACTATTAGAATACTACGATACTGTTAGCATGGATTGACAAGAAAATTTGCCAACATCACGGTTGAAGACCTCTTATAAGCATTTCTCTAGATTTAAGAAGTCGAAATTAGAACTTTTTGATACACAATTCAAAAAATTCATTACTTTTCCCACTTCAAAATACTTACATTAAAAAACATACGTTAATCATTATCGGCTTGTAAAATCATGAAATTCAAGTGTCTAGAATCATGCCCTGAGGCAACGCAATGCATGTTTGAACTTAGATCATTTATCATGATTTCTGCGCAGGGCCATGAATAAATGGCTTCCTACGTGGTGTGTACAGGATTGTGATCGTATACTCCTACTTTATTACTATTAATAAGTCAATGTGAGTCTAAAGACTAATATAAGAAACAAATTAGAATTACTAAAGGTAATGTTTGGAAGATGTGGCTTCATCACGCCAATGGCGATATTGCAGATTTAATTTTTTTTATTATCCCAGCCAAAAGACGCTCACTTCTGGAATAGCCCTCGCCCACAAATCGCCATACCGACTGGTCTTGACCGTCCTCCGGTGTGCTGTCGTCAGTTACTTCCCTCACTTCATAATCAGAAGCTTAGGTACCTTCTTTGCTTTAATTTATTTCTTACTTTTGTGCATCATAATTAAAGTATATAATATTAATATCAATAATAGTTCATTTATTTTATTTTATTTTTAGGCACAAAAATGTATGTATTATTGTATTATAATATGTATGTACATTGTTTTTATAAAATTGTTGCGCACTTGTGGCACGCTTCTGAGAAACTCTGGCACTTGCTGAAAATCAGCGCTGATGGTACTAACCACCAGCATATGCTGAGCTAGTACCATTTGACAGCTGCAGCGACACTCCACAGCATTGCACCACCGAGACACTGTATTTTTATTTTTTTTGTATTTTTTCTATTTTTAGTTTAATTTGTTTTTTCTTTGTTTTGTTATTTTCTTTGTGTTTTTTTATTTTTTATTTTGTCGTCAAGCTTGTAAATAAACGTGTTTTCTTTCTTTCTTTCTTTTCTTTGAAATAAGGTAATAATCTAATTTTTTTCTAACAATATATTAAATCTAAGTAGTTGTATATTATTCATATTATTATCTTTTAGCTTCACGGTATTTAAAGAATTATATCTTCTCTTTGGTCCCTTCTCTCATCTCTACATGTAATACAACTAACTCAATATTCAAAACCAACTGAAATGCCATTTTTTTATGTACATTAAAATAAATAATGATAATACCACAGCATTACTAAAAGAGAATGAGACTTCATTCAATAAAATGCATCAATAACAATATGATATAACCACAACCATGTCCGCTAGCTATCTAATTACAGCTGCTCGTAAACCAAGACTGGCATCGTATGTTCCCATTCATATCCTACACACACTAAAGCAATATGGTGCTATCTATCAAAGCTAGTAGCATGGCATATTGAAGGTGGCATGGTGTTAGTTACACATACAATATCATTAGATATACCTGATTCAGTTGCAGTCGACATGCTTTGTCTAGGTACATACATGGACCTCATTACACAATCATTAGATTGTCATTTTTGTGTTTTGATTTGAGATCTGAGAGCTCAAAATAGTCATATATAATGTCAATTTATTTAAAAACTTCTCTAAAGATAGCTTAATACACAAGCAAATTACAATTCATTGTAACTCTGCTATTTTCACAATTTGATCTTGAAAAAGCATCTTGTCTCTCAAGAATTTGTTTTTCACATACTTACTATGGATCAGCATTATTCAAAATACTTCAGTCAGTTTATTCAACAATTCAACTTCACCAGATAATTCCTTATTTGTTCTTGCTGCGATCAAACTAATTAACTACAACCAACAGGAACATGTAACTTTAACTTTTCCTTCGGCATCGCATAAAGCGCACGCTAAATCTAGATTGCTTAGTTTATCTCTCGCTATTCTAAAGTCTAAACCAGCCTAAGCTACATTTCTATGTGTGCAACAAAGCTGTGTGAATAAAAGTATTAGAGAATTACATTAGTGTGCGTAGCGACGCAACACAGCGGTCGTCAATCATGCGGCCGCATTAATCTTGTGAAGACAACTTGATAGGTCATCGGTGTCCGCTACGGATTTCGAAGGGATATTAGAGGTTAGATGTGGTATATTTGTCATTATACAGGGTGTTTCTGACAAGGCGGTAATAAATCAAAGGAGGGATTCTGCTCACCATACCTAACAACTTTCCCAAAGCAACATGGCACGTAATCTCAAAACAAAAATCAGCCGTTCCGTACATTGACCCCGTCAGCTGATCGAACCAATGTATGGACCAGCTGTTATTTTTTTTGAGATTTTGACCCATGTTGCTTTGGGAAAGTTGTTAGTTATGGTGAGCAGAATCCCTCCTTTGATTTATTACCGCCTTGTCAGAAACACCCAGTATGTAAATTCTTTCGTTATAGAGGTAGGTTCAGATCAGTATGCCAACAATATGATCCTACTAACTAAACTTAGATATTAGTATTGAAAATATCTGTTGAACTAATTGGCTGAACTGACGCCAGCCGCCATGTTTAGCGTGTGGCCTCTTTTACTAACTTATTGACTGTCTTTTGGAACGTACATGGATTCATAAATGGATGTTTGTGTGCAGATAAAAAAATAATTGCTGAAATTATAATTGATACTTATTATTATAAACATCTCAATCGTGTGTGTCTGAACTGAACATAATAAGGATTTCCATTGATCTTTAGTACTTATTCTTGCGCTATTCTCATCTTGTACTGATTAACAACTTTACTTATGTAGTTTGACTAATTGTGTGTAATTTGAGTATTCGACAGTTACAATATGTAATTCAAGTAAATTGAAATTATTATTTAGTATTTGACATTTTATATACAATTATACATTTCAAAATTTTGACATTGTTTACATAGTACTTAAATAATTAAGTAACTACTTATTATTTTTTATATAATTTTTGTACAATATTTTGACGATCACATTATACTTTGACATTTTATTATACAACTTTGTATGTAATATGAATATGATAGTGTGAAATAAATGAATCTAATCTAATTTAAATGAAGCGTAAACCATTGATTGTTGATGTTATTTATCGTGCCATTGAAATAAATGTATATTCTTTCTTTCTTTCTTTGATTGTCCAAGTCCAAGAGACTCTGCATTGAATATTTCAATAAACAAAGACCGCATCCAAAATCCACCTTTGCATCCCACATCAACTCCCAAGCGACCGCCGGTAATAAATCGTGTTAAACAACTAGGTTGTGCCGTTTTATCAAAGTCAATCGACATCGCCGCCGCTGAGTAATTATGTTACACGATCAACACTACCGGATGGTGTTGTGTGTTGCTTGTAAAATACTTGAGACGCGGCCTCTTTGAGATTGCTTAATATCCTATCTACAACTTTACTACCCGTGACTTTAATAAAGTCTGTTCCTTTTATCTTGTAGATAATTCCATGTTCAACCATTTTAATTTCAACTTCATAAAGTAGTTATTTTCTCCTATTGATGTTATTAAAATTTCTATGTTTTCGATTAAATCTGATTTTTCTTAACTCAAACCAAACATAATTTAAAGCGAACGCAATACGTTAATGCAATGGATAGTTTAACTAGCCTACAATTATGGCCTCTCTTGCAATATTGCTTTTCTTTCTATTTGCTTTTTTTTGTATTAACTTTGACACTCTAGCTAGAGGAAGAAAAGCATCTTTTTTGCAAATATGGCACTAATAATACCTCTGGATTGGTCTGTTTAAGAACAGTAATGTAGCTGGATATTTAAGTACATTATAGTAAAAATATGTCCCTGAAAACATCTTAGTTTAAAAAAGAGTTAAAATTATTCTGCATAAAAGCAATCATAAACATCAAATGTTTGAGTAAATCGTATAAAATACTTCCCCTTCCTGCATGCAGCAATCAAAAACAACTTTGTTTATTATATCCGCAAGCTTCTCGTCAATGAGTTATGGACGCCGACTCCAACGCTGGCATTATTTATCTTTCATCAATCATACTTTTTTCGACGCTCGGCCCGTCAAAGGTTTGTTTGTATGTTTACTATTACTTACCGATTAAGGGATTTTAGATATTTAGTTGCTAACTTGTACAATCACAATTTCCATAAGATCATTAATTAACAAAACAGAAGTCCTCAAAACTTCTTTTGGTCCAAAACTAAAAAAGTGCGTTGTATTAGCGTATTAATTAAATTCACCATTTATTCACTAATTTCTTAAATTAACAATAAGCTCTTGTAGTATTTTACTTGTCATCGGCTCACTCCAACAATTTAAATTTCAAATATCTTCAACCAAATTCTTGGCAATCGAAGGCACTTTGACTCATACATAGTTTGTAGGAAAGAATCCCTTTGAAACAAAGATGCCACGAAGAAAATTACAATACAAAACTAACATCAATTTTCTAAATATTATTTACTTACTGAGTACGAATTTTCGCTGGCAGCGAACGCCATGCAAACTAATTTCTTGAACGGAAATATTTAATCAGTATTCATAAAAATGACCGGGGACCTGGTGTTCAACAAGGATCAACACTAGGGCCAATTTTATTCCTTATCTATGTTGATGGATTTGTCAAAAGCTTTTGATAGTCTCGGTTCTCTCGTGTTTATGGCATACAATTCTCAACACAGTTTGTTATAAATAAAGCGCACAATGCGCGCTGACAGACGGACGGGCAGTGCTTTGTCGCGCGACTGACGTGATGTGTCTGTTATTTGGTTTCAACTAGAATAGGTTTGGATTATAGATAGCCCTGCGTTATCTGTTGTTTTCATGTATTTTTATTATGTTTTCCAAACCCATTTTTGTTAAATGTAAGGTCTAATCTATGTTTGAATGTTAAGAATTTAAACTTTTTATGGGACCTTTGTCTACCTATCAATATCCATCTTAAAGGATAATGTTAATGCGAGATCAATATTTGATATCTTATAACACAAAAAATACAAATGATGTGCTGATTGTTGAATATTCCAGCGTTTTTTTTTATGATACTAATAATAACCGCGTACATACAGTATTCGATCACGAACATTGTTGATTGAAAAGTAGGTACTTACTAGCACACTGGATTAGGTTCGTGTAAGACCGGTCGGAATGACAATCTATGGGGGTGGCCTATAATAATAATAATGTTTATTTCAGACATACATCTATATTTTGTTAGTATTATGTACAGACTTAAGAATAAATTAGTATGTTAACCTAACATTTTGTACATTCTAGTTTGGGGCTCCCAACCCCGCAGACCCCGCCATGTGCAACCTTGTCCAGTGCTGCAGCAGTGGAGAAGCCTATGTTCAGCAGCGGACGTCTTTCGGCATAGATGTTTAAGATGAATAATAATAAATCGTATCTACGTTTAAATCAGCTCAGTCCCACTCGCATAGTTGGCAGGTCTCTGAATGAGACTAATTGCATAATTCACTGCGATAGTTATTAACTATAGTGATAAATTGCTGATTTAAATACGTTAGGGCATTATCTGGGCTACTGCGCAACTCGGTAATGGATATTGTCAGTTGTAATGTACTGATGGTTTGAGTGTTAATTATGTTACTTTATAAATGAAATGTCGGTAAATTTGGCATTTTAGAATTCGATAATTTGTTTGAGCACTAGTTCCCAGACCTCGTGTAATTCCCTGTGACAGTACTAAAAATGAAATTAGCCAATTTTGAGTCAAGCAAGACACGCTCTGTGTTAAATTTTTAGTAATTTATGATAAGTGATCGTATAGTCTCGTCATTATCATCTCAGCCGTAAGATATTAACTTACACAAATAAATAAAAATATATTTATTAAAAAAATATAATACCTACTTTATCATTTAGATATTAAATAATTTACCATGAATCGGTGTCAGCGTTAGTGTTGTGCGCAATGGGTCGGACACTAATCCGCAGGCAGTTCTCCGCGAGACATAAATTTGTCGTGACAGCGCGGACAGCCGAGACGACTAGGGATGGGACGCGAGCGTGTCGAAAGTTATATAAAATAGTGTGGTGTTTTAAAATAACTATTTACAGTAGGTACCTAGATGATATTAAATTGGGTTTAAATAATATTATGATGAGGGCAGCATGTTATCCGAGCACAGTGAGAGTTTTTTTTAATAAGACACATATTTATCTTGGTAAAAAAATTTGACTGCAATTAGGTAAAAGTGAAGGTCGTTTGTCTCCCATGCGGCTCAATTTGTCGAATCTTTCTGTCACTTTTAAACGCTGTTGTCATTTAAATGACGGAAAATGTATGGAGATGATCGCCAAAAGTGACAGATATAGATACATTGAACTATTATTACTAACGTATGGAAACGACAACCCCGAACTGGTTCTTGCGCAGTGCGTTGGATCTAATTAGCTCCACCGCGTTTATGTGGCGTTTATGGCGCTTTAGCGCTGCATGTTATAATAGTTTAGTTAGACGACGATAGTTTGATCAAGCGCTGCAGCACAGACGGGGCTTATCTTATCATTTGCGACACGATTTTTGTAAGAGCGAGCGTCTCTATACGTAGTAATTACAGCTCACTGGATAGATATGACAAATTCGACAAATTGTCTGTCATGCTACCACAGCAGGGAAATAAATGTGAAACGCAGCAATCAACAGAAAGCTCAGACCTTGGTCTGTCCGAATAGCAAAACATTACCTACAGATACATGTAAATTAAACAACTGAAATGAATTATCGATACAAACATTATTCTTTCAAAAACAAACGCGATTATAGATGTCAACCGACAAAAAGTAGTGTCACCCTTGCGTCCACCACGCGAGCAATGTCACCCCGTTTCGTCACGTGACATGTGACATGTGCCACCAGAGAGACGAGACATGGCGCGATTGTCACGCCCGCGACCGCGAGCTAATTAGCTAATTGCAAACTATCCGCGCTATTTCAAACTTTATTTTTTAAAATATAAGTGCTAAATTTGCGTGTAAATAGTTTGGCGATTAGTCAATTATTAAATTTTATTGTGCGTTATGGTGTGACATTAATTAGGTTTAATTAGGTTTGGCATTTGATGCGTTTTTAGGATACCGTTAACAAATCACTTATAATAATTTAAATTACCTAATTTAAATTATTATAAGTGATTTGTTTTTTGTACCTAGGTACCTACCTAGGTACAAAATACGCTTGCTTCTGTATTAGAACGCGATTTTGACTGCTGCCGTAATAGGACGTTTTACCCTATTAGATTAATATTTCCGAGTTTTTTTCTTTGTATTTTGTAAGCATACTTTACTCAGTTAGGTGCCGTACTAAAACTGGTAAAGTTACAAAATTTAAAAAATACTTTTAACTACCCTATTTTGTAATCTTAGCTTTCTATTAGCAACTGTTTTAGTTGTAGGTTGTCTGTCAGTTTGTTACGGAACTCTTTTGTATGCAATACTTTAAATAATGATATATATTGAAATATAAAATTATATTTTTAATTGCTATTATCAGCGTTGTTAAAATATATTTGTATGCAATTATTCTATTGAAATGTGAAATTATTACCGCTTAATTATAAGTATTTATTTTATACAAAAGGTTCTTTACAAATTGAAATATCAGTTTTAAACTAGGTTGCGCAAACGTGGCCCTACTACGGATTTAAAAGAAACTAAATAACTAATAAAAAAAAATGATTTATTTTACATAATTAATTGAACGAAGTGAATTGGAATCATCATTTTTATCTCAGAGAGAGACAACGAGTAGTGTACTAAAATGAAAATGAAAAATTGACTATTCAATATAGGATAGGTACAGTGGCGGACTAGGAGGCCGCAACAGATTTGTCTATGGTTTCGTCAGGTCTAGACTGTATTGCCAAAGAACAAGAGCTATTTCGCAATACAGAAAAACCGGAAGTGTTACGGCGACCTAGTCCGCCACTGTGTTATTGTGAGTCATTTAGACTTACAATACCTTTAATCATTAATCTAATGAGATGGACCTCTTTTTTAAAGCTTTAAAACTTGAAATAATATATTTATGCCGCTCAGTTATAGAAAAAATCTCATGATGGCGGCTGAACGCATGCTATCTCGCGTTTATTAGTATGAGAGAAGAGTTAAGACTAGAGACAGTTCATACAACGGCCGCCATTTTTAGATTGTTTCTTTATGTGCGCAGGTTATTATATCTTCGTGTAAAAGTGTGCTTAAAAGTTTCAAAGAGCGGTACTAAGGCCTGCATTTCACAATAGCCCGTCATTCAATCCCGACGAGGTTAATCACGCGTGACGTGATAACTTATTGGCGCGTCGACACGCCTGATTGACGGCTGGCTCAGTATTGCAACCGTATTAGGATTGAATTGAAAATGAGCCATTAAAGGTACTATTCATATATGTATAGGCAACGCAATACAAACGCCCATAAAACGGAAAAATCCCAATTTTCCGTTTCCGTGAAACTAAAGTCGGTGACAGCTCAATTTGAGTAAGTGGCAATGGGCAAAACCGATGGTTCCTAGGACCGAAAACTTCTCGACTTAACGGGAGTAGAATCATTTGACAGAGGAGGGCTCGTTTGGGGGCGTCTCCAGGCGACCATTGTCGTAAGGCAAGGCAAACATTTGTTTGCATGAGCCAATTGGTGGGCACCCTGAACTACCTCGCCTCTATCAGTATAGGATACTTTACCAAATAAGGTATCAATATTAATAAGATTAGTCTAATTGACTTTCAATAAGTGATATCTTGTATCCTGTATTGAATAAATCATTTTTTACTTTACTTACTTCTCGAGTGATGACCGCGCACCGGTAGATACAGATTAGACAGACACCACACAATGTGGTAAGACTACTTGGTGGGTATTCCGGGTTAGAACTTGATGAGGGTACAACAAGACCGTGAAGGAGTGGATATCTTTTGGTTTTATTTTCATTCACCTCCGTCATTAAAAATGAAAAAAAAAAAACAAAGTATTACGTATGCCGCACGCAAAATACAAACCTATTCCTTATTTAAAAACAAACAAAAGCAAAAAATTTAAAAGAAAAAAAAACAACATCATTAGAAGCCTCATTGCGCAATTTCCTCTCACAAGCTCCAAAACCCAGTGGCACAAGCATGAGCACAAAAATCGGGTAATCCCTATCACGAGAGTCACGTTACGTCACGTCAGGGAGACGTGTGACGCGCCCCGTGATATATCGCTTGTGTGACGTTTGGAACTTGGATGGAGCAACTTTTTGAGTAGCATAATCATCATCGTCTAATGGTAAATGACAATCTATAGACGTCCACTGGCTGGACATGTCGACCCCACAGGTTGCGAAGGGAGTTTGCCGTAATCGCCTCGTAAAATCAGCCGGGATGGCGATTGCAGGGTGGCTGGCTACTGGCTATTCAAGTATTTTAACGAAGGACGCTTTACCTTTCTTCGAAAATTAATATTTGGGTAATTTGGCTAATCTTATGTCAGACTAACTTTATTAATATATATAAAACTCTTCCGTTACTGACTGACTGACTGACTGACTGACTGACTGACTGACTGACTGACTGACTGACTGACTGACTGACTGACTGACTGACTGACTGACTGACTGACTGACAGACAACGCAGAGCCGAAACTACTGGGCGTAGCGGGCTGAAATTTTGCATGTAGGTTCCTCAGGGAGTGTAGGTGAGCACTAAGAAGGGATTTCCCGAAATTCCCACGGGAACGGGAAAAAACGAGATTTTTGTGTTTATGAGAAATCTGCGCGGGAAAAACCGCGGGGAAGCCTCTAGTTTATTATATAAATATTCCGTTATTGACAGACTGACTGACAGACAACGCAGAGCCGAAACTACTTGACGTAGAAAGCTGAAATTGGCACGTGGGTTCCTTAGGGAGTGTAGGTGAGCACTAAGAAGAGATTTCCGGAAATTCCAACTGGAACAGGTTTTTTTTTGTGTTAATGAGAAATCTGCGCGGGAAATACCGCGGGGCAGCCTCTAGTTTGAAATAATTTAAGAGCTTGTGATAGTTTTTCTCGGCTAATCGTGGGTCCGGCTCTTGAGCTGGTGCCTCTGCTTAACCCATCGGGGAATAAAAAGGCGTGAGATTATGTTAATGATAGTTTTATTTCTTCTATTTCTTTCTGACTCGGGCAAAGCCTAAAGGTATACGTTTTTTTAGTTCTAAGTCCATTGTCTCTGCAGTTTGTGTAACGATGCCCGGCGTGACAAGCCGTCGCGGGCCTGTCACATTGTCACACGTGACAAAAACGTCGTATGGTAATGTGTGCGTATAAAAGCCTGTTAGGGGCGTAATCAGTTTTTCTTTTTGACTTGTTTTTCTTTGCATCTAGTAAGTAGATTTAATGTCTGGTGTATATTTTTTTGTTATTTTCTTTTCAATTTTTTGGGTCGTAGAATTTTTTTTTTGAAGTAATAAGGTTTAATTAGGTAAGTACACATAATTTGTAAATTTTCACATCCATTTATTGATTTCCTTCAATAAAATTACAATTAACTTTAGTAGTATATATACCTTACAGAAATTGTCATTTTATCTCAAAAATATTCAATATACCTACCTACATGTACTTTTTGATCCAAGTAATTATTCCTGCAGGCTTATTATTTGCAGAAAACAGACTTTCGAACGCGTGTCTGACAACGGAATCAGACTCAGACAGAACCACAGAATTACAAATAACAATAATTATTATGCCTTTTCTGTTCAGCCTTTGAGACGTCCATGGCTGGACATAGCCTCCTCCACAGACACTTTATCACGTAGGCCAAAATCGCCATAATGGCGATCGCTGTATAACTGTTTAAAATTTTCAATGAAGAACAAAGCTGCCCATCATTTAAAAATTTACTTTTTGTCTCCTATACTATACTGACGTCCGCGGCTCATTATTACATGACTTAATCCAGTCTACCTAAGTTCAAAAGGTACATGGGACCAAAAAAAAAAAAACTTGCTTGCTGTTATACAAATAGTTAAATATATCTGTATTTGAGTACAATGAAGTGTATCTCTATCTATCCATTTAAGTACATTTAACTTGGTCCAATTCTAGTATTTCCCAACATCTGTGGTCAGACCGCAGCGGCGGTCGACAGCCGGGCGCGTCTCGCGGCGTCTTGACAACGCGCCATTACTTCCGCCTCCGACTGTCACGACGTGAGATGTAGTGATGTCCACAACTACGTCACTTATTTATTTTATTGATACTTTATTAGGTTTACTTCTTTTTCAAACTTAGGATACCTTAAGTGGTAGGTAGAGCGTCTTCTAATCCTTCCTTTTCCCTTTCAGCTGCTTGACTTCGTGATTTTTATTACTTGTACTTAATAAGTAAGTAATTGTTAGAGGTCATCGCAGTATTAAATCTAAAATACAGAGGAATAATGACATTGATTTATATATATTTTTTTTATGTAGCCTTTATTGTGTCCCACTGCTGGGCAAAGGCCTCCCCCCTTTTCCTCCATTCCACTCTATCCAGTGCCACCCCCAACCAATCCCCCTGAAACTTGTCAAGGTCGTCCCGCCATCTCCGCCTGGGTCGACCACGCTTTCGCCGTCCATCATTCGGAACCCACTCGGTAACGATTTTGGCCCACCGGTACGGGTCCATTCGGCAAACGTGGCCGGCCCAGTTCCATTTTAACTTGGCAATTACTGCACCAACATCGCTGACTCCTGTTTTTGAGCGCAGTATTGGGTTACTTACACGGTCGAGTAACGTAATGCCTAAAATACTGCGCTCCATCGCCCGCTGGCAAATCTTGATTCTGGACTTCTGTAGTTCCGTTAAAGACCAGGTCTGAGCGCCGTAGGTAAGGATGGGTAGAATACACACGTCGACGAGCTTGCGCTTCAGGGTAATTGGAAGATTACCCTTCATTAGCTCCTTCATGGACCGGAAGCTCTTCCAGGCGTTATCGATGCGGCGATCGATCTCTTTATCTTGCCTGTTTTCGAGGGAAACTATCTGGCCCAAGTAGGTATACTCGTCAACGTAGTGTATTTGCTGCGCATCCACCTCGATTCCGCGTTTCAGGCCGTTTGTCATGATTTGCGTCTTTGAACGGTTCATTCTGAGTCCAACCTCAAGACTCGCCGAGCTCAAACCTTGTAACATTGTCTGCAATGTCGGTGCATCGGAGGCGAACAACACAATGTCGTCGGCGAAACGAAGGTTTGTAATCCTTTTTCCGCCAACGTCAATGCCTCTGTTCGCCCACCGGCCGCCAATGTCCTGAAAATCTCTTCCAGCGTGCTCGTGAAAAGGTTCGGAGAAAGCGGGTCCCCTTGTTTCACCCCTTTTTCTATGAAGAAAGCTGGACCAGGCAGATGTAATTTGATATCTGCTGTGCTGTTATTGTATATAGCTTCTATTAAATCTATGTATGTGGGTGTGATCTTTTGATTTCGAAGTGCAGCGAATATTGACTTGTGGGTGACGCTATCAAAAGCTTTGGCATAATCAACAAAGGCTAGGTATATAGGCTTGTTGTATTCACTACACTTCTCAATGATTTGATTGAGAGTTTGAAGGTGGTCTGTGGTAGCATATCCAGGTCGGAAGCCAGCTTTTTCGGGTGGTTGATTAGCATCAAGCTGATTTTTAATGCGGTTATGAAGGACTTTAATAAAAATCTTGTATAAATGGGAAACAAGGCTAATGGATCTGTAGTTGTCGAGATTTGACCTATCTCCCTTTTTATGAAGGAGTATTATGTTAGAATGGCAGAATCTGTCTGGTAGTCTTCCTGTATATAATATGGCGTTGCATAGATTGGTAATATGTGGAAGCAGAGCGCCCAGCTAGCACACTAGTGGAAATTGCAGCCTAAATTGTTACTTTAGGTGGTTTAAGAGTAATTCAAGGGTTCTAGTGGCAGGCTAAAGTTGCATAACAGCTTCCATAAGCGTCTATAGCTGCAAAAGTTACTAAGAGTGGCAAAGTTCCACCCAGTATTACCTTAACCTGTATAATAGTTCGTTTTAGAACTCTTTTGCCACTACAGTCTCTAGAACAGAGTTAAGCAATACTTTTTAACACTTACGGTTGCATATGAGTTGCTACTGGAGCTCTTATACGCCTGTAAAGAAATAACTGTAGCCTGTAGTAACAAAATCCACTACAGAGCTACTGCTAGTAATATAAGGGTAATAAATATATTACTGTAAGCTCTATATAAGAAGCAAGGACTACTATAAGTAATGCAATAGTAATAAAATGTTCCTTTGAGCAGCCTACGTTATTCGCAATTTTTGTTCTAAATAAAGAAAAATGTGCGAGGGTTCCGTCGGTATAATACATTTTAATACCAGTTGGAGATCAAATATTAAAGACAGGTGTCAGGTTTAAAGTATCCAATGTTTGTTTTGTGTTTCTGAGCAAAATAATTACTCATTTCTTTCCCAATCCACTAAGCAGTTTAGGCGTGAAAGCGTAACAAACATACAAAATAGTTTTTTTTTATATAGCCTCTTTAGTATTCTACTGCTGCGCAGACCTCCCTCGCTTGCTTCCAGTGGTGTCTCATTGCAGTCTCCGGACACTCAGTTCCTAACATACATACTTATTCACTTTTGCAATTATAAAAAGTATTTTTTTTGTTAGATTTCTTAAAACTAATATTTACTATTTCCAATTATCTTCAAGGATACCTGATCTTTATTGTAACTTTGGTTGAATAAGTAAAGTGTTTTAAAACAAGAAAATACTTAGCATTGCTGTAGCTCTATGCCGTAAATATAATTTTTATTTGTTCTTATACTTGGCAATGGCAGAATCAAGGATCCCTAAAACACTTACTCAAATAATTAAAACTCGGAAAAGGGGATCACTTTTAAGAATATTAGTAACAGAAGAGTAATAAAAATCACTCTAAGGCGTAAACAGGGAGAACTAAGCACTTTGAGTTCTGCAAGAGTGCTATTAGAGAGAATTTTGCAGGCTTAGGTTGTATTTTGTAGACGCCATTTTATTTAAAAAAAAATAGGTTTTTATAATTGACTTTGAGGTTATATACAATATATCCATGTACAATTTTACGTATTTCTTACAAAAAATGGATTGATATAGCATTATTAGCTCACAGGCATATTACATGCAATGATTTGGGAATGCTTTTAATTTAAATTTGTAGATAAAACAGAAAATATTTTACATTATAATTGTTTTTACTTTGCATTCTGATATAATTACGGAAGCGCGACAAAATTACTCAAAAAAATATCATTAACATTCACAGAAAACTTGTCTGCGTTTAAAAATTTGCTTTTATACGAACTGTAAAACCTAATAGCACCATCTTAATTACTAAATATTAAATTAATGGCCGCCGATATCCGATGAGCATCCATGGAATTTTAAAACTTGTATTACTTGTGAATCTGTTTGTCACAAAAACCAAACACTTCGCGTAAATTATTTATCATTCATTCACAGTTCGTTCAATCTCATTCACTAGAAAGTGCTAGAGGAGCGCTATAAGAGAGTTAATGGTTTGTTGCAGCCTTAGTAGCACCTCTGTGCCACCGTTATAGAGCTTCAATAGCACTCATAGTTGCATAAAATTGTGCCCAAATTGCTGCATAAGGGTTGCATAAGGGTTCCAGAGCACGCTATAGCGCTTAAGTCTATTACTATAAGTAATAATCGGACATGCTCCAAAGCTCTTATGCAACCAAATGTGCTGCTTGGTTCACCTAATTGATTACCTTGATTTATAATAATAAAATTTAATTTAATCACATTAATTTAATTAGAAAATTGCATGCCATGACAATTTTATCACAAAAAAAAAAACCAGGCAAAATAAGTTTAAAATCAAAATAATAATAATGTTAACATTCAACATAAATATCAGCAGTTTTCCTACTGAAATTCATTTATTACACCACCACTCAACAAAATTTACGTAAGTAGGTATTGTATTGAATATCGTCATAAAATTAATATTGATTTCCAGTAACAGAAACTTTATAGAAAACACAAACCGCAAATTTATCGACACTTATATCGATAAAACTTCCCAGCCCTATTTTCCTGCATCAGACAGTGAGGTGTCAATTAGGACGCACCGCGACGCGCGTCGAAGGCGCATTCATCGCATCGCAATCGCATCGGAACCGCATCGGAACTGCATTGAAACTCGCTCGCGTCAAGACTGCACGTCAATCAGACTGCAGGTGTGTGAAGGTTTTGTGATTAAGCTTCGAGGGGTGTCTGAAGTTTTGCTTGTTTATGAATTTTAATGAGTTTTGTGGATGTATATAGGGGTATTTTATTAAACGAAATTGTTAACAACTTTTAAAAGAGTGATCTGGCTTATTGATTATTATTGCCAGAATGCTTTTAAGACTCCGTACTTTGAAGCTTCTTACCTAATTAGGTATGAGGGTCCCCCACCCTCGCAGCTGTGACATGCGCGCGTCAAAATGCGAAATGTCGCGGCAGTTTTAAATTTTATTACTTTTCATACAAGCCGAAGTTAAATCGAGATGTTTATACCTACCGCACAATTTTTCTTTCCGATTTTCGTTTCAGCTAACAAGAATTTGCGTTTAGGTAAGGTATTTGTAATAACGAGTTTTTTTTAAACCATCTGAGAAATATAAAACAGATTTCTTAATTCTGAAAAATATAGATGTAGGATTTAGTTTAGACAAGTTATTAAAAAGTAACAAGATGTAATGAATTTCACTCTGTAGAAATAAATATCAAAGTAAACCCTTTTTGTAGTGTTTTCTCAATATAAATAAAACACTACTGGTTGTTTTAATTTTAAACAAATAACGATATAGTTTGAGTTGATAACTTTTTTTATTTGGAACTAAAATCACACCCTAAGGCCTCCTTTACGAAGACGCGGCGTGTTGTGCGGGATGTCGTGTGGGCTCCGACGCGGGCGCCCCACCACGGGCGCCGCCGCTGCGGGCGCCGCCGCGGGAGCCGACGCGTTTCCTTATACGATATCGAACATAGGCCTATGCGCGTCTCTTTAAACGGTCTCATACTATTGCTATACATTTGATTTGGGCGCAGCACGCCCCGCACGACGCCTCGCGCAACGCCCTGCGTGCGGCCTGCAAATGCGGCCTACGGGTGGATAAAATATGGATGCCTTTTTTATTCACTCACAGATTGTATTGCCATATTGTAATTTACATGAGAACTGCTCGCATAAGTATATATATTTTTTATATAAAAGTAAATTGTGCCTTTCCTCCAATTTTTTTGTAACCAAACTAATTTTTGATACTGTTACTTTTTAATTTATAGAAGAAGATTTTAAAATTGACATTGTTACCTTTCAAAAAGACTTTTGTTAACTAGGCAGTACATCTCAGCCGCTGTACACATTAACATGCATTCATTTTCTTGTAAATAGTGTACCTAACCATGTGTAAATATATCATCCCTTCTTCAACCTCTGGAGTTATTTCTACTGCAGGCGGGCGGACATAGGAGTTCTCTAAATTGGCGACCTACGACGATTGGATTACAAAAACCGCAAAATTTTCAACACTCGCCCCACCAGTTCCATTGTAAGTGGCGACTACCTGCCTTCTTCTGGAGGACTCTGGGGGACTTCTGGAGAAGCGCCTCGCCGACTAATATAATAATAATCATCATCATCATCTCGGCTGCCCAAATTCAAAACCTAGTAACGGTGTTTTTGCAAAAAAACCGTTTTTGTCATTTTTCGACTTACTAGGCGGTATAGATTTGATATGAACCTTAAAACACCCAGTTTCTTACGTAATTTTAAAAATAAAATTTAGCAAGTCTACCCAATTTGGAAAAGTTATTGAAATTTCCATGAAGTACATATTCTTAACATAGCGCATGTCGGATTACAAATAAAAAAACCTAGAAACTCAACCGACTTACTAGGTTATGAATTTGAAAGCTGACTTACTATGTTTTGAATTTGGCGCCGATTATAAAATCAATCAAATTTTGATGGAATTTAGTAAGTTACAAAAACAGTATACAAATTTGGCTGAATTAACCACGAGTCGTAACCAAATCGTAAACAAAACTTAATTCTGCCACAAATAAATCATTTGTATAACTTTTAAATGAATGCACTTCAAAAAATAACATTTTTCATTCGAAACGTACAACTAAAAATATAAAATGCTTTAAAAAGTAGAGAATTAACTCAGAGATTGTATTTCAAAATTTTTTTCATTGTCATATTTGGGTAAATAAAAAAAAATAAAAATAGTGGGATCGATTTAAGTGTGACTATAGTCAACAATATAGTCAAACTTTTGGTCAAACACCGAAATCGCTATTGCGTCTGGTTTCTTCGGGGCAACGAATTAAAGTGGTCGACCCGTTTTTTGGCTCTCCTGAACATTTTTGTTAAAACGAGTTACTAGGTTTTGATTTTAAGCAGCCGATCTCACACGATAGCGTCCACTGCTGGACATAGGCCGCAACCTTTACCAGGTCGTCTAACCACCTTCAGGGGTGTGAGACCAGCGTTTGGAGGGTGATTTGAGGTGAAGGTGAACCTTGAAGTGAGGGGGGGGGGATTCCATAAAAATTAAACTGAAAAGCAAAAAATAAAATCTTTTCATCAAAAAATTAAACAGCCGAAAAAACCGAAAAGCGTTAAATAAAAAGGAAACATTTTCTATTAAGACATAAATTACTGCCTTCTTAGGGTAATTTGAGTAAGTATACCACGTAATATTGTGCTAATGTAATATTAATATTGTGTTATCGGCGCCACAGAACTAACAAAGATATGATTTAACTATATAAGTACCCTTTGATTTAAGTTTTATTTGTGGGAATAAAAAAGGTAAGTTTGTAATGCGACGGTTTTATAAATGTAATATCGGTATCAAAATTGGTTTCTTTCAGCTCCATACAGATCCTAATCAGATGTTATGGTTCATTGTTTTGACATCTGTTGTCAAAATTTGTTTACATTTGAATAAAAATAAAACGAAATACGAGAGCGCGAAAACAAAAATTTGACACAGAACCGGCCTCGGCCGTGGCCACAAGGGTACTGACGGGGTAGGGAGCGGCGCGGCATGGCATCGGACCGCGCGAAAACGATGTTTTTTTTTTAGTTTTTGCTGGTTTTTTGTCTTTTCGTTAAACTTAAAAATTCTTACTATAGTAGTATGTCTAAAATTTAAGGTCAGCAATTTTCATTCCAAAAATCAAATAAAAACAATCAGCGGTTTAAAAATAAAATGGAAAAAACGGAACAAAAAGGGGTAACTTTGAGATTTTTTTCTATCAACTAAAATTAATTAGATCCTGTTTTCCTTTAGTATGATGACTAGATTAGATCCTTAACTAACACATATATTTTTTTCAGAATGAAGACATCAATTTTGTATGTCTCAGATTGTTTAAAAAAAATTTCAAAAACACAAATTTTTGAAGTACCAAGCCTTAATATTATTTTACAGAAAAATACCACCGCCTTCAATAAATTTAAACATACATAAACTGATAACTTCCTCTTTTCTTAAGTCGGTTATAATAGTTACTTACTAAAACCTTCTCCTGAATGTAACAAATACTTTTGTGAAAACTGCTTCAAAATCGGTCAGCCAAACTCGAGATAATTCGGACAAAAATCAATACACACATACATACATACAGGTCAAACTGATAACCTCCTTTTTCGAAGTCCGTTAAAAACGTCGTTTTTTATATCACGCCAAAGCCAAACCTTTTTGTTTCATCTGAGGTAGGTAGATTTCAATAAATAGGTAGGTACCTACGTATCTAAAATTCGTTTATTACGGAAATTAAAATTATTTAGATACCTATCATAAATAAATTAGTGGAAAACCCCGTTAATCTTATCTTTAATATACAAGTATTATTTATAAATCATTTTATAGTTAAATCAAGTCTTAAAAATGTAATAAATTATTAATCATATTAATTACATAAGTCGATAAATTTTCGACATGGTAACGAGCAATCTTAAAATAATTAATTAGCATAATAATTCTTAAATTAAATCGTTATCAAAATATATTTTCTTACAACAATCTGTTTTTAAAACTGTAGGTTGATAACTCAGGTTGGTAACAATAAAAAATCTGCTTTAGTTTGATTTTATCTAATACGCCAACGAGGCGACTACACGCCGAGCTTAGTGTTTTATTTTCAATGCTTGAGTATGAAATTAATAGGATGTTTTATCCTACAGTATTGTGGTAACGACTATTAGAAGATTTTGAAAGGAACTCAAAGAATATATCATCAATATTATAAAGAGGAAATATTTGTTTGTTTGTAACGAATAGGCTCCGGAAATACTGAACTGATTTGAAAAATTCGTTCACTGGTAGGAAGCTACATTAACCCCGAGTGTCATAGGCTATTTAGATTTTTTTTTTAAAATAGGGATTCTTACCTAAACTCAAATAATGTAACCCAAGGTGTATTATTTTTTCCGTTGTTTACATATTTTGACAGGTGGTTTGTTGTTGTTGTTTGTTTTTAATTCGGCCATTCTGGGCAGTCAAAAGAACATAGTCTATAAAGCCAAGTCTTTTGTAGTATCTTATATTCTATGGCGTAACGAAGTAAGCCGGGAAAGCTCGTTTTAAATATTTTAGCAAGTAAGTATAGATATATGTGTAGGATTGCTGAAGGAAGTAAGGAGGATGGTTGTGATTGAGTAAAGTGGAATGTCAGTGGTCAGAGAGATTAGAAAGAGAGAATGATGCGTGAGACAGACGGAAGACGAATGGCGTACGAAGTGGAAAGACGTGAAAGATTTTAAGAGGATTTTTTTTTTCATAAATTAATGTTTTAAAGTGCCAAAGGTAAAAATAAAAGTTTAACAGTGTTTTAATTGTTTCAATCCAAATATCCCACAGATGTATAGGTTACAGCTTTGGTACAAAAGTCCGCTACTGAACCTACCCAAAAAATATCTACTAAAATAAAATTGCAAACACGAAAAAAGCGCAGCTGTTCCAAAACAGAAATCACCAAGCCTTGTACTACAAAAACTACAAATCTTATTCACAAAACATACGGTTGCAATTCCTACTTGAACTCAGAACCTAAAGTCATCACTCTTGTACTGTTAACTACACAATAACAGTACTCACTGTAGATCTTATTGTTTAAGTGATAAGGTTTTAAATTGTTTGAAAGATGCTGAGCCATCAGTCTGCCCGCAATACGTCATAAGGAACGGAGTGATGAATGGGCTAGAGACTCGTTAATCACTGCTCGCGTATTTTCAACTTCACAACTTGGTGGCATGTGTCTAATAAGTATGATTTTGATTACTCTCTATACTTTTCCATAGGAATTATATTATATTTGAAGAATCTAAGAAGATTTGGCTATATTGTTCCGCAACGCTGAAAGACGATAGGTTTTCCACTTATCACCGCTTTATTGATTGAGACCCTGATTAAAGGAAGTTGCTTTATTATGTGAGGTTTTAAAAAATAACCTTTTCGGCTCTACCACAAAAAGAGTTAAACCGGGTCTAAATCACTATACTAGGTTTAAATCACTATTTCGTCATAAAAATTGGTGATTTTAGACAGGTCTAAATGTTTTGTGGTAAGAGGGATGTGTTTAATGTGCTTTTAGTGGCAGAATCTGTGGTGCTATAATTGCAATCACTTACTCTGTTACTCTTAAACCAGCTGTAATTTATTTAATCCTATTCTAAATCTATACCAATATTATAAAGAGGAAAGATTTGTTTGTTTGTTTGTTGTATCCAATAGGGTCCGGAAATACTGAACCGAAAACTGAAAAATTCTTTCACTGATAGAAAGCTACACTATCCCCGAGTGACATAGGCTATATAAGATTTTCATAATAATTAGGGATCCTTACCTAAACTCAAATAATGTAACCCAAGGTGCAAATTTTTTCCCGTTGTTTACATATTTTGACAGGTAGTTTGTTGTTGTTGTTGTTTTTTTATTCGCCCATACTGGGCAGTTATAGGCACAAAGCCTATAGAGCCAAGTCTTATACATATATTATATTCTATGTTGTAACGAAGTAAGCCGGGAAAGCTCGTTTAAAATAATGAGCTAAAATTTAATTAACGAAACAACATTAAATAAAGGTGTTATTAGATAACTATTAGGCCCGTCACTCATCTGAGCGTTGAAGTCAAATATGACGTCATACGTCAAGTCACGTCACACGGAATTAGAGCGCGTGATAAATGGCTCAGTCGTTAATCACTGCTTGCCTACGGCTGTTGGTGTTTTTTTTTATTTATTACTTCTTTACATGTAACCTCTTTGCTAGGGTCTAAACTCTGTAGGTACCGGCTGGTTGGTTAAAATACTTTTGATAATAAAAAAACTGTTATTAACTTTGAATCGCAAAGCGAAAGATCTAAGAGGAAAGATGAAAAATGCACAAAATCAATGGCTAACTCATTCTACGACTAAGAAAATTGTAACTCTGTTAATTCTATTGATTTCAATAAAGAGTATTTCTATTCTATTCTATTCTATTCTACGATTTATGTTTTGTCGTTCGTTTGTTTTACTTCAAGTAGATTTTGATTTTTCGAAAGCCTAGCGACTATTTTGTTGTAAACCATCCTTATTCGTACATACATACATAATCTCACGCCTTTTATTCTCCGAAGGGTTAGGCAGAGGTACCAGCTCAAGAGCCGGACCCACGTTTAGCCGAGTTTATGCTTTTTATTACCAACGTGACAAGGGGCCAGCTTGTCGCCGTGGTTATAACGACCACTACTGCGGCCGGGACCAACCTTCTTCGTATCAATCCTTATTCGTATTAAGATTAATACACTATAGCTACTGTATAAGGTAGGTAGATTTCAGCTGTTGTTTGAATTAACCCGCATGCAACCCATTTATTAAGTCCGAATTAAGTATGTTAATTTAAAACCACGAGTGTTTCTCAAAACTTCTAAACAAACTTATTTGAACAAATATCAGAATATGAAGTCATTTATCACTTCCAAAAGCAAATATTAAACAGGCATGTCAAACAATCCCGCGATAGCGCTAAATGCTTGACAAATATTAAAAGGTACGTTTCAAATGACGAATGCGTGTTTGTGAACGCACCCATGTTTGCCTAATAGGTGGCGGTACGATTAGCCAGTGTTTGCTTTTACGCAACTTTCGATAGCACATTAAATTTTCAGCTTGGTTATTCTTCACCAATATCGAAGACAGGAACTTGTAGACGTCTATTTTCAAAGAATTGCAAAACTTAAGAGTAAATGGCAGGGGATGAAGAACAGATGCTGATGCAGAGGGTTAGAGCTGATAAGTTCTCAAGCGGTCACAGCACACCACCGGAAGAACCAGAGTAGGTAGATCCGTCACAACCTGGTGTATGTTGCAAAAGTGCATTAGAGGGTCGCTTGAGATACATGTTGTGTTTTGTCAATTCAAAAGACAATCTAAAAAATAAGTAAGTACTTCAGTATCGTAAATAAAAATATTTTTTGCCACCGTATTACTCTGCGTGTACTTGAACAACTCAAATATTTGACTTACAATCATCGATCACTTACTTTATGATAGATGGAGCTTTGTCAAACGTCTTCTGAAAACCAAAAGAGCGTATCAACTTCTGATAGTCCAATTAGAATGGCATTCTAATTGCTCTGTATTGGAGTATGTTTTTGTAAAACGCGCTGGATCAGAGTAGGTTTTCTAGTGGCAGTTGCCCTCGATGTGTAGGTGTTTGCAGAATGATTGCAAAGTATGTATACCTACCTATTATTTGCTGAATTTTAAAGCGTTATCATATCATAATGTTTCAATTTAAAATCAATATTGGTTGCGTGCGATGTTCCGATAAGCGTTTGGAGATGTTAAATGATATTTTGTAGGGCTGGTACGAAACAGGAAACCTAATAAATAAATAAGTTGCCTGTCGTATGAAAGTGGCATTTAAATACCACCTCCCCATCTCCTCGCACGGGTGTCGTAAAAGGCGACTCAGGGAACAGCCGAAAAACGGGCAATAACGTCCTTCGTTGAAAAACTTCAAGAGCCATACTATGATTCGTAGATGTCTTTAGGAAAAATTATACAATGATACAAAAGCACAATTTTAAAGAAATATCCATTCGGTCCAAACGAGACCCCGCTTAGAGTTGATCAACTATCTTACTTAAGTAACTCTAACATTTTAAGCCCTTTATGCATTCGTTTACAATCATAGTGTCATCTCAGTTACGCTTTCTGTAGATTTATTATTCTTATGCCAGCGCTATGCAGGTAGCTTTCTTATTTAGTATTATAAAAACAAGCGCAGGAGTCACTATCAAGTAGTTTTATTTGTCTTAAAATTTATTTGTTTCCTTAAGGCAATGAAATAGGGAAGATACTATTTTAATTTCTTATTTACTAAACAATTTTTTTTTTTCGAAGTAAACACTCTGGATACTGTGACATCGCAGGGCCAGATTCCATTTTCTGGGGTAAAAATTGTTATTATTATGAACTAGTGGACCCCGCGAACTTCGTACCGCCTAACCTTTTACTATTTTGTGCATGTATTATACTCATAAACCTTCCTCTTGAATCACTCTATCTATTAAAGAAAATCATTAAATTAGCATAGTTTTAAAGATATAAGCATACATAGGGACAGACGCGGGAAGCGACTTTGTTTTATACTATGTATATATTGAGGATATCAATGCATGGTTTGTAAGGTTTCAGGCACTCTAGATACAGACCTGGCACTTCCTATTGTAGGTCTCTATTCACAATAAAACGTTCGCAATTATATTTTATGTGGAAATAATAACCGTTGACCCAAAAAAAAAAAACTAACGATACAAATTTCAAAAGATTTTAATTACTTGTACCAATTAAGATTTTTTTTTCCGTTGTAACTTAAAATCTTTACGATAAAATGTACCACTTATTTTTTTTTTTAACTGATATCCTTAATATTAACGAGTCCCAAAAGTAAAAGTATTTCTTTAAGGACCAACCGACAACAAATTTAAGAATGTTAAAAACGACCTTCCCCTTATCTCTGCGGTATCAGCAACAACGTTAAAATAAGATCGTAAAACTCTGAAAGCTATAGATAAATAAATTAATTTAAGTGACAGTCAACTTTATTGGCCTGTAAATATTAGTAAAAGCCACTAAATTATGATTATTTTACACTTCCCGTCTCTCTTGGTAAATACGACATTAAAAAGTTTAAGCCTTGGAACTATAAAAGAGTGACAAGGATAATTATTTTAAATTTATTATTCAAGGATCTTGATAATAATAATTATATTCCGTAATCTTTTCATTTTCAGTGTTCTGTTTTCGTCGTTGAGGTCTTTTGGGGGCGTCTCCTGGCGGCTCCTTCCTTGGCTTTGCGGATGGGTCTGAAAATTTATTGTACAGTCACGGACTAGGAGGCCGTAACAGATTTGTCTATGGTTTCGTCAGGCCTAGACTGTATTACCAAAGATCAAGAGCTATATTGCAATACAGAAAAACCGGAAGTGTTACGCCGATCGTGTCCGCCACTGTACTTACTATTACGGCCACATTTGCAAAAATGCTTAAAATCCTCTTTCATTGAAGTATTATTTAGTTTCTTTTTTACTTTTTGCTTATCCTAAACATAGCATTTTTGGCATCTAAGCCAAGCATTATTGCAAATATGGGCGCAAAAGACTCTAATTGACATTATTCTGCGGTATTTTACTCGTAATAGTTTTTTTTTGAATTTCACTAACTAAACTAACTGAAAATAGCCCAAAACTATTAAACAATGATCTATTAGTCAAAACATTCAATAAGATTGTACTAGAATAAAAGTCAAAGACTTATGAAAGGAAGTACATCAACAAGTCAACAAAAGACTGGCTTGCTTTTGACCGCCTTCCGTCCTCAATGGTGACGACCACCCACGCGTCACTTTGTATATTGAATAGCCACATAGCCAGGCGATCCATTACTCTAGCTACACCTTTGACAAGGTACAGTGTAAACCAGTCTTTATTTCTTTCGGAAAAATTATTAGGTATGTTTTGATTATTTTCAACCAATAGCAACCATTAAATAGCATTTAAATTAAAAATCAGCGAGCAAGGAAATTATAAAATGAAATTTATTTGCTAAAAGATATATTTTAATGAAATTGTAGTAAACTACAAAAGGAACCTTAAACAAAAAAACAAAAAAAATCTAAAACCTCGTAACCAGGTATATACTGGGTGTTTCTGACAAGGCGGTAATAAATCAAAGGAGGGATTCTGCTCACCATAACTAACAAGTTTCCCAAAGCAACATGGGTCGAAATCTCAAAAAAAATAACAGCTGTTCCATACATTGGTTCAATCAGCTGACGGGGTCAATGTACGGGACAGCTGATTTTTGTTTTGAGATTTCGACCCATGTTGCTTTGGGAAAGTTGTTAGGTATGGTGAGCAGAATCCCTCCTTTGATTTATTACCGCCTTGTCAGAAACACCCTGTATAAAACTCTTTCGTTACTGACTGACTGACTGACAGACAACGCAGAGCTGAAACAACTGGGCGTAGCTGGCTGAAATTTTGCATGTGGGTTCCTTTGGGTGGGTGTATTAGGAAGGAATTATTTCCCGAAATTCCTATGCGAACGGGAAAAAACTTCTCCCATGCGGTTCGGAAAGCGATATCCACACTCCATAGAAGTGCAGTCAGCCCGAATAGGAAAAACTGTACATAAACAGCTCTAGGTTTCAACCTCTACAACTCAAAAAACCAATGCCTGTCAACGATTTGCTGAACAAAATCCGCAAGTCACTATAAAATAATTTATCTACGTTACCATCGACGCATGTCCTATTGAAACTGCAACTTCTTTCCATACAATTTATTATCCCCTTCGAGAGAGCGAAGCCCGTAATAAATCGAGTGCGACACACAAAATCCTGTGGCGTGAAATGAATGTTTGCTATTAAAATCTTACACTATTTATTTTCCTTATAAATCACTTCTATTGTCGATTGAGCGCGGCTGTCGTCTGCAATGAACTGCCATAGCGCAGAAATCACCAGAGCATCTACCAACAAAATCACACAGTAGATTCAGACATGCTCTGTAAAATACACGAACTGTGGAACAAAATGGGAGGTGGTACCATTGTGCGGCGTGAAGAATCGATCTCCCGCGCTTTGTGCGTCGCCAGCTGTCATCTGTCAACCGAAATGACACTTGCACCGGTTTTTTTTCCGATCCCATTGTCAAAGGAATGGGGCCTTATGAGCCAGATATCGATCGCTCAATATTCCCCGTGTAAAGAGGGTTTTAGAATAGTCACTCGTAAATAAATAATCTCTTTCTAGTTGTTGTGTTTTGATGCGAGTGTGTGGGCCCCTTTGTTAGTGTTCCGGGGGTCGTGAATTAGCAGTTTGGTGATATTTATCACTCTAAGGTTGACGTGTATGAAATGTGGTAATGTGCAATTCTAGGGAGCGCTTGTTTGTGTGGGTTTAATGGATGGTGCGCTGCGCTGTGGAAGGCCTTTTGCTGTTAGGACCATTAATACACTGACGCTATCGCAAACAATACAAGACAACTTTTTCGTCTAGCGTAGGCTACTAGCGCACAGGCTTTTGCTTAGTACCTAAATCCCAGTATTTGCTGTGTCGTAGTAAGATTTGATAATTAGGTTTTTTGCAAAGAAAAACTAGGGATTTTGCGAAAACCCGGATAATTTGATAATAAGCATTACTTTTTTTTCAATCATCCTGACGTAAAGCAGTTTTAATGCAAAAAACATAGTATAATTGAAAAATTTTAAACCTGCCTTAACTCTGATTGGCTAGATTATTGCTTGCTGGTAAACTCTTATTCTGAGCTATTAGCTTAGTACCTAATATCCAGTGTTTGCTGTCCTTACGTACCCCTAGGATACAGCTTGCTAGGCGAAAAGCGCGTGATTATATAGCGATAATTCTACAACTTTCGTTTTACTAAGTATACTCACTAAGTTAGACACTGCAGTTTTTTTGCTTCGCTGCCGCCTGCGCCATGGCGTCGGTGTACTAAGGAAGTTAGTGTGAAATATAATATGCAGTGTAAAAAATACAATGCAGTTTTGTCACCAACATCAAACCGTGATCAGTATTCAAAGGTTAAATTCTGAATAAAAGTCTATAGCCAACCACCGAGACAGGGTCTGGTCTGTTCTGTATCCTATCAAGATTTTTTCAAATGATTTTTTTTTCTATTATTTATAACAACAACACATGAAAAAATTGATGAAAGGCTAAAATACTACATCCATCTTAGCAAAAATACGACTTCCTTTAAAATAAAACATTTCTTTATTTATTATTTCAAACAATAGCATGTTATGATATCATGTGAATATCTCGAACCTTATCCTTTTCCGTACCATACCTAGCTCTACCCAAACCAAGCACCAACCAACCAATAAATCTATCTACCATCAATTCCTCAATCTGCATACTAAACATCATCCTAATATTCCTTTTGATGTAGTTATATTATCTCTACCGAAAACTGTCAGTAACGAGCCATCGGCTCTGCCCGCTCGACGCTCGCAGTCGTAAAGTAACTCGTTTGTTTGACTTATGGCGCTTCAAACGATGCATGAGGTCGGCAGAGTGCTGCCACGAGAAGAGCGGGTTTATAAGCTGAGCGGATGGAGTTTAGTAAGATAACGTATAACATTCAGAGTCTTTTTTTTAAGAAGAACCTGTATGTATCTAGAGTGCCCGAATCACATACAATGACGAACATATTGACGGACGTTATTACCTACCATTATCATAGGTCAAGCTAGATTAATATTTTTGGTTGCAAAATTAAAAGTATCTAAAAGAAATCATTAATTTTTGCTAATAATTATAATGTTTAGTTTTAAACCGCTAAAATACTGAAAAAAATATAAAAATACTCTTATTTTTTTAACCTTTGGTTCGTACAGTCACGGAATAGGAGGCCGTAACAGATTTGTCTATGGTTTCGTCAGCCCTAGACTGTATTACCAAAGAACAAGAACTATTTTGCAATACAGAAAAACCGGAAGTGTTACGCCGATCGTGTCCGCCACTGTACAATGGTAGAGTACAGTCACGGACTAGGAGGCCGTAACAGATTTGTCTATGGTTTCGTCAGCCCTAGACTGTATTGCCAAAGAACAAGAGCTATTTTGCAATACAGAAAAACCGGAAGTGTTACGCCGATCGTGTCCGCCACTGTACCATTTCGTAAGCAGACAGTATCTTTATTAGGTAAGTATAATGCAAAGAGGAACTGGCAATTCCCATCGGTACAATAATCTTGGAAATTTAATTATTGCAATAACTTTTGTCGCCGCACAATTTGGTTCGTTTGAAATCTGTTTTGAAACTACAGCGCTTTGTTTCCCTAAATATTAATTCTTTTCGATTCCGTTTACAAATCGCTATGCTCCCCGCTCTCAGTCTACGTCTAATAGAGAATAATTTACACCCCACATCCTGCAAAACGGGTATGCAATAAATTACCCGACCTATTTCGGGGCTTTGTCGAAACATCTCCCGAGTGTGTGTTTTTTTTAGTCGCGCTGTAATGGTTACTATAATTTGCGGTATTAGTTACGCTAAAGTAGTAAAATAGATTTATGCTTTATTAACAATAGGACTGGCTTTTCGGAGTGGGGTTGTTTTTTTATGATTATTTTTTTTAGTAGAAAGATAGCTAGCTCTAGCTAACGATGTGTTATTTTTGTTTAATCGTGCGTGTTAATTGAATATGCGTAGCGTAATTTTTTTTGTATAGTGAATTTAATGAATATACAGTGATCTAAATAAATTAATATTTAAATGCGTGTTCTCATCATTATTTTTATTTTATAAGTAACCAAAAGAAAACATTTAAATGGACACTTTTAAATGTGTTTTTGAGTTTTTTGCTGCTATAACTGAAGTAACAGAAACGTCACACAAAATCGTATAAATCGTAATATTTTTTTTATTATACGCACCAAACTGTCGCGATTTGAATATTTCTACATTAAATTTCTTCTGCGCTGTAATTCTTACCTCAGTTTAAAAAGTATTATCATTTCAGACGAGGCATGATCACTGATGGACATATGCCTTCCCCTCTGATCACCACAAGGACTGGGGGTTTCCAAAATTGCCACACTTGGCAGGTGTCTTAGCAATACGCCCTGCAGTACCGGGCCAAAGAATAGAACTAAGCCCTGCCTGTCGTAAGAGGCGACTAAGAGGGGACCCCAGGGTCGTTGGGTGCACGAGGCGGGGGCCTAACGGCCCCGAGAAGGACGGCGGAACGTGGTGTCCCGATTCCGTTGTCGAGCGTAGGAAGAGCCATCCGCGATCAGGGGGGGACAACCTCCTACTGTCCCCCCGAGATGAGACTAATCAGCCAATGCTGGAGGGGGTCGCAGAGTTGGTTTTAGTGGGTGCGATCCCCACATAACCTTGCGACTCCCTCGGGGTCGCAGGGTACTCGTTAGGAGTTTCCCCGCCTAAAAAAAAAGGTGGCTTAGCAATTGCAGTATTTCAACTTCAACCTAAACCTAATCTCCTTAGTATTAAGTAAATCCTTAAATTGTAAATATTTCGGCACTCTAGGTCTTCTTTTTTAGTTAAGATATGTTCATAAAATCAATATATATAAAACTCTTCCGTTACTGACTGACTGACTGACAGACAACGCAGAGCCGAAACTACTGATCGTACAAAGCTGAAATTTGGCATGTAGATTCCTTAGGGAGTGTAGGTGAGCACTAAGAAAGCATTTCCCGAAATTCCCACGGGAACGGGAAAAAACGGGATTTTTGTGTTTATGAGAAATCTGCGCGGGAAATACCGCGGGGCAGCCTCTAGAATGTTAATATTTCTCTTATGACTGTATGTAGACAAAAAAAAAACATCCTTTGGATATTCCATAAGTTGCAAGTGGTGTTCTCTGCCACCGCTACAATGCTATTAAAGAATGTTTTACTACTTCATATTTGATTCCTCAAAATAGGGTCATAATTTTTCACAGTCACCCACCAGCTAAAACGCCGTAAGTCATTTTTCCGTAAGCAAGCATTGTACGCCATGTCGCTCGCTCGCTCCGTAACATAAAACCTAACGGCAACCAAATTGAAATATACATCCAGCCATACTCATTACTTGCTTCACACCGCTGAAGGAGGCTGTTCCTGTTAGGACTGACTAGATTTGCCCTTGTACTAATATACTCTACAAAAAAATATATACTCTAACCCTGTTATTCATAAAAAGTTAAAGAGCATTTTAGTTATTTGACATATGTCAATTTAGACTGTAGGTCACGTATTTACCATACAACAAACCAGAGAAGTATAGACCTCCAGTAAAGCTACTTAAAATGTACTGTATCTTTATGAATAAAACGGTAAATCTGTAAATATGGTTGACATGACACTAGATATCTGACGAGCAAAATAATTGAAATTATTTTGTATTGACTTTGATTCTTTAGATACCCAAAGTAAGTATAATTTTAAAATAACACACAAAAAAACATATTTACTAAGGTTGTAACATAGATTTTTTATTGCTAAGCATTGCATTTCAACTTAAATACTCAATACTCAATGCTTTATTGTTTTCACAAATCACCATATACAAGTTTTACTCTAGTCTTAGACGAATCTTAGCCACTAGGGGTAAAACATTTTGCTAGGCTATATTTGTGGACCCTGATGGGCGCTACAATTTTTGTGTTTTAGAAACACTATAATTTTTACATAGGTAATAGAAATTTTAAGTTTAACATTTGTCTTATTTGAAAAAAAAAAAAAAAAAGATGAATGAATACAATATTGATAATAAGATTTCAAACGTCGATATCTGTTAAGAATTAAAAAAAAAAGCTGCCCTAGAGAATGGCTCAGCAACATAAATTATGTTCTTTATTTAAAATGCAACGTTACTGGTTGTGATGTGATGTGTTAATATTACTATCAGGCAGCTTCAGATAATAAAACAAATGAACGAACTGAATCCTAAGTTCTGAATCAGAGTCCTTCCAGTTGTCACACAGTGGGTCCGTAACTCAAACTTATAGCGCCTTTTACGAGTTCAACGTACACGTACAACGTACATACATACCATATACATAATACATGACACCTCGGGTGCTACGGCGCTAATGTGGCAGTTTGTTTTACGGCATTTTTAGAGCTTTTGAGACGACTACGAGTCTGCTTTAACACTTTTATACTTATAGAAGTCTAGTTACCGCTGCTTTTCCTGCGCTTTAAAATTATTCACAATAAATTTCTGTTTTTCCGTTTTCTTGTGGATTTTGAGGATATCTTGCTTGAGAGTATACCGAAATGACTATACTATTACCGTGTTATTCATAAAGATACAGTAGATTTTAAGTAGCGTTACTGGAGGTATACTTCTCTGTTTTGTTGTATGGTAAATACGTGACATCCAGTCTAAATTGACATATGTCAAATAACTAAAATTCTCTTTAACGTTTTATGAATATGAGGGTTAAACTCTTAAGGAACACTTATTCAAAAATTTGAGTAACAGTCTCATGTCGTTTAAGCTGTCTGATCGTTATCCGTTAGTCAATCAAGTAACGTTACGTAACGGATGTTTTTAATCACACTTATATATAAATGTGAAAGTTTGTGAGTGTGTATGTTTGTTACTTCATTACGTCAAAACGGTTGTAGAGATTTTCATAAAATTTTATACGAAGAACGCTGAAACCCTGAATTAAGACATAACCTATTTTTTTGCTGGTATACCGCGGGGCATAGCTAGTTCAGTGAAAAAAGTGTTAAAAGTGCCAAAATAATAGCTATTTCAATTTTTAAACTGAATAATCAAATGGATCGGAAAAATTCAATTTTAATAATTTTCTTTACAGCAATCTTTTGCTAAAAGTGTGTCAAAGTTCTCTTTTAAAATCGTCATCTTAAAAGAAAAACCATTATCTTCAATTTCATTATCTTCTTTTAAGAAGAAAAAAAGTAGCAATAACTCTTAGAAACTTCGTGTCGAGTGACAAAACCAAATGATTAAGGTAACAAAAGCTCATTTTTCTGACAATCTCGATGGGAGGCTTCGCGCGTTTCTAAAACATGATATATGGCGCTCTTTGTCAAGTAATTCGCCAATATATTACATCTTGCGGCCTGATGAATGGCGGTGTCGAACGCACCGGTTTATGCTGCGTTTGATTAATGATAGTAAGAGCCCGCGCGGACTAGCGATTTTAGTCAGCCGATAGCTAAATCGGTCAGAAGATTAGTATAGAGTTGATAAGCGTCAAGCGTCAATGACTGCTCCGTTGATCAGTTGGCAGTGATGTGGACTGAGTAAGCGTGTGCACCCGGGTTCGATTTCCGGGCGGGGCGAATATTGATATGATGATTATCGATATTTGTTTCCGGGTATGGTGTTCGTCTTTGTGTGTATTTCGGGCACACTAGATACAGGTTCTTCCTAATTAAGGGCTCTGAGTGTGATGTGTTATTATTATTATTATAAGTGCCACTGCCATATAACTCGATACTGATCCTCTGATCAATCAAACATTCGGCCTACTTAAAAATTGGTACTGGGCGCGGGATCTAAAAATAATTCACTGCGCAGTTATGGTTATAGGATAGATCAGAGAGAGGTGTCTTGGGTCATCTCTGAACAACAGAACACGGTATCTGTTGCTCGGACTGGTCTTGGACTGTGACCATGTTTTATTGTATTGTTTCCATTATTACATAAAATACAATAAAACATACCACTAAATACCGACCTTTGTATATCACTACCGAATTTTTAGTCTTCAAAAAATCGTCTATATAAAAAAAAAACGTTGCACTAGTTTCCCTGTATTCTGCAAAAATTCAGCAATACACTACTTGCACTCTCTCATTGACTTGTCTCGTCTAAACAAAGCATAGAAGACATGTGTTATTTGTTAGAAGACGAAAAAAAATGGCAGGTGATTCAACTTTGGTGTTAATTTATAATAAGCGATTGATCGTCTCTCGACACGCCAGCTTAGTGAAGAAAAAACACTTTTTTTGTGTATAAATCGTTGTATTTGATTGTGATTTGTGCGAGTTCAGGGTATTTGTTAAGTAGCTTTTTTTCCCTCTTTTGGTGTCAAATGTTAATGCTGAACAAAATAACTTTTGTTGTTTTTTTGTTGATTTCGAATTGGATATTTAGGTTTTTAATATGGTTTAAAAACACACTAAAGCCAGCTCGCAATCACGGCATAATTCTAAAATGAACGTTTAATTAAACATAACATAATATCACGCCTTTTATTCCCCGAAGGGTTAGGCAGAGGCACCAGCTCAAGAGCCGGACCCACGTTTAGCCGATTTTATGCTTTATTACCAACGTGACAAGGGGCCAGCTTGTCGCCGCGGTTATAACGACCACTACTGCGGCCGGGACCAACGGCTTAACGTGCCTTCCGAAGCACGGAATCATCTTACTTTTCGGACAATCAGGTGATTCAAGCCTGCAATGTCGTTGCACGTTTAATTAAAAAAAATTAATAAAGTATAGGATGATGTGAATATATTCAGTTTAATAAACTTTTAGTACCTACATAAGCGACACCTCGTGTTCGTGTCCATATTGAATAAATACGTTTAATATTATGATGGCTTTTCTTATTTATATGTACTACTATGTAAGATTTAGATTTGTGTCGATTTGAACCAGATTTATAAGGATTTTAGTTTTTTTTTAAATAATAGTGACATAAAACCAACCAACCGTTTTCACGAAGCTCACAAAATCATTTCTACAACGCTTTATGAACATTTTGCTAATCCTTGTGCTATCTATATCAATAACTATCTATATCAAATTCACAAATATTTCACCTCTGCCCTTAACAAGCTGTTAAGCCCCCACAGATTTCAGCAGCTGTCCCTTTCGCTCTTATGCGCTCGTAAATCTTGCGGTCTCATAAATTATCCTGGATGAAGAATCACTTTTGCGAAGATAAGGTGAGCTCCCCGACCCTCGAGTCAACAGTTCACTGGTTCAAAGTATGGAGAAACGATTTTAGGTGAAAATGTAATATTATTTTTTGGTTTAAGTATTTTTTTTTTGTCATGGTAACTGTTTTACGTTTTTATAGAAAAAACATACGAAAAACTTAATAAAAGTGCTTTAGAATGTGATTAAAAAATATTTTTTAATTTACGAATTAATAAAATATTATATTTAAAAACCAATCGATACTCACTCGAGGGGGGGCTCTTATGATTTTCTTTTCACCTCTGTTACAAACAGACCTTAAATTTCATAACTTTCTGAATTTCAAAAGACATTTTTATACTTCCTCTAGTTTCACTATTGTTATTTATTTCCATTCCCATTCTCATTCCCAAAACGCATATAAAACTTCATAGCCATAAAACACCGGCGAACATCCGTCTCACTTCCTAAACTAATATTTCTGTACTACGCGCTACGTTACTGCTACGGGGCTACGCCGTAGCACCGGTGATATATGGACGATGTATTATTCACAGAGATTGCTGCATATTTCATCTGAAGAAATAACTCTTATATGTAGATATGTTATGTTGAAGAAAGGTGGGGAAAAAATGTTGAAAGGTTTGTCACTTGAATGTGGGTAATAAATTTATGGTGAGAGGTATGAGTTACTATGAAGATAATCTGTTGTGTAGCTGTTAATTTAAATATAACTGCCCAGATGGTTTGTGCAAGCTTTATTTCAACTTTTTTATGTTTTGCAATTATAATTTTGTTTTTATTTACTGAGCAATTTGCTGGTACGTTTAGTTTTAAAGTGATATCGGTTTACTGTTTCGTTAATACAATGTAAGTTATAATTGTTGGAACATTTTAAAAGTGTTTCTTTAAATCTAGTTACTTACCTAAATGTAGGCTTTTAGACAAACCTTCTATGTACTTAACTAAACAAACCAAAAGTAAATGCAAATCAATAGCCAAGTGCTTTTTAAGCAACGCGCAATGTAGGGTTCCTTAGCGCCATTTATTAGTGAATTTAAAGTTTTTCCGATTTGTCTACTTACTCACCAAAATCACTTAGCATTAAGTTTTTTTTATTTATTCCAGTGAGAATTACGGGATTTTTTACTTTGTGTTTATAATAAGTATGTGTGCAAAAGTTCTATAATGTAACTTCATAATATTCTTGAGAATTAAAAAGACGACACATAGACGTAAAGTCGCTTTTATTTAAACTATAAAGGACTAGGGAACCTTAAAAACGTGCTAGTAACAACCAAAGAAATATATCCTCCAAAGCTCGGTAGCATTTCTTTGTCTTTGATAATATCTTCACGGCTAATGAGCTGTCCGCGCGCCAGGCCCGATAAGTACGCTTAAACTGTCCACTATCAGTGCAAAAACAACTCTAACGCTTTAAATTTAAAGTTGATATTTGTGTAAGAAGGTAGAGAAGTAAAATTTGTAGTAAAAAAAAAAGAGAAACGTGTGTGTAAAGATATAAAGTTCAAAATGTGGCACGTTTTGTGGGAATTAGTTTGCCAACTTAGCACTAGCTCTCGACTTTGTTCCATAGATTGGGATCTTGCTTTGTTTGGAAAGGAAAGAGATGCATTTGGTTCTTTCTAACGATGGCATTATTCTTTTAAAAATGCTTGGTTTAAAAAAAAATGTTTTTTTGTTAGATTTTAATGTTTATTAAGAATTGTAATAATCAACAATCGCCTCAAAAACCGAGTACATTTTTTTTCAAAATTAAAATAATAAGTATTATTTTAAAGTAAGTAGGTATATAAAATAAAAATATGACAGAAAGTAAAAGGACATTAAATTATTTGCCTCTCAGTTGGCAATTAGCTATGATTTAGGAGGTCAGTTTGATTTCTTACATCAATATCATCATCATCATCAATACATAGTATAAAATAAAGTCGCTTCCCGCGTCTGTCCCTATGTATGCTTAAATCTTTAAAATTATGCAACGGATTTTGATGCGGTTTTTTTTAATAGATAGAGTGATTCAAGAGGAAGGTTTATAAGTATAATACATGCACAAAATAGTAATAAGTTAGGCGGTACGAAGTTCGCCGGGTCGACTAGTTTTTATAATATAGATGCGCCCTTTTATTTCTAAATCTTTAGAAATTTTAGGCGCTTTAAGTTGATAAAGATGGGTGCCAAAAACTGTCACTTTGTCTTTTTAAATTCTAAAGATTCTGATCATTAATATCCTAGTTGAAGTGTTTCTAAAATTAAAATACTTCTCTCATCTGTTGTTGTTTTTCTTAAAAGTTGTTTTTTTTAATAAGTAACTAGATTAGATTAGATAATTAATTCACATTAATAATTTCAACATTATACAATGTTATAATTGCATAATGTGATCGTCAGTTAAGAGCCAGTTTACCGCGATGCTAGCGCCATTCTCGAAAAAAAATTATATCTTCTAATCTTAAGGCAAATATCAAAAATGTGGCACAGTATGACACTAGATAATCTTGATAAGTATTTTTTAAGCACAGTAAAGTAGTCCTAACTTAAAAGAACAAAATTATACACAGATTGTTGCTAAAAGTGGCCACTTTTAGCAAAACTTTGTAGCTTTCTTTGGTCTTTAATTCAAAAACTATACAACCGTGCCCTAAAAATACTAGGCTACATTATCTAGTGTCATACTGTGCCACATTTTTGATATTTGCCTTTGATTAGAAGATATTAATTTTTGGAATGCGCAATAAAAAGCGCGAATGGCGCTGGCATCGCTGTAAACTGGCTCTTAAATACAAACTACTTTAGCGGCTGCAATCCCCTAAGACAGAAGGAATGTGGCGACGTCAGGAACTTGTTACAAATTCACTAAACAAAGAAGTATTCGTACTCGGTATCCGTCCGTATATCTATCTCTATGGAGCATCAATCTTGTCTAACGACCGTTGCTCCCGACCACCATCTATCAGGTAATTGAGAAAAGTGCGCCATCCCGGTGTTTTATTGGTGGATTGTGTAATTAAAACGGTAAGCCAGGGGGTGTAATTAAGGCCGTATAAAGAAGAATAATCTTTCATTTATCTGAAGTGAAAAACTTACCCTATTATTCTTAAAAAGTTAAAGAGCATTTTAGTTATTTGACGTATGTCAATTTAGACTGGGTGTCACGAATTTTCCTTAAAACAAACCAGAGATGTAGACCTCCAGTAAAGCTACATAAAACCTACTGTATATTTATGAATAATACGGTTAGTATAAAATTAAATCCTAAATTATGTGTGTGTGTATGTCCCGTACGGTTACGGGAGCTTATTAAAATGCAATATTATGAGACATAAATCTCGAATGCATTTTGATACTTTTTCCTTTTCAATGAACTATCTATCTATATATATAAAACTCTTCCGTTACTGACTGACTGACTGACAGACAACGCAGAGCCGAAACTACTGGGCGTAGCGGGCTAAAATTTTGCATGTAGGTTCCTTAGGGAGTGTAGGTGAGCACTAAGAAGGGATTTCCCGAAATTCCCACGGGAACGGGAAAAAACGGGAACTTTGTGTTTATGAGAAATCTGCGCGGGAAATACCGCGGGGCAGCCTCTAGTTGATTTATAAAGCTTGTTAGTTCATACAAAATAATAAAAGGCGATTGTTCGTTTAACGAATCGCAGTATGAAAGTGACAGCTGCTTACCTATCTCGACAGATAGTATTGCAAAAAAAAAACCAGGTTTATTTAATGTTTTAGTTTTAAATGAAGAAGTTGTAATTTTTCCTGCGTCCGCTTAAATCTTTAAAACTATGCAACGGATTTTAATGAGGTTTTTTTTTTAATACACAGAGTGATTCAAGAGGGAGGTTTATAAGTATAAATACATGCAAAATATAGTAATAGGTTAGGCGGTACAAAACAAAGTTCGCCGGGTCGACTAGTCTACTAGTAAAAGCTTTATATCGCCCCATCAAAATCCTGATTGTCACCGAACCGCGACTGTCATTCTGTCAATTTGTCAAACAAATGACAGCTGAGTGGTTAAGTGACATTATCTGACGGGCACTCTGTCATTGCCCTTCGGGACTAAATTTCTATTGATTTTAGAGAGATAAATTGTAAAGTAGAGTTCGTTACCACTTTCTTCTCTACGCTGTAAAATCATTGCGAAAGGGAGTAGAATCATTTGACAGAGGAGGGCTCGTTTGGAGGCCTCTCCAGGCGACTATTGTCGTAAGGCAAGGCAAACATTTGTTTGCCTGAGCCAATTGGTGGGCACCCTGAACTACCTCGCCTCTCACAGTATAGGATACTTTACCAAATAAGGTATCAATAGCAATTAGATTAGATGTAGTCTAATTGACTTTCAATAAGTGATATCTTGTATCCTATATTGAAAAAAGAATTTGACTTTGACTTTGACTTTATTATTGTTTTATTCTTTTTTTATTAGTAGTTAGGTTTGTATGGCTACTTTTATTCAAAAGTAACTCTGATGTAACCGTATCTAATTAGTTGTCTCATTCATTCATCGAATAGGATCGGAAACCACTGGCAAAATTATTTCACCATAAGAAACAGAATACCACCTGCAAGGCGGTAAAAAAATATGCCGCGTCAGATAGTCTATACCAATATTATAAAGAGGAAAGATTTGTTTGTTTGTTTGTAACGAATAGGCTCCAGAAATACTAAACCGATTTGAAAAATTCTTTCACTGGTAGGAAGCTACATTAACCCCGAGTGTCATAGGCTATATTAGATTTTTTTTTTAAATTTGGGATCCTTACCTAAACTCAAGGTGCAATATTTTTTCCGTTGTTTTCATATTTTGACAGGTGGTTTGTTATTGTTGTTTGTTTTTATTCGGCCATTCTGGGCAGTCAAAAGAACAAAGTCTATAGAGCCAAGTCTTTTGTAGTATCTTTTATTCTTTGGCGTAACGAAGTAAGCCGGGAAAGCTCATATCATAATAAATAGAAGAAAAAAAAAGACAACCGCACTACATACAGCTTTACCGCAATATATCGGCAATACTCGTCCCCCGTCGATAGAGCGATGCTCCACGGCCGGCCGCAGTCATTTGTCACTCGAGCCATTTGTACTTGTCGAATCACGGCCATTAGAGGCGAGTGTATGACCGCTGCGAATAGGGTTGCCATTTGACAGGCATTTTAGTGCATTCGGAGCAGCCTCAGCTATTAGACGGAGGACGGAGGTAGACTTGGGTACTCCCAGCTCCGGAGAGGGATTGGACTTATCTTGTCCGGATCCGCTCTGGGATTCTACTCATCTTATCGAGCCGGGTCCCCTTTCTTATTCCGATTCCCATACACTCCAAGCACTTCGCGCGAGTCATCAAATCTGGATCCGTCCGCGTCTAATCTCAGCCCGCCGCGCGAACATTGACAGTGGGTGTGACCGAATCGTCGACCGGGCCCCGCGGCCGCCGCGCCGGGCCGAGCGAGCGCGAGCGCAGTATCCGAACGATCCTAATCTTATTCTTATTCCCAATACATCCCAGTCTTCCTCAGAAGTCTGAGACGACGTGACGTGCGAGTTCGTCCGAGCCGAGCTCTCGCTCCGGACTTATTTAGGATCCGGCTCGATAAGAAAACTGTGGAGTGATTCAGATTTTATGATCCGGGAGAGGATCTAGCTCATTTAAGTCTTCTTGTCCGGAGTTACCCAAGCCTAGACGGAGGAGAACTCAAATTTCCGTAAAACGCATAATGTAAACTCTAACGGCTTTACCACAAAAAGAGGTAAACCGGGTCTAAATCACTAGACCAGGTTTAAATCACTAGTTTGTCATACAAATTGGCGATTTTAGACCGGTCTAACTTTTTTGTGGTAAGGGGGTAAGGAGTCACACGGTGCGATACTAATGCCACTTCCGATAAATTATAATCTTCTTAACCATGGCCAAAATCAAAAATTTACTTAAATGACGCCCTAGATAATCTTTCCTGAAAATATTAATGCTATTTTGTGTAGCTTTCAGGATTATGATCTTAGAAATGTTCGTTTGTTGACTAAAGTGGCCACTTTTAGTATCAGACTTAATTATTTTTTGAAGTGGCGCTAGTATCGGATCCATTTGGCGATTAAACAAAGAAAATATATTCACTCAATCGGTAATAGGAATAGGTAAGCTGTTATTAAAGGTTTGTTTTATTTGTGATTTTTTTTTAATCAAATAAATGTGATTCTTAAAAATTAAAGGATTTTTCTTTACTTTATTTACACCACATGTACTTAACTTATAGTGTTAATTTTTTTCCAAAATTAATTTTCATTACATACTTATAAGTTAATGAATGTTATATTTTCAAAAAATTAAGATTTTTTTCAAATCATAATTACACAAAACTAACCAACCGTTTTCACAAAGCTCACAAAATCATTTCTACAACGCTTTCTAAATATTTTGTTAATCCTTGTGTTATCTAAGTATATCAATCTATCTAAGAATATCATTTACTTAGATGGTAACCCTAACCGCACTGGAGTTCACGACTGCTACTCGACAAAACGCCACAGTATACAAACACCTTTGCACAAAGCTTTAGCCAACTGCTGTTTTTAAACCGACGAAAAAACAAAAAGGAGGAGGTTCTCAATTCGTCGCGTATATTTTTTTTTTTTTTTTTTTTTTATGTATGATCACGCATAACTTTTTACTGTGTGGACCGATTTTGATAATTCTTTTTTTAATCGACAGGATATACCTTGAAGTTGGTCCCATAAAAATTTGGAAATAAAATTTCCACCCTAAGGGTGGGAAAATAGGGGTGACTTTTTGGTCGGCGGGTCGAATTATCCACTCACAGGTTGCATTTCCGTGTTACATTATAACTTTTGATACCTACTTACAATATCTTTGGAAATGAAATAAAATCAGCCTAAAGACGTTCACTGCTGGACATAGGCCTCCCTCACAAATCGCCTCACCGAGCGGTCGTGATCGAACCTCATCCTGTTAGTCCCTCAACCTTCACCAGGTTGTGTGTCCACCTTGTGGGGTGCGACCACCCTGTGAAGGGTGATTAGCTGGGGTCAAAAAAATTAGCCCAAAAAAAACTGAAAAGCAAAAAATAAAAACTTTTTATAAAAAAATTAAACCGCCGAAAAAACTGAAAAGCATTAAATAATATGCAATCATTTTCTATTAGGCCTTAATTTACTCACTTCTTTAAGTAATTTTGGATTACCAAGAAATTTTGAGTCGGTGCCACAGAATCAACGAATAAAGATCACTAAATTACCTGAAATTCAAAGAAATAACCGAAAAACGTATGCCGCTGCTCATCGCGCTTTACATAGATAATGAATTTGCTTGTGTGGTGTGGCGCCGACTTAAAATTTCTTGGTAATCCAAAATTACTTAAAGAAGTGAGTAAATTAAGGCCTAATAGAAAATGATTCCATATTATTTAATGCTTTTCAGTTTTTTCGGCGGTTTAATTTTTTTATAAAAAGTTTTTATGTTCAAAGGTTTCGAGTCGGTATTTCTATACTGTGGCGAAGCGGGTGGCATTACCCACTGCGTCTCTATCGGTGTGATATAAACTATCTGTCGCGTCAATTTATCTTAATTTACGGTCATTGTTCTCACACAATAAGTATCTGATTTATAAGTGGAATCAAAAAACCTCGATACATTATTTCGTCAAAGTTAACCTTTACTTTCCAAAAAACGGGAATAGCTAGTTCTTCGAAATTACTTACTAGTTTTTGTTAAAACTACCCAGGAATATTTATTTTTTTACTGGTGATTTAGATTTGATTTAAAAGTAATAATTAAAAAGATATTCAATAATTATACTTTTTCCAATAAAATGTAGTAACCGATGTTTTATTTATTTTATTTTATTTTATTTATTAGACAAACCAACAGTACATAGAACATTCAATACATAAGAAATAGCAAACATAGTTTCAGTTCCGTCCTACATACAAATAATAGGCTTGCAACAGCATTCACAATGTATAAAGCCAGCAACTAAATCTAATATTATTATTTTAACAATCATGCGGTAAGCTATTATTATTTACAGCATTTATACAATATTATATATAGATAAGAATAAAAAATAAATGATAACAAAAAAAAGAAGCTATTTAGGTACTTACATATTCAATGAATTAAACTTACAACATATTTACTATTATTCATGATATTATATTACATTATTAACTATTATGATTTTTATAGCATTTATTACGCCACGAATGTAATGTATCATTAAAAACATCTAAATCCATCTCCTTTTGACACCTGTTATAGGTTTCCTGGATTCGGAACATAGGGGAAAACTGACCAACGTTAGTCCTTGGGTACGCCAGGCGAAAAGTAGCTTTCTTATCGTTGCTCTTTGACTGGCGTGATCCCAGTTTCGGAGTGTTAAATGCCAATCTTTGCAATAAAAGGGAATCAGAGATTTCCCCATTTACTAGCTTGTGTACTATTGCTAGATCTAAGAACTGACGTCGTTGCTCTAGAGTACTTAAATGGAAAAATCTGACTCTATCCTCGTATGAACTTCTGCTATTTATCTCTTTACTGGGATGTTTATACGCAAGGTACTTCGTAAAGGAGCGGTGTATCTTTTCAACCCGATCAACATGGACTCTGTAAGCTGGGTTCCAAACTTGACTACAATACTCAAGCCTAGACCGAACCAGTGCATCAAAGAGTATTTTTATGCTTTTTGTTTGTCGGAAAGCTTTTGTATTTCGCTTAATAAAACCCAACATTCTGTTGCAAGACTTAACTACCGAGTCTAAGTGATCATGGAATGCTAGTTTTGAATCTAGTAACACACCTAAATCCCTTATCACTGATACTTCCTGCAAAAGTTGTCCATTTAAGTAATACTTCGAATCAATTTGTTTCTTCTTTTTTGTAAACTTAATATGTTGGCACTTGCTGGGATTCAGTGTCATGTTATTTCTGACGCACCAATTCGACACATTATTCAAATCACTCTGTAGGTGGTTTGTATCACTTGGATTTTTAACATCAAGATACAACTTCAGGTCGTCAGCAAACAACAGACATTTGCTGTAGTTGATTTCCTGGATTATATCATTGATAAAAATATTAAACAAGAGTGGTCCCAAGTGCGATCCTTGTGGGACTCCAGAGGTTGCTGTGTATGGTTCAGATACACAACCATCCTTGACAACCCTCAGTGTTCTATCACCAAGATATGACTGAAACCAAGCCAACACTTCACCTGACACTCCAAACTGCCTGTGCAATTTCGCAATAAGAATTCCATGATCAACCTTATCAAAAGCGGAACTAAAGTCAGTGTATATCGCATCAGTCTGTCCACCTGAGTCTATTGAACTAGATAAGTCAGTCACATAATTAAGTAAGTTGGTTGTAGTAGATTTCTTCGCTACAAAACCATGTTGTAACGGAGATAGAAGCTCTTTAACATGCCAAGCTAGTTTTGGTCTCACTATGCTTTCCAATGTTTTTGAAAAAATTGATAAAAGGGAAACTGGTCTGTATTTTGTTATATCAGAGTTGTCGCCCTTCTTAAATATAGGAAGAATATTAGCTTCCTTCCATTTACTTGGAAAACGAGATGTACGAAATGATTCATCAAAAATTATAAACAGAGGCAATGACAAATTAACTGCACACCTTTTTATAAACAAGGGAGGAATACCGTCCGGCCCCGCTGCCTTGCTAACGTCTATTTTTTTAAGAATTACTAGGACATCGTTTTCCGATATTCTAATCCTAGTAAAAGCCCCGCAGGATGCTGGAATCTCGTCTAGTCTTAAGGATGTATTACTATTATTTTGGAATGTCGATGCAAAATGAGAAGCGAATAGTTCGCAGATTTGCGAGTTGTTTTGAGCTTTTGCACCATTTAGCGACATTTCAGAAGGGTAAGCAGACTTGTTACTTCGAGAAGCCTTAATAAAGGACCAAAAATTCTTAGGACAAGTGACTAGACTTTCTTCTACTGATGCAACGTAACTTTTATAATCAACTGCCATTTTGGCCTTGACCCTTGATCTCAGCAATTCAAACTCAAGACGATCTCGTAGATTATTGGTACGTTTGTATTTTTTGCGCTTCCTATCCTTTTCCCGCAGCATATGAATCAAAGATTTGGTAAACCAAACAGGTGTCTTTTTGCCTTTAGGCTTTGTTTTAGGTACATATTTGTCTATACAATTGTTCAATTCTAGATAAAAAGCTGCAACCATCTCGTCAACATTAGCACAACCCTGCAAGATTGACCGCCAGTCAACCGTCTTTAATGCTCCGTTGATTTGCTCATAGTCCGCCTTTCTAAAATTGTAAACAGGTTGACGGCCAGCTTCGGAAACTTTATCATTACACAAGGAAAAATCTACCTCAAACGGTGGATGGTGCCTGTCAATCTTGCTGAGCGGTTCCATCGATAGGGTGACTGATGGTCCTAAGACATTTGTGAAAACCAAATCTAGAGTTCTTTCATTAACATTCAACAAATTATTCAATTGGTATAGTTGATTCTGGGACATAAAGTCAAACAAAGCCAAAGCTGATGTCGTGCTGCATTGAGATGGGTTCATCCATAAACCTGATGTGTCCATCGTCCAATCTATTGAATCCCCAAAGTTAAAGTCCCCAAATAACATAATATTATCTGAACAAGAGGTAAGCTTGTCATTAAGACCATCAAAGCAATCGCTATACACCGACGAATTAGAACGCGGGGGAATATACACCGCACCCAAATACACTGCACTTTTGCATGTAGTATCACTAACAGCAATCCACAGCTCCTCCCACCGACGAGTGCTCTCCCAATGTTTTATCTTTTTAGACGATAGTTGATTTGACACCGCTATAACACATCCGCCCCCATCTTTCTTCAAGCCATTGGATCTATCTGTTCTATAAACTGTATAACGATCATCAAACAATTCTGAACTAAAAACACCATCGTGAAGCCAGGTTTCCGTTATTATAATAATCTGTATGTCTCTTGCCATAATTGAAAGTTTCAGCTCATTCAGCTTAGTCCGAAGACCGCCCGCATTCTGGTAATATATAGTGAATTTTAAAACTATTATTCAATGCTTGAATTCAACAGATAAAATCAAATTTTAAATTTAAACAAAATTTATTGTAGCTTCTGTATATCAAGAGGCGTCCGCATTAGCAGGGCTGGTGATCCCTCAATCTTTTTTATGTAGATTCTTCCGTTCCTAATCCAGACATATCTGTAATTTTTCTCCTTGGCCGCTAACCTTGTCGCTGCATGTAATTCCTTTACTGCTGGTGACAAATGCTCTGTCACATAAATAGGTTTTTTAACAGATATCCCCAAGTGTCCAGAGTGTAGTTTCTCTTTAGGGTTCTTCCTGTTGAAGGCAGTTACAGCAGCTAACAAACCATCCCGTAAATCAGGCGTTCGCAACCGAGCAATTATTGATCGGGGTTTGTCACTTGCTGGATTCTTTTTGGCCACCCTTTTGCAAGTGACAATGTCGACTTCCTGTAACGGGAAACTAGCGATTTTTCCAATTTGCTCCACGACGTTTTTTAAATTTTCATTATTAAATTCCGGCAAACATGCAATCTCTACATTAGATTCGCGGGTATACTGTTCCATCAGGTTAATTCTAGTTGATAATTCTGCCACTTGACCCTTAAGCTCTCCATTTTCCTTTTTTATTTCTGTTAGTTCACGACTCTGTTTTGTATGCTCTACTTTTAGATTTTCAAAAGCATCACTCATGAAAGTTATGGATTCCTTAAAATCCTGAATATCTTGACGAATTTCTTTAAACTCAAGCTTTAGCAAACATCTCATTTCCTCGCGAATTATACTGCGTAAGGTTGTAGCATCAAATGTCATACTTTGAGCAGGCTGCTCTCTTAAAGTCGGTACCTGTGTAGGAGTAGGTGTAAGTGACAGGTTGGTGGATGTTAACTTACGCAGAGTAACATTATCGAACCGATTTGGTGACTGAGTACTAAGTACTGATGCATTAAAGGATTCATTTACTACATGCACATCAACTGCATTGGAATAATCCTCACATTTATCGTGGGTCTTTGGTACGCATGAAGGACAGCGCCAAGATGATTTTTTCTTCGACGTCAGCTTCTTAAATTGCTCCTCATTCATAGATACACATTTAAAATGAAAATGATCTTGGCATAATGAGCATTCCAGACGCTCATCTTCCTTAAGCTTTGCTGGGCAAGATGCACATTTAGTTATAGGCATCGTAAAATTTCGCCAGGTACTATACTAAGTTGAATGCGATTTAGCTCAAACTGCTCGAATACAGCGCTGGGTTCAGTTTCGTACGCGTTCGTGGCTCTACGGCTCGACTCCAAGTTAAGGCCGCCCACGTAGGCTGCGCGAATAGTAAAATATTAAAATGCTCACGCACAATCCAGTGTTCCAGTTTAATGCCGCCGCTCTCTACGCTGCTCGCGTCCGTTGATGATTCACGCTGCGGGCGAGCTGCGAGTTGCGGTAGGTCAGTGCCGGCCGTTTAAAATCACTAATTTTAAACTTATTTTCGTGATTTCTTCCTCAATTCCACGGTTAATTACAAAACAATGTATAAAAAAATATGAAGTAAAGTTTCTTCTACCGATTGTTATAAAAAACCGACGTAGAATCTCAATTTTAACACATTTTTTTACGAAAAATATAGGAGTTAAAAAAAATACGGTGTTGCTTGTGCGGCTCTCAGGTGATTTTTTTTTTTTCGATGTGAGCGACTGACATTATAATAACACATCACACACACTCAGAGCCCCTAACTAGGAAGAACCTGTATCTAGGGTACCCGAAACACACACAGAGACGAACATTACACCCAGACCGGAAACAAACACCGATATTCATCATATCAATATCGCCCCGCCCGGGAATCGAACCCAGGTGCACACGCTTACTCAGTCCACATCACTGCCAACTGAGCCACGGAGCAGTCGACTGTCCCTTTCCCTCAGTATGCTTTATCAAAGAGATAGATTCTGTTCATTCGGTCGTTTGATTTATTTGTTGTATATTGTCTTAAAAGAGTCAATAAATAACTTATAGCAAAGCGAAATACAAATAACAAAACTGTTTTTTATCTTCGTTCAAGTCGACACGCGAGTTAATTTACAACGCTCCGACCTGTTTTTATCTTCATTAGCCCATCGGCTCTCAATTAAGACGCTGGATAAATCTTCGGTAATGCCTTGGTTACAGACAGATGACGATTTTATAAAATGCCGATGATCTAAGAATGAGAGAAAAGTAATGGTCACTTTTAATGAAGCGTAATTTTGTATCTATCTACTAATTTATATATAAAAATTAATCGTGGTTCGGTAGTCTTGCTAAAACTCGAGAGCGGCCGGGCTGTTATAGCAGATTTGGGGTTTTGAAATGTTCGTAGTGTAGTCCAGGGAAGGTTTAAAAGGTGAGAAAATATTGAAAAATATAGGTGAAGTTAAAATTGTAAGGCGCGATACATAGTTCGCCGGGACAGCTAGTAATTAATAAATCTGTATAATATCAATATGATAGATTATGAGCGCATCCGCAATAATAATAATAATAACGCATTACACTTAGAACACGATTTAGAACCTGACCGATAATCTTGTATCAGTTACATATTTTTATTTTGTAATACATACTAACCTTATTATTCATAAAGATACAGTAGGTTTTAAGTAGTCTTACTGGAGGTCTACTTCTCTGGTTCGTTGTATAGTAAATACGTGACATCTATTCTAAATTGACATTACGTCAAATAACTAAAATGCTCTTTAACTTTTTATGAATAACAGGGTAAGTATTTAAAACTTATTTATTGCTTGTTTTACTATCAATAGGTACCATCCGTGGTTCCTGGTAATATTTTGTAGACTATAGTATAAATGAAAAATAATTAAATTAGAATAAAATTCAATCAATTTGGAGACAACGGAATAACCACCTGGAACTAGAGGTATAGAACCTGTTTCTAGTTTACAGTCCCTGGGGACTAGTCAGTGGGTCTGGAGTCTGGCTGGACGCACGAAAAAAAGATGGATTTCCATCAATCATAACGATCGAACCCGGACCCTCGGCAGTCTTATCATCATCACTGCCAACAGAAGAACCAATGGAAATTCGTCTTGAATTTGTTGTCTTCTTCTTCTTATCCTATTATCCATGCTACCCCAGTTTAGGTCGAGGGAGGCGGCTTCCTGGTCCACTGTACGGCGCCAGGTTTGGTTCGGGTGTCCTCTCCGACGTCTTCCGCTTGGGTTCCATGTGAGAGCAGCTTTGGGGAGGTTTTCTTCCGGTCTCCTCAGGGTATGTCCAATCCAGCGCCACTTCCTCCTTATCTCCGAGTCTACAGTCCAGTCAATTTGTTGTCAGTACACAAAAATCAGTAAACTAAAATTAACACTGAAACCTGAAATCTACATATGAATAGCAAATGGCTAAAAATACTGCAAAGGAATTAAAGCTGTACTCAAATTTCTAAAACGATTTAGTAGGAAGGGGATATGAGATGTCGATAAAGATCAAATTCCTATGCTCAAAGTGGCCAGTCGATACCCGATCAAAGGTCGGCCGGGATCCGAGCTGTAAATGGTGCTTCAGTGATATTGTTAGGGATTTGATCCCGGGTCACGTTTTGTTGTTTTATTACTAAGCGTTTTTTCAGGGAGTTTTTTTATAATTTGCGGACTGCTCCGTAGCTCAGTTGGCAATGATGTGGACTGAGTAAGCGTGAGCACCCGGGTTCGATTCCTGGGCGGGGCGAATATTGATATGAAGAATATCAATGTTTGTTTCCGGTCTGGGTGTGATGTTCGTCTCTGTGTGTGTTTCGGGCGCCCTAGATACAGGTTCTTCCTAGATATGGGCTCTGAGTGTGATGTGTTATTATTATTATTATATATTATTAAATTTGGCGTTTTTTTTTCTCTTTTTTAGGGATTTATAATAGAGTTTAGTTAGAGGTCTTATTTTGTCAACTAACTGTTGTATTGAGTTTCTTGTTTTTGTTTGTACAGTACCTATAAAGAGATCAAAATATCTCATTATTTCATTACTAGCTGACACGGTGAACTTCGTTACGCCACATTATTTAAGATACTACATACATAACACTTGGCTCTATAGATTATGTTCTTTTGACTGCCCAGAATGGGCTTACATAAAAAAAACAACAACAACAAACAACAAACTGTCAAAATATGTAAAAAACGGGTAAAAAATGCAGCTTGGGCTACATTATTCGAGTTTAAGTAAGGATCCCTAATAATTTTGAAAATCTAATATAGCCTATGTCACTCGGGGATAGTGTAGCTTCCTTCCAGTGAAAGAATTATTCAAATCGATTTAGTATTTCCGGAGCCTATTCGTTACAAACAAACAAACAAACAAATCTTTCCTCTTTATAATATTGGTATAGATTTACAGATGAAGAATATTAATTTCACAGGAGGTAAGTAAGTAAGTCTAGCAACTAAATTCGTCCGACCTGTAATATTGTATTAATAGCAATTTTGTTAACCATTGCTGCTTTAACAAAGGAAATTTCTGTTGCACGCCAAAGAAAACAATTTTTAACGAAGTCGCTAACAATAAATTTAGGAATCGATCGAATTTAGGTTACAAACTTAACCCCCGGATCATGCGTTAGTGTCTTAAAAAAAATGCATTCTTAAGATATCTGTAAGTTCTTGATAAATTTGGCAGAGTGTAAGTAAAGCTTTTTCGTATAAAAGTGACATTATTAAATGTAGGACATCGTGATGTTAAACGAACCAACCAGAATAATTGAAGCTATTTTTTATTTTAAGAAATGTATTTTCTACTCGCTCCCTATTTGTTCTAGCGGTGGAGTCTGCTAAATAATTTTTATATTTATAAAAGACGAGCTTTCCCGGCTTACTTCGTTACGCCATAGAATATAAGATACTACAAAAGACTTGGCTCTATAGACTATGTTTTTTTGACTGCCCAGAATGGCCGAATAAAAAACTAACAAAACAACAAACCACCTGTCAAAATATGTAAACAACGGAAAAAATATTGCACCTTGGGTAACATTATTTGAGTTTAGGTAAGAATCCCTATTTTTTTTTAAATCTAATATAGCCTATGTCACTCGGGGATAGTGTAGCTTCCTTCCAGTGAAAGAATTATTCAAATCGATTTAGTATTTCCGGAGCCTATTCGTTACAAACAAACAAACAAATCTTTCCTCTTTATAATATTGGTATAGATTTACAGATGAAGAATATTATTTTCACAGGAGGTAAGTAAGTAAGTCTAGCAACTAAATTCGACCGACCCGTTATATTGTATTAATAGCAATTTTGTTAACCATTGCTGCTTTAACAAAGGAAATTTCTATTGCACGCCAAATAAAACAGCAATGGTTAACGAAGTCGCTAACAATACATTTAGGAATCGATCGAATTTAGGTTACAAACTTAACCCCCGGATCATGTTAGTGTCTTAAAAAAAATGCATTTTTAAGATATCTGTAAGTTCTTGATAAATTTGGCAGAGTGTAAGTAAAGCTTTTTCGTATAAAAGTGACATTATTAAATGTAGGACATCGTGCTGTTAAACGAACCAACCAGAATAATTGAAGCTATTTTTTTTATTTTAAGAAATTTATTTTCTACTCGCTCCCTATTTGTTCTAGCGGTGGAGTCTGCTAAATAATTTTTATATTTATAAAAGACGAGCTTTCCCGGCTTACTTCGTTACGCCATAGAATATAAGATACTACAAAAGACTTGGCTCTATAGACTATGTTCTTTTGACTGCCCAGAATGGCCGAATAAAAAACTAACAAAACAACAAACCACCTGTCAAAATATGTAAACAACGGAAAAAATATTGCACCTTGGGTAACATTATTTGGGTTTATGTAAGGATCCCAAATTTTTTTGAAAATCTAATATAGCCTATGAAACTTGGGGTTAATGTAGCTTCCTACCAGTGAAAGATTTTTTTCATATCGGTTCAGTATTTTCGGAGCTTATTCGTTACAAACAAACAAATTTTTATAATATTGGTATAGATTATTTTAAAATGAATAACTAGCTGGAAGCGCGTCAATCAAGCATCAAGTTTCGCTCATCTGTTTCGTAATACCTAATGGATAATAAATCAATTATTTCTCATTTCTGTTTATAAGTAATTGTTGAATTTGTATCAACTAGCAATAATGACGCGATAACATCATTTAAAAAAAAAAAGCTATGATAAACTTGTATTTTACTTAAACTATTTATGTTTTCAATACATTTTTTTTTGTACTTAGTATATTTATTCCACTGCTAAAAAAACGCATAAAATCGACAAAAAATGGGTATCTTCTTCTAAAAATACGTTCAATGATAACTCTTGGTTTAACAGAATCAGCCCCGTCTTGATTTATAGCTTACAATAAAAGGGACGGATTCAGGCATTTGTTTCCGGACGTGTTGCCAGGGCCGGAGCCAGTATTAATGACAGCAGTTAGATCCGATCTCGGATCTTGGGCGTGGTCCTGGATTGATGAAGTCTGTTACTTTTGATATAGTGGAAACTTTGAGTTGAAGAGATGAAGATATTCTTATGGTCGCTTACTTTAAATTTTAACTTACGCTTCTATTATCTGCCCGTAATTTTTTTTATCGGTACCGGATTTTAAATGTAATTTATAAATATGACATGAGTAATTTAGAAATATAAATTACTGAATATTGCCAAAAGTGGCCGCTTTTAGAAACACTTTGTAGCTTTCTTTGGTCTTTAACCTTAAAATATATATAGCCTATACAACAGTGCCCTAAAAATACTAGGCTTCATTATCTAGTGGAATTTTTGATAAAAATCTAAACTTATTAACTAAAGCAAATGCCTTAGTTTAGAAGATATTCATTTTTTTTCGCGGGTGGAGCTACTTTAGCTACGCAATGCCTCTTAACGGTAATCCGTAAGATAATTCAAAACAATATTTTATACCTAGTCTTTCTGTATCACGAATGTGTTAACCAAACGATACTGATTCCTATTTGAGATAGTCCATGCATTTCCTTTGCCTAGTGTTTGTACGAAGTAATAGTTAGTACGAAGCTTGCAGCAATTCCGCGAAGCGATATCGATCAAATGCGGCGGTGCCTTTGATGTGCGGCGATTCGCAGATTGATTGACAAGACCTCGGATTGATTGATTTATAAACACTCTGGATGCAGCGGTGTTGCTGTACAAGACAGGCAGTGCTTTGTTTCCGGATGTTCAATTAAAATTTAATGTTTGAAAAGGATATTTAGTTGGATTTAAATTGAAGCTTTATTAAGTTAAATTTGCAAACATTTTAGTTGGTGTTTTTAATAGTTATCTTGTGCCTGATAATATAGTCCGCTTGTTTTAATTTTCGGATAACTTGATTACTTCTCCATTTCACGATAATATTTATATGTTACCTTGAATAATTAACTGAAAACATTACCTACGTATTATGTAAGTATACGTTAATGATATTTTGTTGGGTTGTTCCTGTTTCGACCCACGGACTTTCTACCCACGATTATTTTTTCCGTTTTCAACCCATTTGTATGCCTGTTTCAACCCACAATCAACCCAACATAAAATAATCATTATTTTTGTTCGTTTTCTACCCATTCATAGTACTGTTTCAACCCGCTGTGCAATTTCTAATTTTGGAGAGTTTGCAAAACATGATCAAAATCATACTAATGTTAACTGCGATAGGTTTGTTTCACTTCACAAAACACTAACCTACTCGTACTAACCAAAATTTTGTGAAATTTCATAGTACGAAAGTAATTAAACATATCTGCGGTTTTCTGTGTTTTATTTTAACCGCTAGAATAAGCACAAAATCCCAAATCAGAAATCCCTTGTTACAATAAATAAACAATATTTAAGTACCCGACAAACATTTGTTATAGTAAACAGGCATTGTACGCAAAAGCCTTTTACAGCACTGATACCATATTAATCAAATCATTCGACCGATCAATAAATCATTCAATATTAAACATCTCCAACCTGTCAAACTAATGAACGCCGCTTCCGCAATCAAACCGGCTGATATACGACCACTGTGCGACTCAAATACAGCTAATATACGACCACTGTGCGACTAAAATACAGCCGGTAATTACGTAAACGGACACTTCGATGCTCGCCTGAAAGGTAATCATAAGTTAGAATTTATCACGGAGTGAATCATTCATGCCAGACAGCCGACAGCTCGGCACATACATTACAATGATCGACAGCCCGACGGCACTTGTCACATAGGGATAATGTTGTTACTACACTCTAACACCGCTGTACAGCTTTCAGCTTTAATACAGCTTCATAAGGGCTGTTTTAGTGAAACAGTGAGGCTTTGTTATAGGACGTTTTGTTTATTCGCGTGATTGGAACTAACAGAGTGAGGCCCAGTTTTTAGAATAGAAAATGGACTCTAGGATCTAAAATTCAGAGCGCTTTTCTCATCGCCACTCGGGAACATTCGGTGGATTTATTCAAAAGGAGAATTGACATCGTTGCTTTTACAAACCGCCTCAGAAAACTGGACCTTGCTCTTTCAATAATAAGACTGATAATCGATTGGTGTTAGTAAAGGCGTTTGAGTTGTTTAGAATGTAAAGTCGATTGCACATCGCGGTAGCGCGGCCGTGTCGCTGGCATGTCATCGGGCGGCAATGAAGATTTATGAACGGACCGGACATCTCATTAGGTATTTATATCGGAGTCGGGATAAGCCGTGACGTTGGCAGAGTGGGAACTGGCTTTAGTATGTCAAATGTATGCTTCTGTAGGCTTATCAGTGGCTTGTTGTTATGTTTGATGATTTGTTGGGGTAGTCAATCAATAGGGGGTAAACTCGCCGTTTTTATTCGCTATGCAAAAAAAACTTATGACAGGTTTGTTAGGATTATGATATATATAATTCCTCTTTTATTGGGGGCTAGGAAAACTTTACCGTATGAAAACCGATGACTACTCCAAATGATCCTGCCTTTCATATATTTTGTTATTTATAAGTACTTACTTACTTAGGTTTTTCAAAAGCCGAAAGACGTCCACTGCTGGTCATAGGGACTTTCCCACAAATTGCCAATGTACTCTACAGCCTTCACCAGGTCGTCTAACCACCTGGTGGTGGGTCTGCCTACTCTGTATCTTTCAGTGCGCGATCGCCAATCGAGAAGAAGAAGAGAGATTAGATTTTTAATGGATTTCTTTTTCGCTAAACTTTTCGCATGCCTAAAAGGTTAAATTTACTAAAATAATTCTATATAAGTTTCATAATATTATTCAGTACCCAAAAGCTACATTATGAAGGTCATAAATTCAGGAAAGCTCCCTGAAGTGGCATTTAGTGAAATTATGATTAATGACGACCGGGCGGCGAGGCGGAGCGGTTTACGAGTTATAAAAACGTGTACACGACAGACGGACAAGCGTCCGACGTTAAAACGGGTACTTACACGTGAGTTTTATGATGTTGCGTTATACTTACACATGTAATTTATTAAGGTCCTAGTTATTTATGGCGAACATTAATATTAGAACGACTTCAAAATAATTCTGATAAAAGGATGATAATCTTATAGAAGTTTTTTTTCTTTCTTAAAGCAATTCTTCCATTGCAATCAAGGTAGAACGTATGCGTTCCGCCTTCCCTACTCTGCTTTGTATTGTATCTGCTGTGTTCGCATGTTTGAGTCGGTCGTCAACTCGCAAGCTTAGGACTCGCAATTGTTTGCGAGTTGGCACCTTATTATTTAATTTTTTTTTCCGTCGTCAACTCGCAAACTTTACAAAGTACATGTATTTTAGTACAGTTAGCCACAAAAATATGTGACTTTAAAATAAAGCAAAATATAGCAACGCAAAAATATTAAGAAAAACTCATGCTGTCGCCCTCTAAGCGCAACCATGCGACAGAGAGAGAGCTAATTTTTTTGATGAAATTTACGTTTCGTTATCAAACATTCAACAACAACGGAACATTAACATTTTGATGTCCATCGCTTCAGCATTAAATAATCTAGATGTATACATTTTCCTTTTTTTAACTATGCATTGGTTTCGTAAAGCAAACAACTTTATCCGACCAATTTTTTATCACAAAATCTCTGTATTTCAAGGCCCTATAAGTCTGAATCTATAGGTAATTAAAAAAAAAAACAAAAACGTACAAACCTAAGTTTTTATAGTTTTAGTAACATACTAAAACTTTATGGCGATGGGAAATTAATTAGTAGTAGAAAAACGTTTTCTGTTTTATATAAACGCGCTTGTCAACAAATATATAGTTGACCCGACAGACGTTATCCTGTCTTAAACTGATTGAAAGGACTGACAGTTATGTCAAACGCCAATGCGCAAAGATTACAGCGTTCCATTGCTTTCTATGGGAAAATTAAAAATATTTTTCGTATTTTCTCACCTTTTAAACCTTCTCTGGACTATTTCAAAACCAAAATCAGCTAAATCGGCCCGGCCGTTCCTGAGTTATAGCGAGACTAACGAACCATGTATAATTTTTATATATAATGTAGATACAAGAGTATAGCTAAATGGCTATAAATCAGTCAAAAAAGAAAACATAGTTTAATTTCTAACTTTTATGACATCTTTTATTAAACAATCAAAAATATCAAGTATATATAGGCATTGGGCTTATTAACATCTAAAATAATCATATTTTTTTAATTTTACATCTATTGGTCTTAGCGATATGATAATAATATATAACCAACCACTATCGACAGCTTCTTCGGGCACATATGGAAGAACAGTGCATCGTTTTATATGTTACCTAGCCAATGCCGATAAAACCACTATTTCTTTCTCTCTCAATCATCTAAAGTGCGAGGGTAAAGAACAGGTTACATCGAGTTGAATAGGTAACAATCTAAAAAAAATAACTAAGTAACTAATTTAAGTTTCCAAAATTACACTTTTATCTTTACAAATCCATTGAAAGAGATTTTCTTACAAATAATGTAATCTGTTTTTGTTTTTATTAAAATTCATAATATTAATTTTTAAAAAAATTGTACGTTTGTGGCGAACTGTACTTTGTATATTTTGCGAGTTGACGACGAAAAAACATAATTAAATAATAAGGTGCCAACTCGCAAACAATTGCGAGTCTCAAGCTTGCGAGTTGACGACCGACTCGCATGTTTAGGATAGTAGTTTGTTAAACGGATTCCCCTAACACAGGTACATAAACTTACAAGGGGAGTTCCCCAACTAGAATAGTTTTATTTTAAATAAATAAAAATTAAGAAATTTTGAATTTTGAATTTTTCTTGAAATTTATATTATACTAGTCGACCCGGCGAACTTCGTACCGCCTAAACTATTAATATTTTGTGCATGTATTATACTTAAAAACCTTCGTCTTCAATCACTCTATCTATTACAAAAAGCCGCATTAAAATCCGGTAAGGGACAGACGCGGGAAGCAACTTCATTTTATACTATGTATTGATGTGAATTTTAATGTCTTTGTCTAAGATCTGTTTTGTGAACCTTAAATAAATAATTTCTTAAAGATACCTAGTAGATTCATTTTATTGCCTGATTGCAATAAAGTGTACTTACATAACTAACTTTTTTTAAAAAGACTTTATGCAGCAGTTAATAAGCCATACGAATTATTAATGCCATTGCTATAACAAGCCTAGTAAATAAAAAATTACACGAAAACAATTGATTTAATAATACCCTTAACCAAACAGATGTCGAACTATAATTACGTACGTCCATTATTTATTTATTAAACCATAATATTTGTTTTTAAACAATGCTTTGCGAGTGCCGTATGGCCCTTGTTAATATTTAAAACAAAATGGATGGAAGTTATTAATAAATGAGCGATTCTGATTTAAATAAAAACCTTTATATCAAAAAATTAAACGGCTGAAAAAAAACTGAAAAGCTTTAAATAATAAGGAAACATTTTCTATTAAGACATTTTCCACGTTCATTTAAGTATACCAAGTAATTTTAATTCGGCGTTAAAACAAAAAATATACACGTTGAATTGAGTACCTCCTCCGTTTTTTTAGTCAGTCAAAAATCTAACCTCTCTTGGGGTTTAGCTAAACTACAGAATACTATTTTATGCATATGTAGTACGTCATGGTGGCGGTCTAGGTCGGCATAACACTTCCGGTTTTTCTGTATATGGCTATGACTGTATATTATAGCTAAATATTAATAAACCAATAAGCAGAATAATCACAAAAATACTTGCAAAGTGAGAAGATGACAAGCATTGTTTGTGTGTGACCTATTAATAAAGATAAGAACAAAAAAAATGATTGAAATTAACGTCACAAAAAGTTTACACTTTAAGCTGAACGAAAGTTTTGACTGGCAGCAATTCGGCTGCTTAAAATCAAAACCTAGTAACTCGTTTTTACAAAAATGTTCAGGAGAGCCAAAAAACGGGTCGGCCACTTTGATTCTTTGCCCTGAAGAAACCAGACGCAATAGCGATATGGGTGTTTGACCAACAGTTTGACTATAGTTTGTAGTACTTGTAATCGTGTTAGAAGTTATAGTTACACTTAAATTGATCCCACTATATATTTTTTTGGAAATTTACCCAAATATGACAATGAAAACAATTTCAAAACATAGTATTTCACACTTAGTTAATACAATCTTTGAGTAAATTCTCTACTTTTTATAGCATTTTATATTTTTAATTGTACGTTTCGAGTGACAAATGTTATTTTTTGAAGTGGATTCATTTAAAAGTAATACAAATGGTTTATTACGGCAGAATTTAGTTTTTGGTTAAGACTCGGGGTTAATTCAGCCAAATTGCCCTTCTTTGACTTACTGTTTTTTTAACTTACTAAATTCCATAAAAATTTGATTGATTTTATAATCGGCGCCAAATTCAAAACATAGTAAGTCAGCTTTCAAATTCATAACCTAGTAAGTCGGTTGAGTTGCTAGGTTTTTTTATTTGTAATCCGACATGCTATGTTTAGAATTTGTACTTCATGGAAATTTTAGTAACTTTTCCAAATTGGGTAGACTTGCTAAATTTTATTTTTAAAATTACGTAGGAAACTGGGTGTTTTAAGGTCCATATCAAATCGATACCGCCTAGTAAGTCGAAAAATGTCAAAAACGGGTTTTTTGCAAAAACACCAGTTACTAGGTTTTGAATTTGGGCAGCCGAATTGTATATTATGATAAACACACAAAAAAAAAAAAAAAAAATTCATAAAAACATACATATGGAGCATTGCACTATACGGTTGCGAGACATGGACACTGACCCAGAGACATAGAGATAGACTGGAGGCATTCGAAATGTGGTGTTGGAGAAGAATGGAGGGAATAAGTTGGACGGACAGAGTCACTAATGAAGAAGTATTGAGAAGAGTAGAAGAGAAGCGGATGATTTTGAACACCATAGAGATAAGAAGGGGAAAGATGATAGGCCATCTAATACGAAACGACACACTCATAACTAATATTATAGAAGGGAAGATTGAAGGAAAGAGACAGCGTGGACGACCAAGGGGAAGCTACTTTGACCAAATAAGGGAGCGAGTCAGTGCAGAGTCGTATCAGATGGTCAAGAAGCTGGCGGGGAACAGGGTAGAATGGAGAAGGCTCCACCGACAAGAGCACAGCTCTTAAGAGAGAAGAAGAAGAAGATAAACACAGGCTTGGTTACGTAGTCCTAAATTTATTTAAATAGATACCTAAATAATCTTATGATTATTAGATTAATAATCTTTCTTATATCTTAAACCTAAACGCTATACACCAGTGCCTTATAAATTCTTATAAGGAAAGATAATCCACTGTATCATAGGCTCACAATTCTTCAATTTGGCAATGGTTTAGAATATTATTTACTTTTATAGCGCTTTTATACTTACGGTAAGGCTTCAGAAAACTTTATAAGGTAAGGCTGAAAAGGGTTGATTCCAGAGTTTTAATAATAAAAACAGTCAACTATCAAATTGTTTTGTTCACACATGCTTGTCTTTAGGGAGACAAAAGAATATAAGATTGTAACAATAACAAAATAAAACAATAAAGTAATTACATACCTAGTTATTAAGAGCCAGTTTACCGCGATGCTAGTGCCATTCTCGAAAATAATTTATATCTTCTAAACTAAGGCAAATATCAAAAATGTGGCACAGTGTGATACTAGATAATGTAGCCTAGTATTTTTTGAGCACAGTAAAATAGTCCTAACTTAAAAGAATAAAATTATACACAGATTGTTGCTAAAAGTGGCCACTTTTAACAACACTTTGTAGCTTTCTTTGGTCTTTAACTTAAAAGCTATACAACAGTGCCCTAAAAATACTAGGCTACATTATCTAGTGTCATACTGTGCCACATTTTTGATATTTGCCGTATTTTAGAAGATATTAATGTTTTTTGCGAATGGCGCTAGCATCGCGGTAAACTGGCTTTTAAAACAGAGATAATTATTCAATCGATAATACAATACAACATTTTCGTGACAAACCAAACAACAGCGCCACTGTTGCGAAAAAATATCACCATTGTCATTCGCGATAGGTATCACCCAGTTACAATTAACTACCTATTAATTTAAATACTTTTGACAGTTCGGTCACCGGAAACGTCAGTTGATATTTAACTGATAAAGTATTTAATTTTATATCATTTCGCCTTGAGGTTTATTAAAAAAGCTTTCTAAAATAAACCTTCATTTATTTGCGATGACATTGAGTTTTCATTGTTTTTTGTGTGTCTGTCACGCGTGACACAATGGCTGACAGATGTCTGTGGCTTAATGACACCGGCGACGATTGTCGAGATGAAAAAATGACAAGTTGTTATAATAGGTTTTTGTTTTAATAAAAATGAATTTAATAGGGCATTGTTTTGCATCTGTCGTTTTTGATACGTTGAAATTAAAATGGCACATTAAATTACATGTTTTTTTGTAATATCCACTACTGAACAGGGCCTCTAGTCTCATCGCGCAAAACGGCACTATCGGATAAAAGTAGAACAAAAATAGTACGTTAATCGCAAGAATATACACATTTGGTAGTCTCGTAATCAATTTTGCTATAACTATAGCAGTAGTATCGCATAGATTGGAATTGACCAAAAAGGGTAGTCTGCTCCATACTATGATAATGTTATGATTACGTTCGACTGACATTATATACGTCAATATTGATTGATATTTAATGACAGTTGCACTACGCGGATTCCACTTTCGTCTAACAATACAGTATTAACTATTTAGGGGAAAAAATCGGTTATTTTTACCGTCCCCAAATTTCATAATCCTACTAGATGGCGTTGATGTCGCAAATAAAGAAAATTAATTAATATCTGAAGAACTACACCAAATTTCGACTAGATGTTCCTGTTTCCCGCAGTTAATATTAAATAATAAACGAATAATGATTTGTTTTATATTTTTCTTTATTAAATTTTAACATGTTGTCCACAGTTCATAGTATCTAATTGGGTGGTCATTGCGAGAGCTAGAGTGCAAACGTGTGCGTGATTACGTCACAGAAGTCAGTCTGTATGAGTGCAAGCTTCCGCTAGGATCCATTCATGATTTTTACGCACATAATTCCATCTCTCTCTATTCTCTCTTTCTTACGCTGTCATTTGAAATTGGTGCCCTGCCCACGCGTAGGTATCTAACCTATTTTGTTGGTATCGTTTGATTGCAGTCTGAGCCAGTTTAGTTTTATTTTTGTCGAAATTAATAATGTACAATTTATTAAGTTATTCCTAGTTTTAAATATGATAAAACTACTGTTTGTGCGGTGGACTAATAACTATCTTATTGAGAATTGTGATAAGAGAAGAGAATTATGGCGTAAAAGTCCCGGAATTATAATTCATTTTGCATAACGTAAGATTCGTTCGTTATTTTTGCCACATTTATCATCATCATATCATCGTGGTCAGTGAAATATTGGTGAAAAATAAACAGAATACCTACTTTATGAATTACATTTCGTGCCATTATTTGTGTTCAAAAGAGGTCGAAATGGTTGAGTTTTGAGGTTATTCAATAATTGAATTTGCTTCACTTGAGGCTTAGGCACCTAAGCTTGGTGACATTCACCTAGTGTTTTTTCAATAAATAATTTTGCTCCCAATATAAGTAGATAGGTTATACTGGTCTCATATCTATCATAGATTTCTTTGAAACTAGGTAGGGTACCTACCTACCTACCTACAGGACAGATTACAGTTCTTTATCACCTAATAAATCAGAACTATACCTGCCTTGTCTTGTACTATACCTAAATAAACACCTATTCAAATTATTTTTATATCAGCGACTTCATCGGACAGTCCATTCAAGCATTTAGGTAATATGTAGATAATGACCAGTATCCACCAATTATATTTAGCTACCTATCTAGTATCCACCAGTTATATTTAGTTATCTGACTGCAAAGTGGCTCAGTTGGCAGTTGGGACTGAGTAAGCGTGTGCACCCGGGTTGGATTCCCGGGCGGGGCGAACATTGATATAATGAATATTGATGTTTGTTCCCGGTCTGGGTGTGATGTTCATCTCTGTGTATGTTTCGGGCACCCTAGATACAGGTTTCTCCAAGTTAGGGGCTCTGAGTGTGATGTGTTATTAAAAAAGAAAAACTATAGTAAAAAAATAAATGTGTTTTTCTATGTTTTCAGATATAATTGAGGATAACCAAACTATTTCAAGGAACGCTTAGATGGAATATCAATTGTAATGTGCAATAAAATTTTAAATATGATCAAACTAAGTAAATACCAGGATATAATTGAAAAAATAAAGTATTTTGTTACTGTAAGTTACTTGTGTTTATTTAAAACAATATAAAATACCAAATACTACATCATATAGTCTTGAGCAAACCGAAGAGCAGCGTCCCTAACTTTATAACCAAACTTGTTCCTCAAGTTACTTTGTGCTTATTTAGAAGAATATAAGTTACTAAATACAAAGGTAGGTACATCATAAGTATAGTCTTGAGCAAACCAAAGAACAGCGTCCCTAACTTTATAACCAAACTTGTTTCTCAAGTTACTTGTGCTTATTTAGAAGAATATAAATTACTAATCATAGGTAGGTACATCATAAATATAGTCTTGAGCATACCAAACAGCAGCGTTCCTAACTTTATAACCAAACTTGTTCCTCAAGTAACTTGTGCTTATTTAGAAGAATATAAGTTACTAAATACAAAGGTAGGTACATCATAAGTATAGTCTTGAGCAAACCAAAGAACAGCGTCACTAACTTTATAACCAAACTTGTTTCTCAAGTTACTTGTGCTTATTTAGAAGAATATAAATTACTAATACATAGGTAGGTACATCATAAGTATAGTCTTGAGCAAACCAAAGAGCAGCAGATTGTACCTATCTGATTGCCCGCTTGGTAGAGAAGTATAGACTGGATAGAACTAATTACTTATACATTATGGAAGTAACTAATTCAGACCGTTTACTTATAGGTGGGTATGGATAATAGCGACTACAATTTTTATAGGATGAGGATGAGGAGAATTATGAGGGAAGTCAAAGTAATAAATAATACATACATATACTATTAGGTGCGCTTAGTGATTATTTTCAAAAATATGCTATACTATATAGGTATGTATTGTCTCAACCACCACCAACTTGAAAAGCCCTTTGATCAACAGTGAAAGTCTTTCAGCTTATGGTTTCGTGCGGCCTATACTTACTTTATTACCAAAGATCAAGAGCCATATTGCAATACAGAAAAACCGAAAGTGTTACGCCTACCTAGACCGCCCGCCACTGTACAGTGGCGGACTAGGAAGCCGTAACAGATTTGTCTATGGTTTCGTCAGACCTAGACTGTATTACCAAAGAACAAGAGCTATTTTGCATTACAGAAAAACCGGAACCGGAACCGTGTTACGCCGACCGTGTCCGCCACTGTACGTAGGTTTAAGAATTCGTTTTGTCTACTTTTTGTTGAGAATAAAAAAAAAAAACTTAATTGAGAATTTTTAGGTATGTAGGTACAGTGGCGGACACGATCGGCGTAACGCTTCCGTTTTTTCTGTATTGCATAATAGCTCTTGTTCTTTGGTAATACAGTCTAGGGCTGACGAAATCATAGACAAATCTGTTACGGCCTCCTAGTCCGTGACTGTACAGTACAGAGCACATCAGGCTAAACAATTTGATTACAGTAGGTATGGCTCCTAAGCCATGACGAAATTTTTCGCTTATAGGTAATTCTGCATGACTGAATTGAAATGATTCAAATCGTTGGTCGACGACCAAAAGGTGGAATGTTCATTATTTTTTTTTTGTAAATAAAAAAATTTGTTACTAAATGTTGTTACTGTAATAATAAAGGGTACGCTAAAAGTGCAAAATTTATTCTAATTGCCTCCATGGTTCAGTTGGCATGGCAGTAATGTCAACTGTGTCGCGGTAGCACCGTGTTTCTCGGTCTGGGTGAATTTGTTTATCTTTGTATGTGTTTCGGGCACCCTAGATAGTCTAGATACAGGTTCCACCTAGTAAGGGGCTCTGGGTGTGAACCGTCATTTCTTTCACTTGCAATTAGGTTGTTTATGAATATTTTGGTATCTTATGATCGTGTAGGCATTTTAGATTTTGTTACTATGGCTTTACTAACAACACCGCTCAAGTCGATTTTTTCGGTTTTGACATTTTGATGCCATTGGATAGATCTTTTTTTCGCGCGTCTTTTAAACTCATCTGATTGGTTAGTTGTTTAACAAGAAATGCCGTTATTTTAAATTATACTGACACCGCTCAAGTCGATTGGTCTTGAAACACCGCCCAAGTCTGTCAAATCGCTACGGAAAACAGCACGCGCCGACACTGTGCTCCATTATTTAGTGATATTGTGTGATTTTTTAGCTGAATAAACCTGAAAAGTTTGTGAATAGCTACCTGAATGGTATGTTTTTGTATTTAATAACTAAAATTGATGTTTCATTGAGTAATATTAAAGTTTTTCAGTTCTAAAATAAGGTCTTGGACTTAAGCGGTGTTTGGAGATTAAAACTACCGACTTGAGCGGTGTTTTTGTATATGTTTGCAGACGGACGATACAGATTTCTGGCTTTTATAATGAGTTTCTTAAGAGATTGAGAATAATGTTAAAATGGGTTGTTCCGGAAATCCCCCTTGAGCGATTCCCCCCTGAGGGGGAAAACAGGAATCTTGTTTAAAATATGTCCGAAAATCCCCCTCGCTTAAATTTTTTTATTCCCGTAATCCCCCCTGAACCAAGGGGGAAAATAGGAAACGAGTGTAACATGTGTCCTAAATTCCCCCCAGTCTTTAATTATTAAAAAACAATAAGTTAATTTTTAGAAAATTATTCCTATTTATTATAAAACTTGTTAACAACGTTTAAAAAAGTATAAAATATACCTATATACATCAATTTGATGTTTAGAGGTACCTACAATAATTAAATAGATGGTGGAATTTAGAAAAGTTGTTTTAATTTTACGTAAAATTTCCTCCAATTATTAACAAAGTAATTACTTACTTAGAGCAAAGTAGAAAACAATTTCTTATTAACAATAATGGACTAGGAATAATGATTTTTTAAATAACGTATATATATATAATCATCTCAGTTAGCACTATAGAACATTAATTTGCAAACAGTGACAAACATTGTGGGTTATTCCAACATTGTTAATCGGGGTAGGAACCCAGCGCCGATTCAAAATGGTTGTCGATCTAGAGTACCATACCAAGAAGATGACATACCGTTAAGTTACACGTAAATGATTACTAAGTTGCTTGTTTTTTATGGTTTTAATAAAAGTGGGAGAGAGTGTAATCAAAGAGATAACCCGTTTAAATTCATAAGTTTTGCTTAATGTATAGTTTACTATCGTTGTATAGTTGGTTGGTAATATTCTACCTCTAGGAGGTACTTACTGATATTCAAAGTAGCAGTTTTAATAATTATATTATTGATTTAACGTAGTGATATATAAAAATAAAACCTATTATCTTGAAGGGGGATTTCAGACATATTTTTTTTGCATTCCAGTTTTCCCCCCCTAAGGGGGATTGTCAAGGGGGAATTCGGAACTTTTGATTTTTTTATTCCTGTTTTCCCCCCCAAGGGGGATTCTAAGGGGGATTTCAGGAACAACCCGTTAAAATCTATAGTTAAAAAAAGGTGTACCTTGCATAAACTAAGGATAAAAATCATCTAAAAACAAGTACACAGATGTCGAAAATATTGATTTATCTGTCTAATCTTCAGTGCATTGAATGAATTTAGTTGGTGCTTCAGAGCCAACTCTAAAAATATATGAAAGGTGTCATTCCTTCTTGGTTCTTTTTAAAAATATATGTGTGGCCTAGTAACGAATCTATAGATATCATAAAATGTGACTAAGGGAACATTGGAAGATCGGACAGAAGTTCTTCATTAAAAAACTTAACAAGCCCTACTGCGATCACCAGGGGCCAGGGGGTCATCATAAGGGCTGAGAAAGCTGCCAGAGCCGTTGTCGCTGGTAATAGCGCTGAAACTCAATGTGGGCACGAGGGAGGGCGCTGGGGATCCGTAAGGGCTCCGAAGAGACTATGCAGAACCAATCGGGCTTCAATGCGGAGGCAGGGTTCTATGTGGGCTTGAGAGAACCTACTGGTCCGAAAGGTGCTTCTCTTAGGGTCTGCACGGGCTCTAAAGCACCCACCAGCAAAGCAATAAAGGCTTCCACGAACGAAAAACCCACATAACTATATCAATCTGGTAACTGCGCAGGAGGTCTGTGTGGGCTCTAGGGAGCCGCTAAAGGTACTTAACGGCTCAAAAAGGACTCCGCCCGCGGGTCACACCTGGCTTTAATGCATCGGCTGGAGTATACACGGGATCTAATGCACCCTCCAGTGTAGCAATAAAGGCCAATGAAAAATACACATCGGTATGCAATGATAGTGGAAAATAACACAAAAATGTATAGCAGCCCAGCTGACTACCTGCAGTTTTCTGATGAATTCGGATGGCTGCAATAAATGAGGGGAAATGTACAATGGCTCCTAGCACGCGAGCTAAGTGCAGGCATTCCTCCACCCCCACAACGAGAAAAAGAAGGATAATAATAGGATCACCAACCTGCTTACCAAGCGTGGCGATTAAGGCAAAACTTCCCCTTCGAAATGTTTGTCTTTGTGGCAATCTGAGGGGGAGGCTTATGCCCAATATTGGAAGTCTTCCGGCTGAGATGATGATAAAAAAAGACTGAGCTATCTTTTTATAATTTCTTTGTAAGTATTGACAAACCCACCTATTAGTGGGTGCTAGTAACAAATCGTTAACTACTGCAAGTCTAAAATATATACACAATTTTTGGTCCAAAATACATGGTTTAAGTCTCTGTAGAGTTATAATTAAAGTAAAAACGGCTTTTATGATGTTAAATAGTTTTTCGTTCATAATAAAAAAAAACTTGTTTTCCTATCAACACCGCGTAAGTCCACATTTTTTACCGATGAACACCGCCCAAGTCATTTTTAAAGCACATACATAAAAACACAATTTAGGTGTCATTTTCGGATTCATTATTCTTTTATAATCACTTTAGTGAAAAAAAAACATAATTTCGACAGTTATTAGCTAAATAATGAAGTTTTTATTGCCTCCTGAAAAGTTAAGAAAAATGACTTGGGCGGTGTTGTTAGTAAAGCCACGTAATGTATCTGTTTCGTTACGTTACGTTATTATTTATTACGTTATTTCATTAGCTGTGGTTTTTTTTTAAGTACCTAAAGAGACGTTCACCCCGTAGTGAAAAAAAAATAAAACAAATTCAAATCATAATTTATTCAATATAGGATAGGTACCTTCAAGGTAACTTTAATCGAAATTTTAGTAAACTAGAATTGATAAAAAAAATGTATCCTATACTGCATGAGGCGAGGTGGTTCAGGGGAACACCATGCGGCTCTAGGCAAGCAAATGTGAAACAGTCCACAGAAGAGCCAGAATGAACCCTGTCGCGGCATGCCGCTGATCCGCAAATCCAACGATGGAGTCACCAGGAGACTCCCCCAAACGAGCTCACCTCAGTCAAGTGATTCTACTCCCTTTCGCAAAGATTTTACAGCGTAGAGAAGAAAGGGGTAACAAACTCTACTTTTCAATATATTTTTTTGCAAAAATACAATGAACATACATTTTAAAGAAGGTTGTTTCTGACAGTGACAAGGCGGTAATACATCAAAGGAATGATAAATCTATCCATTACTAGGTAGATATGGTGAGCCGAATCACTCCTTTGATTGATTACCACTTGTCAGAAACACCCAGCATATTAAACAGAAAAAAATATTTTATGGATGACGTCAATCAATACTGTATTGACAAAACTTCTCCAATATTCAGTATTTGACAGAATAAAAAAACAATATTATAACAAATTAACAACGTTGATTGTATAATTTTTATGTCGCAGTTTAATAACTTCATCTTTCTTACTGGTGTTTCCTTTCTTATCTTTGTTAGGTACTTTTTCTTTGGAAAATCTGAATATGTTTGCATGTACTTGAAGATCTTCCTAGTTTCGGTGACAGGTAGCTTCTGATGCTGCGCTGTACTCTGTTAGTATACCTGTTTAAAATAGAAATACATTGGTAAGTCTGCAATAAAATAGCAAAATTATACTTAAAAATTACTTAAATTAACTTTGTCTATTCATCTCATGCTTTTTTTAAATCCTTTCATTTGATACCCATATTGTAGAATAGCAAATAACTAGGCCGCCATATTAAAATATTTCGACGTGAGTTAAAGAATTATCTTTATGTAGTTTTGTCGTTGGACCGTCTTCATATTAGTGATAATATTAGACAGGTTTTAAAAATCACAAGGTCTGTTTGTTTGTCTAAAACAGCAAATTTAATTTAAAAAAATTAATATGATGTTACGAAAAAGTTTTTTTTTTGTTTTGTAATTTTTTCCCAGCAGTGGGACACAGTCATAGACTATTAAAAAAAAATCAAAAATAAACTTATGCACGTTTTAAACTTAGCCGGCGACAAATTTAATTTTATTTTTTAAAACGGTATATCAATACATAGTATAAAACAAAGTCGCTTCCCGCGTCTGTCCCTATGTATGCTTATATTTTTAAAACTATGTAACGAATTATGATGCCGTTTTTTTTAATGGATAGAGTGATTCAAGAGGAAGGTTTAAAAGTATAATACGTTCACAAGAAAGTTAAAGGTAAGGCGGTACGAAGTTCGCCGGGTCGACTAGTTGTTTATAATAAAAAAAATACATAGGCATGTTTTAAACTTAGCCGACGACTGTTGATAAATAGGTTGAGAGCAGAAGCTTTGTAGCAGAAGTATTGTATGCGGTTTTCTGGGATCTTATTTTCTTATAAGGTTATTAGTACAGTGGCGGTCTAGGACGGCGTAACAGATTTGATTATGGTCTCGTGTGACCTGACTGTAATACTAAAGATAATACCTAAGAACAAGAGCTATTTTGCAATACAGAAAAACCGCAAGTGTTGCACCGTCTTAGAACGCCACTGTACTAAATTGTAATTAGTTTTAGGTAAATTTTATATTTACTATATTGTTCATTATTATACTCATAAACCTTCCTGTTGAATCACTCTATCTATTAAAAAAAACCGCATCAAAAAAGCATTACAAAGAGAGCTTGGCTTTGTAAGAAAATTTATTCCTTCACTACTGAAATGTATAAAAGTGAGGTATATTAAAATTTTGTGTTATCAGTCTAAGTGCGTATTCATGTACAAAGATGGTTGCCAGCGCTGGCAACAAGCGCTGGCAACTATAGCTGGAAAACCAGCATTCTACTAAACAGCCAGTCAGTTTCTATACATTTAAAAACCAGCGCTGACAAGTTCCTGAGGTTGTGTATTAACACTTTCCGGGACACTCCGCCTGTCAACATAATCTTGTAGGCGTGTAAATTGACAGTACGGCTGTGGGCGGTCGACTTTAGGTGCTCCTAGTGGACAGACCGACGACAGCCGTTTTAGTATTATACAGTCAGTATGGAGCACGTGATCAGGTGTCGTATTGCACACATTTCTGTGTTAGTAGGTGTCATAACAAACAGTACAAGGCTTTATATTGTCATCATACAGCTATGATAGGTATTTATATGACAGGCCGCCCCTGTAGCCGTTAAAACGCCATACAAAAATTTGAACTGGGAGTCACAACACACTCAACATAGTTGGTTTGGTGGATTTTTTTCTTACTATTGAAAAACTTATGTGATATGACGTAACGGCCATGGATGTATGAAAATTTTATATGAGATTTCGAGGTGTCATATCTCAAGATTGAACTGTATCCCGGAATGTGTTAATACTCTTTGCTAGAGCCATCCAGCCTGCATCAACCAGCTTTCTTAACGTTGAGGTTACAAGTACTTAGAAGCGCTGGTAGCAAGCGCTGGCTACCAGCGTTGTATGTGAATACGCCCAGGGACAACCATTATATACTATGGTATGGAGCCCCTCGGTATCTACTGGTACACATCTGTACCATAGTTTCATGCATTTAATTTAGATGGCATGAGCAATATAATAATGGGAACTTGATGTAAATATGTATGTGCTTATTGAATCTGAAACCTCATCTCTGACAAATTTCCACATATTTCAAGGATAGTGGGTAGTTTTGGGAGATCTAAGTAGGTATGTTGTTTGTTTTTTCCTTACTAGACAAATGTAAGTAGGTGCCTCACTTTTGATGTAGGTACCTAGTTTATGATTTAGTAAGCGCAAATTATATTTCTACACTACTGTACAAAGGCTGCATTGCTTTGAAATTTCAAATTTCAGTGTCACCAAAAGATGAGCCGTGAACTTACCTTCCTTCTACACCATTTTGTCTCTTGAATGCAGACCTAGATCGTTTTTTTTTGACTCTCGGCCCGGAATATCTGTGTTTGAGATACAAAATTTTTTTTGACTCCATTTTGAATTTTGTTTTGAATCCAATTTGTAGTTTTTCTAAGTCCTTTTCTGTGATCTGACCTGAATAACAAAAAAACAGAACAAATTAAACGCAGCGATGTTCAAAATGATAAATAGTTTATCTTTGCAATTCGAATCCATATAATAATGCCAGATGCAACAAAAAGCCGTGAAGTCAATCAAAACAAAAGAGTCGGTGCAGTGTTGCTAACTCGAATTTTTAAAGGGAGCTAAATCATATCTCACTTAAAAAGAGCTAGTTTTTTTTAGAAAAGGGAGCTGCTGACTACCATTTAAGTACCTACATTTTAGCTATGAAAACAAATATTTTAATCCTTATTTGCGTCATCTTACTATGGTCATTATAAACTACTCATGCGGTGACAAATGTTCCGAACCAAAGCGAGACGCCAACTTACCACTAGCTCTGAATTAGTTACTTCCTTCACTATTCATGAAGTAATAATATTTATATTATGTACTCCTTATTTTAGCTATAAAATTGTAAGAGCTAAAGATCTAAACCCAAATTTTTTAGAGCTAACTAAGACGATTTAGAGCTATATCCAGCTCTAAAACATCGAGTTGTCAACACTAAGGAGGTGAGTAAAAACGCGGCATTTTTTTTTTCAAGAATCGTTCGTAAACTAAATCCGTGATGTGTAATTTACTTACTACTTGACATTATGTTATTTATTTTTTAGAAAAACCACGTTATTTCACTTGATTTATATTTAAAATATCTAAATAAACATACATTAAGAATATGATTGTATAAGTCTTGTAAATTACTAAAATCACAATGTTGCTAAACAATCAGAGCCAAACAAGAACACAAGCTTTTGAACGTCCCTAACTTTATGAATGAAATTACCTACACGAGCGTACAGAATCTATAGCGATAGTGTAAATACTTCGCTTTTAGCGTACGAGAGATGTCGCTAATGTGGCAAAAACATGAAAAATTTGCATGTTGGGAAAACCATGATATTTTCTATAAATTATTCATAAAATTTGTATATGACTATGTTCTCGCAAAGAGCAAGGTGTCTAGTATTTTTTTATCCAAAGATCAAGTAATTTAACAGACTTGTCATGAATTGCGCTCCTCATAACTTAGCCCAATTTTTAGCTGAATTTGTATGGAGCTTGTGCCACCTTAATATTCATATTCTATTGCTATACTATAACGATCGATCAAAGTTACGAGACTCGCAATTTTTCACCCAATCATAATAGAGTAATAGTAGAATAGCAATAGAATAGAAGTTTAATCGTAAGTTTATGAGACTAAGGTCCCAGGGTATCAAGTTTGTTAGCTAAATTCGATCGACTTGGAAATGTATTGTTAGCGACTTTTCGAAAAAGTCAATTTCTATTGCACGCCAAAAAAAAGGCAATGCTTATCGAAGTCACTTACAATACGAGAAGATCGAATTTATTTAAGAAACTTCACCCCCTATTGCCTGATTTTTCAGTTGATAATAAAAACATTACACTCACTCAGAGGCCCTTATTTATAAGATTGAAAAAAATATTGTTGCCTAAAGGAGCTATATTTGGCAACACAGAGTAGTTTTATTTGGTCTTTAACCTAACCTAAGAGCTATACAAACAACAGTGCCCTAAAAATACTAAGCAAGATTATCTAGTGTCATAGTGTACGACATTTTTAATATTTGCCCTGGTTATAAGAAGTTTTTTTTTATCTGTGAAAAGAAAACCTAAATAAAATTTTATTTTTCACCTAAAATAAAAGTACTCCCTCTAAATAAACAAGTTTACCTATCCATTACTCTTCTCGACAGTTTTATCTACAAAATTGCTAATCAGAGTAATCAATTACATTTAAAATCAGAACGTCAAATTGATTGAGTGTGCAGTCAGTCCCACCCACCCATCGCTTTGAACAATACAAATAATTAAGTATCATCAATATTTGTACAGTTGTTTAAACATACATTTGACGGAAATGTTTCGTTTAAATAAAGAGCGGGGGGTTCGAAAATCAATAAATTTTAACGAACTTCTGTAAAAAAAATCCTCTCAAAATATTGTACATAAAAATCCATTACCTAGCAGCTAGATCTAAAACACGTTGGAGTTTATTGAGAAACGTCTTAGGGAATTTATTAATTTTAAGAGAACAATGATTTTGGAGCATATTTGGGTATACCCCACTAAAATTGTTTTTTTTTCTGGGCCAATGTAGCTAACTTTTGTGGAAAAATTTGTCCAGGAGAAGGTCCGAACAGAGAAAATATGGAAATGTTACTTTTCCATGCGAAGGAAGTTGCGGGCACAGCTAGTATAATTGTTACATTATTTTCCAATTTTCCCAATATACCTAATTTTCTAGAATAAAATTACTACAAAAACTGGCTATTTAGAAACCTACAACCAAAACAATAAGTAGGTAGGTACCTAGTTTTCGAGTCTTGTTTATTGTCATCAAATCCAGATTTCCCATGAGAAGTAAAAATCACGTTTTATTGTGTTTTTCCTGAAGATCTTTTGTTGTAAAAAATTAACTTGATCTTTACTTTCTTAGAATAACCAGTTAATTGACATTACAGGTATAATTAAAAACCATATTTTTTAAATTAAGGATTTTCCAGACTTTGATGACTTTGACGTTGATGATGGTGGTAAAAGACAACGTTATGTGAACTCTCTTTCTGCCACTGAAATACCTCTTTTTTTTTAAATGGTTCCGGCTAGTGTGTGAAGTGATATACATTTTTAATATCTTGATTAACTTAGATAGCGCGACTCGCCAGTTTTCCAACGTTAAAAAGCGACTCTATTCTAGAATCATAGCTTATTTTTGTATTAACTTATTTTCAACTAGAGGCTGCCCCGCGGTCTAACCCGCGCAGATTTCTCATAAACACTAAAATCCCGTTTTTTCCTGTTGCTGTGGGAATTTCGGGAAATCCCTTCTTAGTGCTCACCTACACTCCCCAAGGAACCCAAGTGCAAAATTTCAGCTTTCTACGCCCAGTAGTTTCGGCTCTGTGTTGTCTGTCAGTCAGTCAGTCAGTCAGTCAGTCAGTCAGTCAGTCAGTAACGGAAGAGTTTTATATATATTTTTCGATAACATTTTTAATTTCTTGTTTAATACACTGATACATTAATAAACTAAGAACCTTCTCTTTTGCGTAATCAGTTAAAAAAGGTACTAAACCTTCACTTGAATGTAACAAAATAAAATACTTTTCTGAAAACACATCAAAATCGTTTCAGCCGAACGCGAGTTAATCGCAGACAAACATACATAAAGCATACAAGTAAAACTGATAACCTCCTTTTTTGAACTAGGTAAAATATCAAGATTCACCCTCAGAGTACGCGTTGAAAGTGATTGATAGTGGTTCCATCAGTTTCGCTTTGTGGACCATTTCTGTCGATTCACCCGCGACCCTTAACTTCTGTGCGAGTGGGAAAGATGATAGTGTTATTTATGACTGCAGTGCTATCACACCTTTTATGTTTGGGTCAACCCCAAAAAAGGTTGATAGTCAAGAGTTGTAACCTGTGAAAGGATAAGATAGTTTTGTTCCAAAGTTATTTTGAAAATGCCCGTTACAGAATATTTAAAAATGAACATCGTAACAATTCAAAAGAAGCCAGGCAAAAAATTTATGCGAAATTGTGGAATTCGATTATTAGCAATTTATTACTTAATGAAAATATTGTTATTAATCTTTGCAGCCTGTAACGACCCACTGCTGGGAAAAGGCCTCCTTCCTCTTTCTCCACTTCTTCCGATCCTGGGCACATTCCCACCAGGTCTTAGTGTTGGCTCCCAGCTCATCGCTCCACTGCTTCCTAGGTCGACCACAATGAAAATATAACAGTTTGGCCACAGATTAGAGAATAGTTTTGGCTTACAAGTGTGTGTAAAATTACTGTAACAACCAAAAAATTAAATACTGTTAAATAAGATAACTAGAGAGTTAATCGGTCAAATACGTTAGTACATAAAAGATTAATGTCAAAAAAAAAACCTTTAAAAAGTCCATCACTCGACCGGAAATGTTTTAGAGAATCAAACAAAAGCCACTTGAAAAAGGAACCCGCAGTATGTCCGCAACGTTAACCCTCCGTCCTAACCGGTACAATTTCGACCCCACAAGCTGTTTTTTACTACAACTTTTTTACATTGTTACGCAACGATTGCGTTGTTTTAGAAGAACATTTGAAAAAGTATCACTAAGAACCCGCATTGGATTGTGTTCTTCCGTTACTAACAGTCTCATTCTCATTACTTTACGGACCTGTCAGGAACATAAAGGATGGAGTACGGAGTTCGACGCCCGGTCGATCCATCATCACGCCACTGGCGCAATAAAATAACATGAGCGTTTATTTTTACGTCGTTGAAGGGAAAACGTCTTGTAATGCAACTAAGGGTTCGAGGAAATGATAAAGAAAAATCGATTTTCCTACGCAACGTTATCAAATGGGTTCAGTTTCACATAGTCCTAAGATCCTAATATGATTTTTGGTTGTATTATGAGTTAAAACCATACAGATTTATTTGATGGTTTCGAGCTATAATTAGGACACTCTGAAGAAATCTATTCCCCATAACATAAAAAAGTTAGCCCGGTCATAATCACAAATTTATATGACGAATGATTTAAACCTGTAGTCTATTGATTTAGACCAGGTTTAACTATTTTTGTGGTAGAGCCGTATATTATTTATGTTTTATATTAACGCACGACGAAAACGCATTCTTTAATAGAAAGATCTAAGTCTATTAGGACGACGCCATAGGCTTTCACAGAGCACGTTAAATAAAAAAAATAAATTATCCTATTTAAATAACGGGTACAACGTGTTTTCATAACCATTTCAATTTATTCCAAACTAACAATGCCTAGTAATCCCGCACGTATCGCGTCGCATCAACAAAGCTTTACCTATTAAAATGCCAGTAAATAATCTGTGAGGACAACAAAAACCTAATACCCGTGAACAGAATGAAATCATTCAAATAAATCTTCAAATAAGCTCCTGACGTTGTCAGATAAACATAACAATAAAGTAACATAATATAACGCTCGCCTAAACCCACGAATATTTATCGCGAGATCTTTATCACTCATTCACTCGGCCCCGTATTGTCGGGTATCCTGTGTGATTGTATTTTATGTCAATGGGGTCTGACAGACTTTCCGCTCCATCGGAGGGTTACACTGAGATTTTAAATGACTTTAATACGCCAATAAAGAGCGCGGTACAAATTAAAACGCATGTCGTAAATTCGGTCGCCGTAAAGGAAGGCAATCATTGTGTTCCTCCAACTAAACGAACTCTTTTATGTTTTTAGAGCGCCTCGTACCCGTAAATTTTAACGGAACCCAATTAAAATGCTGCTGGCTTATCCTTTAGTTGTACTTAGCGGATACTTTTACGTGCATGCATATTTTTCTCACCTTTTTCTGATACAGGAATCACTTAGCAATGGTATTTTTAAAGAAATAGATCTAAAAGTGGCCTCTTTAGAAAATAATTTAGGTATTTAAGCTTAGGACTACAGACAGTGAAATAAACATACTAAGCAAAATATTTGGTGTCATATTTTTTTATATTTTACGTTTTTTTTTTTGCAATTGTTTCTGGTATTGGTGTAAAAGCCTTAATTCTGAAAACCTACAATGCCAACCAAGTTATAATTAAATAAATAAAAATGTGTCAGAATTTACCGACACACACTTAACTCTTTAGTTCTTTGAGTTTTGTTTGAATTATTGGCAACAGTTGCCTTCTTTATAATTTACAATTCGCGAAAAAACGCCGTATTTTCAATTTAAAAGCGTTAGCATGTCTGCCAGTCGTAACTCACAAAGTGAAAAAAGAAGTATTTTTGCCTTCAACCGCTTTGAAAATAACAAGTTAATTACGTTCCGTTCCAAACTCACGACGATGACAGCCGACAAAACATTGTTCAAAGTTCAACTTTGTAACCTTACACCTGATTAATAAAATATTCCACACTCGCTCGCAACGGACCGATTTTACATTGAAATAAAATGTCAACATCACTAGCTCAGGTAACCCCCTAATTTGATGTCTGTGCCTATAATACCCCGCATGCATAATTCATCCCGAGATAATATGTTAATTTACTCCACCTCAATATTTATTATGCTAATCGCAAATTGGTTATTTCGTTGTAAGGATTACACTACGTGTCCGCTCCGCTATCAATTTTCAGAGAACACCATCTGTCAAATTTAATCTTCGTCAGAAAAAAATTGTAGGTTATCATTATGCAAAACCAAAACACAGAGTTTCGCAAAAATTTGCATCCGATGAAAATTATGTGGTTGTTAGTCTTACTCTATGATTTACACCGTTCTGACGTTATAAATGTTGTGTTTCAAACGGACACACGCGATGGTTTTTTGCGCTTTGCAGCGAGCACGTAATTATTCCATCACGTTTGCTTCAAGATTGGGTGCGGAATAAGTATTCAGTTTTAAATTACATTTTTTACATTGCCTGGAAGTCCCACCACTCTAACACCATCTTGCTTGTCTGTTCTTGTGAAAGTTAATTTGTCTGTCCATGAGTAACGCAATCGTTACCAAACTACGGTACTGATTTAAAAGAATTTTGGTAGAGTCAGTCTAAAATCTGTTAGAGGACATGGGATAAATTTATTCCGTAACTCTCACGAAAAACGAAAAAATATAATATAATATATTTTGAAGGTAAATTAAGCAGATGAAGCCGCTAGACACACATTCGCTATTTATTACTAAGATCCATAAAAAAACTAACTTCCTAAACAAAAATTTCACGACCCCATCAGCAGACTGCGTGTAATTTATGTGACCCATTAATAGAACGAAAAAAAAACTCTTAACAAAACAGCCATTTATCAAGCCACATTCTAATGTTATAAAATAACTATTTCGGCTCGCGGAGACATATCAATTAATATAGATTTTCATGTTTGCCTTTTTAACTCGTTAATGTGGGCATGAATCAGTCGGGAGTGTAAAGCTTGGGGCCTCGTGTATAAATTTAATGGTTTTATTTGTTCGAGTCGAGATATTGACATTTAAAATGGCCGCCGGAGGGTAAATTAAATGTCTTGGCTGGAAATGGTCATGTGAATTAGCGCATTTTTTTTCCAAGCCACCAATTCATTACCATTCTCTTTGGTCGTAAACTTGGTAATGACTTGTTTTTGTATCTGTTTTATTAACGATCGGTAATTTTGTGTTATTTCTTAAAATTACTGCCTGTGTCTGACAGACGGCGATTTCTGAGGGTTAAGTGGGACGGGTCACTGCTTATTGCATGACCAAATCGGCAATTTACGTATAAATAAGTTCAATTGGGGTAATGAATCAATACATGCTTACCTACATTGTGTTACTAAAATTAATTTGGGTAGTCTTTAGATCCAACTACATAATAGGTTATTGCTGTTATCAAAAAAATAAAATTCGATGTCTCAAAATCATTATAAGTATCTACTTACTAGAATGACGTAGTATGGTAAAATCTCAGGATAAAAAGGGACATAACAAAAGGGGTTTTAGTTAATATAGCTCTATCTCTGTTCATTCGGTCGTTTGATTTCTTTCTCTATATCCTCTTAATGCAATTTTTTTTTTCTCAAAAATTATCAAAATAAAAATAAAAGTTACCGTTCTTTCTGCTGAACACCTGCCGTTTAGTTCACGCTTCTTTCTCTAGATGGCGCTAGCAGTCGCAAACGCGACCTAAACATAGACTTTCGATTTAACTATGTAAAAGATCAAAGGGTCAAACTGGAAATCATTATTAATGTATCTAATGTCATGACAAGACTATTATAATCATTCATTAATCACTTGTTCACATGCAATATGGCATTGTTTGAATACAAAATTAATGTTTCATAATAATGATGATGTCTAACGTTCGAGAGTTTTTTGATTTAGTACTTTTTGCTAATATTAATAAACAAGGATTTGTTTGATTACAAATACTATTTAACACTAACACTAGATTAATGAAAGTTTTTTTTTTTTTAAGTTAGTACTTACCAAAGCACAGGATACCCTACCCTTAGGTCCTTTAAATTAACGAGTTATGTTAATAAACAGTTTCCAACTTGCTTTTAGTACAGTGGCGGACACGATCGGCGTAACACTTCCGGTTTTTCTGTATTGCAAAATAGTTCTTGTTCTTTGGTAATACAGTCTAGGGCTGACAAACCATAGACAAATCTGTTACGGCCTCCTAGTCCATGACTTACTTACGAAAAACTTATGGAAACAATTCTTGTACTAATAAACTATGTTTTAGAATAAAAGTTTACTTAACCCTTAAATATGTTTATTACTCCCCACATGATGTATGTGGGAGGGCGCGGGGGGAGCGGAGTGTCACGGGAGCCGCGATCCCGAGAGCTGTCGACAGCACTGACAGGTTACCATAGAGTTGTGAAGCCGGTTGTTGTGTAGACATGGATTTAAAATTAAAAAAAAAAAAAAAAAAAAATCAACAGTTTTCAATTAAGTTATTAAAACCAGTCATTTTTAATATTGAATTATTAGGTATTTACTTTTTAATCAAAATAAAATGTAAATTTTTCTCATTAATAAAAAACCCAATAAGATTCAAGAAATCTAATCTGCAGAATCACTTTCTGAATAAATTATGCAAACACCCAGTTTTACGAAATGATATAAAATCGATGTCAAAAGCCGTTTCGTAAACACGAAAGTTGAAATAATAAAAAATGTCGACGTCAATTAAAAGTGAATTAATATTATTAATGAGCCATCAATAAAGATACGGGTATTAATTATTCATTAGTAATAAAACACTTCAAGAACACGGTTTTAACGATCAAGAAAATATTTTATGAGCGTTCTTTGAATAAATAATTTTGTCCTTAATTTGCGAACGCTGAATAAAAGATGATGTCCCGACTCTTAGCTGTATAAAAGCGATGTCTAATATTTTATAGAGCTACCAGCTGCCTTTCAGTTTTGCCTTTTCGTGCGACCAATTATGCTTTTGACAGTTGAATTTCCGACATGACATGGGGCTAATCAAAATAGCATTTATTATAAAAACTTGACATTAACAAAGCTGACAGCTCACGGCTTTGTTATTAATGATGCTCAACAACTGCTTCGTGTCCATCATTCTTTTTTATCTTTTCTTTAAGCTTTTCAATTGTGATGCATTAAACGGGTTAGGTGAGTTTCGGTTACCGCTTGTTCTGAATTCTGAATAGAACAACATGTGGGGACTGATGTTGTAGTGACGGCGGTTCTCTTTCATTTGGATTGAAGTATTTTTTATCCATCGCAGCTAGTTAGTGTAATGGGCGGCAACAAATTAGCTAGAACTCCAACAATGCCGGGCGACGGACGTGGATTGATTTAATACAAGCAACGTCCAGATAATTAACGTCGGAGCGACTACGCTCCTATTATTTTCTTGGCGTTGACTGACGGTACTAATGCTTTAGATGTGTTAATCAATCATTTACAGCCGTTCATTAGGAGAAATAGAAAGTTGGTATAATGTTGTTGGGAGATTGATTGCTCTTCATTTCAAATTTTATTAGTTTTTGTTTTTGCTTTTGAGGCCTTAATTGATGTTGTTTTTAAACTTTTGACAGTACAAAGTCGTTTAGAAGTAGACAGGCTACGACTAGCACGAATAATTAACGAAAAGAAAAAACGGTTTTTGATTGGTATGTAGACATTATATTTATAATCATTCATTTATTATTAAACATAGAGATTATTATTTACACGTAACATTTGGCTGCACAGTCCTCACATTGTTTTGACATGCATTGTTTATCTCTGAAAGAGTTCACTTACTTAAATACCTGTCTATCCTAAATTGCACTAATCACTAAATTTGTCATGGCGCACAACGCCTTTAGCGTACAACATAAATAGTCTATCGATATCACAGAAGAAAATTGGACAATACAACAATGATTACATCAGTTCATCATCACTTTGAAATCTTAATTTACTGGTGGACTGCGGCCGCGCCGAGTCTTTGTCCATACATCGCGTAAGGAGAGTAGAAAGGGCCAAGTGCAGGGTTGAAGGCACCATAGGGAGAAGCGCCGAGCCCTGCTGGCAGACCACCCTTTGAGTATGGGTGGTACCGACTTGCCGAGAGAGGGCTAAGTGGTGCCGTTGGGTAGGCACCTCTGAGGCCAGCCGTTGTAAACAGGGGGCTCAGAGGATTCATCATTGAGGGTTGAGTGGATGAAGCTGTTGAAGCAGCAGTTCCATCAGCAGTGTGACTTCTCAAATGCTGAAGGAGCTCCTCAGAATTACCAAAACGTTTTCCACAGTACGATTCTCCAACGATCCAGTTGCAAACGTACGGTCGGCTCAACTGAGCGTAAGGCAGACCACCGGCGGCGGCACCCTGCTGCGACAGAGCCATCGCCATCGCCAGGTTGTATTTCTGGTGTTCGCATTGAGTGCATCCCGCCGGGCAAGATCCATTGCTCATTAGTAAATGATGATTGTTCACTGAAAACTGGCATCCGGTGCAATAGGGATCTTTACACACGGGTACTAGGGTTTCACCGCCGGCTGGCGTTTTAACTCTGGCGTATCCAAGATATGGGTTCGGTGAGGAACCAGGGAATGCGGCTGCAGCAGCCAACATAGCAGCGTGGTGAGCACTGAATGGAGCTCCAGCATATGGCGGCCTAAACGCCGGATTGGCATGCTGCTCCATCCCAGGAGGGCAGCAAAGTCCAGCCAACGGGTTAAATCCAGCAAATCCAGGAATATTTTTAAATGCACCAAGATGATCTTTTCCGTGGCCCAAAACTTCTAAGCCAGAACGGATTATCGGACTCGTGCCAGAAGATCCAGCGGATGATTTATGTTCATTTGACGGACTATTCTTTCCGTTTTCAGAAGAATTAGGTGTAGTGGACTTGCGTCCAGGGCTGCTCTTTCCTGATTTTTTATCATCGGAACTGTCCGAGCTAGCTTTCGAAGATGGTCTTGGCTCTTCAGGTTTCTTTGTCACAACGTTCGCTTCGTAGGGTTTGAAAGCTAAATGTTTGCTTTCCGGAGATGAACGCGGTTTATCCTTAGCAAGTGGAGACGTGCGGCTAACTAGATCACTGTTTACACTGTTCACAGATTTTTTCTTGTCGAGCGGCGGCAGCAAGGGTTTTGTCGGAGTAGAGTCCGCTCCGATCTGGCTGCAAGTTTGCGCCAAAAGTGCGAGCGGGCTTTTCTTGGAGTCCAACTATAACAATAGAAATGTATCATTAGTATTGCATTTGAAATATTTTTTGTATTATTTTTAAATAATACTAAAAAAAAAAATTGTTGAAAAAAAGTTGTATTTTAAAAATACTTACAGAAGATGGAAGTGGTGACAAATAATCAGGCTGCAAGTATTGGTTCGGATTGGTAGCCATCATTACTCCGTCTTCTAACACCACCATTTGGAGATAACTGTAAACGATCACTGATCACTTCACGGTCTGGCGGGCAAACGCCTCTGGCAATAACACAACTCTATAGCAATAAGACGAGGAACACACGTGCGTCCGTGGCGGCTGTCAAGACAACTCTGAACGACTGGACCCCACCAGCGCCGCTCGCCCCGGCGGCACCCCGCGCACCGCGCACCTTTAGAGCAAGACAAGGCGATAGTTGGCCTTTGTTAAAGCGAGAGCGATGTATCTCTCCGCTGCAGCGAGTGCTCATAAAAAATAAAGCGGAAACGACACATAGCTGCATTGCAGGAGGGAGAAAAGGAAAGGCGGTATGCTCGCAACAGCCGCGAGCGCGAGGATTGAGACGTGCGATGGTGTTGGTGGCTCGCCACCCATGACGGCGCTTTGTGGCCGCCGACGACGATGGCAGGTACGGCGCGCTGCAGCACTCCTGACACTTTTTGTTCAACGCCACTTTTATTACGCCCCCGACAACGCCGTGACAGCTTCTTTCTTTTGCTCGCGTCACTCGTACTTTACTGCTGACACATTTAAAACTACTTACAGATCGCTTCGATGAGGTGCAGCGTAGCGGCGGCATCTTTGTGCCTTAACTTTCAGTTCAAAGAGGGAAAATTGATCTGTTCCGTTCGCGGTGTTTACGCGTCGGCTCGTGGAATAGCGTTTGATGTGTCGACGGACTATATTTCAACGGCAGCCGTCGGGAACTCGTTAACCTTAACGACCGCTACTTCCTCGTTGCCTATTGAAGTCTGACTTATTTACTATGTCAATATTTCCCTTGACTCTATAATGTCAAATTAATCTGACGCTAAGACCTGTCAAACACGACCCGAGGCCCTCTGCGGCGATCAAATTAAATATGTCAATTTGTGGACCCATATCAACAGCTGCATGCGACGGCGCGGCCTTTATAGGGCCTTTAGAAATATTGCTTATTGTGTCCAAACAAAGATACTAAGTATAACGTATGGGCGGAGGACAGAGGTCGTAAATAACCCGGCGGGCTGTAATATATTTGACACGGCGCGGACACGCGAGGCAAAAAACATGTTTATTGCGAGCTGGGTCCGCCCGCCCCCCGCACGCCGCGCATACCCCTCACCCCCTGCCGCTGGCGATCCTATAAATTAGACACTGTGTTTTAGTGTTTGTTTAAAGTCTATGCGCCTGCAGGCTTTTGTTGGAAGGCGCGTCGAGAGTGGTATTATCGTGCGCTTTATTAGAGATTTACGAATATTGCGAGTTCGGTGCTTAGGTGCCCATGCCCAGCTCTATGTATTAAACGTTATTTTCATTATTCCTAATTTGATAACATAGAGCAATACATGAGGCAATAATGTCTTACTTATTGTATGGCACCTATTACTTAAATAGAATTAATCATATAATTAATTCTTTTACTTTAACAAATAAATGACTATTCTGCAAGCAAACTAAAACTCGCTAAGCAACAACAAAAACTGGATCCATTAAACAAACACAAAAGACAACACCGAAATTTATTAATCCGCATGGAAGCGAAATAAAAAAATCCTCGTGTTCTAAACTTGAAAACCCTAAACCGGGAACCGAACTCGAGACCAGAGATAGAGGCGGCATTGTGCACAGCGGATGCGGCATTTTCAAAGGCGTCTTCAAACGGCGCCGACGAAATTGCTGTTTACAGTGGGATCAGAAAAAAACTTGACGAGACCCGGCCAGGCATCGAAGAGGTTAAATAAAACAGGCTGGCAAACAAACAAATAATAATGCATTATTAGAAATCGACGGATTATTGTTAATTTGTCACTTTTTAAGGATTGTCTGTGTGTTGTGTTGTGTGTGAGTTTCGATGGATTTTTGTTGTTATCACTAAAATCACAAAATCGCGGTATACAAATTTAGTTATCTGAAGCGTTAATAACATTTTTATGTATGCGTGCGTTATTGTATGTCCAGCTGGCGTTAAAGAGGCTGTAAAAACGAAAATTAAGACTTATAAAATAAATATAATAAAAAAAAGTATATTTGCAGCCCCTTACCAACATAAAGTACATACGTAATTAAAAAGTTTCTATTTTTAAATATAGGATTAGTTATTTTGATAAATTTAAATCAGCTTTGATTTTGAAAGTTGATAATAAATCGATTTTTCATTATTAAACGATCATTTTTGTTCTGTCACGACTTACGACAATCTGGGATTAAACTATTTAGATTTATGTAATTACTTAACTGACTATCAAATATTAGATATTACTTTCCAGATATTTATCTTAGGATAATTAACATTAATTCTCTTTCATTGATATTGATTATGTAGATTAACTTACGTAAGCAGATATTTTTGGAACTGAATAAGTAGGTAAGATAAAGTAATGTTTTTTAAAAGTAAAATAGTGGTAATATAAACTATTAAGCCTTTGAATGTTATCTTTATCGTACGTACTGCATCTTTTGCTCCTCGTTAGTGTCGGTCAGCCGTTCAAATTAACCTAAGGAAGGATCTAGGCTTGAGACAAGTCAAGATAAAGGTGTAATAAAATTGATCCATATAAGAATTCTTCCTAAAGATAGCCAGATCCGCTGGTTGTCGTAATCGAATTCGACGGAAGGTTTAAATATGTATTAGTTTACCGAAGCATTAAAAAAAAACTTTCTGCCCTAAATAAGATAAACACCATTAACAAAACACCGCCTTATCCTGAGCCAAATATATCCCAAGCGATAACCCGCCATAAAGTCCATTCAATAGATAAACTATTTTGACATAACAATAAATAAAAAGGCGTTTCCTTCAGTTTTACAACTTTTACAACACTTTATTGCTGCTGTAAAGACGGCGACTTTGAAGCAAGCAGTTGCCATAAATAACCGAGAAATATTAACGTTACCGAGCGGTACTTTCAATAGGGGGTTTTTCCTAAGCGACAATAGTGTAATAACAGGCAATTAGGGTAAACATAGTAAATGTGGAGCTAAGGAACTAAGGACAATTGGTAGGAAGGTAGGCGCTAGCGCTGGGGGGTATTTCTTAGGGATTTATGAGTTTATAACCAGTTGTAACCTTTTTTGTTTTGTTGGGAATTCCGACTCAAATACGCGACGGTCTTGTTCTGCACTGAGAATTCTAGAATCTTCCAAGCGTCCTTTTAAGGTAGGTAGGTATCTACTGCGTTACTCATTCAATGTTAAACTAAGTTCCTTATTCTGCTGTGCCATATGATACTGCTATCTTCAACCAACACCCCGACTTCCAAGTGTGGCGATTACGGCAAATTCCCCCACAAAAGTTTGTTCATATACTGTGGAGGTAGTACCTACTCTTTATTATACTGTGGTGGAGGAAACTATGGCCAACAGTTGACGTCTTGGTGTTTGTGATGCTGATGGTTTTCTTTCTTTTATGGATTTTAAAAGAACAGCCCCCTAACCAATAGGCAACTTTAAATGCAATTTTATTTTATTCCTGTCCAATTTCATAATAACAAAAAATATTTTTGTCTAGGTAATTAATTATAATCGTATAGTAGTCAAATTATAAGAATAAAGTGGAGTTATGTAAAAAAACTTCAGTTTTCTGTTTAGAAAAGGTTTTTTTTCTTACTTAGTCTCGAAATTGTGGGAAAAATTATACTTAGGATTTTTTTACGATCGCTAGAAATCACATCATTTTCCAAAACGCACACGTTGTACCACATAAAACTTCTAAATAGCTTCCGAGAAGACAATATGATATGTTTATAAATATCTGTAAACTACCCCTTTCTTAAGAAACCAAAATATTTGATATTTTACCCTTTATTTACGACGATGTGTTTTTTTGTGTGTAATTTTAGGGTAATTTTACTGCCACCTAATGTGGGAAAGAAAATTCGTTAAGGTTTGTAGTTTTTATTGTTTAAAAAAATATATTAGGTACAAAAATACACTCATTTCAGTAGGTAAGTTTGAAATAAAAAATACCAACTAAGTACCTATATATTTAACATAAACATTGCTTTCAATTCAGCGACCTTGCCGCAGTTTGTTAAATATTATTTAAACATTATTTTAATGCTTTGTTAAATATTTGTGCAAATAGAACTTAAGTATGCTAACGCACGTATAAGAAGATTTAACGCATCACAAGATTCACAATCACAAGTCACAAAATATCGTGTTAATACTCTTAAAAATAATGTATATTTTAACTATAAAATTATGTAAGTTCCCTATAATTTCATTAGTAGTATAGTAGGTACATAATTATTATTATGTTGAAGAACCAATAATTTATGTAACAGTATAAATAAGTAGATTATAGTTAGTTTATCAACAATAGAATATTATACTATACTATATACAGGCTATATTAATGCTCTGTTTTACACAAAGGTACTCGTATAACTATCAACATATTAAAAAAAACTTTGTCAAAAATTGTGGGTCCAATTCTCGAAGAAATATTAGCTGTTCAAACATTGTTCATTGGTTCATTACTGACAAAATGTGAAAATATAAAGCATTCCTTGTTTGACTACAGACCTAAAAAATAAGGAAATACTTTACAGTAAATTAAAATTTAAAGCAAATATTGTCTGTGCAACGCCGCAGCACAGAGTAAAGACATGTCAAATAAAACCTTGGGACAGGTTTGACAGCTAATCCGCATTGACGAAGACGGCTTAAACATAATAATATAAAAAAAGTGTCACTCTGTAATAAATAATTAAGGAGGTATTACGTAGGTTAGTACAGTGGCGGACACGATCGGCGTAACACTTCCGGTTTTTCTGTATTGAAAAATAGCTCTTGTTCTTTGGTAATACAGTCTAGGGCTGACGAAACCATAGACAAATCTGTTACGGCCTCCTAGACCGTGACTGTACCTAATGGTTTTTTTTGTTAAGTTCCTTAGTTAGTCAATTTGATGTTACATTTTTAACAGATGTAGAGTTTTTTTTTCTACAGAAAGAACTTAGTAAGTACTGTATACTTTGGATTTATATCTGTCTTATTTAAAAAAAAAAACTAATCGACTGAAACCAAATAAAAGTGCATAAACTTAGTACATTCTTTAAATATCCCATAGTTAGCACTAGCATTTTCTTATTTTCGGAAGAAGTTCTTTATAAAAATGCATTATACTTAAATAAAACCTATATTAATCACTTTCACTACTTAAGTAAGCATATTATATTTTTTTAATAATATTACATAATAATAATAAAAAAAACTTAATCTGGTTTATTTAAGAATATATATTAATAGTCAATACGAACTGGCTGAAAATAAAAAAAATAGACAAAAAGTTGACTAAGATAACATTCGAAACACAAAATTACTATCATGTTCAAATATTTACAATCAAAACACGCTCGTCCGCGGCGGAGCGTCAAACAAACCTAGAGGTGTCAGAAAAAATATATTACAAACATTAATAAATTCAGACGCGTTCAAGAGTGAACTCCAAGTGAAATTACCACAGCCCTCACCTCCGTGTGCATGAAAAATTCATCCGAAGCGAAACAAGAGAGGGTGGAAATTATAATTTGAATAAATATCAAGGAGTCTCCCATACATGAGACGTGACAAAGGAGTGCCCAACGACGCGTGAATATTTTGTTGTGATGCCGTAATTTGGCAGTTACTCTTGGCAGGATCACATAACGTACGTAACGCGACCTGACAGGCACATCTACTCGAAAATGTTATTAGCGCTCTTCGAAACTCGCTTTTTAAATTTAGTTTATTATATTATTCCGTAGCATTGTGTTACTAAATCCTCTAGGGACGTCATTGTAAGACTTTTTTAAACCGCTTATAGAATATCATGATTACCATTCCCTATTCACATGTCCCTTTCCTAGGAAGAGCCGATTTACGAGCCGCGACTTGTTTCACGTCACATCCCTCGTTCCGGGAAGGTCTGCCACAAAGGGGTGCTAAGTGAACTCGGCAAACACAAAAATAATAACAAAATCCCCGTGTATTTTGACAACATAATACTCCACGGTCACAATGGCCGTCACGTCACGAGCAATCGGTTTCGCTTCCCTGCCGCTCCCGAACGAGGGTTTCTTACAAACAAGTTTTGCAATTTATTAAAAAGTTTTTTTTTTGTTTTTTTTTTTTTGCCGCGCTTGGTGTGCGCTACCGTTTGACGGCTCGATGAAAGATTCCGTGCGGGATTATAATTGAACCTTTTTTTGTCTGTGACAATGGGATTTCGTGTAAATCGGGGCATTGTATGTCGGTTTTGAGATTAGCCGGTCTGTGTGTTTGCGTTTTTTGGGTACCTAATTGAATGCGACGAAGCACATCTTTCGCTTAACTTCATCAATCCTGCAATCCCCGTCACTCCTGAGTCCTGGGATTACGTAAATATAATAGCAATAATGGAAGGACTGCTTCTACTAATCTTATCCCTGTTTCTAAAGTATTTATGTTTCCCAGAAATTTTGTTTATTTAAACAATTTCAAGCGCGTTTACAGTATTCAACGAAAAGCCATTATTTTGTCTTTGTTTGTTAATAACTCTACACAATTGAGAGGAAATTGAATAGGTAACCTATAATTTTGATAAAAAGTATGAAATTAATGTTTAGATGTGTAAATATTTCTACACAATTTTTTTAAACGTTTAAGCATAATGTCTTCATTCATAAATTATTGCCGGTTCATAATATTGGTATTAAAGAAACTATCTATATGCCAAATCGACCTAGGTTAGTACAAAAAGGTGAATACTCAGAGTCTATCAAATCAAATGAAACCTCATCGAACGAGCCCTATTGTTCCCACATCAACAAAGGGCATTAATCGCCGTCACCATTTATGGTAGGACAAAGCCGGGTGCCCGGATAAACATTGGGATGCGTCGTCGATCAGATGTCGGTCTGTCAAGCCCTGACGATCCGACGACGGTCTTCGACTTGACGTTGACCGACAGCCGACGCCGACATGCCGCCATTGTCGGCGTAACATGCTAATGGGAATGCTTACCATAAAATAAGTCGGCATTCTCAACAAATGGCTCGAGAATCGAGCTCGAGCCCAACAAAATTCAAATGTCGAAACGTTGTAGAACTTTTTAATTGGCGTGTTTAAAAAAAGAATCCCCAAAACAAAAAGCGAATGCGGATTTCGTTCTATTATTAAATCACGTTGACCCATTTCTGAATCAATGTAGCATTTTCGTCAACTTTCTTAACTCCGATATGGTCTAGTGGCTAGGATACCTGGCTCTCACCCAGGAGGCTCGGGTTCGATTCCCGGTATCGGAAAACTATATTTTGGTTGGATTTTTTTTTATTTTATAATAATATATTTTTTCTAAGAAAATCATTTTTTAACAAACCAGGGAGAAGGGGGAAGTCCTCTGTTCTAACCTAACAACCTAATACGAGATCAATGTGTGCACAATGCACATGCGTGTTTCTCTTTGAAATAAGTTTTTAGAGATCGTAGTAGTAGGTAGAATCAGTAAAAACAAATAATTAATTTGAACACTTTGGTCTTAAAATGAAGTTAATCAGCCAAAACAAAACAATTCCCAAACGATAATTTATGAGCTTGATAAGATAACCCCAATACACTTTGCTTGTTAAAACTTAAAAGTTAACAAAATTATTAATCAATATTGTGGTTCCATTCATTTTAATAGACAAAACATATTTGATCAACTGAACTTGTCTATAAACTAGTCAATTAAAATAATTGTAATAATTACGATCAAGGTTGGAACATTAATCAGTAAAATAACCTTCAGTATTATAATATTATTCAATTGAATGTGTGTTTAATGAGATGTCGTATTTATCGTTTAAGTACATAATTGATTTATGTCTAAAATTATAAGGTTGTTTATATTTGCATGCAAGAACACTGACAAAGTTATGTATAATCTACATAAATAAAACCCCCCAATAATTCCAGGGCTCTTTACTTGGTACCAGTACCTATCTAACAGATGTAAGGTGTCCAAATTACATACGATTACATCCATACCCAGAAAACGAACATCGATATTCATCATAAAAAATTTCGCCCCTGCCGGCAATATAACTCCGAAGTAACATCATTGCTAACTAAACCATTTTGTTGTACCTTTACCTACTTTTATGAAACTACTGTGGTTCCCACATCCAAGCAGTTTATGCTAAACTACAAACAATAACTTGTCTCCATTGAGAAGACAACAATTATTCTACACTACTATCTTTACGGATTCATCCAAAGCTTTCAATGTAGTTCAACTTCTCTGACAATTATTTAGGATTTTATAAGGTTTTCTTTTCGTATTTATTTACAGATGGAACTGGACACTAAAAAACAAGTATAAAAAGAACTGTAACTATAAATACAATTGAAATAGTCCACCCCACAGATCGCCATACACATACCAGTGATTAAAGTGATCTGATATTGACTTAACCATTTGATTGATTTCTCTGAGGATATTTAATTATGAAGATTTATTTGTAACTTGTGCACATTAGTACAAATTTTAAATTTTCTTTGTAATGAGAACCCTATCCACCTGCCTGCTCTAGTCAAACCCAAAAGCTAATAAAATCAATATCAAAGATAATACAATCGAACAAATCAATGACAGACATCAAATCGATAGTCTGAGCGGAACGAATTTGAAATTGAAAATAACTTCGCAGACGATGTGCAGTTTATTTGAATGTAAAATTTCTGCATGATCCGTGCATCTCACGGTTAAAGATTGACATCCATCGTTTAGCCTCCAGTTCAGTAGCAAATGACGTTGGATCCGGCGGAAATATAAAATTCATGAAGCTGCATAATTTTGCACTGACATTTTTTTAAAGTCTACATAAAACTGTCAGAGACAGGCTAGCTTTTTTCGGTAGACTGAATAATGATATGAATTCTGTTCAAGTAATTTTCGGAGTTTCCGAAATTGGGAATTACTTAATTCTTTTTTTTTTTGCTAATGACACAGACTGTCTGTTTCACGAAGACAGTAATTTATGAAAGCCGTCTAGATTGTTTTTATGCGGTTTTATTCGAAAAGAAATATAGAGTTTGTCAAAACATGTTTTTATAATAAACGCTTTTGTTTCAATTGTCTCTATTGATGTCGTTTAATTGTTGCGGTGGACAAAATGCAGACTTGATTTACAATCTGCTGCTCAGTAAGTCTTTCTATTCAATTCTTATGAATCGATTTTTTTCTTTTCTTTGAAAGTAAATATAATGGATGCGAAACATGGTAGCGTTTCCTCGTAATGAATAGCTATATTACAAAGCTTGACTAATTGATTTGACAAACAAACCGATACCAGTTTCTTAACATAAATGTTGAGTTTAACCTCTTCAAGCATAACGTAAACAGGGTCAACAAGAAAAAGGATTAGAAATAGCATAGTTAGTTTAAAACATTCGGAGCGGCACGCTGCTATAATATCATCAACCCCTCAAAACTCAACATCGTTTTGATTTCTGCTTATACCATGCATCCTTACCACTGCTCTTCCTTTCCATCTAATTATTATTTCCAAAATGTAACACGACACAAGGTGTCATATACGCCCAGCTGTTTACGCGACGGTCAAATTTCGTCTCAGCCCCTATTGTTGACGGCTTTGTGTTATTTTTATTATGCCTGCAAGATCTCTGTCATTGTTGTTCCTTCTTTGAGGTGTGGTCGGAATTTTTTGTTTGCCTCCATACTTCCATAGTAATTTATTTGGTGCCTTTTTGTTCTGATCCGCGTAACGTATAATCCTCTCTCTTGAAACGCCGCTGTCAGCTCATGATGAGCAATAAAAATAAAGAGTCATGGCTACTGGAACTCGTAGAGACTTCGGCGTGAGTCAGCTGTTTTTTTTTTTCGAGATGCCATTTTTTTGATACAGTTTTTGTTTTGTACATATGTACTTACTTACAATTTGCTACTCCTTTTTTTAATGAGTAAGTAATCAATCATTTATCAGCAATGCTTTTGAAATTTTATGTTGAAATATTCAAAATTTGCCAAAAGGCAAATTACAATCAAGAACGCAAGCAGCAAGTACTGAACTATAACAATCAATACCTGAAAGCAAACTACAATTTTCCTACATACATTTCAGAACGAGACATCAAAAGCATCTCCAACCATTTCATGTTCTGTCGACTGCTACCGGTTTTAGCTTTTGATTGACGTCTGTCTGCTCCAGCCGCTGTTTCACCAGCTTCCACCACTTTAGCTTTAGCACCTTGTAGCCTAAACTTTAAAGGTGATTTTGCTTTGTGCAAGTAACTAAAGTATTCTTGTGTTTTAGAATATGCCGCGGCGCCGACGAACATGGCCTGTTCTCGAATATCATCTTATCTATTACCAGTCCAGTCTATTCGTTTTCAATAAAGCCTTTGTAAAACTGTTCGGCGTAAGTAATGGGTTTTGAACGTTCGTGTTTCGGGTTTTGTTGTTAAGTAATTTTAATTATCTTTAAGACAGACAACCAGTGAGTGCAACCAGTAGTTTCATATAGCTTGTTTTATTATCGCCGTGTGTTAAATGTCAAAAGGGTTGTCTTGTGTACTTTTAAACTTAATAATAATAATATATTTATTTCAGATGATACATCCATAGATTGTTAGTGACTATACAATTACTTAACCTATGTTAATTCTTATGCACTAACAATACAGTGCTAATTAATTAAATTAAAATTATTTTAAATACATAAATAAGTAACAACGGTCATCTGTTAGGCCGGACCAGCAGCTGTGTGCATTGTCGTATCAGCTGCGAGTCCCACCTCCCAGCGATGACCTGCAGGATGGTGTTGGAGCTGGCCCGCACCCGGTCCAGCAGCGAGGCAGCGCGCTTGCGCATAATGGCGTAGAAATCGTCTGTCCGGGCCTCCGCGAACATGGCCGATGCGCTGCAGAAGCGGGGCAGCCCCAACATCATCCTGAAACCGTTGTTATATTGGACGCGCAGTGCGCTGACGGCCCTTTGCGTATAGTCCGACCATAGACTGCACGTGTAAAACACCTGGCAGTAGGCTTTGAAAAGCGTAATTTTTACTTGCCTGCTACATCGTGCAAATCTACGCGCCAGCATATTACACCGGACCGCCATAGCCCTGCGCTCTCTTTCTATATCAGCCTGGTCTTTAAGGTCGTCGGTTACAAAATGTCCCAAATACTTGAACTCCTTAACTCGTTTGAGTTCGTGACCTTTAAGAGTTATAGGTGGTACGTAGTCAGGACACTTCCCGCCGACGGCCCTAAACACCAGGTATTCGCTCTTCTTCCCATTATATGCCAAACCATGTTCCTCAGCATAGCTTTCACACGTGCCTATCAATTCCCTCATTGCACGAACCGTTGGGCTTAACAGGACCATATCGTCCGCGTAGCTTATGTTGTTCACACTTACATCATCTACACGGCACCCTGTCCTCATTTCACTGAGCCTCACGATAAGGTCATTAACGTACAGGTTGAAGAGCTTTGGAGACGTGATTCCGCCTTGCCTTACACCACAGTTCAACCTGTACGGTTTAGAGAACTTACCAGCCCATCGCACATCATTTTCCTGATTTAAATACCAGTATTGAAAAATACGTAGCATCTCCTTAGGGACCCCTCTGTCGTGGAGTTTATTCCACAGCACGTCGTACGACACGGTGTCAAATGCCTTGGATAGATCCAAAAAACACGCGTACACCGGTGTACCACGCGCTGTGTAATAGCCAACCGTATGCTTTAACGCAAGGATAGCACTTTCGGTGGACAAGCCCGCACGAAAACCAAATTGTCCATCATGCAGTTTTAAATACTTCTCTAAACGAGAGTCGAGAAGGCTATCTAGCACCTTTGCCATAACAGTGGCCAGTGAGATGGGTCGATAATTACCCCTATCCGATAAATCACCAGTGCGATTTTTGACCAGCGGAACAACGATGGTGCGCATCAACTCATGAGGCAGATACGAGTGAGCCATACAGAGCGAATAAAACATAGACAGAACGCGCGGCAGGTGTATCCCTGCAAACTGCAAATGCTCGATACTGAGGCCGTCGTGCCCCGGAGACTTTCCTCTTGTCATTTTTTTAATTATTTCATTAATCATCTTGGCAGGGAAACGGACTAAATCTGGGTTACGAAAGGCCCCAGCATCAGGCATCCGCTGCTGAGAAGGACCGAGTGGCGACTGAACCGTAAAATGGTCTACAAACATATTCGCTATCTGCTCCGGGTCGCTAGTACCACCCACGCCTGCCGACAGACCCGGCCGGACCTCCATACTCTTGGTTGATTTCCAAAATTTACCGAAGTCACATTTAGCGCGATGAGATGCAATAATATCCATCTTTATCTGTTCTTGGTGGTTTTGACACCACTTAAGTGCATTCTTGAAAACCCTACGACTATTACACATTTCCTCGTACGTTCTACCAGACCTCGGTTTATTCTGCCAAACCCATAGTTGGAAGTCCCGCCGAGCCTGACGGTGCGCACCCTGTACATGCATATTCCACCCCATTAAAGATTTATGTCGTTTCTTCTTTATATCAGCATTACTTTTATGAGTCTCAATCGCAGCCTCTGACAATAAATTAACAATATTCGCATACATTCGATCCAATACCGGCAAGTGCGAGGAATTGTTACAATGATCATCACAACAGAAGCTAAATTCCTGCGGGAAGTCAATGTTGCGCAGCTTTATATTACATAAGTGGTTATACATACTTATCTGTGCTTGGTCTCGTTCTCCCCAAATAGTTTTATTAATATAAGCAGGTTCATTAGGTGTTATCTTACGATGGATATTATGCAACTTACAATTTATAAACAATGGAAAGTGATCGGAACAAAAAACGTCATGTATAATGCCTACTTCAAGAATAGTATTATAAGCCGATTGTGTTACAATGCAGTGATCGAGCCAGCGTCGACATGCATGCACGTCGTTAATAGGAAAGGCATAATTATTTGCTGTAAAATAATGTATTTGAAGGTTTTACGGGCTTGTGAATAGCTAATTTAATATCTATTAAAAACCATAAACATGAAAAGTGATTGTTAGCATCATTGCTATAATAAAAGAGGTAGTAAAAAAAGTGATTATAGTAAAATACCATGAGCTTAGTGGTTTGCGTAAGGTGATTATGAACACGCAAAAGGTAACCATTAACATAGAGCTATGTGACGAAACTCTTTACTGTATGAAACAACCTTCTCAATCAACCGTCATTCAACAAAAGAGGTATAAATCATCTCCAATCAAAGCAAACGACTCATAAACAAAGAGAATAACAGGCATTCAGTTGAACGTTGGAATTTATTAGCGATCTTACCTAGACAAAAGAGGTATTTTTAAATGTACAAATTGTTGGTGCTAAATCAGTGGTGAATGGCTAGTGATGGGAAGATTGGGAAGTAGATAACATATTAATGTAAATAAAAAAAGACAAAGATTTCGTTCAAGAACTAATTCAAGAGTTTTTTTCTTTGGTATGTTAAAAAAAACAAAAATAATTACCTAGGCAATAAAATTATACAAAATTAAGCATATGTGTGGCTTTATCGTCGGTAAATCGTTGATTGTAATTGAAGTTCTAAACGGAGTAAAAAAACTAACATCATGAACCAGCAGTGTTAGCATGACCAATTGTCTAATCTTTTTATCATTTTGATCGCTTTTGACATGAAAATTCGGGAAAATGTATAGAGATGATCGACAAAAGTGACAGATAGATACGCCAAATTGTCCGTCATGCTACCGCCGCAGCAGTGGTTAGCATGACCAATTGTCAATTGTCGAATCTTTCTGTCACTTTTGATCGCTTTTGACATGAAAATTCGGGGAAATGTTGGAGATGATTTTCAAAAGTGACGGAAAGTTTCGACAAATTAGAAAAAAGATTGAAGAAGTAGGTAAATAGGGAAAATTTATAATAAATAGAGAACTTAAGAGCACATCCCTAAAATTGAAATTAAGCTCAAGCCACTTTGTGTGAATGACGAATGAATGATTTGAAGAAATAAAGCCGACGAGCGACCAGCAGCCGGCCATCTTACAAAAGTGATTGATGAGAGTGATGTGGCTGGTTTAGAGCTACGCGTTACACTGCTGGGTAGAGGTTATTTTGTTATGAAGGCTCTTTATCTTCGTAACAAGGCTTAGCGTATAATGGCGCTATAAAATTATGATATCGCCTTCTTCAATACATTTTTTGGGAGTCAATTTTTGGAAAGGAATCCGTGGTCCTAATTCTTTTGTCAATCGCTATGAGAATGAAACTATTTTGACACGTTAGAAGGATTTTCATTACCATTTGTCCCCTAGAAATGGGGATTTTTTGGCACTCTCTTTTTTCCATGCTTCTTTAATTATAGGTGTAATCATCATACAATTAACAAAGTCAAAGAATGCATTTTCGATTTAAAACGTGTTTTGAACCATGTGCTCTACAATTTAGAGTTCAGTTTTAATTACCCTCTCAGTATTTTCGTCGTGTCTCGCTCGATGTTCTTCAGGAACTAAAGCTTTACCAATATACAATTAACACCAATCTTGCAGCACACAAACACTAGTCACTCATTGCCCACAAAGTCAGCAGTGAAAACCGATTTATCATTGCTGAGGAAAAAAATACATGTAATTGATGTTAACTTTATGCGTCCGTGTAATCTGTAATGGATTGCCTCACACACTGGCAGTGTGCGTGATTGATTGCCCATTGTTGGGTTGGAAGCCATCACTTATGTGTTATGAGGCAAAAAGATAGAATATGCTTATAATAGGAGCTCTGGGTATCTTGTTAAATGTTTTCTTATCTACTGAAAGCTGTATAGCTTTGATAGCAAAAACTTTTGGTTCAATATTAAAACTAGTGGTTCTGTGAGCTGTTTTATAAGTACTAAAGTTTTTTTTTTAACATTATAATGTATCAGCATGTATGTAACATGTTCTGTAAATAAATAATTTCTTTCTATCTTTTTTCCTTTTATCATTCGATTAAGGAAGATATTCAATTACCAGTCAAATTATTTATTAAGGGAGCAGTTCTCTTATTCTTGTCTTTTTTTTAATGTAGCTTTCACTTCAATCTATGCAGTGCCATCTCCAACTAATCCGGAAACTTAGTTCATCCCGCCATATTCACCTGGGCTGACCGTATTCTCGAACATTGATGGATATTGGTGAGTTTGTATGAGTACCTGTTTCGGCCATCCTAAATACCTAGATGGGCTCCGAATTTGAGCCTTTTTTTATTTTTTTTTTCAAAAATATCACAGGTAACGCGATAACAAATTGAATTAACTTTAATCACAGTCACAGTATAAATTAACTACTTTCAATAAACATGCAGTTGAATCGTAATTGTCTTTTGTACTGCTGCTAATCATATTTTTAATTTATTGCTAACGAATAACTATTGCTATGTTTTTATTAACTAATACATATTGATGTGTACAGTAATGTTTATGTTATTGCATAATTCATAATGTTTTAAACAGTAAATTTTATTGGAACTGACAAGACTTTTATCACTTTTGCATCAAATTAGCGTGTTTCTAGAATTTTATCACTTTCATTAATACGTTTGTATTTCAGCAGACCTAGGGCTGTATTTACTTCTGATGAGATTTCTAGTGATTGAAATTTAAAATGTTGTGTTTTGTCATGCTCGAAATTATAAAACTTACGATATAAGTACCTAAATTAACTCTTTTCTTAAACTGACTTTCACGTTAATTCACAATAATTTGGGGGGACTTGCTTTCTTCTGATATTTTTTTACAACTTACTATAAACTTAAAGGCTAGTTTTTGTATTAAATTGGACGGAATGAGTATGAATTAAATGCAATGGTGGTCTGCCTACACTTCTTTTCATTTCTCTTGGTCTCCATTCAAGGACATCTTCCGTCCATCTTTTGTCATACCAGAGGGTGTTCTCACCCTGATTTATATGACTATCTACAGGTGTGGACATGGTTTGGACCTCAAAACCTCATAACCTCTCAAAAGATTAGAAAATACAACATATAGTAGGTACTTACTTTCTGTGCAAACACCATCAACATCAAACGATAGATCATCTGTCCCTCTTTCATAAACAATTTCCTCATAAAAGCGAAAGAGAGAAAAAAACTCGTTATTAGAGCGAGCGCGGCCATGCGTCATAATTTTGACAGCTCGTGACAAGCGGCCTGACAGGCCGCCTGACAGGCCGCTCGGTGACGTAGCGCGGATTACCGACCCTGATGGATTAATTTCTGAACTGAGCTGGTATCAAATGGAATTAAACGGTTTTATAGAGCGCGGTGATAATCATCTTTATTTTAAGCTGGTCCAGAAAATGTTAGTGATATTAATGTCAAATACGATAAAATATGAGTTCCGCGGTGTTGAAACTTAAGGGACGATAAGAACTACATTAGACTACCAACGGAAAGTAATCGGAATGATAATGTTAGAAACAGCTAATTATCTCTCTCTTTTTAATCACGAGGTTGTGGGTTCGATCCTCGCAGAAAACACCACATATTGATTTCTCACAAAAATCACGTTGTGGTTGTTTTCGGTTGGATAGGACATTGCACGCTTGAATCACCTGATTGTCCGAAAAAGTAAGATGATTCCGTGCTTCGGAAGGCACGTTAAGCCGTTGGTCCCGGCCGCAGTAGTGGTCGTTATAACCGCGGCGACAAGCTGGCCCCACCTCACGTTGGTAATAAAGCATAAACTCGGCCAAACGTGGGTCCGGCTCTCAAGCTGGTGCCTCTGCCTAACCCTCCGGGGAATGAAAGGCGTGAGATTATGTATTTTAATCACGAGAATGTCTCAGGAATGAATGGCTCTACATTATATCTATAGCACAAAAAATACATTTTAGTTTGCAGTCCTTTAAATTTATTATTTAAATTTATAAAAATCTTATAAAAATCCACTATGAGCAGCAGATCATGAATAAAATATTTATTGCAAAAGAGCATACTTAGCACAGTAGTCTGGCAAAAATCCTACTGACGTCTTTGGAAGTTTTTTTTTTTAAAGAAAATAATTTATTTTATTACTCTGTTTCCAGTCGGCATTGAGTTTATAACGATCTCGTTTATTTAATATCAGATAGATACATTTGAAGAGTTGAATCCGGATTCCTGTCTCGGAATGGCGAATCCATAATTCATTGATACCGCTTTCTTGCCAGTCGATTCACTTTGCACTCTTAGAGATGTGTGGACTTTCACTGTTAAAAAAATTTGAGATTGGCGTGTACAGTAACGGACTCGCTCAGCGTAACACTTTTGTCTGTGCTACGCACTTGACTGTAAATCATGAGAACATGGGATTTGTCAATGTTGAAAAGCGAAAAACTTAAAGTGTTTACGCTGAACTATAAATATTTAAAATATTTGGTAAACTACTTACAATAGCCAGAGTGATTATAACGTACCTAGTATCGCCCTGAAAACAAATATTGATATCAATCATTTCATTACTTGCCCCGCCTTTCACTTACTGACTCCCCAATCGCATTCACGGCCAAATAAACCACTGAACCGGACATGAATAGAATAAAATTATGAAAACAATAATAATAATGATAACACATCACACTCAGAGCCCCTAACTAGGAAGAACCTGTATCTAGGGCGCCCGAAACACACACAGAGACGAACATCACACCCAGACCGGAAACAAACATCGATATTTCATCATATCAATATTCGCCCCGCCCAGGAATCGAACCCGGGTGTCAACCAACCAAACCAACAACCAACCGGGTGGAAACCAATACACAGTCTATAAAAAGCGAGTATTTTAATAATATTATATAATGTAGATGAAGAATTCCTCTAATAACGATTTATTTAAAGTTGTAAGTTCAAGTATTATACTTTCCATCCCTACTTTAAGTACCTATCAGTTCAATCGATTAACACCAAGTTAACCCTAATAACCATCAATATTGGCCGGCATTCTATCTAGCGATTTGTTCCTAGAAGTAGTTTAGATTCGATTTTATTTTGTACCGTTTTCTGAATCAATGTTCACGCGAGCGTGCTATCGAAACTATGCAATTTTTTGCCAATTAATAATAAATAATTTTGTATTTTTTACGCTATTCAAGAGTTAGTGTTATTAGTGTTTGGAAACAAGAAAAAAAAAACAACATGTTTTTAATGAAATCGAGATATTACCATCAAGATATCAATTACGAGCTTTCCCGGCTTACTTCGTTACGCCATATAATATAAGATACTACAAAAGACTTGGCTTTATAGACTATGTTCTTTTGACTGCCCAAAATGGCCGAATAAAAACCCAACAACAACAACAAACCACCTGTCAAAATATGTAAACAACGGAAAAAATATTGCACCTTGGGTTACATTATTTTAGTTTAGGTAAGGATCCCTAATTTTTTTGAAAATCTAATATAGCCTATGACACTCGGGGTTAATGTAGCTTCCTACCAGTGAAATAATTTTTCAAATCGGTTCAGTATTTCCGGAGCCTATTCGTTACAAACAAAGAAATCCTTCCTCTTTATAATATTGGTATAGTTAATCATCATCGCAATATCAACAGACATGTTGACTGTGATTCTGTATGTCATACTTAGTGTGAAAGAGCACAAGCGACGACCTTATCGATAAAAGCAATTTTTCTTTTAGGAAACCTACATTTTTTTTTCTATGTGATCTACGTTGATCTGCGCGCGTGAAGTTTTAGTCACTAATTAAAAATTACCTTGTAGATATATCACGCGTCATTGACCACAAACTCAAAATAATCACATAAATTCAGCTTTGAAAGCCAAAGTTCATTTCTGTCACTATAAACTTTGAAATAAATCAAATTGCCTCCATGAAGCATAATAAGTTTCCAATCCTCGATGAGAAATTGAGCGAAACGAAACGTTGATGCTGCGCGAATTAGTACAAAACACCCGTGAAATTACGAGGCTTGGGCGAAAATTAAAAAAAAAAAATGGCTTTAAACGTGAGTTTGTACAGTAAGCAAAATCGTCAGTACCTAACTCATTTTCATAATGTAGGATTTCAAAGGAAAAATTGTTTTTCAAATCGGTCTAGTTTAGGAGGTTAAATCAATGAACTAAAGGTACGAACTCAGCGGTCATCAGTATAGTAGCTCTATTCCCGTTCATAAAATTGATAAGAATTTTGAAAGTAAGTACCATTGCGGGTAAATATGCGAATCTCTTGACGAAATAATAAGGATTGGCACCATTTATGCGCCTATACGCTAGAGAGGCTGCCCCGCGGTTTTACTCGCACGGAGTTCTCGTAAAACACAAAAATCCATTTTTTCCGTTACCATGTGAATTTCGGGAAATTATTTCTTACGAGCTTTCCCGGCTTACTTCGTTACGCAATAGAATATAAGATACTACAAAAGACTTGGCTCTATAGACTATGTTCTTTTGACTGCCCAAAATGGCCGAATAAAAAATAAACAACAACAACAAACCACCTGTCAAAATATGTAAACAACGGAAAAAATATTGCACCTTGGGTTACATTATTTAAGTTTAGGTAAGGATCCCTTATTTTTTTGAAAATCTAATATAGCCTATGACACTCGGGGTTAATGTAGCTTCCTACCAGTGAAAGAATTTTTCAAATCGGTTCAGTATTTCCGGAGCCTATTCGTTACAAACAAACAAACAAACAAATCTTTCCTCTTTATAATATTGGTATAGATTGCACTCCTGCACTTCCCAAGGAACCCACGTGCAAAATTTCAGCCCGCTACGCCTAGTAGGTAGTTTCGGCTCTGCGTTGTCTGTCAGTCAGTAACGGAAGAGTTTTATGTATTGGTGACATCTCAAAATGCTTTTCATTCTCATAACCACTGAGAATGGTAATACTGGAGTTCGTTTTTTTCAAATTTAATTTATTTTCCGTCATTCTAACCTACATACATACATACATAATATCACGCCTTTTATTCCCCGGAGGGTTAGGCAGAGGCACCAGCTTGAGAGCCGGACCCACGTTTAGCCGAGTTTATGCTTTATTACCAACGTGACAAGGGGCCAGCTTGTCGCCGCGGTTATAACGACCACTACTGCGGCCGGGACCAACGGCTTAACGTGCCTTCCGAAGCACGGAATCATCTTACTTTATCATTCTAACCTAATCGCGTCTAAATTAATTCAAAGCGGCAGACATTCCCTCCAAGCGTATTATGTTACCAAAGGTTTTTAGTACAAGGCGGTCGTAAAACGCGATGCTTTTCCAGAGCCGCCTCGATTTCGTACTTTTTTAATTATGCTGCGGAACCTTCACACTCTCTTGAGCACGAAAATAAATTAAAAAAACAATTGGCCAAGTGCGAAGTAGAATTTCTAATCCTGGCTTCCTTAGTTATTTTCTTTATTTTTCTGTTAGTCATTCATCTTCTACTTTATACTGTTATCCCTAGCAGGGACATAGGGCTTCAAGAATTTGAGAAGTAATTTTACACCCATAAATGAAATCAATAGGTAATAGATAAGCTGATAATAAATTAACATAACAATCCAAAAGCAACAAAGTTCGTAATGTCGAAAAAAAAAAACAGACAGGACGGCTGATCCCTTTTTGGGATCTAAGATAATAATTTTACTAGAAAATGCTACCTATCAAATAAATTTTGAATACATACATACATAATCTCACGCCTTTTATTCCCCGGAGGGTTAGGCAGAGGTATCAGCTCAAGAGAGCCGGACCCACATTTAGCCGAGTTTATGCTTTTATTACCAACGTGACAAGGGGCCAGCTTGTCGCCGCGGTTATAACGACCACTACTGCGGCCGGGACCAACGGCTTAACGTGCCTTCCGTAGCACGGAATCATTTTACTTACCTAATTGAAATAATATTGAATAATGAAGGTATATAATCGAATCAACGTGTACTTTTAATAAAATTCTTTAATTTAATTAAAATTACGTGACTGAGTAAACTCATTATAACTATTATTAAGTATAATTAAAATGTAATCAGCGGAACCCTAAGAAAAAACCGTGATAAAATCTCGCGTCATAAAAATTTAAGCGTCAGATTATAACCTTTTATTTATTATCCACCTCTCACTTCGGTGCAACTTGTGACGGGCGTGACATAATCCGCGGCGGACGCCCGGCCGCAATCTGTCAGACAACTGTCAGACTGTCAAGTGTCAGCCGGCCGCTGTCAGAAGCTGTCACGTGAGCTGTCAAAACGACAACGCGGCTGAGTTCGCGCCTGGCGCGGTAATATGTCTTGTTAATTGGATATTGTGTTTAATGCGTGTGTTTTGTTTCAGTTTCAATTTTATTAAGATATTCAATTGAAATTTGTGATTTTTACTCGGTTTTTTATAATACAGTTTGTTGAATAAAGTAAAATGTTGAGCAAAGACAGTATCGCTAAAACGCAATCAATAAAAATACATAGTAAAATATTTAGTAAATTTACAAATAGGAGAATAAATTGGGAAAAAGCTGCCTTAATACGCACGAATAATAATAATAATAATAATAACACATCACACTCAGAGCCCCTAACTAGGAAGAACCTGTATCTAGGGTGCCCGAAACACACACAGAGACGAACATCACACCCAGACCGGAAACAAACATCGATATTCATCATATCAATATTCGCCCCGCCCGGGAATCGAACCCGGGTGCACACGTTTACTCAGTCCACATCACTGCCAACTGAGCCACGGAGCAGTTAATGATGTAATTAATTACTTTCTTTTCTTAAAAAATATATTTGTTGATTAATTAATTAAAAAAATAAAAGCTAGTTCACATAAGAAAATTGCTTAGAGCGTTATGCTAGCGTTTAATCAACTTACTGATGTATAAACTTTTGGCTTTCTTTGTGTAATAGACAGATCTTTCATTCATTCACCTTTACACTTATGCGCCTCTATGTAAACCGGGCCTAAGACAAGCTATTAGCGGTGCACCATTATGATTCTGCAGTACAGCAATCATTTCCCAACACCTGCCAGCGTTGAGTGAAATAAGAACAGCCATAAAACAACGTTGACGCGTCTTAAACCGCAATCAGCTACTGAATAGGAAATAAATTATGTTTCGATCAAAGTTTGACTTGAAACTCAGACATTACATAGTTTCAATCATCGTCATAAAGGTTCATTGCTGGATATAGATCCCCCCCAAAGATTGCCACAAGGGCATTCTCTTCAGTATAATCGATCGTCTTATAATTTGTACTAGAGGCTGCCCCGCGGTTTTTCCCGCGCAGATTTCTCATAAACACAAAAATCCCGTTTTTTCCCGTTCCCGTGGGAATTTCGGGAAATCCCTTCTTAGTGCTCACCTACACTTCCTAAGGAACCTACATGCAAAATTTCAGCCCGCTACGCCCATTAGTTTCGGCTCTGCGTTGTCTGTCAGTCAGTCAGTAACGGAAGAGTTTTATATATATTGATTGTTAGCGACTTCGTTAACCATTGACTGCTCCGTGGCTCAGTTGGCAGTGATGTGGACGGAGTAAGTGAGTAAGCAGGACGAATATTAATATGATGAATATCGATGTTTGCTTCCGGTCCGGGAGTGTTGTTTGTCTCTGTGTGTGTTTCGGGCACCCTAGATACAGGTTCTTCCTAGTTAGGGGCTCTGAGTGTGATGTGTTATTATTATTATTATTGACGCTTTGAAAAAAACAATTTCTGTTACACGCCCAAAGAAAACAGTAATGATTAACGAAAATGCTTAAAATACTTACAATTACAGGTCGATCGAAGTTAGTTAGGGAACTTTAGGACAAACGTTGTTTCAAAGTCACAGTCTGAGGTGGATAAAGAACATTTTGATCTAGGATTCGTACGAAAGAGTAGTGTTAAAACGAAATTTAAGATACATATTTTGTGCCCTTCAATGCAATATTTCTGAACTGATTCTACTAGAATGTGTAATTTAGCTTAGATGGAACTTGGCAACTGTATACCATCAATCCAAATAATATTCTTAAAGGACTTGACTAGAATTTGGAATGTAGCTTATTTGGAACTTTGCAACTGTATACTTATACTAAAACAATCCCACACCTGTATTCCCACCCCATTCCCCATCAAATCCCCTCGTTTCCACTCGGAAGTAATAAATCACGCAGCACAGCCCGCTAGTCATCACTCATACAGTCACGACTCACGAATATCATGCACACTGTATGACTGGCATGATAGGCAGGGAAATAAATGGCCACGCTATGCCTATAGTGGGAGAAATTAGAGTTTATTTCAATGGTAGTGGAAGAAATTTGTAGTGTCATTCTGTGTGTTTAGTAAATTGTGGGTTGATTGCTTGATTAATTTGAGTGCTTTTTGGAAGGTTGGAATTTTTGGATATAAGTTTTATGAGTTTACAATTATGTATGATACTTCTTTGTTAACCCCCGAACGAAAATTCAGAGAGGGGTGTTATAATTTTAACGTGTGTATCTGTCTGTCTGTCTGTCTCTCTGTGTATCTGTCTGTGGCATCGTAGAGCCCAAAGGGCTGAACCGATTTTCGTTTATTCCTATCTGTTTTTTTGGTAGAACCTGTATATACTAGTGTGCCCGACGATTTTAAACGAACATCCATCATAAGTCAACATCCACTGCTAATGCCAACTGAACTATGGAGGTCAAATATATGGATAAATATAGAATAATAGTTATCAGTCAAATTTAAGAAAAGGCAACATGAAGACATGACTGCGGTGGTTCAGAAGTCATGGTTATTTGCCACGAATATTAAAAGTTCACAAGCTAATAGACAAACGCAAATGCTAACAATAAAAATTAAGAATGAGTACACTATAAATAACAACAAATAACATTTAAAAGGCAATTTTACCAAGTGTTTAACAGTTTTAACCACCAACACTGGTGTGAGGAGACGAGTGAACGTTGTACCGCACAATCCTCCAGACGCTATATCACTCGATTTTATGAATTGTAAATTTAAGGTTATATAGTCTTTAGTGAGCCATATTTCAAGTTGTATTAATGTACCGCCAGAGATAGGGCTGTGCGAATTTATGCTTTTTTATTTCCAAATGTGTCTTTAGACTTTGGTAAAGCATTTGATGGACCCAACTAGTTTGATTCTGGTTTTAATCTATGGAGAAAAATTAAGTTTCTATTCCTTTGATTAAGGCACCGCAAAATTTCACTTTGGTGTGGTCGGAGTATATTATCCACATAAAAAAGGTTGAATTTTTGGTATACTTGGATTTAGAATGGTCGGAAATCGTATTTTTTATAAAAAGTATAATTACTTATAATACTGGTTTGTAGTATGTCCAGCCCTTTACGTAAAGTGAGATCAAAATAACTATTAAGGTAAGTCTCAAAATATAATAAATAAATTACTTACTCCTAACTTCTTTTCATGCTGTTTTACGACTCCATTAATAATTAAAATTTGCTTTTGTGTTTCTTTATTGTTCTTTGTTTTTTTTAAACAGTTATGTGAATTTGTTGAAATCAAGAGTGACTTTATTCGCGTGGGAGTTAATTTACGTCATATTTTTATGAATATAATTATGCTAGCTTAACCACCTCGTTTGCCAAAATATATTCATTAATTCCTTTAAATACTAATAACATATTTTTTCAAGCCGGACATGACCTCCGTTTGAATTTGTAATTAATATCAAATCAGATTCAGCGCTGTGTGTTCAGCGATTGCCTAGATAAAGAATTAATTACACATCAAAGAGCTACACAACTTTATAGAAGCCAGCGATGATTGATTCTAAGCTTAACATAAGACAGATATCATTAATACTGTTTACGTCGTGATTGATCGCCGCCGCTGCCGCCGGGCTCATATATCATAATAATCGTTATTCCAAGTCACGCTTAATATAATGGATTTTAGAGAAACCGATAAACACAGAAAAAAAGCCTTAATTTATCAAAACGACCGACAATCAATTCACAGACAGCGACAGCTAACTATAAATTTACGTCCAGATTGAGATTGTAAAACTAGCGGAGATTTGCCACACAATGCTGTTAAGGCATCATAAATATTTGAATACACAAGGTCTATAAATAAAGACGTTTATTAACATTTCGGGCCATAAAGAATACGTATGATAGCGATTAAATTATCTACACACGCAACAGGGGACTTTTTAATAAGAGCCTAGTAGAGCCAGCCCTGTTGGCTCGCTCATAAACAACGTTTGTGTGGAAGGCAGCTCTCGAGTCGATTCATAAATTTCGCAGCGCGCCGTTTAGTTTTATGTGCGATATTATCTATCCACCTCACGCACACACAGACAAACATATCAAGGTGCACTCACACATCTCCTACCACGTGTCAACGGATAAGACCAGAACTGCAGCATAGAAGGGAAATTTGTTGAACACAAATTTTAAGGGAGACTTAAAAAATCCATTAACCCAGCAGACTTCGATAATACTGCAAACAGGGTCCTAACTGCTGCAGAGGCATTAACATAATTACACACATTCGTCGAAGTAATGTATGTAAAGTAGTTTAATGAAACGTCCGCACCGGGGCCGGCGACTCATGAAATGACTATCATTAAGACCGACACGATACGGCCGATAATCATCGACTACGTGCAAAAAGCCATAGCTCAGCGGGTGCGATGCGAATTGCACGAGCCATAAATCAACAGTGTAATCGCCGGGCGCAGACACTATAATGAGATTACTTGAAAAAATTACACACGACGCTGCGCCTGCGACGGCGACGCGCTGGGAACATCAGAATGAGACATCGCAGCGCCGAGAATACAAATAGCCGCGATAAACACATCGCCAGATCTCCCGATTGTGTTATGAGTGGAATCAACAACGACTCTGATGAAACCGAGAGAATTAAATCAGAGACAACAAAACTTAATGAAAACAATCCGAAACCAGTCGGTGAAGATGTAATATCCGATAATAAGAAATTGAACGCAGCGCATAAAGCCGCGCGATAACTCAGGCGCACAATAAAGAGAGCTATTGATATTGCAGAAAGCGAATCGGCTCGTAGTGGAGAACAAAACACGCTACCGCCGAACGTCGCATAAATCTTTATTATTGCCGCAACAAGCTTATACCCGGTCGTTTCAGGTACTCAAACCGGATCTTGCTCGGTATAAACTCACGACTTGCGAGGCATTTTTTCGCTCAATGAAATATGCTGCGTAGCCCCTGGCCCCGAGGAAGGAAACCCATAAATAAATAATAATACGACCATTTATATTACCAAAGGGTTTCGCCCGACGCGTCTATTACCATCTGAATTGTTTAAATATGAAAATGTATCAAAATAACAGGCAGCCTCTCGGCGGCCACGACTTCTGTTCCGCCATTATCATAAAGATTCACTTAATAGACTGTTCCGAAATTATTATAGTGCCGGGAGGCCGGTTTTATGGCGGAGAGAGATCGAGCGCAGTTTTTGCTCGAATGTTCAATTTTAGATGGAGAACCCAATGGTCTGGCGATGCCTGGGACTGCGGAGTGCGCGGTGGACGAACATAAACTGCGTCTAATTGCCAGCAGTAGCTGACAGCAGACATTACGTCTTATCAGCGCAGTAAAGAAAATAATTAAAGATCGCAACAAGAGATTTTGCCAAATCGTTGTCGGCGTACTAAAAAAAACCTCTCAACGTCCCACGTAATAACGGTACGCAATCATATTCTGATAAAAATCAAATTTAATTATCACCGTCCGGCAGTCGCAGTACTAAAACACGATATAAATGGGGGGTAATAAAGCACCCCTAATAAACCCCGGAACGCACGACCGGCAATAACCGTACGTAGTCTAAACAAATGAATTTCTCGATAATAAAAACTTCACAATAAAAGCGTATACGAAATGTCGACCATTAAGTGTATTTACGCAACGAAACGGATATAGAGGCAGTAAAAATGTGGAGCGACTTATCGGGACGTTGGCAGCCGCCGCCGATGTTTGTCGATGGCTTATGCACGTCGCTGCTAATTCTGGCTTCGACTGAACGCGTGCCTTCTTAAAGGGATTACCACAAATACCTTCTAATATACAATGTTCCTACAAACCCGTCTGCTGTCCTAGTTGTGAAACGAGACTTTCCTCGATTTAATCAACTTCAGTATCTTGCTAGGGTTCTTTAACTATCTAGTTCTGATAGTAAATTGTCAGCAAACCTACAAACAAGTTGACTTCAACACCTATCTAAACCAGATCAACTAGCATGGTTCAGTAGGTTTCTCTTGTAATGCTGTAATTAAAAGGCTGTTGATTATATCTCTTAGTTTTATCTCTATCTCGAATGAATTGATTGTGAAGTCGCCACATAAACCTTCACACGTTCTGAACAAGTTCTTAGGACTTGGGGGCTCGATTCTCAATTATGTATTTTGGAATTGTTGTTTTATTTTCTTAAAGATTCTTTGCTCTTTGTGCTTTCTGCACGTTTTTGTTGTTCTTAACGTACACCTAGTGTGATTTCTATAAGTTTATATCGATTGTAAAATTTTTTTTCTTTATGTTTTACTATTTGACCCACCCATTTTCGTTTCTGTTAACGCTAATCTAGTGGTGAAATCCAAGACTAAATTAAAATGTTATTTTATTTATTGTTGACTTTTAAATTTTTCTTTCCGTCACTCTACAAATTAAGGAATCTATCAAATGAAATAATGAAAGAAATTGTTTTAGCCGTTCTTCCTCTAAGTAGTAAGTAGCAGAAGAAATATCCATGGGGTAATTTTTATCTAGATGAGTAAAGAACATAACATAATATACATAACATTTTTTGTATACCTAATAATTAAAATTAATTAAAATAATATCACGCCTTTTATTCCCCGAAGGGTAAGGCAGAGGCACCAGCTCAAGAGCCGGACCTACTTTTAGCCGAGATCATGCTTTATTACCAACGTGACAAGGGGCCAGCTAAAGTGAGTAAAGAAATAATTTAAATTATAATAAAACCCAGCATAGCAGAGCGAAGGCAAGGCACGAGTTAAAAGGGATTTATCTTCAATGCCACAGCCTGCGGTAGCCGACGATTACCCGCGCACTCTGACAAGCCAATAAGATCGCCGGCTGCCCGACTTGGTTATAAATCAGACAAGTATATTGGTGAGGGCTGAGGAAGTTATGACTTGGGAAGAGCTGACTGTAGAAACAAATGCTATTTTAAGAATAATACTGACCGGTGCAAACAGATTCTGTCACTATGGTGTAAGGGACTTCAATAAGGCACGATGTTCGTATTTTTGCCAGAATGAATTAATGGTCTGTATAGTGTTCAAATAAACACAAAAACAAGAAACTTACATTATACATCAGAGAGAGTGACAAAAGGCGACCTTATCGCTTTAAGGCGGCATGGTATTATACAACACACCACCCAATCTCCTTCCATGAAGCACCTGAAAGCCGGGCAGATGCGTCCTTCTTTGAAAAACACTTGAAGAGCCATACTGGCCATACTGACCCCGGGGGGAGTCGCAAGGTTATGTGGGATTCGCACCCACTAACACCCCGCCGGTGTCCATCTCGGCTGTTTGCAAGGAGGTCACGGGAGATCTCTCGAACTTTGTGTTCAGCTCCGCGACCCCCTCCAGCATTGGCTGAGTAGCCTCTTCACGGGGGGACAGGTGGTGGTAGTCCCCCCTGAGCGCGGATGGCTCTTCCTACGCTCGACGACGGAACTGGACACCGCGTTCCGCCGCCCTTCTCGAGGCCGTTATATGACTACACGAGGCCCCCGCCTCGTGCACCCAACGACCCCGGGGTCCCCTCTTAGTCGCCTCTTACGACAGGCAGGGGATACCTCAGTCCTATTCTTCAGCCTGGTACTGCAGGGCGTATAGCTAACCCGCCTGCCAAGCGTGACTATTATGGCAAACGATAGTGTTTGTGCCTGTGGCGATCTGTGGGGAGGCCTATTTCCCATAGAGGACATAGACATAGACATAGACATCATTTATTGGTAATATACATAATAACTATTCAAAAACACAATGTATTTTGTGATCGCAATAAATAAAGGCAGAAACACGAAGTCACCAAGAAGCTAATAAGAAATTTATTAATCATGCTCATTACCGCATTCTGTAATGATTACTTACAATTTTTCTTAGGTTGTTTATTTTTTATATTGAATAAGGAAAATTTTAACCCTGTTTTTACAAAACCCTTATCATCGATCTAGAACCCAATTCCTCTTTAACTCAAGTCTAGTGAAGGTGCGAAGTCTAGACGCGAGTCAATTTCAAACGCGCCCTGATTGATTCAATCGCTTTTCAAGCAAATGGCTTGGAAATAGGGTTGGTAAGTAAACGTTTTCTTTTTTCAAGATTCCCCGATATAACTCCAGCAGAATACCAGGGACAAAAGAAGTGACACGGTGAAAGAATAATTTCTTTTTTACAAAAAGAGATCAGCCTTCAACGAACTGACATAAACACAATCTGAGAACTTCCTCTTTTTCGAAAATAGGTACTAAAACCTTCTCCTGAATGTAACAAATACATTACTGAAAACCGCATAAAAATCGGTTCAGTCAAACGCGAGATAATGGCGGACAAATACATACATACAAACAAACATACATACATACAGGTCAAACTGATAACCTCCTTTTTTGAGTCGGTTAAAAAAAGAAATAACATCGACATCATAGGGACGATATGGTCATGTATGGCGTGAATTGAATTTAAGTCGGAAAACTGCTTTGCTGACCAAAAACCAACATAGTTACCAGCTTCTAAGTGTCAATGGGACAGCTGATCGACATGACTGACGAGGAGCTAGAGTTGCACGACCCTCGGCTTACCCTGCCTTCAAAGCACGGAAGCAATGGTTACATTTTAGGTGTGAAAGGCTCAATTGTATGTGCCGCCACTGGGGAAGGTGTAGCTACTGCACGTGGTAATTTACCCCGAAAAACTGTGAATTCCCCGTAGCTTCCAGCACTAGGGAGGGTAATTTTTCGCCAGCCACCTAAAGGGTCGGTATAAAAACGTCAGGAATAACGCCTCGGTTGACTATGATTGAACGATCCGCTATACGCAGGGCTGAAATTAAAGTTGGTTGTTTGGAATAGAGAGTGGATTAATTAATACTTATTTTCTTACACTTTAAAACAAAAGCCTAGACTATTTAACGGTAGTGAAATTCGACAAAATATTTCAAAAATGGTGAAGACTTGGTCATAGTATATTCAGCATTACAGAAACTATCGAAACTTAAACTTAATGCTCTTTGAATTGAAGTAAGCTAACAAAGCGTACCCATTACACACGAGTACATAGATTCAACAACCAACAACTAAGAACGTCAAATCAAAACATAGAATCATTCATCACAAAACCTATTAAACGAAACCATATTCCGTTAATTGATTAACAGTCCAACTAACTAGCCCGAACAATATCGCTGATGAAAAGGGACATAATTTATGTGCTCGCGCCAGCCCTGCTTCTGCCGGCAGGTTGAAAGAGTCACGCCGGGTGATTGATGACCCTAGCTCGCTTTCCCCTCCTCTCCTACCTCAGTACAGACGCACGAAACTGACAAACTGTCACTGATGTCACAGGAAAGTTGCTGGAGTGACCGCAATTTATTGCCTCACTTGAATTGCTTTGATGATGTAAGAGTTATGGTTCCAGAGACGGCTGGGTGGAACTGAAAGGCGTGATTAGGTGATAGTGGAGACTTTCTCTAAGTATAGGTTGGGCTCTAAGAACTGAATTATGATGTGCAATCAGTTAACGTCCTCAAAAACTATTTGTAATCTTTCAGATTTATTTAGATACTTCAAATACAGAGCATTTGTGGTAAAAGTGTCAACAAACACCTCGATAAACAGAGGTTGCTGTGGCGGAAAAGTTATTGAGTGGCGACCGCGCCCTGGAAGACGCAGAGTAAGCAGGCCCGCAGATGAAGTTCGCACAAGACAGGTTGGTATGGGAAGTGGGGGATGCCTTATCCAGTAATAGAAGTAATTCGGCAAAGATATAGTTCTAATATTATCATCCACCCATCCAGCAAAATACTGATCACTTAAACCCTGATGAAGATCAGCTCATAAGAAAAACGGAACACAATGAGGACGAAACTACGAATTCAGAAATACTTATTTATAAGCCTATTGTAGTTCGCTTTTTGTTATTACCCCCAGACACGAGTCGTCCTGTTATTGTTGTTGTGTGCTCATAATTTATCACTTTATAGGCCTTTGTATTTAAATGTCTACCTCATGTGGTCTCAAAATTCATATTTTCCATCAAAGCGTGATGTGGCAGGTTTACAATTTGGCTTGTCATTGATTCCTAGATTCGAAGTGTGTGGTGGGTATGTTGGCTTCAGTTACGCAGTGGGGTGTTCAAGTATTGCTAAGAGCATTATTAGAGATCTGATTGGTCTCCCGCTATTTCCTGATAGCATCTCAAGCTGAGATTTCGTTATTTAATTGATTAGGTCTAGGATTTTAATTCGATTTTATAAAAAAAACTTCTCCATGTGGGAAGTTGTTTTTTAAATTTAATTTAAAGAATTGGTTTGTGGCAAAGATCTTACAAGAATGCTATTTTATTTAAAATCAAATAGGTATCTGATAAAATAGGCAGTTCAGCCTAGAGAAAACTATACTAAAAAGATAAAATAATCAAAATGTGCACTAAAAGCCCCATTTTAGTAAAAACGTCCCTCCTATTAGCTACAAAGTTCAAAACACATACTTTTAAAGAAGACATAAATATTCATCATAACAAATAAAACCAATAAATTAAGCAACTAATCATCACTACCATACCATCAAAGAATGAGTAAGGCTGCCATTTACGAGTCAAGTTGGAGTATGAGATTGGCCTCCTAAACTGTCACAACGCTCCAAATTGATAAGTAATACACAGTTGATTTCAGCTAGTGAGGATAAGCTTGACGGAGACTGAAACAGCTCGAGGCAGGATCATCTGTAATCGAGACCAGCTTGATTGAGTTTAGGGCTGACATTCAGTCAGTGTTTGGAGGCTACTCGGTCGAGTATGATACTCGGACAAGTCGTTCCCGAGCACTGTTTAATTTGGTTCGAGCCCTCTTATACTACGTCGAGCGTATGCTTCACTGTCTTGAACTCGAAACTTGACCGTTTATATCGATTTGGAGTGGAGAACGATTTCAACATTTTGACACGTGAGTTCGAGCTGCGACTCGACTGTGAATGTCAGCCTAATTAAGAGCCAGTTTACAGCGATGCTAGCGCCATTCGCGAAAATAATTAATATCTTCTAAACTAAGGCAAATATCAAAAATGTGGCACTGTATGGCACTAGATAATGTAGCTTATATTTTTAGGGCACTTCTGTACAGCTTTTAAGTTGAAGACCAAAGAAAGCTACAAAGTGTTAATAAAAGTGGCCACTTTTGACAACAATCTATGTTTTTTTTTGTTCTTTTTACTTAGGACTACTTTGCTGTGCTCAAAAAATACTAGGCTACATTATCTAGTTTCATACAGTGCCACATTTTTGATATTTGCCTTAGTTTAGAAGATATTAATTTTTTTCGCGAATAGCGCTAGCATCGCTGTAAACTGGCTCTTAAGCAGGATTCCGTGTGCACTGGCACTTTGCGCAATGATGGATCAACCCCACTACTGAAAGACTGATGAGCCAAAGAATGCCCCTGACAGAGAGATACAACCCATTGAATATTTTAGAAGCGTTGCGTTTTGGCGAGGGGTCTATTCTCGCTCGGCTCGACTCATTCTGTAGTTTATTATCTGTCAAAACGTCGCTTGTTGTTCCAAGTTTGAAGATTGGAGGAGGATTGAAAGTTTTTCGAAAATAATGCGTGTGTCAAGAAAATCTTTTGCTGTTTCAATTAGCATGTATAGCAAATAGCTTTTGTTTAGTATTATTTAACCTGTCTAAAGGCGAGTAGGTTTCTATCTGAAAAGAAAATTTAACTCCAAAAAGATCTAAATAAATATATATGCACGGTAAAGCTACAAAGTTTCATTATGATCTATAAATAACCTAGTGCGGCTGAGAGATTTACATATAACATAAATCTAATTACACAAATTATATAAGTAACATTTATATTTATAGACGTGTCTTTGTCACATAAATCTAGCTAATAATAATAATACTTAACTGTGTTTGTAATGAAGATATAAAATAATTTTGAAGTAAGTACACTGATGAAAAAGAGATGGAGCGATGAGCTGAGGGCAGTAGACAAAAACTGGTGGCAGACCGCGCAAGAACGCGATGAGTGGAAGAAGGGGAGGGAGGCCTTTGCCCAGCAGTGGGACAGTACAGGCTCGTAATAATAATAATAATAATAAATAAGTACACTGATGTCAACCTTTTTTTTTATACTTTAAAATCCAGGAACCGGAACAAGGAACTAAAGATTACAAAAACCAACATTCGAAGCCGGTACATAATTCTCATTGTCTAGCACACAGCACTCTCTTGTTTCGCCGGGAAATTAAACATTTGATTTAGGAAGCACATCCGCCACTCCCGTGGGAACCCGGGACACCCGCACGCCTCAAGTAGCATTTTGCATCACAATGCTAACGACCTCAATACAGGCTTATTAAAGCCATGAATTCTGCACGCTGTCTCAACCGAGCTAACGCTTAGCACTTAATTTTATTTAACTTCATTCCCCTTTTTGAAAGCGAGACATTTATTACCAAGTTAAACAGCCTCGTAAAAACTCCAGTCATTTACATTAACATAAATGTATGCGTACATAGTCGATGAATCCCTAATATGTGTCCTTTAAACGCCGCGATTGTATCGGACAGCTATAAAAATGTTTTCATTTACTCTACGGCTCATTCTTTCTTGTCAGTTAATGAAAATATTACCGGTAGCTGGTCGGGAATTCTTTTTTCAATAGTTAATTATTAATGAGCGGTCGCCGTAGGTTTGATAAGCAGAGTCGATAACACTATCCTCGGCGGCGTTCACGCATTCCGCGCTCCGATCCATTACTGTTTCATCTGCGGAGACCAAAGCACGATCTACTCTTCCATTACTATTTTCAACCTTATTTCTTAAGCCACAGAGTTCAAGTAGCAATATTGCGGCTTCGGCTTTGCGGGAGCGCTAACTCTTTCATCTATCATAATCGTTCATGCTGAAAACAATCAAGATTGGAATTCCATTCCAACAAATGCCGTTTTATCATCTGCGCAGTAAAGCTGAGATTCGCTTGTTCAGCTCCCGCCATCAGAGGATGGATGTAGGCGGCGGTAACGAAGGGACCTTCGAGGAAAATGACAAATGACGTCTGCCTACCGCCTGTCAAATAACGGACAGATAATAAATGACCCCGATTGTTTATCGTCAGATATCGCATATATCATCATCGTACACTCAGCGCTTTGGGGGAGCATCTAATGATTAATTTCGTTTGCTCAATTTTCACCAGTACTTAGTTGGTTAGCCGTGTCATCTTGGGGTTGATCGGGATTCTTAGGCGTAACGTAATCCGCTCCGGTCATGAATCAGATTTGAATCTGCACATAAATTTCTGCAGTTACACCCTTCTTGTCTGATAAACGTTCAAGTTGTTTCGCAACAAGATTTGTTGCTTTGAAATATACAGCACCTGCGTTACTGGAAACTGTTTCCTTTCCCTTCGCTTTAGAAGTCAGGATTAGTATCCGCTGCTCCATTGTTCTGCAGCACGGAATAGGTTCTAGAGTCGAGTGCAGTGAATGTAAACATGAATCCGCGCGGCTGGCATGTTGAGGGTCCGGGCCTGTCAGGTGACAAATCATAGTCGGACAGTTCGCTACTAGATACGCAATCAATTCTCTAGTAAAGGCCTGATTCTTGAACACTCGCCAAATTCTTGCCTCATATATAGATTACATTAGATATCGTTATGTAAGAAAGTTGTCTTATGACTCCGGGCTTGCAAATCTTGCAATAATAGTAAAAACTAAAATAGTAATTTAAATTAATTGGCAATAAAAGAATTGCGGTCCCAATGTTCATTCTAGGATTGGATTGCATTTGATGTGGGAAATACCTTTACCGAACATAGAACAGGCTGATGTAGTGTCAGTTTATATGGCAATCGTATATTTTGGGGAAATCTATGATAGTTTAGTGCGATTGAAACCTTTGTATTCTAAACACACAAACATAAGAAAATCTAAAAGGAATTAGTTTTGCTGATAAAGCTTTGACTTTGAAGTTAATGCAAAAAAATACACGATGGTCACTAATTACAAAGGTAGACATTTCTTGTAGATTTTTGTTATGATAAATGGTAAAAATTTACTGATAATTAATGAATTTTCTTGAATTTCCTCTAAAATTGTAACTGACAGGCGTTTAAAAAATCATATCCGTATTGAGGGCTTATGAAAAATTGGCCAAAAACAAACTCTATTTATCAAACAGTTGAACCGAGGTGCGTCAAAATCAGCGCCCGCGAAACTTCGCACCCTTCGTCTTTAAGGAATTTTGGTGCAATTTCAAGATTTTATGCGATTATTATTATTAAGTATATTAATTCACAATTTTTGTAAGAACCAAAAGTCAACAGCTTAAGTCAACAGCATACTTAATTTGCTTTGCAAAACTGATACCTATATTGTGCAAGTAATGTTTCTTGTACAGTTTTATTAACACATTGGTTTGATTACTGCTTACATTATTATTATCTTTTTATTCCTTCCTTTACTGAAAATACACATGTTTTAAGAAACCATTAATTTAGAATTTTAATATATGGAGGTAGTTAAAGAAAGATAACCATTATCATGCTTAATTTGTTCTTAAGTAATATTGAACGATAATTTCAGTTACTTCAACCAAAAAGGCCTTCACAACCAAACCATTACAAGTAACAAGACGCCGATGATTTGCAACTTTTTTAAATTTGGTTTCATACTTTTTCTTAACGCTGTTTCTTCTCGCTTAATCCTCAGTTAAAGCGTCACTTTAAGCTTGATAAATTAACGCTTGTGCCTCAAAGGAGTACAATGGAGACGTGACCCGGCGTACAGTCATTTATCAAGAACGCCTATGACAATGTGCTTTATGTTTTGTAGACTGATGAATTTGCAACAAAATTACGTGTTACAGATCGCTGAAGGCTGATGATAAAGAGGCTTTGAGTTTGGCTTTTCATTGCAGATGAATATTATTCGGGTTCTTTATCCAAATATTATTATGATGTGGTGGTATGTATAAGGGAGTAGAATCGTTTGACAATGTAGGCTCGTTTTGGGCGTCTCCAGGTGAAGGTAAGGCAAACATAAAATACCTAGAAATTGGCATGATATCCCCCTCAATGGTTTTAAGCGGAAATTAAAAAAGTTACTGATAGAAAAATCATATTATTGTGTAAATGACTTCCTTAATGACAAAATTGAATAAATTGATAAAATTAATGATATAGGTAGGTACCTAATAAATTGTATGTTTATTGTGTTACTTTTTTTTTTTTTTTTTAAGAATATTTTTAATTTTATTTTATTATTTATTTAAGGAATCATAATTTTTAATATATATTATTTTTTTTAATTTTATTTAAAGCATGACATTTTCAATAAGTTATATGTAAAGATTAATATTTGCATACCAGGCCTAGTGGTAGAATACTGTAAGGATTTTTTTTTGTAATTTTAACACCATTTTATTGTACTCAGTATTGAAGCAAATAAATAAATTGAATTGAATTGAATTGAAACATTTGTTTGCCTGAGCCGCCTGGTGGGCACCCTGAACTACCTCACCTCTCACAGTATAGGATACTTTACCAAATAACGTATTAATACTAATTTGAGTAAATAGTCTAATTGACCTTCAATAAGTGATATCTATCTTGTATCCTATATTGTAATGATGGATAACTATCCATGTAACCTATCGATTATTGTTTCTTGGGTCTGAATGTGTTTGTTTGTCTGTCTTTACTTGGGCACTCCAGATTACAGGTTATATCTAGTTAGAATCTCTTAATGTGATTCTTTATTATTACTATTATCCGAAAGCAACATCTAAAATAGTATGACCATTATTAAGCAAATTATTCATGTCAAAACATCATCAAAGGATATAATTAAGAATACAAGCAGCTTCAACATAATTACGTAACATTATATATCAGCTGTCAATTGAAACAGATCCATGATTGACTTCCATTCAGTCTACCTGTCATTGTGCCCTATCAAAACATTGAAACGATGGCCATCAATCATATTCATAGTTAATAATAAATCTAGTTTCAAAGTTGAATTCAAAGATGATTGAGGCTTCCTAATCTGGAGATTCAGTCGTTCAATCATTATCTGAACATATACGTGAATTTGAGTACGGCAAAAATCTTCTGGGGACATAAATGAAAGACATAGGTACTCGAGTACGAGAATTAAAAAACAAACCCGTCAGTGAAAGAATTCATTCGTCACAGAAAAATGAATTCAAAAGTATGTAATGGAACAGTTTCTACGAAAAAAAAAAAACAATTGTTGTTTTTACTAACTTCCCCTCCATTTTTCCAAATTTTCTAACCTTTTAAACCTTCCCTGGACCACAGAATACCTAATAGTACCTGGACTACTACAGCCCCAGGAGGAGTCGCAGGGTTATGTGGGGTTCGCACCCACTCAAACCCCGCCGGTGTCCATCTCGGCTGTTAACAAGGGGGTCACAGCATCTTTCAATCTTTATGTTCAACTCCGCGACGGTATGTACCTACTCTACAACCTTTACCAGTTCGTCTGACCAAAAGTCTGCATATTTAATCTGCGTCTTAAGTTCCTTACAGGTATATTATATAGGGGGTTGCCTGGAAGAAATCGCTTTTAGCGATAGCGCCGCCCATTGCATGCAAATTTAAATTGTCTGCACCCTTAATTTAGCAATTGTACTTTTTGTGTCTTACTTTGTATGCAATAAAGTGATTCTATTCTATTCTATTCTATATAGGTACAGCAAAAATAAAACTTGTCAAGCATTACCTTACAAGCCAGACAGTCAGACAACACCACACACAAGCAAGATAGAAGTTTTAAGCTACAAGTGTCAGTGTTAATAAGATTAGACCATGTCAACTTATTCAGTCCAAAGAGGGTATCAGCGTCAAGTGGCCCCATACTCCATTCATTGTGTTATAATGTTTCATTTGACAGTTATCTGGTTATTGAATTGAATTGTATTCATCTATTTGGATGGCAGGTAAGTTGTATGTTTGGTTAGACAAATGTGATGCTTCATGAAAAACTGATGAAAAACTAACAGACAATAAAAAAAAATTCAACAACAATATTCACTCTTCCAACAGAGCATATTGCTTAAAATGTAATGCTCTTTAGCTCAAGTGGCATTGATGTGGACTGAGATGCGGGTGCACCTGGGTTCGATTCCCGGCGGGGAGAACAATGCTATTATGAATATCGATGTTTGTTTCCGGTCTGGGTGTTATGTTCATCAATATATATAAAACTCTTCCGTTACTGACTGACTGACTGACTGACTGACTGACTGTCTGACAGACAGACAACGCAGAGCCTAAACTACTGGGCGTAGCGGGCTGAAATTTTACATGTAGGTTCCTTAGGGAGTGTAGGTGAGCACTAAGAAGGGATTTCCCGAAATTCCCACGGGAACGGGAAAAAACGGGAATTTTGTGTTTATGAGAAATCTGCGCGGGAAAAACCGCGGGGCAGCCTCTAGTCTCTGTATAAGTTTCGGGCACCCTAGATACAGGTTCTTCCTAGTTAGGGGCTCTAAGCGTGATGCGTTATTATTATTATTATAAATATCTAGTAAGTAGGTATGTGTGAATAAGTCTAATGCAAATTTATTGTTATTTTGTGGCTATTTGTATGTTTCCCTTTAAAAACTATCTTTGTGAGCTTCAGCAGGTCTTATTTTTATTATAGCTGATGTAAAATAAAGTTCAGCAAGAATAATGACTTCTCGTTCTATAAATTTGTTGAAAAAAACCTATTCAGAACTGCTGCTTCTGTAATCTAATAAAAGAAATGTTTCAATCTAACAGATGACATCAAAGAGCTACCATTCATAAACTACCTACTGCAAAACGGATGTCTGCTTTTCATCGAGTAGTTTCAAATATTTTATTTCGAAAAGCAAATAATTTAGTAGAACACAACATTAACATTTACAAATCTATGAAAATTTTGACTTTACGATGTCATAAAAATAAAATAATGTCTTCCTGCGAACATGATAGCGATCAATTCAAACTATTTCCAAAAATACATTTTTGCAATTTAATTTATCAATATATATAAAACTTGTCCGTTACTGACTGACTGACTGACAGACAACGCAGAACCTAAACTACTAGGCGTAGAAAGCTAAAAATTGGCACGTGGGTTCCTTGTGGAGTGTAGGTGAGCACTAAGAAGGGATTTCCTGAAATTCCCACGGGAACGGGAAAAAACGGGAATTTTGTGTTTATGAGAAATCTGCGCGGCAAAAACCGCGGGGCAGCCTCTAGTTTTTCATAGAATCGAACTGAAACGACTCAAAAAAAACTGATTACTTAATCATTAACATGACGCAAAAATGTGTGGCGAAGTTTTAGTTAAAAACTTCACGAACCTAGGACCTTTGAGGTCGCTTTCAACATCACTACCAACTGGACAACAAAGGTGCTTTAGACTGCTCCGTAGCTCAGTTGGTAGTGCTGTGGACTGAGAAGCGTGTGCACCTGGGTTCGATTCCCGGAGCGAACATTGTTAAGATGAATATCGATGTTTGTTTCCGGTCTGGGTGTAATGTTCGTCTCTGTATAAGTTTCGGGCACCTATATACAGGTTCTTCCTAGTTAGGGGCTCTTAGTGTGTTGCGTTATTATATTATTAATTACATAACTGTAAAATCATTGCGAAAGGGAGTAGAATCATTTGACAGAGGAGGGCTCGTTTGGGGGCCTCTCCAGGCGACTATTGTCGTAAGGCAAGCAAAACATTTGTTTGCCTGAGCCAATTGGTGGGCACCCTGAACTACCTCGCCTCTCGCAGTATAGGATACTTTATCAAATAAGGTATCAATAGCGATTAGATTACATGTAGTCTAATTGACTTTCAATAAATTAATATTGCATCCTATATTGAATCGAGAATTATTTAATTTGATTTGAGAACCTATTAAATTTTAAGTAGCTACTTTATCATTATTAAAAAAGACGCTAAAGAAAAAAGAAAAAAGGATGTGTGGAGTTAAAAACTTCACCTACACTGCCAACTGATAAACAAGGTGCTTACTATTTAAAGTACATACTTAATTTTATTTTGTCTCGTAAAAAAAAAAGTCAAGCCCAAAACATAACTTTGACGACCTTTTAAGTCTTAAAAGTTTACATGTCATGTTTTTTTACATTTAATTTTACTGCTTATTAACTGTTATTTATTTATGTTGTGACTTCTTGACGCATCTCCAACATGTAATTACAGAAAAAATTCAGTTCACTAAATTACCAATGGCTGTGACATTTTAATTTTGATGTCATTTAAATTATACTTTAATGGCGAGGAGTACTTTTTACGTCAGATACCAACAACCGATTATGATGTAAAAAATAACATACATACAATGTCATTACACCGCATTTGCCCTGCAGCGTTCAATTAATCTTTCGAGGCGCATTTGTGGCAAAAACCTGATAAACTGAGTATACTGGGTGTTTCTGACAAGTTTCACATAAATTAAAGGCGTGTTTAAGCTTACTATAACAGATAACTTAACCCAAAGTAACATGGTTCAAAAATTCAAAATCTTAAAACAAAAATCAGCTGTTACATACATTTTTTGATCAGCTGACTATGGCAATTGACGATTTAAGATAGATTTTCACCTATGTTGCTTTGGGAAAAGTGTAAGTTATGTTCCGAATCACCCCTTTGATTTATCTACCGCCTTGCACATCCTGTACACTATAGGTCGGTTAAACTCGTAAATTACATCTGAATGACTAAATGCTCGCAAAATCAGCTTTGAAGCGTATTTTATCAAGCTAGGCGACAGTTTAGTGATAATGTCACTGGAATCTTAAAGGCTAAGTCTGTTCAACGTTATACAGCATTAAGTTTTATAATATTTCTTCTATTGACTGCTTCGTAGCTCAGTTGGCAGTGATGTGGACTGAGATGCGTGTGCACTTGGGTTTCATTCCCGGCGGGGCGAACATTGTTATGATGAATATCGATGTTTGTTTCCGGTCTGGGTTTAATGTTTGTCTCTGTATATGTTTCGGGCAACCTAGATAAGGTGACAAACACGTGAGTCACGCCGTTTCTAGCATTATCATTTTTAAATTCCACTCATTTACAAAAACTTTAATTCTACGAGCACCAAATTAGTGTTTCATCATAATTTTAGATACGTTTCATCATACCTAATAAAGCAGCTCTTGAAGAGAATAATTTGCAGGCCAAATGTTAAGTAGCACTAGACAAGTTAATAACGATGTTGATGACAACCGTTATTTGTCTACAATTGCAATTACGAAGTACTGATGTGTGTTTAAAACAGTATCAAGTGTAAAGAAAGATCTTTGAGTTTAGTGAATTAAGAAAAAAAAAACATACTAGCTTTTTATTACTTATCAAACTATTGTTTTTCATATAAGTGAAATGTAAATTGTTTATGGGAAATAAATTATCTAACCTTATCTCACCTATATTCCCTGAAGGGTTAGGCAGACGCACCAGCTCATCAGAGCCATACCAACGTTTAGCCGAGTTTTGTTTTTATACCAACGTGACAAGGGGCCAGCTTGTCGCCGCGGTTATAACGACCACTAATGGCCGGGACCAACGTTTATAATTATGACGTTTATAATTATCTTAACTGAGAGGCGTCTACTGTTGATCATAGGCCTCTCCCACAGATCGCTACATACAGAAGACATTCATGTACTAATATTATTGAAACATGCAAATATGTCAGTTAAAACCAAATGATTGATAGCACCTAAAGATCACTAGTTTAAGTGCAGTTGAACTTTAAACCTTACATGTTTATTGTCGCTTGTTTCTGAGTGATTGATTTATGAACGTACTTACGAACAGACCTTGTACTTAATAAAGTAACGATAAACCACTTGCTGTTACCTGCTTAATTGTGTAAAATTTTACGAAACGAGTTAATTATGTTTTGACGTTAATGGTTTACTAATTCACATACAAAACGAATCAATTTATAAAAAAAACACCTGAGCAAGATTATTTAAAATATTTTATGGAAAGAGCGACTATTTTAAGCAAAGGCACTAAGAAAAGAGAATCTATCCAGTAATTAGACAGTCTTGATATTATTTTAATCCATACAAATTATTTATTTAATTATAATAATTATTACTTATCGCAAACAGAATAAACAAACTTTATAATCATATCGGAAATTAGTGTCACTCCACTCCACAAACTTACTGTAAAAGTCTAGCGCCATTCGCGAAAAAAAAAAAAAAATATGGCACAGTATTACACTAGATAATGTAGCCTAGTATTTTTAGAACACTGTAGTATAGCCTTTAGGTTAAAGATCAAAGAAAGCTACAAGGTGTTGCTAAAAGTGGCCACTTTTGGCAATAATCTGTGGGTAATTTTGTTCTTTTAACTTAGGACTTTTTAACTGTGCTCAAAAAATACTAAGCAAGATTATCTAGTGTCATACTGTGCCACATTTTTAATATTTGCCTTAGTTTAGAAGATATAAAAAAATTTCGGGAATGTCGCTAGCATCGCTGTAAACTGGCTCTTAAACTATACCAAAACAACTTTTGCGTAGACACAGGTACATACTTAAAGAAAAGAAGGTTTTGAGCACGTAAGCCCAAATTATGATTGTTTGGTTCCCAATTCAATAAATTACGATTGAATACAATAAATATTTACAAAACATTAATAAGCAGAGTTCAAGTTATACAAATAAGAACAAAACCGATTACTATTCAAGCTCAGAATCGATTCAACAAAGAATCGTTAAATTAACTCGCGCCGATGATCACTCGATTGTTTTATTTCAAAACATTACCTATTCAAGCCTCGTTTGGATTTTTCAAAGGGTTTTGACTGAGTAATTTCTGTTTGAATAATAAAGGTTCTTGTTAGGCAAATCATCGGGTTTTTTTTTGTTGAATTGCCAAGCCGTTTTTTTGTATTTTTAATTATTTTAATGAAATTATAAAGAACCCGGTGGATTTTTGCGTGTAGGCATTTTGTGTTTGCATTTTAAGCGTAACCATTTATAAAGAAATCATTACTTTTTAGCATTGAGATTTGAAAACGGTCATTTATTTATAGGAACACAAAAATATTTACAGTATGAGTGAGATTTGAATATTGTTGTAATATTTTAATTATATTCTTCCTCAGCATACCAATATTTCAGCCCAATACTGAACGAATGCCTCTCCAACTTTTTAGTAAGAAGGTAGTTAAAAAACTTGAACTTACAATAAAATAAAAAATCAGTAAAAGCCAAAGATTCAAAGTTCTAAATCAAAGCGAGTCTCATTAAAGTATCTGCGATTACTCAACTAAAAGCGACGTGAACAAACATTCTAGTTGGCAGTTACGACAAATTGCAGCAGTTAGAGAAATAGTACAGCGTCTAATAGACAGTTTAGTTTACATTGCCGGCATTTAGAGCCCACGCACAGAGAGGGTTCGCAATACGATTCATTGGAACGTCTTTTGCCAATGCCTTTGTTTATTATCTTGTTTATTGAGTAAAGTTCCCTTTACTTTAGTTAGTAGCTCTATGGGTTAGCTGGAAGAAATAACTATATCTATAAAAGAAAACTGCATCAAAATCCGTTGCGTAGTTTTAAAGATTTTGAGCATACATAGGGACAGACGCGGAAAGCGACTTTATTTTATACTATGTATATTGATGAAGTATCTTTGGCAACAACTTTGAACTGTTGGCAATGGAAGGTCAAAGAAAAACTATCTAGGTAATAGCCTATTAGATAGATTTTATACGTCTAACAAAAACCCTCCAAAACCCAATTTCGACGCACCCGAAACAAAAAAAAACTACATGATTGCTCCTATCCTAGTACAAAGCGCCGAATACATGCCTCTCCGAGCCGTCTGACTACCTCGCCAATCTGTCATGTTTTGCTCGGTCTAACTGCTCATAATTATGGCCCAAGGCACAGGTTCGAGTCCATGCCGGGGCACAAATCACTGTTATGACTTACATCCCAATGCTGGTGTTTCGAGCGCCTAAGTGGTAGGTTTAAGGGGTAATGCGAGTGATTTTCGCTTTGTGTGCCTTGAAGAATGGCTGTGTTTGAAAGGTGGGAAGTGTTGTGTGCAATTTTGCAAAAGTACATAATATGAATAGTCAACTGGTTTGATTGTTGTGTAGTGAGTGAACTGAATGCAGGTTTAAGGTAATAGTGGGTATGCGAGCAAATTTTACTTAACCATTATCAAAATAAAGAAAAGAATGAAAATTTGATAGTTTTGCAGAAAATAGAGAGAGCAGTCTTCCTTGTTCTGTGGTTTTGTAGTAGGTTTGGTTCAAATTAGGTTCTTATCTAAATCAATCAATCAATACATAGTATAAAATGAAGTCGTTTCCCGCGTCTGTCCCTATGTATGCTTATATCATTAAAAATATGCAACGGATTTTGATGCAGTTTTTTTTAATAGATAGAGTGATTTAAGAGGAAGGTTTATAAGTATAATACATGCACAAATTATATTAATAGGTTAGGCGATACGAAGTTCGCCGGGTCGACTAGTTTTAGATAAATAATTTTCTTTGTCTTATGTACTTATTTCTTTTGAAAATATTTAGCCATACTGGCAAGACTCTATAATATTTTCTCTTTTTTACTGAACACGAGTCTACAAGAATACAAATGGTCGTCTTAAGCCGCCAAAGTCATAAACACAGCGACGTGAATCGATACTTCATCGGTACAATGGGGAATCGATTAAAATATCGACGCTATCGATGATTTTCAATCGACGACGGGCTTCGTGAAAGTGCAATTTGATTTTATGAGTCTTCAGTGATGTTGTTTATGACGAATTATGTTGCTAGCAGCTATATAGAAACTAAAGAAATTTACGAAGTTCTACCATTGGTCTTAAACAGCTTCAGCAATGAGGGGTTTTCAAAGTGACAGAAAAGAGAAAAAAAAAGTTTCATAATACGCCGGTAGATGGCGGTGTCTAAAGCAATATAAGAGAAATGGGAGATCGAATATTGACTGAATCTTTGGATTGGATCATTTTCTAGTAAGTATAAATCTTAATTTCACCTACTCCGTCACTGCCTCAGTTAAATTTTAATTTTTATGTTTCATTTTGAGCTATTGAATCATTAATTTCAGCTTGACCTATTGCTCCTGGCAGAGCGCCATCTGGTAGCAGCTTAATAAAACTTGTTTTTTTCTTCTGAGCTGTCAAATTGAAAACCTCTCATTGGCGGGGCTATTACAGCCGCTTTAGCAATATTGCTTTGCGTCCTCTTAGCGTTTTTTTTGTTTTTTTGACACTTGGAGGACGAAAAGCAATATTGCAAATGCGGCCATAATAGGCCCTCAGGTCCTTTGTGTTCTTATGAATTTATAACATTAAAATAAATATGACCTTAATAAATATTTGAGAACAAAATTATAGACTACGAGCTATCCCGTCTTACTTCGTTACGCCATAGAATATAGATACTTCTGAAGACTCTTGGCTCTATAGACTATGTTCTTTTGCCTGCCCAGAATAGGCGAATAAAAAACGAACAACAAACCACAAACCACTTGTCAAAATATGTAAACAACGGAAAAAATATTGCACCTTGGGTTACATTATTTGAGTTTTAGTAAGGATCCCTAACTTTTTTGTTAATCTAATATAGCCTATGACACTCGGGGATAGTGTAGCTTCCTACCAGTAAAAGATTTTTTAAATCGGTTCAGTATTTACGGAGCCTATTCGTTACAAACAAACAAACAAACAAATCTTTTCTCTTTATAATATTGGTATACATAAAGTGGATCCATAACAGAAATAAGGTTAATAACTAGTAATTTGCGCATGTACATTTTCATTTGATATTTGTTAAATTTCTCGAGTGGCGACCAAGTGGCCGTAACAGGGCCTCTGGTAAAGGCAGCGAGAATACTACACTGGATGAGGGTAGCTCAAGACCGGTCACTGTGGCGATCTGTAGGTTGAGGGCTCTGCTTGTAAAACTAAACCATACACCAAAACAACAGACCTTTTAAATAAAATTACCGATTACCACAGTTTGAATATAAAAACCGGTAATTTGCGAGCATAAACACACGCTAAATGAACCCCTTTGGTCTCAAGTCTCGACGCACGCTGCTTATCAATTACGAACCGATTGTTATGGCGAATGCCATTTCCTTTAAAGCCAAAGCAATAAAGGCAATAAAAATAATACAGGCCATATCATGTGCGTTAACTGCAAGGGAACTGTTTCTTTGAATGAAACAATTTGTATGGCCAAGACGGATTGCTTGGTATTTTTGTGTGGTTCCGTTGAATTTGTTACTTTACTAGCCTTGTTCTTTCATTGGTTAATACTAATACTATGATCGAAGACAACGAACGCGGATGGCATGGCTTATACTGAAGGTAATCAAATCACATTATTTTCGTTCTGTTTCGTAATGTACGAGTTAAGTTTATATATTAAATCTTATATTATTTACCTAATTCTCAACAAATGAGCAAAGCAAACACATACAAGCCTCCTTCATTATTTTCATTATTTAATGTAATTTAATTTTTATTTATCTGTATAATGTTCATAGTATTGTCACTTAATTGTATTGTAAATATTGTAATATCACAAAACAAAAAAAAAAAAAAAAAAGAGAGATAAATTGTAAAGTAGAGTTTGTTACCCCTTTCTTCTCTACGCTGTAAAATCATTGCGAAAGGGAGTAGAATCATTTGACAGAGGAGGGCTCGTTTGGGGGCCTCTCCAGGCGACTATTGTCGTAAGGCAAGGCAAACATTTGTTTACCTGAGCCAATTGGTGGGCACCCTGAACTACCTCGCCTCTCACAGTATAGGATACTTTACCAAATAAGGTATCAATAGCGATTAGATGTATAGTCTAATTGACTTTCAATAAGCGATATCTTGTATCCTATATTGAATAAAGAATTTGACTTTGAATTTGACTTTGACTTGATAATAATCAGACAAAACTTATGGTGGCCTATTCAATGACTCCGCATGACTCTTATGAGAGACAATAAAAAAAAAAACTTCTAATTTAAGTATATGTCGTAGAAAGATTTGATAATTACGTTTTTTTTCAAAAAAAAACTCACGATTTTGCGAAAATTCGGATAATTTGATAATAGGATTACTTTTTTTTTCAATCATCCTGACTGACTGACTGGTTTATTGCAAAAAAAAACTGCTTTTGGTCCGGATGATCAGTTTAAATTTACTTGAAACAGTTCAAAACAAAACAAAACACATACTATTTGACTGGCGCATGACGAGTTCCAGTTTTATTTTAAGCTTTTAATGATTCATTTCAACTTCACCTGTAGATTTTTGCTAGCGCCATCTGATAGCAGCGTACTAAAACTTGTTTTCTTCTTCTTCTGAAATGTCAAATTGAAAACCTCTCATTATCATATATTAATGAATTCAATGTTAAACCTGGGTGGTCCTTTAACAATTAACTGCGGACCCCTAAATAGTATAATGTCATTAACATAACGTCATGGTATGTATAATTTTAAACGCATCATGACTCTGTTATTTTATTATACGACTTTATTGACGAGCTTTAATTATAGCATTTATAGGAGCTTTTGGAAGTTCAACTTCTGTAATTGGGAGCAAATTATAGACGTGGTTATTGTTCATGTCATTTGATGACTTCCGGTAGTAGAATTGGGTAATTGCTATTTTTATTGTGAAAGTATCCTGCATAGCTAGTATGGTTTTGACAAGTTTACTTGGTATATTCTGTGGATGAAGTAAGGAAGACTTATCTTCTATGTATAGGATTGTGTCGATATTGTGATTTTTTTAATTAATATAAGGAAACAATGAGATCGTAAGTTTTCAAGTAAGTATACATCAATACATACAATATTTACCTAGGCGTTGTGCGTGTGAAACGGCTCTGACTAAGCATATGCTGCATGCAATTAATGCCATGTATTGTGATGCAACGCTGGTAACTCTGCCAGAATCACGATTGGAAGGCGTATAATGGTGTAATGTCAAATATAAGGGTTTTTATTTTGAAAAAGAAATAAATGTTACATATTGGATAAAGTTTCTGTGATATCTATACCAATAGTATAAAGAGGAAAGATTTGTTTGTTTGTTTGTTTGTTTGTAACGAATAGGCTCCGGAAATACTGAACCGATTTGAAAAATTCTTTCACTGGTAGGAAGCTACATTAACCCCAAGTGTCATAGGCTGTATTAGAATTTCAAAAAAATTAGGGATCCTTACCTAAACTCAAATAATATAACCCAAGATGCAATATTTTTTCCGTTGTTTACATATTTTGACAGGTGGTTTGTTGTTTTTGTTTGTTTTTATTCGGCCAATCTGGGCAGTCAAAAGAACATAGTCTATAGAGCCAAGTCTTTTGTAGTATATTATATTCTATGGCGTAACGAAGTAAGCCGGGAAAGCTCGTAAGTAATATAATCTGTATTTACCTTTACATTTAGAATTAATTGTTTATTACTTGCTTTGTAATTATAAATTTAATTTATGTTTTTTATGACAACATCTTATCGTATTGTTGTCTTTAAAAAAAAGGCTTTCGTTTAAAGTCGTAAATTAAATAAGTACAAAATTTTAAAAACCTACCTGTGTTTTCTATCATAGTTTTTAAAACTACTTAATTATAAAAATGTGCTACTATAATTTTTAATTATAATTATTAGCGCCCGCACCCGGCCTCGCTTACTTGGACAATTTAGCGTCAAAATGATCATCAGATAAACAATTTGAAAGTCAGCCTGTTAACGCTTCGAAAATTAGAAATCCGTTGTTATTTTCGAAAAAAATAATAATATTGTTTTAAAGTTTTTTTATTTGTTTTTAAGTTATGTACTATGCAAGTAAAATAAAATGTCTCCAAAATATTTTGGCCACGAAACATCACAAACCGATTGCTGTGGAGAATGACCGAACAGAGTACCGTAGACTCGGAGTTAAAGATGAGGAAGTGGCGTTGGATTGGGCATACCCTAAGCCCTAAAGAGACCGGAATACCTCCCCAAAGCTGCTCTCAGGTGGAACCCAAGCGGAAGACGTCGGAGAGGACACCTGAACCAAACCTGGCGCCGCATAGTGGACCAGGAAGCCGCCTCCCTCGACCTAAACTGGGATAAACTGGAGCAGCAGGCGCAAGACTGGTCGAGCTGGAAAGCTTTAATTCCAGCCCTAAGTATGTCCCTGATTAGGGATAAAAGTATAAGAAGAAGAAGACTATGCAAGTGCTTTTGAATAAAGCTGAGCTATTGAATTGAAGCATCCTAGCCATCATCCTGCAGTTTGCTGATGAGCTCGGCTAGCTCCAAATGTGAGAAAATATACAATGGGAAAATATACTTGAACAATTCAAAATACAGGCAATCTCGGAAAAATGTGATGCCACAATAAGTGAAGTGTAGAAACAATATGTATCATACATATTGTTTCTACACTTCTTACTATATTTACTTGTGTTGTGTGTGCCCAATCTTCGATGAAAAGCAGAGGTCCGATTCAAAATCTTCGCCAATCTCGACGGTCTTGCTTGAGCGATGTCGCGAGACTTCTTCCCAGGTGCTTTGTGTGTGCTCCAGATCCTCATTTATAGTGCCACGTGTTCTTAGCCTTTTTTTTCTATGCAAGGTGGGTTTTTTTGCCTATCGGTTTAATAATAATAATAATAACACATTACACTCAGAGCCCCTAACTAGGTAGAACCTGTATCTAGAGACGAACATTACACCCAGACCGGAAAAAAACATCGATATTCATCATATCAATATTCGCCCTGCCTGGGAATCGAACCCGGGTGCACACGCTTACTCAGTCCACATCACTGCCAACTGAGCCACGGAACAGTCAATGAATGTAGGGCTCGCACCCACTAAAACCCTCCGGAACAGCCTTAGCGTTTTTGGGATGGACCTCAGGAACCATAGAGTATCAGCGAGCTTCCTACGCTCAGCTGCCTGCACGTGTTCTAAGCTCTGCCGATTCTCGTTTTTTCGCTTTGAGGTTTACTATTTAGGGCCTTTTTTGGTTTTCACTCTACGGAACCAACCAATTTTTAGCTCTCAGATTAATTATTACTGTCCGACCAATTAACTAAATTCACAGGAGGGCAGAAAATTAAAATGGCCTCCCATATCATACCTATCATAAAATAACGCAACATTTTATATCGCGTCCAAAATAAACCGACCGAATCGCGAGGGCAATAAGCTGTTTTTATATTACACTTTATTGTCAGGGGCATAAGGTTAATTTTTATTATTTTCGTTTTTTTTTTGTCCAAAGATAAGGGTTTTAAATTCGATGACAAAGCATGTTTTTTACTTGATATCCGTATGATGTATTATTTTTTGGGGGCCAGAAACGGAAAGCTTTTTGTTATTATCGCGTAATAAGAATGAGTTATGGTATGGAAAATACGATTTGGATGAAATATTGTGTCGCAAACAAAGCGATTTTAAGAGCCAGATAGTAAAGAGCGTGGGCGGAGCCGCAGGGAAGCGCTAGTTTAAAATAAATAACAATAAATCTTAAGGGAAAACGTTAACCGAATTGCTGACGTCCTCAAGGAAGACCGTGTGAAGAGTTCACGAAACCGACGTGCATGAAAAGGGTTAGGTAGGACAGAATGTAAAAGAAGCGAAGAAACAAGTATGTCAGGATCGTAGCAATTAGATAACAATTTGCTCTGCCTACCCCTAAGGGAATCAGGCGAGACTTCAAGTACGTATGTATGTATCTTGACGATCAGTGATACATCTTACATTGATTTAAAATTGATTTAGCAACCGTCAACACTAGCTCCGATAAAATTTGTAATTTATCGACCGAACACAATTCGATCACAATCTCTTCAGTGCTACATTAATTAGTGCTGTCAGTTTTATCGATAACAATAAACTATCGATTAAAAAGGACTTTCGGCAATTTATAATGAAGACAACCTCGTTCCCCGTCGACACCGTCTGACAACAACAATAATAATAATAAATGAAAAATAAAAGAGAAAGATTTACGAGAAGCGGCAATCCTCTATTCTTTTGGCGCAGAGTAATAAAATTAAAAGGCGTATGCGACGAAGCGCGAAAGCCATATGCAATAAAGCTGCAGTGCAATGGTGCGCGATGATTTCATTATTATTTTCCTTTTTTTTTGACCGTGTGTTGTTTTTTATCGTCGGCCTGATTTATGCGGAGTCACGTAAATATCGCATAATGGCTCTGGGCGGTCCGGACGCCTGCTTGGTTAGAAAAACATGGCTGCGGCGGCTGATTGCTTTTGTTTCGATTGATTTTTGCGTCCTTCTGCGGAATGCTCGGACGGAGAGGCGAAATTGGTTTTTTGAGCGCTAGGACGTCCATTCACAGTAACAAGCTAGCCGTTTGATGAAAGGACTAACGAAGAATGAGCAAAAATGTTCTGTTTTATCAGACTCGATCGCGTTTTCGACGATTTCGTTTTAGCATCCCCGTTGCGATGATGGCTCAAAGAGAATTGAAAATAAACATACAAAGAGAACGTGGCAGCTATAAAGTAGCATTACGTTTTAGGGTACCATACTAAAACGGTTGGATGAAGCCCAATTATTTAATCGAATATATATAAAAAATATATCGTCGAAGTTGTTTGATTAGTACTTCTTTTTACCTGATTAATAAGTTTTTATTCATCATCATCATTCATCATCATTTCAGCCGTAGGACGTCCACTGCTGGACATAGGCCTCCCTCAAGGCTCTCCATCTGTACCGATCGCAGGTGGCCTGCATCCAGCGTGGACCCGCAGCCTTGCGCAGATCATCCGTCCATCTGGTCGGTGGACGTCCTACGCTGCGCTTGCCGATCCGTGGTCTCCACTCGAGAACTTTTCGGCCCCAGCGGCCATCTGTTCTGCGGGCTATATGACCTGCCCATTGCCACTTCAACGAGCTTATCCGCTTGGCTATGTCGGTGACCCTGGTTTCTCTGCGTATGTCCTCATTTCTGATTCGATCCCGCAGAGAAATCCCGAGCATAGCCCGCTCCATGGCTCGTTGAGCTACTCAGAGCCTGTTCATAAGCCCTATAGTGAAGCACCACGTTTCAGAACCGTATGTCATCACTGGCAGCACACATTGGTTAAATACCTTCGTCTTCAGGCACTGAAGAATATTGGACGAGAAGACGTTGCGTAGTATCCCGAACGCCGCCCATCCGAGCTGGATTCGGCGATTGACCTCCTTCTCGAAGTTGGACCTACCTAATTGGATGGTTTGTCCTAGGTATACGTACTCGTCGACAACTTCGAGAACCGAGTTCCCAACCATAACTGGGGTAGGCAGAACATGGACATTAGACATGACCTTCGTCTTGTCCATGTTCATTTCATTCCTTAAAAAAGTTTTTATTATTTATAAGTAAAGTTTAACTTTCTTTATTTTGATGATGAAAACGATTCTTGTCAACGCTCATCTCGCCCCACGGTGTATGTAGAGCATCTTATTCTACCGTGCGGATCCAGTTCTGTTATGGTCACACCAATTGGTGGTTTGTCTGTGTTTTTGGGCGACCAATTCTGCGACGTCATTGTGGGTTGGGTACCATTCTTACATTTATCAAGACAAATATTCAAAAGCATATATTTTTAAGTGCTTGTTACTTATAAATAAAACTTCGTCAAGATACACCACACCGCTTGGCAAGTAGTTTATTACAACAAAAGCGACAATCCTCCGCTTAGCGCTGCCACTGCGAGCAGTTGCCATGTGAGAAAACATTCTCGTAATATTTTACCACCCGCACGACAATGTCGGTGAGAAATAGCGTCAGCACTTGTCACGTTTACCGCGGGATGCGCTTGACAGATTAATGTTATTTACGCTTTTTAATGGTCATTGGATGATTTATTCGTACTTCAGATGTTCTATTTTCTATCTGCCTTCATATTTGTTGTTTCATTGTACTAGTGAGAAGCCACTGAATCTGTTTTCAAATACAAATCTATAATATAAAAAAAACACAACCCATAACACTAACACTACCTAGGTAGAGACTGTATCTAACTAGAGTGATTGGCCCCGCCGGAAATCAATCTCGTACCTCGAGAGTCGCAGTCATCATTACTAGTAACTGAACCCACGCCTACCGGCGTGGTAGTTCAAACATCAAATAAAACAAATACCTAACACATACTTAGCTAAAAACATCACAAAAAATTTGATCTTGGTTTCATCCCTTGAAAAATGGAAGTTTACTTAAAACTTATTACTTTACTTTTTACTTTACTATAGCTAAGAGATGTTTCGTTACTTTTACAAAGCTTAAACATTCTTTGCCGCATCCAAATCCTTTACTGACTAGCGTAGGAAACATAAAGCTTTGCGGAAATAAAGAAATTCATGCTTTAGCGCAGCTACAAACTGCCGGTGACATACGAGCAGATCCGGTCTTTGTCACTTGTAGGCAAATGTATTGTGGCCGCTACCAGTTGTCACGAAGAAACATGCCTTTGTATGTTCCTTTTTATTTATCCTGTTTCCTTTTTTTTTGCTGAGATTAATGCCTTTTAATAAGATGTTGATAAACGTTTTTGTTTACAGAAACGATTTCTGACTTCGCCTGACTACGTTAACGAAAACTTCGATTTAATAGCAAATTATGATAGGTATCTCAAAGATTTGTATTAACACACATTTTAAGGGGTTTTGTATTGTTTTTAGAAATCGTCCTTACCCAAAAATTGACCTGTGACTGTGTTTGACCCATCTATAAACAAAATTATTTCTTCACTAGAGGCTGCCCCGCGGTATCACCCGCGCAGATTTTTCTTAAACACCAAAATCCCGTTTTTTCCCGTTCCCGTGGGAATTTCGGGAAATCCTTTCTTAGTGCTCACCTACACTCCTTAAGGAACCTACATGCAAAATTTCAGCCCGCTACGCCCAGTAGTTTCGGCTCTGCGTTGTCTGTCAGTCAGTCAGTCAGTCAGTCAGTAACGGAAGAGTTTTATATATATTGACTAGAGGCTGCCCCGCGGTTTTTCCCGCGCAGATTTATCATAAACACAAAAATCCCGTTTTTTCCCGTTCCCGTATGAATTTCGGGAAATCCCTTCTTAGTGCTCACCTACACTTCCCAAGGAACCCACGTGCCAATTTTCAGCTTTCTACGCCCAGTAGTTTCGGCTCTGCGTTGTCTGTCAGTCAGTCAGTCAGTCAGTCAGTCAGTCAGTCAGTCAGTAACGGAAGAGTTTTATATATTTTGATGAAAGAATTTTTGAAACATATTTCTGTAATTTCAAACTTATTAATGATCTCCAAGAACATCTCTAATAAGAATGAGTTGAGTGAGTCTTTCTTAGCAGCTGTGGTAATAAACTAACAAATTAAAACGCCGCCCATTCAGCAGGTCTCGTTTCAAAATCCGCATCCTATTCACAGAAGCGGTGCAACAAATCATCCCTGCGCCACCGCCATCAATTACGGCAACAAAACGAGCTCTCGTGATTTACCGCGGCTCCGGGGTTCGCCCACGCCACCTCACCAGGCTAACCACTTCCAAAGACCCGCGAATTCTGGACCTGTTGATGCAAATACGCTTCTATGCTGAACAGTTTAGATGTCAATGTCGGAATTGGATATAGGCCGTTGTTTGTGCCGAGCAGTGAAGGGTTGAAGGATGAATGAAATTCAAAATAATGTTTGGCTATCGAAAAGTAAAGTAAATTGCATCACAACGTAGGTAGAGGGAGAATCTATTGCTCTCTCAAATTTGACAGGAAACTAGTAACCAGTTGTTCGGTATTACATTTCATCAAAGAAGATTTCTAGTGCAGATATATTACAACAAAAATTTTCAATAACATTTTTTTTTTTATTATTTTCAAGCCATATTCGATGTCTGACACACTTCTGTTACATTTCCAACTTAATATCTCTTCATTATCGTTAAAATTAAATATTCAAAGCCGCTAATGAAAACACTTTGGCATTACTTTCAGCTGTTTGTCAAAGAACAAACACTAAACTGTCACCAGCTCGTCAGTTTTCTAAAAGAGTAGACACTTTCGAGTCAAAGCGTTCATAATCACTTCTCATCAGTCGTCAGAAAACCGTGGCAATTGGCCTTTCAGTCTCTTGGACTTGCCACTCATTACTGAGCACGGCTGGCACTTCAAAGAGAGTCATTAAAAATACTGGGCAAGCGTGAGTTTGGATTGCGAAAAAAAGTTTTCAGTTAGTTTTTAGTTTTATGTTAGAGAACCAGTTTTGGTAGTAATCCAGAGTCTGAGAGTTTTGTTATTTAGCAATGAGATTTAATTGTTTTGTTTTGATAAAAAAAAATAAGAATGATGATAACTCTTAGTTTTTTAGTCATCATCTTATCCAAAAGGCGTCCACTGTTGGGCATTAGAAGTATTTCCAAGTCCACGGGTCTTGATCGACTCTCATTCTGGGTACTCTCGTTACCTCACCAGATCTTCCATCACCTTGTGTGGGTTCTACCTTCTCTTAATTTTCCGCTGCGTTGCGCTTGCCACTCAAGAACTAAGTTTTCACAATTTAAACCATGATGAGATATTCCGTAAACCCGTGTTGTTTCTCTATATTAATTAAGTTTTTTTAAGGATTCCTAAAAACGCGTGTCAGCTGTCAAAGCGTCGAGCGGTGACAGCGGCACCAATATGATAAATAGACCCGCTGATTATGCGGCTGTCAATTTTTTCCCTGGCATTGTTTTCTTTTTTGTCGCCTCGTCACAAAAGCTGTCAAACAACACGTGTATTTGAATGGAGTGCGGCTGACAGGGCGTCAAAAGGTGCGAGTGATGGCTTGTGTCGATTGTTTTAAATGTTTTCTTTTGATCTGCAACGAAGATTAGCTACTTTTTTATCCATTTTTTTTTTTTGCTGCCGCTTGCCTGCAAAGCAGAAATGAAATGCTTAAAGTCAGATTGTTTTAATTGATGAGAACTGATATTTGTCAATAGTAAAATTCTGACATTTTGTAAACAAAACAGTAGACCACACACACACAAAATCCTTTTTACAAACTTCTACAAATACTGTTTACTTAATGCAAAATTGATATTTTTTGCAATCAATAAAACTCAACCTTAATACTTAAGTCAATATTCGCAATCATAATATTTATGACGTGCTCAACTAATCATAAAACTTCACATTAATCTCGATACCTCTAACTAGTGCTTGCACAACCCTAACCGCACGCAAACATAAATTACTTCAAAAGTGATTTACTCGCGCCATTCAAATCCCTGTCGACTAGCTCCTAGCCTCGTCTCCACCTGTCAGAGTTCAAAGGAACCAGTGACGGGTGTGAACGATGACCGAGCGCTGTACGGACTGACAAACACACTCATTTGCATGCTAAAGCGATGCTCTTTTTGGGAGTGCCGGACATTTGTAACTGTTGAATTTGTTAGGAGTTTTTGTCTTATTTGTAATCTTGTTTGTTTAGTTTTCTATAAGCGACGAACGACTTAACACACTAACTGTACTGCTTTGAATGCTTAATGTTTGAAGATTTAAAACTAAAGTATGCCTTGTTTATTCTCGAGTGTGTGTGTATAGTATACTTACATTAAATAACAGATTTACAAGTATATCACGTTTAAATCGTAGTCAGCACAGAGATTTATTCGAAAGCTAGACGATAAAGTATAAATAATGTGGACATAAAATATGAGAATAGACGTACAATGTATTTGCATTCAATCGCCCACAATTTGCAAATAAACGAACATAATTCAATACTGCATAATAACGTGATCTAGCGAGCATATTAATTCAATTTATAAATCAGAATCGATTTAGAAATATCGCCGTACGGGAGCTCGAAACAAAAGAAGCTATCACAAATCACAATTTTTTAATCGAATACACGTCTGGGAACTTGCAATGTTAATGCTGCATCAGAGATCGACCTTATTACTTATACAAAAGGATCATTACCGTTTGTCAGGATCGCAAATTTATTATTGTCGAGTAACGATCGGCAGTCACGTCCATCACGGGGAATGTTATCGACATCCGCTCACCTATCGACAGAGCAACACTAATTGCATTTTTAGAATTGCGAAATTCATTTTATTAATTTTTACTGACATTTAAAACGAATCCGGTTTATATTTATTCAGGTGGAAAATTAAATTTCGCTTCCACAGTAGCGGTTTGGGCTAAATGAAGGTTATAAATTAGTTTTTTTTTCTCGTTTTTAATCTAAATGGCGACAGGTTTCGGTCCTGATACATTTGTCAGCTTATCGCTGTGATAAAAGCCGTCATGCAATGGTTTCCTTTTAGTGTAGGGTCATTCCTTTATTATGCGTGTTTTTTTTGTTTCGTTATGGTTTCGCTTTAAGTACTTATGTACCTAAAAACAGTGCAATTTATACACATTAAATCTTATTTTCATTGCTTGATTGAATCGAATTAGATTTTTTTACATAGTCTCAATATTTTCTCGTTGCTGCGTTGTTTTTTTTACATAGTTAGGGCGGGTAGATACAGGTTCTTCCTAGTAAGAGGCTCTGAGTGTGATGTGTTATTATTTATTATTATTAGTCTCAATATTTTCTCTTCCTTCCTTTCTATCCACAGAATCCAGTCGGTATTGGAATTAATACCATTTTTACTTTTAGATAGATAGATAGATAGATAGATAACATATTTATTTTAATCCACTTATTAACAAAATTATACAATGAATGTTAACTTATTATTGCATTGAAACAAATATTGCAATGATTAATGTAGAAACACAATTTTCTCATTTTCCTGGCGCCTAGGTATATTTGCATGTATTATTAGCATGGGCACTCTCTACATAAAGATTTTAACTAGTTGGTGGTTTTGATTATGATGGTTTATAATACGTATTAATGTGAATACTGAAATTTAATTTGTAGGTAATATGTCGTGGCAAGATTTAATAATTAGTTTTTTTGCACAAAAAAAAAACCAGGGATTTTGCGAAAAACTCGGATAAGTTGATATAAGGATTACCTTTTTTTCAATCATCCTGTCAAAAAGCAGTTTTTTAGACAAGTAAATATTGCAGAATAACCATTTTAACCTTAAAAAAGCTTTGTAATTAAGATATCCCGCCTCGATCGCAGATAACGAGTGTCAGGCAGTTGCCTGGAGGTGAGGTCTTGTATGCAATTAGTCCGCGCCGCCAGATAAACCTGTCTCGATCTTGAAGTGTTGAGATAAGTAAGACTTAGTTTAATTTACTTACCTTAGATCATTAAGCTAGCGCCACTATAAAAAAAATCATTTCACATATACCTAAATTTACAAGCGTTTCAAAAACACAGTGTCAAAAAGTATAGGCAAAAGTTAATGGTGAATTGAAATTTGTTCTAAATTGCCCTAAACCGTAATTTTGTGACCTCTTGTTCTTGAGTACATATAATACCAAATGCGTGATTCTTAGAAACCCTGGTAAAGTTTTTTTAGTATCCTTACTAAATATTAAGCAAAAGTTTGTAAGTATGAATGTTTCACGTAAAAACTACTAAAACTTTACAATGAAATAGCTTATTCATCAAAATAACACATACTATGTATAGCCTATTAGGCTACAATTTATTAGTTGAAAAAGTAATAGCTATTTAATCTACTTAGTTTACAAAAAAGGGGAATGGAGCTTAATTATGCTAATGCAAATGTTTTTTGATCTATAAAATCCTTTACTTTTTGTTTCCACTCTTTTTTATACTATTTGCTTACCTGTCAGTTTCATTAGTCATTAAACCTTGAACCTTAAAGCTAGATTAAACTAGTATTTTTACTTTCTATACTACTGTCATCAAGGGACGGCAATAGTGTACCATAAGATGAGCTTAAAGTTTTAAGTACCTATTCAAGGCTTACATTTTTAAAATAATTAATAAAAAACTGAAAAAAAAGGAATTAATTATCGATAATATTTTCTTCAATAGCTTTTTTCCCATCACTAGTTCACTGCACAAAACAAATGACATTACACATCGTGACGTGTCACTTTGTTTCTTTTACAAAAGACACATTTTCCAACTAAAGTACAAATGCTTTTAGCCCTTAAGAGGATTGAAATAAAAGTGATATTTCTCTGAAATTCAGCACGAGGTAGCTGATCGGTAGTTTATCAAGCATCTCTCTACACGACGGCTGTCTCGATTACGACGTTAGCTCGTGAGACGTACTACATAGGCTGCACATCTACCTATTCACTGAATATAAGGAAGTGTTTAGACTAGTAATGCGTAGCGGGTAAAATGTAGGTATTTACTAACAATAGAATCACCTTATTTATCTAGCTTTGATCGATTCTAGGCACGCATCTCTGCTGCTACATTTTGTGAAACGGATTTTACAACCCAAAATTTTACCAAGTCGCCTTCTTTTTCTGGTTAAGGCTCAGTTTAAGGTAGGTATACCATTTACTCTTTCTTTTTTTACTGAACTCAGAATACTGGACAAAATGATTTTGTATGTTAGGAAACATTGGCAACACCGCTTATAAAGGTCGCTTTTATATCAAAACTCCGAAATTACTTATAACTTTTTAACCGATTTCAAAAAAGGAGGTAAGTAGTTCAGTTTGACCTGTATGTATGTGTCCGCGATTATCTCTAGTTTGGCGGACCGATTTTGATAAGGTTTTCACAGAAGTATTCGTTACATTCTGGAAAAGGTTTGAGTACCTATTTTAACCGACTTCAGAAATGAGAAAGTTTTCAGTTTATGAATGTAATATAATGTATATAGTAATATAGTAACATAGCTTAGTATTTTTTAACAGTGTTCTAATTGTTTCATTCGTGCATGCTGTATTTGCCTGTAATTGAAGATGCATTTAACATAAGTCCATTTTGTTCCACTCCTTAGTGTAAGTGAAATGTAATCTTTGTTGGCGAATCTAATAAATAAATAAATAAAATAAATGTGTCAACTTATTGAAGGCGGTTTTTTTTTTGTTAAAAAATAAATTATTCTCTAGTAGCAGAGAGAGAGATAGTGAAGTGGCGGCACGGAAACGGCGCAGGCGAGGCGCCACATTCGGCTCAAGATGTTGGAAACCACCTAAGATATTATGTCTAATAAGACACCAATAAGTAAAATCACCTGATTGCAGTAATTCACGGGCAGTTTCCCGCCGCTTCGCCGCCGGCAGTAATAAATCAAGATGAAGGCGATAACAAGCCACGCTCATAAACTTAGCCGCAGCAGTTTAATAGTTATTACATGACATTATTGTACAGAGTTTACAATCGATTATCATTATATCTCTGCCTATGATAAGCTCAAACTAAAATGTAACTTTAGGATATGGTCTGAACTGAAATAATTTTTTTTTTTTTTATTATCTCTGCAGTATCAGCGTTTTAAGAGCAACACTGCCGATGGTCAAACTGGGGATTTTGCAAAAAAGGGAGTTTGTCATACTTAATCGCCAATTACAATAGAAAAAGTAATATAAATATTGAATATCTTTTAAATTATTACTTTTAAATCAATATATATAAAACTCTTCCGTTACTGACTGACTGACTGACAGACAACGCAGAGCCTAAACTACTGGGCGTAGAATGCTGAAAATTGGCACGTGGGTTCCTTGGGGAGTGTAGGTGAGCACTAAGAAGGGATTTCCCGAAATTCCCACGGTAACGGGAAAAAACGCGAAATCTGCGCGGGAAAAACCGCGGGGCAGCCTCTAGTCAATATATATAAAACTCTTCCGTTACTGACTGACTGACAGACAACGCAAAGCCGAAACTACTAGGCGTAGCGGGCTGAAATTTTGCATGTAGGTTCCTTAGGGAGTGTAGGTGAGCACTAAGAAAGGATTACCCGGAATTCCCACGGGAACGGGAAGAAACGGGATTTTTGTGTTTAAGAGAAATCTGCGCGGGTGATACCGCGGGGCAGCCTCTAGTCAAATTATATTACCAGAATTTCATGTTCTTTATTATCTTTTTACCTATGTTAGTTTTAACAAAAACTATAAAGTTAAATTTCGAAGAAGCTATGTTCGCTATTCTCGTTGTTTGGAATGTTCATCTTTGACGAAATAATGTATCTAGGTTTTTTAAGCTACTAATGTTTCTCATTTATGAAAAACTATGTCAAATCCTTAAAAAGGTCATAATATGACCTGAATGCATCTTGAAGAGACCAAAGCTATGCAAAGCTGCCATCACACGGCGTTTTTCATACGGCGGCAGTCTGAATTCAAAAATATGTAGGTAATTTGAAAAGAAAGCCGCCTCCGTAGCCCAGTGGCGTAGCGCGTCGCGCCTTTGATTAGGGCACGGAAGGTTGTGGGTTCGATCCCCGCAGAAAACACCACATATTGATTTCTCACAAAAATCACGTTGTGGTTGTTTTCGGTTGGATAGGACATTGCAGGCTTGAATCACCTGACTGTCCGAAAAGTAAGATGATTCCGTGCTTCGGAAGGCACGTTAAGCCGTTGGTCCCGGCCGCAGTAGTGGTCGTTATAACCGCGGCGACAAGCTGGCCCCTTGTCACGTTGGTAATAAAAGCATAAACTCGGCTAAACGTGGGTCCGGCTCTTGAGCTGGTACCTCTGCCTAACCCTTCGGGGAATAAAAGGCGTGAGATTATGTATGTATGTATGTATTTGAAAAGAGTGTTTGTCGATGACATTATACAAAGGTTCGTAACGTACTTTATGTGACGTTAGCTTAACCAACACGAGAATGTCTTTATGAGCCATAATTGCACTATATTAAATAGCACGGTTGCATTTTAATGCGATACGCGGAATTTCTTGACGGTTTAATCATTGGTTAGCTCCAGTTTGACTGAGCTATTCGCTGCAACGTTAGCTAACTATACTAGCTCCATAATTATAATAATAAAATACACATCACACTCAGAGCCCCTAACCAGGAAGAATCTGTATCTAGGGTACCCGAAACACACACAGAGACAAACATTACACCCAGACCGGAAACCAACATCAATATTCATCATATCAATATTCTCCCCGCCCGGGAATCTAACCCAGGTGCACACGCTTACTCTTACTCAGTTCACATCACTGCCAAATGAGCCACGGAGCAGTCTTTGATTCGCTATGTAGATCTGCCTATGTCTGTGTATAGTATACATACACGGTAACTTTTTTATCGTGGAGGAAAATTTAACACACGGTAGGCATAGTTATACAGGACTGATTCCTGAAAACAAAATTGAAAAATAATCAACCGTGCTTACACTTACTTACCCTATTATTCATAAAAAGTTAAAAGAGCATTTTAGTTATTTGACGTATGTCCATGTAGACTGAATGTCACGTACCTATTTACCATGCAACAAACCAGAGAAGTAGACTTCCAGTAAAGCTACTGTATCTTTATCAATAATACGGTAAAGGTTCTTTGAAAGTTTTGTAAAATAAAAACTAAAATTGATGATATGTATAGTTTAAAATTAATACCTATTTTTTTATATTGATAGTATATACTCTTTGTTGGTAGATAGGTAACCATGCATCTTCATTTAAAAATGCAAATACAAGCAAAACTTACATAAATAAAAATACATTGTAGCAGTGTTAATAACAGCTGAATTGATTACGTGTCCAGTATAAAATGGCGACAATTATACAAACATCGTTTCTTCATTATCATGTACAATCAATCAATATATATAAAACTCTTCCGTTACTGACTGACTGATTGACTGACTGACTGACAGACAACGCAGAGCCGAAACTAATGGGCGTAGAAAGCTGAAAATTGGCACGTGGGTTCCTTGGGGAGTGTAGGTGAGCACTAAGAAGGGATATCCCGAAATTCCCACGGGAACGGAAAAAAACGGGATTTTCGTGTTTATGAGAAATCTGCGCGGGAAAAACCGCGGGGCAGCCTCTAGTATCAATATATATATAAAACTCTTCCGTTACTGACTGACTGACTGACTGACTGACTGACTGACTGACTGACTGACTGACTGACTGACTGACTGACTGACTGACTGACTGACTGACTGACTGACTGACTGACTGACTGACTGACTGACTGACTGACTGACTGACTGACTGACTGACTGACTGACTGACTGACTGACTGACTGACTGACTGACTGACTGACTGACTGACTGACTGACTGACTGACTGACTGACTGACTGACTGACTGACTGACTGACTGACTGACTGACTGACTGACTGACTGACTGACTGACTGACTGACTGACTGACTGACTGACTGACTGACTGACTGACTGACTGACTGACTGACTGACTGACTGACTGACTGACTGACTGACTGACTGACTGACTGACTGACTGACTGACTGACTGACTGACTGACTGACTGACTGACTGACTGACTGACTGACTGACTGACTGACTGACTGACTGACTGACTGACTGACTGACTGACTGACTGACTGACTGACTGACTGACTGACTGACTGACTGACTGACTGACTGACTGACTGACTGACTGACTGACTGACTGACTGACTGACTGACTGACTGACTGACTGACTGACTGACTGACTGACTGACTGACTGACTGACTGACTGACTGACTGACTGACTGACTGACTGACTGACTGACTGACTGACTGACTGACTGACTGACTGACTGACTGACTGACTGACTGACTGACTGACTGACTGACTGACTGACTGACTGACTGACTGACTGACTGACTGACTGACTGACTGACTGACTGACTGACTGACTGACTGACTGACTGACTGACTGACTGACTGACTGACTGACTGACTGACTGACTGACTGACTGACTGACTGACTGACTGACTGACTGACTGACTGACTGACTGACTGACTGACTGACTGACTGACTGACTGACTGACTGACTGACTGACTGACTGACTGACTGACTGACTGACTGACTGACTGACTGACTGACTGACTGACTGACTGACTGACTGACTGACTGACTGACTGACTGACTGACTGACTGACTGACTGACTGACTGACTGACTGACTGACTGACTGACTGACTGACTGACTGACTGACTGACTGACTGACTGACTGACTGACTGACTGACTGACTGACTGACTGACTGACTGACTGACTGACTGACTGACTGACTGACTGACTGACTGACTGACTGACTGACTGACTGACTGACTGACTGACTGACTGACTGACTGACTGACTGACTGACTGACTGACTGACTGACTGACTGACTGACTGACTGACTGACTGACTGACTGACTGACTGACTGACTGACTGACTGACTGACTGACTGACTGACTGACTGACTGACTGACTGACTGACTGACTGACTGACTGACTGACTGACTGACTGACTGACTGACTGACTGACTGACTGACTGACTGACTGACTGACTGACTGACTGACTGACTGACTGACTGACTGACTGACTGACTGACTGACTGACTGACTGACTGACTGACTGACTGACTGACTGACTGACTGACTGACTGACTGACTGACTGACTGACTGACTGACTGACTGACTGACTGACTGACTGACTGACTGACTGACTGACTGACTGACTGACTGACTGACTGACTGACTGACTGACTGACTGACTGACTGACTGACTGACTGACTGACTGACTGACTGACTGACTGACTGACTGACTGACTGACTGACTGACTGACTGACTGACTGACTGACTGACTGACTGACTGACTGACTGACTGACTGACTGACTGACTGACTGACTGACTGACTGACTGACTGACTGACTGACTGACTGACTGACTGACTGACTGACTGACTGACTGACTGACTGACTGACTGACTGACTGACTGACTGACTGACTGACTGACTGACTGACTGACTGACTGACTGACTGACTGACTGACTGACTGACTGACTGACTGACTGACTGACTGACTGACTGACTGACTGACTGACTGACTGACTGACTGACTGACTGACTGACTGACTGACTGACTGACTGACTGACTGACTGACTGACTGACTGACTGACTGACTGACTGACTGACTGACTGACTGACTGACTGACTGACTGACTGACTGACTGACTGACTGACTGACTGACTGACAACGCAGAGCCGAAACTACTGGGCGTAGAAAGCTGAAAATTGGCACGTGGGTTCCTTGGGGAGTGTAGGTGAGCACTAAGAAGGGATTTCCCGAAATTCTCACAGGAACGGGAAAAAAACGGGATTTTTGTGTTTATGAGAAATCTGCGCGGGAAAAACCGCGGGGCGGCCTCTAGTCTATATATATAAAACTCTTCCGTTACTGACTGACTGACTGACTGACTGACTGACTGACTGACTGACAGACAACGCAGAGCCGAAACTACTGGGCGTAGCGGGCTGAAATTTTGCATGTAGGTTCCTTAGGGAGTGTAGGTGAGCACTAAGAAAGGATTTCCCGAAATTCCCATGGGAACGGGAATAAAATGGATTTTTGTGTTTATGAGAAATCTGCGCGAGTGAAACCGCGGGGCAGCCTCTAGTATTATATAAAACTCTTCCGTTACTGACTGACTGACTGACAGACAACGCAGAGCCGAAACTACCGGGCGTACAAAGCTGAAATTTGGCATGTAGGTTCTTTAGGGAGTGTAGGTGAGCACTAAGAAGGGATTTCCCGAAATTCCCACGGGGACGGAAAAAAACGGGATTTTTGTGTTTATGAGAAATCTACGCGGGAAAAACCGCGGGGCAGTCTCTAGTATATAATAATCCAGTGAAGCTAATAAAATTAAAAACTGGCAACACTTAAAGGTGGGCCATAAAATAAAATATTTTCTATTAATATGTAAATGTATGAAACAATCAAGCTGTCAAAGCTCATTCGAGTTGTCGTGTAACCAGTAATTTTCAACTTAATATGAATAAGTATGTAAGTATCTTAATAGGACTAGGACAAGCCTGGTGTTCTTTAATAAATTTTAAATATCTATAATGAAATTATTATAAAATATATAAATCACATTGTATGTGTATATATATATATTTTTTTAAAGAAAAACAGACTAAAATCAATTTTATTTTCAAACATATAATCCGTCCAGTTTTAATATTAAATCGCTAGCAATTCGATTACGAGTCGACATAATTTAGTTACATTCACTCCCTGATGCACGATCAGATCAAACACCACAAAACGGATCCTAACATGAAAAATCACCTCATAACTGAATCATCATTCTACCTCAACTGAAGCCCACATAAATCGATCTGTCAGCAAGCTGGCAATTAGCCCCCACCAATACATCATCGCTGCGTGATCCCGGGCCGTACCTCAAGGCATTACCATATCGAAATTATTCCATTACGTACCGGTGCTAATATTTTTGAAGTTAATTTGCCAATTTGCACGCGATGTGTTGGATGCTACACGGATGAGTCGATTGAAGTTGGTAATTTTTGACTTCAGTCTCACATTCAGATGCTTTTACCTAAATAGGGGAATGACGGTGTTGCATTTTTTGAAGAATACAGTACTTGTTCTGAGACCTAATTAATATGTATGACTATTCATCCATCCTGTCTGTCAAAAGCAGCTGTCTGATTAAACCTCAGGTTGATTAAACCAGAACATGCAGCATTGTTCACATTTTTGTCTATGTCTATGTCTATGTACGTAGCACGACGATAATATCGTCGCGATTTTATCGCTCATCGAGATCAATTCAATACATAGTATAAGGCTACGAACGCACAGGCGGTTTTTTGCCGCGCGGATTTTATGTAACATACTGAATCCTATGGAAGTGTGCGCCCCAGCGGATAAAAAACCGCGCGGTTAAAATTCCGCTGTCGCGGTTTTATTTCCGCGCGGCTAAAAATTCGCCTGTACCTTCGTGGCCTATGAATAAGGTTGAAAATGAAATAACAACCTTTAAAACCGCGCGGAAATAAAACAGCAACAGCGGATTTTTATCCGCGCGGTTTGTTGCCGCGCGGATAAAAATCCACCTGTGCGTTCGAAGCCTAAAACAAAGTCACTTCCCGCGTCTGTCCCTATGTTACTTATATCTTTAAAACTACGCTACGGATTTTGATGGGTGTTTTTTTAAATAGATAGAGTGATTCAAGAGGAAGGTTTATAATTTTATTACATGCACAAAATAGTCATAGGTTAGGCGGTACGAAGTTCGCCGGGTCGACTAGTGACCAATAAAGAAACAAAATGGAAGTGTCATTCGGAGGTGTGGCGGCAAAAGCACATTAGTTCAGGCCCTGGATTTATCCGAGGCATCCTTCAGGACAGGCCATTATGCCTGTGAAATATGAGCCGTTTTCAGCACTCCGTATAAACCTGCCGATGTGATTGATGGCTTCGTCTTGCTTAGGATTTAGTTGGTTGAAGGAATATTTAAGGAAAATTATTGCTTGTGCTGTATAGTTAGGAGTGTTCTGACAAGTCGGTATACAATTAAAATGGTCATTTTAATTTTATACATATTAATATAGTTCCCAAAGAAATATTAGACTAAATACTCAAAAGAAAATCAGACATTCTCATACATTCCTTCGATCAGCTGACGGGGTCAATAACAATTAATAAAGATTTCATATTTAAAAAAATCTTTGATTGTCAGGAGATTTTACATTTTGTAGCGGATATACCCTACATAGCGCTGAAACCTTCAACAGATTCCGAACAAAATGCCTGTCTCAGAAATAAAGGGTTCCTTGCTTAGCTACAGAACCCTAAAATAACCATCAAATCCATGAATTCGGCAGCCAGGGCCACCTGCGCGAGACTGATTTATTTCGCTGTTTGTCTTGTCGCGTCGCAACGCCACCGCCGAGTTTGCGGGATGTCCTTTTTGAAAAATGCGTTGGTTTTCGGTTCCCTTTTTATTTTAACTCACTTTGTAATTCGTACTTGCCCCCTTGGTAAAGAAATTCTGCATGTCCCTGCGGGTTCGTGGTGTTTTGAACACGTATGTGTGTTATGCTTCATGACTGAACTACTGAACGGAAAGAATTAATAGGATACATTTAATCCCGAAAATAACGCAAAAAAAGGAAACGCAATTTTTATTAGATTTTGCGTGTTGAAGGAAAATTGCGCTGGCTAATGCACGGGGAACGTAGCATTATGTGATTTTTCATAAAATTTAAATGTACATTTAACAACTCTACATTTTTTTTTTCATTTAAAAGATTCCCGACACATATAATAAAAGTTTAGGTAGTATTTACCCAAATTTAAATTTTTATTTTATTTTCTATGTGCCTCCACCCCATTTCGCCAAGCCTTCCGATCTTGTGCCGCTTCCGGCCAGTTCTCGAGGTGAGAGTCGAGATCGTCCCGCCATCTCCTTCTTGGTCTTCCACGTTTACGTCTGCCATAAATATTATGAAATGTTAATGCTTTTCATTATACAGTAAGTAGGTCACGTCAATGATAATGAGCGACAATAATTTCAACTCAAAGCTAACGCGAGAAGATTATTTTAGCGTCTGATGACAAATAACTCGAACTAAAGACTTCCTTAAACGTTTTTAGGTCAAATACCTACTTCGGTTCATTAGTACGTTCCTAATTACCGACTACGTCATTAGTAACTACTTTGACGCCAACTTACGGCCATCTCACATGCATCGAGACTAAAATAAGATTATGTACAATATTTAAAATGGTCTTTATTTTTAATGGGACAGGACTCAAAACAGATTGTCAAGTTTTCAATAACTAGCAGTGCCCGCAGCTTCGTCCGCTTGGAAAAGCGACTTTTCTATGGTTTCACACTGTTTTTATACCTACGAAATAAAAATACAATTACCAAAAGCTAAGCTTATAATAAGCGAGCGACCCATCTGATCTCAAGTTTTAGCGAGACTAGCAAACAGCAATATATTTTTTTATACTACCTAAAGATATATCAACGGACTAGAGGCTGCCCCGTGGTTTTTCCCGCGCAGATTTCTCATAAACACAAAATTCCCGTTTTTTCCCGTTCCCGTGGGAATTTCGGGAAATCCCTTCTTAGTGCTCACCTACACTCCCTAAGGAACCTACATGCAAAATTTCAGCACGCTACGCCCAGTAGTTTCGGCTCTGCGTTGTCTGTCAGTCAGTCAGTCAGTCAGTCAGTCAGTAACGGAAGAGTTTTATATATATTGATTTCAATGAGGTATTTTTAATAGAAAAGTATAGTGATTTGGTAGTGTATGGGTAGTGTCAATTTATGGACGTGGGACTCAAAAAAAAAAAAAAAAATTTTTGCTCTATAATTTAAAGGTTAGAATAAAGGCTTTTTTATTATTAATTTTTATTTTATTTATTTAAGTATAGCGATTCAAGAGGAAGATTCTAAGTAAAACACATGCACACCAAAGTAATAGGTTAGGCGGTACGAAGTTAGCCAGGTAAACTTGTAGATAAATAAAATAGATTTATTATCTGGAGTGTTTAATAATGTATGTAAGTCTGTAATTTAGTTTATAGCCCTATATCCACTTAACTGTTAATTACAAGTCTAACAAGTAACAAGGCTGGTCGCGGCCGTTAAGCATTGTTAGCTCTGCTCGTAATTAAAACAATTTAAATTTTAATATTTCGCACCAAATTGCTTAAATTTACCAGTTTACCTTAGAGATAACAATGTTTTTATAATGTGTCTTTACGATCATAACTGTTTTTGTAGGAGGTTTCTGACAAGCATTAAGTAATAAATCGAAGGAGGGATTCAGCTCATAATACGTAACAATTTTTCTAACCATATGGGTCGAAATCTCAAAACAAACTTCTTTCTCTCCGACTCAGGTTAGTTTGGAGGGCCAAACAGCTTATTCAAAATAAATACCTAGTACAAGTTACCTAATGTTAAAACTACATTATCAATTAAGTAAGTATAATAACATTTTAGTGTAAAAACTAGGTCAAAACAGATTAAACTAAAGATGTGCGACTCAGTGCCACCACCAAGTAGTTTTTACCTATTTTCCAAAAGTGGTCAAATCCAATATGTACCTACTAGAGGCTGCCCCGCGGTATTTCCCGCGCAAATTTCTCATAAACACAAAAATCCCGTTATTTCCCGTTCCCGTGGGAATTTCGGGAAATCCTTTCTTAGTGCTCACCTACACTCCCTAAGGATCCTGCATGCCAAATTTCAGCTTTCTACGCCTAGTAGTTTCGGCTCTGCGTTGTCTGTCAGTCAGTCAGTCAGTCAGTAACGGAAGAGTTTTATATATATAGATTACTTACTTCGCTTTTCTGAAAAAGGGTTTACTGTTATTACCTAGTTTTATATCTTTTGTAACGATCCTTCCTATATCGTACAGTTTTTAGCTTTATTAAATTTAAAAATTATATATTTTATACTTTTAGATGGATTCGACGACAGATCCCTAGAAACGGCTACCGCGTCTCGGCGAGCGCGCGGAGATTGTGTTTTGTTTTCCTTTGATTTGACATAAATACAGCTATATATATGTACTCGCACCTTCGGACGATGCGAGGGAGTGTTGTGGCCGGCCTCAGTACTCGCTTCATCAAAGTAGTTAGATGGGGAATGTATAGTTAAATACATAACCGAACACTACACTGGTCACAAAATTGGATAGCAGTGATTATTTTGATTTGAAAGATTACTTATTTGAGTAATCATATTCTTTGAGATCTATTCGCTGCAGTCTATTTAGTGTACTAAACTCGAACGAAGGATTGCACGATTACTACTCTTGTGTCTTGATTGCCTTTTACGATGTTAATCAGTTATTGTAAATCGTAGATTGTGCGAAATGGATGCTTGTTGTGGGAAAGTCTAATCCTCTATTATCACACCTAATAATCTCAAGTTTGCCGATATCAATGCGTGGTGGCTTACATATGTAATGCGGAATTGCTAAGACAAAGGATATAAGTAAAGAACCAAGAGTTCAAGACAAGACTTCATGATTGTTGGCATGAAGATCAGACGAGCAAACTAAAACCTCACATCAAACTTGACAATGCATTACGATGCATGAGATAGCTAGATGATGAGAATATAAAGAACCAAGAGTTCTAGACAAGGTCCCATGATCGGTGGCATGGAGATCAAATGAACAACTTAATCAAACTTGACGATGCACTACGGTGTACGAGATGGTTGATTAATAAGAAATACCTCTTGAGTAAATGAGGCCCAAATCGTTCTAACCAAATATAAAATATCCTGTCGAAGCTTGACTGCTTACTTTGTTTGTTACTCGTTGGATGACGTATTCTAAAGATTCGTGATAATTCTATTACACTAAACTAACACCACAACCATTATCAGCTGATAGGACTTGAAGAATGTATGTGAGACAGAAAGAATCTGTGTGAGGTAGAATGAATGTATCAGGGGAGGGTCTGTTTTTATACAAGCTTATATTATATTATATTAAATATATTCACACGATGTACACTAAACCGTAAAAAACTAACTTCGCGATAAACTAATCCAGGGGCGAGACCTCTTTTCTAACGTTTGATAATATGCGGCTTTAGGCTCGTTTGCGTAAAGAAGCGATCGTCCTGTGTTAGGGGATGAACTTCAGAGGAGCTGTGATTTGTTCTAAAGATTTTGCTATTGTTTGGTTTTTAAGTGCAATGCTTTGCCTAACGATCTACGGTACTTCAGGAGATGTGCTATCATGGTGGGAGTGATAGTTGAAACCACAAGACATACATTCCTAAGTAAGTTCTAACCAAGAAAAGTGCTGGTACAAGACCAACGGATTGGCAACAGGGTTATTACACCGTAGCTCTCGTTTTGAGAATCTTGCACATAACTTCATAAATATCTTTGTAATAATCTGGCTTAAGCCTTTATCACATGAATCGATGGTCATCAAAAGTCGACTTTCTTCACACAAACATAAGGTTACACAAAACCTAGTCGGACGGGGCATGGCGAAGGAACTGTCCTACCCGGGGCTAGTTGTCATACACTTCAACAAAGTTTACCTTCCGTAATAATACACTTGAACGCGGTTCCTCTTCTAGGAACAACAGTAGGGTTTTCTATCTTTTAAATCATTCTTTAGAAGGACGATTGCAGTAATGTATTAGGGAACGTCTGTTTAGGATACCTAGGTAGTCGCTTGACGAGGTCGAGCTAGCGCGCGTGTTTAGCGCGCATTTTTTTTAAGAATTTATTTGTCAGCGTACAGCTCATTGGCTCGAAATTTTATAAGCCCAAGGTTATTTTCATTATTCTTTAATTTTAAAAAGGAGCTCTAGCACTGTAAATTATTTGATTTAAAACACAACGTATGAAGGGTCCTAACCATTAGTCAGATAGACGATCACGACAAGGCCAAATATGAATGTTTCGTATTGAAGTAGTATAGTGGTATAGTATACTAGCTTAGTAGGATATATTTATTTTTATTTTACAAATACTTAGGCAGGAAGGCTAAAATGCTCACACTTTGCTTGTAAAGATCATTTTATTGCTTTTTTTTTTAAATAAATAATGTATCACATCACAGCCAAAGCCGTTTTGTTTTTCGAAATGTTTAAATAATTATTATAATGAAGTCGTTATAAAACACAAAATATATAAAATGTTTGATTTTAAAACTTATCGACCAAACGTTTAGATAAGAAATTACTTACATTATTTTAGCTTCTAAGTTGTTTATAGCTTGTTATTTAATAAATAATGTATAATGCATCGAACAAGAAGGTAGGTACAAAAAAATAAAGAAAAACGGCCGGAAACATGATAATTGCATTCAATGTAAATATTGGCGCAGTAAAAAATATAACACAATAATTACACTGATATAAAACACGCCTTTGATTACAATGTACATTTATGATTACATCAATTGCACATCCAAACATGGATGTATGTTTTGATATTTGCTTTGAAAGAAAGAAAAACATGTGCCAAGCCAAGCGCAGTGTTGCCGTTTTAGCGCTTTTCGCGCTAGATCTAGTGGATTTTTAGAGTCTTCAGCGCATTTTTTTTGACAGAAATGCGCTAATATGATATTTAGTGGAATCTGGCGCAAAATTGTGCATTGAGGATTTCATCTGTGGTTTCAATTATATCTTAGGAAATTCATTAGGTAAATAAAATAAATAAATAAAAAAGAGTTTATGGCAATGAGATTTTTAGTGCCAAGCAGGAAGATAATTTCAAACTTTGGTTTCTCAATTTTGAGTTTGATGGTTTTTTGATGTGCTCTTTAGTAAAAACTATGTTGGAAACATGAGAAATAAAGAAAGGCGCTTCGGGAACGATTCCGATCGATTTCGCAATAACCCCACTTACTGTAGAATTGGCTTTATCTGTTGTTGTTGTACCTTTCACGGCCCAGAATGGGCGAAAAAAAAAACAGCAGGTAGGTAAAATACATTGTCCTGTAAAATAGCGGACTTTATATTAAAGTAAAATAAACGATTTAAATTACAGAAAACGAAACGAACTATTTACATTATAGTTTTTATACCAAACTTATACATAAACTCGGCTAATCGTGGGCCCTGCTCTGATGAGCAGGTAGGTGCCTCAGCCTAACCGTCGTGGAATGAAAGGCGTGAGATTAAGTAATTTATGATAAATGAATATTTTTTTAACGCAAAGGGTTTTTAGTGAATTTCAAGGAAAAAAAAGTATTTTCAAGTAAAATTTAGTGCGAAACTTGGCGCATTTTGGTGGATTTCTGTTGCATTTTTGGTATGAGATAAGGATATGCGCATTGGTTTTTCTTCAAACGGCAACACTGGCCAAGCGTGACCATTAATGGCATAAACTTCCCAAAATTGGTCTTCTGGCAATCTTAGGCGCATTTCTAACAAAGTCGTCTTTTGGCTGAAATGATAATGATTTTGTAATGACTACGTTTTCTATCAGTAAGTCCGTCAATAAGTATTGATTTATGAGTCTTACTGATTACGATATAATTATACTTACAACATCGGTGTGGCTAGCTAGTTAAACGTTAAGAGCCAGTTTACAGCGATGCTAGCGCCATTCTCGAAAAAAATTTATATCTTCTAAACCAAGGCACATATCAAAAATGTGGCACAGTTTGACACTAGATAATCTTGCTTAGTATTTTTTGAGCACAGTAAAGTAAGTAGTCCTAACTAAAAATAACAAAATTATCCACAGATTGTTGCCAAAAGTGCCCACTATTAGAAACACTTAGTAGCTTTCTCTAATCTTTGACTTGAAAGCTTAAAAACAGTGCCCTAAAAATACTAGGCTACAATATCTAGTATCATATTGTGCCACATTTTTGATAATTGCCTTAGTTTATAAGTTTATATTTTTCGTGAATGGCGCTAGCATCGCTGTAAGCTGGCTCTTAAACATCAGTCAATTCAATCCACACTATTTCTAAATTGAATTAATTATCGACCAGCAGGGCAAGCATTATAGTTAGCATAAAATTCATTACAATTTGTCGAACATTACTTTTTATTTGCCTCAATAAAGTAACTACGCTTACATAGAGTGGTATTATGAGTTTGATGTCTGTTACATTTAATGTCGAATAAGTAAACTACATGGGCTGTTATTCTATTTTGTTTCATTTACAAAATATAAGATGACTGAAGAGCAAGTTAACAGCGATGCAAACAGATGAGGCGACATTCTCGAAAAAAAAAAAACTTTTAAACTAAGGCAAATATCAAAAAATTGGCACAGTATGACGCTAGATAAGCCTAGTATTTGTATCCTTAAAATTTGTATCACTGTAGCATTTAAGTTAAAGACCAAAGAAAGCTACAAAGTGTGGCTAAAAGTGGCCACTTGTGGCAACAATCTGAGGATAATTCTGTTCTTTTTAGTTAGGACTACTTTTCTGTGCTTAAAACATACTAAGCAAGATTATCTAGTGTCATACTGTGCCACATTTTTGATATTTGCCTTAGTTTAGAAGATATAATTTTCTTTCAAGAAAGGCAGTAGCATCGCTGTGAGAAGGCTCTTAAGGCCGTGCGGAGGCGGCACAGAATACCACTCCCATAGGGGCATCGTAAAAGGCTAACTAAGGATACAGACGAAGGGCGGGAAGCAGCATCCTTTGTTTAAAAACTAGAAGAACCATAATGCAATCACCAACCAACCTTTCAAGCGTGATTATTATGGCAAAAGTTCTCTACAATACTTATTTTTCCTTGTTATGATAATTGAAGAAAGATTTTTTTTTCAAGAAATTGCCTTTAACCCTAACAGAATCGCACTCCTTATATTTTTTTTGCAGTAAATTTATACATTGCGATAGTGGCCATGTTTTCTAGAGGCGTCGTAAAAATGCCTGCCCCGTATAACATGCCATACAAACGTTCTTATAAGTGCTGTAGTGCTATTTCAAACTTGGAGCGAACTATGTGTTATTGGTGCAAAAACTAATTACTGTGCAACGTGCAAAATGCTATTTGTATTACATTGCGTTGCAGCACTATAGTATTATGTTGAGCTTGTTAGGATAGCGGTTTTTTTTTTCAAATTGAGAGAAGCTAAGAGTTTAATTTGTTAGTTATAGCTTCGTCAAATTTGTAAGTAAATATTTATCAAATATCTAATGTAACATCATTCTTAAATAAATACCGAGCTTTTTAAATATATTCTGTGCTAAGAATTACAGGCACGAGACATACCTACCTATATGTGTAAATATAATAAATGTGGGTTGTCTGGAAGAAATCGATTTTAGTGATAAGGCCGCCCATTGCATGCAGATTCAATTTGTCTGCACCCTAAATATAATAGTGTCCTGTTATTTATTAATTTGTATGCTATAACAAGTTTTCTATTCTATTCTTATATAAATTAAACTAAACTTAAATAAATTAAGAAAAACAAAGAAATATTTGCAAATATTTTATTTTTAAGTAAGTAGGTAGTACATTATTTTTTATTTCATCATTTTATCATAAAAACATTAAGTCATTGCTAATGTCCATTATGTGTGTGTTTCGGGCACCCTAGATACAGGTTCTTCCTAGTTAGGGGCTCTGAGTGTGATGTATTATTATTATGTTTCTCAATACTCTTCGGTATCACGGGATGGAGCCCGGTCCTTTGAGAGGCGTGCGAGGGGACGAATCCAACTCGTAGAGGCCCTTTCGAGAGTTTTGCTATATTGTATATGGATCACCAACCAGGCACCGCCACTAAATGCACAAATAGATCATGCACCCAGAGGCGGCACCCAGTAGGTGATAGAAACTATTGTAAAATGGATGACAAGAAATGGTTTATGCTGCCGTGCTAAGGATATGAGCAGTAACTCCATTTTTGACGAAAATGAGTTAAATATATATTTGAAATCAGCGCAATGAGCTCTATAAAATGAGCCGACCCCTATTTCGATAGCTTTATTGGAACCTATAGATTTTAGTAAGCATAACAACAGTAAGTCAGTTTTTCGTGCTGTCATACAAATTATAATAGCAGTAACAATACTTACTGCATGATTTTAAGCATGACTTAACAATTGGCTACTTAATGTCGCGTAATATATTGACAGTAAGTATACATACTTCTTTAATAATAAGCAATATTTAACTACTCTTGAATAGCAACCACCTGGTATATAAACAGTAACTAGACTTACTGCTGGTATGCTTAGTGAAATAAATTATTTTATATTGTCATTTACTTGGCAATCAACAGCAAGTATATACATACTGTCTTAATTCTTAGTTAATCTCAATACTAGGGTTATCATATGAATGGCTTAACATAACAACAGTAAGTGCACTTTACTATAGAAATTATATGAATTTCGAGTTATAAATTATGACTTCAGCATTAATATTAAAGTTTGTAAATCCAAATACATAGCATCCCGAATATTATACAAACACAAATATGTGACTCAAAATATTCTATAATTTTACAGACTGCATAAAAGCTGTGCGGGCCGCAAAATCTAGAATATCCATCGGTAAAATAATGGAAGGCACAGATTTTCAGGCAACTGAAGGCCAGCATAGTTGGAATGATATCTACGCTAATTATTGTCAGTGCAAAAGTCGATTTCAAAGGTCAGCAAAATCCATAAAATTTTCAAGAAAATAGTTCAGGGATGGTTGATTGTGCTAGGCTAAACGCGTCTTTTAGACCAAAATCTGGAGCTCTGTCTTCTCTGCACCTAGGTTTTAGACGATGACTCCCCTGAGGTGGCGACTGCTTTTCGTTTGGGATATTATTATGTTGTTTGCGAAATGCATCGCTGTTCATAGTGCAGTCGTCAACCCGAGGGGTTATCATGGCCTGAGCTGACAGAAAAAAACATCATGCAACATATAGAAAAAAGAGGGAAAAGAGGGAAAATGATAGGACAGGTCACGATAATTACATAAAGAATATAATACAAGGGAAAATAGAAGGACGGAGAGGGTCTGGCAGACCGAGAGGAAGTTACATGAAGCAGATAAAGGAGAAAGTTGGAGTGGAGACCCACAAGGACACGAATGAAGCAGTTGGAAAGATGACTGTAGTGGAGGAGGCTACACAGACAAGAGCTCGGCTCTTTAATGAAAGAAGAAAAAGAGCTATCAGAGGTGCTTTGCTAGATTTCCCCGTCATCATGCACTGAATGATATTATTTCCCTGGGCATAAATGTCAGCCAATATTCCATGCGTACTGAAACCTCCCGGGCTGAGTCGTTCAGATGGTGATTTTCCAGCTGAAATGACGCTGCTGCCCTTTGAGAGGGGTCATTAATTACTTGATTTAGGATGCGACATTTGAAAGCAATCTCGTTGCATCTTATCTTCAATTGACAATAAGGGCATCTGCTTGCTTCTTGCCATGTTTCCTTGGAGATTGCAGTCTCAAACACACAAAATATGCGGTACTTGAAGATGTCTATATTTTTGTGCCACCTTTTCAAACAACGGGAGTTGAGGGTTCGGAGGCGGCCTCATTTATATACAAGTTGGTGGTTTGTCATCTAATGGAATAGGATCACGACCTTCGTTCTGGTACTTTTCTAATGCAGCGGCTCTCTATAGCTATTAAGCGCGGTAATACTGCCAGTGCCAGTGTCATGAACAGATTCATTTTTGATTCTTATAAGACTTTACAAGTGTGTTATTTGCAAGGCATTATTAGGCGGTGTTAGTTTTTATTTGCATGGCTGATCTCAAATATGCATGCTTTAAGTATTAGGTACTAATAAAACCAATTTAAGGGCTGATTAATGATACATAACAAAGAAAAAATTTCATGTTTACCTCATTGATTTTGTTCCTAGGATAATCCATAATTTATATGGGATACTAAGAATAAAAGCAGCAACTCCGTAGTTACTGTTGATATTCTTAGTAATTTATGGTATGTGATATTTAACTGATACTAGGCATAAAAGCTTTACCATCATTTAAACCCCTTAAAAAAACAGTACAATGTTTTCTGATAATAAAATACAAATATACATGGTTCAGGCTACATACATCAAAAATCGTTTTGTAGATAGCATAAAAAGATAAGTCACAAAAGGTGAAAATAGATAAAAAACTTTGACCGCCATTATCTCGAAACTATAAAAAATGACTTACTGCTCTTATCCTTAGCACGGCTATGGGGGTGAACTGTTTAATGGACCGGTTAACTGGTGCTATGGAGTGAAATACCGGTACGCCTGCCTAATGCAACATTTCACTAATTATCATGGCAGGCGGTGACTCGCTGTCCACTGGGTGGGCTTCCACTAAGTAGGTGATATATTGGCAACGGGTCGCAACACTGGGCGTGGACAGCTAAGGTTGTCGAGAGGTGAGACTGCGGGCAGCTTAGGAAGCACCCGGCGTTATGACATTTTACACGTCCAACCTGGAGCATAGGCTTCGCTCTTGCTACTCCACTCTGGCCGGCTAGTGAAGGCAAACTCAGAGGCGGGGGGGTGTGTGTCTGTGATGACTGCATGTGAGTGTGCGTGTAATGTCTGCGTGTGTCCCCCTGGAGGTATAGGGTCCGTGGTGTCGCCACTCACCATCGACTCGCCACAAGCCGTCCCTGCGGTGACTAATTGCAATGGAAGTTCCAGACCGATGCAATGGAAGTTCCAGACCGATGCAATGGAAGTTCCAGACCGATTATTATCATAGAATACCATGTAATCAGTAAGTACTTACATTGCACAAAATTGAAGAATTTTTTTATAAAATTTATCTGATGATAGTTATATTATACTATAGATTATGATAATAACCCCTTGTCTGTGAGCCGTTTGAGCCAGTTTTAACCCCCTAACGAAAATTCAGAGAGGGGTGTTGTAATTTTAACGTATGCATCTGTCTGTGGCATCGTAGAGCCCAAACGGCTTAACCGATTTTCGTTTTGTTTTTTTGTATCATAGATAATTTCAGCAGCCCGAGTGTTCTAAGCCATGTCTCATGAAAATCTGATCAACGGTTTGAAGATCATCAGCTCTTTTCTAGGTGATGAGGGGATCTAACTCTAACTAGCTTCCTTATGTCCGATCGCGTTGAAATTTTGGTACCATGCTACATCTATGATATTGAAAGTATATGGTAAGGTAGCTCTAGTTCTAGTTAATTGATGAGAGGTGTGACTGGGCCGGGGATTTTTTTTTTTAATTTGAGTTATTATTACCACGAAGCTAGTATAGTGGTTTTTACACAGTCCAGAATAAAAATCTAATTAATATGTAAGTACTGGCAGCATAATTTACTCTGGCACTCTCTGGCACCTTGCTCTTTATCCGTTCCAATTAAGAGAACAATCGCTCTATAAATCAAGCTTGAGTAAGTCATAAACAGTGTTGCCTCACGCACGCACACTCGAATTGAGTGATTTTTTTTTTTTTTTTTAATTGGTTTAACGGCTCTGGGATCAAGCCCTTTTAAGCCTCTCGTCACTTCACTTCACTTAAAGTTTTTTCACAGTATTTAGTACAAATCTATACAATGTTTTAAAAAATAATTTGTTAGAGAGTATTTCTTGTATATTATTAGGCACAGGAACTTCTTTATTATTTTGGTCTTTAGTTTCACTGAGTTCACTGGACATCACTAATCTGTCAATTCCAAACGCAGGACACGACATAAACAAATGTTCTAGGTTAGAATTTTCATAGTCACAATATGTGCAGTTCGAATTTTCAACTAACTTTAGTCTTTTCAGGTGAGATTTTGTATGACAATGTCCAAATCGTAGTCTATTTATTGTGGTGATATAATCTCGGCTATCGGCTGCATTGTCGTTGTGGTACCAGGGTTTAGCGGGCGGTGCTTTCTGTATCTCTGCGTACCATCTGCCTTTGTCTTTGCTGACTTGAGACTCGCTACCACAGAGTAGTAAAACTATTAGACAGTACAGTCACGGACTATGAGGCCGTAACAGATTTGTCTATGGTTTCGACAGCCCTAGACTGTATTACCAAAGAACAAGAGCCATTTTGCAATACAGAAAAACCGGAAGTGTTACGCCGACCGTGTCCGCCACTGTACATTAGGTATACAGTGGCGGACTAGGAGGCCGTAACAGATTTGTCTATGGTTTCGTCAGCCTTAGACTGTATTACCAAAGAACAAGAACTATTTTGCAATACAGAAAAACCGGAAGTGTTACACCGACCGTGTCTGCCACTTTACATTATACAGGTGTTTCTTACAAGTCATTTTATAATATTTCAAAGTTTAAAAGCACAGTAGAATGGAATTAAAAGTTTAGATCTTTTATTTTATTTAAGGATTTTGTCTTGAGCAATCTAGACAATATGGCATAGAAATAAAATAACACAAACAAATCACACTTAGAGCCTCTAACTAGGAAGAACCTGTTAGGGTACCCGAAACACATACAGAGACGAACATTACACCCAGACCGGAAACCAACATCGATATTCATCATATCAATATTCTCCCCGCCAGGGAATCGAACCCAGGTGCACACGCTTACTCAGTCCACATCACTGCCAACTGAACCACGGAGTATAGTAGTAGTATGTAGTTTAGACACTTTATTGCAATCAATAAACTTAAGGTGGTAACTCTCGCTATGGCGCGAAATTCAAATTTTATCGTGTTTTTTATTTATTCTGGCGAAAGTATACATTTTTAATAAAGTTTAAATGAATTCGCGTATGTAAAAAACCATCTCCCATATTGTTATACAACGTTTTTTGAAGACAGACCTACAGATTTTGTGTCTAAGGGGTAAAAGGCCAAAAAAAAGTTCCTCGAATATACACAAAATCGGTAACTTTGTCTTTCAAAAACGATATTATATCACAATGTGGGAAATAGGTTTTTACGTACGCGAATTCATTTAAACTCTATTTAAAATGAATACTTTAGCCAAAATAATTAAAAAACGTGAAAAAATTTGAATTTCGCGCCATACCGTGAGTTACCGCCTTAACATTAGGTAATTACAATTAAGAGCACGGATAAAATACACGGAACAGTCTTAGAAATAAACTAACCGTCTTACTCATAAAGTACATTTTAAGTAGCTTTCCTGGAGGTCTACTTCTCTGGTTTGTTGAATGGTAAATACGTGACATCCAGTCTAAATTGACATACGACAAATAACTAAAATGCTCTTTAACTTTTTATGAATAACAGGGTAAGTATGTTAATAAATTTTTCGTTAAATTAAATCCACACACCATAGAGACAGCATTAGCAACTTAATGCATCGCCACATAATCTCGCATGCGCGATGACGTGCAAATCTCCCGGAGACGCGTGTTTTGACAGCGTAGCACTGACAGGATGCGACAAAGAGTGGGTAAGGTGTCGTTGTTTTGTTTAATGCCTAAAGAATTGAAAGTTCCGTGAGGCAATATCATAATCGTCGCTGGGGTAAAAAGGTTCCCAAGCTAGAAGTAGAAGACGCAGAGGAGGCAGACAAGGTACTCCGGCAAGGTCGCCTTTTGTCAACTTAGTAATGCAAATGTTTCTTATTTTTGTGTTTTTGTACAGTTAAGAGATCATTTATTCATTGAACTTTCACCACGTCGTCTCACTGAACTGGTAGTGGGAGTATACGAGATGAGGGTCGCTCGAGAGCGGACGATATAGCGATCTATTCTAGAACTAGAGGCTGCCCCGCGATTTCACTCGCGCAGATTTCTCATAGCCACAAAAATCTAGCTTTTTCTCGTTCCCATGAGAATTTTGGGAAATCCTTTCTTAGTGCTCATCTACACTCCCTAAGGAACCTCCATGCAAAATTTCAGCCCGCTACGCCCAGTAGTTTCGGCTCTGCATTGTCTGTCAGTCAGTCAGTCAGTCAGTCAGTAACGGAAGAGTTTTATATATATTGTCTAGAGGCTGCCCAGCGGTTTTTCCCGCGCATATTTCTCATAAACACAAAAATCCCGTTTTTTCCCGTTACCGTGGGAATTTCGGGAAATCCCTTCTTAGTGCTCACCTACACTCCCCAAGGAACCCACGTGCCAATTTTCAGCTTTCTACGCCCAGTAGTTTTGGCTCTGCGTTGTCTGTCAGTCAGTCACTCAGTCAGTCAGTCAGTAACGGAAGAGTTTTATATATATTGCTGAGGCAGTATGTCCAGCAGAAGACCTTTTTCGACTGAGATGATGTTAAAGCAATAATTTAGCTTAGTTGTTGCAACGTTAATTTAAATAAATCAATCTTAATATTACTTTATCAACTAATCCTACTACAAAAACAATGAATTGTGCGCCTATTAGTAGCAGCGAGCAGTCTTGGCTTCTTCCCCATTCGCCTGAATTATGACACCCGAAATTTAAAATTTAACGATTCGCCTAAATTTTAATAAAAAGTTTTTTCCATTCGCCCACATATATCTGGTGCTGTGCTGGAGTATCTACACTTATTTTAATACGGATAGGTTATTTATATAGTATCTTAATATCTCAGTGCTTTTTCCTTTAATTATTACCTACCACTTGTTTCATCTGTACGAAAATTAATCTTTATAATTCGCACTTAAAGCCAAAGGAAGTGTGCATTAAGTCGAATACACATCAGCGTGTTATTAAGGATTTGCTGTTCTTAACTCATCTTAATTATATTTTATTTTATTTACCTTTTTAATATAGCTTGTCAACTTGTCGAGTCAAATGGGCGGAAAGGAAGATTAGCCCGCGGATTGCTTTCTTGTCCTCATTTTGTATTTTTTTTTATAAGGAACAAGCTGATACCGCGAACTTTATCCGATGATATGCGATATTTATCATGTTTATTGATTTGTGTTAATTTCGATTGCAAAGCAAAGCGGTACGAAGGTCGCCGGGTCGTCTAGTAATAAATAAAAACGTGATTTTAATTGTTTTGCCTTATAAACCATTTTTATAGCTCGTAAAATACTTAATAATTTATAACTTAAGTCAATTTTACATAATTGCATGTTGGAAAAAACGTGTCTCCGATCCATTAATTTTGCTAAAAACCTAATCCTCGTAAAAATATAGCAATAAAAAAGCTCAGGTTGCGTGGCGGCCATTAATAAATAAATACTTCTTAGTCCGGACCGCGTTTACATAAATTACTGGCATGTAAAACTGATGGCTAATTAAAAACTTTAGCATGATTTTATGTCACCATAAATAATCGAATGCGCAGAAAGTTTGAATTTAGAATTTGTTTGTGCCTATTTTGGTTTTTATGATCACTTTTCAAACTGTTTTCATTTCCCTAATTAATGCTACAGCCAAAACTGCGCGACTAACGCACTTTATTTTTTTTTACATAATTAAGTATTTTCAATCATACTTATTGAAAATATAGTTTAACAAAAAATAACGTTATCGGTGTTGATTCTATCTTCGAATCAATTTGAATTTTCTTGACAAGAAGAAAAATATATTGCTTTTGTTATATGTTTGTCATGTTTTGTTAGTGTGAAAATTTGTGTTTTGGAATTTTGTAAGATTATTTTGGTTTATTAAAGTGTTTCTTATTCATTACCTTTTATAAACAAGTTTGTTTTGGATTCTTTTACTGTCTGGAGACTAAACCACATATGGCGACCGAGGGCATCAAAGAACTGAAGAAGAGGAGGACGGTAGCCAGACGAGCGTTTACCTTAGCTGAGAAGGAAGTGGAGGAATTGTTGAATGCGGAAGAGGTCGACACAGTGGAGCTAGAGGCAGCAGTATCTTTTTTGGAGAGCAAAGCAGTGAGTCTGTTCAAGGTAGAGGAAAATTTCAGGGATTTGCTCTTTCAGAATGATGCCGAGGAAGATATGATTGTAGGCGAAATAGAAAGTGCAGGCAAGTACGAGAAAGGTTACGCCAAGATCAGAGCACGCGTGGCTAAATTGGTATGTACAAAAGATAGTTTAGCAGACGCAAACACTGTTAAGACAGTAAAAGAGGACAGACGGTATAAGTTGCCAAAACTAGAGCTGAGAAAGTTTGACGGTCAGGCCATTAACTGGATTATATTCTATGGTCAGTTCAAGAAGATTCACCTAGACCCGGCGATCGACGATTTTGACAAATACCGGTACCTAGTCCAGTCTACAGTAGAAGGTTCTAAAGCGAGACAGTTTGTAGAGAGTTTTCCACCAGCAGCCGAGAATTACAAGCGAGTTTTTGAAGAGCTGAAAGAGAGGTTTGCTAGAGATGACATCTTGATTGAGACTTACATAAGAGGACTGTTACAGCTGATTACTCAGGGAAAAGAATCTATGTTACTTGATGAACTGTACAATAAACTGTCAACGTACCTACATGCTTTGCATTTTTTGGGCGTCACTACTGACAAGTACGCATCCATGCTTTTGCCTATGGTGGAATCAGCGATCCCGTACGAGATTTTGAAGGCGTGGGAGCGAAATCGGGACAAGGCTGAGAAGCCAAATTTGGAAGACCTCGTGAAATTTTTGAAGCTGGAGGTGGAGAGCGATGAACGACTGAGGATGACGAGAGAACACGATCTGCAGGAGCCAGAGCCAACGTCAGCGTGTATCGTTGCTCAGCCTAAGGCATCCACAAGCGATAGAGATCGCAAATATGGGCCAAGGTATGAAAAGGCTAGCAACGCGACGAAATGCTACTTCTGTGAGAAGAATCATCCGAGCGTAGATTGTTATAAAGTTTCAAAGCTATCCATCGATGAGAAGAGAGATCTACTACGCAAGAACAATGCATGTTTCCGTTGTATGAAGCAAGGCCACTCTGCGAGGAAGTGTCGATCCAGCCCGAGATGTCTGATCTGTAAGCAATATCACGTGACGGCGATGTGTCCACGACTGAACGACGAGGAGAAATCGGGCAACGAAGCAAAGAAAGAAGTAGTACTCCACCAACATGACACACAATACACTTTCCTTCAGACATTAAGAGTTAAGGTAATGAATTGTGATAAAGAAATTGTAACAAGGGCTCTCTTAGATACGGGTGCTCAACGATCGTACATTAAGGAAGAGATAGCACGAAGGTTAGGTCTGAAGCCATATAAGACTGCAGCAATGAGTCATTTTTTGTTCGGGGGGGTTCAGACCAAAGAGAGCAAGTATAATGTTTATGAAATAGGAATTGAGAGTTTGAATGGTAAGTTTGAGCTGATGATGACAGCTGTAGGACAAAAGGAGATGTGTGGTCCACTACCTAGATTAGCGGATAAAGGGTTAATTGACAAATTGAGAAAGATGAATATTGAGGTCAATGACATATGTGATGGTAGTGATGACAGTCATGAAGTAGGCCTTCTTTTAGGTGCAGATGTTTTAGGATGCTTGATGACTGGTAATTTTGTCCAAATTGAAGACAGCCTGGTAGCTGTGGAAACAAAGTTAGGATGGGCGATACAAGGTAAGTCGTCAGAAAGAGTTGTAGCGACTACGGTTAGTTGTAACGTAGGGTTCGCATTAGATGATTTGCGGTCGTCAGAGACGCCAGGTATAAAAGATTTGTGCGACAGTGATAGTAGTAATGTTTTACAATGTTTTAAGGAGAACGTCACTAGAGATGACAATGGAAGGTATGAGGTGACATTACCATGGAAGGAGGATTTCCCAGAGGAGTTAGAACATTCTAATAAAGGTATTGCATACAAACGGCTAGTATCGGCGAGTAAAAAGTTGCAAGTATCAGGTAAGATAGAATGTTATGATAAACTATTCAACGTGGTTAAAAATAATGAAAGAGGGTTGTTCTTACCTCATCACGCGGTTATTAGGGAGGCTAGCGAAACCACACCAGTGAATGATGCATCAGCTAGAACGGGGAATCCGTTGAAAGTCTGGTCTAGAGTTTTTAGAAATACCCAACGGTATAGTCTCTGACGTTATTTATATAGTGTGTTAGATGTGTGTATGTGGACTCGTTAGGTACTGAGAAGAATGTTAGGTCGTAAGTTTTTGACGTATGTAGAATTAGCGACACTATTATGCGACTGCGATAAATGAAATTCCGTCCAGCGATGTACAGGTTTTTGAGCATTTGGATCGGAGTAGGCTCCACGTTGGTTAAAATTTTTATGCACATTGAGCGTCTTCTTGTTTAACGCGTTTCCCAGGGTAAGATAGCTGAAGTGTAACCTGGAAATGTCGTATTAGTAGAGGAAGAGAATAAGAAGCGTCAATTTGGTTTGGCCTTTGGGAGGAGGTTCAGGAGTTTTTTTGTAGGAACAGAAGCTGTCCGCCGCAGGAAGGTTATTTTAAGAAGAGGAAGTTGTACATAATGAGTAGATAGTTAAATGTTCAGTTTTTATTTTAATGTCATAGAGTTGTATGTTGCATTATATTAGTTTGTGTGACGTATTATGTTAAGGGCGTACTCAAACAGCAACTACTGTTTATGTTAAGGGGCAACATCACTTTTTTCGCTTAGGAGTATGTTGATTCTATCTTCGAATCAATTTGAATTTTCTTGACAAGAAGAAAAATATATTGTTTTTGTTTTATGTTTGTCATGTTTTGTTATTGTGAAAATTTGTGTTTTTGGAATTTTGTAAGATTATTTTGGTTTATTAAAGTTTCTTATTCATTACCTTTTATATACAAGTTTTTTGGATTCTTTTACTATATGGGCAAGCGCGGCGCCGTCCGAGATCTAACAATCGGCGCACTTTGTACCGCCTTACAATTACAATTTTTTGACACAATATAATAAATAGCCTTACCACATGAGTCATCAGGGCTAATTGGTGTGATGATAAAATATTTTTAAAATCGGTCAAGTATAGTTTCGTAGCCTTTTTTTGGAAAAAAAAAAACATATTTTGGTCATTTATTGAATAATTTTTGAGATATGAGGATTGCCACCTGATTTTGAGCCTCTAAATATTTATCCAAATACATAAAGGTTCAAAGTAGAAAAGAAGAAATTAAATACGGCAAAATGTTTCAGTATTTTTGTTGAACTTCGAAACCATCTAATTATGTTAGCCTGGTACTTTTTTCTTTAAAACTATCAAACTAATTATGTAGCCAATTACATACCACATGCATCCGACGGTCAAGTGCAAGTCTGGGAGGGGGGAGTAAAACGCAAATTCCTCGTGCTCCCCCAGGGGGGCAAAGCAGGGGGACCACGGGAGTCTGTCGTGATCTGGGCAAAGGACTAAGAAACAATCATTCACAAGAAGCAGATACTAAGACCAGACACATCATCAAAATATGGTTTTAAAGAACATGTTTTCCCCATAATCACTCATCTGAAATTATTAAAATTATGACTGCCAACGACATTGTATGCACAGTCACTATAGCAAATCTACATTGCCACTAATTATATCATTTTTGATCTCCGAAGCTAGTAGAAAGGCATAAGTGATACCGTAACAGTTTAAACTTATGACGTTCTTGCATTGGATATGAAAATGAAAATTGTAGTGTTCTCGGTATGGGCAATAAAATTTCGAGTTCATGATCATGTTATGAATTTTAATGCATTTTGACACGCAACAGATGGCTTGCACTAGGTTAGTACGAATAAATTGAAAATAATGTTTTAAAATTGCGATTTTTTTAAGTTAAGTCAAAATTATTAAGATTCCAATAAATACTCTTGTCGACCCGGGACAGTATTAACTTTCGAAACTAGTCTAAATGCCTTAGATGTATGGTGCGTGGTGTTCAGGCTTGATAAAGCCACGAAGTATATCAACCTAGGTACGCAAGTCCAATATAATATTAAATATGAATTTTCGGTTACAATAGAATAAAATTGGTGACAGAATGAAATAATATACCGATGGTACTAATAGCAGGTGATGATATTTAATTCTAGTAGGGGCTGCAGGTGTATTAAATTAAACAACTTTAAAATTCAGTTATAATTGGCTATTAGTTACACGATGACGTGTGACCTGTTGATTACAATGTTGTAGATAATGATATTTAAGCAGCTTCTGCATACTTATTATAATTATTTTTAAAACAAGGACAAGAGTTTTTTCATATAAAAAACGTGAGGACAACTGTTTATTGCTTTCCGCAACAAGAGCTTTGGTTCATTTAACGTAAAGATAAGATAAAACTAGTTATTTCCAAAGACAAACAAGTTAAAAAAAACATACAGTACACTTAGTACAGTGGCGGACACGATCGGCGTCACACTTCCGGTTTTTCTGTATTGCAAAATAGCTCTTGTTCTTTGGTAATACAGTCTAGGGCTGACGAAACCATAGACAAATCTGTTACGGCCTCCTAGTCCGTGACTGTACAATTACGAAAAGTACTTAGAGGAAGAGGCAGTGGTCCGTCTTGTCGCTAATAGTGATTTCTTCTAGGCAAACTACCCATCCACTTTTAGTTATATCTATCTTAGATTAGTATATATGTAGCCGGTATCCTGTCTGAAACTATTCTGCATTTCTACTATTGGAGCCATCTGCAGATAAAACTGCTGTAGGTTGGTAGGTAATTCATAATTCATTTGATATAAAACTTATCAAAGTAAAGAACATAAATAAAAGTCCAGCCACCAACAAAGACAGTAGGTAGCAATCAAAACAAATTGATACGCGTTCATAAAATAAAAGGCATAACTGTACGTCGGGGGGGCGATTAATCAGAAGATATAAATTGAGCAAAAATTCAATAACACAACCCGTAATTCGATATCAGAAAAATGGCTCTGATAAAAAAAAAACGAATTCAACCTCTCGCGGCTGTATCGTTACGATTTATCGACATGTAAATCATTTTAATTGGCGCCAAAGGCATTTTTTAGTTTAATTGTCAGTTGTGCCGTTTTTTAACGGCAGCCACGGATATCTCTGTTACAGAGTACGGGGACGTTTATTTTATGGCTTCAGTATTTTTTTGTCTTAGTACGGTTTTTCACTACCTATCTCTTTTGCAGACAGAACATGGTTATTGGCTTGGCAGAGAGAGGCCAAACAATCAATAAGTATAATATACTTATAACTCTTCCGTTACTGACTGACTGACTGACAGACAACGCAGAGCCGAAACTACTGGGCGTAGCGGGCTGAAATTTTGCACGTAGGTTTCTTGGTGAGTATAGGGGAGCATTATGAAACAAATTCGGAACGAGAAAAAAAAGGGAATTTGGTGTTTATGAGAAATCTGCACTGGTGAAAGCGCGGGGCAGCCTCTAGTCCATCAAATAACGGAAGTAAGTAATAATGTTTAGCAAATTTACATAGCTATAATAAGGCATCCTAAATCCAAGCCTGTAGGTGGGCCTATTGCTGATGTCAATGGGTATGTAAGTATGTATGCTATGAGAATGAAAAACATTTTGAAATGTTATATACTTACTTACTCCTAATCTCAAAGATATATTAGATTACCATAATGACTTTGTAATATCAAAATGCTTTTCCTTTTCATAGCCATCAATCAAAAACGGCAATAGGATCACTGTAAGTATGTGTCCATGTAGGTAGGTATGTTCCTAACAATGTGCTGACTTTTACTTACTAATTTTAATAATAAATAACTGAGAACTTAATTACGTTTTTTCTGTAGAATTGGTGGAATCATTTTCCATACTTTATAATATTGTTATCTGTGGCAATAAAAAGCCAACGCAAAATTATTAAGGTTGTTACACACAAAATTATTCCGCACCATCGGCTTGCTTGTTTTAAATCACTAACGTTAGCTATTAGGCTGAATAATTAAAAAACATTTTCAGAAAGCAAAACTTAATTGTAGTAATTACACAGTATATAGTTTATTATATAACTAGTCGACCCGGCGAACTTCGTACCGATGTTGTGCATGTATTATACCTAAAACCGTTCCTCTTGAATCATAATAATCTTTAAACAAAAACCGCATCAAAATCCGTTACATAGTTTTAAAGATTTAAGCATACAAGCGATTTAGGGACAGAGAAATCGACTTTGTTTTATTATTATAATATAATGTAGTGTAGTGTAGTGTATACCTTGGGATACTGACTATTAATTGTTTCGAGCAGCCCAAGTTAAGGTACCTATTATATAAAATATTATAGAAATAAAACCTACAAAAAATTTGAAAAAAAATCATCTTTTCCCTCTTCATTATTTTGTATAAGTATTGGTCATCCTAAACACATTTTATATTCGGTAGCTAACTCCGCTTCCGCTATCGACCGTCAGAGTTAAACCTAATGACACCTTTATCGGAATGACAACTAAAGTTGCGTGTCAAAACGTAATAAACCATTTTGATGTTATCTCGGAGCGCAGTTATTATAATGTATGTATGCTGGCGTCCATTTTAGATCATTTGTTCAGGGAGCTATTATGAGTTGTCTTCATTATATATTGTTGCTCAGTTTTATGGTTTAAGTAATCGTTTTATACCATATTACTTGTACAGTCACGAACTAGGAGGCCGTAACAGATTTGTCTATGATAGACGGGTGGGTAGCATTTCGGTAAAGTACTTGCACGGAATCCACATCGCGGTGGGTTGCAGTTTAGGTCAGTACGAATTGATTTGGTTCAGTAAAATTTTGTCCTATGTCGCTGCGTTTTCGCGTTACAGCGGATTGAACTTGTCAAAAAAAAAACTATGCTAAATCATTTGCACGTGTCTGCCTTTGGGGTTCATGGTTACAATCATCTTGAAAACAAAGAAAATCGAAGAGGCAGACACTTAGGGCTCTGCGTTTTCATGTGACGCAGGGGCAAAAATGTAAAAAAAAAAAAACTCTACTAAATCATTTGCACGTGTCTGCCTCTGGGGCTCCTGATTACAGTCATCCTGTTAACACGTAAAATCGAAGAGGCAGACATCTAGGGCTCTGACTTTTGTAGTTATTAATTTTTGATTTTTTTTTTATGATTTAAAAAAAAAACCACAGACGTTGGCAGACGTGTATTTGCTCGCAGATTTTTAGTTGTACGACTGTTTGAAATTCACGGAATCAAGGCAATGCGGGTATTCATATGGAAAAGGTTGTCCTGGGGCGTTATTTTTGTCACTTTTTACAGAGCAGTAAGATTAATATTTGTCAATCGACACGGTATGCTTCAAAGTTGGAGATCATTTCAGAAATTCATACTAATATATCCCCTTGTTTTTTTTTCAGAAAAATCCACCGGTTAGCTGTAATCATCAGCCCCAGAAGCAGACAATGTGCAAATAAATGATTTAGTATAGTTTTTTTTAATTTAAAATTTTTGAAAAGTTGTCTATTGAAAACTCAGGGCCACAATATTGGCAGACTATTTTTCCTAAGTCCTTCTCATTTTTTTTACTTCATAATATACACGTCTGCCAAGCGTGCAAATCATATAATATTTTTTTTAAACAACAAAAAATTTCAAAAATTAATAACTACAAAAGTCAGCGCCCTTGATGTCTGCCTCTTCGATTTTACGTGTTGACAGGATGGTTGTTATCATCAGCCCCAGAGGCAGACACGCGCAAATGATTTAGTAGAGTTTTTTTTTTTACATTTTTGAGACCTTGTCAATTGAAAACGCAGGGCTACCATGGTGGCAGACGCTGTCCTTGATGTTTGTTAGGGTTTTATTATCGCTATTAATAGCGTCTGCTAAGCGTGCAAATAATTTTTTTTTTTTTAATCATAAAAAAAAATCAAAAATTAATATCTACAAAAGTCAGCGCCCTAGATGTCTGCCTCTTCGATTTTACGTGTTGACAGGATGGTTGTTATCATCAGCCCCAGAGGCAGACACGTGCAAATGATTTAGTAGAGTTTTTTTTTTTTTAAATTTTTGAAACCTTGTCAATTGAAAACGCAGGGCTACCATATTGGCAGACGCGGTCCTTAATGTTTGTTAGGGTATTATTATCGCTATTAATAGCGTCTGCCAAGCGTACTTATTATTTAGAAATTTTGCTCGCCACCTCCCTATCCAAAAGAACAAGAGCTATTTTGCAATACAGAAAAACCGGAAGTGTTACGCCGATCGTGTCCGCCACTGTAGGTAATCATGTTTTTTTTTATTTTAGAGCTTATTTTTTTAAGTACATTAAGTAGGTACAGTGGCGGTCTACGTCGGCGTAACATTTCCGGTTTTTTGTATTGCAAAATAGCTCTTGTTCTAAGGTAAAACAGTCTAGGGCGCACGAGACCATAGACAAATCTGTTACACCCTCCTAGACCACCACGCCACTGTACTTAGTCACCCAAAGAATTGTTAAATTAAAGTTGCAATGAGCAAACACATAGCTTTCTTTAGAACTGATGCTCCCTGGGACCAAAAAGTTCTGACTGGAAGACGCAGAGTAGGCAGACCTCCACATAGTGGTCTGACGACCCGGTGAAGGTTACAGGAGTTCACCTAAGGTTCGCTCAAGACCAGTCGGTATGGTAGTCTGTGGGGGAGGCTTCCCTGTAGGCAAACTCTGATTACCGCTATATAAGTAGGTATGCCTATCTTAACGGTTTCGTCGGCGGCAAAATAGTGTAGGTAGGGTAAGTATGACAGCTTTGTTAGTTCAGGGGGTATGTTTTCTTTAAACTAAATTTGTTAGACTTGTGATTTTGTATTGTGAGCGACTTCATTAACTATTGCCGCTTTAACAAAGGCAAATTCTATTACACGCCCAAAAAAAAGCAATGGTTAATGAAGTCGCTTACAATACAATATACCTAACTGAATATAATCGATCGAATTTAGTTAAGAATGTTGAAAATTGTGCTTTATTTCCATCATTTAAATAGGTACCTTACCAAGTTACAAGCCAAGTTAATGTTTCACTGTTTGGTGGGCAAAGGCCTGCCCCCCATTAGTCAAGTCTTCCGATCTTGTGCCAACACCGGCTCCGGCCAGTTCTCGAGGTGAGAGTCGAGATCGTCCCGCCATCTCCTTCTTGGTCTTCAAGAAGGTCTTGGTTCAAGCGGCAGACGTGACCAGCCCAGTTCCACTCGATTACATAGGATGTAACTCTACAATGTAACTTCCTACTTTACATAGAATAAAAAACTTTTATCGTCTGATCACGTCGATCACGTCTGTCTATAAAACTAATGAAGTTATAGTATGATGTACAGTGGCGGACTCGATCGGCGTAACACTTCCGGTTTTTCTGTATTGCAAAATAGCTCTAGTTCTTTGGTAATACAGTCTAGGGCTGACGAAACCATAGACAAATCTGTTACGGCCTCCTAGTCCGTGACTGTACGTACGTAATTACATAAGTTTTAAATGTTGTTATCATCACCATCATCTCAGCTGAAAGAAAGTGAAAGTGGCTACTGCTGGACACAGGCCTAGACCAGTCATTGACGCAAAGACAAACTTTTGTTTAAAAATCGCTATTAAAAAAAAAAAAAACAACTTACGTACCTTTTTTCTACGTTACGCAATAACAAATTTGTTAGATTATTAACTTACTAAAACCAATCTGAATTAAGATCATAAACTTTTTGCCTCACTCCACAATAAAGTGGTCGTCCGATAATTGCAAAGTAATTTACACCGAATCGCAATAAAATCGCCTCAATGTTTAGTTATTTACATAAATTAACAACATCTACATTTAATTACGTTATTCCTTCGACTGACTTCAATTGAAGAATATTTTTTCGATAATTCACAATTATAATTGTTATTTATTAGATCGCTAATGGCGGCTAATTGCTGAGCAGTCCATAAAATAAGTCGGGAAAATGCACGCAACTTTTTAAGGTTCCGTAAAAAAAACATAATTAGTAAAATAAATGTCAATCAAGCAAAACCGGCCGGTATGATGATCTGTGATGATTAATCCTTTAACTCCTCGGGGAGCATAGGGCCTCAACAGGTCTTCCTCCAGACTTCTCTGTCCTGCGCTCTTTCTTTGGCGTCGGTCCAGGTCATCCCTGCCGCCCTGAGTTCTGTCATGATAGAACGCTTCCAGGTTTCAGCGGGACGACCCTGTCTTCTTCGGCCGAAGTTCACTGATGATCTGTGCTGTGGGGAAAAGCCTATGTCCAGCAGTAAATTTTTTTGAAACGATGATGATTCAACAAAGTTCGCCTGAAGAAATTATTTTAACTTTACATAATTTACCAAAATTAATTATAACATTCTCAGATAAATTAGTTGGTTGAATGCTTTTTGTAAATTGATTGATTCCTTGATTGTTTTTTTTTTTATACTTTTATTCAGTTTAACATTACATTATAAGTATACATTGGGCCGCATTTGGTAATACGCAGTAAGTATACATGGTTACTTTTATCGTGGAGAAAAATTTAACACACGGTAAGCATAGTTATTACAGGACTGAACCCTAAAAAAATAATTAAAAAATAACTATTCGTGCTCACTTGAGGTAGGTAAGTATACCTACTTTGAAAGTTTTTGTAAAAAAAAACTAAAAACGATGTGTAGCATAGCATCAGAGCAATGACCTACGTTGGCTTAGAGCTGGTGCCAGAAGAGGCAGGGGGTGGAGGGTATAGCGCAGGGAGGTGTACAGTGACGGACTAGGAGGCCGTAACAGATTTGTCTATGGTTTCGTCAGCCCTAGACTATATTACCAAAGAACAGAGTTATTTTGCAATACAAAAAAAACCGGAAGTGTTACGCCGACCGTGTCCGCCACTGTACCTACAATGCGTCCATCAGCCTTAAATATGTTTTTTTTTATTTTTGAAATTAATGGTGGGAGATGGTTTTTTACATATACGCGAATTAAAACTTTATTAAAAATGAATACTTTCGCCAGAATAAAATAAAAAACCGAAAAAAATTTGAATTTCGCGCCATACCAAGAGTTACCGCCTTAAGTATTGATATAAACTATTGTATTGATTGATTGAATGATTTAATAAAATTACCTACTTATGCAAAACGCAAAACAAAACAGACACAAATAAAATTAAACCCAGCAAATATCTAGGCTGCACGGTCTGCAGCCTTTGCCTTTCCATAAGCTGGTTATTATGAAACAACAACAACGGACTGCTTGACGGGAAATGTGAGGAACATGTCGGGCCTTTTTTTGTCAATTTGCTAAATTAGTTTTCCGTGGCTATTATTGTGCTAGTGTGGTGGAAAGTGTAATAATGTGCCCTTTATGGAAAAGAGTGTAGTGAAGTGAGAAATAAAGGTTGCCGCTCCCGAATATTTCTGATCGATGTCCCGTGAAGTAGTCGGTGTGAACATTGAAATGTGAGACCACCCTCACATTTCAATGGGTTAGGTTAGGATCTTAGGCTAAGAAAACAAAGTATTAAACTACCTACAGAAGACTTGAATTACTAAGAAATAAACTACTGAAGACTTGGCTGTATGGACTAAGTTCCTTTGCCTGCCCAGAATGGGCGAATTATATATATATAAAAAAATAACAACAACAACCCAGAAAATAATATGTTTAAAATTTAAGCCCACCTACGCTAATTTGTGAACTTGACATTGGCAAAATACCTACTCCTCTAAAGTCAAGTCCATTAAATTTTAATTAATGGACTTGATTCCACTTTTTTGTTTAGCCACTTCTAGCGGTTTTTTTTACACGCTGTTTTTTTTCAAAATTTACATAAGCGAATTTTTTTTCCGAAACGGCAACACTGCGCCGCGCGCAGATGTCATAGAATCTAGTTGGTCTGTGGGTGGATGTGATTTCTTGTCGACAACAAAACGAAACGTTTCTTGTTATTGTGATTTTATAACCTAAAATCTTCTTGTTCCTTTACCAAAAACTTCGTTGAATAGTCGTCGTTGGGTAAGTACCATATTGTATAATAAACGGGGCTGCAAAAAAAGCAATCCAGAATAAGATTTGACAACCGTCCTTTTATAAACTTGATAAGGTAACAAATTTTTGGTTACCTATATTGTTGTTTACATCAATTCTCTCTAGCTTTCTAAGTCTAACTCTAGTGGCTGTATACGGACGCCGGTAAAGGCGAATGGTATATTTGTCTGTGGTTTTGTTGCTCTTGCTCGATCTCAAAAATTAAATAGCTGATCTCGCCTTTTGTCAATACATATTAGGTTATAATAAGGTATAAGTTGGGGTAAGGTCGGACGTGAATACGTGATAGAAGACCGTATGAACTAATTTCTGATGTAACCCCCGACGAAAAAACAGAGGGGTTTTATAAGTTTAATGTGTGTATCTGTCTGTCTGTGTATCGTAGTCTGTGGCATCATAGAACTCAAACGGATGAGCCAATTTCATAGATAATTTTAGCCCGAGTGTTCTTAGCCATGTTTCATGAAAATCAGTTCAGCCGTTTGATGAGCTGAGCTCTTTTCTAGTAGATGAGAGGATCAAACTGGCTTCCTTGTGTAGGATCAATTCGAAATTTGGTACCGTGTTACCAATAAAATTCAAAGTATAAGCCATTTGAACATAATCAGCTCTTAAATAGTGGATGAGGTGATCTCACTATCTTCAATATGTCCTATCAATTTAAAACATGGTATCATGTTACTTCAATGATGTATTGAAAGTTTATGGTATGCCAACCATGACCTAATCAGCTGAAGATTATTGTTGAAGTTATTATGTTACTAGAAATCCGTCCGATATTACCCCAACGGGCCATAAATGTGTGTGTGAAATGGTGATGACGGGCGCTGACACGTCTCCTTGTACAGTGGCGGTCTAAGTCGGCGTAACACTTCCGGTTTTTCTGTATTGCAAAATAGCTCTTGTTCTTTGGTCGATACAGTCTAGGGCGCACGAGACCATAGACAAATTTGTTACTCCCAGTCGTTGACCGCCACTGTACTACGTGTTTTTTTTTTGATAGTAAGTAAGTACTTACTTACTTTTTTCTCCAAATAAAATTTATAAAATTGGATAAAACAATAGCCTGCTGATGTAAACTATAATACCATAATACCTTTATCAAGTTTTTAATAACAAATAGGGTACTTAAGCTGTTCCACTATTAATGTCATTGTTTAATTTTAGAGCCTAAATACAATATTTTAAGCATTGAAAGACACCGATTTAGTTTTTACATGGATTTCATTGTTTTAAATGGTGTAAAATACCAAGAATAGTTTTATTTTACCCGTAAATTGTTAACCATGGCCAAGGATGGAACGGCCTACCTTATGAATGTATAACTTTATTTTGTTGCAGATTTAATATTTGGACACAAGTATATGCCCTACTAATATCTGGACCTGTAGACCTTGCGATCATCCAAAAATTATTTAAATCCGTTTTTTTTTTAATTTCCTCTTCACATTACCAAATTTGCCTATCATAGAAGCTTTTTATCTAAATCAATTTCAGTGCTTGAAATAAACTGGGTGCTGAATTAAGTAGGGAAGATAATTTATTTTAGAAAAATAAAAAAAATAATGGCATATGTAAGGTGCTGTTTAATTCACGGCTGCAAAAATGATATGCGTACAAAAAAATCCGGGATAAAATTTCACAGCATACGAACCAAAAATTTTAAAAGGTAAAAACTTTTTATTATTATTGTTTACTTGTTTCCATCTGACGGACCGTATAAGCCGCGCACATAAAGAAAAGATTTCCAAATGGTTGCTCTTCTTAACTCTTCCCTCATACTGATATACGCGAGATAGCATGCGTTTCCGCCATATTTAAATATTTTCTTTAAGCGCGCGGCTTATACCAACCGCGCTTAGTCGACACTTCGACAAACTCAACTCGGTTGAGTGAGACTTAACTTCACACGGTCGGCGGTTGGCGATGTAAGTATAGTACCTACTCCAAAAGTGATAATACGCATATAAATCTTGGGTTATGTTCGACTACACTCGTATTCCCCGCTTAGTACAGTCACGGACTAGGAGGCCGTAATAGATTTGTCTATGGTTTCGTCAGCCCTAGACTGTATTGCCAAAGAAGAAGAGCTATTTTGCAATAAAGAAAAACCGGAAGTGTTACGGCGACCTAGTCCGCCACTGTACGTAAATGCCCTATTCCGGAAATGGACACCGAGTGCTAAAAGGACTCATTCCAGAAAAGACTCATTCTTAAAAATACTGATTCCGAAAATGACTTAGTACAGAAAGGACTCATTCCGGAAAGGACCTATTCATAAAAATAATTCATTCATAAAATGGCTTAAGAGCCAGTTTACCGCGATGCTAGCGCCATTCTCGAAAAAAATTTATATCTTCTAAACTAAGGCAAATATCAGAAATGTGGCACAGTATGACACTAGATAATCTTGCTTTGTATTTTTAGAGCACAGTAAAGTAGTTCTAACTTAAAATAACAAAATTAAAAACAAATTGTTTTCTTTAATTCAACAGCTATACAACAGTGCCCTAAAAATACTAGGCTACATTATCTAGTGTCATACTGTGCCACATTTTTGATATTTGCCTTAGTTTAGAAGATATTAGTTTTTTTCGCGAATGGCGCTAGCATCGCTGTAAACTGGCTCTTAAAGTGTGTAAATGATAAGATAGCAATAAAAAAGCAATTTTAAATCATAATTTAAAAATATTTATTTTTATAAACATAATGCATATTTATTTATTAACTATAAATGCTAACAGTAAACCCTTAACGCACTTATTGCTATTAACTACATTTATATAATAAATCAATATATATAAAACTCTTCCGTTACTGACTGACTGACTGACTGACTGACTGACTGACTGACTGACTGACTGACTGACTGACTGACTGACTGACTGACTAACTGACTGACTGACTGACAGACAACGCAGAGCCGAAACTACTGGGCGTACAAAGCTGAAATATCGCATGTAGGTTCCTTAGGGAGTGTAGGTGAGCACTAAGAAAGGATTTCCCGAAATTCCCACGGGAACGGGAAAAAACGGGATTTTTGTGTTTATGAGAAATCTGCGCGGGAAATATCGCGGGGCAGCCTCTAGTATTATATATTATTTAAAAAAATAATTAAACATTCTAAAAATTAATAACTGGTAAGATTAATTGTTCTTCTAATTTAGGCATGCTATCAAAAAATATATCAACTTCGTAAAAAAACCTTAATAAGCTTATTATTAAGTTTGACAGCTCGTGGAGTGGGTGCATTTCTGGCATGTAGAGTTCGAAACTCGGATACCGTGGCCAGAAGCATACGGGTTGCCAGCTTGAGTACAAAGAGCGCTAGCTGGCAACCCTACGCTGAACTCGCTCTATAAGGACGGCATATTTAGCTTTAATGTATAATCATCTAAGCATAAACATGTTAAACTTGACTTTTTTGTTGACTAAAATTGATAAACGAATAAATAATTAAAAAACATATTTTGATGCACTTTTTCGAGCGTCGGAAGACGATATGTATCTAAGGTGGTTAAGTGCATCTTCTTTTTTGCGTAATTTAGTGGGATTGAGTTTTATGTTCGGGTGTTTCCGTGAAAACGACAAGTATCGAAGTTCTACATGCGCATTATTAATTTGGGTGTACTGTACAACGTGCGGTCGACGTCTCGACTGCAGCCGACCGCGTGAAGTGTCTCAACACGACCACATGCGGTTCATATCGACTGCGTGAAATTGATAAATGCTGCATGCAGTCGAACGCGGTTGAGTATAGCAGTGCACATATGAACCGCATGCAGTCGAGATTTACTTCACGCGGTTGGCAGTTGGCGATGGACAGCGTGCGATAAACGCTACTCGACTGCAGCCGACCGCGTGAAGTTCATATCGATTGCGTGAAGTCAATATGGACTGCGCGTAGTCGAAATACTCAACCGCGTGCAGTCGAGCCTTCTTCTTCGTCGACTGCGCGCCAGGTTACCAAGCGTGCTGACGAAAGATCTGGCAGAAATATAAAAACTTTCTACTTGAATCAATCTATCTGTAAAAAAAAACGCATCAAAATCCGTAGCAGTTTTTTTACCGACTTCAAAAAAGGAGGTTATCAGTTTGAACTGTATGTATGTATGTTTGTCCGGGATTATCTCGAGTTTGACTGAAACGATTTTGATGCGGTTTTCACAAAAGTAGGTTTAGTTTTACATTCAGGAGAAGGTTTTTTAGTAACTTTTTTAACCGACTTCAAAAATGAGGAAGTTCTCAGTTGATGTAATGTGTCAGTTTATTGAAGGTGGTTTTTTTTTTTTATTAATAGAAATTATTTTAAATCTAATTTCTGTTATTAAAAAGTGTGATATTTTATTAAACTTCTAGAAGAACCTCTTAAAATAAGAACTTAGTTTTTCGGTCCTAGTTTTTATGTACGTACCTTAATAAAAAAAAATATGCAACCTTCGTGTTGTCCCGATGCTGGTCAAAAGCCTTCCCCCTTTTCTTCCACTTTGTGCCAGAATGAAGCTCAATAATAGTGGAACACCGATAAAGTGTAAAATTCTTATTGCAGATTTCTTATTTGGATAAAAGCATGTGGACCAATAGACCGAGATGTCATTAAAAGATTAATAGAATTACGTGAGCGTGTATATAATTATTATATTTGTTCTATACATTTCAAAAAATCTGCCTATGTAAACAAACTTTTAAAACTACATGCAGTGCCTGAGATAAACTTGCCACCGGGTGTTCAAATATCTGAAGAGGATTTACTTTCAATGAAGAACATGGAAGTAAAAAACATAAAAAAACGAGCTGAAGGATCGGGAAAACGGTGCTTAGTATATGGCTGCACAAGTGTAAAACAATCCGGAATTAATTTTCACAGCCTACCAGCTAAAAATTGGGAAAGGTAAAAAACGATTTGATTATTGTCTGAGCTCAAGACTTTACCGTTAGTCAAGTCTCTGAAGTACATTCAATCGACTTTTAATCGTATTATTATATTTATAACCATGATAAAATTCTTGTTACAGATTTAATATTTGGCTAAAGGCATGTGGACCATTAGATCAAGAGTTCGTCAAAAGATTAGTAGTCAACCGACAAAAATATAGAGATTGTTTAGGTTCTTATTTTAGAAATTACGGTGTTTGCACGTTACACTTCAAAAAATCTTCCTTTTATACAAACGAAAAATTAAAAGAACATGCAGTTCCTGAGATAAACTTACCACCGGGTGTTGAAATATCTGAAGAGGAATTACGTTCAATAAAAAACACGTGTGAAAAAAATATAAAAAAACGTCCTGAACGAAAAAGATCAGCAAAACGGTGCTTAGTATATGGCTGCACAAGTATAAGACAATCCGGAATTAATTTTCACGGCCTACCAGCTAAAAATTGGGAAAGGTAAAAAAACGTTTTGATTATTGTCTGAGCTCGGTGGGTCAAGACTTTACCGTTAGTCAAGGCTCTGAAGTACATTTAATCGTATTATTATCGACTTCGTTAAGCATTACCGCTTGAACAAAGTAGATTTCTGTTACACTCCCAAACAAATCAGCAATGGATAAATACTAATGTGTAACAAAACTAAGTTTATCGTGTGTGTGTAGTGTGTGACACGTTAGTAGTAACCCAACAAGCATTTTAGTCATATTATCGAATGGTTATAAGATATTAAGTTATATAAACGTTTTATAATGGTGAACTTCGCAATGAATTGTTTTGTAGAAGAACATTGTTTGACTTAAAAGTCCTATAAGATTTTGTCCTATAAAAAAGTTGTGTGAACAATATAGCGACTATTTTATGCGAATTATTAGAGATGGGCCGAAATTCGTTTTACATTCGGTTTAACCGAATTTCGACAGCTTGAGCAGAATTCGTCATTCGGCAAAAATTCGGTTCCGAACATTCAGTACTATATAAAAACCTTTTCGCACTATGCATGAAGGTAAATAAATCAATTGTGCCTATCATATTATAAGCTAGGTGTTACCAGAGACAAAAATAACTTTTAATCGTACGTAGCATAAAGTCGTTTTTGTCGCAAGCCGCAGCAAGCATCTAGGCGAATTATTCGCATTTAAAGGTTATTTTTGTTTTCTTTTACTATCCGCAACAGACAAACAGCTTCGCGCCATGTCTCTTCTAATTAACCAGAGCTAAAAGTTAAACAATATTAACTTCGCGGTTTTGTTTGGAACATTGGTATGTACAGTTCTATAATTATTTTCCACTTCAAGTTATATAAAATAGGCCTAAATTTATTTTAATTTTTTTCTGTTAATTTTTTATTCCGTATAATTTTAACGTTTATACGACCAAAATGTTTGTTGGGAAATTTTGAAAAAAAATTCCACCCACTAACAGTGTTACTCGATGATATTTTTTTTCTAAATTTCATACTAACGAGTCACAGTGTTACACTTGGGGGTGTGACAGGTTGGGAACAAATAACCTAGTATTTTTAGGGCACTGTTGTATAGCTTTTAGGTAAAATACCAAAGAAATCTACAGAGTGTTGCTAAAAACAGCAACTTTTGACAACAATCACTAGCTTTCTTAGGTTTTAAACCTTAAAGCTATACAACAGTGCCCTAAAAATACAAGGCTTCATTATCTAGGGGAATACTGTTTCACATTTTTGATATTTGCCTTAGTTAAGAAGATACAATTTTTTTTCGCGGGCGGCGCTACTTTAGCTGTGCTGTGCCTCTTTAAGTTTTTTATTAACCATGATAAAATTCTTGTTACAGATTTAATATTTGGCTAAAGGCATGTGGACCATTAGATCAAGAGTTCGTCAAAAGATTAATATACAACCGACAAAAATATAGAGATTGTTTAGGTTCTTATTTTAAAAATTATTGTGTTTGCACGTTACACTTCAAAAAATCTTCCTATTATACAAATGAAAAATTAAAAGAATATGCAGTTCCTGAGATAAACTTACCACCGGGTGTTGAAATATCTGAAGAGGAATTACGTTCAATAAAAAACACGTGTGAAAAAAAAATAAAAAAACGTCCTAAACGAATAAGACCAATAAAAAACACGTGTGAAAAAAATATAAAAAAACGACCTGAACAAATAGGATCGTCAACACGGTGCTTAGTATATGGCTGCACAAGTACAAAACGATCCGGAATTAAGTTTTACATGTTACCAGCAAACAATTGGAAAAGGTAACACACAAACGTTCTGATTATTGTCTGAGCTGGGGGTCGACACTTCCTTCATTTAATTGCATATTGGTAATTGTTAGCGACTTAGTTAAGCATTACCGCTTTAAGGTGGTTTATTTATTTATTCGTATGGCTGCACAGAATACGCTAGTACTAGCATGTCAAAGGCAGATGTCCAGGTTTCTTAGCCAGTTGGCTGCGTCGGCCGTAAGAGTGACGAAGTCATCAGCGTCGCCGGGGTAAGCTCGCCGGGGGCAGTCGCGCGCGATGTGCTCCGCGGTCTGGGACTCGGTCCAGCCGTACAGGTGCTTGTACTGCGCGCTTCGCCCATGGCCCTTGCGGATCCTGTTTAGGGTGCACCACTGGCGGCGAGGTAGGTCAGCGCCCGGGAGCGATTCGCCAGGCTTGATGAGGGCACCAACACTCGAGCCCATCATTTTATCACTCCACATGCGGTTTCATTCCACCTTCGGGTTAAAGCATTCTTGGTTTAGGCGCTGGGAAAGACTACAAGGGGCATGGCGGGATTTGAGTCGCTGAGTTTCGGGCTGCAGAAATTCATTGTGGCAGGGCAGGCTCTGTGTGTAACCTCTCGATTTTTCGGAACTCTCTCATCAAAGCTATCCTGCGTCTAATTTCAGGAGGTGCAATATTACTCAAGACAGGAAGCCATGGTGTTGGGGTTAACTTGAGGGTCCCAGAAATACAGCGCATGTATTTGTTCAGTTCAACATCCACGAGGCCACAGTGTGCACTTTCTAGCCAGACTGGTGCACAGTATTTAGCTGAGGGTAAGAGCTGTTGCGCGTAGACAATTAGCTCAGGCGCCCAGGTTCTTCAGGTTTTGAAGAACCTTCCTAGCTTATGCAGGTCATCGGATAACGTTGTTTCCAGGTTTGCGAAATCATTACTTTGAGTTACCAGGGCGATATCGTCGGCGTAGACAAATTTTCGACTGTTGGTTTCTGGTAGATCGTGGATGAACAAATTGAACAAGGTCGGGGCCAGGACGGAGCCTTGCGGTAAGCCGTTGCTGAGTTTTCTTTGTCCACTGACCCTGTCGCCAAGGTGAACTGTGAAACTTCGGTCGGTGAGCATGCTAGATATCAAATGAACAATTTTCAAGTTAGGCACAACAGACATCAGTTTGTACAGCAAGCCCTGTCTCCACACGGTATCGTAGGCGGCCGAAAGGCGGCTGCTCGCGACTTGAGCCCCTTCTGGAAGTCGGACTCAATGTGGGTGGTAAGAGCCAACACCTGATCGCAGCAGCTACGGCCCGGGCGGAAGCCAGCCTGTCCTACGGATATCACTGCCTCCATCAGAGGTGATATGCGATGAAGAATGAGCCTTTCAAGTAACTTGTAACAGTTGCTGAGAAGGGAAATTGGACGATAGCTTGAAGGGTCTGAATCCATCTTATATGGCTTTAATATAGCTATTATTTTAGACTTCCCTGAAAGCCCGAGACAACGTCCCCAGCTCAAGAAAGTCAGTGAATAATACTGACAACCAGTTTCGAGCCCTTGGCCCTATGTTGATCAGGAATTCGTTATAGATTTTTTCATATCCTGAAGCCTTGCTGGTGTTTAGGTTTTTGAGAGCGCGGGCCACCTCATCAGCTGTAAAAGGGCTCGCCAGGCGTTCTTCTGATTGTAAGTTGTCTTTTAGCATCTTGTATAGGCCTTTGATTCGCTTCGTTTCAACTTTATCACTTTTGGCTCTGGATGTGGAGATAATTTTATTAGCACTGGCATTGGGATGTATGGCATCAGCTGTAAAACTAGGGTGCGTAGGATTCTTGCCCGTAAGTTTATTCAGAATTCGCCAAGCTTTTCTGCTTGATCTTTTAAAGTCGATGCGATCGTTCGTATCCTTTCATTTATTAGAGCGGTTTGTGTCCAATGATTGGAGAAGTTCAACGGCCACATCGCAGTCACCTGTTTCTGTGTACTCCTTGTACAGTTGACTATCACTTTCCCTGCTCCAGCCGGGGATGTATTGTTTGCGATATCCTCTGGGGATGCAACATTTGGCTGTCTTGATTATGAGTCCCACAAAGCGTTTATAGTGTGTTCACATTGTAATACAACGTTTTTTGAAGACAGACCTACTAATTTTGTGTTTGAGGACATAATTTAATTTGGAAAGACTTACCCTCTTATTCATAAAAACTTAAAGAGCATTTTAGTTATTTGACGTATGTCAATTTAGACTGGGTGACACGTATTTACCATACACCAAACCAGAGAAGTAGACCTCCAGTAACGCTACTTAAAATCTACTGTATCTTTATGAATAAGACGGTTAGACTTTAGATTTTCGTTTTTTAAAGGCTGAGTTACCGATTTTGTGTATAATCAAGGAACTTGATTTTTTGCCCTTTACCCCTTAGACACAAAATCAGTAGGTCTGTCTTCAAAAAACTTTAGCTTGTCTGTGCCTCTTTAAGTTTTCTAATAACTATGATAAAATTCTTGTTACAGATTTAATATTTGGCTAAAGGCATGTGGACCATTAGATCAAGAGTTCGTCAAAAGATTAGTAGACAACCGACAAAAATATAGAGATTGTTTAGTTTCTTATTTTAGAAATTACAGTGTTTGCACGTTACATTTTAAAAAATCTGCCTTTGCACCGCCTAACTTCCGTACATTAAAATCACATGCAGTGCCTGAGATTAACTTACCACCCGGTGTTGAAATATCTCAAGAGGATTTACTTTCAATGGAAAACTTGAAAGAAAAAATTAAAACAAAATTACAAAAAAATAAAAATCCGAAAGATAAAATCAAAAAAAATCAAAATAGAAATAAAAAAGCTGATCTAACAAAAGGAGAATTACTAAGAGATAATATTTTGCAAAATAAAAGCAAAGGAAATAAGTCTGCAGCTGTGTCAAACGAGAAAAAAGAAATAAATAATAAAAGTAATAACACTTTAAAAAACAAAACAAAAGAAAGAATCACTGCGAAACAAAAAAAAGTAAAAACTGCTACTACATCTACTAACAACATTCAAAAACTGTTTCCTGTAGACAATTTTGAACAAACTGATTTTAAAACAGAATCATTTAGTACGACCGAAATGACATTGGTTGCAGAGGTCAAAACCGAGAATGCTGAAAATGATAGTAAAGATTTTGACGAAATTTCTAATACAACGGAACATGTATGTAAAGATAATTTTGCCGATTTCACTCAGACTTGCGTAAGCAAAGTCGAAGTTTTGAGAAATTATGACGATGAAATGATTGACCCCGATGAATATTTCAGAGGCGTTCTACAAGAAGCTTCAAATAATCAAACCATATCTAAATACCATAAGGTAGATACTTTTGATTCATATCAATTGACAGACACTGATATTGATTCCGATACAGAAAATTTTAGTGATACTTCAGACTGCATTGTACAAAATAGTGATACAAATAAAAAAACATCTCAATCGAGAGAAAAGATAAAGAAATCAACGTTAAAGTCAATGTTTTACACTATCTGCTCAAAATTACTCAAAGACCACATCAAAAGCCACCAAGAAAAGTGCATTTATATAAGCGATCACGTTTCGTTTTACGCAAGTGATACTAAAGTAAGAGCACACTCGCCACTCTACAATTTTGTCTTCTACTGTCACAAGTTAAATGCTGTGTTCGACAAAACTGTCAGAAATGTTGCTAACGGAAACTTGGAACTAAGTTTGTTTGAGAACTTGAACAAAGTCAAGTTTGAATACAAGCCGTGCTCGTGCTTTCCAATGCACAGGTTGCTGAAGACTTTTATCAGTTTAAGGTTAATGAGTTATAAGAAAAATATTTCCATTATTTAATGTTTTGATAAGTTGCTACAGCTAATTCAGCCGATAATTGTGATTTAATTTATTTTATTTGATAGATGTTTTGATTTTCTCTGTGATTTTAAAATTAAAGAATTAATTTAAAATCAGACAATGCTTGTTTCTTTTTAATATGGGCACAGATTACTACCTATGGGCCCATTTAAACAGGGTTCCTATGCTTAATTACATATAAATTATGCTACCTAAATTTAGTTTACTTTACCAAAAAAAATGGTGTGAAATTAAAACAAAAAAAACAGCTGTGTCATGTGTCATACATATTTGTACAATCGGCTGACGGGGTCAATGGACGCGACAGCTAATTTTTGTTTTGAGATTCTGCCCCATGTTGCTAAGAAAGTTTTAGCGTGACGAGGTGAGCGTCTGCGGCCGCGGCTTGGCGAAGACTGGTCGGCGGCGCGAGCGCGTGGCCGGCCGGCCGACTATGTTTTCGTTTCGAGAACAATCGCGGGCGGCGGATCGAGTCAGGGCCGGATTCAAGGGACCCTTGAAGTGGGGTACCCACAAATCTTTTTTTTCTATTCCTTTTAAGTATTTCTTACCGGGGACATAGAGCTCGAACTATAACCTTCCAGCAAAAAATTAAAAAAAAAAAAAAAACTTTATTCAATCAGGATAGAAGATATCACTTATTGAAAGTCAATTTGACTACATCTAATCTAATTGCTATTGATAACTTAATTGGTAAAGTATCCTATACTGTGAGAGGCGAGGTAGTTCAGGGTGCCCGGCAATAGGCTCAGGCGAACAAGTGTTGCCTTGCCTTACGACAATGGTCAGTTCACCAGTATTGCGCCTGCTGCTCTAGTGAATCCCAGTTTGGTCGAGAGAGGCGGCTTTCTGGTCCACTGGGCAGCGCCAGTTTTGTCTCGGTCGACCTCTCCTACGACTTCAGACTTCCAGTTGGGCTCCATCTGAAAGCAGCTTTGCGTAGGTTTTCTTCGGCTCTCTGTTGAAATACCTCTCCTTTGTTAATATGGTTAGGAGACTTGACCGCAAGAGGCATTGCTTGCTACAGATTACTAAATAGTTACTAGCATTGCTAACTCACAACATTTCGAACAACGCAACGTCAGTAGTTAAGATTCGTTACCTACTTTACTACCTACCCATAAAACCACGCCTCGAGTTGCAATCGGGCTGGTAATGTATAATCATAATATACGTCTGCTAATAACAAGACCATTTTAATATTTATTGCAATGCAACCGTTTTTATGAGTTAGAACTAAAGCTTGTCGTACACTGAAGCGAAGAATTAGGGAGAAGAGATATACTGGGTGTTTCTGACAAGGCGGTAATAAATCAAAGGGATTCTGCTCACCATAACTAACAACTTTCCCCAAGGCACATGGGTCGAAATCTCAAAAAAAAATTACTTACATCTGTTCCATACATTGGTTCGATCAGCAGACGGGGTCAATGTACGGGACAGCTGATTTTTGCTTTGAGATTTTGACCCATGTTGCTTTGGGAAAATTGTTAGGTATGGTGAGCTGAATACCTCTTTTTATTTATTACCGCCTTGTTTAAAATTACCTATCTTAGTTAAGACGATATACGCGAAATAAATCAAACGACCGAGAATCAAAGGTTGTCCTTTTCCCTCAAACATACTGAGGGAAAAGGACAGTCATATGTCAGTCGCCCACATCGGTTTTACTACATTTTATTCGAAAAAGTAATAAATATTAAATATCTTTTTAATTATTTTTTAAATCAAATTTAAATTAAGTACCAGAATTTAATTTTTTTTATTATCATTATTCCTATGTAGTTTCAACAAAAACTAGTTAGTAATTTCGAAGAACTAGCTATTAATCATAAAAATTACATGAACATTTCCACAATTAAATAACCGTTGCTGCTTTTCATAGGGCATGCACTTGTTGTGGCTCTCAAAAAGCAGCAATGGTAATCGAATGCCATGATGTTTTACACGTTCAAAAATCTATTACACATACCTAAGCTTCACATCAATAACTATACCTAAGAGGCATAGCACAGCTAAAAGTAGCGCCACCCGAGAAAAAAAATAATAAATCTTCTAAACTAAGACAAAAGAGTATCAAAAATGCGAAATAAGTACTTAGTATTCCACTAGATAATGCAGCATAGTATTTTTAAAGCACTGTTGTATAGCTTTGAGGTTAGAGACCTCAGAAAGCTACAGAGTATTGCTAAAAATGGCCACTTATGGCAACAATCAGTAGCTTTCTTTGGTAATTTAACCTTAAAGCTTTACTTAAAGAAGATACTTATTATTTTTTTCGCGAGTGGCGCTACTTTATTTGTACTATGGCTCTTAACAATACTTATCTAATGAGGTTTTAACTTTCAAATTGATATAACGATTTGGTGTATGAGTTAAACAAATATTGAAGCACGCGCAAGTATATTTTGTGTTAAGTGGTATTGAAAATTGTGGGGCAACATAAGTGTTAAATGCTTCTATTGAACATGTTAACTGGAGGTAAGTATAGTCTGCTAACCTAAATACATGAAATGGTTTTTCATTTCCTAAATATTGGAAGACGTAGACTAAGCGGACCCCCCAAAAGGTGGTCAGACGACCTGGTGAAAGTTGCGGGAGTAACCTACACTGGATGTGGGTAATTCTAGACTGGACGATGTAGGTAGTGCAATCTATCTACAATGAAATATTCGTTTAAAAACCTTTACAAAGTCTGTATTTCAGAAAAATCAAGTGATTTTTTCATGTGAGTGAACTTATTTCTCATAGTAAATAAACTGCCTTAATGTCGGCACCTTTGTCGCATCGCGCTGTTTAGAAGAGACATACGAAATATCGCACAAACATACAGACAAACAGCGGAATTCGTGACGACCCGATAACCAAATGTTTGTTCTGCTATTAGGTGTTATTGGTTAAAAATGCTACGTATTGAAATGTGTTGATTTTTCTTATTATTCAATAATTGTGAATTGACTTTAGTACGTAAAAGATACTTACATAGGTACTGTTTGTATTTTAGAGATGAAAAGCTTAATAATATTAAGGAATCAATTTATACATACTAAGAATAAGTAAGTACTTACTTACTTAATTATTATTTATTTTTCTATCTCCCACATTGTAATACTTACAACTTTTTTGGAAGACAGACCTACTGATGTTGTGTCTAAGGACATAACTTGATTTTTGGCTTTTATGTCCTTAGACACAAAATGAATTTATTAAAAATGAATACTTTTGCCATAATAAATAAAAACCACGAAAAAAATTTAATTTCACGCCATACCGAGAGTTACCACCTTAAGCAAGGAATTCCCGAAATACTACTGGATCGAGAAAAAAATGCTGCTCAAGACGAATACACAAACTAAAAATCTCAAAATAAGTAATTGTAAGTTGGTCTCAAGTTGGTAAATAACTAATATTTATACTACCCTACCCTCTAATTTGAGAGTCTAAACCTTCTAGGAAACGGAAAAGGCGACAAAAGGTATAGCACGACCCCGCTAAAGACTCTGTTAGCCTGTCGGTCCATTTGATATGCTTATAGCAAAAATAAATACTAATCCTTTCCTTTACTATTTACTCTAATCCATACTATAATATTAATAAATGCCAAAAAGTAACTTTGCCTGTCTGTCTCGCTTTCCTGAGAAAACTACTGAACCGATTCGAATGAAAATTTGTATATGGATAGTCTAGAGCCTGAGAAAGGACATTAGGTTACTTTTTATACCGAAATTCCCACAGGAAATTTGGCAATTTTGTTTCAAGGGAAAATGCGCTGGTGAAGCCCCAGGGCGCTTACTAGTTATCTATATCAACGATATTATAAAGAGGAAAGATTTGTTAGTTATAACACATCACACTCAGAGCCTCTAACTAGGAAGAACCTGTATCTAGGGTGCCTGAAACACACACAGAGACGAACATCACACCCGGACCGGAAACAAACATCGATATTCATCATATCAATATTCGCCCCTCCCGGGAATCGAACCCGGGTGCACACGCTTACTCAGTCCACATCACTGCCAACTGAGCCACGGAGCAGTTAGTTTATTTGCAATACATAGGCTATGAGAGAGACTACTGAACCAACTTAAAAAAATCTTTCACTGTTGGAAAAGCTACATAATACCCGGGTGACATAGGCTATAGAATAAGTATTCTCGAAAATTATATTGCAAGACGGTGCGCAGTTCACCTTGTCAGAAAATTATTGTATTCTCTCTCGCTCTGCCGTTAATCCTCCGTGGAGCCTGGGGCCGTCAGAAGATGTCTCCATCGCTGTCGGTCTTGGGCCAGGTCCGGCAGTTCATCCCGCGAGCAGCCCATCTGTCGAGCTTCTGCTATGACGGACCGCTTCCAGGTGTGTCTTGGTCGACCTGGCCTCCTAGAGCCACCTGCAGGATGCCATTTTAGGGCTTGTCTGGGGATGTGATCTTGAGCCCTTCGGAGCGTGTGTCCGATCCATCGCCATTGTATTGTTTTACTTAATAAATACTTAGTTACTCGGCCAAACGTCGGGTGCAGCTCGGGGCTCAGTGAATGAGCTGGTGCCTCTGCCTACCCTGTCGCGGAACATAGGCGTAGACCATTGTTGTTTTTGTAATGAGGCGTGCCTTACGCACTTCCCGTCGCTCGAAAGCACGACTTACTTTAACTTTTTTTAAGAAAGTAAGTATACATTTTTACAATTAAATCGGTCGAAATGTATTTTGTTCAACTACCTACCTGTACCTATGCCTACTTTTAGAACATTTTTTATATGTATTCATCTGCACATGGTTCCAAGTGGGTTGCCTGGAAGAAATCGCTTTTAGCGATAAGGCCGCCCATTGCATGCAAATTTAAATTGTCTGCACCTTTAATTTAACAATTGTACTTTTTGTGTCTTACTTTGTATGCAATAGATAGAGTGTTTCTATTCTATTCTATTCTACCTATGCCTATAGAGATGAAACCACTCCAAATCTTTCCCAAGGTACAGATAGCAAAACTAACATTTCCGATTCAATATCGTTAACTCAGTCCGGCAGAGGGCGGCTAACTGGTCACTAGGGGGCGACACTGTACAACCTCTAGGGATGGGAATTCTATCGATAACAAATTGCGAATATAATAAATATAAATAAATGTATGTATAGGCTAGACTTCTGGTTTTTCTGTTTTGCAATATAGCTCTTGTTCTTTGGTAATACAGTCTAGGGCGCACGAGACGATAGACAAATATGTTACGCCGTCCTAGACCGCCACTGTACCTAAGTACTTACTTACCACTGATTTCACTTTGGATTTGCTTGTTTAAGGTTACTATACACATACTTACACATCTACTACTTTCGCGTCTACTATAAACTTTACTTAAAAATTACTTAGGATAAGTATAGATTTTGATAAGGGGAATATAGGTAACATACTAGTCAAACAGACATTTGTGATGTTTGTTTTGAACAATATTTTACTGTGCAATACTTTTTTTTAAACTTCAGGAGATTGTTTGTGGGTACATCTGTTGAGTGGTGTCAGTCACGTCACTTCTAGGTAGAATGATGCATGTAATTAATTTTGACGTAATAAATTAACTTAGGGCTTCATTGGTTAAAAATACCGTAACAGGTTACTGACTACCGTTACTGACTGACTGACTGACTGACAGACAACGCAGAGCCGAAACTATTGGGCGTAGCGGGCAGAAATTTTGCATGTAGGTTCCTTAGGGAGTCTAGGTGAGCACTAAGAAGGGATTTCCCGAAATTCCCACGGGAACTGGAAAAAACGGGAATTTTGTATTTATGAGAATTCTGCGCGGAAAAAACCGCGGGGCAGCCTCTAGTTAAATCAATATATATAAAACTCTTCCGTTACTGACTGACTGACTGACTGACTGACTGACTGACTGACTGACTGACTGACTGACTGACTGACTGACTGACTGACTGACTGACTGACTGACTGACTGACTGACTGACTGACAGACAACGCAGAGCCGAAACTACTGGGCGTAGCGGGCTGAAATTTTGCATGTAGGTTTCTTAGGGAGTGTAGGTGAGCACTAAGAAAGGATTTCCCGAAATTCCCATGGGAACGGGAAAAAACTGGATTTTTGTGTTTATGAGAAATCTGCGCGAGTGTAACCGCGGGGCAGCCTCTAGTTAAAAATAATGTCACGATAAGGCTACGATAAGGTTTTAAAATCAAATCAAATCGATATAATGCCAGCACTATTTAACAGCAAATCGAGACCTCTCCAGTTTTAACGGCAATCCTCCACGAGTGGTTCTTATTGAGTTTACAAACTGCTTTCCTATAACCACTATTTGTTACTGGCAACTTTTTTACATTTCTTTTTTTTTATGACGCGAAGTTTAAACAGTTTTTAACCGACGAAAAAACAAAAAGGAGGAGGTTCTCAATTCGTCGCGTATATTTTTTTTATTATTTTTATTTTTATGTATGATCACGCATAACTTTTTACTGTGTGGACCGATTTTGATAATTCCTTTTTTAATCGACAGGGTATACCTTGAAGTTGGTCCCATAAAAATTTGAAAATAAAATTCCAACCCTAAGGGTGGAAAAATAGGGGTGACTTTATTGTTCACTCACAGATTGTATTGCCGTGTTGTGATTTACATGATAACTGCTAGGTATAATTATGAGTCTTTTTTATATGAATGTTAATAATCATAATCTCAGCCGATAGACCACTGCTGGACATAGGCCTCCCTCAAAAATCGCCTCACCGACCGGTCATGATCGAACCTCATCCTGTTAGTCCCTTAACCTTCACCAGGTTGTATGGCCACCTTGTGGGGTGCGACCACCCTGTGGAGGGTGATTGGCTGGGGTCAAAAAAATTAGCCCAAAAAAAACTGAAAAGCAAAAAATAAAAACTTTTTATCAAAAAATTAAACCGCCGAAAAAACTGAAAAGCATTAAATAATTGGGAAAATTTTTCTATTAGGACTTAATTTACTCACTTCTTAAAGTAATTTTGGTTAACCAAGAAATTTTGAGTCGGTGCCACAGAATCAACGAATAACGATCACTAAATTACCTGAAATTCAAAGAAATAACCGAAAAACGTGTGCCGCCGCGCATCGCGCTATAGGTAGTTAAGGAATTTGCTTGTGTGGTGTGGCACCGACTTAAAATTTCTAGGTTAACCAAAATTACTTTAAGAAGTGAGTAAATTAAGTCCTAATAGAAAATGTTTCCCAATTATTTAATGCTTTTCAGTTTTTTCTACGGTTTAATTTTTTGATAAAAAGTTTTTATTATACAGTAAGTATACGTACAGTGGCGGACACGATCGGCGTAACACTTCCGGTTCAAACGACAAACGACGACAAATCTGTTTTACTGAGATAGCCCCTAAAGACAAATTTAATAGCAAACAATAACGAATGTGTAAAATTATGCTGGTAAACCGTTTCAGCAATCTTTAAAATTCTAATTTCCTCGGCTTTTGTACACAGCAAATCAATTTAATTTAAAAAAACGATCTCCAAAAAATATTCAGCAAGCAATTTCGCGGGCATCGCCTCAGGTGTCCGATTTTAATAAACGCCCAATCAGTCTGTCGCCGGAAGTGATGCCGTGGCGCGCTTCCCGCCGGAAATGGAGTGCTTGTGGCGCCCTCTGCCGAGCGTCCTGGGAAGTGACGACGCCTGCGGCACGACGCTCGATGATAGGGTTGGCGCTTTGATGGAATATCTAATTTTCAGGTTATTTTACTTAGACTATATATACCGGGTGTTTCTGACAAGGGTGTAATAAATGAAAGGAGGGCTTCTGCTCACCATAACTAACAACTTTCCCAAAGCAACATGGGTCGAAATCTCAAAAAAAATAACAGCTGTTCCATACATTGGTTCGATCAGCTGGTGGGGTCAATGTACGGGACAGCTGATTTTTGTTTTGAGATTTCGACCCATGTTGCTTTGGGAAAGTTGTTAGCGATGGTGAGCTGAATCCCTCCTTTGATTTATTACCGCCTCGTCAGAAACACCCGGTATATTAAATCTATTTAAGTTTGATTAAAAAAAAATATTGCATTGCACATTGAGCTCCTGCATTGTTTTCATCTGTTTAAAAAAATTATCGTGTATTATAAACGCCATACCTATAATCAACTTTTTCCAAGTTATTTTTCAGCAACCCTGGACTAATGAACTTTTCGCAGTATTTTGCCACAAAGGCCGTGTGAGGCGATTGTTTGCGGCCGCCGCTAGTCCGTGCATAGATTGCGTTTTTATTGAAAGCGTTTTGCACTTTGGGCCTTTTTAATTAAAAGTAGGTGCTATTTTAAGGATTTTTTAGAAGCTGAGGTTCAACCCTTATGCTTACTTTACAGTATACTTTCTGATTTCTGGTTACTAATACTTACTACCTAGATATTATATATGTCGTAGTAGGACTTGATGATAAGGTTTTTTGCAACAAAAACTAGGGATTTTGCGAAAACCCGGATAATTTGATATAAGCATTACTTTTTTTTCAATCATCTTGGCATAAAGCAGTTTTTTTGCAAAAAACCTAGTATAATTGAAAACTTTGAAACCTTCCTTAACTCTGATTGGCTAAATTATTGCTTGCTGGTAAACTCTTATTCTGATTGGTTCGTTAAAATATCCTTTGACGCTAGGTATTGAGAATTGCAAAAAAACTGCTTTATGTCAGGATGATTGAAAAAAAAGGAATGCTTAAGTATATCAAATTATCCGGGTTTTCGCAAAATCCCTAGTTTTTTTGCAAAAAACCTAATTATCAAATCTTACTACGACATATACAATACTACAATATGAGTCCGTCCAGAGGGTACGAGGTTCGATCCCCAAAGGCAGTACGGTAAACCATTGGTACCGCGATGGTGCACCATGGTCACGCTGTTCAGTGCTTTTCAAAACATCCTATTTATCTATACCAATATTATAAAGAGGAAAGATTTGTTTGTTTGTAACGAATAGGCTCCGGAAATACTGAACCGATTTGAAAAATTCTTTCACTGGTAGGAAGCTACACTACCCCCGAGTGTCATAGGCTATATTAGATTTTCAAACAAATTAGGGATCCTTATCTAAACTCAAATAATGTAACCCGAGGTGCAATATTTTTTCCGTTGTTTACATATTTTGACAGGTGGTTTGTTGTTGTTGTTTGTTTTTTATTCTGCCATTCTGGGCAGTCAAAAGAACATAGTCTATAGAGCCAAGTATTTTGTAGTACTTATCTTATATTCTATGTAACGAAGTAAGCCGGGAAATCTTGTAACCTATATTTTTACAACTGAGTAGGTCTCACAAACTCATGAAGCCATGTTGCGGGCAGTAAAACTAAACAGGACTACACCTCCTCGGACACTTCATAGAAAAAAGCGCGTTGCTTCGCGCACAGCCGAAACTCGTGTACGTGCACGCGCATCATGCTTGTGTGAGTGAGATTAGACTTGCGACTCTGCTACATTTGTACTGGGAGTTAAGTTTCTTAACTTAAAACGATCGACTCGTAATTGTCTTGTTAGCGACTGCGTTATCTATTGCCGCTTTAACAAATGCCATTTCTGTTGCACGCCCAAAGAAAACAGCAATGGTTAATGTAGTCGCTAACAAGACAATTACGAGTCGATCGTTTTTAGTTGAGAAACGTGACACCCTGAGCGGTAACCCAGAGGTAACCGAGATCGGGTGAGCCGCACTTGCTGAGGAAGGCAGGGAGTGCCCATACTGTATGTAAGTACTATTTATTATACTGCGACACGACATTCCGCAAAATATACATTACTAGTCGACCCGGCGGACTTCGTACCGCCTTACCTATTACTATGTTGCTCATGTATTATACTTATAAACCTTCCTCTTGAATCACTCTATCTTTTAAAAAAAACCGCATCGAAATCCGTTGCATAGTTTTAAAGATTTAAGCATACATAGGGACAGACGCGGGGAGCGACTTTGTTTTATACTATGTACTAGAGGCTGCCCCGCGGTTTTTCCCGCGCAGATTTCTCATAAATACAAAATTCCCGTTTTTTCCCGTTCCCGTGGGAATTTCGGGAAATCCCTTCTTAGTGCTCACCTACACTCCCTAAGGAACCTACATGCAAAATGTCAGCCCGCTACGCCCAGTAGTTTCGGCTCTGCGTTGTCTGTCAGTCAGTCAGTCAGTCAGTAACGGAAGAGTTTTATATATATTGATTGATGAAGCATGCAGGACAAGACACCGGTTCAAGCCGCCTCTGCCTTAGTGACTCGTTAAACTTTACAGTCACTAAAATGCAAATGGCGGCATAAATCTAGTTATTACACAGTAATAGAACGCGAATGTAATCGGACATTACTATTCAGGATGTGATAAATATACTGTTTTATGAACAAACTAGAGGCTGCCCCGCGGTATTTCCCGCGCAGATTACTCATAAACACAAAAATCCCGTTTTTTCCCGTTCCCATGGGAATTTCGGGAAATCCTTTCTTAGTGCTCACCTACACTCCCTAAGGAACCTACATGCCAAATTTCAGCTTTGTACGCCCAGTAGTTTCGGCTCTGCGTTGTCTGTCAGTCAGTCAGTCAGTAACGGAAGAGTTTTATATATATTGATAGTGTGTTTTTAGCTCCGCCTGTGTTATTTAATTTGTATTTCAATTAATATTTATTCCTATTTCTTACGTAGTTTAGAAGACAGTAAGTAAATACTAGAGACGCATAATCCAACCCTGTTATTCATAAAAATTTGAAAAGCTTTTCAGTTACTTGACACATGTCAATTTAGACTGGATGGCACGTATTTATCATACAAAAAAACCCAGACAGGTAGACCTCCAGTAAAGCTAGGTACTTAAAACATTCTGCATCTTTATGAATAACACGGTAAGACAATAAAGTACGAAGTTTATCGGGTCAGCTATTAAAAATAATTTATATAAAACTAGCTGTCCCGGTGAACATCGTACCGCGCTTAACAATATTATAATGTTTTTTTTTTTTAACTTTCCTTCCATTTATCTATATTTTCTCACCAAAACCAGCATAATCGGCCCGGCCGTTCTCGAGTTTTGGCGAGACTAACGAACCACGATTCATTTTTATATACTTATATTTAGGAGAATATATAGTAAATACCTTAATTATGTGTTGCCTAGAGCTTAAAAACAACATAAACGATTTCCTTATTACACCGTTCAGTTCACTCATAATAATAATAATAACATAATAACACATCACACTCAGAGCCCCTAACTAGGAAGAACCTGTATCTAGGGTGCCCGAAACACACACAGAGACGAACATCACACCCAGACCGGAAACAAACATCGATATTTATCATATCAATATTCGCCCCGCCCGGGAATCGAACTCGGGTGCACACGCTTACTCAGTCCACATCACTGCGAACTGAGCCACGGAGCAGTCAATATATAAATAAATAAATATTTATCTTGTGATTTACAATCTTATTACATAACTGACACCTACAATTAATAATCATTGACATTTGACATTTGCCGTGTCAATTAAAATGATTCGAAAGTTGAATTGTTGATTAAATTGTTGATGACGGAAAAAAACGGTGGTTCATCACTCATTAAGTTGGTTCAAGCAAAGGTTACCTGTGACCTGTAACCTGAGTCACATAATTATATAAATAGTATTAATCTTACTTACATTTTCACTTTTAAAATTCAGATTCTTCTTAAGTTTTTCTACTTATTATACTTCTTTTAAGTAGGACTTAAGAGCCAGTTTTCAGCAATTCTAGCGCCATTCGCGAAAAAAAGTCTTCTAAACTAAAGCAAAAATCAAAAATGTGGCACAGTATGACACAAGATAATGTAGCTGTTGTGTAGCTTTTAAATTAAAGACCAAAGAAAGCTACAAAGTGTAGCTAAAAGTGGCAATTTTTAGCAACAATATATGTGTACTGGAGGCTGCCCCGCGGTTTCACTCACGCAGATTTCTCATAAACACAAAAATCCCGTTTTTTTCCCGTTCCCATGAGAATTTCGGGAAATCCTTTCTTTGTGCTCACCTACACTCCCTAAGGATCCAACATGCAAAATTTCAGCCCGCTACGCCCAGTAGTTTCGGCTCTGCGTTGTCTGTCAGTCAGTCAGTCAGTCAGTCAGTAATGGAAGAGTTTTATATATATAGATAATTTTGTTATTTATTCTTAAGCCTTAAATATTAAAGACAAGCGGTCCTATTAAGGTCCTATTAAGGCATTTGCATACTTGATAAACAATCGATAAATGCCAGTTTTGCAAACTACAACACTATTAATTTTAAAGCCAAATATGAATATTAAATTGAAACCTGATTTTGCACTTGCGTTCATGGAAAGTGGTACAATTAATACAAAAATATATTTGCATTAAGTATTTAAAAGGAATTAAATAATAATTCCAATTAAAAAAAAAGCTCCAGTTGGGTTATTAATACATTAATGTACAATGGCGGACACGGTCGGCGTTACACTTCAAATTTTTCTGTATTGCAAAATAGCTCTTGTTCTTTCGTAATACAGTCTAGGGCTGATCATACCGTAGACAAATCTGTTACGGCCTCCTAGACCGCCACTGTACATAGGAGTTTAGGAAAGTTAATACCTACTAATACTATATGATGAAATACGTGAAAATAATGGAACAAATTTTTTTGTTACTAGTCGACCCGGCGAACTTTGTACCGCCTAGCTAACCTATTACTATGTTTTTTCCCGGTAATTCTTCGCCGTAAAAACCATCCTTGGACTTCAGCGAACATTTAACAAAAATAATTGTTAAAATTTGTCCAGGCGTTGTTGAGTTACGCGCTTACCAACACATTTTGCGATTCATTTTTATATTATACTTAGATTAGAAGATAAAGTTAAAGTTAAAAAACACTTTATTCCATACCAAAGAACATTATACAATTAATGGTACACATATTTAAATTTGCATGCAATGGGCGGACTTATAGCTACAAGCGATTTCTTCCCGGCAACCCATATGAAATGTTTGCACATAGACATATTAAATTGGTCGTAGGCGATACAGTATTGTAAGTAACAAAATTAAATACTAAAGTTTTATTTTTAAAAATACATAGTACATACAAATAAAATATTCAAAAAATAAACATACATTCAACTAACTTACTAAAGATAATACTTTACTTACCAATAAATTATTTATAAGAATATCAATAAATATATAACATACTGTTATATATTACGCTGTTAATTCTGAATATTTTATTAATAAATACACATAATTAAAATCCATCTAAGATTGGCAAGCAGTGTACAGTAAAGACGTAAATTAACAGCACAACAGCTGTAAATAACGGCTAAAGAATCATAATTGTCAACGCGTTATTTTAAACGGTTATTCGTTTTTTATTAGCATCGGTTTGCTATAAAACGTTATAATTGTTTATTCGTGAGGTCAGCCGTTTTAAGACTCCTAATTTGGTTGTTGCAACTTTGTCGTTTTATTAAATAAGTTTCGATGGAACGATTATAATCATTCTTGACTTTTTTTTTTTGGAATGTTGTGTTTTTAAGATAATTATTTGTGTACACAAATTAAAAAAATTAAACCAGATTCGGTACGGATAGATACTTAATTGCAATAAATCAACATAACATTACGTATTTTTTATGAACATAACCTATCTTTTATTTTTATTTAGGCAATAAAGCGTTTTTTTTTTATCATCATCAGCACACAGTTGCATGTCAACGAGTCGTTTTCATACCAAAATTCATAAAAACTAGCAATGAGATCACGTCGAGCCAAAATTATTCACTAAATCTTTATAAATGATTTGTCTGAAGACAACGACGTGCACTTTTTGCATGGCAACACTAAAGGTGGGTTTACGATGTGTGAGGCTAATAGAACATCATTATCTCAGCCAAAATGAGTCCTCTGCTGGACATAGGCCTCCCCCACAGATTTCCATACCAACCCACACGACCCTCATCCAGTGTATTCTCGCAACCTCTTACCAGGACATCTGTCCACCTTGTGGCGATCTGCCTATACCTCTGCATCTTCAGGGACGCGATCGCTACAAGATCAAGAATTTTTCGTTTCCACTGACCTTCTGTTCTTCTTCAAGCTATATGCCCTCCCCATTGCCACCTAAGTTTTGCAATTTTTTGGCTATGACGGTGACATTTGTTTTTATAATGGATCTCCTACGGGATCTCGTTATTTCCAATTCGACTACGCTTGGAAACTCGCGAGCCCTTTAAGGGACTTTGAGCTTTCTGACTAGGCCTTTCATCATCGCAAACGAAATACTTCCACTGCTAGACATAAGACTTCTACACAGATCATCCGGATCATCACCTATTCTAAGAAATACAATAAAAGACTTCCCCTTTGCTAGCGATCTGCAAGTTCCTATTCTATGACTATGAGACATTATAATAAATTCCTACCATGTATACTGAGCTCTTTTCTAAGTATAATTCACTCGTTGACACGTCTGGACTGCTTGCATTATGCAGCATTTGCGTCCATGTCCCGACGAGACATACATCACTGTTAGAATCACTTTTGGATGCAGCCAGATTTGGGATTTTGATGAGCCAAAAAAAAACCTAAAATTCGCATTTGATATTGAAAATGAAAATGATTTTATCATTTGTTCAATAAAATATATATTTTTTCAAAGACTATTGCAAACTAAGATAGCTTTATTAATTAAAAACTTCGTATCCGATAAGCTTACTGCATGAGACGAGGTTGTTTATTGAAATCAGAAGTTACCATAGCAGCACTGCTTCTACAGGGACTCTAAGAAGGCCGCATTTGGTACAATATTTTTCATTCATCTAGAGCAAAACGTCAGTCTAAAAAATACAAGATGAACGAAAAGAGTTTCTCTTCAAGCGGCTGTATAAAGGAATCAGGTCTAGACATTTACTGTGATTTCGCTGAAGAAGTGTTCCAGTCATCATTTCTGAAGATTACTTACCTTATACTTATTATGCACCAGAAGGACCATATTATTATCCTTTTCTAAGATTTACTGCTGTTTCTTCATGCCACGCGGCAAGCCACGGTGGCTTTGCTACTAACTAATGTGTTTCTTAAAACATTAGACTGCTCCGTGGCTCAGTTGGCAGTGATGTGGACTGAGTAAACGTGTGCATCCGGGTTCGATTCCCGGGCGGGGCGAATATTGATATGATGAATATCGATGTTTGTTTCCGGTCTGGGTGTGATGTTCGTCTCTGTGTGTGTTTCGGGCACCCTAGATACAGGTTCTTCCTAGTTAGGGGCTCTGAGTGTGATGTCTTATTATTATTAGGTACGACGTAATAATGTACTTACAAGTGCTCAGCTTAAAGCTCGCGAGTCCCTCAGAGAAAAATTCAAAGAAAAAGATATTTTGACGCTTCCTTCTCAGTACATTTTCGAAATTATTATGTATACTCGTAGAAACATACATATGTTTGATAAAAAATGTGATAAAATTAAGGACCTTGGAACGCGTAGCAAAAACAAACTCAGTATTCCACAAAACAGACTAAAACGGACAAACAAATGCTTTATAGGAAACGAAGTAAGATTCTATAACAAGATCCCAGAAGAAATTTTGATCCTGAATGATAATGAGTTTAAAACTCGTATCAAAAAAGTTCTGATTAAGAAAGCTTATTACAATATTGATGATTATGTAAACGACAAAGACGCATGGAAGTAGTCTAGCTCTGCACTTAAGATATTTTTCATTATTTCATGTTATTTCATTTTTATTTATCTGTATAATGTTCATAGTATTGTCACTTAATTGTATTGTAAATATTGTAATATCACAAAACAAAAAGAAAAAAAAAAAGAGAGATAAATTAGAGTTTGTTACCCCTTTCTTCTCTACGCTGTAAAATCATTGCGAAAGGGAGTAGAATCATTTGACAGAGGAGGGCTCGTTTGGGGGCCTCTCCAGGCGACTATTGTCGTAAGGCAAGGCAAACATTTGTTTACCTGAGCCAAATGGTGGGCACCCTGAACTACCTCGCCTCTCACAGTATAGGATACTTTACCAAATAAGGTATCAATAGCGATTAGATTATATCTAGTCTAATTGACTTTCAATAAGTGATATCTTGTATCCTATATTGAATAAAGAATTTGACTTGACTTGACTTGCTATTTCGTTTCCCGAAACAAAATAAACCTTTGTGTGGTTTTATAGACTATTGGAATAACTCTGTTTAAGAACTCTAAAATAAGAAGTAAAAACCTAATGAAATATTCAACATGGTTCACTTCACGTGCCAGTAACGGTGACCCTGGTTAAATCAACACAACAGCACACTTTTGACCTTTTTTTTTTTTGTAAAAAGAATCGGAAACAAAATCGAATCTAGATGTCCACGGCCAGACACGATTAATGCAAAACAGGCAACACCAAAAAATCGACAAGGTCAGGAATCAGAACGTTACCTCGGCCACAGACTATTTCGATCCTTCATGCAAAGCTGCCTGTCAGACGGACAGACTAAATCTACAAATTATACTTTGAATTTTGAGCTGCAAACTGCATTAAGGAAGTCTCACTACGCTACTAAAACAAACGTTTTTCGTATTATGAACATTACGGAAAGTATTGGAACAAGATTAGAACCTATAAAAGATTCGATATGTTTCATCATCTCAAACAAAAAACGTACAAGCTGGATATAACGGTCCTATCGGGCCCTCTACAGATCGCCATACCGACTGGTCGTAAGCGACCCTCCCTCATCCAGTTATTCTCCCCGTCACACCACCTTGAGGAGGGTAGCCTACTCCGCGTGCTCCCGTGCGCGGTTGCTACTTGAAAACTTTCGGCCCCAACTATAATATGTCCTTCTAGCTATGCGCATTTCACAATGCCAGTTGGTTATGTCGGTGAAATTTTAGTTTTTTTCGTTGATTGACTGGCAAAATTTACTCCTCTAGTTATGTACTGTACTCTAGTAATGTAATGGAACCCCTGAAAAAGAGCTAAAGATACACTAACGGGTCCAAAGTATAAAATTAATTTAACATTCAAAATTAGAACGAACAGATTTGTCTATGGTCTCGTGAGCCCTAGCCTGTATTACCAAAGAACAAGAGCTATTTTAAAAAATACAGATAAACTGGAAGTTTTACGCCTTCCTAGACCGCCACGTACCTCCCGCGCGATTCTAAAGCCTAATGCGAATGTTCGAGTACATTATTCAGGCACCGATGGCATGAATTTTTCATCAGCATTTTTACACGCCGTGCAGTCGAGTGGTTCCGTATAATTTTGCCATCAATACGCCTCAAGTTTTGACCATGAATTTGTTACTTTTGTGTCTTTATCTCTGAGATCAGGTTTGAAAGCTGTAGTTATTGAGGTTTTATATGCAGCTGTGGCTATCGAAACGTCCAGTTAACAGTTGAGTAATTATATTATGCGATACTTAACCGTTATTAATAGCTTTATAAGAAGCTAACTAAGAAATATGTAGGTTTGCTGACCGGACATAACACTCTTAATAAGTATATGTTTACTCTAGGCATCACTGACAGTCCTACATGTAGGGCTTGCATGGAGGCGGACGAAACTACCAAACACATTCTACTAGACTGCAAACAGGTAGAAGTATACAGACGTAAGTACCTAGGGTTCCCAAGCACCGTACGCGAGGCTGTAGGCAACGTGAAAGCGCTGCTAAGCTTCGTGGAGGAGCTGGGGTGGTTAGAGTATCCCAACGCGGCACCAAAAACCTCTTATAACTCGAAAAGTACTCTAGTAGTATTTTTTTCCTTTAAGTACTAAATAGAAGTAATTCTGTAGCATTAGTTGCCTTAAAATCAAACTAATCGGAGCTGGTGGCCGCGCCCTATAGTATGTGGCTAGCGCTACCCTTTTCACGCAAAATAGGCACGATAGCTGTCAAATTGCGGAAACTCGCCCGTAAACTAAACTAAACGAAACCGTTATTGACAAAGTTATAAAAGGTTGAAAGTAAAACTTAATATTATGTATTTTATTTTATTTTTTAGCTGGAGAATAATATACAACTAACATTTTTTTATTTTTTGCTTCTCCATTTAAGGAGTGTCATATGGTGGTGGCATAGAATCTCCCCCTTCTCCTCCTTGGATGTTGTGAGTAAGAGAAAACCCAAATAACGGGCAGCAGAGTCCTTCGCTGAATCACTTGGAAGGCCCATGAGCCCTTAAATGCTGAGTCAGAGCTATTTTGCACTGACAATCAATATATATAAAACTCTTCCGTTACTGACTGACTGACTGACTGACAGACAACGCAGAGCCGAAACTACTGGGCGTAGCGGGCTGAAATTTAGGTGAGCATTAAGAAAGAATTTCTGGAAACACCCAGTATGTATTGATCAAACGGATGAATTTTTAACCGACTTCAAAAAAGGATGTTATCAGTTTGACCTGTATGTATGTATGTTTGTCCGCGATTATCTCGCGTTTGGCTGAACCGATTTTGATGCGGTTCTCAGTAATGTATTTGTTACATTCAGGAGAAGGTTTGAGTACATATTTAAACCGACTTCGAAAAACAGGAAGGTCTCAGATTATGTTTGTTTCAGTGCGTTGAAGGCGGGTCTCTTTTTGTAAAAAAAATATTATTATTATGTAGAGTTGTATTATTTGCCGCAGTTGGAAAATAATTCTTACGAAAAATCTCAGCAAATATAGTTTCGTTTATGTGGATAGAACGTAACAGATATTTAAATAGCCTGGCCTACTTCACACCCTCGCTTAACAACTTTGTAATTAAGAGCCAGTTTACAGCGATGCTAGCGCCATTTGCGAAAAAAATTTATATCTTCTAAACTAGGGCAAATATCAAAAAATGTTCACAGTATGAAACTAGATAATGTAGCCTAGTATTTTTAGGGCACTATTGTATAGCTTTAAGGTTAAAGACCAAAGAAAGCTGCAGAGTGTTGCTAAAAGTGGCCACTTTTAGCAACAATCTGTGTTTAATTTTGTTCTTTTAAGTTAGGACTATTTTACTGTGCTCAAAAAATACTAAGCAAGATTATCTAGTGTCATACTGTGCCACATTTTTAAATTTGCCTTATTTTAGAAGAAATATTTTTTTTCGAGAATGGCGCTAGCATCGCGGTAAACTGGCTCTTAACATTTCCCGCCAACTGGCCAAGATAAAGATAAGGCCTACAGGAGCGGCTGCCCGTATGTCTGTCCGCCTGTCCTGCTGTCACTCATTCGGACAAGTTAATTGCAATACTGTATTAACGATGCTTGCAACATTTTAGTGTCTTAATGTATTAACTAAGACTGCTTGGGTAATCTTTGAACCAGGGACTCTAGTCTTTTAAACTTACGATTATACTTCTATTCTTTTATTATTCTACTATTACTCTATTACGATTGTGTCAAAAATTGCGAGTCTAGTAACTTTGATCGATCATTATGTATAGCAATAGAATATGAATAGCAAGCTATAGAATAATCTGGGATTTTTTAACCTAAATAGTGAATCCTGTTTTATTAAACGAAACTGGAACGGGCGTACTGCAACTGTCACTTAACATCAATCATTATTGACATATATAATGTCAGTCGAACGTAATCATAACATTATCTTATTAAGGAGCAGACTACCTTTTTTGGTCAATTCCAATCTGTTGCGATACTACTGCTATAGTTATAGCAAAATTGATTACGAGACTACCAAATGTGTATTTTCTTGCGATTAACGTACTGTTTCTACTCTACTTTTATTCGATAGTTACGTTTTGCGCGATGAGACTAAGGGCCCTGTTCTGTAAAGATTCAGATAGCATTTTAAGGAATAATTTCATTGCAGGCAAGTTAATATAAGTAGTTTGCTAAGGTAAATCTACGAGGTAAATTGACATTCCACAGTCGATTAAAGCATTACACTCATAGCCTTTTTTTTTGTAACGGGGGGAAATGCTTATCGCATTTCCCGACGCTCGGGGGAGCGTCGGGGGTATGTGGGGCTCGCACCCACTAAAACCCCACGGCGGCGGCCGTCTTGGCGCTTTTGAGAAGGACCCCGGGAACCACGCATTACTGGCGTCCGAAGTTCTTCCCACGCTCAGCTGCTATCAGCTTCGTGCTCGGGGAGGGAATGTTGTTCCCTCCCCGGCTCGCCTTTGTAGCTGCGGCGGCAGAGTGCCACAAGCTGTGCCGCCGCCCATCTTGGGGCCGTTTGATGAGTGTGTCGGGCCCCCGCCCTTCACAGCCACGACCCCAAAGACCCCTTTTAGTCGCCTCTTACGAATTACACTCATAGCCTGGAATACAAACGAAGACTATACAAAGCACGCCCAGGCACAGCAAACTAATATCGAATCTATATTTTCATAAGAATCTTTGCTCTTGTTGGAAGTTGAACCTGGCCCTTCAGAGTCACAGTCGACGTCACTGCCATAATAACTGAACCGCGGCGGAAATTCTGAATATGGACTAGGTTCTCTAGGATCCTTATGGGCGGCGGTGCGCCTACTCTGTTTCTTTCAGTGATCGAAAGATAACTCTTCCAACTGCGCACTGTGGGCTGCTGCCTATCCCGCTTAAAATTTGTCACTTTCTATTTTAATTATTCATGTGAAAATCATCATATTCCTTTGTTATAATAATGGCTTCACGTAGGGATATCGATGTTCGATGATCATCGGACCCAAAACATCGATGTCAGGTAACATCGATGTTTATTTTCAGACATTTATAAGGGTTAGCAATGTTTTTTTTTTCATGTTTCGTTGCTTTCAAAAATTGATAAAATAATCTGTGGATGCATTTATTTTATAGATTATAGATTTTGTTTAGGGTTGTTGATCGTAACTTTGAGAAATCGATTTCTTCCAGGAACCCGAATCCGATAGTGTTTGTAAAATCTATATTACGATGCAACATCGATGTTTAGATGTTTTATATAAAGCAAAATCGATGTTAAAACATCGATGTTTTGTCTCTTAACATCGATGAACATCGAGCATCCCTAGCTTCACGTTCAAAAAGGGCTCCAATAAAATGAACGCGTAAGCAACTCTTTAACATGTCCGTCACAGAAAATTTCCCCACAATTACTACTAGCAATTCAATAGCATGTCAACCATGCGTTTAAGAGATATTGTAATGTGATAAAATGCCATACAAGTGCATACAACTGTGACTGTTATTAAATGCTCAATTAATAAGGACATGACCATTGATTGTGATCTGGTATCAATTATAGTATTAACCAAAGACATACCAGAATGTTTTCGTAATATTTTTACAGTATGCACACAACTCCTGCGTAGCTCAGTTGGCAGTGATGTGGACTGAGTAAGCGTGTGCACCCGGGTTCGATTCCCGGGCGGGGCGAATATTGATATGATGAATATCGATGTTTGTTTCCGGTCTGGGTGTGATGTTCGTCTCTGTGTGTTTCGGGCACCCTAGATACAGGTTCTTCCTAGTTAGGGGCTCTGAGTGTGATGTGTTATTATTATTTTTATTATTAACTCACCTCTCCCGCTTACGGAATAATATTTCGAGTCAATGCATTTTTGAAATCTGTTAGGTCAGCCGAAAAACGTTGACTGCTGGACACTTTAGAGAGAGAGAGAGAGTAAGGTCTTCATTGTTCTGTGGCTGGATCTCCACTGCTAGACCTAAGTACATCGTGAAAGGGGTACGAATGCTAAAATACCTACATGTAATTTATCATTAGGTATAATAGTGGTCGGTGGTGCGAAACTAGCGCCACTTCGACAAATAATTAAATATCTTCTAAACCATGGCCGAAATTAAAAATATGTGTCCTTGACGCCCTAGATAATCTTGATTAGAATTTTTAAGAATCTGTTGTGTAGATTTTAGGATAATTATGTTGGAATATTCTTTTGTGAAACTTAAAATGTCCACTTTAGGCAACAAACGAATATTTCTAAGATAATTATCCTGAAAGCTCCACAAAAGAGCCTTAAAAATTCTAAGCAAGATTATCTTATTAGGTACATATTATTTACTAGAGGCTGCCCCGCGGTATTTCCCGCGCAGATTTCTCATAAACACAAAAATCCCGTTTTTTCCCGTTCCCGTGGGAATTTCGGGAAATCCTTTCTTAGTGCTCACCTACACCCCCTAAGGAACCTACATGCCAAATTTCAGCTTTGTACGCCCAGTAGTTTCGGCTCTGCGTTGTCTGTCAGTCAGTCAGTCAGTCAGTCAGTCAGTCAGTCAGTCAGTCAGTCAGTCAGTCAGTCAGTCAGTCAGTCAGTCAGTCAGTCAGTCAGTCAGTCAGTCAGTCAGTCAGTCAGTCAGTCAGTCAGTCAGTCAGTCAGTCAGTCAGTCAGTCAGTCAGTCAGTCAGTCAGTCAGTCAGTCAGTCAGTCAGTCAGTCAGTCAGTCAGTCAGTCAGTCAGTCAGTCAGTCAGTCAGTCAGTCAGTCAGTCAGTCAGTCAGTCAGTCAGTCAGTCAGTCAGTCAGTCAGTCAGTCAGTCAGTCAGTCAGTCAGTCAGTCAGTCAGTCAGTCAGTCAGTCAGTCAGTCAGTCAGTCAGTCAGTCAGTCAGTCAGTCAGTCAGTCAGTCAGTCAGTCAGTCAGTCAGTCAGTCAGTCAGTCAGTCAGTCAGTCAGTCAGTCAGTCAGTCAGTCAGTCAGTCAGTCAGTCAGTCAGTCAGTCAGTCAGTCAGTCAGTCAGTCAGTCAGTCAGTCAGTCAGTCAGTCAGTCAGTCAGTCAGTCAGTCAGTCAGTCAGTCAGTCAGTCAGTCAGTCAGTCAGTCAGTCAGTCAGTCAGTCAGTCAGTCAGTCAGTCAGTCAGTCAGTCAGTCAGTCAGTCAGTCAGTCAGTCAGTCAGTCAGTCAGTCAGTCAGTCAGTCAGTCAGTCAGTCAGTCAGTCAGTCAGTCAGTCAGTCAGTCAGTCAGTCAGTCAGTCAGTCAGTCAGTCAGTCAGTCAGTCAGTCAGTCAGTCAGTCAGTCAGTCAGTCAGTCAGTCAGTCAGTCAGTCAGTCAGTCAGTCAGTCAGTCAGTCAGTCAGTCAGTCAGTCAGTCAGTCAGTCAGTCAGTCAGTCAGTCAGTCAGTCAGTCAGTCAGTCAGTCAGTCAGTCAGTCAGTCAGTCAGTCAGTCAGTCAGTCAGTCAGTCAGTCAGTCAGTCAGTCAGTCAGTCAGTCAGTCAGTCAGTCAGTCAGTCAGTCAGTCAGTCAGTCAGTCAGTCAGTCAGTCAGTCAGTCAGTCAGTCAGTCAGTCAGTCAGTCAGTCAGTCAGTCAGTCAGTCAGTCAGTCAGTCAGTCAGTCAGTCAGTCAGTCAGTCAGTCAGTCAGTCAGTCAGTCAGTCAGTCAGTCAGTCAGTCAGTCAGTCAGTCAGTCAGTCAGTCAGTCAGTCAGTCAGTCAGTCAGTCAGTCAGTCAGTCAGTCAGTCAGTCAGTCAGTCAGTCAGTCAGTCAGTCAGTCAGTCAGTCAGTCAGTCAGTCAGTCAGTCAGTCAGTCAGTCAGTCAGTCAGTCAGTCAGTCAGTCAGTCAGTCAGTCAGTCAGTCAGTCAGTCAGTCAGTCAGTCAGTCAGTCAGTCAGTCAGTCAGTCAGTCAGTCAGTCAGTCAGTCAGTCAGTCAGTCAGTCAGTCAGTCAGTCAGTCAGTCAGTCAGTCAGTCAGTCAGTCAGTCAGTCAGTCAGTCAGTCAGTCAGTCAGTCAGTCAGTCAGTAACGGAAGAGTTTTATATATATTGATTTCGGCCATGGTTTAAAAGATATAATTATTAATCGGAAGTGGTGCTAGTTTCGCACCGTGTGTGTGGCCCCTTAACGCTGAGCTATTTTCCCGAGAGAGAGTGAAGTATTCCTTATTCTGTGATTTTCCCAATAGAATCCAATAAGTACTCGTGACAAAAAAACCCAGATCATCCTTATGATGTGAATGGTCCCATTTTGTCGAATACGACAGGGGATCTTTATTTTAATTTTATTGCAAAATAAAAGAAGGCCTTACCTTACCCTTAACGGTTGATTAATGCAGTCATAAATTCTTGTACGAAAACTCGTACACATACATGAAATGCTTAAATAAATTAATATGCAACCACCTCCATAATTTCATGCGAGATCCGAGATAGCCAATCTCATAAAATTTTATTACTTATAAACTGTGCCCTGTATGGACGGACGAGGTATGACCAATTTGAATTTTCACGCGATGTCGTCATTTGTTTAAAAAATAATTAGCCAAGTGCGTGTTAAGACAAGAAGAATGAAGAGTTTTTGTTTTTAGTTATTTAGCTTTACAAAAATAAGCGATACATTGTATCCTATATTGTTTTTTTTTTACTTTATTGGATCATCTGCAAACCAATGGAAACTGGGCAATCAGTTTTCAGCATTCGCTGAAAGTAGTACACCTTTTTGTTTTGTAGAAGCTCAGTTCAGTATTTAAGCCAGTTCAGTCAGTAGTTAGTATTATACAATAAATGACACAAATTAAAAACCTACTATATTAAAATATAAACAATTATACCGGGTGTTTCTGACAAGGCGGTAATAAATCAAATGAAGGATTCAGCTCACCATACCTAACAACTTTCCCAAAGCAACATGGGTCGAAATCTCAAAACAAAAATCAGCTGTCCCGTACTTTGACCCCGCCAGCTGATCGAACCAATGTATGGAACATCTGTTATTTTTTTTGAGATTTCGACCTATGTTACTTTGGGAAAGTTGTTAGTTATGGTGAGAAGAAGCCCTCCTTTGATTTATTATCGCCTTGTCAGAAACAACCTGTATATTCTTTAAAATAAAAAAAATACTTAAGTAAGTACTTATAAATAAAAATGTTTTATGTTCATAAACATTTTTATCAGAATTCATCTACTCTTACCTTCAATTCTTATTAAAGTTAATAAAATAATAAAAATACTAAATGCTCCTAAATATTTCCATGGAGTTAAAATTATAATTATGATCAGCAAAAAGCATCAGCCACAGAAAATATGTCACAATGGCACAGCATTCCTCGTAATTAATTCTTTCTTACGTTACGTCCGCGCCATAGTGACCGCCGAGGAATCGTGAATTAAAATGGCTTCGTATGTCAATTAATTTTTGACTGCTGCTTAAGAAAATTTATGTGCTATCAAAATAAGACCCTTCTGTTAAGAATTAAAGGTATAATATTTAAAACGCAGGACCTATAACGCCTCCCTGTGGGACGCCGCAATTGTAATATTTGAGAATTTTAAATACACTGCATGTAATGATACGATACAATTTGAAACAGTAACTCAACTATGTTTTATAGTTATTTTTAATCATATCCACATACCAAATACCTAATATATCTTAATTCCATTATCTAAATTGCCGAGGTTTTTTAAATCAAACGCTTTTGCTTAAAACTTAAAATACTTTTGTTTTTTTAGAGAATATAATTTTTGCAAGAACACTGTGTGTAGGCATAACATCTTTTAATACATAAAATACTTAATTGTTGTCCAAATATGTTAGCTATTTATGGTTTATTTTAATTACCAATAGATGGCGTTGCTTTACCTACATCGCGCTAGCGTTATTTTGTGGAATTTGTATATAAGCTAAATGGTCTCTTGAATAAATACCTTCGTTCTGGAGTTAATTTGATTCATTCATAGGCTCCGGGGTCCTGGGACTTGAACCAATCTGTTCAAGGTCCTTCGAGCCGGATATCGATGGTCGAGTGGAAACCAAAAAAAGTGCCCCCTGTAGTCAAAGTTTAGAACCAATCCCCCAAATTCTGTTGCGCGAGTCTTGGTGCTGATGCTGAGGATTACCACGCTGATGCTGGAGTAGCTTCGCAAGGATCCTGATGTTGGAAATTGGAGCTAAGGTCGAGGCTAGTGATACCCAGTGGAAGTGTTGTGGTAAAGTGGACCTTAACTGTGAGTACTTTTGAGCTATTTTCAAGCTAGGAAGAAGTAATTTCGTAGACTTAGAAGAAAATAGAAGCTAGCCAGGACTTAGAATAGTTGAAGAAATCCGTGATAGACGGGGAACCTATGCCCGATTTTACACAGAGGTGCTTGTTCGCAAAGACTTTGAAAAATTCACACAATTCGAGACTTTGAAAAAATCTCGGACTTAGAAAAATTTTGAAAATTTTTTGAACTTGTATTGGAAAGTCTGAGCAATCACTATGGAGGCTGATTTAAGAGTTCTGTATGATTTAAAGTCACGAATGGAGAAGGATTTGGTGAATTTTAAGAAGTTGCCGAGAGATAGACGTACTGCAACACATCTCTCTGCCAGATTAGAGATTTTGGAGAAGAATTATGACACATTCACCAGCAAGCATACTGACTTGATCAGCAAGTACGAGGCTAAGGTTTTGGACAAGGATGACTACATGGTTTCAGATGTTTATCAAGAGGTTGTTGACTTGTATGTTGACTATAAAGTGGATTTGAAGAACATGTTGTCGCAATGTGTAGTGACACCGGTTAGCGTTCCGTCGCCTAGTACACCTAAGGTTGAATCTTTGGTTAAGTTACCTAAAATACAGTTGCCAATGTTTAGTGGTAAATACAGCGAATGGACGTCATTTAGGGATCTTTTCACGTCACTTGTTCACAAAAACACTACTTTGGATGATGTACAACGTTTACATTTTTTGAAGACGCAATTGTCTGGAGAAGCAGAACAGCTTGTTAGACATGTACCTATTACAGAAGCAAATTATGATGTTTGCTGGAGAACTTTGAACAAAAGGTACAACAACATTCGATTCATGTCGAACAGCATTTTAAAGCGCTTATTTGGTCAAAAAGTCATTACCTTGGAATCATCAAACGCTCTCAAGGATCTCTTGGACACTACATCAGAATGCATTAATGAGCTATCGAATTTGGGAATTAATGTAGCGTCCTGGGATCTCATGATCATATTCATTGTTAGTTCCAAATTAGATCCAGAGTCTCGGAAGCAATGGGAATTGCAGGTTTGTCAGTCATCCGAGACCCTGCCTACTTTTGCCGAATTTAAACAATTTCTAGAGACAAGGTTTCGTGCTTTAGAATTCATTGAGCCAAATAAGTCGCGGTTTGCTTCTTCAAACAATCCAAAGGTTATGCATGTAGCGTCAACCTCCTCTAATAATAACGGGTGCCCTTTATGCAAGGAGGATCATAAACTTTGCTTTTGCAAAATGTTTATCAAGGATGATCCAGATAAACGTCGCGCTACCGTACAATCACTCGGTCTTTGCTTCAATTGTCTGGGGGGACATTCAGTCAAATATTGTCGGGTTTCCACTTACTGTCGAGTATGCAACCGCAAACACCACTCTCTTTTGCATCCCAGGAATAGTGCCGCTGGTGCAACTGCCACTAAGGCGGAGGCTTCAAGGTTTGAAAACCATCATGCACCTGCAAGCACATCAAAGGACGAAGGCGTGCTCAACATTGCAGCTCATTTGATGAGGGATAGTATTACACAAGTTCTTCTAGCGACGGCGCTAGTAAGGGCTGAATCAAATGGGCACACCCACGTTTTACGAGCACTTTTGGACCAGGGTTCGCAGGCTTCGTTTATTTCGGAGTCTGCAGTTCAATTGTTGAGATTAAAGAAAATCTCTTCAAGAAGTTCAGTTTCAGGTGTTGGAGGGGATCAAGGTGTCGTTTCAAGGCACATGGTTCAACTGAATATTCAGTCTATTCATGATCCCACCTTCATCATTCAGGTGCAGGCACATGTACTAAGTACACTCACTACTGTGCTGCCTGAAAGGAGTTTCAATTTGGAAGATTGGCCAGAGCTTCAAGGGGTTTCTTTGGCTGATCCGGGATATTCTTCACCAAATAAAATCGATATTTTATTGGGGGCCGAGATCTACGCTCAAGTTTTAAAAACAGGGCTTCTCAAGAGTCCAACTGGATCACCAATAGCTCAGGAGACTCATCTGGGTTGGATAATATCGGGTCAGGTTCAAGTTCAGTCAGCAGCTTGTCATAATGTGATTGTCAGCATGCACGCAACGCAGTGGGATGACACGGATCTTCTCAAGCGTTTCTGGGAATTAGAAGCTGAACCTGTACCAAAACAACGGTTATTATCACCCGAAGAGCAGGCTTGTGAGTCTTACTTTGCGGCTACCACTGAAAGAGATGACACTGGTCGCTATATTGTGAGTCTGCCATTTCGTCAGGAGGATCCGCTCTGTAAATATGGTCATTCAAAGGATATTGCCATTAAAAGGCTTCATGGGCTCGAGAGAAAGCTATCCAAAGATCCGGCTCTTAAAACTCAGTATTCAGAAGTTATCAATGAATACTTGACATTAGGTCATATGGAGAGAATCGTAGATAACTTCTGAATACTGAGTTTTAAGAGCCGGATCTTTGGATAGCTTTCTCTCGAGCCCATGAAGCCTTTTAATGGCAATATCCTTTGAATGACCATATTTACAGAGCGGATCCTCCTGACGAAATGGCAGACTCACAATATAGCGACCAGTGTCATCTCTTTCAGTGGTAGCCGCAAAGTAAGACTGGCATAAATAACCACTCATTTACTTACTGATATCATCGATATTGATCACAATTTACTGTCAAACATTCTTAAATTTCTTTGCAAGTTGAGTTACCAATCAAATGACATGTTATTTTGTATAGCGGTAATGTCTCAGCGTCAACATACTTCGGATTGCGATGTGAATAATAAAATAACAAAGTATTCTGTACATTACAAATATTTCAATTATGGAAGTGGTAACAAGTTGAGAACGAGGCAAAGAAAAGGTCTTTTTAAGTCTGGATCAGGGCCGTATTACGGATTTGGTTGAAGTGGCCAATTCTTTATTTAAAAGTAAATGCTAACCCGTTAATGTTATGGGTACGGTAATGTTATTTTCGGTCTAAATAACATACACTAAAGAACCAAGCAATCAATGAAATAATTATACACTAGAAATATATTGTTTATTATCAAGGTTTACATCTTAAAGTTGTATCATGCTTTAGTAACTCACTATGGTATAGTTAAAAATGTACAAATAGTCCAGAAAATGGTTTAACATAAATAAAGCATGTAAGTTCTTCTGTATTCTTGTAATTTTAAGACACAATACCAAATTATGTAATCAGTACTAACCAGTTTTAATAGAACAATAAAGTTCTGATCTGACACACTTCCTGTAAAGTTCTGAATAGTTATTTTAGGGGGTTGTTCTGGGTCCCCAAATATAAACTCACTAAGTCCGTCACGGGCAAAGAAAGTCGTAACGATATAATGAGAATAAATTTTTTTTTGGCCACATACACATGCAGTATTTTCATAATAGTGTTTCGCAATAAAACATAACAGTGCTATATTTATGGCTTTAGCAGAAAACGTGGCCATTCGGTTCATAAAATGCGGTCGACATTATGCACTGCGTTTTTTTGATTTACTGTGTTTGTTATGTTTTGTTTTTATTGTCTGTCTTACTGTGACAAACATGTTTTTGGTGTTGGGTACCTAGCTGAATTTAATAATTCATGTCTATAATGCGTATTTTGTTGTCCAAAAACCAAGATTTTTTAAATGGTTATCATTTATGTATAGATTACGAGCTGTCCCGGCTTACTTCGTTACGCCATAGAATATAAGATACTACTAAAGACTTGGCTCTATAGACTATGTTCTTTTGAAAGCCCAGAATGAGCGAATAAAAAAACAAATAACAACAACAAACCACCTGTCAAAATATGTAAACAAAAGAAAAAATATTGCACCTTGGGTTACATTATTTGAGTTTAGGTAAGGATCCCTAATTTTAAAAAAAAACTAATATAGCCTATGACACTCGGGGTTAATGTAGCTTCCTACCAGTGAAATAATTTTTCAAATCGGTTCAGTATTTCCGGAGCCTATTCGTTACAAACAAACAAACAAATCTTTCCTCTTTATAATATTGGTATAGACTATCCTAAGGTCGAGGAATTAAGAATTAGGCGTCATATGTAGCTACATGGTGAACTGTTGGTTTCTCGTTCGCTTACCTAAAAGCGCATTGAGATCGACACTGAACAACCTCGTCTCAATATTGGAGGATACCTAGGTACTATGTTTTTAATCTTATAAAATTCTCGTGTCACAATGTTTGTTCCCGTACTCCTCCGAAACGTCTTGATCGATACTCATGAAATTTTTTGAGCATATTGATTAGGTCTGAAGAATAGGCTAAGAAAGTAGTTCAAAGTATTTCAATCTTTAACTTTATGTCCTTGTGTTCAACAGTATCTATTATGCCTCCGAAACATCTTGAATATCAAGTGGTATCACAAAGTTACCAATGAGGAGCTCTGGCGACGAACACTGCAATAACCCGTAGCTGACACCATCAAGGAGCGCAAGTGGAAGTGGTTGGGTCACGTCGCTCGCCGACCGGCAGACGATGTGCCAAGGGAAGCCCTTAACTGGAAACCGGAAGGCGGAAAAAGGCGAATTGGCAGACCCAAGAACACGTGGCAGCGCGCTATGAAGGAGGATCTGGAGAGCACGCAGAGAACCTAGGAGGAAGTCTGCGATATTGCTCAAGACCGTCGAGTGTGGCGACGATTTGTTTCGGCCCTTTGCTCCCCAGCGGAGATTGGGCAAAAGTAAGTAAGTAAGTAAGTTCAACAGTATCATATTACAGTGTTTGACTAATTATCACTTTGATCTAAGGGTGAACTTTAGTGGCTTCTCAGTGTTTATTTGGGACGTGGACGGCTATACGGCTTGTCTGTAGTGGTTATGTCAAATGTGTTAGCGGTCGTTTAGTTTGATTGTATAGTTCTGCTCCGTGGCTCAGTTGGCAGCGATGTGGACTGAGTAAGCGTGTGCACCTAGGTTCGATTCCTGGGCGGGGTGAATATTGATATGATGAATATCGATGTTTGTTTCCGGTCTGGGTATTATGTTCATCTCTGTGTGTGTTTCGGGTACCCTAGATGCAGGTTCTTCCTAGTTGTGATGTGTTATTATTAGTATATTATTAATTTAACTTCTTTTGGATAGATGACAAGTTTTGAAACTGAACTAACGATTATTGAATTAATATCAAGATGATTTTCAATAATAAGATACGCATGTATCTCGGCAGTCCTAAACACTTCTATAGAAATACAAACACACCAAGATACAGAAACAAACATCGAATGGTATCCATCAACATTTCGCCCCGCCGGGAATTGAACCCATAAAATTTGTACCTCAGAAGCATAACACTGTAACTGACATTTTTGCGATTTTCACTTTTTGATGGAATCCTAATGTATTAGACGAGCTCTTTCGAATGCGCTTACTCCCGTGGCCGTAGCTAGCCTGGAAGTGCCTTTTTTCGATTTGCATTATAGTGTAAATACCTTGCCTGATGAGAAGCATTAAACTGTAAGAGCGTATACTGCTTTATGCTTCGAATTAATTTTATTGCATAACATTGTATGTACCATCATACAGTTTTATGCTTCTAAACTATATCCAATGCATAATACTGTAACTGCGCAGTTACCGTGTTTTGCTTCGAATCAAATCAAGATGCATAACACTGTATTTTTGCTGTTACAGTTTTATACTATTCAATTAAATCCGATTAAGAGGGCGTGGTTTAACGCATCTTTATATAGAAGCTGCTAGTTACGCGGGAGTTCGGTCTTGGCCGGGTATCAGAGATAAAGAAAATAGAAAAAAATTGTATCTAAATTGACAGTTTTTGGCATTCTTAATTCAGTGATACTTACCATACACGTAAAAATACACGCAATCTTCTTTTAAAAATAAATGGTAAAAAAAGTCCGTCAACGAATGCTTCCTCATACCCTCAACATAACAACTTCTTGCAACAACTCCATCAAAGATAGATTATACCACTGTTGCAGCTGAATAAAATACCGACAGAACTCATTACCCATAGACGAAACCATACAACGTCACTTCCACGCCATACCTTGCGAGTCGCATCATTCACGGTAAACCAAATATCCGGCGTGAATATCCTGGACTAGAACCGAAAGAAAACTGCAAAGAAAATGGCTAAAAGACATTCAATGAAGACCTCAATTCCTCACTCATTTGCCAAGCAATGATACCTTTACACATGTTATCAACACGCGGTCACGCTACAGTAAGAAAACAAAAAAAAATTGTTCTCCAAGATTGGAGCACAATTCTGACTTTAGATATAAACATCTTATATTAAAAAAAAGTTTATATCTAGCACCAGAAAAGATACATACTTACCAAAGTCTCGTCCTTTTTTCGATTTTCTTTCAAGCCTGAGGATGGTCGCGCACGGATCTGATCTCAAGTGAGACATCACATGCATTACTGCCAGGCAAACTAAATCAATATATATAAAACTCTTCCGTTACTGACTGACTGACTGACTGACAGACAACGCAGAGCCAAAACTACTGGGCATAGCGGGCTGAAATTTTGCATGTAGGTTCCTTAGGGAGTGTAGGTGAGTACTAAGAAAGGATTTCCCGAAATTCCCATTGGAACAGGAATAAAATGGATTTTTATGTTTATGAGAAATCTGCGCGAGTGAAACCGCGGGGCAGCCTCTAGTTGAAAATAAAGTCCTCATTGGTCATACTACCGTACAACCATTTGTTTTGCAATACTTTCCTCGGAAACTTGGTATTTAATAACCAACTCTGATAGTGCCCGCCGATCCTTAGCACATGCTTTCATTGCTGATTTACCCGAAACACTGCAGCAGTTCTGTATAATCTGTCCTTGATAATGCTGCTGCATCAAACTGCTCGATTACTTTGAAAGTATTAAGAAACATTAATTCAAACAGACGTCATACAATTTACATTACAATTAATATCCGGTATCGGTCCTGTTTTCTGGCGCAGATCTACTACTTCAGATAAACATACAGACTGCATTTAGGTAACATAGTATAAAAACTCTGGTTTCTCTCCCTATTAGCTAGCTACCAGACCCTGACATTATGAACGGCTTATTGTGAAATCTACAACGTTAAACACATGCTACGTCGTCGCTAAAGTTCAAACTTCCTATAATGAACCTTTCATGACCCCACTATGCGTGTGACTACAGGCAAGGAAAGAGAAACTAGTGGCATTTTATTTATAAAGTTAAAGCAGTCTTAAGACCTTACTAAAACTAATCTACGCCAGAATATAAGACAAGAGCTCAAACTTCCACGAGTTATACTACTAATCAGTGAGCCACTGCAGACTCAGAGCACAACCAAGAACAACGTTTCGCCTACCCTGACATAATGGAATCCTGATACCAAAGCGCTAGGGACCTATGTCTCATTCATGCAACAGTTACTTATGGACCCCATATGTCTCATATTATTTAATATTCAACTATTTCTTAATCATTTTCTATAATGTTCACTACATTAGGTCACAGATTCAGGCAACATCATTTAAAACATGAAATTTCACTCAGAAAGTACTAATATAAATTACTGACACAGATTTAGAGTTGTAACGGTTCTGAATGTGTTCTACAGTGTTTTTTAACACTAAAATTGTCTTTTTGTACTTTGTTTTCTTAAAGAAAATACTGTAACTGACACCATTTCTCACCGGATTACAAAAATTATCTTAGAAGCATTTTAGTGTATGTGATGCATGTTTTTACAAAAGTACCTGAAAAACTATATTTTTTCATAGGACTTATTTTTCTGAAAATTGTTTTGAATTAAGAGATAATTTCTCTATGTTATCAATTAAACTCAAGATGATTATAGCGTCTACTTTTGCGTCTTATTTGCGTCTAAAGTTGAAAAACATGCGATTTCAAACTTTAAAACGCTCTCCTGTAAAATTACGATTTGCGACTTACAGTGTTATGCTTCTGAGGTACAGAAATATCATCGAGACTCTCGGAAGTGGTCAATTTATATTTTGGTCTTGAATTATACTACTACCCTAATTAGGTTCTATTCTAAAACTAATAACTTTTTTTTACAATAATTTTCTTCTAAGTATAAAATTCGTAAAGTATCATTAACCAAAAAAAAATGTAAGTAAGTAGTAAGCATAAAAATCTAAGTCAATTATTCACATACCAACCTAGTAACACAAAAGAGAAATGAACAACATCTCAATACAGCTACCGTTCAAATCTATCAGCATTATCATGAAATGATTAAGGAGACCATGTTCTCAGCATAATTCAGTCGACTCGACACGAAGCGAGCGCTTTGTTTACACAGAACAAGGAAGATGCTCTCTCTCTCTAAATAGAAATCGCGAGTAGGCGGAGCCCACGTGCCTATCATTAGCTCTGCAGTGCATATTCGTAGTTTTTGACAGATTTGATAAGCTCAGTTGCTTTATGCTTCTTGTAAACAAACCACCAGGAAAAATATGAAAAAAAAACCACTAAAATGCCATATTGTGCTGTGTTGGAATGCAAAAATTAAAGTTGGGGACTTAAAAGTACTAATTATGCCGTATCATTACATCGGTAAGTAATATTTCACTGTATTTTTAAATAAATTTGAAATTATACATGAACAAGAAAACAAAACCATAAGTGAGAAAATGAAAACACCCTAATTACGGAGCAGTAAAATTGAATTTTCATTGAAGCCTGTGACTGTGACTGTACCTTCTTAGCTTCTTCTTTATCTATGGTATTAGACTCATGACTTTTTCTAGAACATTTTGACAACAGAATAATGGAAATCAGTTAGAGATTGCTCAACATGATGAAAATCTATCGATAATTTTCTATGATAAAAATCTATCGATAATAATAATTTTCAGTGAAAATAAAAAGTTATTCGCTTCGACTTGAAAACCTCTACCTTTTTTTCGGTTTAAAATGTGATTTACTTTAAAGTTAAATTCTTGAATACGAATGAAATTATATGAATCTTTCAACTTAGACTCTTGCGTATGAATGAAATAATATTAGCATCATCATCATATTACAATAATGTTGTAATATGTAAAAAATAAAGTCGCTTTCCGCATCAGTCCTTAGGTATGTTTAAATCTTTAAAAATACAGCGGATTTTAATGCGGATTTTTTTAATAGATAGAGTGATTCAAGAGGAAGGTTTATAAGTATAAAACATGCACGTTCTAATAATAGGTTAGGCGGTACGAAGTTTGCCGGGTCGACTAGTATTGTATAAAGACAAGTCGTCACTCTTATAGTGTGCTATATTTTATTTTTCTTTTCATTTATTTACAGCCTGTGTTACTGGATCACCTTGGGCCAAGCTCAGAACCTAATACACTTAAGCATAAACTTGAAGATGGAGCCATCATGAAAGCTACTTAAGCTAAGAGGAGTTTCAATAAACAATACCTAGAGAAGAAAAAATGCTTAATATTATGTATTAAAAAAACCAAGATTAGTTGAGAGTTTAAGGCAAGTAATAAATAAGCATGTACTTCGATATTAAATAAGATAAAATAATATAAATATAAAACCCATCTTGTTTTATTGGTCTATCTACCCATCCACCTAAATTGTTTACTTTGGTTAAAATAAAGCTTCATTTAAAGTACAGTACTTACTAAAAAATTAATAATGCGCATGCAGATTCGCTAATTGTCGATTTCACGGAAACACCTGAATCAAAAATCATAATTCTACTAAATTACGCATGCAGAAAATGCACTTAACCTCCTTAAATACATATCGTCTTCCGTCGCTTGGGAATACGACCGTTGTCGAACAGTGACGAAGATTTCTATGCGCATTATAACTTTTGCAGTACTGCAGGTATATACTATTTTATAACTAAACACATTTTTATTTCTGAATCTCTATTTATGCGAAGCATAACTGTTGAATACAAAACGACATTGGAAATAAATAAAAATTAAACTGTACACTAAAATAAACTTTGTTCTATGAGCGACTGGTTTTTTCATATGATAATACCAATACATCGCCAATCACCAAGAAGGCCGTTTGCGTAGAATACCCATAGTTTTTCGTAAAAAAAAGTAATTGTTAACTGTAGCCATAATGAAAGAAAATAGTATATCGATAGGTTTTGCTCATCGACAAACTTTCTCCCGCAATATGTACATCCCTAATTTTTCGACGTAGCCACCTAGTGTTTAGTAGCGGTAGTACAAAAGCTGTAGTTACATCTAGCGTCGAATAGTAAAACTAGGAACAATGCGTGAGGATTTTAAAGCAAAGAGGATGTATAGCTTTCTACCATGTCTTTGGAAAAACCTAATTTCATTCTTTTATCATATGTATGTCATCATTATCTTAAGTATTTCATAATTGTTATTAGATTTTGATCTTTGTTTATTTGTAAAAAAGGTTCATAGTCTACTTCAAATTTTTGTGATGTAGATCTTTTCGGCTTCGTCGTTAATCACCAATGGTAGCTTGGATTTCATAGTGAGCGTTTGGTTTATATGTGTGAGTTTGGACACACTGGTTTCAGTACTAAAAGCTCATGATGCTATTTCTATTGTATTCTCTTGTTCTGTGTTTGTTTATATGCTTTTAGCACGCAAGGCGGCGACTTAAGACGCCTGACTTCACCACTTATCTTGACCCTTGAGACTCCACTATAAACGACGAAAAAACTACGGATTACCTAGAAACAAATGCCGAGGTAAGGGCCAAAGTGAATGGCGCGGGTCGACGTGAAAAACGCGCTAACGGTAATAAGGTAGATGTTATCAATGTATGTAAGGACGTGTAAGGTATATCAGTGGATCGTGGAAACGTTTGCGCAAGCCTGATGAGATAATTTATTTACGACTTGTTTTATACTGGAGTGGTGCAGCTTGCTGATTTATAGTGGCAATTAAGTTTATCAAAGATAATGCTGTTAAGAGCCCGTTTACCGCGATGCTAGCGCCATTCTCGAAAAAAAAAAAATATCTTATAAACTAAGGCAAATATCAAAAATGTGGAACAGTATGACACTAGATAATCTTGCTTAGTATTTTTTGAGCACAGTAAAAGTAGTCCTAACTTAAAAGAACAAAATTATCCACAGATTGTTGCTAAAAGTGGCCACTTTTAGCAACACTTTGTAGCTTTCTTTGGTCTTTAATTTAAAAGCTATACAACAGTGCCCTAAAAATACTAGGCTACAATATCTAGTGTCATACTGTGCCACATTTTTGATATTTGCCTTAGTTTAGAAGATATTTTTTTTTCGAGAATGGCGCTAGCATCTCTGTAAACTGGCTCTTAATGCTTCAGAAGGCAAACCTTCTGACAACAAACGTCGTAACGTGCAGAGGTTAGAGCGGTAATTAGTCTTCTAACTTGTAACAAGTTTAAATTTTAAGTAAAACATTTTGTCTACTAGTAAGCATATTATTATCCTTAATTCTTAGGAGATTTAGATTTTAAGTAAAATTATCATCAACACATAGTCAAGAGCAGCTACTAGTACTAGTCAGCGCAGAGAGGATAGTCTTACCCTGTTATTCATAAAAACTTAAAGAGCACTTTAGTTATTTGACGTATGTCAATTTAGACTGGATGTCACGTATTTACCATACAACAAAACAGAGAAGTAGACATCCAGTAACGCTCCTTAAAATCTACTGTATCTTTATGAATAAGACGGTTAGTCTATCTCATTTTATGAGCGTTGTCACGATGCTAGAGTTTTCAAATAAAATAAATATACCTACTCAACTAGATTTTTCAGAAGACGCAAAGCAGGTACACTCCATAAGGTGGTCAGACGACCATGTAAACATTGCGGGAGTAGGTAGGTACACAGTAGACTGAATGAGAGTCGCTCATGACCGGTCGTTAGGGGGTTCTATGAAAAAGTAATATGTCTAGCATTGAACGTCTGAATTTAATTCGCTGCTGCCGTATTATGTAGGGTACTTTAAAACTCACCTTTACAGAAGAGCTTTACAAATGTTGTTCAGTGTTGATTCAGTTTACTGAATTAAAGGTCGCAATTACATTAGCATACACAAACAATATAGCCTTTCCTGCCAAGCTACTCGATCCATCATCGGAACAAGAAACAATATCGCGTTTAAACACGCCATCCCAAGCGCACTAAAAAACTCTGACAGGAAAAAAACGAGTAACCACAGCTCTGAAGACCTAATGAACGAAATTAATGTATTCGCAAAGAAATAAAATGTTCAACACGGCATGCGAAATGCTTTGCCGACAGAAGAGCATGATTTACTGGGCATTATCACGCTATTTATGAAGGATTATTAACGTGACTAACAGCGGTGAGGACCGCGGCAGGAGACAACTACGCGTTCTTGTATGACGTGTCGTGTAAATCATGTGGAAAAAGAAGACCGGATGGTAGCATGTTTGAGCAGAAATTCGCTCTCAGGTATCTTAATTTAACCACATCTCGTAATCATCTTCAATCTTACCTAAGGTATGTGTCGTGTCGAGTCAAGCGGTCAATCAGCTAGCGGGGAAACGGGAGGACTGGAGGTGGCTACACCGACAAGAGGCAAAAACTCCAAGTTTGAAGAAGAAAAAGAAGATCTCTTCATGTAGGTTACTAACATCTTTGACAGAAAATGTTTTATGGACCGAAGTGTCTAATTTGAAGTAGGAGATCTGCAGATCACGAATAGATCGGATATAGAAAACGGCTGGTGGATTTATCTTTATTGTTAGTTCCGGCGGAACTACGGGTTTTCGCTAGCAGGCTTTAAAACAAAAATAAAAATTTGTTTATCACAGGAAACAGACGTTGCCAGGCTAATTTTTGTGAAGATTCAAGTCCAGTCAACTAAATACTTACCGTCTTATTCATAAAGATAAAGTAGATTTTAAGTGGCGTTACTGGAGGTCTACTTCTCTGGTTTGTTGTATGGTAAATACGTGACATCCAGTCTAAATTGACATACGTCAAATAACTAAAATGCTCTTTAATTTTTTATGAATAAGAGGGTTAAATTATAACAGCGGCCGTACGTGTCAGACCCATAACATTAATCGCGGACAGAGAAAAATCTGTCACTACATAAATTTCCTCATGAAAAAGCCAAAAACGCACTCTCATAAACTGAAGAAAGAAACAAATAACTTTAATAATTAGGTCGCCGTCTTTGCTTCTGAGTTTGTTCACCAAATTTTGATGATTTTTGTAATTCTCGTGCTGTCTCCACCAGTTCTTTCCCAAGTGAAGATATTCTAAGCATCCGTTATTTCCCCTAGTTGTGCATTTTAAACTTTACAGCTGAATGCTCTGAAATAACGCGGACAGGCATGTTGATTGACAGTGTGTAACATAGTACGCTGTCGTTTTACACTTAGCCAGTAAGCTAGCTAGTCACTTGCATACTGTTAGCCTAAGTTTACTTAACCAACATAAAACTTTTTTTTTAAATTGTTCTCATGGTAATAAGTACGTAGACTGGTGCATTGTGTATGATATTCATCATCGTCATCATCTAAGCCGCAAACGTCCACTGCTGGATATGTCGTAGTAAGATTTGATAATTAGGTTTTTTGCAAAAAACCTAGGGATTTTGCGAAAACACGGATAATTTGATATAAGCATTACTTTTTTTTCAATCATCCTGACATAAAGCAATTTTTTTTGCAAAAAACCTAGTAAGATTGAAAACTTTGAAACCTTCCTGATTGGTTTGTTAAAATATCCTTTGACGCTACAGAGAACCAATCAGAATAAGAGTTTACCAGCAAGCAATAAATCTAGCCAATCAGATTATAGGAAGGTTTCAAAGTTTTCAATCTCACTAGGTTTTTTGCAAAAAAAACTGCTTCATGTCAGGATGATTGAAAAAAAAAGTAATGCTTATATCAAATTATCCGTGTTTTCGCAAAATCCCTAGGTTTTTTGCAAAAAACCTAATTATCAAATCTTACTACGATATATATAACCTTTTCCCACAGGTTACCAAGATGTTGCAACTTTCATCAGTTAAACTGACTGACTACCTTGTGGGGGTCTGCCTGCATAAAAAGTAATGACTAATGGTAGAGATTGACGGTAGATTGATTTGATAATAACACCTTTTTTATAAATAACTTATTTGGTAATTACTTACATGGATTAATGTTTTAACGTTGGTTCCGAAACCACGTGTTTTGTTAGCGGGCTTTAAAACAATAATCCAATAATCTTATAATAACTAAAATAAACTAACAATAACCGTACAACGTTGCCGGGCTTTATGTCCACCCTTTTAATCTCATTTGTGAACTTGACATTGGCAAAATACTCCAATGAAGTGGAGTCAAGTCCATTAAATTAAAATAATAATAATTGGTAATTACATAACCTTTAAATTATACGATTGGAAATCAAAAACACACTTAATTTTTCTAATAAAAGTACTCAGTACAATGCGACACAAAAATCTAGAAATTAAAAAGTGGCAACTCTGTATCGAAAAATTTCGAAAATCCGTAAAATTTCCATACAGACCACTTTTTAATTTCTAGATTTTTGTGACGCACTGTATGTACATTCAAAAATTTGCAATTTTTTATTTAATCAAAATCGAATATCCCCAAGCAAACGCGGCATCCAGAAAAAAGCATTCGGCATGATCAAAAGGCGGGGTGGCGAGAGACGGCGACCAAGATGACTTGTTTCGCAGTTAGCTCAGTGTAAACAGCGGCACATCAAAGAAGCGGACTCTGCGGGCAAAGAATAATTAAAACCTTAATTTGTTCAGAATAACTACTCCTTTTAATTTTGGAGTGTACATTCATTGCAGCAAAGGAAGAACGGATCAGTGGATCAATGGCGCTGAACGAAACATTTGAAAGCAAAAATGTGGATTGTATGCAAATTTGTTATCATAATTATTTAAGTATTTCGTTTAATTTTAAGTAAGTATTGTGTCCAAGAAATTATGTAATTTTTAGCTTTTCGAAGTCATCGTCAAATAAATTTAAATCTGAAGCCAATTTACAATTCTAAATCATATAAATCAAATCTGATTGTTAAGTTTTTTTATCTAATTGCTGTCATTTTGGCATGAACTGTGCAGTGGCGGTCTATGCTATAACATTTCCGAATTTCTATATTATAAAATAGCTCTTGTTTTTTGGTTTTTCAGACTAGGGCGCACGAGACCATAGACAAATACTTTACGCCGTCCTGGACCGCCACTGTACAAATTGGCCTTGTTAAAACAGAAACAGAGAATGTTTATCGAAAACTCCAGGTAACCAGAATTCTTTTGCTGGCTAGAATTCGCTCTCAGGCTCGTTTTTATCTAGGTACAATATTTTTTTGGTAAAAAAATTGTAGGTACCTATTTGTAATGTCCTGAGAATAATATTCTTTGTTTCAGAACGGACGCCAGGGTCCGGGTTCGTTGCTTACTCAATGTGGCGGAAAGGATGAAGAAATTGAGTTAAAGATAATCCATGCGAGATATTGGATATTAATTGCCAGAAAAATTAATAATAATTTTATTGATTAATATAATATTTCGGGTATTATCTTAATGCTTTTACCCCTAGTCAGTGCAGAGGTAACAGAACAAGTAGGTACTTATTAAAAATACTGCAAATCACAATAAATTAGCAAAATTACCTTTCTCTAACGTGACGGGCGGTTAAATTAAAAGAAAGAAAGCCGTGACGAAATAAATTATTTAACGCCATAATTAGGGAACATGGCGCCGACATCCAAAGCCAATTTTCGAATCAAAGGCCGGACATCCCACAACGACGGCGCCTTTCCGATAATTTGGTTAAAATCCAATATTTAAACAAAGCCGGGAGGCATGACTATCCTTCTACCGGCTATCAATTATCTGGCGCCCGCGTCGATCTCAGGAATCAAAGAAGCCGAAAAACGCGACGAGTCTAATGCCCCTAATAGCGATGATGGATTATTTCTAAACACTGGCGACCGTTCGTCGCGACAGGGTAATGATTTTTGAAAAAAGGAACGCTTTATTTTATAATTTCGCGGTTTCCGTAATTTCCGGTGCGATTAGAGCGTAGAACGTAATGATTTATGTTGACTTGAAGCCGACTGGTTGTGTTTTGAGGTTTAGTAAAGTGGTGCCGATTACCCTGTCTAGATTTAATAGGCGTATCATTTTCCTTTGCTGATGAATGACTTTTTTTTTTTAAAGTATACTTATATTTTATAATTTTAAAAGTTTATCTTACGCCGCTAGGTTTTGTCTAACAATCCGCTTTAGGTTTGTCTATAATTGCCGCACGTTCGATACATTTTAAATGATCGCGTGGGTAACTGTTTTTTTTAAAGATAAATAAACGTTAGGAGTAGGTATCCATAGAATAGAACCGACAGTCTGCGCCATAATTTTTATTCAAATCAATACTCTTAATAAAATTTAAGTGCTTCTTCTGTTTTTGTCGGCCTTTGATACTCCCTAATGTCTATAAAGGATTATGAGGCATTATACAATATCTTATAGGTATTGACCCATAAAACCACTGGGTCCTTATTTGATTATGATTACATATTTCAAGTATCAACTCGCAACTCTTAACACCCACCACTTGCCCGATGTAAACCGACACAAGGCGGGGGGCGTGGCCTCGCTCCGCCTCCAATGACGTCACAACATGGCCGACTGCATGCAGTTGCTGCAATGCTTGAGCTTGAACTTGCGAAGTCGAAGTTGACGACTTGATTGAATACTTGTTCGTTTGATTGACTGGACAGGTGGACAGAGGATTTGAGCCATAGCGAGGTGCAGCGAAGTTACGGAGAGGATTACAATTTTAACTGTTCACTAAATATTATGGCACAGGGTTCAAATCAAAAGAAAATTATCTAAAACTATCATAAGAAAACTCACGTGTTAAGGAGACCAATGAAAAAATAATGTCAATTATGGCTGTCATAGGTTATTGGTAAAATTTCTTGAACGCGCCAAAATAAAATTCGTTTAAAAAAAATAACAGCCAGTAATTTTTCAAATTTAGAACGTCAAGTCACATCACGGAAGGCAATTTCCACAAAAAAGGCACAATGATTTACCGAATTTAAAAAAGCCACAATTGCTTCCAAATTATACATGATTTCCCATAATAATAAATCTTTTCGTACGATTGATTGACACTGGCCGCAATCAGTTCAATCACGTAATTGACAAGTGCCGAAGAGCGCTCGGTCTAAGCTATACTTATGCTATAGTTAAGTTATACTTAGATGCCATTACGGCCTGAGTATGTGATTAAGTAAGGTCTTAAGTAAAAATACTCGAGTCGGTCGTAATCACGTAATACCAGTTATTATGTCCCTCTCGATTGAATACAGGGACGGATTCGAAACGAAATGGCTTTATTTTTTTTACGAACACAGAAAACATTTCACGATTTTCACCATAGGAACACGAACGTAACATTAAGAAACCATAACATTTTAATGAGTATTTAAGAAAAAAATATGTCTAGAATAAAGTATCACTTACTAGTGAAATATCGCTGGAAGTCAGCGAAGTCAGAAGTCAAAATCTCTGCATTTCGTGGGCCTATAGCTCTGAAACTACTTATTGCAATTTTTTTTTAAAGAAAACGTTGGTAGGTAAAAGATAGTTTTTTATAGTGTTAGTAACATACTAAAACTTGATGGCGATTGGAAAATAATTAGTAGCGGAACAACGTTTTCTCTTTTTGTATGGACGCATTCGGGGTATATAGTGTCGTTTTAAGCCTACACAGGTGTTTAAGTTTTTATAACAGCCTATGAACACATCCAGGGATTTTTAACAACCCTTGTTATTTGATACCAGAGGCTGCCCCGCGGTTTCACCTGCGCAGATTTCTCATAAACACAAAAATATAATTTTTTCCTGTTCCCATAGGAATTTAGGGAAATACTTTCTTAGTGCTCAGTCAGTCAGTCAGTCAGTCAGTAACGGAAGAGTTTTGTATATATTGATTACCAGAAACCAAAATAAAATTTAAGAATTTTAAAATTTTAACGCAACTTAAAAAAATACCGCTTTGAGTCCATCCCTGTACTAAAGTAATGATTCGACGTAACCCTCAATAAGATATAATTGGCGGGACGTCTCCAACGAGGCGCCAATGCCTGGACCAAACGCGCAAATCATTGGCCCAACGCGCCAATCATCGCCAGAGTGTAATTTGAAAACACCGCAGATGAAGGTTAAACGCCCGAAACGAATTTCTCACGGCACGTCTGTGTTTTCGTCCTACTCATAAGACTTCTTTTCATAAGAGTTTAAGTCAGGGTGCATTTACGTAAGCCCTGCAGGTCCGGGCGTAAGAATAGGTCTACGGTATACCCTGCCTGTCGTAAGAGGCAACTTCGACTGCTCCGTGGCTCAGTTGGCAGTGATGTGGACTGAGTAAGCGTGTGCACCCGGGTTCGATTCCCGGGCGGAGCGAATATTGATATGATGAATATCGATGTTTGTTTCCGGTCTGGGTGTGATGTTCGTCTCTGTGTGTGTTTCGGGCACCCTAGATACAGGTTCAACCTAGTTAGGGGCTCTGAGTGTGATGTGTTATTAATATTATTAACTAAAAGGGGTCTTTGGGGTCGTGGGTGTGAAGGGCCCGCCAGAAATGCGTGGTTCCCGGGGTCCTTCCCAAAAGCGCCAAGACGGCCGCCGGGGGGTTTTAGTGGGTGCGAGCCCCACATACCCCCGACGCTCCCCCGAGCGTCGGGGTAATGCGAAAAGCATTTCCCCCCGGTACAAAAAAAAAAGGCTGCGTCGTACATACTAAGCTGGTTTCAAGCGTTTGTTGACGCTGGTTCGAAAAATGTATAGAAAATACCTGTGCTGACATTCGCGCTGGAACAAGCGTCTATTAATGTCCGTCGCAGGTATTTTTTCTATACATTTTTCGAACCAGCGCCAACAAGCGGTTGTTACCAGCTTCCTGAATGCACCCTTATTACTAAACTAACATAGAATGTACTTACTTCAATATCAATACATAGTATAAAATAAAGTGGCTTCCCGCGTCTGTCCCTATGTATGCTTAAATAATTAAAACTACGCAACGGATTTTGATGCGGTTTTTTTTAATAGATAGAGTGATCCAAGAGGAAGGTTTATAAGAATAATACATGCACAAAATAGTCATAGATTAAGCGGTACGAAGTTCGCCGGGTCGACTAGTATAGTATTAACTTATAAAGGGATGTCCGTAAGTAATCCCCGGTTTGAATAGGTAATTACCTATTTAAAATTTACTTACGGTACTCCTATTAATTTTTTTTAAGACAAGAAGCTTAGAATCGGACATCCTTTCTGAAGATTCACTTCACACATTATTAAAAAATATACTTTACATAATATCGTCGGTGCGCTTTCCAAAACTGTTATGTGTGTTTTACCAACTTTTCAGGAGAAGCAAAAAACTGTTTAATTTGAAAATTAAAATGATTAAAAAAAAACTGTTAATGACAAAAGTTGCTAAAAAATATGTTATTACCTCGACATTAATTACATACATTTTCATAGCCCACCCATTGTGCTAGATTTTTTTTTCTTATTTTTTATGCACATAGCAGTTTTGTCTTCACAGAAAAGGTTTGCTATGTGTAAAAATGCACATAACAGGATACTTTACACTATGCGGATTACAAAGTTATGTCGGTTATGTGTAAAATTTCCCTAAAAAATAAATTAAAACAATGTAATTTTTTCGTATATGGGATGCACAACGTCACATACTTAACCCATTATCAACACTCTAGCTAAAGACCCGAAAGCTAGATTGATCCGATACCTATACCGAGGACATTCTCAACGTTAGCTTGTATGAGATTAGTAAGGATCTTAAACAGCTTTACCAAAACAAGGCTCATAAAGGTCAACCTTTAGTAGCCATGAGGATAACGGAATCACAGCTGAACTTCTGAAGGCAGGTGGTAAACAGGACCTTAGGGCTCTTCAGCAATTGTTGAATTACGTCATATAATATGGCGGTCAAATCACGTAATATGGCGGTGTCGCCAGAAGCGTGAAACAAAAGTGTTAAAAACCCTGCTAAAGAACTATCCCACTTCTGAGCCTGAGTCATGAAAAATCTCGCGGATCGTCTTCTAGCCCCCCGAACAAACTGGATTCCATAAAAAATAGTACCATAGACCACATTCATGCTTTACGACAGGTAATCACAGAAGAAGAGTATTAACTGCCTCTTTGCCTAGCATTTGTAGACTTTGAGAAAGCATTTGATTCGATTGAGACCTCAGTTTGGCAGTTACTGCAATTTTTCCAGTGGTTCCAAGAGTGCTAAGAGGTCTATCGGATTACCGATGTGTTGAAGTATTTGTACATTCAAGCCTCCATGTCAGTTGGACTACAGGATCTGAGCTCGAGGGCTGTTTGACTGCAGCGGGGTGTCAGACAGGGATGACATCCCCCTAAATCAACATGACAATCCCCAACACTGTTCACCGCTGCACTCGAGGATCTCTTTAAGACTGTGGACTGAAAAGAAGTAGGCGTCAACGTAAACGACGAGTCACTAACCTTCGATTTGCTGATGATATCTTAGTTATGGCCCAGACCACGAAGGAACTTAGTGCAATGCTTGATGACTTCAGTTGGGCCTCCAATCGAGTTGGTAAATCGAAGATCATATTCAACGCCTATGTAAGACTACAACTCCTGTCTAGATCCGAGACTATATGCTCGAAGCTGCGACGAATACAAATATCTGGGAGTAACTGTCCAACTAGCTTGGGCCAACTCCGAGAAAGAGGTCGATCGTCAAATCCAACTCGAATAGGCAGCTTTTTGGGAAGCTCTTCTACATCTTCTCTTCCAAGTTATCGCAGTGCCTTAATGAGACGAAAGTCCTCGAATAATGTATCATGTTTCCAGTGACGACTAACGACTTACGAACTGGAGACTTGGTCGCTTGCTAACTATGGGCCTCATCAGAAAGCTCAAGTTCATACAAAGGCTATTCAAAGGGTTATTCTCGGACTTTCCCTGCGTGATCAAATCAGAAATGATGAGATCCACAGTGGAACTAAAGTCACCGGCATAGCCCAAAGAATCGCGAAACTTAAGTGACATTGGGCATGGGCAAATAGCTCGAAGAACTGATACAATCTTCAATTCAGCCCCAGCTACCATCTGTTTCTGGAGTGGCAACCCCGCACCGGAAAACGCAGAGTAGACAGACCCCCCACTAGGTGGTCCGACGACCTGGTGAAGGCTGCGGGAGTACACTGGATGAGGGTCGCGCAAGACCGGTCGGTGTGGCGATGTGTGGAACAGGCTTATGTCCAGCTGTGGGCATCTTTCGGTTGAGATGATGATGTTATTATAAAAAATAAGCTTTGAATACCTTTAATAAAATATCTCGCTATTAAAGCAAGATACTTAATAATTCTAGTACAAAAAATATTATTTAATAAAACATTTTTTAAGTAAAAAATAGGTATTCAAATCGATACTATTATTATAATTTTAGTATTATTAACTACTCGAAAAACCAACAAAAGCTAAGAATACAAAAAATAATCAAAATTTGATGATTGTCTCTCAAAATGCCACCAATCTTTAACAATATCATTGTTGTCAAAACTGATATGTGCGATATAGGACCTGTTATGTGACTGACCGGAACACTTTGCCTGATCTGTTATGTGCTAAAACGTCACATATCAGAAATTCCAAATCAAATCTGTGCACATAACATGAAATGTAAATCGTGTTCTGAAGGTCTTAGGCACATACAAGTTTTTGCAAACGATGCGCATTTAAAAATGAAACACAGTGGACTAAAAAAAAATTTTTTGAAAATTTGCACATAACAGTTTTGGCAAGCGCACCGACGATATACGGTTACTTTTTTATTGTGAACACACAGGACTTATTCCTGAAACTAAAATAAAAAAAAAATTAACCATGCTCACTTGAGGTCCTTCGAAAGTTTTTGTAAAAAACAGTACACTACACAACTAGATTAGAGTCGCTTAAGACCGTATGTATGTGCTGGTGTGTAGGAGAGGCCTATCTCTAGAACCTGGATTGAAGTCGCTCAAGAAAGAAGAAGCTCATAGAAGGAGCGGCCTATGTCTAGATCATCTCAGCCGAAAGAAGTCCTGTCCTGAGATGATGATGATGGCAACAGAATACAACTTATTGAGCAAAGTAACCTATATTCAGGACTTTGAAATTATAAAAATTTGATCTTCAACTTACGCAACACATTCCATTATATAGCTGCTGTCTGCTTTATAATTAACCGACTTCAAAAAAGAAGGTTATCAGTTTGACCTGTATGTATGTATGTTTGTCCGCGATTATCTCGCGTTTGGCTGAACCGATTTTGATGCGGTTTTCGGTAATGTATTTGTTACATTCAGGAGAAGGTTTTAGTACCTATTTTAACCGACTTCGAAAAACAGGAAGGTCTCAGATTATGTTTGTTTCAGTTCGTTGAAGGCGGGTCTCTTTTTGTAAAAAAGAAATTATTTTAAGAGCCAGTTTACAGCGATGCTAGCACTTATTCGCGAAAAAATTAATATCTTCTATTATTATTATTATTTTAATTTAATGGACTTGACTCCACTTCAGTGGAGTATTTTGCCAATGTCAAGTTCACAAATTAGATTAAAAGGGTGGACTTAAAGCCCGGCAACGTTGTACGGTTATTGTAAGTTTATTGGATTATTGTTTTAAAGCCCGCTAACGAAACACGTGGTTTCGGAACCAACGTCAAAACAATAATCCTAATATCTTCTAAACTAAGGCAAATATCAAAAATGTGGCACAGTATGACACTAGATAATGTATGTAGCCTACTATTTTTAAGGCTCTTTTTTATAGCTTTTTAGTTAAAGACCAAAGAAAGTTACAAAGTGTAGCTAAAAGTGGCCACTTTTAGCCACAATCTGTGTATAATTTTGTTCTTATAGGTTAGGACTACTGCAATGTGCTTAAAAAATACTAAGCAATATTATCTAGTGTCATACTGTGCCACATTTTTGATATTTGCCTTAGTTTAGAAGATATTAATTATTTTCGCGAATGGCGCTAGCATCGCTGTAAACTGGCTCTTAAAAGAGCTAAAAACTTGGCAGCGTTCGCGTGATACAATCCTGTCATTAGGCGTCAAGTCAACAAATCGTTGCCTCTTTCCCGTTTGACGGATAGACCGCTAATTACCGTCTTTTTGCGGCCATTCAACAAAACGTTGGCGCCAACTTTTTTTTTCGCCTATCCGCTATTGTTCTACCTGAATTATCTTTGTTATCTCCCCAATTGCTCAAAGATTACCCCACATCCTGGGTGGGCTTTGTGAATGGGGCCTTTTTTAACGATAGGGCCTCCAAAGAAGTTTATCTTTATGATGATTGTTATTCTAAGTGTTAGGTTCAAGATAACAACTTTTGCAAAAACCTTTTTAACAATGCGTCACAAAAAGGATGGTTAACAATTGCTTTTTGTATTAAAATAGGTAGGGGATTTTTTTTAAAGATTTATTGGAAAATAATATTTTAGCTGCGTAAATCTCCGTATCTTTGGGCTAATCCAATTCGTTTGCAGAATGCGACCTGTCCCTGTCCTGGATTATAGGTAGGTAATAGTGGCTTTACCACAAAAAGGGTTAAACCTGGACCTATAATTATCATCGCGCAAAATATCAACTATCAGATAATAGTAGATTATAAATAGCTCGTTAATCGCAAGAAAACACACATTTGGTAGTCTCGTAATCAATTTTGCTGTAACTATTTATTTATTTATTATATTTAGGGAAACAAACAGCTACAATTATACTTATGAGTAAAAAAAAATTAAAATATTACACAAGCCAATGAAGTTTCCACTAATGAATATACCAAAAGTTGTGAAGTTCGAATCTATGTACAGGCAATTACGTGATAGCAATTGAGCATAGCAAAATAATATAAAAAAAACAGATTTGAAAATTAATTTACAAATTAGGAAAGAAGTGTGCTAATCCTAACTTAACCTAAGGGCATATCCAAACATCGCTTCAAATTATTCTTGTATTTTCCAATATAATCACCAAAAATATCTGCATTACAAAATTTTTTATTATATGCGTCGCACGCGCGGATCAAAAATCGATTAGCAGTAGTATCGCAATAGATTGGAATTGGCCAAAAAGTCCCTCAGGCAGGTTGTCCGCTCCTTAATACGATGACGTTATGTTTACGTCAGACTGACTTAAATATATGTCAGTAATGATTTATTTAGGTGACGGTAGCACTACGCGCGTTCCACTTTCAAATAATCAAATCAATCTAACAAAACAGGATTCACTATTCAGGGAGGAAAACAACCAGATTATTCGATAGCTTACTATTTATATTCTACGAGCTATCCCGGCTTACTTCGTTACGCCATAGAATATAGATACAAACTTACTTCTAAAGACTTGGCTCTATAGACTATGTTCTTTTGACTGCCCAGAATGGGCAAATAAAAAAATAAACAACAACAACAAACCACCTGTCAAAGATGTAAACAACGGAAAAAATATTGCACCTAGAGTTACATTATTTAAGTTTAAGTAAGGATCCCTAATTTTTTTTTAAATCTAATATATCCTATGTCACTCGGGGATAGTGTAGCTTCCTACCAGTGAAAGATTTTTTTAAATCGGTTCAGTATTTCCGGAGCCTATTCGTTACAAACAAACCTTTCCTCTTTATAATATTGGTATAGATTGCTATACTATTTACGATCGATCAAAGTTACGGGACTCGCAATTCTTGACTCAATCGTAATAGAGTAGTAGTAGAATAGTAATATAATAGAACTATAATCGTAAGTTTAAGAGATAAGGGCCTCTGGTCGAAATCACTAGACTAGGTTCATACGAATTTGCGATTTAGACCGGTCAAACTTTTTTACCATGCTGTTTTAACTGTATCTTACTTACAAAATCTCAGAAATCGAGATAAATCCGTTAGATTGAGAATGCGGGGCCTGTCCAGCGTCAGACGGTGACGTGAAATGCCTAAGTCATTCCTTATTCGGATCTGTCTGAATACGTTGACAATAAATTTAATTAGATCTCAAGATCCATAGACAAGAGGGTCTTTGTCATACGATTCCCGCCTTTATTGAGCCTTCAAACGCACGCTCGCTTAAAGGTAAATTTACATTAAACGAATAAAAAACCTAAAGCTGGAAGCATTAAGAGCATTCTGGTTTACATTCTAAACCACTGATCTCACGCCTGTCGCATCGATCGAGCTAGTGAGCATTCTTAGAACATATAAATATTTGGTAATGCAGACAGAATAACGCAAGAATTCACTTAGATTTTAAGAAGTAGTAAAAAAAATAAAAAAAATAATGCTCATTCTATTTTACTCTATCAAATTTATCTTTGAGGTCTACACTCGCAGACGCAGATTATTTTTTCGTTGTTCTGTCTGTACTCAAATAGGTATCAAGAAATAATGCTCTTACCCTTACACTAAAATGATTTGATAGAGTGGGGATAGAATGAGCATTCGCTCGCCTGATGTAAATACACCTTTAGGTGTTCCATTCAAACGACTGCTTCCAAGCCGTTTCAAAACGAAACGGATTCGATTTTCAAACAGCAGCTCGACGTTTCGAATTTCAAAAGCACCGCGCACGTAACTCGCGGCCACCAATCAGCGCCTCCGCTCTTTACGCTGACAGACAAGTGTCCAATTATCTCTGATTGAAATAATAATAGGAATACTGAGGTAAGACGTTGTACGTAGCGTTGGCGATGTGTTATTTTTTCGCGGCCCCCCACCCGCGGTGTATTCTTGGCATGCCAAGCAGACCGCATGCCCGGACGTGCCAGCTCGCCTCTGTCGGCGGAATCTCAAGACCTCCAAGCAGTGTCTCGGCCGAATAAAGATTCGTCCGGATCGCGGTCAGTAAAAACACCGAATGCCCCACGTAATCGATTCCCGCGAACGTTTTGCGAAATTAGATTCGGAACTGCCGCCGCGTCTTGCCAGAATGTCTTTTGTTTTCAAATTATTCTGCGGCTAACTAAGATTCCCGCCATTCCTGCCTCCCTGATGCCGTATTCGCATTGATGCTGATAAAACATTCGAAAACGAAAACCATTTCTGCTTTTAAGGACCACAACAGTATGTTGTGCTTTAAGAAAAGCAGCAATGATTTTTGAATTCTGTCATTGTCATCGCATTGTCATTGTTAATTTAGTTATGAGACTTGACTAACAAGAATGCAATTCCTGCACTCTCGATATTTTATAAGAAACTAGAGGCTGCCCCGCGGTTTCACCCGCTCAGATTTCTCATAATCACAAAAATCCCGTTTTCTCCCGTTCCTGTGGGAATTTTGGGAAATCCTTTCTTAGTGCTCACCTACACTCCATAAGGAACCTGTGTGCAAAATTTCAGCCCGATACGCCCAGTAGTTTCGGCTCTGCGTTGTCTGTCAGTCAGTCAGTCAGTCAGTAACGGAAGAGTTTTATATATATTGATAAAGCATTCGAAACCCGTTTCTGCTTTTCAAGTACCACAACAGTATGTTGTGCTTTAAGAAAAGCAGCAATGATTCATGAATTTTGTCATTGTCATCGCATTGTCATTGTTAATTTATTTATGAGACTTGACTAACAAGAATGCAATTCCTGCACTCTTGATATTTTATAAGAAATTTTTGATATTGTGACAGTAAAGTAACTTTTAGACAGTTCACACAGCACGCCGTGGCTCGCCTTGTCATCGCACGAACATCATCAGCGCGTCCTTTCAACTGTCCAAAAGGTCTTTTTACTTTCTCTCTGCTTTACTGTAAATATAAACAATTGATCTCATGAAATTTACATTCGTGGTGCCGTTGGCGCCATAGACATGGTAGATCTCTAGTAAGAGTAAGAGTAAGAGTAAGAATACATTTTATTTGGTTCACAAACACATAGGCATACAAAAAATTAAAAATAATGATAAGATAGAAGAAAAAAAAAAATTATAAGTAAGCACACCTAGGCGTCCGGTGCCAAACAGGTTATCGTCTCAGCATAATGTCGCACCTGGGCCGGCAGGCGACCCAGATAAGACGCTGATCATTCTGACGGCCCCTTCATTGTGTGAGTTAGGCAGTGTGTTATGTCAGTAAGTCAATCAGGAATAGAAGACGAATCACAATCATGCACCTGGGCTGGCAGGTAGTAGGCGACCTAGTAGATCATAGTAGAAGAGTGGTGCAGCTTGAACTTGTACTCCAAACTTGGTATACATAGTTGAGTTACGACTTCATGACAGTGAAACATATATTTATTTATTTTATCACTCTTAGATATTTATTTTTAAGGGCGCAGAGAATATATTTTTTTAACGTGCTTTACGCCCAATATGAATCTGAATCTATACCAATATTATAAAGAGGAAAGATTTGTTTGTTTGTTTGTAACGAATAGGCTCCGGAAATACTGAACCGATTTCAAAAATTCTTTCACTGGTAGGAAGCTACATAAACCCCGAGTGTCATAGGCTATATTAGATTAAAAAAAATTAGGGATCCTTACCTAAACTCAAATAATGTAACCCGAGATGCAATATTTTTTCCGTTGTTTACATATTTTGACAGGTGGTTTGTTGTTGTTGTTTGTTTTTTATTCGGCCATTCTGGGCAGTCAAAAGAACATAGTCTATAGAGCCAAGTCTTTTGTAGTACTTATCTTATATTCTATGGCGTAACGAAGTAAGCCGGGGAAGCTCGTCTTATAATAACAATGGACGTAAAGAACATTTTAATGATTATTCGTGGATGTAAGGCACATCTATTTTCTAAAATAACAAACCAAACATCAAACTAAATATTCCGTCGACTGCATCTCGAGGTTTTAAGTATATTTTGTCTAAATAACTTTAAAAACAAAAGAGTAATACATTATAATCGAAAGAAATTTTCTTTTTTTGGCTCTCCTGTAAAGTCGGGTTTTGTGCTTTACGTCAATTAAGATTACAAGTATCGACATGCCCGACGGAGTATAAGACAGCTCGAGCCGGGATAATCTGTACTCAGGAACGACTTGTCCGAGTATCATACTCGACCGAGTAGCCTCCAAAACTGACTGTGAAGTCAGCCTTAGTAACAATAATAATAATAACACATCACACTCAGAGCCCCTAACTAGGAAGAACCAGAACCTGTATCTAGGGTGCCCGAAACACACACAGAGACGAACATCACACCCAGACCGGAAACAAATATCGATATTCATCATATCAATATTCGCCCCGCCCGGGAATCGAACCACGTTTACTCAGTCCACATCACTGCCAACTGAGTCACGGAGAGTCAGTAGTATCCCAGGACGTCGTATCCAATCTCATATTTAAATTAATTCAATCAACATTGACAATCGATACGGCCGCGGCTTCAGTTTGATGCAAATCCTTTCATTTCGATGCATATTTCATAGCTGCATCGTTGCGGCCGACAAAAGTCTAATTATTTGCGACCGCCCACATAGCTTCCTGTCCCTTTCTGGCATGACTCCTTAATAAAGGAAGGATAATAGGAGTCAGGTGTCACCGAGTGATAGCATCTCTGATTCTATTCAGTTTGAAAATTTAATTTTAGCTGCTAATTCATTAATATTTTTGAGTATTTTTATGTAAAAAGAGTTTTTTGCATTAATTTCCATATAGATTTGTTAAGCTGTTTTAGAGAAAAGTTCCTCTTACAAACGGGCGAACATTTTTTTAATGAATACTCAGAATACAATGAATATCAATATTTGTTTCCGGTCTGGGTGTAATGTTCGTCTCTGTAAATGTTTTGGGCACCCTAGATACAGGCAGGTTCTTCCTAGTTAGGGGCTCTGAGTGTGATGCGTTATTATTATTATTACCTGTCAAAATATGTAAACAACGGAAAAATGCACTTTGGGTAACTTTATTTGAGTTCAAGAAAGGATCCTTAATTTTTTTTAAATTTCATATAGCCTATGTCACTCGGGGATAGAGTAGCTCCGTACCAGTGAAAGGATTAATCAAATAGGTATTCAGTATTTCCGGAGCCTATGCGTTACAAACAAACAAATTAATTTATTATTAGTGTAGATGTCCCCGGACAGTTACCAGAATCGTAAATAGTAAAGAAAGACGACAATTATAACAAATTCTATATAATGTGTTTGTGTTATCTATACCAATATTATAAAGAGGAAAGATTTGTTTGTTTGTTTGTAACGAATAGGCTCCGGAAATACTGAACCGATTTGAAAAATTCTTTAACTGGTAGGAAGCTACATTAACCCCGAGCGCCATAGGCTATATGAGATTTTCAAAAAAATTAGGGATCCTTACCTAAACTCAAATAATGTAACCCAAGGTGCAATATTTTTTCCGTTGTTTACATATTTTGACAGGTGGTTTGTTGTTGTTGTTTGTTTTTTATTCGGCCATTCTGGGCAATCAAAAGAACATAGTCTATAGAGCCAAGTCTTTTGAAGTATCTTATATTCGATGGCGTAACGAAGTAAGCCGGGAAAGCTCGTAAATTATATACCTAATGTATTAAGTTTGGTTTACAATGTGCCGGTTGGATAAAAAGCTTATTGAATGTGCCAAAAACTTTATAAATTCAATTTAATAATTCAGACATTTCATTAAAACTTATCAGTTCCATAAAATCGAATAATTTATCGCCAATGATGTAGCACGGCACGGACTTTTAAATCGATTCCAATTTTTTGCAATCTTCGTTTGTTTGCAAATGCGTTTCAACCGTTTCAACCTCAACGAGATAGGCATTCGATGCGACAAGTCTCGAGTTCTCGATTCATGAATCGAGTGAATGATCGAGTAGAATCGAGTGATCGAAGCATAAATAACCACGACATTGATTGACTGGTCGGTTGTTGCGATGCCCTTGTTAAGGCACTACCAGATTGTTTTAATTGAAATTGTATGATAAAAAGTATTTTTCGAAAGTTGTTTTATTGACAGAAAGGTAGTTTTTTTCGAGGCTGAATAAATACTAAAGGAAATCTGATTTGGTCATTTATTATTTACAGTATTTTATGAAATAATACCTAGCTAGATAATAAATAACTTTAATTGAAAAAATAATTAAAATATTTTCAGTTAGTTTTTTGCTGAAAAAAAATATTTTGTGTGCCAGTATTTTTTCAAATATGAATTATAATAAAAAAAAAATATATTTAAGAAAAAAAATTGTCTCATATTTCTTACAATTTTATGCAATACTCACAGAGAAACCGTTTCAATTCCTTAATTTACTGTACATAATACTGTAAAAATAAAATTTTAATAAAACCATAATCTCCCATATCCTTATCTAAGGAAGGCGAAACGTAAAAAAAACTTAAAATATTGACAGTTCCCAAAGTGTCGGTTATTTGTCACCAAAGCTTTTAGTGAACAACCGACAGACTACTTAAACAGGACTTTTTGCGACATAAAAACATAAAGAAGCTTAAAAAAAGCTCTCAACACAAATTAAGCTCAAAGTACCGACGACTTCCATGTGTCGACGACTTGATAAAGTTCAAGTTACGTTTCAATTTCAGATAAGTTCACGAGGTGAGCGGCAGCTTTGAGCTTTAAGCAGATTTCTGGGTTCAGTACGCATAAAATAATGTTAAAAGCTTTCATGATTTCATCCGGTAGACGTCCACTGCTGATCATAGGTCTCTACTCACAGAATAAGTGAGCGTGTGCACCTGGGTTAGGTTAGGTTAGGTTACCCGGAGGCGGCGAACCCGGCCAGACGGCGAGTTCGTCGCCGCGGCGGCGCGAGACCTTGAAGCGCCGCCGCACGCCCTGCAGTGCCGGGCCGAAGAATAGGACTGAGGTATCCCCTGCCTGTCGTAAGAGGCGACTAAGAGGGGACCCCGGGGTCGTTGGGTGCACGAGGCGGGGGCCTCGTGTAGTCATATAACGGCCCCGAGAAGGACGGCGGAACGCGGTGTCCCGTTTCCGCCGTCGAGCGTAGGAAGAGCCATCCGCGCTTAGGGGGGACTACCTTCACCTGTCCCCCCGTGAAGAGGCTACACAGCCAATGCTGGGGGGGGTCGCGGAGAATTCCACAGGCTTACCCGCGACCCTCCTGCTATCAGCCGAGAAGGACACCGGCGGGGTTTTAGTGGGTGCGAACCCCACATAACCCTGCGGCTCCCCCCGGGGCTGCAGGGTACTCGTTAGGAGTTTCCCCGCCTAAAAAAAAAAAAAAAGGTTAGGTTACCCGACGCCCTGCAGTACCTGGCCGAAGAATAGGACTGAGGTATCCCCTGCCTGTCGTAAGAGGCGACTGAGAGGGGACCCCGGGGTCGTTGGGTGCACGCTTTCCCGTGACCCTCCTGCTATCAGCCGAGGACACCGGCGGGGTTTAAGTGGGTGCGAACCCCACATAACCCTGCGGCTCCCACCGGGGCTGCAGGGTACTCGTTAGGAGTTTCCCCGCCTTAAAAAAAAAAATAGGTTAGGTTACCCGGAGAAGCGAACATAGTTAAGATGAATATCCATGTTTGTTTCCCGGTCTTGCACCCTAGATACAGGTTCTTCCTAGATGAGGGCTCTGAGTGTGATGCGTTATTATTATTATTTTCACAAAGAAAAATTTAAATAGGATAAATTATAAATCTTATTTGACTGGTTTTTTTATATGGGTTTCGTAACGCTTGTACTCCAAAATTTCGCATTTATAATTTACTAGTCGACCCGGCGAACTTTGTACCGCCTAACCTATTACATTACTATGTTGTGTAAGTATCTATTATAATTTAATATAATTATCTATTATTAATATAATTAAACTTCCTCTTGAATCACTCTATCTATCAAAAAAAAAACATCGAAATTCGTTGCATAGTTTTGAAGATAACATAACATATAGCGACAGACAGACACGGCAAGCGACATTGTTTTATACTAGGTATGTGTTGATATTGATGAAAATATTTTGCTTACGGGACCAAAAACAGCTGTAAAAAGCATCACTCTTGCCACAAATTATCTCTATCACTATGGCTCGAATGAATGTCTCTCGATACCCTAATCTGAGGCCGTCCTCTGTTATCTCAGTTGTTCAATGCTTAATTAGGTCGCAACCACCTCCACATGGCTTTTAGACTTGAAGTGTTATGTGGGATTTTATTTTATTTATTACTAGCTGTCCAGGCGAACTTCGAAGTGCCCTACCATTTTATATAGAAAATTTTAATTGTTGTTTTTACTAACTTCCTTACCATTTTTTCATATTTTCTCATCTTTTAAACCTTCCCTGGACTACTGCGATCATTTTTAAAACCAAAATCAGCTTAATCAGCCCGGCCGTTTTCGAGTTTTAGAGAGACTAACGAAACACGATTATTTTTTTATACATATATATAGTAGATAGTACGAACAGCTTCGACTGGGTCTTTTCTTTTCAAATTATTTTTATCCCATTTTCCGTTCCTAACCTACCTACCGATTTTCCTCTCAATCGGTTCAGCTGGTTATACTCGTAAACATAAAACACAGACAGACGGACAAGTTACTTTCGTAGATAGATATAGACTTTTAATTAGAGAAGACCTCGCGTTTATAAATACCTCTGCTCTTTTATAAATGTTTTTTGATTTGAAGCAAAAGAAGTGTGCCAGGATCGTAGCAAGTGGAAATCAATTGTCTCTGCCTACCCCGATGGGATATTGCCGTGACATTATGTATGTATGTATGCTATATGTATCATCATCATCATCATCATTTCAGCCGTAGGACGTCCACTGCTGGACATAGGCCTCCCTAAAGGCTCTCCATCTGTACCGATCGCAGGTGGCCTGCATCCAGCGTGGACCCGCATTGCGCAGATCATCCGTCCATCTGGTCGGTGGACGCCCTACGCTGCGCTTGCCGATCCGTGGTCTCCACTCTATATGTATGTTTTAAAATTATTTAAATGTTAATATATTCAAGAGCAACAAGCCATCTGCGATTGTCAAGATAAATTTAAGAAACGAAACGAACTGATTAATTACAACTTTTACGTCCACACAAACATAAAATCCGCCCCAACTATCTCAGTACACTTCCTAACCGACGCAATAAATCAGTGGAGATCTATTAGTGTGTTCTTGCTTGCAGCTGCTTTCGTGAAGTGTTTGCTTAAGACAAGTGGGCGTTCCAGTCAGCGGACGAGACAGCCACTCGACCGTCACGGTAGCCTACGCGAGTGTTTTGACTAGCTGCTGAACAAACATAAGCAAAGTGCTCTTTGGGCCGACGAAATAATTGTTAGCTATTGTTGCCGGGGTTTAGTGAGGGGAAATTTTTGTTCCGTAATGGTTAAAACAGATTCAGTTAGAGAAAAGTAATAACATTACATTAAAACATTATAAGTAATAACCACCACTACCCTGTAAAAGTTATAAGACACCTATTATGAATGAATGAGGCACAGATTAGATAAATATTCATAATTGCTAGTTTTTAGCATGTTTTTAGTTTGGCAATAAAGTGTTTTCATCTTTATCGCAGCCGAAAAAACTTCACTAAGCAAGACAAAAACTGACATAAAGACAAACAACGTAAGGTAATCGATTGCAGTATGACTATTCGCGCGAGCATTTAAATAAGGTATCAAGAATAATATAAAAGAAACTACATCGTCCCATCACTCAGCAATCAAATAACCCAAAGGAGCATCTCTGTATGATCAATGATTGAAACGCACCTCATATCTAGTTAATCGTGTTTACAGACGCAACACTCGAGACCGACATTTTGAGACCCCCGGGTGGCCGCAGCTACTGTTTGCGCTTTGTCTATGATTTTGCTTTTTTTGAAACCTCCATCTTTATTTACTCGCGCCAATGCAAACGAGGCTTTGCGGCTAAAGTTAGAACATCGAGTTTTATGTGTGATTTTCAGCGGTGATTGTTACTTATTGGTTTTGATATGGAATCGGTAGTCATATTTCGGTGGATCGAGTGTTGTTATAGGCGACGTGTGTGAGCTTGCTTTTAAAGTATGCATTATAGCTCTGACAGCTTGAAAAAATATGACACACCTTGAATAAGTAAATACTAGTTAGATGATGTTTGAACGCTGAATAGGGGCTGATTCACTGTAAATAGATGGTAGGATAGTAGGTAGTGATCTGAACTTTGTTAAGTAAAACAACATTTATATAGGCTATAGGGTTTGCTAAAATAAAGTTATAGATTCACTTCATAAGATATTATATAGTGTTTGATAGTTGATGTAAACTAACCCAGCATTCACTAAAGGCTCTCATCACTACCATCAATGACTTTCAGTTAACCTTCAGTCAATGCCCAGCAGAAATCATTAAGCAACTTTTTGGTACATATCTTTTCTAAAAATTAAAACAACAATTTAATAAAATGGGTTGCCTGCAAGAAATCGTTATAACAATAACGCCGTAAATTTTCCTCTTTCTCAGCCGTTCGATATTTTACAGTATTTGCATTATTTGCGTACGAGGAAGAAAATATTGTTTGAAATACCGCAGGCTAAAACAAACCTCAACCAACTCACCACTAGTCACTGGTATCAGGATACTCAATGCTCTATCTGAAGAAATCGACCTATTTCACTGCTCCAAGGTGGAATTTACAAGGGTTGCCATGAACTTTCTATGATATAGGTGGAAGGTGAAATAATTTATTTATTTATTAAGATATAGGTAAATTGCATGACGATGCTGTTTATATTGCTCATACATACATGTTGATGCTTGTTTATATATATTTTATAAATGTCTTACTGTATTATAAGTGTTATTTGTAATATTTTAAACTGTATAATTGTCGCAAAGGATTTCATCTGTGATGTCAATTTTATTATATCTTAAGAAGTTAAATAAATAAAATACTTAAATTAAAAAAAAAATGATTTTTTATACTTATAGAACTTGTTGTTTATTTCGCCACTGAAGCGTTATCTTATATACGCAAACACAAAGCCCACCACATCAATTACGCACCAATCCATCTTCAGTCGCAGAGAACAAAGAAACCTGTGGGCACGCCACTTATTGTCGGTTTTTGACCGACAATAACGACATAATGACCGCTAACCCATCAAAATTGCCGCCTGCGTGAAATTACTGCCTTGAGCCGAACAGAGTGGATGGTTAGGCTTATCGGTTATATTTTCGGTTATTCTGTCTAAATGATAGGGCCCAGACTTTAGCCCGAATTGTGGTCAATCAAGCAACTGTGATGGATGATGAATGGTGTGGTTTAAGTTTGTAGGAAATGACTGTTCGATGCGGTTACGCTTGCATTTTCGATGATTAATGTAGAGAAGGAGGCTTTGTAAAATATTTTACTAAGTATCATGTCTGATTACATTTAAGAGCCAGTTCACAGCGATGCTAGCGCCATTCGCGAAAAAAATTAATATCTTCTAAACTAAGGCGAATATCAAAAATGTGGCACTGTATGACACTAGATAATGTAGCCTAGTATTTTTCGAGCACAGCAAAGTAGTCCTAAGTCAAAAGAACAGCTTTCTTTGGTCTTCAACCTAAAAGCTGTACAGAAGTGCCCAAAAAATACTAGGCTACATTATCTAGTGTCATACAGTGCCACATTTTTGATATTTGCCTTAGTTTAGAAGATATTAATTTTTTTCGCGAATGGCGCTAGCATCGCTGTAAACTGGCTCTTAAGCAACATTTTATACCTGCAAGAGGTAACAACGAGTATGAAAATGAAAACAACTTTCTAAGCAAATTCGAAAATTGAAAGATTTTTTTTAGTTTTGCCAAACAGTGACACTTTTAGAAAAAACACAAACAAAAGTTACCAAAAACATAATAACGATATGCCACTATTACAATAAGCACTGCCTTAGCATTTGCTATGGGTGTGAACCCAAAGCGCTGAATTGAATTGTTGGAAATGTCGAAAAAAACAGTAATAGTTCGATCAGCTGACTGATTAGATAAATTATCTCTTTATTGTACAAAAAACATGAGTAAAATGACAAAAGCGATTTCGATGAAAGCGGCATGGTGAGAAAACACTCCTTTAATTCATTACGTAGGTACAAATTTATCAGATACGCGTCAAACATCTTCTCGCCTAGTGCAATTCTGAACTATCCTTAACCATCAGATCGAGTCTACGAGACTACGAGACCACCTCAGAGATCACAGGTGGTCTCCGTTCAAGGAAGGCTGGCGATGACGTGATCTGCCTACCGGGCGAGGCACGTGACATGCATTGTAATTTGCATTGAGGATTCTAAATGGATTCTCAGGTATTGGATTGGAGATGTGAATAGAAAATTGTTATAATTCGAGTCAAAAATTAAAATTGATAATTTAGTGCCAATTGTGTACACTAGGTAAATCAAGTTATGTCCTTAGACACAAAATGAGTATGTCTGTTTTCAAAAAACGTTGTATAACAATGTGGGAGATGGTTTTTTACATACGCGAATTCATTAAAACTTTATTAAAAATGAGTACTTTTGCCAGAATAATTAAAAAACGCGAAAAAAATTGAATTTCGCGCCATACCGAGAGCGAAAGTACTGCGCCCTTCAAAGACGGGTTTGCTACCGAGTAACGTATTCAAAACACTTTTTTGGAGCTTTTTTTAATCAATTTATATAAAACTCTTACGTTACTGACTGAATGACAACGCAGAGCCGAAACTACTGGGCGTAGAAAGCTGACAATTGGCACGTGGGTTCCTTGGGGAATGTGCGTGAGTACTAAGACGGGATTTCCCGAAATTTCCACGGGTACGGGAAAAACGGGATTTTTGTGTTTATGAGAAATCTGCGCGGGAAAAACCGCGGGACAGCCTCTAATCTATAATATACAAAATGTCAAACGCGTAGTTCGCGTTCGCATCATGGTAAACATTATTGTAATCTAAAGGGCACTGGACTGATTTAAAAGTTCCTTTACCATTAGAATCCTACTTTCTCCCTGAATACAATAGAATTTTCCTTAAAAAATCGTAATAGCACATAGACTACTTTACCTAAATTAAAATATACTGAGATAGTTTACCGCAGGTTCGTGCATTGGTAACCCTGATATTCTTTGTACAGTGGCGGACACGATCGGCGTAACACTTCCGGTTTTTCTGTATTGCAAAATAGCTCTTGTTTTTTGGTAATACAGTCTAGGGCTGACGAAACTATAGACAAATCTGTTACGGCCTCCTAGTCCGTGACTGTACGTACAAGTTCAAGAGATTTGTATACCAACAACGCTTCACATCAATTACAAATATAGCTAACAGCACAAAGCAGATTTTGAATTCTGAATACGGCTTTAGATTGACAGCGCGATAAGTCCAGCTACTGTACGTCAAACCTTATCTGATATATCAGGAGATAGCGTGCTATGAATAATTAGACTTTGATGCGTCAGAATTGTTCTTGGTTGAAATACCTACAAAGATTGAAATATTATGTCTTGTTTCGTTTGTCTGATAAAGTAGCTGGGTGATTTGTTTTACTTTTGTTTTAGTTTACTTAGGGAGTTTTGATCTTTGTTGCCACCCTATTCAAGTTGCAAAAGTTATGGGTGTAAAATGGTTTGCACTTTTTAGTCTTTTAGCACGCAAAATTTTATTTTTATACTTAAACAATCAATTACATACTTATTTATACTTGGAGCGTCTCCAGGCGATTACTGTCGTAAGGCAAGGCAAACATTTGTTTGCCTGAGCCAATTAATTGGTGGGCAGTTGGGCACCCTGAACTACCTCACCTCTCGCAGTCCAAAATATTTTACCAAATAAGGTATCAATACCAATTAGATTAGTCTAATTGACTTTCAATAAGTGATATATTGTTTCCTATATAGTTAATGTATTTGTAAACTTAAATATAAATAAAGTATACATAAATTAAAATTATATTATACTAAAAATGGCATAATAATAATATCCACTTTGGTTTTGTCAATCTATAATATTGAATAAATCATTTTTGACTTTCGACTTTGACTATATTCAATAATTGTTTTTTATCGTAGTCATAAGACACTCATCATCATCATCAGCATCATCAGCCTGTAAGAGCCCACTGCTGGACATAGGCCTCTTCTCTCGCACGCTATGCACCACGGTCCTGCGCCAGTCTAATCCACTGCCTACCGGCGACCTTCACCATGTCGTCAGACCATCGGGCTGGTGGTCTGCCTACTCCACGTCGTCCGTCTCTAGGCCACCACTCTGTGACCGCTTTCGTCCACCTGCCGTCTTTACGCGTGGCCAAGTGTCACACATAAGACACTACACAATATTAATCAAATCTTAATATCTCTATCATGATCCCTCTAAGATTCAAGAAATACCAATGAAATCGCTAAGATCTTATCTAAGCTGCTGCATTTCAACCCTTCATTTAGAGGCCGCAAATATTTCTGAACGATCTCAAAAATGCCCGTTCCTCGCTCGCTCGGTGGCTGGACAAAAACTTCAAACGACAACCTGCAGCGTTTAAAATCACACTGAGTTTTTATGTAGTTTGATCTTCTGGACATGCTTGAGATGACAAAATAAAATCGCAAAGAAAAGATAATAATATAAGTACATATAAAGAAAAAGATGCAATGGGGAGAGTTTCTCATGTTAAATGACTTTTAAAGGTATGAATGAAAATTAATTAGTTTAGCTCCCCATTACTCACAACTTTTGAACGTCGAACGAAATCTCAAAAAGAAATTCAGATGTTTCATACATTTTGTATGAGCGCTGAGTAGGATATTGCTTCGGGAAAACTTTTAGGTAAGTTTTGAACGAATAGCTTCTTTGATTTAATACCGCCTTGTCACAAAAATCCTGTATAAAGAAAGAAAGAAAGAAACACACATTCAAAAAAGCCTTATTATATTAAAGAAAAACAAAAATTTCACCAAATAAATAAAAAAATAAAAGTAAAACTATTTTAAAACAAAGTAAAACACATAAAATAAAACAAATTTTTGTGTTTTGCATTGCATCTGCCGTAAAATGGCACTGACTCAGCATGTGCTGAAGGTTTGAAGAAGACAGTCAAAAAGAAAAAGAAAATGTAGAGCTTTAATATCTCGTAAAGTTAAATGTGTGTTGTGTTAGTATCATGCAACCCATGCATGACTGGAATAGTGTTATTCAGGAACCAAACGACAACAACGACCTCTATACTTGTTTTTTTGTATCAATGGTCATGGTCATTCATGATTTTATAAACGAAAAAGACGTCATTGCATTACAATGATACTTTTTCATGAACATTTCATGTAGATTCGGGAACGACTGGTCTTGTTGTTTATCCAATATTGTACTGTGTTTAATATTTTGATGTCTGTTTTTTTTTTATTTGCAGAAAATTTAATTCTAGAACTGTACTGTATAAGCAAAAAGGGACTTGCGGTATGATGAAATGATGTAGGACTAGGTATTCTTTGTCTAAAAGCTTATTAAGCCAAAATACTTAAAAAATAACTTGATGCTTGCAATATTATTCGAAGTCAAATACAAGTATTCCGAATAAGTTCTTAACTTTTTATGAAAAATAAACCTAAGAATAAAATTTTCAAAAGTTATTCCAAAAACCGTTCGCAGTAGGGGCCGACTGCCATTCTCTCAAAATAACAGTAAATTAAGCAAGAATCTCCATCTCAACAAAAAGGGAACCGCCGAATCTATGGCAGCATTATTAAAATTGGCAAGAGGTCTAAAAACGGCAGCCGAAGCCGCCATGTTGGATTCGCGGGCACCTTTGATGGCGCTCGTCGCAATAAATCTACCATGCGTCCACGCATCAGCTGTCAATCTGCGCCGGCGTAGGACTGTACCCTGTTCAGATTATGCTTATAAGAAATGTCAATGTTTAAATAAAACTTGTAAAGAAAAGTAAAGGAGGCAATGATGTTAAAGGAAATAATAAAAACTGGATCCAGTACTGATGATAAAGAGTGCATAAACATTTTTCAAAATGGTGTCGGTGGCATATATAACTGAAGAGCCACACTCTGATCGATAACCGCTTCCCAAGCGTGTCTTTTTTGGTAAACCCTCGATTTTGCGATCTGAGGACGGCCTTATGTTGATTATTGGACCTTACTTGGCTGCTGAGACGAGAACCGATTTTAGAAATTATGACAGTTGGAGTCCTCGTTGGTTGACGTGGTTAAAGGCCCCACCAATAAGAGCAAAGGTCTCAATTTTTAACACAAAGAAGCATATTTATACAATTACTAGTCAACCCGGCGAACTTCGTACCGCCTCAACCTATGTTGTTTTCCCGTTAATTATTAGATTTTTTCTCGCCGTAAAAACCATCCTTGGACTTCAACGAACATTTAAGACGATATACGTGAAATAAATCAAACGACCGAGGATCAAAGGTTGTCCTTTTCCCTCAAACATACTGAGGGAAAAGGACAGTCATATGTCAGTCGCCCACATCGGTTACTACATTTTATTCGAAAAAGTAATAAATATTACATATCTTTTTAATTATAACTTTTAAATCAAATTTAAATTACCAGAATTTAATTTACTTTATTATCATTATTCCTATGTAGTTTCAACAAAAACTAGTCAGTAAATTCGAAGAACTAGCTATTCCCGTTTTTTGGAATGGTTATCTTTGACGAGATAATGTATCGAGGTTTTTTGATTCCACAAGTGTTTCTCAATTATAAAAAACTTTGTTATATCCTCAAAAACGTTATGTTAAAATTCCAGATCTTTACCTCTTATAGATTAAGACAATTACTTGATTTAAAAAACCTTAAAAAATCATATAGCGTCTTAAACAAAAGAATTGGTCGGCGTTATTGGGTTATGCGCAGTGTTTACGAAACCGATAAGCTCTATTTGCATTCACACTTAACTGGTCTCCATCTACAAGTTCCAAGGTTTATTTCTTTGTTCTGCCAGGAATCTGTATTATATGCTAAGGCATTGTGACAGTAATAGGGCTATGACATCCGAGAGGATGACATGAGATTTGTGGCTGATGTAGATTGTATTGAAATGAAGCGGGACGTCTCTGGTCCCCTGTTTAGAAATAGAGTAAAAGTTTTTAACTGATTGCAGCGTATCTGATCTGAGTCAATCTTGGATGGGTGGATGTAGATGATTCATCTGCTTTATTCGCTAATAATCTCACTGTGCGCTCGTCAAAGATTAGAATAATAAAAAGATAAAAAGGCGACAGTTCTAATTAGGGAATAAAGGTTTGTTGAGATTCTTAAGTTACTGAACTTGAGATCATGACGCCGTGTGGTGGCGGTAAGAATACTGCGACCGTATCTTCTCCTTAAAGGTGACAAAGGCGACTAAGGGAACCAAAGGACCCAAAGAAGCAGCATATTCCTTAATTTAAAAACTTATACAAGCGTGCTCCAAGGTCATTAAGGGAGGTTTTTCTATAATAACTAGATTATAGAAAAACCTCCCATAATGACCTTGTTTTTCTATAATCTAGTTATTATAGAAAAACCTCCCATACTGACCTTGTGGCGATTTGAGGGGAGGCGTATGTCCAATTGTGAACGTCTTTGCAATTATTTATTACGATGAAGATAAATACCGTATTATATTCTTTTATAATAAATCATCATAATTCATCACAATGTCACCATGTCAAGTTGCATGACCTTTTCCATTTCATTGTGAATAGCGACTTATTTAATTACCATTTTTTCGTAGATTAGAATGAAAACGAAATCTTTCACGTGCCGTGTGTAATTCGCATGCACCCCGCACCCTGCACCCTGCACCCCGCCCTTCCTGAGGGAATATTATCATTATTATATTTGCTCCAATTACCAAGAGTTGGTGCTATTAGCTTAATTAATAGTATGGGGGATGATGATTGCTGTTTTATATTTTATTTCATTGACAAGTTCTGCTTTAAAAGTAGATTTTTGAAAAATTATGCTTGTTCTTATTTTGACCTCAGTATACTGACGACTTGACTCATTGACTCTTAATTGACGCTTTTCATAGAAATAATAAGATAATCGAAAATGCAAATTTATTCCTTTCGAATACGGCCAAATTTAATTTCGAACTCTGATCATCAATGAGTCTTTCCCAGATTTTCCGAGACGACGGTCACCAGTGGGTTAAAGTGGCCTCTTTTCACATACCCGTGTTGCTTCCCTGAGCGATGAGAAAGTAGGTACATACCTAGACGTTTCCTGCGTTACAAAATATAAAATGTTATCTTTGTTTTTAGCTTTAAGTTTAAGAATTATTCCAAGCTATGTGCTAAATCCATGTGCATTTGGGACCGTTTTTTTTTAAATACAATTTAAGTGAACATTTAGGTCTATTATATTGTAATGCATGTGTCTCCCTGACTATAACGTAACACACCTTTGTTGTACCTGACCTCCTAAGCATTTTCATTGTTCCTTGCGTTATCATTTACAGAGTGACCTCTTTTTAGTACGGGTGACTCTAAAATTGAATAGTTTTAGTAAAAATATTTTGGAGATTCATTAAAAAAAGTACATCAGGTTGTGGTTGATTTATCATTATGTCGGAACCGCGTGAAAAACTAAAGTAAGTTTTACTTTATTTCGATCGTTAATATTATCTCAGTCGAAAGAAGGGAGTAGTGGACATGTGCCTTCCACCACAAATCGCCGTAGTGACCGGTCTTGTGCAAAATAATATAAAATATTACAATTACAGTATAGAGTAAAATTTGGAAAAGGAGAGAAGGAGGGAAATGGACGGCTTTATCACTTAAAGCAATTTGTTAAGGTAGGCCTTGCAGTTAAAACAATTATGTTGCTTAAATATGTTTTTTCTAGTTTCGAGCAAACTGTAGCCATAGCAATGAACGCAAAGAAAATCGCTCGAAAAAACAGCAGAAAGAGACGCAAAATACTTCTGCTAGAGCTGTTTGTGGACTTTGCTAAGAACACGACACTTCACGGACTCAAATACGTGAACGAGAGAGGGATATCCGTTATTGAAAAGTAAGTACTTATTTTAGAAGATTTTAATCTAACAAGTCGTTTGGTGTTGCCTCCTAACTTAGCATAGAATACCACATCCATCTCCTCCAATGGGTGTTGTTAAAAGCGACAAAGGGAACAGCCAAAGAATGGGCAGCATCTTCCTTCGTTAGAAAAGAAAACATGAGTAGCCCTACTGCTACGATCGCCAACCTGCCAGTTCCGTTCGGCGATTACCGTAAAACCCTCTCATAATGTTTATCCTTAGGCTATCTGTAAAGGAGACCTATGTCCAACAGTGGACGTCTTGCAGGTTGTGATTATGATAATTCTACATAGAAGCTCAAAAACCTGGGAGGAGCCCATGGGAGGAGATGGGGTGTTGATATTCTATGCCGCAGGACACTCCTTCTTCTTCTCTCTTAAGAGCTGTGCTCTTTATCTTGCTCTCTCTCTGTGCTATTGCTCTCGCACGACGCTTTCTCTTCTTAAATTCTGGTCAATATTATGTTTTCTGTAGGGTCTTCTGGTTACTCACCTTCATAGTGAGCGTGGGTCTCTGCTTCTTTCTCATTCGCAATGTCTGGATCAAGTGGAAGACTGCACCGGTCATCGTTAGCTTTGGAGAGCAAATGATACCTGTTGGTATGGTATGTAATTTTTTTTTTTTACATCTAAGTATTCAATTTTAAGCGTTGCCTTGCTCAATTCCACGCCAAAATTGCAAATAATGAATCCAAACCCAAATAGGCAAGGCCCCGGCAATAGCTTATCAATTTTGTAAGCATATGGCATTGATTTGTTACCAGCCAGGAGTGAGGAGTTTTTAGTTCCAGTTTAGTAGCTAATGGCATCCATGTTAATGCATATTTATCATCTTAATGAGACGATTTGAATTCCTCAATCGATTTTTGATACCCAAAGAAATCCGGGCAACTAAATTAATGAAGTTAAATTTCCAGGTCCCATTTCCATCAGTAACAATATGCCCCCAACTGAAGAGTCAGCAAACTAAATACAAGTATGCACAGAAATACGAAAAGTATCTAGAAGAATGGGAACCTGAGATTTTAACAGCCATTTTCAATGGAAGTAAAATAAGGTATGTTAACGTGCACTTTACTTTAACGTGAAGAGGTCAGCATTGAAGATTTTAAGTTTGGTTGATCATCTGGCTAGAAGTCACCATTCGGTTTCAATAATTCTATGTAAGTAATATTTCGTTACGTATGTGTGTTGCTCTTACATCACCTAGAGGCGAACGGTTGAGAAATACATCGCAACAACTGGTCTGAAATGAGGACATACGCAGAGAAACCAGGATCACCGACATAGCCAAGCGGATAAGCGCGTTGAAGTGGCAATGGGCAGGTCATATAGCCCGCAGAACAGATGGCCGCTGGGGCCGAAAAGTTCTGGAGTGGAGAGCACGGATCGGCAAGCGCAACGTAGGACGTCCACCGACCAGATGGACGGATGATCTGCGCAAGGCTGCGGGTCCACGCTGGATGCAGGCCACCTGCGATCGGTACAGATGGAGAGCCTTGAGGGAGGCCTATGTCCAGCAGTGGACGTCCTACGGCTGAAATGATGAACTGGTCTGAAATAGAGTGACCTGAAAGTAGTAGCCCAGGCAGGACCGAAACAGTTAAAGGAATTTTCTTTGAACTTTTTGCTCCTGATGTGGGGCTAAAGAAAGAAAACATTATCGTTATCAAAATGCGTACCATAAAAATACATAGTTCTTGAAGAAATTTATTTGACTCATTTTAATTAATCTAATTGGTTTTAGTCCCAAAGTAAAAACGGCAGCAGATAAACTTATGGACGTTGCACAAGTCTGCCATCTTGGTGGATGGGACAACAAGTTCAAGAGAAGGAAAGGCGACGAAACTATTGTTAAACATATTTTAGAGGTAATAATTAATTTGTTTATTTGATGGCAGTAAATATGCTCTTGATTGTAATGAAAAATCTAATGATAAGAACTGAAAATAAAACTTGAGATTTCTTGAGATTTTGAAAATATTCAGCGACTAATAAAATTGATAATAAAACAGAGATACGTAATAAATACAAACGAGTTAAATGTTCTTTAGTTACAGTAAGAATGTTAACAGAACATTTGACATAGATTAGACCTCGTAGGCAGCTAGCTGCTAGCTGCCTACGAGGTCTAAAGGTCTGCTGGACTAATTGAAACCTTACGAACATTTTATGATCTTTTAATACTCTGCCCCATCCAAAGCTACTTTGATCCCCATTAAATGTTTTATACTAAACCTTATAATCATAGGTTGGAATCGTTTTAAGGTTTCTCCCACAGTGGACGAAGTCTTTCACTATTGCGCATGGCGCGGAAAAGAACACGAGTGCAAAGACATGTTCAACAGAGTTTTAACCAACGAAGGAATCTGCTATAACTTCAACTCTTTGTCTGACCATGAGATCTTCAATATGAAGAAGTAAGAAAGATTAAAACTATTATAAGGTTTTCTGTAACAATTTATTTTTTCTTGGGTTCTTTCTAATGCACGTACATTAGTTATTTTTATTTACATTAGTTATTTTTATTTAAAACCCAAACTTTCCCATTGCACGAAAAATACTCTTTCCCCCTTTTCCACACTTCCCGGTCCTGAGCGTGCCTTGTGCTCCCAGTTCGTAGCTCTATCATTTTCTGGGGCTATCAAATCGTCACCACACTTTTATATAACGTCTATATTTTTTTTTTTTTTTTTAAGTCATTGTACTGTATTTACGCCTATTTGTTTTATTTTATTTTATGTGTTTTAAAAAGTTTCTAAAAATGCTTTCTGATTAGTATTACTACTAAAGTTATATTTTATGGTCTGTGTTTTCATTCTTCTTAGTTTAAATTAAATATTAGTCTTCTAACTTCTTTTGCGTTCTGGTTCCATTGATTGTTAGTAATACATACTCGTTGCAGCATACAAACAAAATATTCCTATCTGGATGCAAAGGAACCAAGCCAAGGTTGGACTGCCGATAAAGGTTACAGCAAATACCATAGAAAACCTTACCCAAGGCGTGGTAGAGTAAGTTCTATTAAAAGATCTATAGAGATCGCTAAAACATGTTAAACTTTTGCTAACTGCAGTTCATAATTCTTTAAATTATATGTTTAAGGAAAATGGAGCGCATCCGGATTTGAATATTATACTGAAACTATCTCCCAAAGATCAGGATGGTGTCTGCAATAGCCTAAATCATGGATATAAGGTAAAGTTATATTTCTAAAACATACGGGTTCTCTATTTTATCTACATTGGAGAACCGCCCCTAAATGGAATTTATTCAACAAGATTTTTTTGACCAACATAGTGTCAACATTTGTTTTATGATTTTGCTAAAAGTATGAAGTACATAATGATTCGCATTTTTGGGATCTTCTATAGTATCAGTTTGACCATTTTCAGATCTACGTGCAACACCCAGCAGATTTGCCTCAAGCTTCGCTTTACTATTACGCAGCTTTGTCCAATCAGGTCTCTTCATTGGCTCTCAAATTCAGTATGTTGACCACATTGAGCAGTTTAATCGATTACAGCCCTGAAGTGTAAGTTTTTATCTTTTTTTTATAAATCTAACTTAATTTTTAAAAGTTGTTTTGAGTAATTACATCCTTTTTACCTTTTTTATCTACTTACTTATGTCACACAATTCTCCGCTAAGGAGCAAAATACCGAAACAAATCGTCGAAACTCTTGCTCTGTCTCAACAAAAAAACCGAGACCTTGATATCTGAAACTTTAAAAAATCCTGTAAATTTTTAGGATATTTTCTTTAAGATAAGATAGTTTAGCCATTTACCTAGATAATTTTTTTCAGTCGTCAATGCTACTTCCCGAAAGATCGCCAGCTTCAGTACTTTAATACTTACACTCAAAACAACTGCAGAGTAGAATGCGCCGCTGACTACGTTTTCCGTAAATGCAACTGTGTTTGGTTTAATATGCCACGTATGTAAAATTTTAATTTTATTGCTTTTAATTGTTGCTATGACATGATCTCCTTTTAATTTCATAAGATTATTATTGATGTCGTTATTTATTTTACAGATAAAGATAGTCGTAACATCTGTACTATAGACATGAAAGACTGTGTTATTCAGGCCAGAGGTAAGTTTTAACGACAGATCACACTAAACTTTTACAGAACTTAGCATCTTTATATGAGGCTATGCTTGAGTCTTATTTACTTTGGATCTTAATTATCATCAATGTGTTTAGTTTTATTATTTAAATCAGGGGTTCCCAGACTTTTTTACTTATAGGCCCTTTCAAAATTTAGCTGATTTCGGTGGCCCTAAAAACATAGATATAGATGAATTTTTGACACGCCATCTTAGGGCCCTCTCGAGTATACCTAACCTACCGTGGACCCCTGGTTTCTACCTTTAGCAACTCATTACCAACATCTTGTATTAAAATAAACTCCCACTTAATTGTGGAAACTCCTCTATCCTTTATATCATTTGCATCAAACAACTCCTTCAAATATAAAATTTCAATTGATATCCATCACAGATGAGTTGGCAGACAGAGAAATGCTAGCCTCAGTTGGCTCCATGTCCGATGCCTGCCACTGTCTTCCGTCCTGCAACAGCGTTACTTATGATGCTGAAATACTTAAAACTGACTTTGACCTGTCTACTTACAACAAGAATATACAGAAGATGAATGATACAACTCCTCCTAAAGACAAGTAAGTATTTAAGATAAAGTTTCTAGAAATTGAGACTGAATTTATGTTTTTTTCTGCAGTATCAATGTTTTCAATATCAAATTTTCTTTCGTTTCATACTTAAGTGTTCTCTAAATATGTTCAATTCATCATAGCATGTGCTCAGAAGTCCAGATTTCGTAGACCACTTATTGTTCACCTGGCAACCAATCTTTGGGCTATTCCGATGTTTCTACTAAACCATTGTTATCTGAAGGGAGATGACTCCTTAAGCGTCCTTATTATGGTAGCAGATCAATCTTAGGCATCGTCCTAAGTGAATCCTAAGATTGTATGATGATACGATAGGTTTTTGCCATGCAATGAGTTTAAACTATACAGATTTCTTCGACGACTTACGAGTTATAATAGGACACTCTGAAAAAATTTTTTTTTTTTATATCATTTCACGACGAAAACGCATCGTATCATCGTACGATCTTGGCAAATTAGGACGACGAATAAAGTCTTATTTTAACCTAACTTTTTTGTTTCTATTCCAAACAGTTACGTCTACTCTAAAATTGAGATGTACTTCAAGGACCCTCACTACGTTTCTATCCATCGCTCCGAGTTGTTTGGTGTCACTGACTTCCTGGCCAACTGCGGTGGCTTGCTGGGCCTCTTCTTGGGATTTTCATTCCTTAGCCTTGTTGAGATCATCTACTTTGCCACTTTGAGGTAACTTTGAGACTTTTTTTAACGGCCGCTTTTGGCAACAATCAGTTTCTTACTGTGGTCTTTAACCTAAAAGCTATACAGCAATGCCCTAAAAATACTAGGCTGAATTATCTAGGGGAATGCTGTTTCACATTTTTGATATTTGCCTTAGTTTAGAAGATATTTATTTTTTTCTCGAGTGGCGCTACTTTAGCTGTGATATGGCTCTTAAGGGGCGAAGGGGTGCGATACTGGCGCGACTTCGATTAATAATTCCATGTCCGAAATAAAAAAATGCGTCTTTCACTCCTCTCGTAATGATCTTAGGAATATGTTTTTTTAAAGTGGCCACTTTAAGCAACAAACGTTTTTTTTCTCAGATAATTTGGGAACTGAAAGCTACACAATAGAGCCTTAAAAATTCTAAGCAAGATTATCTAGGGAGTCAAAGACGCATATTTTTTATTTCGGCCATGGTTTAGAAGATATTATTTTTTACTCCATCAACCGGCAGTGAAGGCATCGGAAAGAAACATTTTGTTTGATATATTTTTTTATATATTGTAAAAAGCGTTTTCTGTCCGCAAATGTGTCCGTCTATCGACCGTGGCGGCCGGTCGATGGAGACATCTTAAACTTAGCTTTTGGAACTCTACCTTTTAGCTTCTTTGTCGAGAGTTATACAAGCTCTTCAGCTGTCATAATCTCAGCCGAAAGAAGTCCACTGTTAGACATAGGCCTCCCTACAGATAGCTGCAAAGATAAACTTAATGTTAAGGTGGTAACTCTCGCTATGGCGCGAAATTCAAATTTTTTCGTGTTTTTTATTTATTCTGGCGAAAGTATACATTTTTAATAAAGTTTAAATGAATTCGCGTATGTAAAAAACCATCTCCCATATTGTAATACAACGTTTTTTGAAGACAGACTACAGATTTTGTGTCTAAGGGGTAAAAGGCCAAAAACAAGTTCCTTGAATATACACAAACTCGGTAACTCTGTTTTTCAAAAACGATATATCACAATGTGGGAAATAGGTTTTTACGTGCGCGAATTCATTTAAACTTTATTTAAAATGAATACTTTCGCCAAAATAATTAAAAAACGTGAAAAATTTTGAATTTCGCGCCATACCGTGAGTTACCGCCTTAACTTATGTTACAAGTTTTTCTTCTTCTTCAAATTAAGGAACTACGGCTCTTGTCGGTGAAGCGTCTTCCACTCCTCCAGTTTCCTCGCCAGCTGCTTGACCTCTTGATGCTTATAAGTAGCTCAAGCGTATAAGTAATTTTTTATTTCCTTTCTAGATTCTGCTGCATCCTCAAACGGGACATGGAGCACACTCAGGCTGCAGCAGCCAGGCGGGCTTAGTTCAAATAAACTCAAATACTTAGTCCTAAAAAGTTTAGTGTTCATTAAGATTAGTTGTAGTAGTGCTGTCTTTACCTTCATAATTTACGTATAAAAAGCATAAATTTAAATGTTTACCCGTTAAAAAATTTGTTAGTAGGTATTACCTAGTATTAATTATTGAAACATATTTAAATACTAAGTACTTAGTATTTTAAGTTGTAAGATATTTATACTATGAGCCTTTGATTATAAATATTACCAGAATTAAATAAATATAACCTATTCTTAGGTTTAACACTAATAGTGTTGTTTATTACTTTACTCTTTTAGTAACAAATTACCTAATAACACACATCAATAAAACAGTTGCATAGTCACTCACGCAATAATTTTTCACGAATTTTTGAATATTCTTAAATTCAGAACACAGCCGTCATTTTCAAGTGCCCCCTGCGTTCAATCAGCGGAAACCAATTCGCTGCTTCGCAACATCAAAGGAACCGCGCGGGAAGTGGCAACGCTACACTTCACTACACTACGGCTGAATGGAAGCATACTGTAGTCTGTGCAAAGAATGATGCTGGCTGAAAAAAACACGTCTGAAATTGTATTTTTGGAACCCCGACAAAAAATCAGAAGGGTGTCAAAGAGAGTTAAAAATGTTCTATGTGTGTTATGATTTAAACGTGTTTATCTGTATGTCTGTCTGTCTGTGTATCTGTCTGTGGCATCGTAGAGCCCTAACGGCTGAACCGATTTTCGTTTAGTTTTTTTTTCCTTATAATGTTTCTCATGTTATTCCTTTATAAAACAGATCTAAGTTACGTAAGTTCATAATTATATAGCAAGATCGCTATAATTTAGAGATTTTGTGTTATAAGTAAAATACACTGGTGGAACCGCTGGCAAAACTAACCTGTTTTTTTTTTTATTTAAATGTTGTGTATATTACAAGGGTTATTAAGCTTGTTAGGGTCTCTGAATAATGCATAAAACAATGTTTTTGATTTAAATAACCTTAAATGCTTTTATGAATAACTTATGAAGTGCATAAAATATATAAAATCACTGGGTAGCAATAAAATACTTGACTTGTCCAATGATGAAATGAACCATCTCTCGGATCACTAAAAGCCACTTGAATCTACCTAACACTTAATAATTTATTATTATTCTATCTTCAACAAAAACTTCTGGTTTATGTATTTTTATTTTAAACTAGTTGTCCCGGCGAACATATTCATCATATTACAATTCAAGGCGGTAACTCACGGTATGGCGCGAAATTCAAAATTTTTCACGTTTTTTAATTATTTTGGGCGAAAGTATTCATTTTTAATAAAGTTTAAATGAATTCGCGTACGTAAAAACCTATTCCCCACATTGTGATATATCGTTTTTGAAAGACAGAGTTACCGATTTTGTGTATATTCAAGGAACTTGTTTTTTGGCCTTTTACCCCTTAGACACAAAATCTGTAGGTCTGTCTTCCAAAAACGTTGTATTGCAATGTGGGAGATGGTTTTTTACTTACGCGAATTCATTTAAACTTTATTAAAAATGTATACTTTCGCCAGAATAAATAAAAAACACGAAAAAATTAGAATTTCGCGCCATAGCGAGAGTTACCACCTTAATATGGTAAATTAAATTGTTGTTTTTACCAACTTGCCCTCCATTTTTCCATATCGACGCTGGAAAGGAAAAAGTACCTAAGCGACAAGATGGTCGATATTGAGTTATATACCTTGTTGGAATCGTCAGATTTTTCTGCGTCTTTTGGTGTCACTCTCATGTCTCTACGATGAAATTTATGTCGCTTAGGTATTTTAGATTTCCCTCTTTTTCCATCTTTTTATGGCGACCAAGCGACAAGTTTTCGATCTTTTTTATTATTTTTTTACTTAGGTATCAAAATTTATATTTATTTTTATTTGGATAGTTTTTGTCGTAATTTTCAAAATTAAATTATTGCTAAGGAATGTTTACCCTACTCCAAATGTCTTTTGTAATTCTGGTAAAGTATTTTTTCCTAGAATATAAAATCTTTAATGGAGAATGAAGATATTTTTGATCATCTTTTATTAATTTATATATGGAACTTGGGAATTTTTTTCCAGAACTTATTTTAATTAAACGATAGGTTAGGTATTTTATTAGCAAAATATAATAAAAGTTTGATGTCGCTTGGGTACTTTTACCTGCCGACTTTTCGATTTTATTTGGCGTTTAGGTATTTTCTGATGGAAACACAATTATAATAATTCATGATTTAAGCATATTGCGATACCAAGCATATGTCGCTTGCCCGGGCTGTAAATATTTATGGTATGGTGGTTGGTAACGAAAAAATAGTCTTTGCGGTTTAAATTGTTATTTAGGTAGCGCGTACGCACCGTCAACAATAATTGGGCCACCGCTTAGGCATCTTTAAAAGAATTATTTTGTATTTGAAATTCAAGTTTTTCGCAGTGCTACCAATTAATTTGATTTGATTAGGAAAATAATACAGTTACTGAATGCTATCTTTTTTTATATAATTCAAATAAGTGTAATGCAAATCAATCAACATGCATGTCTAATGATTGGTTACAGCCCGAATTTTTATTCAATGTCGTTCAATAGGATTAAATCCGTTTTCAGTAAGTTTTAAGCCAAAATCATAGATGTAAACTTTTTCTTATTCTCAACATATATGGCAAATGGATAAGAGTCTCATGATTTTAATGTAGGTCTATGAATATTTTATTTTAAAAGTATAAAGAATGAAATAAATTTTTAAAATCGGGCTATTTGTTGATATCATCACCTTATCGGCAGAAATGCATCCACTATTGGACATATGCCCCACCTATAGATCGACCTACTGATCAATTAACCCGTGCGACCCTTATCAAGTGCACCTCCGAAACCTTCAACAGGTTTTACTCTTCATCTTACGGTTCGCAAAAACGTAAGGATTCTATTAGTGATTCAGCAACATTTGCAGTTACTAACTCTAGTATCAATCTATCAATCATCATCATCGCAGCCTGGACACAGGCCTCGCCCAGCGATCACCACAAGGACAAACCTTGTGAGGAGGGGGATTTGCCGACCGACACACTTATCAAACGGCCCCGGGAAGGGCGGCGGCACAGCGTGTGGCACTGAGCCGCCGCAGCTTTAGAGGCGAGAAGAGAGGGAACAACAAGCATCCCCGAACACGAAGCTGTACATGGGAAGGATATCGGACGCTGATAATCAATGGTTCCCAGGGTCCTTCCCAAAAAACGCTGACAAGGCCACCGGAGGGTTTAAGTGGGTACAAGCTCCACATACCCTCCTCGTTCCTTCGAGCGGAACAAAAACCGGCGGGGTTTACCATAATTGCCACGCTTGGCAAGCGGGTTTTCTATCGCAGCATAGTTGTTTAAAATTAATTTTTGTTTTGATCAACAAAGGATGCTGCTGCCCGTGCTTCGAAAATTAGTCGCCACCCATTAGACCCACGATGGGAAATGGGGTGGTAGAATTTTTTGCCGTCACCACACGGCAATAAATTTATCAATGGGTTATAGGAAATAATAAACGCCTCTCTAAATTGGGCAGATATCTTTACCCAGGGAATCAAGCGACCATCTTCTCTGATGACTACGCTATGAAAGTTAACGAAGTACTGATCATTTTATTCGTATTATATGAATATGGTGTATGTTGGGTTGACTAGTTGTGACAGCTTTTACCTTTACCAAACTTGTTTGTTAAGTTTTTACTAAGTCTATTTAGCTAAATTAAAATAATGGAGATGATGTACGACAATATATTATTTCAGAGGCAACAGGAGTAGGTATTCTGTGGCAGGAGATATAATATTAAAGTACCCGTTCCTTCAACGTGTGGCCACCTAAAAAGTTTTATTAATATATTAGCTGGTACGTCAAGGGTTTTAGGAATAAATAAAAGCATTTTAATGGAAAAAGAAATAACCGCCAGTGGCTGGCTTCCTTTTGCGATTTAACTAAATCTGAAGACAAGTTCTTCACGTCCTTGCGTAAAGTATAGCCTTAGCAGCTCTCAAAGAACATGAGCATTGAGTACTGAGATGTTATTATCACGATATTTTGGATATAAACGTCTCTTTCTTACCTGAAAAAAAAAAAGTTATGGGGATAGTTCGAAATTTGTAAGGAAATAGATTTAAATAACATTTTTGTCGTAGGTCTTGGAGTATATTATTGGGCGCAGAAAGAGATGAGATACTACTGCAGAGCAGAGAGAGAGTAGTATGACTATAGGTACTCTGAGGTCTCAAACCAGTAGTAATTCTAAATACTACGTAGGTAGGTAATAGTACTTTATGTTCTTCATCTGATAGCGTCTCGAGTGTGAGTTCCAACGTCGATTGTTGAGCTACCCGCAAACGTATACAAACAACGCACAACGTGTGTGCGCAGAACACTAAACGAAGTAAAGTAAAAAGTAAAAATTTACAAGATATGAAGTAAATGATTTTAATTAATGGAATTAACGTTTCTTACAAAAAAAAAATTATGTAAACATGCCCAAAAGTCAGAAAAAAAAACTGACACTCTGCACTCTCGATTCTCCAGACACGTACCCATTATAATTTTATTGTAAATTGTGTGATATTTTGTTATATGCCTTTTAATGTATTTTGCTCCACAGATTTTGCTATTTTAGAGTTTTTCTAGTAGTTTTACAGTTGGAGTTAAGGATTTCTTTGTGCAATTTAGTTCACTGTCATAAAATAAGAAATATCCCTCAAAATTATCGTTTTAACTTTATTCATATGTTGGAAAAACGTTATTTACTTTGATTTTAAATTATTTTTAATGGGTTTAAAAACTACTCGATTTTTTCAAAAGTAAGTTTTTCTAGGGAATATTTTAATAAACTGAAACATTTAGCCATTTTTACTAATATGCGGTGATAATAAAATGTTAATTTCAGTATTTTTTCCGTTCCTAAGACATTTATTGAAATCACTATGTGTTGTTTTATCTAGGATGATAAATATTTTGCCTGGGCGCTTGCGTATTTTTTCCGGGTACTATTTTTATATTAAAAATACCTAAGCGACACTATATCCTAAAATAATACGTTTTTATTAAAACTATTATTATTAAAAAAAGCGGAAAAAATCAGTTTGTCTGCAATGTAAGTTTCACACTTGTAGAATAATTAGGAAAATTGTTACGATTTTTTTTTCAAAAACAAGATTTTCAAATTGCTCTCCTGAACATTAGGCATAATGTCGCTTAGGTACTTCTTCCTTTCCAGCGTCGATATTTTCCCACCTTTTGAACCTTCACTGGACTACTACGAACATTTCAAAACCAAAATCAGCTAAATCGGTTCGGCCGTTCTCGAGTTTTAGCGAGACTAACGAACCACGATTCATTTTTAGTACCTAGATAGTAGATTTATTTTAATTATGTGTGTTAACCTAATAATCAATATATATGAAACTCTTCCGTTACTGACTGACTGACTGACTGACTGACTGACTGACTGACTGACTGACTGACTGACTGACTGACTGACTGACTGACTGACTGACTGACTGACTGACTGACTGACTGACTGACTGACTGACTGACTGACTGACTGACTGACTGACTGACTGACTGACTGACTGACTGACTGACTGACTGACTGACTGACTGACTGACTGACTGACTGACTGACTGACTGACTGACTGACTGACTGACTGACTGACTGACTGACTGACTGACTGACTGACTGACTGACTGACTGACTGACTGACTGACTGACTGACTGACTGACTGACTGACTGACTGACTGACTGACTGACTGACTGACTGACTGACTGACTGACTGACTGACTGACTGACTGACTGACTGACTGACTGACTGACTGACTGACTGACTGACTGACTGACTGACTGACTGACTGACTGACTGACTGACTGACTGACTGACTGACTGACTGACTGACTGACTGACTGACTGACTGACTGACTGACTGACTGACTGACTGACTGACTGACTGACTGACTGACTGACTGACTGACTGACTGACTGACTGACTGACTGACTGACTGACTGACTGACTGACTGACTGACTGACTGACTGACTGACTGACTGACTGACTGACTGACTGACTGACTGACTGACTGACTGACTGACTGACTGACTGACTGACTGACTGACTGACTGACTGACTGACTGACTGACTGACTGACTGACTGACTGACTGACTGACTGACTGACTGACTGACTGACTGACTGACTGACTGACTGACTGACTGACTGACTGACTGACTGACTGACTGACTGACTGACTGACTGACTGACTGACTGACTGACTGACTGACTGACTGACTGACTGACTGACTGACTGACTGACTGACTGACTGACTGACTGACTGACTGACTGACTGACTGACTGACTGACTGACTGACTGACTGACTGACTGACTGACTGACTGACTGACTGACTGACTGACTGACTGACTGACTGACTGACTGACTGACTGACTGACTGACTGACTGACTGACTGACTGACTGACTGACTGACTGACTGACTGACTGACTGACTGACTGACTGACTGACTGACTGACTGACTGACTGACTGACTGACTGACTGACTGACTGACTGACTGACTGACTGACTGACTGACTGACTGACTGACTGACTGACTGACTGACTGACTGACTGACTGACTGACTGACTGACTGACTGACTGACTGACTGACTGACTGACTGACTGACTGACTGACTGACTGACTGACTGACTGACTGACTGACTGACTGACTGACTGACTGACTGACTGACTGACTGACTGACTGACTGACTGACTGACTGACTGACTGACTGACTGACTGACTGACTGACTGACTGACTGACTGACTGACTGACTGACTGACTGACTGACTGACTGACTGACTGACTGACTGACTGACTGACTGACTGACTGACTGACTGACTGACTGACTGACTGACTGACTGACTGACTGACTGACTGACTGACTGACTGACTGACTGACTGACTGACTGACTGACTGACTGACTGACTGACTGACTGACTGACTGACTGACTGACTGACTGACTGACTGACTGACTGACTGACTGACTGACTGACTGACTGACTGACTGACTGACTGACTGACTGACTGACTGACTGACTGACTGACTGACTGACTGACTGACTGACTGACTGACTGACTGACTGACTGACTGACTGACTGACTGACTGACTGACTGACTGACTGACTGACTGACTGACTGACTGACTGACTGACTGACTGACTGACTGACTGACTGACTGACTGACTGACTGACTGACTGACTGACTGACTGACTGACTGACTGACTGACTGACTGACTGACTGACTGACTGACTGACTGACTGACTGACTGACTGACTGACTGACTGACTGACTGACTGACTGACTGACTGACTGACTGACTGACTGACTGACTGACTGACTGACTGACTGACTGACTGACTGACTGACTGACTGACTGACTGACTGACTGACTGACTGACTGACTGACTGACTGACTGACTGACTGACTGACTGACTGACTGACTGACTGACTGACTGACTGACTGACTGACTGACTGACTGACTGACTGACTGACTGACTGACTGACTGACTGACTGACTGACTGACTGACTGACTGACTGACTGACAGACAACGTAGAGCCGAAACTACTGGGCGTAGTGGGCTGAAATTTTGCATGTAGGTTTCTTAGGGAGTGTAGGTGAGCACTAAGAAGGGATTTCCCGAAATTCCCATGGGAACGGGAAAAAACTGGACTTTTGTGTTTACGAGTAATCTGCGCGAGTGAAACCGCGTGGCAGCCTCTAGTACATAGTATAAAATAAAGTTGCTTCCCGCGTCTGTCCCTTGTATGATTACCTATTATAATACCTATCTATATCTTTAAAATTACGCAAAGGATTTTGATGCGGTTTTTATAAAAATATCTAATAGGGTTATTCAAGAGGAAGGTTTATTCTCTAAGTATAAAATGCATAACATAGAAATAACTAAAGCGGTACGAAGTTCGTCAGGTCGACTAGTTTGTAATAAATTATGAAGTCATCGTTTTTTATTAATTAATGATGAGATGTGGTTCAAATTAGCACTAAATAAATTAAATAGTAAGTATAGGTATATCATAAACCAAATAGGTATTAAACATTACCAAAAGCCTAACAGTACCAAGAATGTGTAACTATTATGGGGAGCGCACCCTTGAATACCTAACACCAATTTTATATAATGAACTAACAAAAATAATTGATAAATCACAATCAAAGTTAAGTCTTAAATCTCTGTTAAAAAAACATTACCTCACAGCATGTCTATACCAATATTATAAAGAGGAAAGATTTGTTTGTTTGTTTGTTTGTAACGAATAGGCTCTGGAAATACTGAACCGATTTGAGAAATTCTTTCACTGGTAGGAAGCTACATTAACCCCGAGTGTCATAGGCTATATTAGATTTCCAAAAAAATTAGGGATCCTTACCTAAACTCAAATGATGTAACCCAAGGTGCAATATTTTTTCCGTTGTTTACATATTTTGACAGGTGGTTTGTTGTTGTTGTTTGTTTTTTATCAAGCCTATTCTGGGCAGGCAAAAGAACATAGTCTATAGAGCCAAGTCTTTTGTAGTATCTTATATTCTATGGCGTAACGAAGTAAGACGGGAAAGCTCGTCCTAGATAAATAAATAAAAAATATGTAGGCACTGATAACCCTTATTTTTAAGAAATATATTTTGTTAATTAGTTTCTAGATAAATTACTTACAACGTAACAATCAACAAAAAACTGTTAACTAACACTTAGATATATGATCTGCCAACAAACTGTTTTGCAGTTTGGCGGAAATATGTAATTGTTGTACTACCTAAATTATCTATGAATAAACGAATATAAAAAAATAAAAAAATTGTCCACTTTTCTTCTTAAAGGGGCGAACGAGTGCGATACTAGCGCCACTTCGATAAATAATATCCTCTAAACCACGGCCGAAATCAAAAATATGCGTCTTTGACGACATTCATTATTTAACGGAAGTGGCTGGCGCTAGTTTCGCACCCTATAAGCCCTAAAACTGTTTCAAATTGTGCATTCTTTATTTTTTTTATAAATAACTAGTCGAGCAGGCGAACTTCGTACCGCCCAAACTATAAGTATTTTGTGCATGTATTATACTTATAAACCTTCCTCTTGAATCAATCTATCTATTAAAAAAACAACATCAAAATCCATTGCGTAGTTTTAAAGATTTAAGAGCCAGTTTACAGCGATGCTAGCGCCATTCGTGAAAAAAAAAATCTAAACTAAGCCAAATATCAAAAATGTGGCACAGTATGACACTAGATAATGTAGCCTAGTATTTTTAGGGCACTGTGGTTTAGCTTTTAGGTTAAAGACCAAAGAAAGCTGCAAAGTGTTGCAAAAAGTGTCCACTTTTAGCAACAATCTGTATATAATTTTGTTATTTTAAATTAGGACTACTTTACTGTGCTCAAAAAATACTAAGCAAAATTATCTAGTGTCATACTGTGCCACATTTTTGTTATTTGTTTGTTGTTTTGTTATAGTTACATTTTGTAAAAAGATTTTTTTTTCGAGAATGGCGCTAGCATCGCGGTAAACTGGCTCTTAAGCATACATAGGGTCACATGGGGGAAGCTACTTTATTTTATACTATGTATTGATAAAATTAAATTTTTCATGCAAGTCACTAACTAGACATTGTAGAAATGTACTAATGTACAGACAGCATACTCGATTGCTGTCGGTCTGAACTGTCAAAAGCATATCATTTATGACAAGCGCAGCTACTGGTCGATTACAGAGAATGATGTACGGTTGGAAAAAAAATAAAAAAGATTTTCACGTTTTGCAGGGGGCTTTCAGTATTTAATAAAATAAGCTGATGATAATATTATCCATTAAATAATACATACCTACCTTTGTTTTATCTAGATGTAAACATATTAAGTATTTTATTATTTAAAGTTTTTGTATTGTTATTATTTAAAGTTTTTGTATTGTTATTTCTTCTATAGCGTAGCAGTGATTCACGGCCTCGGTTTATAAAAAAAAAACCCATTGAAATACTTACTATCAACAATGAATAGCAATTTCATAATGTAAGTACAGGTCTATGGTTTCGTCAGCCATAGACTGTTTTGCCAAAAAACAAGACCTATTTTGCAATACAGAAAAACCGGAAGTGTTACGGCTACCTAGACCGCCACTGTACATTAATCCAAAAGTTATGTTCGATTCCAAATGTCTGAAATAGTCTGGAAAAGTTATGATCATGATTAATTTCGTGTTTGTCTTATTACATTAAAAAAAAAAATACATTTATACAAAAATAAAACCTAATAAATAAATTTTTATGCTGTCACTCCTTACGTCGTTCAAGTTCAAGCAATGAGCTACCGGATAAAAATTAACGAATCACCGGCTATTATAGTATCGATTGTAATGAATCGATTCCGGCCGAGATCACTCGATTACTGCCTCTTTCAGATCACTCGATGATGCAAGATCGATCTTTAATGAGCCGGTCGAAGTGTCATGTTTGCTTCCATTTATCTTCTTTCGAAAAGTTGAAGTAATAATAAAATTGTGTTTTTGTTTTGTTTTGCATTTGTTTGAAGTAGGAACACAGTTCGTTGTTTATGGTTTGTATTCTGAATTGCATTAATTAAATGTAAGCAGTTAAAACTACTATCAGAATGATTGGCGAAATCGCTTTGTCGCTCAATGTACTACACACTGTCTTAGTAAACCACTTTGCTCTTTAGTCTATCAACAATTTTATTTTTATAAGGACTACCTGCATTTTTTTATTTTTAGTTCGTCGCACCGTTTTTGCCTTTTATTATTACTCTACAAAACTATTGTTTCTCAAGTAAATTGTAAATTCTTTATGAGAAATACTTTTCTTAAACCTTAAACCTTAATTTAAATATTTCCTCTATAAAATAAATGCATCACAAGCATTACACTCAGAAACTCTATCTGAAGGAACCTGTATCTAGGGTCCCCGAAACATATACAGAGAAGAACAATACATCCAGACGGAAACAAACATTGATATTCATCATCACAATGTTCGCCCCGCCAGGAATCGAACCCGGTGCACCCGCGTCTCACACCTCATCACTGCCAACTGAGTCACGGAACTATTGAATCACTAAAGCTCAAAAATTGGTAGCTAGGTAGGTAATTAGTAGAACCACAAACAAATAAAAAAAAACCTATTATCCCAAAAACTCCACGAAAACAGAAAATCGGGATCTTTTGAATTAAAGTAAAATTGTGCTGGCGTGGCCCCAATTTTTTTTTTGTATATATATTTGCGTTTTAATAATCTCAGCAAATAAGGTTAACTTAAACCACAGACTTATTTAAACAATCTCTACATCTGTAAAACTAATTGCAACAAATAACTTGGACCGGCTCTTGTCCCCGTAATTGATTGACGGTACAACTGGATGAATGAGCGGACTGACAGCGCTGTCAGTCAATTTAGGACGCAGCTGCCGCGTCGCTATACGATCCGATAGCGAGGCAATCTAATTAATAACTTTCCAACGGATGAATTTATTAATGGTTATATATTATAATGAAATACTGCTACTGATTATGTCTTTGAACAATAAGATACAAGTGTGTTTAATGGTTATAAACTGTCTATTGTTTTATTGTCTGTCAAAATTTATTTGAGTATCTCTATTAGATGTTCTTTTGTTAAAGCGTACAATATACATCACGTCAGACATAGAGAAAGATATAATGTCATTGAGAAAACTAATTTTAACAGCATATTACTACATCTACACTCCTTTGATTCCATTTTCTCCTTTGATTGTTTTGTTTATTTAAATTGAATAGGCATCAAAACTATTGGACTGATCGAATACGACAGTATCCCTGAAAAACAAAGTAAATTTATTATTAAAAAAAAAAGTTAGAGATTGATCAAAAACTAAATTTTTAGTGGTAATAAGTTTTCCGGGTGAGATAGTTACGTCATAACATTAAGTAGCACAGATAAAAACAAAATAAAAACTTAAAAGAACCATCTATCTGCACAACACACAAGTGAAACATCCGAGCTGAAACACGTTGCAACAACCATCTCTCGCAAATCGCTTTTTGCCGACGACTCGACTCTAGACAGCCCTGATCTATGCCCCGACGTCCACATTTTTATCTTACAAAGTGCTCAGATAGACACGGGAAGAACTTGGTGGAAAATTCATGGTAAGACCTCAACTAGCAAAGACGAAAACACCAATCCTTTGAACCAGGAAATCAGACCTAATCCTCTAAAACATAGAGTTGTTATTCGAGCTGTTGGATGTGGTGGTTAAGTCCTTGTGGAAGCAATGAGACAAAAGGCGGGTATAAATGTATGAAGGAACATTAATCCAAACAGACGTGGCTCTTTGTCGGGAGCGGCGTGAAAATATGACTGGTTATTTACGGCGACGCGTCAGCGGCAAATTTGGAGTAGAATTCTGGAGACACCTGGCTAGTATCAGCTGATGACCTAGTGCCCTTCATCCTGTCTGTAAACTAGCACGTACTACCAACACTGTCAGTATCTAAGTTATCTTTGATACAATGTATTTAATATATTGTTCTCTTTAATTGAAGCGAGGTTAATGTATCTAAATTTCAGACATATTTTGTGAAAAATACTTCTAAATAATTTTTATTGGTATTGTTATCATCAGTCAATGATGAATGAAATAATTATCATCTCACTCAGTCGGCTACTGTTGAACATAGCCTCCGCCACAGATTTCCACAAGGACAAACATGTGGGAGGGTTTGGCCTACGCCACGCTTGGCACTGGCAGCAGCTTTGAGGATCGCAATGTGGCTGTTCAAGTTCCTTTAAAAAAAGAGCACTGTTAGCTGCCCTTTCTTCAGCTATTCCCTTAGTCGATGGGGTGGTAGTATTGCATGCCTCCACCACAAGGCTTGTCTCATCTCCGCACGTCTACTACTCTCTTCTGAAAATATGAGTCGTTATTTACGACGCCGCGTCAGCGCGAAATGAAATTCGGTGGCTTTTGTTTTGTAAATAATACCCCGACGATTTGTCGGGCAGCGTCGTGTCGAGACGACATCTTAGTGGCCGATTTATTGAGATGTAGGAGAGATCTTTAATCACTATTAGATCTAGAACAGATCCAAGGTTAGTTAAGACGGTATTGAATCTATATTTGTCAATGATTTTACTGTTATAAAATTAGTTTTATTATTATTATCAATGGCTTATAATGAAAGTCGAGGTTGCCCCACGGTTTCACCTGCGCAGATTTCTCATAAACACCAAAATCCCGTTTCTTCCAGTTTTCATGGGAATTTTGGTAATTCATTCCTTAGTGCTCCCCTACACTCCCCAAGGAACCCACGAGCAAAATTTCAGCCCGCTACGCCCCGTAGTTTCGGCTCTCCGTTATCTGTCAATCAGTCAGTCAGTAACGAAAGAGTTTTGTATATATTGATAATCTCAAATAACAATGACTTCTTGACTACAAATATTTATTTAATTATCAATTAACTAATATAAAAATGCAACCATCATCTAAATACGATATGGTTATGAAAATAAATAAAGAACCCAAGATTCCGCCCAAAAGAATAATCCAAAATCTTTCCTATCATCCACCATGCCCATTATCTTTAATAACTCGCCCCTAACCCTTCTAAACTGCTTCAAATAAACTGTTGCGAGCCAACTCAGCCGCTGATATGATCTGAGGAGGCCGGATGGATGGTACACTCTAACTTTATGCCATCATTAACCTTCTGGATGTTTCCGCTATAGACTTTTAGGGAAGTCTGGCCGATTTTGCATTTGATAGTAAGTATAATATTATACCCAAGCCACAGAGAATATAATACTTAACCAGCCCAAGCATAACTATCCGTTTACATTGCTGTGTGGTTGGGTCGGTGGCGTCATAGAACAACACCACACCATCTTCTCCCATGGGTTTCGTAAAAGGCGACTGGGAAAACCCGGAGGAAGGGCAGCGAAGGACGCTTCGTTAAAGCATCCACTTACCTAGCGTTTGATACTTGTGGCAATCTGTGGGGGAGGCCTATGTTCAACAGTGGACGTCTCTCAGCTTAGGTGATGATGATGATGATGATCAAAAAAAGTCTAGAGATTTTTTTTTTTTTAAATCTGCATTAGAAGTCTCTTTAAATTTGTATATAAATAACGATTCGCTTTAGATCTATTAACCACGAACTTTTACTTTATTTTATCATTAAGTTCAATAAAAATGTAATTTAAACCTCGTACATATTCCAATAAACTTAACTTCAACGTTTCAATCCAATCTAAATCCAAGTGTATAGCTAACCCCAGCTGCATCCGACATCCGACCTCAGCTTACTACCGAATTTATTTGACAATTATTAAGGTGTCCGCATTAAGTGGCATTACTCCCAACTCAGGAAAGGAAATTCATGTTTTTCTTGGGATGTTTTCCTTCAGTAAGTCAGAGTTAGTGCCGACACGTGCGAACTATTAGCTTCCCCGGCGGATTAGAAAATAATTCAGCTCTCTGAATGTTATTATGGTGCTCTGGTGGATTTATTTTATTGCCTCCTAAGATATACGCTAGTCTTTTGGCTTTATCCGTCCGCTACCCCGGTTTGTTTATCGGGCTGGCTCCGGAACGTTTGCCGGTGGTTTATGTTCTCTTCAGCTCCGTTCTGTGTGTAAATCTTGTTTTATGTCGTGTAATTATTGCTTTATTCGCTTGAGCAATCCCGCGTCTGTATTATTGAATGTTACTATAAAACTGTTATTGATTGTTGTTGTTAAAACGTTCGGTTTTTGTCGGTTGGTGATTTCGTTTTTTAACTCTCCTAGCGTCGTAAAGAGGAAGCGATCATTTTTGATGGCCTCGTATTTTTCTGGACGCTTTATTGCGAATTCATTTTATTGGTGTTACAAAAATGTTGAGTAATGGAAACCGATGCTGCTGGGATCATTACGTTACTTTGGAACTATAAGCTGCGGAACTATGATAAAAGTGACACCTACTAATCACTTTGTGAGAGTTTTCATGTCGCCTTTCATCATTTGACTGCTCCGTAGCTCAGTTGGCAGTGATGTGAACTGCGTAAGCGTGTGCACCTGGGTTCGATTCCCGGCGGCGCGAACATTAGTATCATGAATATCGATGTTTGTTTCCGGTCTGGGTGTAATTTTTGTCTCTGTATACTTTTCGGGCACCCTAGATACAGGTTCTTCCTAGTTAGGGGCTCTGAGTGTTTTGTGTTATTATTGATTTTGTTATTATCTCTCTTTAGTCTATTGATTGCAATAAAGAGTATTTCTATTCTATTATATTCTAACGAAAACGCCTACTGTAGGAGATGGGGTGGTTGTTATTCCATGCCACCTTTAGACATTCTATGTTTTTATCGTCATTAAATTTCTGCCATCGGATATTAGACCAAAAGCGTGGGAACGAGAGATACGTGAGTGAATAGCTAAGAGTCTGGAAGGGGATAGCCGTATGTAGACATATGCTAAAAGAGTGAATAGAAACACATGGCACTAACGACGATAACATCTCCACGAGACCCTTGCTCGTGGATACGGCACCTAACATGTCAGTTGGAATCTCGTAGAAAAATTAAGGATATCCATTTCTCCAGCCAAAAGCACCACATCCAAAGCCATCGATCCAAGCAATAACTCATGACCTTTCGCGGGCCGGGACTAAAACAAAGATGGCGTCATTGCTCCGGTCCCGCGCAATTCGCTCTTCGGGTATTTTTCACCACGCTGCTGGCCACACAATATTTCAGTGCTGCCACACTTTGCTGTTTAAAAGTAGGGTTGTCACTTGAAGTTTTGCTTATGGATCAGTATTAAAATATTTTTAAGATTTGTAATTGTGTTTTCTCTATTTTAACAAAGTGAATGTAATTGGTACAGTGGCTATTATTTGTCTATAGTTTCGTCAGCCCTAGATTGTATTACCAAAGAACAAGAGCTATTTTGCAATACAGAAAAACCGGAAGTGTTACGCTGACCGTGTCCGCCATTGTACATATATTTTAATCTGCATAATTTTAATTTTATAAATTTCCGACTATAGGAATATTACGTATACTTTTTCAAAAGCTTTTTATTTTTATTGTTTTTACGTGACGATAACGGTAAATTTCCTCCACAATGTTTGTCTTTGTGGCAATCTATGAAGGAGACCTATATCCAGCAGTGGACGTCCAACGGTTCTAATGATATGATGATAACTTTTTGTATTTTTCTAACTTTAAGTATTATCTCAATCTCAGTTTTTCAGCTTTAAATAAAAGCAGGTTATGATAATTGAAGTCCTTGTTGTCAACGTCGATTTTTTGATACCTTGAAGTTTCTTTCTTTTTTCTTTCTGTCTAAGGCAGCCCTAGCAAGCAGTATTTTTCAGCAGCGGCGGCTTCCCCATATTTCAGTGTTGCCACATTAGCGGCGTGTAATTGCCTCGGTTGCCGCTCGTAAATAATGCGAGAGGTGAGCGCTTTTGAAATACGCGACTGCAAGGCTAGCGAGGAGCTAGAGCTAGGGTTCAGTGAAACGGAACGTTGTTTGAAAAAGGATTCTGTTTTCAATTTAGAATCTGTTTTTTTTTATACGCATTATTAGCGTTGGCGCGCGCTTTTTCAATCTATAGGCACAGTCAGAGCTCAGCTATCTTGTATGTAAGTAGAGTGCCCGAAACACATAGTTATAAAGGCATTCAAACAGGCATTCTTATTTTAAAAAGTACAAAAAACTCATTATTGTCTCAATGATATGATATGTCAATTGTAAAATATCACGTTTTTGATATATTCTCTAAACAAAAAATCTATTACTATAAGAAAAGTTACTCTATGGATCCCTGCTGTATGACTTTAACATTAAGTTGCACTAGGTTATATAGTGGCAGTCAAAATATGCGAATGCGGCGAAACGTACATCGATCATTCATAATGGTTGACCCGGCCGTGAATCGAACCCTGGACCTCCGAAATCACAGACAACTGAATCATGGAGGCTTAGAATACAGAAAGATAAAAATAATGCACATCACACTCAGAGCCCCTAACTAGGAAAAACCTGTATCTAGGGTGCCCGAAAGATATACAGAGACGAACCATTACACCCAGAGCGGGAAACAAACTTCGATATTCATCATAAAATTGTTCGCCCCGCTGGGAATCGAACTCGGTGCAGCCTCGTCTCACATCACAGTCCACATCACTGCCAACTGAGCTACGGAGCAGTCTAAAGATGGAGGAGGTCATGTAAAACGTGTCTTAATTCAAATTCAAATTCAAAAAATTCTTTATTCAATATAGGATACAAGATATCACTTATTGAAATTCAATTAGACTACATCTAATCTAACTGCTATTGATACCTTATTAGGTAAAGTATCCTATACTGTGAGAGGCGAGGTAGTTCAAGGTGCCCACCAATTGGCTCAGGCAAACAAATGTTTGCCCTGCCTTACGACAATAATCGCCTGGAGAGGCCTCCAAACGAGCCCTCCTCTGTTAATGATTGTAGGATTGCATTTATTTAAAATGCAAATAAAAAATTTGTTACCACTTGTAAAAATCCTGTAACATACTGAAAGTGCCGAAAGTAAATAATACTTAAGGCCATAATAAATATGAATATAATAAATAATGTTCACCTATTCACCGTGTCTGCAAGAGACAAGATAAGCTAATGCTCTGTGAGCTCACGTCGTCTCGCCACCTTCCGTTTTGACACCGCAGTATTATAGGTTCACAACACCACTAAACTTACACCTTTTTTTATATTAAATAACAAGTCGACCCGGCGAACTTCGTACCGCCTAACCTGCATGTTTAATACCTAAAAACCTTCTTGAGTCTTTATCTTGAGTCACTCTACCTATTTAAAAAAACCGCATCAAAATCCGTTGCATAGTTTCAAAGATTTAAGCATTATAGCGACAGACAGACGCGGGAAGCGACTTTGTTTTATACTATGTATTGATTGATATTGAAGAAAGGTCCTATAGGTGTATCCTGTAGGATCTGTACTGTTTCGAGATCTCATTAATTCCCAAAATAACTATTAATTTTGAATTTAGAGTAAATGTAAGTCAAATTCTACTAGAATTACTTTTCTTTTCAACAAAAAAGTTGTTTCTGACAAGGCGGTAATAAATCCAAGCAGATATTCAGCTCACTGTACCTAACAACTTTCCCAAAGCAACATGGGTCGAAATCTCAAAACAAAACTCAGCTGGCCCGTACATTGACCCCGTCAGCTGATCGAACCAATGTATGGAACAACTGTTATATTGTTGAGATTTCGACCCATGTTGCTTTGGTAATGTTGTAGTGTATCGTGAACTGAATCACTTCTTTCATGACTGCTCCGTGGCTCAGTTGGCAGTGATGTGGACTGAGTAAGCGTGAGCACCCGGGTTCGATTCCCGGGCAGGACGAATATTGATATGATGAATATCGATGTTTGTTTCCGGTCTGGGTGTGATGTTCGTCTCTGTGTGTGTTTCGGGCACCCTAGATACAGGTTCTTCCTAGTTAGGGGCTCTGAGTGTGATGTGTTGTTATTATTTATGTTCTTTCATGTTTTGCCGCCTCGTCAGATATGTCGAGCTTACTTATAGAGTTTTCTCTAAGTAATTAAATCGAAAGAAAATATCAATCAATATCTCAATAAGCTCTACAATTATCTTACCTTATAGAGTTTTCTCTTAGTAATTAAATGGAAAGAAAATAAAATATCAATCAATATCTTATTAATTATCTTACCATCCCTTAAATGGTGACGAACCACTTTTCTATCTACTTATAACAAGTAAACGCTACTTTAAAGTACAAAAAAGGCTATCTCTAGTGTCGACTCTTAACTTCTTATGGTGACTTGTATACTATTCACTACCGCCACTCTAAAAAAAAACATTATTGAATATTCTAGATAATATACCGGGTGTTTCTGACAAGGCGGTAATAAATCAAAGGAGGGCTTCTGCTCACCATAACTAACAACTTCCCCAAAGCAACATGGGTCGAAATCTCAAAAAAAATAACAGCTGTTCCATACATTGGTTCGATCAGCTGACGGGGTCAATGTACGGGACGGCTGATTTTTGTTTTGAGATTTCGACCCATGTTGCTTTGGGAAAGTTGTTAGGTATGGTGAGCAGAATCCCTCCTTTGATTTATTACCGCCTTGTCAGAAACACCCTGTAGATTACAAACTATTTTTCAAGAACCAATTCCTCAAACCATCCATACTAAAATATTAAAAATGCGAAAGTAACTATGTCTGTCTGTCTGTCCTGTTGAATGAAATTTCATATATGGATAGTTTAGAACCTGAGAAAGAACATAGACTATTTTTTTATCCAGAAAAAATAACCACGGAAATAAATTTTCGGGTGCGCCTTTTCACGGGGCGCCCACTAGTTTCTTATAAAAAAAATTAGAAAAAAAGTGATACTTACAATAAAGTTTTTTTTTAAATACCCGCTTTTCTACCATAACAATCAATTTTCCTTTTTAAAATTGTTAACTTGGTTTTAGTGTCTTGTAAGTTCTTTTGAAAAAAAAGCAGCAGTTTGCCGTCCTTTATGTTTAGTCAACGTTTGGTCAAAGATAATTAAAAAAAAAGGGAATATTTAAGGGGGATATTTTTTTTCAAAAGAGTGGCGCTATTGCTATCTTGCTAGTATATATCACAGTAATACAGCTTTATAGAGATAAGAGAGCCCTAACTGCCGAGTCGCCGCCATAACAACTTAATAGCACCTTACAATCACCTCTTTCCCTTATCTATCTACGTCGATAATGGAGAAATGTGCCAACACTATTCTACGTTTACTGTTAGTAAAATATACCTTTAGTTCCATAATTGTGTTATGGGATATGAGAATTTAATAGATTTGGTTTAGAGGTTACATTTGCGTGCAGCGTTAGAAAGTTAAGAATCGGTTTTGATTTGAGTGCTGTGTAGCAGTTATCGATAGAGGATATTTTTTTTAAATTGTTGTTTTTATAACCTCAAGGTAATTTATACCATAAGTATATTATTATTCCTATACTATTCATTTAATAAATAAGCAAGGTGGAAATTGGTATCAAAAACTATACTTTGTCCAATGATAAAATTAAGTTTTGGGTAAATGCGGCAATACAATGATAGCATAGGCTTTTTTACTGAATAAGACTAAATATTTTTTACAAACTAACTCTTCTTTTATTTTTATCGGAAGCAGAGCAATGATAAGCACAATCTGAAAAATCATTTCATATTCAAAACGGCGCGCGATCGGCGCAGCTTTCCAATACCATCGAGAACTCGATTCCAGATAGAATCGAGATCGTTAAACTCGAATAAAGTATCGATACTGACACCGAGATAGTCCCTACAAGGATTTTTAAATTATCCGGCATCGGCGGCAGGCGAACGATTTTTCCTCGATTGCTTTCTAGACTGAGAGCTAGTGATCTTTTTCTTGATAAGATTTGATATCGATGTTCCTTTCCTGTTCTCTACATAATTTGTTAATTTATTACTTTTCGCACGCATTTAGCAATGAGGGGTTTTCGTTTTTGACAGTTTTAATGGTTCTAGGACAATGCTAAAAGATGGCACTGTATAGCCAATGTATGTTGGTGTAAGGTCAACGTCAAATCTGATTGACCTGACTGATTGAATTCATATAGAATTTGACATTTAACCTGATTGCCAGTGCCATCTTATGGCAGTCTTTGTAACTAAAAGTGACAGTTCGAAAAGCGCTCATTCAGCAACTCAGCAATGAGTTTATCACAACTGTTTGAGGTCATATACCTATTTTTAATACGTTCTTTTCTTTTATTAAATAAAAAACTAATCTAAAAGTGTGTGTTTTACTCACACAGACAAGGAACCGAAACATACTTAGAACATACCACACACTTTTGAGAATGATGCTTTATTTAAACAATGCCAATGTTCCCAGCTCTTAGTCTGCAATCTGCTGTTGCAGATACAATGCAATTCGACTATCTAAAAGGCAATAATAATAATGTGTTAATGCACAGTAGCCATAGTGGTGTCCACAACGATTCCGAGACATATTTCTATTATCTTTGCGAGAAGCTTCTTTATACAGGACGAGCTTTCCCGGCTTACTTTGTTACGCCATAGAATATAAGATACTACAAAAGACTTGGCTCTATAGACTATGTTCTTTTGACTGCCCAAAATGGCCGAATAAAAAACAAACAACAACAACAAACCACCTGTCAATGTCAAAATATGTAAACAACGGAAAAAATATTGCACCTTGTGTTATATTATTTGAGTTTAGGTAAGGATGCCTTATTTTTTTTTAAATCTAATATAGCCTATGACACTCGGGGTTAATGTAGTTTCCTGCCAGTGAAAGAATTTTTTAAATCGGTTCAGTATTTCCGGAGCCTATTCGTTACAAACAAACAAACAAATCTTTCCTCTTTATAATATTGGTATAGATGTTATTAAATCAAAGTATTTCTTAGGACAGTTCTAATCTTCCAGAGAAAAATGGGTCAAAATCTCAAAACAAAAATCAGCTGTCCCGTTGACCCCGTCCGCTGATCGAACAAGTGAATGGAACAGCTGTTTTATGTTTTGAGATTTCGACCCATGTTGTATTTGGAATGTTGTTAGGTATGGTGAGCTAAATCATCCCCTTTTATTTGTGACAGACTTGTTAAAACATTCTGTATAATATAGTCCTCTTTAGTGGTTTGTTGTCAAACAAGAAAAATTTACGGCTTTACCTCAAATAAAGCTAAGTGAGGTCTAAGTCTGAGTCGTTGGACTAGGAATGTAACGATTTTTTTGATGATTTTGAGATCAATTAGGTAATGGCTGCTTAATCACAGCTTTTGACTAATATACTTAACTTTAAAAAAAAAAGATGTCACAGGGTAAAACCTTCACATGGCCTACACAATGTATTATCTTTTTAGGTGCAAGTTAGTCTGCAAGTAACACTGTAGAATAAGGTACAATATAGTCCATAAGTAACAGTGGAAGGAGGGTCACAAGTTACATTTCATGCAACCGATTTTTTTCAAATTTCATCAATCCAAGCTAATTAATCTCAATCAATCAGTCCAGATTAGCCAACAGTCCGGCGGCGATCAGTCAGCAGGGGCACCCTTTCATTGCTGCCAATTAACTCGGAATAGATTTATTGCGGCAATGGAGGTGACAATCTGCCTATGTAGTGGGCAGCTCGATTTATTCGACCGCCATTTTGGAGGCTTACTTTTGTTACTCAATTTAGAATTTGATTTGAATCAATACATAGTATAAAATAGAGTTGTTTCCCGCGTCTGCCCTATGTATGCTTAAAAGTAAAAAAAAAATTATGCAACGGATTTTGATGCGGTTTTTTTTGAAATAGATACATTGATTCAAGAGGAAGGTTTATAAGTGTAATACATGCAAGATATAGTAATAGGTAAGGCCGGTACGAAGTTAGCCGGGTCGTCTAGAAAACCCATTAGATAAAGTTTGAAATTATGAAAAATTGCATTAGAACTAAAATCACTGACTTAGTCCAAGGAATATGCTTAGCTTTATAGTGGCTTAAAGTTATAAGCAGGAGGTCAAGTATCTGTGGGTTGCATGGAAGAAATCGTTTGAGCTATAAGGCCGCCCATGGAATGCAAATTTAAATTGTCTGCACCCCTAACTTAACAATTGTACTTTTTGTGTCTTTTTTGTATGCAATAAAGTGTTTCTATTCTATTCTATCTTAACTAAAATCGACCGGTTTGCGACATTTATGTCAAAGCATCAATAGTTAACGAAGTCGCTAACAATATAATTACGATTCGATCGGATTAAGTTAGGAGAATTAACTCCCATGCTCAAATAACAGATACAAGATAAAAGATATTTATTGCGCTAAGTGTGTACAGGTCTTAAATTAAGTACAAGGAACGTGCGGGATGGTCTATGGAACCAAAAAATTGTGGCGCCCGCAAACCGACGATTCGATTCGACTGCTCCGTAGCTCAGTTGGCAGTGATGTGGACTGAGATGGGTGTGCACCTGGGTTCGATTCCCGGTGGGCGAACATTGCTATGATGAATATCACTGTTTGTTTCCGGTCTGGGTGTAATGTTCGTCTGTGTATATGTTTCGGGTACCCTATGTGATGCGTTAATATGGTTATTATGATGTAGAGTATGCAGACTACCATAGTGTCCCTCATAACGTGGGTCCTACTAAATTAAAGGGCCATAAACCTAACCCTGCCTTAAAACCGCTTTTATATTCGACCAGGATTAGTGACCATAGATCTCACAGGATTAGAGCGGACACCAACTAAGACTATTGCTGACTCTTCTAATTTATGACTCTGTGGTCAATAAAGTTAATCGAAACGATGTTTGGGTTGTTGTTGTATTGTTTAGTGTATATTTTGTTTTGTGGTCGAATTCAGTCAGTGAGCTTCTGCCTACCCTTTCGGGTAATAAAGGCATAAGATTATATTATGTTAAGTTATGTTTATTTGGAACAAGTGTATTATCATTTTGAAATGTCGATTTTAGAACGAGTATCAATCTCTTTGTCTATTCGAGAGCTTGATATCCAAAATGAGTTTCAATGGCAAAATAATGTTCATTTTCCTAGTCTAAATAATAATAATAATACATCACACTCAGAGCCCCTAACTAGGTTGAACCTGTATCTAGGGTGCCCGCAATATACAGAGACGAACACACCCAGACCTGGAAAAAAACATGGATATTCATCATATCAATATTCGCCCCGCCGGGAATCGATCCCAGGTGCGCACTCTCTTCGCAGTCCACATCACTGCCGACTGAGCTACGGAGCAGCCATTATGAAAAAACATTATTTTAATTATCACATAGAGGTTCATCCTAGTTTAATGGTAAAACTATAGTAAAGCTACCCTAATAAAGCAAAATTATGTCTTTATTCCCTTCCTTATTATTAGGTCGCAATTCAGAGCAGTTTCCGGGTCCGAAATGCGGGACCCTAAATTACGGATTCCGTAGGTATTAGGCAGATTTGCCAGGGAATTAATGGGTGAGTTACCACTGGGTCCCAGCTTCAAATCTGGTTTTGATTTGCTTCGAGAATTGGGTGGAAAGTAATGAAGGAAGTGAAAAAGGGTTTTCGGTTGCACTTTATTTGTGTTATACTTACTTAAACATTATAGTGACCAAAATAAACATCAGACTTGCCCCTGTAAGTTATATTAGACTCAGAGCCCCTGACTAGGCTGAAACTGTATCTAGGGCGCCAAAAACACCAAAAACTCACAAAAACACAGCATCGTAATTATATCTACATGTACCTCTTCTTCTATGATTGAACCAGACCACCTCCGGTTCACTTAAATTAGTTAACCTATTGCCCTCATGATTAGGGTTCCCAATTAGTTTTTTCTACGTACCACTTCAAAGAAGACCTCAAACTCGCGTACCCCTTGGGTTAGGGCGTTCTCACACGATGACGATGTCGTGTCTGGATGCATTTTGAACATGGTCAAGCGCTTGCGGGAGAAAGCGCTTGATGCATACGGTTGACTTATGACACTGATCGTTTAATTAAATTAATATTTTTTTGGTAATTGTTATTGCATTAAATTGCTGCGTGTACTCCTTGATGCAATCTCGCGTACCCCCTGATGCAGTCTCGCGTACCCCTGGGGGTACGCGTACCACTAATTGGGAAACAATTAGGGCCTAATCGACTTCATTCAAGCAATCTGCACATGTACCATCGTAACAATACCTAAATCAATCACGATTAAACTCACTTATATACAACTTCATAATTTAACAGTTATAAGTCTAAACCGACCCGAAAAACAGTTTAACCTTAAACCCTCATTAAGCTCCACTCATTACAGTCGCCTCCTGCAGCGGACTAATCCCCGTAACTGTCATCTAACCCATTTAGAGTCTTACAAACGCACCTATATTGCAGTTTTACAGAGTCGACACAGTCCTAACTATTTGTATGGTAATTTTATTAGCCATGTAGCCGGTAACGGCTTTGTTCCGGAAAAGGAATGGGAATTAGATTTTTAGTTACGCTTTAGTAAATGGTTATTGTTAGTTTTGTGAATAAGGTTGCATATAAAAGTTGCAATATAGCTACACTCAGAATATTGAGATTAATGTCGATAATTTCATTTAAATCTTTATGAATTATATCAGCCAGAATACGTTTACTACTGGAAATATGACACCCCCACACATTGCCACACCGACCGGTCTTGAACGACCCTGATCCAGTGTAATCCCGGCAGTCATCACAAATCTGACCACCATATAGGGAGGGGAGTCTACCTACTCTTCGACGTCTGGTCGCTTATCAATTATTGTTCGCCCCCACTCTGCGTGGTATGGTCAGTGCTCGATAACTATTCTATAGAGTGACTTGCTTGGAAGAAATCGCATTTAGCGATAAGGTCGCCCGTTACCTGCCAATTCAAATGTTTTTCACCCCTGATAATTTGCTTTACTTTGTGTGCATTGTGTTTTTTACTTTACTTACTTTACTATTCGGCCCCAGGGAACATGGTGCTCTTCGATATATGTAACCTTCCCATTGCCAAGTTTTTCAATTCTTATGGTTGTATTATTATCTTCAATAGATAAAGCAGTTTCCTACTATCAATGCAATGATACCACAACTCACGTTAAGGCGGGCTTAGCACTGAAAAATACCCTATTTGCAACTAGGTCAGAAAAATATGTTACTGCAAGCATGTCGTTTCCATGCAAATGCTCTCACACCGATTTTGATAAGAAAAAGTTTGTAGATTGTTAGTTTGTTTTTACTTATGCATCATCAAATTTTACCTCACTAATTATTATGTTTGTTCGGTAAGTTCATAATCTAACGTTTTTTAAATAACTGTGTGCTGACGCAAAATACAGAGTCACTTGAAGTTAGTTGTACGATTATTTATTCCAGTCAGAAAAATGACAATTGCTAGTGGTCTTTCCGTGCCTCTGATCCAAAAAAGGGTGACCCGCTACAATTACGATGTTTGGCAATCAATAGACCTAGACATTTAGTCATGCTTTATTTTATTTTGTAAATTATGTCATTTGTAGGTTTTTTAATAGTTGGCAGGCAACACTAGAAATTTAATTTTACTGAATGGAATCTTACTTTAAAATCAGTTATTAAGAAGTTATGTTGGCTTGGCTATATTTTGACTGGGACTACCAAGGTCTGGTTTGATTCCCGGCGGGGGCAAACGTTATTATGATGGGAATCGATGTTATTTCGGGGTTCTTCTGTGTGTGTTGGTATTTGTAACCAATTTCTGGTAAGAACTATAAAAATACAGGGTCTACCTAGTGAAGAACTCTGAGTTTTACGTGTTATTGTCATTCAGTCTCTAGATTCTGGAACAGATAGGAAGGTCACGAGCATTTCGGCAAAGTATACTTACACGCTTTCCACATTGATGTGAACCAGTAAAATTTTGTCTTATGTCGCTGCGTTTTACTCTTATCATCAGCCCCAGAAGCAGACACTTGCAAATGATTTACTATAGTTTTTTTTTACATTTTTGAAACCTTGTCAATTGAAAACGCAGGGCCACCATGGTGGCAGACGCGGTCCTTGATGATTGTTAGGGTATAAGTAATTATCGCTATTAATAAAATCTGCTAAGCGTGCTTATTATTTAGAAAATTTGCTCGTCACCTCATTTTCTGGAAGGGATATAATTGAACAGTAAGTATTTTAAGCAAAAGAAAATAAATAACGTAAGGGCCTTGTTAATAACATTTTTAGATCCAAGTCCCCCGTCGTATAATCCTCCCGCCCTAACGAGCGTGTCTCCCTGGCGCGGGCGGTGCTAACTCGCCTCTCTTATCCGAAGACAGTTTGGCGCTGGTGCCACTAACAGAGCCTTGCTTGAAAGCTTCGTATAAAATGTTACATGTTTTCTGTTATCAGATTTTAGTTCGAGTCTATCGTCTATGTATCATAGCGTGGTTGGTAAATATGCTTTATCGTTATTTTTAACCACAATGAAGTAAAAAATCTCATTACCATCTTAGCCTAGAAGACTCCCACAGATCTTAAAAACGTTAAAGAAGGTTTTTTGGCCATATTTTACACTCTTGCAGTAAGACTCTTCAAGTTTTTAACGGAGGACGCTGCTGCTCGTGCTTGCGTGTATATTGTATGGCGCTACCTCACTGCCTACATATTGTTGACTGATAGAACAGTATTGATAAAATCACTTGATATGAACACTAAACAACACAGAGAAATAATTGAAGCATTTGAAATGTGGTGCTGGAGGAGAATGGAAAAAATTAGCTGGACGGAAAGAGTGACAAATGAAGAGGTCTTAAATAGAGTAAACGAAAAAAAAAACATCATGCAACAGATAGAAGACCGAAGAGGGAAAATGATAGGTCATTTAATACGGCATGACAATTATATAAGGAACATAATAGAAGGGAAAATAGAAGGACGGAGAGGGTCGGGCAGACCGAGAAGAAGCTACATGAAGCAGATAAAGGAGAAGGTTGGAGTGGAGACCTACAAGGACGTGAAAGAAGCAGTGGAGAGACGACTGGAGTGGAGGAGGCTACACGGACAAGAGCTCGGCTCTTAAATTAAAGAAGAGAGATGAACACTAAAATTTTAAATGTAGATTCCTTAGTGTTTCAAAGGTGTACTAAAAAAGAAATTCCCAAAATTCCTACTGCAACATAAACAAATGAAAACAGTAGCGGCAATGTAAATTACAACCCTTGAGATACAGGCTCCGTGCCCAGTTCGAGGGTCAGCGCCTATATTTGTGCTAAATTTTCTGCCTTGACAAGACTTCCTATTAAGTATTTGTTTACTTGTTTATTTATCTTATGTGCTTGCAAATAAATAATTTTATTTTTATGACATTAACATCAATAGGTTAAATATAATGTATTGAATGTGGCATTGAGAACAAGATTTTTATTGACACGTTTATAGTAGGTATATCAAACAATACGAACTATGAACTAACATTCATTATACTACGGCTACTCAGTAAACCTTGTACTACACAATATCTCTGAACCCGAACAGGCATCCTATTAACCCTGCCTTCCTTTATTGCGACATAGTATTTACTTGTATTTCATGAGCTTACTCAACTAGACATACTTATCATGAGTTTTATTCTACGTGTACCATATATGTAAAAAAAGATAAAAATTAACTTTAAAGTTTCGAGTGATATCTGTTGAACTAAAATTGGAATTAATAAGATAAGAGAAACAAAGACTACAAATATTATAAGTACTAACAACTTATAAAACAGAATTGAACCTAGATTTGATAAAAACATTGAAATTATGAGATCCACAGAAGAAACAAAGTAACCAAAATTGCCCATAAAATCACAAAAATATATTTACAATAGCTTGTCAGAAACGAAACTTGTCAGATTTCTTTTTAATACGTTACCCTCAATGGTATAATATGAGAATTTGTGTCTGCAGACGTATAGTCTGGTCTGGAAATCAGCATTTGAACCACCTCTATAAATGCTTCCTTATCTTCAAACCATTTTAGTAACCAACCAAGCCCAGTTGAGTAACCAAGCGTTGTCGAGCAAATCCTTGCAAATTCCGAAACAATAGCACATCGTGTAAAGCCGAAATCGCATGACCACAAGCCGGCTAAGATTAGGGGAGAACGAGACAACTATATACTGGTATTCCAGTTGTGTGAAAGGGATGAGAGATTGTGGTTAATTGAATTAGACGCCTCGAGGCTTGCTAATAGGGCTGTGGTGGTTGGCCGCCCTCGTGTGGAATAGATTGTGTTTTGGACTCAGGTTAATTGTGTTAAGATTAGTAGATAGGTAGATAAAAGAGATGTTGGGTGATTGTTTGGGAAGGAATAATTATGTGTTTAATAATTTTGAGGAGTATTTAGCATTTAAATAGATAAAATTTAATCACCGTAACGTATGTTGGTGCGTATAACTTAAAAACGACTGCAACAAACTGGAAAACTTAAATCTTCTTCAAAAAACTACGGAACGAAGATCGCCCAATTAACCCTTAGATCCCCTGACTAGGACAAACCTGCAACAGTGCTCTCAGAAACCAAATAGAAAATGAGACAACAACTCACATCTGAATGTGAATCCAGTTTTCATAAAAACTAAAAGATACCAGGCTTACAGATGGAGTCGCGGAGTTAAACATAACGATCGAAAGATCACCCGTGACCCCTTTGCCAACAGCCGAGATGGACACCGGCGGGGTTTTAGTGGGTGCGAACCCCACATAACCCTGCGACTCCCCCCGGGGTCGCAGGGTACTCGTTAGGAGTTTCCCCGCCTAAAAAAAAAAAAAAGGCTTACAGATGGACCAAATAAAACTTGAAAACATAATAATTCAAGAAGAATATGGTAAAGGTTTTGGGAGTGCAAAGAAAGACCGGTCATTTTTGGTGAAGTAAAATTTTCAGAGCCATCGACATTTTTGCCTGAGATGGTGATGATAATGCTGAGCATAGAAGAAGGCACAATAACAAAAGTATTTAATACTATTCCACGCCAAACAATCTTATATTATGATCACACAATTTGTCAGAAATGAAATCAGACAGGCGTGAATACGTCAATTATGTGCTGGCGACGGATCTTACAAATTATTTTCACTTGTCGCCCTACGATTGTACTATTTTGTGACTAAAAATTATAAATAGATAGGGCATTTATTTTATTGTTCTGTGTTATAGGTCAAACGTCCTATTACGGCGTGGTGGCGGTAGTCAAATAACGTAATGAAGTCTTTTTTTTCTTTTGTAATCTACTATCTATCTACTATATATATAAAAATGAATCGTGATTCGTTAGTCTCGCTAAAACTCGAGAACGGCCAGGCCGGTTTAGCTGATTTTGGTTTTGAAATGTTCGTAGTACTCCAGGGAAGGTTTAAATGGTGAAAAAATAGGGAAAAATAAAGGGGAAGTTATTAAAAACAACAATTAACTTTTTTTCCATATAAAATTGTAAGGCGCGATACAAAGTTCGCCCAGACAGCTAGTTTATTATAATTTTTATTTGTGTTTAACGTAACTCCAATAATTATTATCGTGTCTATTAATTGCTTGGTTGGACATTATGAAGTAACGAAAAAATACCTCTATATTTAGGCCTACATACATTTTACTCTGTGCTACTACACTCAGGAGAGATTCTTCTCAATACAATCTCGTAAATCATTCTAGTGCGACTCAACGCCTGCCTTCTCTGTCATTGACTGCTCCGTGGCTCAGTTGGCAGTGATGTGGACTGAGTAAGCGTGTGCACCTGGGTTCCATTCCCGGGCGGGGCGAATATTGATATAATCAGTATCGATGTTGGTTTCCGGTCTGGGTGTAATGTTCGTCTCTGTGTGTGTTTCGGGCACCCTAGGTACAGGTTCATCTTAGTTAGGGGACCTGAGTGTGATGTGTTATTATAGTTATTATTAATTGCTCAATACATTTCTTCTCAGTCGGACCCTGGCTCTCATTTATTTTTTACTCTTTTACTCGTATAGATTCGTAGTATTTTCAAATCGAATCTATAAGATAATTAGGGGTGCGCAGAGTGATGTTCGACGGTGGAGATCCCATTAGTAATGCAAATGAATATGGAATGAATCCATTACTTGCCAAACAACACCCTACGTTTTGTTGTTTTGATGGATCTGTATAGAGTTTTTAGTAACACATAGAATGTTGTTTGGAACTTTTAATTATAATGAAATAAAACTAAAGTTAGTTACCACTAATTTATTGTTATTGTTTTATATCAGAACTGATATATTAACATTTTTAGCAAATTAAGATTAGCAAAGCCTTTTCAGATACTATAAGTTGTAAAAAAATATTTATATTTCGAAATAATTTTTAATGTCCCAGATTATTCAATTAGAAAGTATTGGTTAGTAGTTTTAAAATAAAATCACAGTCGAAAATAATAACATTAAATATGTATTTGTAAACTAACATGTAAACTAACAAGGATACGATAGAGCGAAATAAAGGCTCCAAAGTGTTCGCAAGAGATATGTCTGTTGGGCAAAGCCAAATGACCAAGCTGAAGAGGGATGACGGCAGTATAGCGTCGAAGAAAGCGGAAATTTTGAGGGAAATCGAGAAGTTCTACGGACAGCTATACGATTCGGTCACTAAGCCTGTTACTAGTGCGGCTAACGACCCTAGAGCCAAACTAACCCGACACTATACCGAAGATATCCCGGACATCAGCCTGTACGAGATAAGGATGGCCCTGAAACTGCTTAAAAACAACAAGGCACCGGGTGAGGATGGAATCACGTCAGAGCTTCTGAAAGCGGGTGGAACACCGGTACTCAAAGTCCTTCAGAGGCTCTTTAATTCTGTCCTACTCGAAGGGACCACGCCTGAAGCATGGAACAGAAGTGAGGTGGTGCTTTTCTTCAAGAAGGGCGATAAAACCCTTTTGAAGAATTATAGGCCCATCTCGCTTTTGAGCCATGTTTATAAGCTGTTTTCCAGGATCATCGCCAATCGTCTCGAACGAAGGTTTGATGACTTCCAGCCTCCCGAACAAGCCGGCTTCCGAAAAGGCTTTAGTACCATAGACCACATACATACGCTGCGGCAAGTTATACAGAAGACCGAAGAGTATAACTTGCCGCTATGTCTAGCGTTTGTGGACTATGAGAAGGCCTTTGATTCGGTCGAAACATGGGCGGTGCTAGAGTCCCTCCAACGATGCCGGATTGACTATCGGTACATCGAAGTGCTGAAGTGTTTGTATAGCAACGCCACCATGTCTGTCCGAGTACAGGAACAGAATTCGAAGGCTATTCCCTTGAACAGAGGCGTGAGACAGGGAGATGTTATATCTCCGAAACTGTTCACCGCCACTTTAGAAGACGCCTTTAAACTTCTAGAATGGAAAGGGCAGGGCATCAATATTAACGGCGAATACATCACTCACCTTCGGTTTGCTGACGACATCGTAGTCATGGCAAGGTCGATGGAGGAACTCAGCACGATGCTCGAAGGCCTCAACCGAGTCTCCCAACAGGTGGGCCTTAAAATGAACATGGACAAGACGAAGGTCATGTCTAATGTCCATGTTCTGCCTACCCCAGTTATGGTTGGGAACTCGGTTCTCGAAGTTGTCGACGAGTACGTATACCTAGGACAAACCATCCAGTTAGGTAGGTCCAACTTCGAGAAGGAGGTCAATCGCCGAATCCAGCTCGGATGGGCGGCGTTCGGGAAACTACGCAACGTCTTCTCGTCCAATATTCCTCAGTGCCTGAAGACGAAGGTATTTAACCAATGTGTGCTGCCAGTGATGACATACGGTTCTGAAACGTGGTGCTTCACTATAGGGCTTATGAACAGGCTCCGAGTAGCTCAACGAGCCATGGAGCGGGCTATGCTCGGGATTTCTCTGCGGGATCGAATCAGAAATGAGGACATACGCAGAGAAACCAGGGTCACCGACATAGCCAAGCGGATAAGCTCGTTGAAGTGGCAATGGGCAGGTCATATAGCCCGCAGAACAGATGGCCGCTGGGGCCGAAAAGTTCTCGAGTGGAGACCACGGATCGGCAAGCGCAGCGTAGGACGTCCACCGACCAGATGGACGGATGATCTGCGCAAGGCTGCGGGTCCACGCTGGATGCAGGCCACCTGCGATCGGTACAGATGGAGAGCCTTGAGGGAGGCCTATGTCCAGCAGTGGACGTCCTACGGCTGAAATGATGATGATGATGAAACTAACATGAGCCTTTTTTTTAAGATATTACGGGACAAACTCTATTCTCAGCTCGAAAATTGGCTGGAGGTTGTACAGGATCGGAAGCCTAGGAGAAATAGGGAGGAGGCCTTTATCTAGCTCGGTTATACAGTAAAATGAAGCTACTGAAAAATGTTATATATTCCAAAACTAACAGCTCTAAACATATCCCTGTCAGTTTTCTTTAACCCATAACAGTGTATAATAAATGCGTTACCATATTTCGTCTGTATTGCGGAGGGTTGTTTATTGGCTTAAAATTGTAGCCGCGCCATGCATAATGCATGGAACTGTAATTACCATCGCGGCTAGTAGCGAGCGACGAACAAAAGATGGTAATGAATGGAGGGTAATGAAACATGACAACGCCACGACGTTATTGAGGAGTCGGTTTTAATTTATAGTTACGAAAGATGATGTGGTGATCGAGATTGAACAATACTTCGATGGTTTGATTACATAGAGCAAAGAGATGGGACATCGCTAGTCTCAGAATCATTGAAAGTTGGATGACAGGTGATTGACGGAATAAATTTAAACTTAGAATCGAAAAAAAAAGCTTTTAAGGGAGAAAACGTTCTATATTTCGAAGAAATCGCTTTTAGCGATAAGTCCACCCATTGCATGCAAATTAAATTATGTGTACCATTAATTTCATAATGTTCTTTTGTATCTTTTGTGTGCAATAAAGTGTTTCTTAGCTTTAATTTTTATATTTTCGAACAACATTTTTCAATTATACCTTTTGTTTTTAAACCTTTTTGTTATTTTCTGTTTCCTAGGGCGGCGGAGACACGCAACGCCCTTTATATTAATAAATAACTAAAGATTCATTTTGCTCTTAATTATCATAATTTCAGCACGCGTATATTCGTCGAAAGGTTAGGCAGAGGCACCAGCTCACTGAATGGGCTTGCGAGACTTTTCAATACAAAGTCGTTTCCCGCGTCTGTCCCTATGTATGCTTATATCTTTAAAACTATACAACGGCGTTTGATGCGGTTTTTTGTAATCGATAGAGTGATCCAAGAGGAAGGTTAATAAGTATAATACATGAGCAACATAGCATTAGGTTAGGCGGTGCGAAGTTCGCCAGGTCGACTAGTATAAAATAAAAATAAAAAACATTCAAACCATACCAATTTTACTTAAAGAAAATATGATACAGTACGATTTCAGTATCGATAAATTCGTTGCTTTGTTAGGAGAATAAAGTGTTTAACATCAAATTGTTTGATTCTGTCGCAAAATAAATTGGTCCCTGAATAAAAGATGGCCCTTCTCCCCTAGCTCGGATGACATTCCACTCGACTCTGATGATTAATTCATCAGGAGGGCAAACATATTGATCTGCTTGTCTAGGAGGGGAGGATAGTGTAGAAAAATTGATAACAAATTTGGCGATAATAAGTATTGCAGCCAAGCGGATAAGCTCGTTGAAGTGGCAATGGGCGGGTCATATAGCCCGCAGAACAGATGGCCGCTGGGGCCGAAAAGTTCTCGAGTGGAGACCACGGATCGGCAAGCGCAGCGTAGGACGTCCACCGACCAGATGGACGGATGATCTGCGCAAGGCTGCGGGTCCACGCTGGATGCAGGCCACCTGCGATCGGTACAGATGGAGAGCCTTGAGGGAGGCCTATGTCCAGCAGTGGACGTCCTACGGCTGAAATGATGAAGTATTGCAGGGACATGTAGTATTAGATGGATAGGAAAGTTTGTTGGAAAATTTGGTGTTATTTAATCTCTGTCTACTCCTCTGGGGATAAGGCGTAAGACTTTGATAGTTAAATTTGATCAAGATTATTGGAACATCAAATGGAACAACGAACATCAAGAAGATTTACTTATAAAACAGAATACTATATTTCAATGAATGGAAGCGCCTTGAGTGTGTTGTCTTACTAGTTCGACATTTTTTTTTTTTTTTTTGTAACATGGCTGTTACATCTATAATAACATGAATAGCTTTACGTTTATGTGAAAGAGATCTGTGTCTAGCAGTGGACGTCTATTGGTTGTAATTATGATGAATGTCATTATAGTGCTACTAGTGCCAATCGCGAATTGAATAAAAGTTTTTTTCTAAAATAAAATGAAAAAAACCAGTAGGCACTATTTAAATTAATTAAAGAGCAGTACACCTCTATAACTACATTCAATTGCGTACCTAATATGTATTATATAAAGGAGCGTAGTAGTTCCATGTATTGACCAAATAGAGGGAACTTGATGAAAAATTCATTGTTGGTTCAATAACCTTCAGCATTTGCTGAGTTAGTGCCATTTTGCGGCAACTGCGACACACCAAACCATAGACCTAGACAAATAGTTTGAATGTTAATGTTTTTATATCTGTTTGAATTTATGTTTGTTTTTGTGGTTGTTTTAATTTGTTTTAAATTGGTATTGAGTTATTTTTTCTAAATTTGTTTGTTTTTTCTCTGCTTGTTTTGTATTTGTCAACGTGTGTCTTAGTTGTGGCAAATAAATGATTTCTTTCTTTCTTTAAAAATAACAAGTGTGCACATCAAGCCGTCATAAAATGACGTAAACTGATCGATGACATTAACGACCAAGATGACGGATGACGTTACGTACGACGGTGTCGTCATATCGTCAGCTGCTCGTTCTTTCCTCAATTTGCACTTGTCTTGAGACGTGAGGGTCAGAGTCAGAAATATGGTTTTGATGACGCTCGCATTAGGGCTGTCAGGAAAGACTGATGTTATGCAAACTGGATTGATGGTGCCTGTTTTGCTCGACCCTAGTGGATTTTGTGTTTTTTTTTTTTTTCGCTTGTTTGTGGTTTGGGAACATTATATAATATTTTTTTATAGGAAAATTAATTTAAATTGATTGAGTGAACAATCTCTTAATTGTACAAAAATCATAAAACAAGAGACATACCGTCTTATTCATACAGATACAGTAGATTTTAAGTAGCCTTACAGGAGGTCTACTTCTCTGGTTTGTTGTATGGTAAATACGTGACATCCAGTCTAAATTGACATACGTCAAATAACTAAAATGCTCTTTAACTTTTTATGAATAAGAGGGTTAATATGTAAGTAAGTCAGTTGACGAAAGAGTGGCGGTCTAGGAAGGCATAACGGTTTGTCTATGGTCTCATGCGCTCTAGACTGTACCAAATAACAAGAGCTATTTTACAATACAGACAAACCGGAAGTGTTACGCCGTCCTAGACCGCCACTGTACCTGTTTAAAATAAGTCGGTATGAGCTTTTATTTCCCACTAAAATAGTATAGTATAGTATTTAATTGAATATGTTAGAACCCGTATAATCTGGGTATGGGAAATATTCTTACGTTTACATATATATTTTTATACGCAAGATTTATTTATTTATTTATAACTAGCTATAATTTATATTATTTTTACCCTCTCTCGGAAAGGTACCGGCAGAATACCAGCGTCATAGGTTTCTGTGACAATATGCTGAGTCGGAGCCTATTTCGGATGTGATATGCGCCACTGTGCCTTACACTGTGTGTAAATTTGTTGAATTTTGTATTGCAAGATGTACAATCGTGTTATTTTGTAATCATACTGTGTTTTTGCTAATTAATCTTAAAAATGTGTTGTGTATTACTTCTGAAATAAATTTATTATCTATCTATCTATCTATCTATTTCTTTCATGTACTTACTTAAGTATTAATATGTATATACTTAAGTAAAATATTACTTTTGTTCATATGCCAATAATAACAGCAGTAAAATTACTAATGTAAAAGGGGTGACTTATCTGTCTCCAAAAAACGACATCGTGCGAGCGTAGACACATGTTTCTCCCATAAAATTGATTGATGCCAACAAAAACATTGTAAACCTTTCAAGCTCAATTTTACAACTAGACACAAAGGCAGGAAAACTACCAGATGCATTTAACAACGATTTAAACTGTGCGACTCAATAAAGTTAATCGACTGAAATTATATTATTATTATCGTTTGGGGAATTCGTATCGGCATAAATTCAATAAAACGAATGACCCGTTGAAATATTAAACGCCAGAATATTTATCAGCGAAGGCTGAGTTATGTGACGTAATGTAATGTAACGAACCGAATAGGGACACATTCGATTTTTAAACGTTTCACGAGAAGGATTACTTACAGCATTTTGAATTTGGAGATAAGATAGCGTAATGTTCAAGCCCTAAATGCGTTTTTGAATGTAGCTTTTGCCATTTTAATATCAAGTAATAGTTTTAAGCGCAAAAAACAATAGCAACATAATATTATAAAATACTAGAGGCTGCCCCGCGGTTACACTGGCGCACATTTCTCATAAACACATAAATCCCGTTTTTTCCGTTCCCATGGGAATTTCGGGAAATTATTCTTTAGTGCACCCCTAAACTCCACAAGGAACCCATGAGCAAAATTTCAGGCCGCTACGCCCAGTAGTTTTGGCTCTGCGTTGTCTGTCAGTCAGTAACGAAAGAGTTTTACATATATATTGATTTAAAAAGTAGATTTGACTACGCCTATATTGTATCAAATTAAAGAAACTAATCTAGCAATTCACGCTTCATAATAATGCAATCCACTTAAAACAACGCTCACTCACTAAAGCAACCATGACTATGACCAAACGTCATCAACCAAGGCAAACATTTCATCAATCAATCATACGCGACAACCCTCGCAAATTGCGTCGGAATATGCGGCGTACGCACTAAAGGGAGCAATCCTTTACAAACTTTAAGGAAAAATTGCATTAAAAGCCTACGTTCTATTAGCGGCGTTAACGCTTTAACATCTCCAAGAAAACTTCCGCGAGGAACCGTGTTGTGCCGCGAGAAACTGTCTGGTAGCAGCTTGCAAGTGAAAACCCATAGAAAAGTGCTGTCACGAGACCACTTGCGAGTGTTTACACTTACAAGTTGCTATCAGACAGACTGTTGCCCGATTCTCGCGTAAGTTTTTCTCCAGATGTGAATGCGGACTAACTCTGTAAAACATGTTATAACAATAATAATAACACATCACACTCGGAGCCCCTAACTAGGAAGACCTGTATCTAGGGTGCCCGAAACAGACACAGAGACGAACATTACACTCAGATCGGAAACAAACATCAATATTCATCATATCAATATTCGCCCCGCTCGGGAAACTAACCGTGCACACGTTTACTCAGTCCACATCACTGCCAACTGAGCCACGGACAAGTCAATGTTAAGGGACTTGATTGTGTCTCTTTATTTGTAGATACATTATTTTTTTAGCTTAACTATTTGCTGATCAAAAGTTTTCCCCCTTTTTGTCCAAGCTTTCCGACCTTCCGATCATGTGCCACCTGTGGCTAGTTCTTGAGATTGTCCGGCTGTCAAAAATGATTTTTATTGGAAAATTTGATCATCATCTCAGGCCAAAGACGCACTTATCTAGTGTATTATCGCATACTTTACCAAGGTCATCTGACCACCTTTTCTTACAAATACAAAATACAAGTGAGTTGAGTGAGTTGCATATGCTGCAAAGGCAAAAGGGAGTGTATATTCTATACAAAAAGGTGTTATCATTACTCTATGACAGGGGCGAAACAGTCCCGCCGTTATGAGTAGCCGTTTGTCATTTGTAACAGTTTTATGACCCCAGCGGCCATCGCAAGCCGTTTATATGTCTGAATAACGATTTCTACGACTCTCTGATAAATAAAAGACTGCTAAACTGTGACGTGTGGGCTAAAGCTTCGATTTCATTGGTTTCCAATAAGGATTTCGATGATATATTGTCGGTACAAAATGCTGAGACCAAAAAAGAGATAGTTTCGAAATGGATTCGGTTTTTGCCATTTAGATTTACAAGTATTTATGACAGATTTATCGTCTGATAAGATAGCGAAAACATTTTTGACTTTACCTAGCTGTCCCAGCGAACTTTATCTCGCGCCTTACAATTCTTAAAAATCTTCTTACCCATTTTTCCATATTTTCTCACCTTTCAAGTCTTCCCTGGACTACTACAAACATTTTAAGACCAAAATCAGCTAAATCCGACCGGCTGTTCTCGAGTTTTAGCGAGACTAACGAACCAAGATTCATTTTTATTCATATAGAAGAAGATAGAAGATTCTTTGTCTAGCACTCTAGCATAACACTATAGCCTCCGTCCGTTTGAAAAAAGGTTATCAACTTAAAGCATATCGTCCACCGTTACCAATAAATCCACTCATTCATACAAAATAGAAATGAACACATCCCCCAAAAGATTTACAATACACAAACAACCCCATAGTGACCGCGGGTCATTAAATACGTCACTCCTATACAAAGCGTCAACAGTTCTGGCATTTGTCTGTCTGTCTGGAGATTTGTCGCGTCCCTCGTCAACCGTGCTGGTGTGACCGGACATCTATCATTGATGGTCACTACTGGTTTTCTATTGAATAATTTGGTCTATTGAAACTGTAGAATCGAGTTGGTCGGTTGAGGATTCTTGCTTGAGAAAAATGTTGAGAATAAATTTTACAATTCTGACAATTTGTTAAAAATTAAAGGAAAGATTCAGCTCATTATACGTAACCCCGTGTATTAACTCCGTCAGCTCTGCTGATCAAACAAATCTAAATAACTGTATTTTTTTTGTTTAGTTTTTGACCATTCTCATTTTAGGAAGGTAACCTATAAAGTATCGTGAGCTAAATCCTCCCTTTTTATACCTGCCTACTTGTCAAATAAAAAATATCCAGTATGAAAATGTTTTGTATGTAAATTCTACGACTTTACGTGCTTAGCTGAATTCATTCTTAAAATAAACGCTTTCCAAAAGTGAGTTCCCGTAGTGTCGCGATTTCCCCGCAAAACGGGGGAGCTGTCACGCCATCATTTTTCATTAGGCACGATTCATTAATATCGGGGGACGGCAATTATCCCCGCTCCATCCGTCAACGACGCTTTGATCTTCCGTGCTGCGGGGAATCTGAGAAACGGGGTATTTTGGTAACTGACTGGTATTTTCTTTAATAGCTGAGCACCGGAATACTTAGAATGTTAGGAAGAGGGATCTAGAAGTTTGTTCGGGACATTTTGATTGTTTTATGAGGATTTATTTTGCAAGGTTTTTAAAATGGTGACCAAATAATTTTTTTTTTGTTATTTGCTATGCAATATAAAATGACTATTTTTGTCAATAGGTATTCAATTGAATTTTTCACCTTGTGTCTACGTTTTGCTTACCGGTTATGGTTAAAAAACACACATTCTCGAGGTTCGAGAGCTTTTTATCAGAAAAACTTAATTAAATTACTTCTTGTTATATTTTTTCAAATGAGAGCATTAACATCTTTTTATTTCCATGTCATGTAAAAAAATAGTCAATTCCAAAACTACCTGACAAAGTCCCGCAGCAGCAACATCATAAACCCAAAATTTCATTGCGCATTAAAATCGCGTGTTATTTTTATTATAATATCTCACATTATCATTATTTATCACGTTACTCATAATGGTCCGCAGCTTATTCCGACGAAGGATAAATTCAAGCCGATTTGTATGTGTTTGTCACATGTCACACATTATATTGGGATATTTTACAACGATTTAGATTTTAAAGTAGCTTTTGTAACGCTTTTTGGGACATATTTTATGATACGGTTCGTTTTCTTGATGTGAAATTTTACTTTTCTTTAAGACTTATATACTGTCGTATACCGTAAAAATAATTTGGCCGTTTGCTTATGGCATATAATAATACCTTTGCTTCCATGGGTATCCTAATTTTAGTCGGTAAAAGCGATTTCTTCAGGCAACCTATGTACTATATTATATACGTGGTACCCACATAATTTAAAGTGTTTCCGTCTCATTCATAAAGATACAGTACATTTTAAGTAGCTTTACTAGAGGTCTACATCTCTGGTTTGTTGTATGGTAAATACGTGACATCCAGTCAAAATTGACATACGTCAAATAACTAAAATGATCTTTAACTTTTTATGAATAACATATGTCAATTTAGACTTGATGTCACGTATTTACCATACAACAAACCAGAGAAGTAGACCTCCAGTAAATGAACTGTATCTTTATGAATAACACGGCAATTCTTGTTAAAAAAAAACGCAAAACGCTAAGTAGGTACTGAAGTAGCAGCTTATGTCTTCATATCAAAACCTATAAATATAAGTTACAGCATCTTCAATCACCTCAATACCCTCAATCAGTCATATCAGACCCATCAATAGACCCGATTCTCGAGCGTGACAAGTTATAAATGTTTTGTCATTACTTTGGTGAAAGAGGCGTCACAGTGACAAAGAAGGAATGGGGAATTTTTATTCTTTTATAAAAAATATTTTTCATGTAAAGTATACTTAAAATCATTAAACGCTTATTTAAAATTGCTGCGCCAGCGCCACGGACTTTATCTGTGTTTAATAGTGTTTTTTCAAATATTTTTCCACTTTTTAAACCTCCGCTGGACTACGACAAAATCTTCACAACCAAAATTAGCTAAATCGGTCCAGCCGTTCTCGCGTTTTAACTAAACAATCTTACATGCATTAATTGCAATATGCGGCCATATTGCATACAGAAATGTATTTATGGCAAATTTGAAAAAAAAAACGTAGTTACTATAAAACAATACAAACAATTTGTTTTATTCAATTGAATTTGTTTTAAATCTTGTGTCACAATGATGTGTTGAACGAAACGGTTACCGAACCAGACAAAACACAGTCAAATAAATAATAAAAAATATACGAAAAAAAAATAATACTCTCCACGGTACGTTACACAGAAATCGAGAGTGAGTGGGTACATTAGTTATTATAACGGGCCAAAATATGTGCAATAAAAAATAATTTATTGCGCAAATAAAATATAACAGTGGGCAGATGGGGCGAGGGATGTTGGTTGGGGCAAATTTAAATTTTTTGGTCAAACAAAGATTGGAGTTGCTGCGAGTTTTACTTATTTAACTTAACAATAATTTTATGCTTTTGTTTTATGCCTCACATATGTATAAACATTTATTATGTACCCACATGGGTTTTGCAGAATTTCGTTTATACAAATTTTTTAATAAATAATTTTGATTTGATTTGATTCTGATTTTCGATTTACGGGTTATTTTTTTGCTTTTTTTAATCAATCTAAGCACGAACTTGCTGGACAAAGGGTTCTACCTCAGATCACCATAAAGAAAAAAATTGTTTCGGGTTTTACCATAATCACACCACCCTTGGCAGGAAGGTTATGGCGTTTAAGGTACCTATGGCTCTTCAAGTGTATTACCGAAGGACGTTTTTTGCCCGTACTTCACGTGTTCCATTATTTGCCTTTCACGTCTTCCATTGGAGAAGATGGTAATAAAAGTATTTTATGTATCCACGTATGGCTAGGTTAGACGTATGTCTCTTCAAGTGTATTATCGAAGGACGCTGCTGTGTTTCTTTAGTTGCTTTTTCCCATTGGAAAAGATGGTAGTATACCATTCCGCGACCACAGGTCACCGACATCGAACTCTTCCAAAAATACAAAATATCGGTCGCAGTCAGAAAATCGCAAACTCTCACGTCTTCTACCACTGCCTCGCTATATTGACAGACTGTGGCAGCAGAAAAATCGCTCACATTTGTCACAGTCGCTGTTCCGCTGCAGCCGAGAGCGAGATAATAGCTGATTTATACTGCGATTACGCGCTTTCTGTGTGCCTACTTATTGTGGTGGGGACGTGAGATTTCGTGAATCGGACCGATTTGTTGGTTATTATAGGAATGCGTTTTATTGATAATATTGTTCTTCTTCGCTTTCAACATGAACCATCATACTGCTGGGCCACTTCAATTTTTTTTTCAGTTTTCAAAAATTTGTACACCATTCGGTCACTGCCAAGTTAACTATGGGGATGATTAAAATAATACTTAAGAGCAATAGCACAGCTAAAGTAGCGCCACCCGCGAAAAAGAAAATCTTCTAAACTAAGGCAAAATATCAAAATGTGAAACAGTATTCTACTAGATAATGCCGCCTAGTATTTTTAGAGCACTGTTGTATAGCTTTTAGGTTAGAGACCAAAGAAAGCTACAAAGTGTTGCTAAAAACGGCCACTTTTGGCAACAATCAGTAGCTTTCTTTGGTCTTTAACCTAAAAGCTATACAACAGTGCCCAAAAAATACTAAGCAGCATTATCTAGTAGAATAGGTACTGTTTCACATTTTTTATATTTACTTTAGTTTAGCGAAGATATTAGTTTTTTTCTTGGGTGGTACTTTAGCTGTGCTATGCCTCTTAATCTATACAATTAAAGAATACAACGACAAATACCCTCCCACAATTTGAATAGTACTTTATTCTTCATAACCAAATAGAGTAGCTTTAATAGCAGCACGAATAGCGATCAACAAACTAACAGACAAACAAATCATGCTGAACTTACAGTTTGGTCGACGACTTAATTTTGCTTAAACAACATCAGTGCAAAGCAAAGCGATTTGTATTTAGTAAATATTTACCATTATTTTGTATGACGAATTTGTGATTTTTACTTTATTAACTCTTTTTGTGGTAGAGCCGTTAGATTATTTTCATTATTAAATATTATTATTATTAAATAGTACAACATGTAGAAAACTAAGGGCTTGAACACACGTTAAAAATAAAATAAAATAAAAACATAATTATTATTGAAGTGCGTGAAATGAAATGAAAATGAAAAAAAAAACGCTTTATTTCCAAAACCATACAAATAGAGCAAAACATCGAAACATTACAGGTACCTGTTAAATTTCGAACTGCAGTGAAAGAAGGCAATGGACGGCCTTATTGCTTTAAGCGATTTCTTCTAGGCAACCCATGAAGAATACAAACTATAGAAGGCTTTGACTTTGCGTACCTAACCCACACATTGTAACGTGATTTTCTGTCAAAGTCATAGAGCTAACCGAAAAACTTTTAGCAGAAAGGAGACCTAATTTATGAACCTAGCAAAACATCCACAAATCTTTTAGAGAGCTAACAATGCATGGCTCAGGCCTCGCCCGTAAATCAACTGTAGATCAGAGGCCACCGACAGATATTCTGCAGATTAGCTCAATAAATAAGAGATTCGTGTCCTTTTGATACAGCCCAGAAGGGTATTTAGGTTGACTTTAGCAATAAATGTTAAAGTTTGAAATTTTTGTTTGTTGCTTAGTTTTCTTAGGGTGAATTCACGTACAAAGCTGGAGCTGGTAACAAGCGCTTGTAGGCGCTGGTTCGAAAAATGTATAGAAAATACCAGCGCTGACATTCGCGCTGGAACAAGCGTCTATGTCCGCGCAGGTATTTTCTATACATTTTTCGAACCAGCGCCAACAAGCGCTAGTACGTGTAGTACGTGTGCTAGCGCAAGTACGTGAATGCACCCTTACTTAATCACATCGGAATAACTAGCAAAATTGTTCGGGAAATTCTGCGGCTACACCATTATTATTATTATTTGACCTATTCTAAATTAAAAATAATAATAAAATAAATGTTTTTTAAACTCTAGACACTAGTCTAACAGCTTGTACAAAGATTTTGTCTTTGTGGTAAGTATTAGGCGCATTCCCCCTTCCCCTACGACAAAATAGCTAAGACCGGTCTAATCGCCATTCTGTATGTTTGTATGATTTAGACCAGGTTTAACTATTTTCGTGGTGGAGCCGATAGTCTTATTTGACTAATGCATGTTCTGGCAAAGTGTCCAATTATTAAGAGCCTTAGCACAGCTAAACTGGAAATTTCGGATGCGTACAAACCTATGATCTATTTAATTTCACATGGAGGAAAAAATATATCTTATTCTTCAGGATATATGCTAGGGAATTACTGTTTTAAAAATTTGAAAATCTAATTTTGATTCGATAAAAAAAAATCACGAAACAACCTCTAAAAAAAACTTTGATTGCATTTTTACCGTACTTAAATACATCCGTTCATTTTAGTTTTTTTATATGTTTACAAGCAACAAAAAATCTTTGGAATTGCTGTTTGTTTTTTTTAATCCGCTTAGTTATATTTCTAAAATGATTTTTTTTCTATCTACAACGAAAGTTCTACACGGCTCCCTACGCAAGTGTGCGTGAGAACCGTGTACATGTAGTACCGGCCACGGCCTCATGCTAATCGGACGTGTCGCTCTGTTTTCCGTCGCTGTTCCGTCGCGCGCGCGTAAATATTACCGCTGACTTTAATAAAAATAGTGTTTGTAACTATACCTTTTTGTTTTTTTTGTAATATAAACCTAGTATTCAAATTAGTTTAGTGTAAATAGTATATTTGTGTGAGTGTTTTTGTAAATAGTATCGGAATAACATTTAATAATGGGTAATAAAAAGAAAGACACTACTAAAAAATCAAAAAGAAAAACCTACGATTCGTGCGTCAAACATATGAATGAAATGATAAGGTAAGTATCTTATACTAGTTATCATTTGATTATTTTATGTACATTGTACATGAAAGATTACAACACAAAAGTGGTATTTATTTTTGCATCGTTTCATAGATGTGACTTTAGCGGTATGAATAAGCTTACGTCTTTCATCCGGTTGACCCGAGTTCGAATCCTGCCCGTGACTAGGACTTTTTTATTTTCTTTTCTGTTTTTAAAATCAAAATATTTATTTTAGGAACCTTGGTAAGTTGGTATACTTACCTAATTTTTGATTTTTTTTTTTTCAGAAAAAGAAAGACAAATGAGAATGATAATGAAGATGTTTCCAATGCGTACGTATAATAATGAATAACTAATGAATAAGGTAGGTCCATATTATACTACCAAGAAAAACGTTGCGCCACTGGTAGGCCCCATGCCCTATACCATACATCAAATTTACGGCGGCGGCGGCCGGCGGGGCGGTGGCGGCGGCGCGGCTAGGCGGCGGTGGCGGCGGCGGCGGTGGCGGCGGCCGTTCGGGGTGAAATTAGTAGTGAATTTCACACTTACTTCAAGATTATTAGGTCAACAACCCTTCCTACCACCTTGATTGGTAAATTGTGTGTTTACTTTTTCAGAAAGAGACCGAGATTTACAAAAACTGAAAATAATGAAGTAGCAGAACCTGAATGTAACGATGTTCCTACCTACCACGAGTAAGAAATAATAATCTAATACCTATAAAATAATATTTCAATGGTTCTGAATAAAACATAGCGGTTTACCCTTATTACGCATAGGGTAAAATAATTACAATTATTTTGTCTCGCCTTCAATAATCTGACAAATATGTACTTTTTACATTTCTCCACCATCTCCTGAATGGAAAATAATAGATAATCGCGGACCAACATACATACATACATACACAGGTCAAACAGTAAACCTCCTTTTTAGAAGTCGGTAAAAAAAAATGTAAACACTTTCTTTAATTTTGTCTATGTTTTTCGATTATATACTGTATGTCATTGTCTTATGTGTCAGATTGCATTACACAAAACAGTGAGACTGTTAGTTGCTTAGCGGCGAGCTCACGCAAACCATAGAGTTACGAAAGCTATAATGAGTGCTGAACAGATCAGTTAGGCCATTGCCGTTCACAATGAAAATAGAAATGAGAAACATTTAGACATGTGATAAGTATACATTGCGGGTTTACAGCTGAACCTCTTGCGTAGACAAAATTATTCACCTATACACGGTAATTTTTTTATCGTGGCGGAAACTTTCAGGACTAAGTCTTTGCATGATATATGACTCGAATAAATTATATATATTTTTTACTTTTGTTTTTTTTTTTGAAAATTTCAAAAAATAAAAAAACTGATTTAAGGCCGATGGACTCCTTGTTCACCCCCTGCGCGTTGCCCTCCACCCTCTGACTCGTGTGGCACCAGCTAAGCCACCGTAGGTCATTGCCCTGATGCTACACAACGTTTTTAGTTTTTTTTTACAAAAACTTTCGAAGTACCTCAAGTGAGCACGGTCAAGTCAGGAATCAGTCCTGTACAACTATGCCTACCGGGCGTTAAATTTTTCTCCACGATAAAAAAGTAACCATGTATACCCACGATGTATACTTATCACTTGTAAAAATTATTTTCATCCCTATTTTGACTGACTGACTGACTGACTGACTGACTGACTGACTGACTGACTGACTGACTGACTGACTGACTGACTGACTGACTGACTGACTGACTGACTGACTGACTGACTGACTGACTGACTGACTGACTGACTGACTGACTGACTGACTGACTGACTGACTGACTGACTGACTGACTGACTGACTGACTGACTGACTGACTGACTGACTGACTGACTGACTGACTGACTGACTGACTGACTGACTGACTGACTGACTGACTGACTGACTGACTGACTGACTGACTGACTGACTGACTGACTGACTGACTGACTGACTGACTGACTGACTGACTGACTGACTGACTGACTGACTGACTGACTGACTGACTGACTGACTGACTGACTGACTGACTGACTGACTGACTGACTGACTGACTGACTGACTGACTGACTGACTGACTGACTGACTGACTGACTGACTGACTGACTGACTGACTGACTGACTGACTGACTGACTGACTGACTGACTGACTGACTGACTGACTGACTGACTGACTGACTGACTGACTGACTGACTGACTGACTGACTGACTGACTGACTGACTGACTGACTGACTGACTGACTGACTGACTGACTGACTGACTGACTGACTGACTGACTGACTGACTGACTGACTGACTGACTGACTGACTGACTGACTGACTGACTGACTGACTGACTGACTGACTGACTGACTGACTGACTGACTGACTGACTGACTGACTGACTGACTGACTGACTGACTGACTGACTGACTGACTGACTGACTGACTGACTGACTGACTGACTGACTGACTGACTGACTGACTGACTGACTGACTGACTGACTGACTGACTGACTGACTGACTGACTGACTGACTGACTGACTGACTGACTGACTGACTGACTGACTGACTGACTGACTGACTGACTGACTGACTGACTGACTGACTGACTGACTGACTGACTGACTGACTGACTGACTGACTGACTGACTGACTGACTGACTGACTGACTGACTGACTGACTGACTGACTGACTGACTGACTGACTGACTGACTGACTGACTGACTGACTGACTGACTGACTGACTGACTGACTGACTGACTGACTGACTGACTGACTGACTGACTGACTGACTGACTGACTGACTGACTGACTGACTGACTGACTGACTGACTGACTGACTGACTGACTGACTGACTGACTGACTGACTGACTGACTGACTGACTGACTGACTGACTGACTGACTGACTGACTGACTGACTGACTGACTGACTGACTGACTGACTGACTGACTGACTGACTGACTGACTGACTGACTGACTGACTGACTGACTGACTGACTGACTGACTGACTGACTGACTGACTGACTGACTGACTGACTGACTGACTGACTGACTGACTGACTGACTGACTGACTGACTGACTGACTGACTGACTGACTGACTGACTGACTGACTGACTGACTGACTGACTGACTGACTGACTGACTGACTGACTGACTGACTGACTGACTGACTGACTGACTGACTGACTGACTGACTGACTGACTGACTGACTGACTGACTGACTGACTGACTGACTGACTGACTGACTGACTGACTGACTGACTGACTGACTGACTGACTGACTGACAGACAACGCAGAGCCGAAACTACTGGGCGTAGCGGGCTGAAATTTTGCATGTAGGTTCCTTAGGAAGTGAAGGTGAGCACTAAGAAAGTATTTCCTGAAATTCCCACGGGAACGGGAATAAACGGGAATTTTGTGTTTATAAGAAATCTGCGCGGGAAAAACCGCGGGGCAGCCTCTAGTTTAAACATAAAACCGTCTTATGTTTCCGTTGCTTAGCTAAAATTATTTCTTTTTTTATTTCAGATTCAAAGCCAGCCTGATGCGGAACCTATAATTGGGCGACGAATAGTCAACATTTCTCATTTTTTCGAGAAACTAAAAAATATATCCACTCACGGACCAATAGGCTGCGATATGTCTTGTCTTGATTTGGTTAGTGAAAAGATAAACGGATTGTCGTCCAAATTCACAATTAAGTGCAAAATGTGCAACAAAAAATTTTTCATCAGAAGCGATAAAGATGATTGTGTGCCAATTAATACCTGCGCTGTAGCTGCTACCATTTCTATTGGATGTGGTCATTCTCAACTACAAGAATTTTCAGCAGCCATGAATTTGCCGCTTATTTCTCAGAAAGCTTACCAAGTAGAACACAAATTTTTGTCCGAGAATTGGCAGAAACTTGCACTAGAGTCAATGAATCAAGCAGCTGAAGAAGAAAGAAATATAGCTATTTCTGAAGGCAGAGTAACTAAAGATGGTACTCCAATTATAGATGTAGTAGCAGATGGAGTATATGGCAAACGGTCATACAAAAAAAATTACTCAGCATTGTCTGGTGCTGGTGCTATCATTGGTAGAAAAACTGGCAAAATTTTGTATCTGGGAGTGCGCAATAAATATTGCTATAACTGTGATCGGGCTGAAAAGAAAAATATAACAGTGGCTGAACACTTTTGTTCAAAAAACTACGATGGCCCTTCTACTGGAATGGAGAGTGAAATAATAGTCGAAGGTTTCAAACAGTCTTTGGTGACTCACGGTCTGATATATGGACGATTGATATCAGATGGTGACTCAAGCACTTATTCAAAAATTTTACAAGCAAGGCCCTATACTAATATAACAGTAGAGAAGGTAGAGTGCCGAAACCACTTATTAAGAAATTTTTGTAATAAGATGCAAGCTCTTCAAACTGACACAAAATACTTAAAAGCGCAAAGAAACCTAATAACTACATCACGTATCAAAACGATTAGATTTTGCATCAGAAAAGCAATAAAAAAGAACAAAAATGATACCAACCCAGAGGAGCAGTTTTTGTTCGAAGATATTTTACAAATACAGCAACATGCTTTTGGGAATCATCTGAAATGCAAAACATATTTTTGCGAAAAGGTAGGAAAACTGGAGCAAGATGCATTTCCCAAAGATTTCTGCCTAGGTTCTTTATGGCAGAAAATCAGTTTAATAATGCAGGGAATTGCGGGTCATGCGCGAAGTTTACTTCATGACGTAGATAGTAATATTGTTGAACAATATCACAGCATTATTGCAAAATACGTGGGAGGGAAAAGAATAAATTTTTCCCTCAAAAATTCGTATGAGACAAGATGCCTAGCTTCCGCAGTTTCGTTTAATGAAAGCAAAGCCTTATCAAAGCTTTACAAAAAAATTAACATTTCCAATAAAAGTCCAGGTGGAAAGCTGAAGATGTTGGAAAATAGGAGAGAGAGACAAATACTTCTCTGTAAAAAATATACAAAAAAAAGAAGACGACTGGTTTTTCCTACGAAAAAAACTGATAAGGACTATGGAAATGAGTGTGAAAAACCGGATCTACCTGAAGAGATACTTAACAAAATGAAAAATGATTTTGTCAAGAATTTGAAAAAGTCTGACGAGGAACGAGCAATAATTGAAAGAAAAACAATTCTTCAAAGGTCAAACGGTGAATGGCTTGAGATGAGAAGATCTTTGCTAACAGCGTCCAACTTTAGCAGAGTTATAAAGAGGCATGCTAAAACGCCGTGTGCTAACTTAGTCAAAGATTTACTGTACCGGAAAAACATAGATCACGTAGAATCTATAAGTCATGGCCAAAAAAACGAAAAAACTGCACTAGCTCAGTTGGCTGTCCAAGAAGGTATAACCATAAGACCATGTGGCTTATTTATAGATAAGGACACGGGTTTCTTGGGTGCAACGCCTGATGGATTGACGGGAGATGATACCGTGGTTGAAGTTAAGTGCCCTTTGACTGCCAATAAAATAGGCCTCCTAGAAGCAATCGAAAAAAAAAAGGTGAATTTCTGGAAGAAAAACAAGAACGGAGAACTAGTACTAAACAAGAATCACGCTTGGTACTATCAAATCCAAGGGCAGTTGCACGTAGCAGAAAAAAAATTCTGCTTATTTGCGGTATGGGCAAACGAAAATGAAATTTTGAAAACTGAAAAAATAGAAAGAGACGATCAATTTTGGGAAAAACAAATGAAAAATAAATTGATTAACTTCTATATGGACTGCATATTACCCGAATTATTGGACCCTCGAATTTCAAGAAACATGAAAATACGTGAACCATATATTATACATACAAACACAGACCTATAGATCATTACAAATATAATTTATAAATATTTATATGTTGTTTTCAATTTTCTACCTGAACTGTCAATTTTCTATCTCACTTACCCTACCTTAGCTCATCATACTTTATCTTACATTACCTTTTATCACCTTACCTTATAACACCTTACCCTATATTAACCTTACCTTTACTTGTCTTATCTTATATTACCTTACCCTATATTACTTTACCTTACCATATCTTAACTTATCTTACCATATCTTAACTTGTCAAACCATATCTTACCTTATATGACCCAACAATAACGGGACACTGGTTGTGTAGTGACGCGATACTAGCACCACTTTCGATAAATAAATCTAAACCATGGCTACCGCTTTGAAAATAAAAGTGGCCATTTTAGGCAACAAATAGTATATTCCTTAGATTTTGAACCTACAAGCTACACAACAGAGATATAACATTTTAGAAGTATGTGAGTAAATAAAATAAAATAATTCAGTATAAAGTATCATAGAAAATAATCAGTCACACTCTTACATATGTAAATAAAAATGACCCATTTATTATTTAACGAAAGTAAAAATTAATGAATTCTAAACTAAGGCAAATATGTGGCACAGTATGACACTAGATAATGTACCAATCCTAGTATTTTTAAGGAACCAAATTTCAAATCGATAGGACATATGGAAGGTGGTTAGATCCCCTCATCAACTATTTCAGAGCTGATCATCTTCAAACTGCAGATCAGGTCATGGTTACCTTACCATATACTTTTAATATCATTGAAGTAACACGGTACCAAATTTCAATTCGATAGGACATGTGGAAGGTAGTTAGATCCCCTCATCCACTATTTGAGAGCTGATTATCTTCAAACGGCAGATCAGGTCATGGTTACCTTACTATATACTTTTAATATCATTGAAGAAACACGGTACCAAATTTCAAATCGATAGGACATATGGAAGGTGGTTAGATCCCCTCATCCACTATTTCAGAGCTGATCATCTTCAAACGGCAGATCATGTCATGGTTACTTTAACATATACTTTCAATATTATTAAAGTAACACCGTACCAAATTTTTAATCGATAGGACAAATGGAAGGTGGTTAGATCCTCTCATCCATTAATCAAGAGCTGATCATCTTCAAACGGCAGATCAGGTCATGGTTACCTTATCATATACTTACAATATCATAGATGTAACATGGTACCAAATTTCAACTCGATTGGACATAAGAAAGCTAGTTAGATCCTCTCATCCATTATTCAAGAGCTGATCATCTTCAAACGGCAGATCAGGTCACGGTTACCTTAACATATACTTTCAATATCATAGATGTACCATGGTACCAAATTTCAACTCGATCGGACATAAGGAAGCTAGTTAGATTCTCTCACCCATTATTCAAGAGCTGATCATCTTCAAACGGCTTATCAGATCTTCATCAGACATGGCTAAGAACACTCGGCCTGAAATTATCTATGATACAAAAAAAGTAAACGAAAATCGGTTCAGCCGTTTGGGCTCTACGATGCCACAGACAGATACACTGACAGACAGACAGACAGACAGACAGACAGATACACACGTTAAAATTATAACACCCCTCTCGGAAATTTCGTTCGGGGGTTAAAAACTAAACGAAAATCAGTTCAGCCGTTTGGGCTCTACGATGCCACAGACAGACAGACAGATAGATAACACGTTCAAATTATAACACCCCTCTCTGTATTTATTTTCGTTCGGGGTAAATGAATATTGCCGTGTCTAATTTTTTATCATCACTCTACATAAATGAAGCGCACCATCTATAAGTAATTTTTGGCGAAACTTTGATATCGTCGCAATGAAATGTAGCGAGCATTTATAGCGGGAACGTGATACTCAGTTATTTCGCTAGATGGCATTGATCACCTTGATGAACTTTTTACGTATGTGTGGGTTCGATTCTCAATTTCACTTAGCTGTTGTATGCCTCTTAAAAACAATGTACTTTAGGTAAGTTACATGTTATACTTACTAAAAGTAAAATATAGAGCAACCGTTTAATTTTTCAAATCAGATCGAACCCGAATAAATGTCCGCAACAATAAATCTAAAGAAACCTACAAAAATAAACAACTATTTTTGCCCAAATCGCGATCATTGTATAAAGTTTTTGTCGGCTAATTCCAGTTCTTATTTGGCGCGCGCGCACAAAGCTAGTTTGAAACCGACTTGTCAATATTACGTGAATTATTACCTTTTGTTGAAAATTTTGGAAGCCGGCAGATGTCACCAAGCAAGGTTGCTACTCTCACATCGACCCTGCGTTCAATTTACAACCTTATGCCTCTACATTTAGCATCCAAATTAGTACGGAATTAGATCTCGACTTTTTTCAAGTGTTTGTGCAATTTTGTGAATAGATTTTTTTAGAATGGGCCTTTTGCTACTTTGACATGCTATTTAGGGTCTGTTTACACAGATGTGGTGTCACGATTACTTTGGCAACGTATGAATAATGTTTTTAATACTCTCTCCTAACAAATGAACCGTTATTTATAAGTAACTAGTCGACCCGGCGAACTTCGTACCGCCTAACCTATTACTATTTTGTGCTTGTATTATACTTATAAAACCTTCCTCTTAAAACACTCTGTCTATTAAAAAAAAGGCATTAAAATCCGTTGAGTAGTTTTAAAGATTGAAGCATACATTGGGACAGACGCGGAAAGCGACTTTATTTTATACTATGTATTGATACTTCAGCTTTAGCTTAAAAACTTATACTTACAAAATTATGCACTATTTCAGCTCTATTTGACTGTATTTCCAGTGTATATTAATTCATCTACTATGTACTATCTACTCTACTATATATATAAAAATAAATCGTGGTTCGTTAGGCTCGCTAAAACTCGAGAACTGCCGAGTTGATTAAACTGGGGTTGTTACTGTTTCGACCCCCGGTCTTTCTACCCACGCACCTTTTTTTCTTGTTTCAACCCACAACAAATGGTCATTATTGATTCGACCCACGATAAGTACCTACCTATTAAATACATTTAAGTAATATATAAGGGTGTCAAAAAATAGATATATTTGTAAGGTAAGCCAAAGAAGTCCGAGAATTCTTTTGTTTTCCACTATTTAAAAAAAAATATTTTTAATTCTTTCAGATTTTCGGTATCCCCTTTAGCATTAAAGTGATTTTGTTTTTCGTAAAAATGTAACAAAAAAATTAAGTTTAAAATAAAACACAGAAAACCGCAGATATGTTTAATTACTTTCGTAGTATGAAATTTCACAAAATTTTGGTTAGTACGAGTAGGTAAGTGTTTTGTGAAGTGAAACAAACCTATTTCAGTTAACATTAGTATTATTTTGATCATTTAACTCTCCAAAATTAGAAATTGCACAGCGGGTTGAAATAGAACTATGAATGGGTAGAAAACGGACAAAAATAATGATTATTTTATGTTGGGTTGATTGTGGGTTGAAACAGGCATACAAATGGGTTGAAAACGGAAAAAATAATCGTGGGTAGAAAGTCCGTGGGTCGAAACAGGAACAACCCTTAAACTGATTTTCGTTTTAAAATGTTCGTAGTAGTCCAGGAAATGTTTAAAAGGTGAGAAGATATGGCAAAATTGAGAAGAATTTAGTTAAAACGACAGTTTAATTATTCCTTATAAAATTGTACGGTGCAATACGAAGTTCGCCGGGACAGCTAGTTCTAAATAAACCTTCAATACCTACCAATCACAAGAACAGGCAAAGACTATATTAAGTACCTTTCAACACTTAAAGCATTTTTTAAAACATTGTAGGCCTAATATGCATTTCACATTACGTCCAATATATTTAACACCACCAGTGAGTGAATGGCATAGAATGCAACTGTGGCGTATTTAACTAACTATTATATATATTTACATTTATATAATTATAAATATTTACATTAATATATAACACTAATTAACAAACACAAACAAACATAACATTTAACAATTTAAACTAGTAAAATAAGTATACATAAAATTTGTATCACAAAAATATTTATCTAATTAATATTAATCTGCTAACGCTCCACTGCAATTGAATGCATCGACGCATCGACCGACCACGTGCTCAATAGTAGAACCTTTGGGCACCGGCCGGCCAATTAACTGCGTGGGCGCCGCCAGTCGATCACACCTCCCGGCAGACGACACATGACGCCTAGTTCCGTGACCTACTTACCTATTTCCGCGAGTGCATTCCTTTTATTCATTTGCATAGTAATAAGAACTTATTATAAAACTTGTAAATTATAGTTATTCTATTAAAGACTAAAACTAAAGTGGATATTGTGTATCAATTACTTCTACGAGGCTCGGATTACAGTGGGAGTAACAGGTACCTAAACCATCTACACTGGTGACCCCTGGAGATATACACGCAAGTAAGCCAATTTATTAATAATAATAATAATAATAACACATCACACTCAGAGCCCCTAACTAGGAAGAACCTGTATCTAGGGTGCCCGAAACACACACAGAGACAAACATCACACCCAGACCGGAAACAAACATTGATATTCATCATATCAATATTCGCCCCGCCCGGGAATCGAACCCGGGTGCACACGTTTCTCAGTCCACATCACTGCCAACTGAGCTACGGAGCAGTCAGTATTATTATGCCTGACAAGGAAGCACCCGTTACTAGCCAACAACCCGGCCAGGCACCATCAGAAACCAATCCATTCGCGGGAGATGTTTACCGCGTCGGTGTACGGTTGCCGCCATTTTGGCCCGAGGAACCAGCGGTATGGTTTGCACAAATAGAGAATAATTTTTATTTGTCCGGAATTAAAGATGACAATACTAAATATTGCTACGTCACTTCTCAACTTGAACATCGCTACGCAGCCGAAGTCAAGGATATAATTACTTCACCGCCCGTGGTAGGTAAATATGAAAAATTAAAAACCGAGCTCATAAAGCGTCTTTCGGCGTCCAGAGAGAAAGAAGTAAAGCAATTACTCATGCATGAAGAGTTAGGTGACAGACGACCGTCTCAATTTTTAAGACACCTGCAACATCTGGCAGGACCCACCGTCCCAGCCGATTTCATCCAAACCATATGGATGAGCCGTCTCCCAACCAACCTCCAAACGGTAATTGCATCACAGCCTCAGGCGCCACTACAGTCACTCGCCGACTTAGCCGATAAAATTCACGATTTGGTACCGTCAACACCACAAGTGGCAGCTGCAGAATTCGGACCTGGTTCTGTTATTGATAGAATGGCAAAACAAATCAACGAGCTCACCCGCCAAGTCAAATCACTTACCTTAAATCAGCAAGGTAGATCTCGCTCCCGATCTCGCCATAACCGTCGCGGACCACGTACCGACAGCAACGACAATACACGTTCGGAATCTAGCCACCGAAAATTTCCGAATTGCTACTATCATTATAGATACGGTGATAAAGCCAGAAGATGCCTAAAACCATGCGACTACAATTCGGAAAACTTACAGGGCAGTCGTTAATGGCGACAGACGATTGCCGCAGTTCAACTGGTCGCTTGTTTGTAACTGACAGCAAAACGAAAATGCAACTATTGGTCGACACTGGTAGCGATCTCTGCGTTTTCCCACGCACATCACTGAAGCAACGACGACCTCGAACAACTTACGAACTCTACGCTGCCAACGGAAGTACAATAGCCACTTACGGTTTCGCTCACCTGAACCTGAACTTAGGTCTACGACGCGAGTTCTCTTGGCGTTTCATCGTAGCAGACGTCAGCAAAGCTATCATCGGCATCGACTTCCTCTCTTACTACAATCTTTTAGTCGACTGCCGCAACCGCCGCCTCATAGACAACACTACCTCATTGTCAGTGACGGCCACTCCAGTTCCTTCGCCAGACACAATTTCTTCAGTCAAGACTATGATTGGTGAATCAACTTACCTGGATCTCCTTCGCGAGTACCCTGCAATAACGCGTCCAGCAGGCACACAGCGAGCTCCTAGTCACAGTACTGTCCATCATATCCGGACAACACCAGGACCGCCCGTGAGCTGCACTCCGAGACGCCTAGCACCAGACAAACTGAAAATAGCGAAAGAAGAGTTCGAAGCTATGCTGAAGAATGGTACAGCAAGACCATCGGAAAGCCCCTGGTCCTCCCCACTGCACCTGGCACCTAAAAAAGACAACGGATGGAGGCCATGCGGGGATTACCGAATGCTGAATGCTCGAACCATCCCTGATAGATACCCGATCCGGCATATACATGACTTCTCACAGAATATTTCTGGATGTACGACCTTCTCAAGTATCGACCTGGTGAAGGCTTATAACCAGATTCCTGTTAATCCAGACGATATCGCCAAAACCTCCATCACAACCCCGTTTGGAATGTTTGAATTCCCGTACATGACCTTTGGCCTCAGAAACGCGGGACAAACATTTCAAAGATTTGTGGACGAGATCACTAGAGGGCTAGACTTCGTATACTGTTATTTAGATGACTTCCTAATTTTTTCGAGCGATGAGTCATCACACCAGCAGCACCTACGCCAAATTTTTGACAGACTCCAAAAGTACGGAATGGTCATAAATACTTCGAAATGTGTATTCGGCGTCAAAGAAATAACGTTTCTCGGATACAAAGTGTCAGCTGAAGGCGTCAAACCCCTGGAAACAAAAGTTCAGGCCATTCAAGACTTCCCCACCCCCAGAAACGTCAAAGAACTCCGAAGATTTCTGGGCATGGTAAATTTTTACAGACGGTTCATACCAGGCGCAGCACAGATACAAGCACCACTGAATGCCTTACTAACAGGCTCAGTTAAAGGCTCACATCCGGTCAATATAACAGGAGATGCAAAGATTGCGTTCGACCAATGCAAAACCAGCCTTAGCAACGCAACCCTTCTTGCTCACCCCGACCTGGACGCAAAACTAGCACTTGTGACAGACGCCTCAGATACCGCAATGGGAGCAGCATTGCAACAGCAGATAGATGACACATGGCAACCTCTAGCCTTTTTCTCTCGCAAGCTGAGCCCATCACAGCAGAAATATTCTCCTTATGACAGAGAGCTATTAGCAATCTATGAATCAATAAAATATTTCCGCCATATGCTCGAAACCAGGCACTTCACGATTTTTACAGATCATAAGCCCATATGCTTCGCCTTTCACAACCGTAAAGACAAATGTTCACCCAGACAGTTCCGGCATTTAGATTTCATAGCCCAGTTTACCACAGATATTCAACACATCTCTGGAAAGGATAATGTGGTAGCGGACACTCTATCCCGAATAGAAGAAATCGCCCAGCCAATAGACCTAAACGTTTTGGCCAAATCGCAGGAGACAGACGAGGAACTAAGTGACACTCAAATTAACGGAAGCTCTCTTCAATTACACAAAGTAACTGTTCCAGGAACCGGCATTTCGCTTATATGCGACACCAAGACGGGAACACCAAGGCCATTTGTCACAAAACCATGGCGACAACAAGTTTTCAGACATCTGCATTCGCTAAGCCACCCTGGCGCTAACGCTACCGCAAAACTAGTAGCCCAGCGCTTCGTTTGGCCAGGCATTAACAAAGATTGCAGAGAGTGGTCAAAAGCATGTCATGCTTGCCAACGTGCAAAGATAACACGGCACGTTACAGCCCCGCTGAACTCATTCAAGTTGCCACGAGCTAGACTGCAATTCGTCCATATTGACCTTATAGGCCCACTCCCGCAATCCAATGGTTACAAATATTGCCTCACCGCAGTTGACAGGTTTACGCGATGGCCTGAGGCAATACCTATACAGGATATTACAGCAGAAACTGTAGCCAAGGCCCTAATCTCAGGCTGGATTTCCAGATACGGATGCCCTACAGAAATAGTGACAGACAGAGGACGTCAATTCGAATCGGATCTATTTAAATGTCTTGCAAAACTAACCGGCTTCCAACACCGAAGAACGACATCTTATCACCCGGCATGTAATGGGATGATCGAAAGAATGCACAGACAGCTAAAGGCCGCCATCGTTTGTCACGATAATCAAAGTTGGACAGAAACACTACCACTAGTCCTTCTTGGCATGAGAACTGCATACAAAGAAGACCTAAATGCTTCATCCGCAGAGTTAATGTATGGAGAGACCCTAAGATTGCCTGGAGATTTCTTTCAAGACTCAAAAAATACCACTTCTGACATGACAGACTTTATTGCAAGGCTACGCTCTTCTATAAGCAAAATTCGGCCGACACCAGCCTCACGACACGGAAACAAGAATGTCTTCGTATTTAAAGACTTGGCTACCGCAACACATGTATACCTTCGAGATGATGCCGTAAAAAGACCACTTCAACCAGCGTACACTGGCCCCCACGAAGTTCTGGAGAGGGGAGAGAAAGTATACAAACTACGCATAAATGGTAAAACACAGACTGTCTCGATTGATAGAATAAAGCCAGCATATATCAATGCTGATAAAAACACAGAAGTACATACCCCCGTAGACAAGACTATACCTATAAATACGACTAAAAAAGATGAGAGCCCCGAACCAAAGAAAGAGACCAAGACTCGATCAGGACGCATAGTGCGATTTCCAAACTACTATCGCCCGTCCTAGGACGGTCTCTGGAAGGGAGCAGTGTGGCGTATTTAACTAACTATTATATATATTTACATTTATATAATTATAAATATTTACATTAATATATAACACTAATTAACAAACACAAACAAACATAACATTTAACAATTTAAACTAGTAAAATAAGTATACATAAAATTTGTATCACAAAAATATTTATCTAATTAATATTAATCTGCTAACGCTCCACTGCAATTGAATGCATCGACGCATCGACCGACCACGTGCTCAATAGTAGAACCTTTGGGCACCGGCCGGCCAATTAACTGCGTGGGCGCCGCCAGTCGATCACACCTCCCGGCAGACGACACATGACGCCTAGTTCCGTGACCTACTTACCTATTTCCGCGAGTGCATTCCTTTTATTCATTTGCATAGTAATAAGAACTTATTATAAAACTTGTAAATTATAGTTATTCTATTAAAGACTAAAACTAAAGTGGATATTGTGTATCAATTACTTCTACGAGGCTCGGATTACAGTGGGAGTAACAGGTACCTAAACCATCTACACAACTTAAGTATCATTACGACGCAACTGTTACTGGTTAAAGGTGAAAAAAAATTATTATTTGACGCCACTCGTGACACCATGGTTAAGCAATTGCCTCTCATAAAGATATAATATAAAATATCATCGCTAAGCCACAGGCTAAGCTTATTACGTCGCATCGCGTCATTTGAGCCTGACAGTTTTTTCCGCGCGATATTTATTCGCCCTGAATAATTTTCGGAAATGCTATTTACTTTTTACGCAGTTTTCTAACCACAATGCGGACTGTTTCATAGAGGATTCGAGAAAAAAAAACGCGATGCGGACGGGGCAAGGACCTATTCACTTCGTCATTAAACATATTCGTATGCTTTGATTCTAAATGTAAAAATCCTCTGAATGAAGGTAATATAGGATCTTTGCTAATTTGAAAATATTGTTTCTTTTTATTTCATTTAAAACTGCTATCTCAGCAGCTTAACTAGGTATGTATGTATGTATGTATGTATTTAATGGCAATTCCTCTTACCACTATAAAGTAAGCCAATTTGCATGGCGAATGACTAATTTAAACCTAGTCATATGAATCAGACCGGGTTTAAACTTTTTTATGGTAGAGCCAAAAGTGTCTATCAATACATATTATAAATTAAAGTCGCTTCCCGCGTCAGTCCCTATTTATGCTTAAATCTTTAAAACTATGCCTCGGATTTTAATGCGGTTTTTATTAATAGAGAGAGTGATTCAACAGGAAGGTTTATAAGTATAATACGTAAACTAAATACTAACAGGTTAGGCGGTACGAAGTTCGCCGGGTCGACTAGTCTAATCATAATAATAACGTATCACACTCAGAGCCTAGGAAGAACTTGTATTTAGGGTGCCCGAAACATAATACAGAGACGAACATTACACCCAGACCGGAAACAAACATCGATATACATCATAAAAATATTCACATTGCCGGGAATGGAACCCGGTGCACCCGCGTCTCAGTCCACGTCACTGCCAACTGAGTCTATCTATGTGTCTAATTTATGAAAGCTAGGTTTAGATATATTATAGCTTCTATTGTTTCACAACCATAAAGCGCAGCGATGCCTGTCAACTCGAGTCTAATTGCCCCCTGAGTGACGGAAATACTAGGCTAGTACTTAGCACATAGCACTTTGTTCCATTACTCAAACTTTACTTAAGTTTTTGTTAACTTAAAAGGTGTTATTCCGTAGGGGAATAAATTGTAATGAAACATGAGACTATTACATTGTAAAGCCTATATTGTTTTTAAAAAGTTATATTTATTTATTGCTAAGTAGATAATGGATTTTTAAAGCACAACGACATGCCTGTATAAAGTTAGTAGGTAATGTAAGTATAAGAAATTAAAATCTTAAAATTATTAATTAAAGATGTTTCTGAAAATAATCTAGATTTAAAAAAAAGCGACCACTCTTAAAGTTTTTTTTTAAAGGAAATTCGAAAGAAAACTGTAAAAAAAGGACATTTTCGTAACACATTTAAAAGAGTTACGAGTGAAGCAGCTGAGAACACTAACTAATTACTAAGTAGTTGAAAAATGTTTGTTAAGTTACTCTTTTTTTTTATATAAGACACTATTTAAAATTGGATTTATAATGAAAGTCCTTAACAATCAAGTAAATATCAAGTCCAGGGTTGTCAGTGCCCAAGGCCGCCATCAATCTCTCTCGCGTCATTAGGGCTGTCACTCACAACAACTTGGCTTCTGTAATTAAAGGTTGCTGCTGACTTAACACTTTGGCACTGTGTTGTTCTTTTAATTTTTCTTGTTTTAAACGTAAGTACAAGAAAAGCTAGATTTGTAAGCGATGAGGTCGTAAATTCCAAATAACTATTCAGGTGTGAGAAGAAGTAGAATAAGATTCGTTGATTATGCTTTTCTGAGGTGTCGACGAATAAGTAGTTAAACAACTAAAAGATTACGACCGTTCTCAATATAATATCAAGATGGTTGTCAAATAATTATAACGCATCACACTCAGAGCCTCTTAACTAGAAAGAACCTGTATCTAAGGTGCCCTAAACATATACAGAGACAATCAATACACCCAGACCGGAAACAAACATCGATATTCATCATAACAATTTTCGCTCCGACGGGAATCAAACTTTATCGAACCTAGATGCACACGATTCTCCATCCACATCACTGCCAACTGAGCTTAGAGCAGTTATAAAAAACATAGTAACAAGCTATCATTGATGATGATGATGATGATTAATCCTTTAACTCCTTGGGGAGCATAGGGCCTCAACAGTCTTCAAAGCTATCATTGGTTTCGTTTATATTTACATAATTTTTGAAAGGTAACAGCAGTCTAACTCTTTAAATAGCATTTTGAAACCCAAGGTGCACTATGGTGCTGAAGTTAAGTATACTTCGACCATAATATTATATGAAGCATCAAAAAAGCCCTTCGTCTTGAATACATTGACGGACAAAGCGCCGGATGCCATTGTATAATGTATTGTATGCATGTATGGTGTTTTGTATGAGTTGTATAAGTGCTTATTAAGGCGTCGAACACCTCGCTTTTGTTTGCTAAACAGTTAGCAGGGGTTTTGGTTTGTTTTTGAAAGAATTCTGTTTTAAGCTTTAAGTGCTGGTCAAATTCTACCAATTATATGTTCTTGAGTTATCACTTTAGTCTTAGTTCAAATTGTAAGGCTCAGCGCACATTTGGTGAAAAGCATACTTCAAATTTAATAGTATACAGATTCAGCTATAAAATACTGTTTAAAGAGAACAGGGGGCATCTGTTTATGTACAGTGGCGGACACGGTCGGCGTAACACTTCCGGTTTTTCTGTATTGCAAAATAGCTCTTGTTCTTTGGTAACACAGTCTAGGGCTGACGAAACCATAGACAAATCTGTTACGGCCTCCTAGTCCTTGACTGTACCATAAGAAAGCACTAATAAATGAAATGAATATGAATGAATATTACGGCCATATTTGTACTAATGCTTTTCATCCTCTTTTATAAAAATACAATAAAAAGAATAATGAAAAGGATGAAAAACATTAATGAAAATGTATCCGTATGCAACACTGTGTATAAAAGTTGTGTTTAACTACTTTAGAAGGTACAGCGGCGGTCTAGGACGGTGTAACAGATTAGTCTATGGTCTTGTGGACCCGAGACTGTAATACCAACGAATAAGAGCTATTTTGCTAAATAGAAAAAATTAAACGTTACGCCGTCCGTGTCCGCCACTGTACTAGGTATTCCTTGGTTTTGTACTACATTGGCGAACACGTAAGTGTATGTAACACTTTTGTCTATGGTCTTCTTTATACTAGACTGGAATGCTAAAGAACTACGGTTATTTTGCAATGCAGAAAAAACGGAAATGTTACGCTGTCCGTGTCCACCACTGTACAGTCACGGACTAGGAGGCCGTAACAGATTTATTTGTCTATGGTTTCGTCAGCCCTAGACTGTATTGCCAAAGTACAAGAGCTATTTTGCAATACAGAAAAAACGGAAATGTTACGCCGACCGTGTCCGCCACTGTACATACAACTTGCCTTTTCAAAGAACAATCCTAACTATCTCCTCACGTGCCGGTACAATCGCGCGAACAAGCGTCCACAACTTAAACTAAAGACGGGAACCAAAAACATACCTTTAGTGTTGCCAACGATTTAAAAAGAGCTATCTTTCTTTGAGAGTTTGGAACAACTTTACATATCAATGATCATTTGGGTTTCGGGTTTCTCTTAACACTCTGCCTTTTCGTATGTCAGTCTGAAACAGATACAGGTGCTATATTTTTCAGTAATAAAATTAAATGTTGTTCTTACTTTATAACAGGAAAATTATATTTTATGTTACTTTAAATTATTAACCTATGAAATAAATGAATTGTTACTCTATTGATCAACTATGATCGGTTAAGTATACCTATTAGGCTAACCCTTTTATTCATAAAAAATTATAGAGCTTTTTTGTTATTTGACGTATGTCAATTTTGACTGTATGTCACGTATTTACCATACAAGTAGCCAGAGAAATAGTACTACAATAAAGCTATTTTAAACCTATTGTATCTTGATGAATACCTGTTAGACTACATGCATAGTAGAGACCAAACGAGGGTCCGGTTTTGGTCAAAAAATCAAGATTCAGCTAAAAATGGCCAAACCTTCTGCTGAAACCGAAACTCGATATTCGTGCGTCGCTCGGCTAATTTCGGAAGAATTCGGCGAGTGAGTTTCGGTTTCGGTTTTAGTCCAAACTGAGGCCAGGGCCGATGGTAAGTTTTCGGTTTCGGTTTTGGCTGAAAATCATGTTTCGTCGGTTTCTAATGCATAGTTAAAAATGGATACCTACCTAGATAAAAATTGTAAAATGGCAACACTATGCGCTTAAAACCCTGCACCTTACGACCAATTACCGCGAGGTGAGAGTGCACCCGTGACGTAAAAACTCCACTTTTCACGACGCTTGTACGTTTTAGGAGTCTTTGTGTTTTGAGATTTAGGAATAGGTAACTAAGAAAGTACCTATTCTATGCTTTAAATTTCCCTCCATAATGCGTGTCTGTGTAATGGTCGTAAGGCGGACACACACACCGAGAAAATAAAAAAAATGGCGGAAAATGGCCGCCACATAGCAGAGGATAAATATACGCACATTTATAGACTTAAAGCTTATAAATAATTAGATAAGGTGCTCAAAACTCAGAAAAAGGACACAAAAATTCACCGAGACCCAATATATTCATTTTCAACCCCGGGGAATCGAACTCGGACTTTCGTAGTCACATTTAACACTGCTGACATCTGACTGAACCACGCATTTTGCAGGACATGCAGATTTTTGAGTTTTTGAGCACTTTACCGTTACAATGCTTAATGCATATTCATCGTTATTCCGTACGTAATAAGGTAGACGAGTGGTTAGTTTAATGTTCAAGCTACAACAAGCTACAATTGAATCAGTTTGAAACCCAGGACAATGCGCCAAGTCTAGGTTCAGAGAATCAACAGAACAGCCTCTCCTAGTGTTATTTAGCGATCAGTCTCTTGCCACAAAAAAATAGACCAAAATATTCCAATAAAAAAAGACATCAGATAGGGATAGTGATCAGATACTAGATCGTCAATGGGTTTGCTATTATTTTGCAATCTTACCGTTAGATGAGAAATACGGAGCCGAGTTCCGTTAAACTATAAAATACTGACTTCGCTAAAAAAATATTTTTATTTTTTTTTACAAAAAGAGACCCGCCTTCAACAAACTTTCTCACATAAACTGAGAACTTCCTCTTTTTCAAAGTCGGTTAAAATAGGTACTAAAACCTTCTCCTGAATGTAACAAATACATTGCTGAAAACCGCATCAAAATCGGTTCAGCCAAACGCGAGATAATCGCGGACAAACATACATACATACAGGTCAAACTGATAACCTCCTTTTTTGAAGTCGGTTAAAAAAAAGGATGACATTTAATGCCTAGTTTCTGTAGACCTGTAAAAACTGACAAGCCTGAAAAAGTCTGAGTCATCAAGGTGTATTTTTTTTATTCCATATCTTTTCATCTACTTTTAATTACAAAAAACTTTTTCTTTTTTCTTTACCATGTTGTTTATTAAAAGCACACAATGTCATCCTTCATAAATATTGACTGCTCCGAGGCTCAGTTGACAGTGATGTGGACTGAGACGCGGCACCGGGTTCGATTCTCGGCGTAGGCAAACATTGATATGATGGATATATCGTAGTAAGAATTGATAATTAGGTTTTTTTGCAAAAAACCTAGTATAATTGAAAAATCTGAAACCTGCCTTAACTCTGATTGGCTAGATTATTGCTTGCTGGTAAACTCTTATTCTCATTGGTTCTCTGTAGCGTCAAAGGATATTTTAACGAACCAATCAGAATAAGAGTTTACCAGCAAGCAATAATTTAGCCAATCAGAGTTAAGGAAAGTTTTCAATTATGCTAGGTTTTTTGAAAAAAAAAACAGCTTTATGTCAGGATGATTGAAAAAAAAGTAATGCTTATATCAAATTATCTGGGTTTTTGAAAAATCCCTAGTTTTTTTTGCAAAAAACCTAATTATCAAATATTACTAGGACAGAATAGATATACATGTTTGTTTTAAGGTCTGACTGGGTGTATTGCTCGTCTCTGTATAACATATGTTTCGGGCACCATAGGAACAGGTTCTTCCTATTTATGGGCTCTGAGTGTATGTGTTATTATTATATTTTCTTAAGTTCTGAACAAGAGTGTGGAAGCGGGCATCAAAGCAAACTTAATCTGAACAGAATCCGATTAACCGATACAACTCGTATCGTATTGCAATTGCAATCAGGCAAATGTAAACGAGACGTATCGTATCGTATCAAGGATCACGATTCAATCGAGTTGAGTGGGCATACTAACAATTGCACCTTTGCTTGATACGTTCGTCTCTTAGCAAAGATTGTGGATGAACATTTTGGAGAATATGCTACGAATCTACAAATTTTCAGCCAAATCCCTTCAGTAATTTAGGCGTGATTGCGTTACACTCAGACAGTAGTTAATTTCGCATATAATTAAGATACCTATAGATTATTCATAGGGATTAGGCTAGGCATAGAAAAAACCATCATTAAGAAAGAAAATGCCCCACAAATCACCACAAGTACAAACATTTACATTACAGCTGTAACAGAAACCTTTTTCTAAAATCTATTTTTATTTTTATTTATTTATCATGTTATTTAATAATTTTATCTATTTTTTTCGGCTGCACGGCTACTCAATGTTCTGGCAGAATAATCAGCGCTGCATTTCTTGCAGCACATGCTGAGTCGGAGCCTTTCCACATGCGCAATACATGTTTCATAGTTTTAGTTTCGCTTTTAACTCTTCTTTGTATTTTTTTCTTTTGTTTTGTATGCCTGTATTGTTTGTGTGAATAAAGATTTGTCATTTTTTGGGGGAGGATAGCAATAATCGTTACCCTTGGCAAGTGGGTTGGCGATGGCAATAATGCTTGTCAAGTTCTTCTAGTGTTTCCTTACCTTTCCTTGCCCATACGGTGTGTGCTTCAAGCTGTAATCCTCATGTTTTAAATCTTCGCTAAAACAAATTTTGAGAATGCAAGTAATTAGTCATGAATTGATCCAAATTGGTCCACAAAGTAAAATAATTAGTCCGAAAAGATGAGGATTACAGCTCGAAGTACACCATACGGTGGTGATATTTTATGTCGCCACCCCATCTTTTCTTTATCCCAAGCAAAAAAAAAAACAACTTTGACCCGAAAATATCGATTTAAAAAAACTCAAACCCCTTGAAAGTACTAGGCGAGCATCATTCCTAGGATATTTACAGCAAAACTCACTCCGAGGGCGATCGCGCGCGAAAACGTCCGCAATAAAGCCGCTCGTAAAGACGCTTCGTTACGATTCCGCTGGAGTGCAGTGTTGCCTTGAGGGTGCGATTCAATAAGGTTGTAAAATTCGCTGTTTTAAAAGGAATTGTTTTAGGACTTGTGTGAAGTTTGTGCCGTTTGGTGTCAGCACAGAATAACACTTTTTTTAAGGCTGGAAAACTCCTGACGAGGGCCGCAGCTGGAGCCGCAGCCCACTAAAACCCCGCCGGTGTCCTTCTCTTTTGATAGCAGGGGCGTCGTGGGTAAGCCTGTGGAATTCTCCGCGACTTCCCCTCGCATCGGCTATAGAGTCTCCTCTCGGGGGGACATAGGACATTACTCACCTCCTCCCAGGGTCCCATCAACTTCATGTTATGGGGACCTAAATGCGCGGGAGCATTGCACCGGCGACTGGTACTACCGGTGCAACATTCGGCTCCCACAGCGAATCGGCTCACTCGTCGGCCGTCGCATGTCCCTTGGCCACTCTGGTCGTTCTGACCCATGGCAGCACGCAACATCTAGCTGGTTCTGCGCGTGTCCAGTCTCTCAGGATGCCTTCTCAAGTTGCTATCTCTCGGCTCTCCTTCCGTAGTTCAGCCATGGTCACATTTTAGTGCTCGTCCGTCGTTGTCCGTGTTCAAGCTGGGTCGTCGTGTTCTAGCGTCTCGTCATTCGGTATCCTTGTATGTGCCATGGTCGTTGTGCAGTCGTCTCAAATGAATCCGTATCGTTAGGCTATCAGTATCCGTGTTCTTGCTCAGGTCGTCGTGGTTCAAAAGATCAACTCGGGGGGCCATGGTTGTCGTCGTCCTGAAGCGTGGTTAACTCGTCCAACGCTCGACGGCGGAAACGGGACACCCGCGTTCCGCCGTCCTTCTCGGGGCCATTAAATGACTACACGAGGCCCCCACCTCGTGCACCATACGACCCCGGGGTCCCCTCTTAGTCGCCTTTTACGACAGGCAGAGGATACCTCAGTCCTATTCTTCGGCCTGGTACTGCAGGGCGTGCATATAATACCACTACCTTAACCCCAAAGGCGTCATAAAAAAAGACTAGGGAAAGAGCAGCAGAAAGAGCACAGCATCCTTTGTTGAATAACTCGAAGAGCCACAGCACTGCGATCGCCAACACGGCTGCTGAGCATGGCGATTACGGAAAAACACTGTCACAACTTTCACAATGAATGTTTGTCTTGTTACAATAAGTAGATGTAATAGACTTTTAACCAAAAGTGGTCTTCCTACGGTTGTGTTTAATTTGCGTGACGTGAATCGGACCCCATTTTCGGGAAGATACACTTTGTTTTCAGTGGGCAGAACGTTGTTTGCGACTACTTTGTTGTGATTAGCACAAAAAGGGAGAACAATTTATTTTGTCTTGTAGCGCTGCTCTGTTTGGTAGACATAATATATCTTTACTACTGAGGCGCGCACAGATGATTTCTTTGCTATCATGAGGAACAGATCCACCACTATGCAGCGGCGCCTCCGCGACAGCTCCAACGAACTCCTGAGGGTGTTCGCGGACCGCTGGGACTCCCCTTTGCTGCGACACTGGGTGCAGCTTCAGATAGGGCCCAATTGTAAATAGGTTGTAAATATATTTTTATTTCATTTTTATTTATAGGTAATTACTAACTCTAGGTATAAGTTTTTTGTTTGTTACTAACTATTTTATGGACACAGTCTGAAATAAATTATTTATTATTATATATTATTTACATATACTTGCTTGAGTGCCATAACAGCCACTCTACGTACAGTGGCTACTAGGCCGACGTTACACGCCTGGTTTTTCCGCATTAAAAAAATAGCTCTTGTTTTCTGCCATTACAGTCTGGGGCACACAAGACTACAAAAATCTGTTACGCCATCCTAGACCGCCAATATACCTACAATGTTCTACTATTCGGAGGGATGTATAGAAGAGTTTGTTAACCCTTTGTTCCGCTGAATTGCAACTTGCAACATCTATACGAATATTATAAAGAGGAAAGATTTGTTTGTTTGTAACGAATAGGCTCCGGAAATACTGAACCGATTTGAAAAATTATTTCACTGGTAGGAAGCTACACTATCCCCGAGTGTCATAGGCTATATATTATATTTTCAAAAAAATTAGGGATCCTTACTTAAACTCAAATAATGTAACCCAAGGTGCAATATTTTTTCCGTTGTTTACATATTTTGACAGGTGTTTTGTTGTTGTTGTTTGTAATTGTTTGTGTTTTTATTTGCCCATTCTGGGCAGTCAAAAGAACATAGTCTGTAGAGCCAAGTAGTATCTTATATTCTATGGCGTAACGATGTAAGCCGGGACAGCTCGTCTTTACTAAAGAGAGCAATATAATTTGACTGAAGTGAGGTCATTTGAGGCCGTCTTCTGGCTGCTCTATTTCCTGCACATGGCAGTTTTGGATATATTTTTCACCATACAATCTTCTTCTTCTTCCGGTGCCTCTCCACTACTGGAGGTTGGCCGTCAGCTCCGCAAATGTTTCTCTTTCTCCTGTCAGTCGAGAAAATTGTTCTACGCTGGCAACTCCTGCCCACTCCTTCTATACGATCTAAGCTGTACAAGATTAACTTAAAAACGTTCGTCAATAAATTCTTTTTTACAAAAAAGGAACCCGCCTTCAACAAACTGACACATACAACAACTGAGCACTTCCTCTTTTTCTAAGTCGGTTAAAATAGTAAAGTACTAAAACCTTCTCCTGAATGTAACAACTACTTATCTGAAAACCGCATCAAAATCGGTTCAGCCGAACGCGAGATGATCGCGGACAAACATACATACATACAGGTCAAACTAATAACCTCCTTTTTGAAGTCGGTTATAAATAAACCTACAGGTTCTGTTATTCAAAATACTTTTTAAAAAGACAGAAATGCCACTCATCTCACCACGTCCGTTAGTCTGACTTCCGCAAGTCATAACTCACAAGTCGTGAAGTCTAACAAATGCGTCCGATTCAGACCTGCCGAGACAGTTGCGCGGCCATTACTCACTCGGACTAGACTCGCTAGACTTTATTTTACTCGACACCTTTGATAATAGTGATGGGAATTTGCAGGTATTTTTTTAATTATCGACAATTTTGCGGTGTGCCCCGTGACCCGTCGCCTTTACAACGGGAGGAGATAAGGTGGTAATTTTCTAGCCACACTACCTTTTATTTTAGCGTCACAGATTTTTGTGACACATGCTGAGTCAGAGCCTATTTCGGTTGTGATATGCGCCACTGTGCCTACACTGTGTGTAAATTTGTTCAATTTAACTTGTTTGTGATATTATAATTTTATATTATATCTTATTGTGTTTATTGTTAATTTAACTATTTGTGTGTGTGTGTGTGTGTGTATTGCTTACTGAAATAAATATTTTTTCTATCTATCTGCCGATATTTCGGTATGATTTAACTACATCTCTAGTACCTACAATGATGACTATCCCAATCCAAAAGGGAAAAAGGCAAGTCACATCAAAATTCCACCAACTGAAACCGCGTCAAAAGATTTACGACATGAGCCACTGATTCCAGCTAGCTTTGATCATTTCAAAGTACTAATTAAAATCAACTGAGCCAAACAAACGCTGCAATTAATTACAGAGAATAATGAGCCGTGGGTCGTGAGTCGGTAAACTGCGGCCTGAAGGCAGTGAGCTTACTCATATTTTAATTCTACTAGTAATAATGTTAATAAAATATCTAACGACACTAGACACCTAGTATAAAACAAAGTCGCTTCCCGCGTCTGCCCCTATGTATGCTTATATCTTTAAAACTGTGCAACGGTTTTTTTTTTAAGTTAGAGTGATCCAAGAGGACGGTTTACATATAATAATAACATAACATAATCTCTCGCCTTTTATTCCCCGAAGTCTTCGGCAGAGGCAGCAGCTCAAGAGCCGGACCCACGTTTAGCAGAGTTTATGTTTTATTACCAACGTGACAAGGGGGCTTGTCGCTTAAATTATAATACACTAGTCGACCCGGCGAACTTCGTACCGCCTAACCTAATTATATTTTGTGCATGTATTGTATTTATAAACCTTCCTCTAGAATCACTCTGTCTATTATAAAAACCGCATCTAAATTCGTTGCGTATTTTTAAAGATAAAAGCATACATAGGGACAGACGCGGAAAGTGACTTTATTTTATACTATGTATTGATATTGATGCTCATTCTAGTAATAGGAAGAAGTTCACCAGTTCGACAAGTATCTAATGACGGTAACTTTGTATATATATTCATTATGTGTAGGTAACCGTATTCACGTCACGTCTGCTATGAACTTCTGAAAAGAGTCATAAACAACTTAAAGCAAGTTTGATGTACCTTAAAAGAACGAAAAGTGTTCTACCCTAGCAGCCTACCCTACCCTACCCTACCCTACCCTACCTAGCAGTCTGATTTCCGTACGTGTCTCACACAATGAAGGGGCCGTCAGAATGATCAGCGTCTTATCTGGGTCGCCTGCCGGCCCAGGTGCTACATTATGCTGAGACGGTAACCTGTTTGGCTCACCGGACGCCTAGGTGTGCTTACTTATCTTATTATTATTTTTTATTTCATTTTTTGTATGCCTATGTGTTTGTGAACCAAATAAATGTTTTCTTATTCTTATTCTTACCCATGCCTTCTAGATGCTTCCAGGTCGTGGAAATGTGATAGGCATTTCCACCCGTTATCATGAAAATATGGTGCGAAGCGAAACAGCTTTCATTCATCTAAATCTAAAGCTAAGATTTTTAAAACTTTCAGAATAGGTTGGTTGCCAACAATAGATAGATAGATAGATAAAATATTTATTTCGGTAAGCAATACACACACACATAAATTAAATTAGCAATAAATACAAAAAGACAATATAAAATTACAATATTACAAACAAGTAACATTGTAATTTTATATTGTCTTTTACAATGTATAATCAGCCTACAAATAAAAATAAATAAACGCCGGCATAAGAAAAAGAAACAAGATTATAAATATACAATTTAATTTTCTCACTTTTGATTCGTTCCTGTCACTCTTCTTTAACTTTAATTACATTTTATGTTGTAATCAATATATATAAAACTCTTCCGTTACTGACTGACTGACTGACTGACTGACTGACAGACAACGCAGAGCCGAAACTACTGGGCGTAGCGGGCTGAAATTTTGCATGTAGGTTCCTTCGGGAGTGTAGGTGAGCACTAAGAAGGGATTTCCCGAAATTCCCACGGGAACGGGAAAAAACGGGAATTTTGTGTTTATGAGAAATCTGCGCGGGAAAAACCGCAGGACAGCCTTTAGTATAATATAAATAATCTAGTTTAAAACGAACCGGTATCGAAATGGTGAATAAATTTTATGTTTTAATACCACGATAAATTACGAGAGCATAAAAATTTAACCCTTAACTTGTTAAGTTAAAAACTTTTCTAAACGTATAGTTGGGCCTGTCAGACCACCTCACTGCTCAGAAGTACATTACCATTAAAACGTCACACAAAGAGTTAACCCTTCACCGCGGAGTAAATAAGATGCAAACGGAAATTTGGACCCGACTACGATTCTTCAACTGAAATACTTTGTTTTTTTTTTTTTTGTTTTTTTTTTTTTTAATACTATCATAAAAATATCCTTTATTTAAGTAGTCAAATAATTATTCACATGCTACGCAATATTTATGTGTTGGCCTTATATTCTAACACGTTTTCCACGTGAAAATTCTTAAATTAAATATTTGGAATTGGTAATTTTATCCTCTTTAGCGGCCATAGAACAATTAAAACATGATCACGATCTATTTACATAGAAAACATCTTGTCTTCAATTTGAATCAAGAAAATCGTCATTCCAAAAAAAAATTATTTAGGATATCTTTTCATTACTATACAATATTTATAGGTCCATTTCGACAGATGAGAAAGAGCCTAAAATGTAACTTGGAACGAAACTGAATGAAACAATAAAAAAACATGAATCATCTAGGGTTTCGTGGCGATTGACATTTTTGTTTCTTTCATTTATATTTTTCAGTTCAAGAACTTACATTTTAGATTCTGTCTCAACGGACCTATTATCTTGTGACGACTGTAGTCGAGTTCAAAGTAAATTGAGCTTGGGAGTGCATGTCTCCCGCGGAGCAGCGCCGCCGGGCCCATTCAGCCTTCGGACATTACCGTAAATATTGTGCTATTACTGTGTTTACCGACAAACAATTCAATTCACGCATCGGCGACTAATTGACTATAAATCCCTTAAAACATTCCCGTTTTTCATTATGGGAATTCCCTCATTTGAATTTAGTGTTAAGCAACCCGTTGATAATTCTGTCGATTCGATCGTTTGTTAGCTTTTGTTTTAAGAACAGCGTGACGGATTTTCAATTTCAATGATCGATTAATTTGTTTGGAAACTTCATACGGTGTAAAGTTGTTAGGGAAAACGACTTGTTTTTATGCAAATGCTCATAATTCATAGGGGCGAGTTGATTTAACGAGCAGGGTTAATAAGAAGTTTTTTATGTAACACAAACGCCACTTCCATGAAAAAAAAAAAAAATATAAACACAAGTTTAGAACTTGTTCTCTTATTTGTTTACAAACAATGTATTTAAATTTTATTTTTAAATATTATTATTATTATGAGCCTGTGCTGTCCCACTGCTGGGCAAAGGCCTCTCTCCCCCTTTTCCATTTACCGCGTTCTTGCGCGGTCTGCCACCAGTTTTTATCTAGAGCTCCTAGCTCGTCGCTGCATCTCTTTTTCGGGCGACCTCGGCGCCTCTTCGCTTCTTTTGGTAGCCACTCTGTCGCTTTAAACTGAGACAAAATATAGTTCATCCATTTATCTTATATTAGGTAGTTAAGTGTAGCTCTAAATTTTTTTAACAGTACCTACTAAATAAAACGGATAGCCAGTTAGATTTTTTTTAATTTTAGTTAATTTATGAATTCACAAAAATGTTCCACAGTGGCGCTAGCGTGTATGTTTATTTCACTATAACGTGCCACCGAAACAACTAGTTTTTTTACCAACACATTTTATTATAACAGAAGAAAATAATAACGCAGCAGCGGCTATGAATTATTGCCCACATTTCATGTTAAATTGTATGTAAATGTGAGACCGCGCGACAAGCCCCGACAATAACATAATAATGGTGGATTTGTGACTCACGTCAGGTTGTTAGTGTGTACTTAAACCCTTTATCGCGACACGCACACGGTACGTGAGACCATTACGCGTCGACGTCGACAGCGCCGGTGAACAAAAGAGGACGGTGGTCTCTCTTACCCACTGAAGGGTTAAGATGATTTTTTTATATAAATTTCGTGACAGAGTCGTTAAACGTGTGACATAAGTCGTGGTCACTATGTTAGGGTAACAATCGTTTAGGAAGCTTGATTGTTTTAGTGATAAAGATTTTATTTCGGTGTCATTTGTTGTGGAGATGAAACATCCTGATTAGATCTGATTACTTGTTATCTGTTATGCATCATACAGAACTATACTTTTAACCAAAATTAACTAAAACAATACTTTTACGATCGGTACTGCCATGATTTTTAAATTTTATTAATTTTCTGTAAAAATTAAAAATATGAGTGTTATTTAAAAATAAACCTTCCTTTATAACATTGAGCTGTAAACAGAAACAAAATCATCAACAAAAATAAACTCAAATTAAGTCCAAAAAACGCTGCCTTTTCATCCTTTTATCTGATATATGAAGGAACAAAAACAAAACTCTAATGTCAAAGACAAAAATGGAAAAACGCAAAACGCCATCGGCGTTGATTTCGGTGACAAAACGCCGCAGGCACGGAAATTACAACCGACCCCACGGAAGATACACACACCACCACTTTTACATACTGCTGTTTTGTATTATGCCAGCGAAATATTTACGTTTTTAGGATTTAATTTCTTTTATAAACTTTTAAGACAGCAAATTAGCTGAAACATTAGTACTTATGGAAAGAAAAGCATACTATAAGTACCTTTTGCTAATGTAAAGAAAAGCATAGTCTAGTACCTATTGCTAATTTAATTTAATTTCAATTCCGTTATTGTTAAGTACAAACAAAAATGTCATGTATGTATGTATGGATATGGTCTGAAATAGAAATATATATATTTTTATTTGAATTTAAGCATAGAGTCAAAATTATATCTGTCGAGAGATGTTCACTTTTGGACATAGCTAAATACCTATTAGTTAGGCGTTATAAGTCTGTCTTAGTTATTTTATCAATATATATAAAACTCTTCCGTTACTGACTGACTGACAGACAACGCAGAGCCGAAACTACTGGGCGTAGAACGCTGAAAATTGGCACGTGGGTTCCATGGGGAGTGTAGGTGAGCACTAAGAAAGGATTTCCCGAAATTCCCACGGGAACGGAAAAAAACGGGATTTTTGGGTTTACGAGAAATCTGCGCGGGAAAAACCGCGGGGCAGCCTCTAGTTTGTAAATAAGAAACATGTAAGTAAAGTTCTTTAATATTCCATGTGTAAACTATATTTACAAGCATTTTGTTGCGTAATATTTATATTTTTTGTAGGTTGGAATGGAACTACAACCCGGCACCTAAAACCAATTTTTCATTCTCCGCCCGAGGCAAGTATAAATAATTCAATTTGAAAACTGGTTATAAATTGCAAAAGGGCTATTTATCATGGAGGGTGGCGACTTGCCGTTGGTACACTTTTTTATTAATTGTCACAAAAGTTGATTAAGTTTGGTAAACAATATTATTAAAGATGGCGTATTACGTTACGGATGCATTATAAAAAAAAATAAGTTAAAAAAATCCTTGAGATTGATATAATTTTGTAATATTCTGAAAATTCAAGAAACAGAATATTCGGTGAGGAGTGTTTCTGTTTTTCAAGTATAACTTGTCGTCACTTTCGGTTCTGAGCTCGATAATAATACCACTCCGTACATTTGTAGTAATAACAATAATAACGTATCACTCTCATCTATAAAGTATACACTCACTTAAACACTCATGAATGATGTTTATGCTTTATTATTGTTAAGTTTCATTAAAATTCTTTCAGTGGTTTCTACGTAAATAGTAAAAAATATCCATACTTACAAACTTTTGCGTTTATAATAATTTAATTATTGAAACGACTCGTAAAAACTAAAATCTCAGCAAAATTTTAGATCACGTAGCAACAATCAACAAGTGCTTCAGACATGGCCGGGCAATCAGAACCCTACGTGACCCCGGCCTCAGACTAAGGTGTCCCTTGATAACATCGTCCAATACTAGAACAAGGAATAGTTTGCAGTAAAGTGACAGTTCCTGTGTGACCACCTTAGGGAGAAAAAAAATAGGGATGGGGTAAAAGTCAAAGTTTTTTTTATAGGCTGACATTTTAACAGTCAGTGTTTTGGAGGCTACTCGAGTTAATAATAATAATAATAACACATCACACTCAGAGCCCCTAACTAGGAAGAACCTGTATCTAGGGTGCCCGAAACACACACAGAGACGAACATCACACCCAGACCGGAAACAAACATCGATATTCATCATATCAATATTCGCCCCGCCCGGGAATCGAACCCGGGTGCACACGTTTACTCAGTCCACATCACTGCCAACTGAGCCACGGTGCAGTCAATTCAATTCAACGGCGCAGTTCCAACTAGGAAACGTCGTTCTCGAGTAAGATTATCTTGGCTCGAGCCGTCTATACTCTATTGAGCGTATTCTTCACTGTCTTGAAGTCTTAACTCGATTGTGTCCTTCAATATGGAGTGGAGAACGATTTTAAATTTCATTTTGATACTTTTGAGTACGAGCTCGAGCTACGACTCGACTGAGAATTTCAGTCCTAGTTAGTTGGATAAGACCCGTCGCACATTGGGCAAGGCGCGGCGATAACGAGGGGATAACTTAACTTGTTTCTGCTGACATTGACTGAACGGTAAAAACCTTCGGCAAATGTTGAGCTGGTGCCATTTCGCTACAGCTTAACTGACAGACAACTTGTTTAACTTTGCTTTTGTTATAGTTATACGAAAGCTAATTTGCTTGTGTTTTTTTGCTATACAATGTGTTTCTGACGGTAATAAATGGAAGGAGGCATTCAGCTCACCATACCTAACAACTTTCTCAAAGCAACATGGGTCGAAATCTGAAAACAAAAATCAGCTGTCCAGTAAATTGACCCCGTCAGCTGATAGAATCAATGTATGGAACAGCTGCTATTTATTTGAGATTTCGACCCATGTTGCTTTGGGAAGTTGTTGGTTACGGTGAGCAGAATCCCTCCTTTGATTTATTAACGCCTTGTCAGAAACGCCCAGTATTATTGTGTTCGTAACGTTGTGCTGTCTTAAATAAATGTTTTCTTTCCTTCAATTCTATGTCTCAAGGGTCAAAACATTTTTTTCTATATCTAAGAAAGGCGCGAATGCTTTTTACTCACCCCTGTGCCATAAAAGTAAGTGTAAGAGCATAGTTTGATTAGTTATGTACCTTCGCTGCACTTTGTCTTTTGTGAGAACTGGGCCTAACAAACATTTACAAAGGTAGGTAAAGTAAACTAACAACTTCTTCTAAAGTTCTTCACAAACCATAAAATACTCTGCAGTGGAGGTGTAGGTATGCAAAGAAAACTTAGTCAATATATCTTAGCAATGTTCATCCCTTGCGCCTATGGGGTACCTTTACCAATGACCAAAAGGTTCCTAGAGTCGTTATGTGTCTCAAATTCCAAAACCAAGCCTTTTTTGCTTCCGTGGAGCAGTAGACAATATTTTTTAGTGTGACCGTTCAATCCTATTTAAGCGTTAGAACCTACACGTTGGTATGAATATCGCTGTTGTTTCCGGGTTTTTGAGCTCTTGTGTCTTTTTCACTTGCATTCAATTATTGTTTTTCACGCAGAATAAATGTATATAATTTCTATTATTTATTTCTTTACAAGTAGTTAAAATTTGCCTTTGTTATCTAATAAAATTTAGGCGACCACAATGCAAAATTACATCCAAAAGAAAGATAGTTTCAAGTATTTGTGGGGTAGAAGTTTAAATTGATGGTTCCTCTATGACGTTTTATGTTCAATGGAGTACGCACTTGATGCATGACCTCAGCACGTAACGCTGACGTTGCAGAAAAATGAGGGGGCGAAATAATTTACGACTTTCTTTTTCTATTCGGCCAGTACGTTTGTTTTGTTTTACTAACAGCCTTGTTTAGTTTTTTTTTGTGTATTTTGAATTACGAGCGTATTGTAGCTCTTGTTTTCTGGAAGGAAATAATATTTTGTTTTACTTATAGGTTAGTAGGTATATCAGAAACTCTAACAGCAATCCATAGGTACTATTTAAAAAGAGAAAGTAAATCTGTCTGTCTTTATGTAACGCAGTCAAGTCTAAACTACTGAACCGATTAAAATAATATTTGGTACAAAGACAGTCAAGAGACTACAATTGCCTAGAAAGAAAAGGACATTTTGATAGACTCGTAAATTGATAGTAAGCCATTCAGTTAACTATTTCCGCTTAAACAAAGGTAATTTCAGTTACACGCCCAAAGAAAACAGCAATGGTTAAGGAGGTCGCTAATAATACAATTACAAGTCGATCGAATTTCGTAAATGAACTTGGCTATGAAAATTGAAAACAACTTAAATCAGTATAGAATACAAGGTATCTCTTATTAAAAATCTAGTAAACTACAGCACCTTTGATTGATTAAAAACATACTGGGTGTTTCTGACAAGGCGGTAATAAATCAATGGAGAGCTTCAGCTCACCATACTTAACAACTCTCCCAAAGCAACATGGCTTTCCCAAAACAAAAATCAGCTGTCTCGTACTACATTGACCCCGCTAGCTGATCGAACTAATGTATGGAACAGCGGTTTTTTTTTGTTGAGATTTCGACCAAAGTTTCTTTGGGAAAGAACCCTTCCTTTGACTTTTATTACAGACTTGTCAGAAACACCCAGTATATGTGTGTGTGTATGTTAAAGGTGTTGTATACTTATATATACTTATTGAATGAGGTGAGGAAGTTGAGGGTCGTCCCCCACGTGGCGCCAGGCAAGCGAATGAGACACCAAGAGTCCACAGAAGCACTCTATTATAACCCGTCAGTGCCCAAGAATGTCAAGTCAGCAAATCTTTCAGTAGCTTAATAAATTTCCATGTGTTTGCCCTGGAGCGCTGCGGCGTGATAGCGGTAATCCGAAGAATGCCACTTTTGGCATGGCTGAAGGGTTTTGTCTTTGAAAACTATTTTTTATTCTAGGTACTTTAATTTTGAAGGGTTGAAACTAAATTAAATTTAGAAAAAAATAATCCCTTAAGGTGGTGGTCTCTCTCGGTGGCCATTAGGGCATGAATACCGGAATCTCGGAATCTCGTAATATCGGAATCTCGGAAGAATTTTCCGATTTTTTCAATTCCGATATTGAAAAATCCAATATCGGAATCTCGTTACAAGACATTTATTTTTATTTGAGTTGTTTTAAGCGTTCTGCATGGCTACAATATAAAAAGTACCCTGTAAATTCGTCAATTCTTACTTCTTTTTAATCAGAAACATGCTTTCAAAGCAGTTCACTTAGGTGTTTGGTACTTTGTAGTTTCTGGTACAATTAATCTTTGAATGGTACTCACATAGTAAAAAAATAATAGATCAATAAAGTAATATTTTTCATTATAAAATTCACAAAACATTTATAATTCAAAAAAAAATTTTTTTGTTCTCATTTGTTGTATTAAAAACCTAGAAACAGATCATCTCAGCTTGATTGCTGACTTCACAAATCATGTTATTCGAATTAAATTAAATTGTATACAGTTACGATTTAAATATTAGATTTTTCAGTAATTTTTATTGAGTTTTTACAATTCCGATATTAATATCGGAATTCCGGTATTGAGAAAAAATGTCCGATATCAGTATCGGAATTGAAAACCTTCCGATATTACATGCCCTAGTGGCCATACCGAGAGAGACAGACAACCTTAAGCTTTTGAGATAATAATAACAAAGCACACTCAAGGCCCCCAAGTTATAAAGAACCTGTATCTAGAGTGCCCGAAACATATACGTAAACCTAACCTAAACACACACCTATACAGAGACGAACATTTTACCGTACACACCTATACAGAGACGAACATTTTACCTAGACCGGGGAAAACATCGATATTGTGCTTAACAATATTATTATGCGCCCCCGCCAGGAATCTAACCCGGTGCACACGCTTCTCAGTCCAAATCACTGCCAACTGAGCCACGGAGCAGCAAAATGTTATCTTTGTTGGCGAATCTAAAAATTAAATTAAAACAAACTTAATAGGTTTGTAGCAAGTATAATCAATATATATGTCACCGGAAAATAACAAGAACCGTAAATTTATAAATTTACTAGGAAATTTATAAACTTTCGTAGGATTCTAAACGAGTGATAAATTGTATTATTTTACGCCTACATTTTCGTAAATTGATAAACTTACTAAACTCACTCGTAAAATAATAAGTAACCAATAACCAAACGCCATGTATAATGAATTGAAATTTAACACAGAGCTACGAAAGTTTTAGCCATGACCAAAATGTTTTATTTTGGTAGAGTGAAATAGGGAATTTTAACCCCCTACTAGGTAGGTAGGTAGGTAGGTACCTAAAATACAAGGTTACTTTTTGATAAAATATGCTATTATCCCATAATAGCATATTATATCTGTCAACGTTATAGTGCGAAATACGTTAATGTGCTCTCTCCCGGGCACACTGTTTAGGTCAGTTAATGTGCGAAATTTTATGTGAAATATGGGGTATCTGGGGTCTCGCCGTTAAAGTGCGGAAAACAGAAAGCTCCTAACGAAAATTCAAATCTAGGGCAAAATTGTAGGTTAGGTTAGGTTTGGCTTGTGATCTTTAACCAGCGTAGCGAGCGAAGCGAGCGGAGCTTGGGTTACCTGTGTTAAACTGAAATCTAAGGCAACAATTTTTCGAACTTAACTTAGTCGTTAACTCTGTAGATTACCTAGGGATTTTGCAGATTACCTAGTTAATGTTGAGAACAACATTTTATTTCGAACTCTAACGGATTCAGCCAGTTAGTGCACTTTTACTGAATTTCGCACATAGCGGTCACATATTAACCTATAAACCTACTAAGTTTTTAGTACCAGTAAAAATACTTTTAGTGTGATCGAATTGTTTGGCAAGTCTGATTGTACGTAAGTCTATGGACGCAAGCATTTTCACTGTCAACATCGACCAATCAGAGAGCAGTGTGTTATTTTCCGTATTTCTAAAAGCGTAAAATTAAAAGCTCTTCTGTGATTGGTCGATCCGTTTAGAATCTTACGGATTGATATCCGTTAGTTTATAAATTTACTACGACGCGTCGAAAATTTATAAATTTGCGAAAAAGTGGGCGTAAAATAATTCAATTTATCTCTCGTTTAGAATCCTACGAAAGTTTATAAATTTCCTAGGAAATTTATAAACTTGCGAATCTTATTATTTTCCGGTGACATATATAAAACTCTTCCGTTACTGACCGACTGACTGACTGACTGACTGACTGACTGACTGACAGACAACGCAGAGCCGAAACTACTGGGCGTAGCGGGCTGAAATTTTGCATGTAGGTTCCTTAGGGAGTGTAGGTGAGCACTAAGAAGGGATTTCCTGAAATTCCCATGGGAACGGGACAAAACGGGAATTTTGTGTTTATGAGAAATCTGCGCGGGAAAATCCGCGGGACAGCCTCTAGTTCATTATAAATCTTGAAGATAACTTAAATCAAATATAATACTGCTCCATGGATCAGTTGGCAGTGATGTGGACTGAGTGAGCGTGAGCACCCGGGTTCGATTCCTGGGCGGGGAGAATATTGATATGATGAATATGGATGTTTGTTTCCGCTCTGGGTGTGATGTACGTCTCTGTGTGTGTTTCGGGCGCCCGAGATACAGGTTCTTCCTAGTTAGGGGCTCTGAGTGTGATGTGTTAATATTATTATTATATTATCATACAACACTTTAACAGTAAAAAGAGCTTATTTTACGAGCGATAATGATAACAAAACTAGATCACGATTAACGTCTCACAAAAAAAAAACCAGGTGCCTTTACCACTATTCAAATTAACCCCACACTTCACAAGGGGTCCGATTTCAGTGTTCAATAGAGCTCGATCAATCAGACGCTTGTCAACAATCAGTCTTTGGACAAAGAAGGTAATAGGTTTACGCATCACCGACCAAATTTAAGGGTTAAAATGTTTTATCGTGTTGAGGGTAGTTTTGAAAGGGTGTTTGTTTGAAAATATTATAATAACGAATCACACTCAAAGCCCTTAGCTACGTAGAACCTGAATCTTAGGGTGCCCGAAGAACATACGAAGTCATACACATATATGTACTCCTGGTGGTCTCATTCAGCGTAACACTTTTCTCTAAAGTCTCGTGCGCGCTAGACTGTAATACCAAAAAAACAAGAGTTGTTTTTCAATAAAAACCGGAAGATCGAGACCATGACTGTTACCAAGCACAGAAAACAAAAATTTATCTCTGGTTAAGGATGAATCTAAAATAGCGTGGAAAAGCTCGATTACTCTTGTTTCTTGTTTGCAATGTAAGTTTTATTGACAATATTAAAAATAAAATTCTACCCATTTTGCTACCAGAAATATATATTTTTTTAGTTTTCGATTTCTGTTAAAACTAGTACTCAAGTCAAGTAAAGTGCGATGCGAAACTTAGATAAACGAATTATATTTCACAGTTGCAAATTAGATCATCATTCAAAATTATACGATCAATCTTTGTCAAATCTGGTCGTTAAGGATCATCTATTGTAGTGTTGATGCAAAATAGTGTCGATCCGGTCTTTATTGTACGTTGTCTCTTTCTTTCTTATGTCTATTTATAAAGAGAGCACTATTTCGGGTTCTTCTTATTCTTACATTAGGCACAGAGTATATAAAACTTAACCTTAGAAGTTTGAGAGTTAAGACGTTCCTGAAGTAGCTTACTTGTTTCTTGAGATTCATTGGAGCTATCCATGAGACAGCTCATCAGCAAACTGCAGGATGAGGCCTGGAAGCTCCTTTGCTTCATTCAATGCCTTCCGTTATCATCTGAGCCAAGAATTATATATCATAGACATATTGTATACCACACACAACACCGAAAAACAGATAAAATACTAAACAAAGCTATGTCCTGCCTGTGTTTGTGAAACGGCTTTATCAAAGATTATCTTTGTGCATAATAGGTTACAAGTTTTTCATTTGTTATCGATTGAAGCTAAAAAAGTCAGAACAAATCAAGTAAAACGAGCATCTACTTACTTATAATGGTTTAAAAAAAACCTCTAAAAATGGGCATTCAACCAACAATACCGTAGCAACTGTCAAGACACTTTGTTAATTTCATTGTGAACCGCCGACCGACCGTGAAATGATATGTTTCACTACAAACAAATTGCATTCATTCACCATTTTGATGAATTACATGCATAAGTAACCGCTCTATCAAGGGATTCAAGCGATCTTTTGTCATCAGCTAATGTATCAAAACGTGTTTTAAGTACGAGCTGACTTACGTTACAAGATATGTTTCCTTATTATTATTACTTACTTTTGCCCAATCTCCGCTGAGGAGAAAAGGGCCGAAACAAATCGCCGCCACACTCGACGGTCTTGAGCAATATCGCAGACTTCCTCCCAGGTTCTCTGCGCTGTGCTATTTTGAATCTAAAGAATTTTCTATTAAATTTTTATCATAGACAATTCTTATTTTGAAAGCTCAGACTACCTATGATGACATTCTTATTCATCTCAGGATCGCTCCAGAAGGGGTCGGGGTGTGAAGGGCGGGGGCCCGACATACTCATCTAACGGTCCCGAGATGGGCGGCGGCACAGCTTGTGGCACTGTGCCGCCGCAGCTCCAAAGGCGAGCCGGAGAGGTAACAACATGCCCTCCCCGAGCACAAAGCTGACAGCAGATGAGCGTGGGAAGAACTTCGGACGCCAATAATTTTTCGGGGTCCTTCCCAAAAGACGGCTACCGATGGGTTTTAGTTGGTGCGAGCCCCACATACCCCCGACGCTCCCCCGTGCGTCGGGAAATGCGATAGGCATTTCCCCCCGTTACAAAAAAAATAGGATCGCTCCACAAAGTAGTTTAGTAGTGTATTTTTAGTTATAGTATTTTTCCTTTACCTAACATACTTTATGTCATGTTTGTAGTCTGAGGTCTAACCATGGAACATTATACTTCTCCTGCTACTCTCTTCCGACCAAATGACTGACACAAGCCTACGTCATCACGCTGGGATGAGCGAGAAGGAAATAACAATTAACACGCGTGAGACAAGGAGGCGACAAGTCACGTTGGTGATGTAGGCTTGTGTCACTCTGGGAAGAGAAGACTTTTTTTAGAATTTGAAGTCCCCGCTAAAAAAAAGTAACGTAGAGCAGAGCTGAGGGGCTATTACGGCCGCTTTTGCAATATTGCTTTGCGTCCTCTTTGCGTTTTTTTTTTTTGTATTGACTTTGACACTCTAGAGGACGAAAGCAATATTGCAAATGTGGCCGTAATAGGCCCTCTGGAACTAGAACAAAATCATTTGTTCAAGTTGTCAACGACGATATTTTCAAAATGGCAGATATCGCCTGTCGCAGTGACAGTGCCGGAAGTGGCGAGGCAAAATGGCCGCCGCCGCCGCTGCGACCAACTTCCGGCCGTCGAGTGTTCCCATTTCAAAAGCTGTTCATTGTGGTCTGCGGTAGCTTTGATGTGCTGCTTGAGTGCTAATCGGTTTCTTTCTTTTGATGACTGTTGTGATGTAGTGTATTTGTGATACTTAAAGTGGGTAGGTAACAAAAATACTTTTTTTTGTCACTGTGAAAGTGTTTGAAATTGCACAAAGCCTTCAATACTCTTTTATGATCACAAATTTGATACAACTTCATCGCATAATATATTATGTACTTATTATCAACTTGGTATTTGTTTCCTCATCTCTCTGTCTGTCTGTGTGTAACTCAATCACTCTAAAACTACTGAATTAATGTGGCTGATAATTATGTAGTAGTTTGAAAGAAAATTGCACTGTCAAAGCATTAGGGCGTACGATATCAATATATATAAAACTCTAACGTTACTGACTGACTGACTGACTGACTGACTGACTGACTGACTGACTGACTGACTGACTGACTGACTGACTGACTGACTGACTGACTGACTGACTGACTGACTGACTGACTGACTGACTGACTGACTGACTGACTGACTGACAGACAACGCAGAGCCGAAACTACTGGGCGTAGCGGGCTGAAATTTTGCGTGTAGGTTCCTTAGGGAGTGTAGGTGAGCACAAAGAAGGGATTTCCCGAAATTCCCACGGGAACGGGAAAAAACGGGAATTTTGTGTTTATGAGAAATCTGCGCGGGAAAAACCGCGGGGCAGCCTCTAGTTAATTTTATAAATAAGACAAGGTATTGCCTATTCAACTAAGTTCTCACTTATCGTTCATTTGTCATCAACCACCAGACAGAGCTATCTTTTGTCAACAAAAACAAAAGCTAACCAGCCAATTTATACAACCAACATCTTCCACAGTGGAAGCACCAAGCTTGCACATATCTCTTTTTTCGTTTAATTTTCCCCCAGACAGTGTTAAGACGAACATTTGTGTCCACGCCGCGACGACCGTTTACTGTACGACTGTGGAGAAAGATTTTTGGATATGGTATAAATTCTATGTAGCTGGAAAAGATATTAATTAACTTTCTAAAGTTAATACTGTCCAACGCCTATGTAGGCCTCTCACAGATTGCCTTGTTTGACAAGACATTTTTTTTTGCCATAATCGCCAGTTTTGGCAGGCGGCAGGCGGGTTGGTGATCGCAGTATGGTTCTTCAAGTTTTCGAGGATTGAATGAATGAATGAATGAATATACACTTTATTGACAATATTGTAGGACAAATTGTTAAATATTATTTAACAATTTGTATAAAAGTAAAGTGACAATAGGCAACCTATTTCGAGTTTCCTTACTCGTCTTTTACGACATACATGGGGGGAATATTTTCATTGATATAAATAATTTTTATTAAATGCGGTAACTCACGGTATGGCGCGAAATTAAAATTTTTTCGCGTTTTTTATTTATTATGGCGAAAGTATACATTTTTAATAAAGTTTAAATGAATTCGCGTATGTAAAAAACCATCTCTTAGGACATAAAGGCCAAAAATCAAGTTAAGTCCTTTATTAAAAATGAATACTTTCGCCATAATAAATAAAAAACGCGAAAAAAATTAAATTTCGCGCCATTCCGAGGGTTAGAATTTAATAAAGAAGACACATGAGCCCAATACCTACTACAAAAACATTACCTATCCAGATGATATACATATAATTGGGATAGTGTTTTAGCACTGTCCAACTAGCTGCAAGAAAAAGTTATTTAATTTATATTTCCCTCTAACAAATAAAAAAAAAAACAGAAGACTTACAAAAACCAGAAAGACAAAACAGCACGTACCACATCCAGTAACCACAATATATATTTTTAATCGACGGTAAACAATTCAACACACTCGCTCTCGCTACAGCAACAATATCCCCGGTTCTTCATTACTGGCATCACGGTCGTAAGTTTGCGGCCGCCCTTATATCTCAGTCGTTGCGGACAGCCTAATTGCTTATTAGGGGCTGGATAGCAGCAGTGTATGTCGCCATTGCTTGCATTTGTAGAGCTAGATGTCTTGTTTGCTGAATTTTTTGGGTTAGATAGAATCTGTTGGGTTTTGCTTACTGGGTTTTGAGAATTTCAAATACAAATACTTTCAAAAGTATTAATTGTTCTTTAGTTAAAACATAATTTGAACATAATTATAAATCAAAAAAATATTTATTCAATATAGGATACAAGATATCACTTATTGAAAGTCAATTAGACTACATCTAATCTAATTGCTATTGATATGTACCTTATTTGGTAAAGTATCCTATACTGTGAGAGGTGAGGTAGTTCAGGGTGCCCCCAATTGGCTCAGGCAAACAAATATTTGCTTTGCCTTACGACAATAGTCGCCTGGAGACGCCCCCAAACGAGACCTCATCTTTCAAATGATTCTACTCCCTTTCGCAATGATTTTACAGCGTAGAGAAGAAAGGGGTAACGAACTCTACTTTACAATTTATCTCTCTTTTTTTTAATTCTTATCTATTCTATTCTAAACGTATCACATATTGCATGAAGCGATGTAGTTTAAGTTCGTCGTTCATGCGGCTTCAGTGAAGCAAATGAAACAATTAAAAAAAAAAACACAATTTAAATCATAGATAAACAAGAGTTAAAGTAATTTTCTGCCAACTTATATTGTAAGGCAGTACAAAGTTTGCCGTGTCAACAAGAAAAGTATAAATACTTCCCTTAAAATCTGCATCAATTACCAAAATAAATAGCCCAGTTGTATCCGGGCTGGTGGCGCGAACGTTTTGGCGAAGTCCCGCGTTAATTTCACATGATTGATTATACGCGACCCTAATGAGCTTAGCCTGTCTTGATGGTATGCCCCAAGGCAAGAGTGAGAGGCGATAGAGCGATATCTATAAGGTCAGATTAGTGTTGAGTTGATAGAATATTTCGAGGTCTTTCTTTCGTGTCTTGTCTTCTTTTTCTCATCTAACATAAATACAATCGATAGTCATCCACTGTTGGATACAGACTTTTCTTTTAGATTTTCAAAAGGACATATTTTAAGTTTTGCCTTAAATTCCAATCTAGGGCTAGGCAGGCTGATGTGCAACTGCAGAAAGGTTCTTCAAGTTTTTAAAAGGCGACTAAGAGACTACTTAGCAACTCTGTAAAACTCGAATTGCCATACTGTGACCGCGAACCCGCTTGCCAAGCGAGGCAATATTGGCAAACCCCCTCATAAAAATGGTCCTTGAAGCGATCTCTGGTCTCGGGTAATGCGGCTCGGGTGTGATAAATTTCGAAGATTACAAGAAGAAGGAGAAGATTTTACAAGGTGGTCAGACGACCGGGCCTTTAGTCTCATCGCGCAAAACGTAACTATCGAATAAAAGTAGAAACAGTACGTTAATCGCAAGAAAATACACATTTGGTAGTCTCGTAATCAATTTTGCTATAACTATAGCAGTAGTATCGCAACAGATTGGAATTGACCAAAATAGGAAGTCTGCTCCATAATAAGATAATGTTATGATTAAGTTCGACTGACATTATATATGTCAATAATGATTGATATTAAGTGACAGTTGCACTACGCCCGTTCCAATTTCGTCTAATAAAACAGGATTCACTATTTAGGTAAAAAAATCCCAGATTATTCTATAGCTTGCTATTCATATTCTATTGCTATACTATAATAATCTATCAAAGTTACGAGACTCGCAATTTTTGACACAATCGTAATAGAGTAATAGTAGAATAATAATAGAATAGAAGTAGAATCGTAAGTTTAAGAGACAAGAGTCCCTGGTGAAGGCTGCGGGAGTACAATGAATGAGGGTCGCTCAAGACCGGTCGTTGTGGCGTTCTTTGAGGGAGGCCTATGTCCAGCAGACGACGTCTTTCGGCTGACACGATGATGATGATGATATTTGTTAAACTTTTCTTTGCAACAGCAGATCCCGCTACCTCTCAAGCCTTAGGTCGTAACCAACTATGAGTTATGATCGCTTTTCCCCACAATAAGTGCATAAATAGGGCCCGGGGTGACGTGGACGCATAAATCATGAGACGCCATCCATCATAGCTTAAGGTGGCAACGGCGATCGCCCAAATTATTAAAGCTTGTGTCGATTCATGCTACTGAATGGAAGGTAAATGGTTTGTTTGGAGATGCTTGAGTATAAGGAAAGTGGAGATAGCGTGTTTTGTATTGAATATTTGTTTGGTTTTTGGTGCTTGTAGCGGTTATGTTAAGAGGCTACCGTTTTTAAATCGACTTCAAAAAAGAGGTTATCAGTCTGACCTGGGGGTCAAGTTTCTTAACTAAATTCGATCGACTTGTGATTGTATTGTTAGCGACTTCGTTAACCATTGCTGTTTTATTTGTGCTTGTTACAGAAATTGTCTTAGTTAAAGCGGCAATGGTTAACGAAGTCGCTAACAAGACAATTACAAGTCGATCGAATTTAGTTAAGAGAATTACCTCCCTGTATGTATGTATGTCCGTGATTATCTTGAGTTTGACTGAACCGATCTTGATGCGGTTTTCACAAAAGTATTTGTTACATTCAGAAGAAGGTTTTTTTTTACACATCTCACATTTAGAGCACCCCTCCAAATAGGAAAACTCTGTATCTGGGGTACCCGAAACAAACACAGAGACGAACATTACACCCAGACCGGAAACAAACATCGATATTCATTATATCAATATTCGCCTCGCCCGGGAATCGAACCCAGGTGCACTCGCTTCTGCCAACTGAGCCACGAAGCAGTCAAGTAAGTACCGCTTTATGTACCTATTTAAACGACTACGGAAACGGGCGACTACGGGCGTTCTCAGTTTTATGTATGTGTAAAAATATTGAAAGCGCGTCTCTTTTTAGAATTTACATTACGAAAATACGTTGCCTATAATTTTGTAAAACACAATGTTCACAACAAAAGTTCTGTTCCAAGGTAAATTGTCGGATACAGAGCGGCAGTATAAAAGTCGCGTAATGGCCTGGCAAAAGGTTTCGTTTTTCGAGCCAAATTAGTATTATCTTAAGAACAATCTGAAAAGGACACAACATATGACATAGTATTGCATTTTCCGCTTTATATTTTTCTAGAGTGGCTGAGCTCTATATCTAAGGGACAGTCTAGAAACTAGACAGATAGAGGAAGCTTTACTAACTTGCCTATTAGGAAGATTATAATACATGGTTACTTTTTCATCATACCGGAAAATTTAACATAGTTAGTATAGTACTTAGACAGAACTTATTCCTTATAGAAACGATTGAAAAATATGCTACCGCGCTCACTTGAAGTAAATATTGATGTACAGTACACTATTAGAGCAATTAACTACAGTGGCTTTGCTAGTGATAGAAGAGACAAGGGGTGAGGGGACATAGACGTTTGCCAGCGCAGGTATTTTCTATAATTTTTTTGAACCAGCGCAAACGAGCGCTTGTTGCCAGCTTAAAAGCCCTTTAAAGCCTTAAAAGAAAGTTTTTTTACAGTTCCTACAAGTTCCTACCTTAAAACTGTAGGAACGGTAGAAACTGCAAGCAAGTTAACAAGACTAAAATAACATAGAATTTCAAGAAATTTTAAAGAGCCCCATCCTGAAACTCCAAGCGAGCGTATCTGACACTTTCAACAATTGAAACCCATTCAGGTTTCAACTGAAGACGTCTCGCAAGCCAACGTGAACTTAGTGGCTGCATTCTGGGCATGACACGAGGGGCGTGTAGATTTAACAACTTGCATCTTGCTTCGGGAAGACTTGTCAAGGATATAGTAAGCCGGATAAGTTTGCGTTTCTACTAAGATGCGTTGTGCGAGGAATGTGTTTTAAACAAATTAAATAATAACTTCATTAAACTAGCAATTAGTGAATAAAGTGTGTGATTTCATTGGGTTCTTAAAAATACTATTCCTCGCTCGTTACGCCTTTTTCAGAACTATAAATTCTTATGTACTAAGCACTGGGTTCAAAAATTTCTTAGTTAAATTCTAGAATTGACTGTTCTGATTTAATTTCTGGCCTTGATTTCAATGTTAAAATTTGTTCACGAGTACCACGGTTGTTCCAACTGAATGTATTGTATTTAATAATAAATAATTCGGATGTTTCTCTACTCATTAATAGTTTTTAGTAACCTTTAGGCATGTTAAGTTTTTTTGTTAGTGGAATTGCGCTCCACCTTACCTACTCTGCTTTGTATTGTATCTGCTGTGTTCGCATGTTTGGGATCGTAGTTAGCTCGAAACTAATTTAATAATGTGAATTTTAATGTCTTTGTCTACGATCTGTTTTGTGAACCTAAAATAAATAAATAATCAGGCATTCATGCGATTCTTAATATTTGTACCTTAAACTGTTTAATGTACTTTGTATCATGTGTTTTCTACTGTATTCAATAAAGTTTATAATATCCTATTCTAATCATGAACATTCCCTGGACATGATCGGTCATATTAACTTTTCACGTCTTTTAAAACTGCTTTTAATTGAAGGAATCAAACTTGCTTCTCATGCATGTGTAATTTTACATTCTTACACGTGGTATTTTAGCTCGTTTCACCTTTTCTTATCATTTTTCAAACTCATGTCAGTTGTCTTACAAAGACTAGCAAATGCACAAATTTATGATCCTATGAAGATAACAGATTTAGCTAAAAGCTGCAATAAAAACCTCCGGATTTCCAGGGTCATGTCCTTTGAAGAGGTTATAAAACTATAATAGCACTTTGAGTCCATTGAGTATTCCCGCCGTGTACTCGTTTCCCGCTTTTGTTTAACTTTTGTTTTTAAAACGTTGTATTATCTGCAGCTGTGTGTATGTTGTTATACATTAGCATACCTGTAAAAGTATTCTTTTGTTTTACAATTTCTATTTACTATTTTAAACAAACCTTTTTTGTTTCTATAACAATGTAGATTTAAATCCATCGTACTTTCCTTTAGCAAAGAAAACGATGGCTTTTATCATGAAATCCAAAATAAAATAATTTAACTCCCGAATATACTTAAAATATTAAAAATAGCTAATAATAATTATTTAAACAGGTTTTCATTAAATTCAACAGAACAAGCTTGCTTACTGAATGCGAGCGTTCATGTAAATGTTCATGAGTGATTTTTTTTAGTTAGAGAATTGACTCCCAGTGTCGTTCTGACGGTGACGTACGTCAAGACGTCGGCGTCGAGTTCTTATAATATGCCTAGAACAGATTTAACCTTTTTCCAACACAAATAATGTCATGTTACCTTACGTGTAAATTGAACAATAGAAACGAAAATATCAAGAAAATCTCATGCTGTCGCCCTCTAACCGCAACCATGGAACAGAGAGAAAGCTAATTTTTGATGAAATTTGTGTTTCGGTGGAAAACGTTTTCTTTACCTAAATCTTAGCAAATTACACGGATTTTGATGTCCATCGCTTCAGAATTAAATAATCTAGGTTTATACGTTTTCCTTTTTTTTTAAATAAGCATGAGTTTTGTAAAAAAAACAACATTATCCGACCAATTTTTAAACAAAATCTCTGTATTTCACGAGCCTTTAAGTCTGAATCTATAGTTTTTATAGTGTTATAACATACTAAATTTTCATGGCGATTGGATAATAATTAGTTGGGGAAAATCGTTTTCTCTTTTTTTATGGACGCGTTCGGAGTATACACGGTCCACTTAATACAATTTGACACTTAACGCCACAACGCGCGCTAAGTACGCTTGCTGTCGAAGCCTCAAAAGGCGCCGTAGTCTATTTAAATAAAATAATCCCTTTTAAATCTATTGTTTTACCAAGTCAAGCCTGGCATCCGTCGTGTGGTCGGCTTATTACCAACCTTGCCTCTAGCGGCGGGCGGCGGCGGCGGCGTGACAAAGGCCAAGCGGCGTCACCGGCTTCCCTTTGATCTTCACTCACTGATGAATGATAGAGTATTTGGTACAGAATATGCATTTCCTTTGTTTGATTTGTTACAAAAATGTTTTTAGTTTTAAATGTTCCCGGTTACGCAATTGTGTGTTATTAAGTAAGTGTCTATTAAAGTATCTCGTAATGTTTTGAAATAAACATAACCATGATTATATTGGTTTAATAAAATAACTATTTTAATTTTTTTTTTATTACCATCTTAACAAGACACATTTTGAAAAACCGGGAATGGATTTTGAATATACTAAAGTCACACTTCTTAAAAAAAATATTTAGTAGTCTTATATGCATCCTCTTCGGTACAGTGGTGACACGACGGGGCGTTACGCTTCCGGCAATTGCAAAAAAGCTCTTTTTATTTAAGCGCAAGACCATAGACAAAAGTGTTACTATGAACGAGACCGCCTTTTTACGATGTCCAAAGATGTAGGTATAAATAGTCTGTTTAAATCAAAGGATATTCTTATTTCGGCGCCCTGTTGTTTGCCGTGGTTGCAGCGTGAAATGAGCTCTGATGGCTGATGACTACTAAGCGAGATGACGGGGCCACTGTTACGGAATTTAATGTTTTTTGGTCCAGTAATGTGAGACTTGTTAACGGGTTGGATGGTTTAGACATTCTAGCTTTTTGTTTTAATTTTAGTTACTACCGTAGCTTACTTTTTACGTTAACAGAATGAAAACCTTGTTTTTCCAAAAACAAAAAGACATTGTGTGATCGTTATCAATAGTCTTTCTGAGACGACCCTTCTGTACCATCTAGGCTAAGATCAACCATCTGATATAGTAAAAGAATAATTTTATTTATGATTACTTATCAAATAAATTTAAGACAATAATACTTAGTTTTATATGTAAAAGGGCACTTTTTTTGCTTTCAGCCTTCTAACTAAAAACCCAGTGACAAACCTAGCATAGGCTTTAATTAAGTATCCTAACTAAAACGACATAAAAGATAATCAAACAACAAGAGCATCTCTACTAAACTTAATCCCATCACTTGAAAAGCTCACCTCGAGGCCTAAGTGTCGAATAAAACAGTATTACTACATATCCATTGAACAAGTCCCCGAGGTCTATCGGGAGGTCCGATCAGATAAATCACGACAGGACACCGGCTCGGCTAGCACCCGGGGTTTGGGAAACGCACAGTCATCTGGGATTTGGGAGACTTAGGTAGAGCTGTTTCTCTTTAACTAAAGTGAACAGAGAGATGAAGATGATTTATGTGAACTGTGGAGTATTTAATTTTGATGAACTCTAATATACTCTGGATATTATGTTTGATGAATATGGATGTAATGAATGTCGACATCTGCAAGATCAGAATACAATAATTCGATTAATACTACTACATAAAACCTATAATTAGCATTTAAACAAAAGTATACTTATCACGCCATTGAAACTAACTGTTAGGAATTGAAACGAACTTTCTTCCACAGCCTTAAAAGTCCAACCAAGTGCCGAATGAAAATATCCAGCAACACTTAACCAATTTCCAATTCATAGCCGAGAGTTTAGCCGAGTCACCTTTGATCTATATTTACCTAGACGATGTTATAATGTTACGATATGACGGAGCGAGGATAATGGAATAGGCTTACGTGTGATTTATCATGAGGCTCGTTGGAGCACGAGATTGATTTTAGAATGATTGTTTGACTTAATGGGTTTAGGAAAAAAGGATCGTGATTGGTAAATGTTTAATGATAACTTAAGTTATTATTAAACATAACTTAGTTCGAAAAAGTAATTGGGTAGTTGAAAACTTTAACATAGGTCAAGATCAAGACGTAGTGGCGATTTGTAGGGGAGGCCTTTCTCCAGAAGTGGACGTCTTTCGGCTGAATGGTGGTGATGTTGATGATGATGATTAACATAGGTTTAGAATACAAAACAAAGAAATTCTTATCAACAAGTGATTCAGACAAGCTTACTTATCTGTCTTATTATTCAACAGAACAAATTCGGAGAAAGAACAATGTTAAAAAAAGTATGACTGTTCCCTATCGAGCGTATCTCTTAAAAAACATTTCTTACAATAGCTTCACTAAGAAGATTATGGAAATTGCCATGACAAAGTTGTTTCACCTCTGTAAATAATGAAAATGCATTTTTTGCCCTCATAAACGCAGCCGGTGGTCCAACTATATTTGGATAAAGTGGGATGTTTTAAGTGAAAAGTAAACTGACGTCTCTACCTGAGAAGCTCACCTTACGCAAGTTGCTTCCCGGAAAGAAATAGATATTGTCAGAACCATTAAAAAGCAAACAAAAAGGCTAAAGCTTATTAATCCACCAGAAGGAAAGATTAGTGTCCCTCAGTTATTCGAAAAAGTCATAATACAAATAACCGGTGACAATGACATAAAACTGATAGCACTCAACGGGCGGGCTTTACAAATAAGCCATAAAAACGTCAGCGTACTAAATAAATTACAGCGACGTCGACCTCATAAATTATAACTCCACAAACGAAACGACATGACCCACATTAAACTTTCAAAGAGAAAAACTCAATAGCAACCAAGACACCCACGCGCAAAGAAAATAAGAAACAAGCTCGGATGATGCTCAAACTGAATTATTACTGAGCCACCGTTTACTCGCTTCGCAGCTATTCAATTTTCCCGGCTATGCATCTCTGTCGCCGCATCGCGAACGCTTTTGACTATGCACTGCATATTTTATATCACGCTTTCATCAAAGGGAAGCGCCCTGGTAATTTTTCGTGAGAGCAAGCGAGAGGGAAGGCGCCAAGCAGGGTGTCAAACGGTGGCGGTGGGGATAAGACGCAAAGCTCCCGCAAAGTACACAGAATGCAAAAATGGCGCGGCGACGAGTGACAAAGTGACGGAGGGGAGGTGGTGCGGTGGGGGGGACGTCACACACGTTTCCACTCCGCCTCGTCAGTTCCGCGGCAGCCGTCGAGCAAGTATCACGTCTGTCATGAGCAACAATCGCGAGTGTGACATGCAGTGCTAGCATCTGGATTACATTCTGTGAAGTGATCATTAATTTGTGTTGACAAGTTGTTAAACTGGATAAGGATATCGGATACTGGGGCACTATGCTCACCTCAAGCAACCAGTACTTGAGGCCGGATTACCTGTCGCCGTTGCCGACAACCGTAAGTTTCAAACTGAAATCTTATTTGATGAAGTTGCGCGGATTTGAATCTTTCTATAGCACTCTCAAGTAGGTAGAGGTAAATTTAATTCCGCTAGTATTTTTATGTTTTCTTACCTTTCCGAATTATTGCGAAATATTGTTTTTGGTAAATCTTAAACATTGCATGTTTTTCCATTTGTAAAATTGAGGATCCAATTATAAATTGAAAAAATTTATATCTCAAAACCATTAGACATGCCAAACGTAAATTAGCGCAAATTCTCAAATCTCAATTACAAAATTACACCCAGCGCCACTGCCTCGTTATAAAACAAGTGAACATTCATGAATAACTCATGTTTATCGCTATCTGTGGCTTAGCAGCAAAAATTAGATCTTTATCACCAACTATAAGCCATTATTAACTTTCTAGATCAAAATTTATTACAACCATTAGCGCATGATTTATTGATACAGTCGAGGCTGGCTCTTGTAGATTGTATCTATAAGATTGTTATGAAACTTGCTTTGCTACCCCTTTTTGTTCAATGAAACGACTTGGTTATGGGCGAGGTAGGCGAGCTTCATTTCAAGATTGTAGTTCTTTTTAAGATGTAGATTATAGAAATTATAGTTTAGGCTCTTGCATTGAATTAAATATTTCAATATTGAAGTAGATGCACAACACAAATAAGAAATGGTTCTAAATAGCCTCAAAAAAAAAAAAAAAACATTTCGGATGGTAGACTTTTAAAGATTTCAAGATTCTTCAAAATCTCAATTGCAAAGCTTAATTAAGACCTAACTGGATACCAATTAGAAATTTTTAACTTAAACTAATGTTTACAATATGAAAACCGCAAAAACTCATAAAAGCCTCCGCCCGCTGAAACTGTAGCTCTGTTTGTCAGCCCTTGACAAGCGACAAACGGCGTTACTCGAGGCGCACCGCAAATTCAGCGGCACAAATTGCCCTTTTCACTACGAGATTACATCATGCGGGAGCAGAGTGAAATGTCAAGCCGAGCCGACGGGTGCCAGGCGCGCGGATAATAGCGCGTCGGCCGCGTGATTGGACCCCGCCGCGCGCCCCCGCTCCCTTTGTGCGCCCGTCACTGCCACAACCTCGACCCCGACGTTTCATTCCATAAACTGACAGCAGCCTCTCTTTGTTGCAGCTCGACGCGAAAAAGAGCCCGCTGGCGCTTCTGGCGCAGACCTGCAGCGCCATCGGCTCCGATACGCCGAACCCGAAACTCATTTCCGCGGCTGAAAAGGCCAGCTCCAAAAAGTATTCGGACGAAAAACCCGCTGTTCATTCACCTGTCGACAACAAACCGAGTTTCAAGCCTTACGAATCGTGCCTCACGTCGAGAGAAAAAACAAGAACACCAGAAGATAGGTCGTCCGCTCATGCTAAAACGCCTTTGTCATCGAAGGGTAGTACGACACCGGTGCAGGCGCGTTGTGGAAGCAATCAAAGCTCATCGTCTCAGAGGACATCGCCACCACACAGAAAGACACCTTCAGAAAAATCTGAGGAGAGGTCTAGTCCCGCTCATGGGTCTCCTGCCCCAAAATCAAATTCAGACTCGAATAGTAGTTCTAATGCAAAGTTACCTTTCACACCTACGACCCTAACCTCAAGTGCCGATACCAAAGAATCAAGCTTCAAGCCAAGTGTGCCCGTGACGTCGTCCGCCTTCCTCGGCGGCCTCTCTCATGGCGGCTTTCCGCTGCCCGTCGATCTGATGACGAGCAGTCTAATGGCCGCTCAACATCATGCCCTTAAAAATGGACTTAACCCTTACCTAATGTACGCGAGAATGAAGGCTCCAGGAAGTGAAATGGGTGTCTGTCGAGATCCCTACTGTACCGGTTGTTCATTAAGTTCACACATGTTCAAATCCTCCGCGTGTCCTGCTGGATGCAATCAGTGTGATCACGCCAAGTCGCCTTTTCCGATACCTAGTGGTCATCCAGCGGCTGCGGCTTACGCTCACGCCCAATTAGCAGCGCTCGCCGCTGCTTCTCAACTGCCTTACGTGTGCAGCTGGATGGCAGGTGACTCCGCATACTGTGGAAAGAGATTTCCGACTTCTGAGGAGTTGCTACAGCATTTGAGGTCGCACACGGCTAGTGGCGAGTCCAGCCCGAGCCTGTCGATGCTAAACGCTACGCATCCTCTTCTACAGCGAACTTATCCTACACCACCACTGTCACCGCTGACGCCACGCTTCCATCCTTATAGCAAGCCATCGCACATGATGTCGTCACCACCGCTACCTTTCCCGATGCCTCCACATCCATCTCTTGCTGCGTACTTCCCGCCGTACTCCCTATTCGGGCCGCGGGCTCTGCACCCGTGAGGACCGTCGGCGCTCCACACATTGAAGAAGGGGGGCGCCGATCGCTAACACCCGAATAGACATTCGAAACCGAGGCATGTAATTATAATAATAGTTTACCTCGGGTTCTAGTCGCTCATATCATGACGGACGCGCCCGGCGGGGCGGAGACAGCTGTGATCTCTTTGTAATGTTCATTTTAGTGCTCTGTGAACTTAGCAACACCTGTTATGAAGTAGTCTTGTTCGACGCTACTTTGTCTTAAATAAAACACATTGTTGCCTCCGGATTGTAAAATTTTACAGCTCTACACTGCTACAATGTTGAGCATCTAAACCTGTATAATTTTACGGCGCCGCGGTTATGTCTCAATCGCAAAATGAATGCTACCATCGAAAGTACCAATTATGGGAAACGTTTCATTATGCCTAGATTTTGCATTTTAGAAAGCTGGCGCAATGAGTTTACTATTTGAATTGATATTTGGAGCAGGTAAGGAACACTTACTTTAAATACCTGGATTTGTGCCAGTAAGCACTCATTGTTAACTTAAGTGCAATGCATCAAGTAAGCTATCATTTTCATAGCAGGTATTGTTAAGAGTAGAGAATTCTCTATTATTTACGGCATGATCACTGTTCTAAGGCATGATTGTGTTAAGTTTTGTTATGCTTAATCCGTCCGCATTTTGTGCGGATTTATCTCTAGTTAGAATAACTAAATTTTCTGTACCAAATCTGTAGATTATAAATGACTAAGCATAATTCTATAATTTAGGTTGTTTTAAATGTATTAGTGAGGATTGTTATATTGCGTTTGTATTCAAATTGTGGTTTACATGATTCTTTCATTATCATATTTAATGTTAATTAGGAGCGCCTGATTGCTATCGTGCTTGTTAAAAGCCAGACTGCGAAGGCGATATTTTTTTGTTAATGTGATTATTTTTTATTAAAAAAGATCTGTACGATAAAATCTTGAGGGTTGTTCCTGTTTCGACCCACGGACTTTCTACCCACGATTATTTTTTCCGTTTTCAACCCATTTGTATGCCTGTTTCAACCCACAATCAACCCAACATAAAATAATCATTATTTTTGTCCGTTTTCTACCCATTCATAGTACTGTTTCAACCCGCTGTGCAATTCCTAATTTTGGAGAGTTTGCAAAACATGATCAAAATCACACTAATGTTAACTGCGATAGGTTTATTTCACTTCACAAAACACTTACCTATTCGTACTAACCAAAATTTTGCGAAATTTCATAGTACGAAAGTAATTAAACATATCTGCGGTTTTCTGTGTTTTATATTTAACTTAATTTTTTTGTTATATTTTTACCAAAAACAAAATCACTTTAATGCTAAGGGGGATACCGAAAATCTGAAAGAATTAAAGATATTTTTTTTTTAATGTGAAAAACAAAAGAATTCTCGGACTTCTTTGGCTTACCTTACAAATATATCTATTTTTTGACAACCTTACATATTACTTAAATGTATTTAATAGGTAAGTACTTATCGTGGGTCGAAACAATAATGACCATTTGTTGTGGGTTGAAACAAGAAAAAAAGGTGCGTGGGTAGAAAGACCGGGGGTCGAAACAGTAACAACCCAATCTTGATTGCCTAAAACACTGCAAAATTTAATAAAATTTATTTATATTTACCGCTTTCAAAACTGGCACTTAAACTAAGAAAATAGTCTCTAAAACATGTCATCTTATATAATTCATTGAAAACACTTTATTTTTCATGTATAAATCTCTCTAGATACTGTAACAAGAATTTACTGTTATGAATCACGATAAAGAAGGCAGTTACAGAAAATATACGTAAAGATTGAATTTGAGAACGTTTTTTAATTTTCTTCACACTCCAATCTCTTTCGAGGGTTTATGGGAACAATAAAGCGTCAGCGACACTGACAAGTGAGTCTGTTGTCTAGAAATTGTTCTTATTAATTGACTGCCAGGCTTGAATAGCCGGGAGATAATCGTTAGCATTAATAATATCAACGGAATATGACCGCGCGCGATTGGCGCGGACAAAGTCTCTCGTAATTAGGACCGTTGCCGGTCTCGCTATAATAAATTGTGAGCAATTTATCTGTCGGTCTGTCGCCATACATCACCCGCCGGCGCATTTAGCCAGCGATGAAATATTATGAGATATGCCCGCCTCGCCGCGCCCGCCTTTGCTGACGGCTCGTAAAGGTGGAAGCGCATTACGTAATTTACTCCTTTATATTTGATTTTTAACTTCAGCTGTCTCATTAAAAGGTTCAATTACGTCAAATCCCACTTCGTCTTTGCTTTGTGTACCCGCATTCACGTTACTTATACCGGTTGACTCAATCGTATCATTTACAGTGTTAAGTGAAGCGAATATCGTAAATGTCGCGCGATTAAAAAATAAATTAATGGTCATGTTCATGAGAACGACATGTAAATGCTATGTTGACATTAAAGCTTGTTGTCGTAAACTTGAAGAGATATGGCCAAATCAAATTTTGTAGGAATTACCATTTGGTTCAATGTTCAATATTACATTATGACTGTCTCTGTACAGGTTTTTATTGCAAAACGGAACGTAAATTTCAATTTCACTACCACTACTACTGGTACTGAATGTAAAGTAGCAGCAATTAAATAAGGTAAATAAAGCTGAAGTACTCGATTTACGGTTTGGTTAACGTTAACGATACTGCTCCCTTAAAATGATATTCAAAACACGAGACGATATTATGAGGATAATTACACCGGTGTACTATCTTTTAATTTAAACCTTGGCAAATATTTTGAATGAAATCCTGTGACACCAATATGACACCAGATTTAACTTAATATTTTTTAAGGGTTTGAAGCAGTCCTAAGTATAAGAACCTAAATAACATAAGTACTGATTGTTGCCTGAAGTAGCAACTTTTAGGAATGTTTAGAAGAATCTTACAGCTGTACCACAAAAAGAGTTAAACCTGGTCTAGATCAAGAGACTAAGTTAAAATCACTAATTTGTCATACAAGTTATCGATTTAGACTGATCTAACTTTTTATGTGGCAAAATCTACACAATACAGACAAAAAATAAATAAAAAAAACCAAGCAAAAATAGGTATTGAGCGTTTGGCGGTACTGTTTAAATTAAAAGAACGAATGAGTTTGTGCAAACAGCTTTACCTACTTACATAATTAAAAACGAAATTAACATCTTATTTGTTTTGTATAAATGTATCATGTAAATCAATATGGAATGGAATTATAGGTAGTTACTGACATAGTTATCTTTTTAATGGTTAAGAATAAGTGGATTTTTTTTATGGACTCTCTTGGTTCAGTAGGCCGCCGTGATGTTGACTAAATAGTCGGATCCTGGTTAGAGCAATCATTTTTTTATACAATTTTCACTTAGGCTTTTAATTCTAGTGAAAATCATTTTGAATTTTAATAGCTAAAAATCTTATGAAATACTTTAGCTAGATCCCATTGAAAGATCAAATAAGAAAATTCTTACTTATTCTAATGAGATTTCCACCTCCTGGGCAAAAGCATCCTCCTTCTTCCATTGCCTCATGTTCTGGCGCGGTCTGCCATTGCCACGAGGGGCTCTATGGCCACATTTGCAATAATGCGTCCTCTAGACCAAAAGAAAAAAATCGCAATATGAACGAAAGCAGTTCCTCTTCATACGGCTATAATCCATGGCAGTTCTTATTACGGGCAACCTCGGTCACTCCACCACTTTTTCAGGTACCCTACGGTGCATTGAGTCCTTCGGTAGGTACCAACCCATTCCGTGGATATCTGGCCTATTCTAATAAGTAAGGTTCCATTTACCTACATCTAAAGAACATTGAGCAATAGCTGATCAAGAGTAGTTGAGGTTTACCCTCTTATTCATAAAAAGTTAAAGAGCATTTTAGTTATTTGACTTATGCCAATTTAGACTGGATGTCACGTATTTACCATACAACAATCCAGAGAAGTAGACCTCCAGTAACGCTACTTAAAATGTACTGTATCTTTATGAATAAGACGGTTAGTACTTACTGAAATAACAACGAAATAATGCTCTACCTGTTTAGAATTTGATAGAGTTGGGATAGAATGAAAATTCGCTCGTTTGATGTAAAAAGCACTATAAAACTAACCTTACCTACAGTTTACAGCGATGCTAGCGCCCTTCGCGAAAAAAAAAACTTATGACACTAGATAATGTAGCCTAGTATTTTTAGGGCACTGTTGTATAGCTTTTAGGTTAAAGACCAAACAAAGCTACAATGTGTTTCTAAAAATGGCCACTTTTGAAAACAATCTGAGTATATTGTGTGGCCACTTGTACTCAAAAAATAATAACCAAGATTATCTAGTGTCACACTGTGCCACATTTTTTATTTTTTCCTTAGTTGAATATATAAATTTGTTTTCGAGAATGGCGCTAGCATCGCTGTAAACTGTTAATCCCGCTCTTCTTCCAACTCCAACTACGCAAAGTCTATACCAATTATAATGCTTAACCATTTACCAGAATGTCGTGAGCAAACGTATCCGATCATTAGCAGATTGAAACGCCATCCCGCGACATCGGACGCGACACGGCGTCAAAGTCGCTCCAACGCGGCTTGACGCGACGCGACAGCTCAAAGACGCCGCCACTTTGACGTTGATGCAAAAAAAAGAGATTGATTTCGGGGTTCGTTATTCTTATTAGGTTAGTAGTCCGTTTTTCGGAAAACATGGTGGAGCAATCAATATATATAAAACTCTTCCGTTACTGACTGACTGACAAAACTACTGGGCGTAGCGGGCTGAAATTTTGCAAGTGGGTTCTTTTGGGAGTGTAGGGGAGCACTAAGGAATAATTTCCAGAAATTCCCATGGGAACGGGAGAATACGGGATTTTTGGAGAAAGCTGCACGGGTGATACCGCAGGCGGCAGCCTCTAGTTTGTTTATAATGCGACTTCAGCTTACTTTTAGATCGCAAAATTCAAATTTCTGTTCCAATGTTCCAATAAGATTATCGAGAAATTCAGGAAAGTGCTTTTAACATATCCTTCTCGTTGTATCCTACCTATAAGATGGGCAAGTAGCGTAACACGCATACAGACAGAGTTACTTTATGTTTGCTTCATAATACGCCTTTATTATATTGATATGGCTGAAAATTATTAATAGATACTTAGGTAGCTTTAGAACCACGAGACAGACAATAATTCTTTTTGTATCCCTAACCTAACCACCCACGGTAACAAAAAAATTTAGATTTTATGCTTTGAATAGGTAAAGCAGCACTAGCTAGCAAAGGTTCTGTGAAGGCACTAGTGTGGCATTTCATAGTCTCTAGAATCATAGCAAAAATCTTATTGGGTAAAATCTGATTCCCCTAAAAAAAGAATTTTTAACGAAACCCTTTCTATAAACATTAATGATTTTTTTGCCGTTTCCGTGGATGACCACCAAAACGTGGCGTGGCGTGGTGTGTGGTCTTTTTAACGGCAATCTGTTCTACTTGATTAAATTGACAAATCAATAAAAAATAATGAAAAAGAAGATATTTTCTTTTTTTTTAAAGAGACCCGCATTCAATAAATTGACTCATACCTAAAACTGAGAACTCCCTCTTTTCTGAAGTCAGGTAAAATAGGCACTAAAACCTTCTTTACAGTTAGTTTTGAGTTGCCTTGAAGATTATTTGGTTTTATTTTGGCAACATAAGTAATAAAGCGCTTTTTAACAGACTTCAATAAAAGGAGGTTATCAGTTTGGCCTGTATGTATGTATGTTTGTTCGCGACTATCTCGCGTTAGGCTGAGCCGATTTTTATGCGGTTTTCAGATAAGTATTTGCCACATTCAGGAGAAGGTTTTAGTACCTATTTTAACCGACTTCGAAAAAAAGGAAGTGCTCAGTTGATGTATGTGTCAGTTTTTTGAAGGCCGTTTCTTTATTTTTTTTAAAAGAAATTATTTATCTATATCTTTATAATTAACAGTACTTATTTAGGATGCAGACCGTACTGTATACAGTAACACACACAACGCTTGTGCACAACACAGTCTATACGATTTAAGGCAGCGGCTGAACGCAATGGGCAGATAAGCATCGTACAGTCGAGTGGAAGAGTGATTAACCCGGCTCCTCTTCTGTGGACTCACATTTACCTATGGACTTGTTCGAAGAAATTAGAAGAAAGTTAAGCGAGACGAGAAAAGCTTAAAAGAATCTCATCACAAAATTTCAAGATGGTTTCATAGTACTTACCTATATTATCTTTACGGGCCGAATTAAATTAATTAAGAATGTGCAGAACCTAATCATGAATATGTAAAAAATCTAAAATTAGGTAATGCAAAATAAGAAAAAATACTTTTTAGAAGTATTTAGTTTTTTGTTTAGTTTTAGAAGTATGATTAAAGATAAAAAAAAAAACCGAACCGTTTGCCGGTAAAAAACACGACTGAAATAGAAATCCTGAAGTGTGAACGAGCTAGCTTAAGTTTATCTCATAATAATAGGGTAGTTTTTGACTTTTTATTTATGGCTTTATTCAGAGAAACAATATATATTGCTAAGAGATTAGAACTTCATTAATTTCAGACTCTACATCCCTTCATAAGGCCACATCACCATTTATTTACTTAACTACTTTTCATACACGACACACAGAACAACCAACTTTCTAGCAAAATCTGCTGGACAAACAAAATGGCAAATGGGGCACCATAAACCCGCTTTGAGGTAGCCGCGCACGCTCCGTCGCGCGCGATTCAAATCGCTCGTCCGGGCGTGAGGCTTCATCTAGATCTGCGCAGGCACTTTTGCGGGCTATTGTACTATGGCCAATAAATAATTAATAGAAAAGTGCATTGTTTCATAATTACGACATTATTTTTCAAGGCACTTTTGGTCAAAAAGATCTGGAAAAGGAAAGAAGTTCTTCATGAGTTCAGAAAAAGGTTGAATGTCTAAGTATGATAGTTAGGTCACTCAGTTAGATGGTCATTGGTGTGAAAAAGTTTAGTGGCGACCGCGACGATAGACTGGAAGAAGCAGAGTAGGCAGCCGCCCACAAGGTGGACAGAGGACCTGTAACTCGCAAACTTTTGAAAGTTAAAAGTCAGCTGCTAGTTAGAGATGACGACTAAATCGGTGAAAGATGCTCAAGACCGGGCCTTATGCTGATTTATGGGCGAGGCCTATGTCCTAGGGTCCTGGCTGAAAATCAGCGCTACAGAGATAATTTTTGTAGCATATGCTGAGTCAGAGCCTTTTCTGTAGCGCGGTTACAGTGCAACTTTAAAATTGTATAAAGAGTGCCAAATAGTTTTTATCGTCTTTTTTACCGTTTAATCTCTTTGTTTAATATTATTTCTTATTATTCCTGTTTTCTATGTTGTTGAAAGCTATAACTGTTCCATTGAATAAATGTTATAATCATCAATCAATCATTCAATCATATCTAGCAGTAGTGTTTACTGATTTACCTTCTCGCTGTCCAGCAGTGGACGCCTTTCGCCTGAAATAAATGATACATAATGATAGTAAAGTAAGGTAGGCTTATTATTCCGATGCAAAACACAAAAAAAAATAATTTCAAAAGCAAGAAATCTAAACGGGAGCAAAAAGCTTCGACGGATTTCAACAAGGCCCAATAAACAGTGAAAATAAAAACATTGTATTTAAAACCTGACAGACTTATTAAGATGTCACGACATTTCAAACACCGAGCTGCTATCTCGAGTCAAATATTAAAATAATATCACCACTAATGGATCATTCATATGAAAAATTCTCTTTGATCACCAGAATACCGCACAAGACGTGTCCATCAAAACTCCATTAAATTAAAACGTTGATTCAGTCCGTCTGCTCGTCTGTCAGATCACGAGGCGCCAACGCCACTCACAATCAACCTAGTGTTTTAATGTCAGGTTTATTATGAAAGAATGTCACTCTTAAACGCGTTGATATTTATGTTCTTCATGAGCAAATTGAGGAAAGTTAATACGGTAGTTTTAATTTATTCTGTATATAATTATAACTCTCAGGGATTCATCACATTACCGTCTCTAATCTTGTCTTCGTTACGCCTTCACATAACTTTACATAATGTAAAAGCTGTATTATTGTTAAGTTTTATTAAAATCCACTTATTTGTTTTTACGTGAAAGATAACAAACAACCCTTCTTACCAACTTTCACGTTTAAAAAATTTGTATAATAAGTTAGGTATCCCATTTTTTTTGTCTGAGTTTAGATTTTTAACTACTGATAGGCAAAGACGCTTCGCTTTCCTGTACCAGCTACATTCATTCCGATAGTAGAAACCGAAGTCATCCTAAATAAGAAATCATTTTGCACCACAAAATGTCTGCCTACAATAATACCAAACAATAAATCTACATTTTCTAGCCTAAAGAAAAAAACAGGCCTTGAAAAAGCGTCCTTATCAACTACAATAAACAACAGCGCAGTTCGCAGCACAATGTCGCCATAAAAAAAGGTAACAAAGACACCCCTACTACGGAAGTCGGAAGTGCTGCCACTAAACATTCGAGTTTACTGCCCATCATCGTTCTGATAAGCAAAGTGTTCACACGAACCCTTGTGGTTGTCGACGTTGTCAACTGATAGACGAGCGAATGGTTGCGGTCTCCGGTTTCTTGGTAGGGGGGGAAGTTTTTGCAAGTACGTTGAAGGAGCAAAATAGTATTAAAATGGCAGAAATGTTTTATTTGCTTTCGTCAGTTATTTATCTTTCTAATTTTGATATACTTACTATATAAGTCCCGATCTTTAAACCTGCATTTTCATTTCACTTTGTAATATTTAGCCAAATTTAGAAGCTCTTTATTCTTCCAGAATAATCTACTGAAACGACTTAAAAAGGAAGATGGTTACGACAAACATTATTGAAAAAAGATAAAGAAAGACACTATACCAAAGGCTTTTGATAAATCTAAAAAACTACCCATCCGCTGTGACATACTGTGGAGTTTCGGCCGCCATCTTGTTTTCGAAAATCTCGGTCTGTGAGATCCACCAGGTGGATGCCGTCACAGACGGGTGTTTTTAATGTTTATGTCCAAAATTAGTATAAAATTTGATGTCAATCAGTTTCAATCAATCATCCAAAGGTTCCATGGACATATGCCGTCACATGGAAGTCAACATGGAATGCTAGACTGGTATTACATAGAGAATCACAGACCAAAACATTAAATTTTTAACGGCGGCCATTTTGTCCACCAGATGGATGTCTCACAGACGCGGAAAAATTGCATCGGCCATCTTATTCCATCAGATGGATGTCTCACAGACAAAGTGAATGAACCAAAATTAATTTTATAATTTTAAGGAGCTAGGAAGACCTTGCCCCATTATGGCACTTGGAACATGTATAAGAATGAAAGGAGATCTTGCATTCGAAATCTACAAGTAACTTAAATTTACTTTCAAGGACAAAGTAATAATATATAATAATATAATAATAACACATTACACTCAGAGCCCCTAACTAGGAAGAACCTGTATCTAGGGTGCCCGAAACACATACAGAGACGTACATCACACCCAGACCGGAAACAAATATCGATATTCATCATATCAATATTCGCCCCGCCCAGGAATCGAACCCGGGTGCTCACGCTTGCTCAGTCCACATCACTGCCAACTGAGCCACGGAGCAGTCAATAGGTAGGTAAAGGTAAAATGTTTAAGGACACCTTATATAAGAAAGGATCTAGAACTTAGATTTCGTTTTTTTTTTTTTTTTCAACCTAAGATAGCTACTTTACTAAACTTATATCATCATCAATATATATAAAACTCTTCCGTTACTGACTGACTGACTGACTGACTGACTGACTGACAGACAACGCAGAGCCGAAACTACTGGGCGTAGAGGGCTGAAATTTTGCACGTGGGTTCCTTAGGGAGTGTAGGTGAGCACTAAGAAGGGATTTCCCGAAATTCCCACGGGAACGGGAAAAAACGGGATTTTTGTGTTTCTGAAAAATCTGCGCGGGAAAAACCGCGGGGCAGCCTCTAGTTATTTATAAGAAGCATGTCATCATCAACTTAGTAAAGCCCATCGAAGTATCCAGCATCAACACGTAGCACATGTTTACGAAGTTTGTCTAAATTAGGGCATATTTCCCCAAACACCGGCACCGGGAGATCAAACGCTCTGTTTGTCTTACACGGAGTATTTATGAGAGCAATTAGCACCACTGTATGGAGTGAGCCGAGAATTTATGGATATCGTGGGATCGATGGTATTTTAGGCTCGAAATGTAATGTAACTAGGAGTTTTGAGATAACATTCTGTAGAGTAAATATATTTAATATTTTTATTTTATTGACAGATTTTGGTAGAATAATTTTAATCATCTATACCAATATTATAAAGAGAAAAGATTTGTTTGTTTGTTTGTTTGTTTGTAACGAATAGGCTCCGGAAATACTGAACCGATTTGAAAAATTATTTCACTGGTAGGAAGCTACATTAGCCCCTAGTGTCATAGGCTATAAGATTTTCAAAAAAATTAGGGATCCTTACCTAAACTCAAATAATATAACCCAAGGTGCAATATTTTTTCCGTTGTTTACATATTTTGACAGGTGGTTTGTTTTCGTTGTTTGTTTTTTTATTCGCCCATTCTGGGCAGGCAAAAGAACATAGTCTATAGGTCCAAGTCTTTTGTAGTCTTATATTCTATGGCGTAACGAAGTAAGCCGGGAAAGCTCGTTATTTATAAAACTCTTTCGTTACTAACTGACAGACAGACACTATATACATATACACTATATACATATACACTATAGACAGAAACTAGCGTAGCGTGCTGAAATTTTGCACGTGGATTACTTGGGGAGCGTAGGGTAGCACTAAGGAGTAATCTCCCAAAATTTCCATGGGAACGGAAAAAAAGGGGATTTATGTGTTTATGAGAAATCTGCGTAGGTGAAACCGCGGGACAGCCTCTGGTCAAAAATAAAACACATGTTTAAAGTCTTCCTGTTCTGGGGATAAACAATTTGCCAAATTATTATCGAGTTTAAAATGATGCAGAGTTCTTTATGTTCAGTAATGGTGTAATCACAAACGCTAAGGTCCACCGGACAGGCTGTATCTTCTACAAGTGGGCCAGAAGAGCTTTAAGAGCTTTTAACTGCGCAGGCGAGACCAATGCCAAAAGCTTCATTTATTCAGTCAAGCAATCATAGGATTATTAATTAATTATTCTTCTTATTAAAATTGTCTTTCCAAGAACCAACATCTACTACGTATTTTATATGCAATCTTTAAAACAAAACACAACATCTAAAACGCACCGTTCTACTTTCAGCCCATAACCCGAGCTTACAACATTCACATAAAGAACAGAAATTTATTACAACAGCCAATATATACCAGAAAAACAAAGCGAGACTATAAAACATGTATTTTACGATAATCTTTACTTGTGATTTGTACATTAAAAGGTGCTGTTTCTTTAACAGCACTGTTTTCATTGAGCATGGAATTAATTGTGATTTATTCCAAGCCTGGTGCAACGTAGACGTCGATGATGACTTTCATATGTGCTTGTATTAATAATTTGGTTACATCTTGAGAACATAAAACCTAATTTTTATTCCAGCCGCTCAAAAAGAGTTGTTTTTGGTTAACTGGTTTCATTAGCCCCTGCATTACGGCCGCTTTTGCAATATTGCTGTTCGTCCGTTTTATATTTTTTTGTATTGACTTTGACACTCTAGAGGACGACAAGCAATGTTGCAAATGTGGACGTATAGTATCCCCTGGTCCTCAAGTGTTTTTTTTTACTTCAGGTCTGAAAATTATTTCATAATCATTAATACATCACTACCACCCTTGTAACAAAAACAACGTTTACATGGCATGGTTACAATTTCCCACGATAAATGTGTAAATCAGGCATTTGCACACCAGTTAGGTCTCGAAAGCGACCATTGCATTTGACTGTCAAAGTCATTGCACTATCATCACATCATAATTTCATTGCACTATTACACGTAACAGTAACTTAAGAGCCACAATGATGGATAATAGTGATCGAAAGGCATCGTTGCCCACAATTCGTAACTAAATTATCAACCAAGCTCTCAAAGTCTAATAGAAAGCTTGCTCGGAAAATAATAAAATCGATTAAACTTAGCACCTGCTATAAATATTCAGAAGCATTAAATGTAAGTGTAATAAATAAAGATAATTTGAATACGCTTGACACATTCGTAAGTAAATGTGTCACCATTCAGCCTAATCCGAGCTTTAGCGGTGTTTGCGTTCATCAGTGGTCGTATATCTTGCGTCTATTTCTGTAAGTTCTTAAGTCTTCACACGTGATCTTTCATTGAATTGTGGACTACTATATCACTTTATTATAGCGGATAATATACTGTACCGGCTCATGCCTACGACTTTGTAAGTATGTTCAGAATAGAAGTAGATTTGAATGGCTATAATGACTCTATCAAAAGTTCCTGACGTATTTTCCAAACCAATTTTACACAACTGCTCGTGATCATTTTGGGAGTTTTATTGTATTTAGATTTACTTCTCTTTGATAAATTTAGTAAAAGTAGTTATTTAAGTATGTTCAGAATAGAAGTAGATTTCAGTGAGTCCTATTTGACATTATCAATAATTATTCCGAAATTGTTTTCGAAAAAAACGGCACCAATTTTACACAAACTACTCGTGATGATTTTGGGAGTTTCATTAAATAGGTACCTATAGTTATAGTTACTTATACTACGCATGTCTTCTTGATACTTTACCATCTAGCCTTTAAAGTATCAAGTAGCCTCAATAATCCCTTGGACACGCGTTCATAAATTGAGTATTATCTCGATCGTTGGACATAAAACACGTATAAATAGTCACTGGTAGCGGGTATCGACGCATCGGGAGATGTTTATGCTTTACCAGTCAGATTCCTATCGAGAGTCGTTAGGAAGCCGTTTGTTTTCGGATTGCGTTGAAATATGGTATCTTGATTTGTTGGTGATCTTTTTATTGTAAAGATATGATTTGTTTTTTGACGAAAGAAGCTGGAATGATTATGCAGGCAGACGATGATTGCGTGAAGATTGAGCTTAAGGGGCTTCTGTCGACTTTTCTCTCTGTTCTTTTGTGTGAATATGTGTTTCAAATTTGAATGTCCCATTGACATTTAATTGCAATCAATCAATTGATTGGGCAAGGGGTTGATATAAATTTAAATAAATCTTAAAAACTTCGGACCGAGTTTTATAATAAAATAAAAATAAAAACGTAATTAATTATATCTATAATTCAGACTGAAACCACGTACAAATACACAAATTTTATTTATTAGTGTATAAATTGAGTTCTTTTTGTATTCGGACTTTAAAATTTATCTGGCACAATTTACTGTACAAATGAAAAACTAAGACAGATGTGTGTTTCACCTCATTATTAATTATTCGTTTGCTCAGTGCAAATACGTATTTAACTAGAAAACACGTATTTTAAAAGTAATTAATACCTACAACTGAAAAAACAAAATGACATGCCAGTGCAAATAAACTCATTTATTTGATAATTCTGCGTAATTAATATCGAAAAGAAAATTTGGCAAAATAATCGCTTACCTATGTGCACAGATCATTCAAGTCATAATCTCTTTTAAAACTACTCTGCAGTTTGCCAGATTTTTATTTGTATAATACATAGATACAACGAGTCAATCCTGGCTGAGTCTTTCCACCATTTGTATGAGACGCGTTCTGTCCTGGACATGTAGCTAGGAGAGAGCCAGACAACCTCGAAAAGATAATTCTTGTGGGCCGGATCGAAGGCAAGCGAGGAAGAGGCAGAGCTCCAGCTCGGTGGACCGACACTATCAAATGTGCTACCATGATGAACATACCCTTGGCCATTAGAAGCGCTCAAAACAGGAGAGCCTGGAAAGCGCTCACTAAACAAGCTGATCTTGTTTGTCACGTCACGACCCTCAGCCATGAGGAATCGACAAGAAATAAAATACATACATATTTCTTTTTTTTACACTATCATTAAATTCAGTCTGTTTTAAATTAATTAACAAAACTAAAACATTTTAAACTAGCAGGTACATAAATTTAATTCTTTCTTTGCTTTTAAATCGATAAATAACCATTGAAAATCCGGAGGCGTGATATCGAACTATCGTTTAAAATCAGATAGGAAACATTATTGAAGTGTCAAATTACTAAAACCGTGGATTTTTATTAGTTCCACCCAATGGATGGCGAGAATATTATATCTGATTGTTATCTTTAAAGAAATAAATTATTTTGTCAATGGCGATGCGTGGAAGCAAACAAGTTTAATGCCTTAGATCATATTGATTTGAAGCTTTGGTGTGGATAGGGTCTTTGATGCTGTGTAAGAGACTGATCAAAATAGCATTCTCTGTCTCCAAAGTGCTGATTTCTCATAACCAAACTGCTGAAAACATTAATGCTGCACGTAACGAATACAGTACAACTACAGATTATGGAATAGGTACAACTAGAAAAATGTGTGGGGACAACTAGAGAACATTGAAAAGGTGGTACAGGTCAGCTGGGACAGCGCAAAGCATTCCTACTACAATCCGATTCACGCTAAGCCACAAGCCACAAGATGTTGGATGCAAGGAATCGATCTACACGATAAGGCCGCTCATCACTTTGATGTAAGTATTTTTGTTATTGATTGAAATTAAGTGAGTTTAATCTATCTCGAAATATCAAAATAGTTCATTTAAAAATGGGCTTACAAAAGCATTAAACATGGGTCTCCATTTAAGTATAAACTGTGATATTATTTAATAAACAATTTTGTATTTTGAATAAACTATGTATTTTGTATTTGTATATTATTTGTGTAATTTGAGTATTCGACAGTTCAATATGTAATTCAAGTAAATTGAAATTATTATTTAGTATTTGACATTTTATATACAATTATACATTTGAAAATTTGACATTGTTTACATAGTACTTAAATAATTAAGTAACTACTTATTATTTTTTATATAATTTTTGTACAATATTTTGACGATCACATTATACTTTGACATTTTATTATACAACTTTGTATGTAATATGAATATGATAGTGTAAAATAAATGAATCTAATCTAATCTATAAACGATTTTGTATGTCTTTATTAAATATTGTTTAATAATTGGTTTATTAATATTGGAATAATAAAATAAATTTAAATAACCAAACCTAATCTATTTTAATGTATAATCTAAACTGCTACAACGTTAAAAGTAGCGCTACTATAATTATTAATTACACAAATAAATAACAGATTTATATCAAAAGATTGGAAAGATAATTTGGTATAAAAAAAATTTAAATAACAACAGCGTCGTGTCGACAACTAAAGGCATCATTTAAAAACAAGATTTTTAAAGAAAATTTAGTAGAAAGAGTAGTGTAAACAGTCAGGAAAATTTATTATAAGCAGCCTAGTCAAGCGAGTCTAAATAAACCATAACAATAAAGGCATCATCGCTACGGTCGTCCACCAATCAATGCAATGGTGTTTAAAGATAAACTAACTGAACTCGGATTTATACAGTTTTATGGGCAAACAGGTCATATAGCCCGCAGAACAGATGGCCGCTGGGGCCGAAAAGTTCTCGAGTGGAGACCACGGATCGGCAAGCGCAACGTAGGACGTCCACCGACCAGATGGACGGATGATCTGCGCAAGGCTGCGGGTCCACGCTGGATGCAGGCCACCTGCGATCGGTACAGATGGAGAGCCTTGAGGGAGGCCCATGTCCAGCAGTGGACGTCCTACGGCTGAAATGATGATGGGCAAACAGTTGTTATTAATGAATTAAAGTGTTACTGGAATTTTAAAATGTTTTGCCTGCCATGCTTTTTGTTTGAGCAAGATTTTTGTTTTTTCAGGATTTTAAATCATAGTAAAATTTGTAGTAAACAAGTCAAGTGTCTTATTTTGCAATAGTTATTTTAAAATTTAGACACGACTAATTTAAAAAATAAAGATAAAAAAATTTTTGTTAAAAATAAGAAAACCTATTAAAATACCGTTCTGTTAAGAACTAACACAAACTAAGCCCGCAATATGATTAGTTACTTTTTTGGTTAAAAGCTTGGAGAAGATACGACAAGAAACAATCTTCACTTAGACAGCAATGTTGAACAATATGTCTTAATTGCCTCAATACTCCACAAAGTAGTCATGGTAGCCATAATCATATCTGAAAGCCATTTATAACACAGCCTTAATCCAAGATATAAACGGCATTAGTAAGGAAATTACTCTCATAAAAAAAAGTTTCCAGCTATTATGGGCAGTTCCTCTATCTACAACATTTGTCAGCTGTCTCGTAACGCGGTGGGGCTATTTAAATGATAATTATAACATTTATAACGCGGAGCTGGCGACGATGTTAAAAGTTGCTTGTTTATAGTTATGATTCATGCTGTGCATCCTGAATAGAAAATATAGTTTGAGGTATGGGTCCTAAGTACGGTCCCTGAGTGACCCCGAAGGAAACAATTCAATTTTAATAGAAAGCTATCGTATTTTTTGAGAAACTAGATATTAAACAATCTTCTCGATCTTGATGGACGGTCAAATACCTAGCTATCTCTGCGCATGAAATATGGGATAACACAATAATGCGTGTTTTAATACCTTAATATTTACTATTGTTAATGAATTTAAAACCATAACGTGCATTCTATTCAACTTAATTCACACGTGAGTTGTCGAGAATAATTTCTTTACTGCCTAGAGTTACAGAGACTAATAAATCGATGTTTTTATGCCCTTTTTTATTACCAACGACGGTAGTAATATTTAAAGGTTATCAATCATCATTATCAACCCTTTCTGAATCATTAAACATGTCTTCTGATCTACATTAATAAATTTTAATGTGCTTGTCATGTATGCATAGATAAAACTAAAATTTGTAGATAGTAGGTCATAGCAATTGTTAAAACGGCTGCTTTTGTCTTTAGCTAGGTTTCAATATATTTTTATGATTACATAGTTTAAGATATATAAGTAAAATAATTTTAGATTTATCGATTGCATTTAAAGCTTTGTGGAAGTTCAATCTATAAATATAAAACTCTTCCGTTACTAACTAAATGACTGACAGACAACGCAGAGCCGAAACTACTGGGCGTAGCGGGCTGAAATTTTGCATGTAGGTTCCTTATGGAGTGTAGGTGAGCACTAAGAAAGGATTTTCCGAAATTCCCATGGGAACAGGAAAATACTGGATTTTTGTGTTTATGAGAAATCTGCGCGGGTGAAACCGCGGGGCAGCCTCTAGTAAATATATAGAGCCAAAGAAACTGAATCTTAAAAATTACAGGAAATAAGTGACATGTTAAAACTTTGATCGTTAGTTCTTGGATAAACCTATAGAGTTTTTCAGTCTCGTCAGTGCCTTTTCTGTTCATTTTCTTCTCGTAAGTACACAATACAAAATTGATTCAGAAGCCACTTAATTCATCGTTCACACATTCAGTTCAAGTGTATAAAAAGGCAGTAAAACCACATTTCTATCGACCATTTCCTCAACAATCATAAATCATTCTATTTAAAGACCCTGATAGCGCGTAATGCACGCCGCTGATGTGTTTCCGTGATAAATTTTTGTGTAGGTTTTTTATGAGGGGCGATAGTTAGAATTGGATAGTAAAAGTTTATGAGCAATTAGATTTTAGGTCGGCTCCGGTTACGTGACTTTTCCGATTTGGGTGGCGACTGTGTTGATTGATGTAATTGAAGGATACTTACTGGTTGTGGTTGTAGTGTTGTAGGTCTTTGTTAAGAGATCTGAGAAAATGGAAAAACGAATAAAATTAGGTTGGATTTGGTTACATAGATACATCTATCCGTCGATGACTTAGACTACTCCCTCGAGCCACGTGGTACACATAAGGGCTTGCGCTTTAGAAAAATAATTTTAAATAATAATAAAAAATATCAACGTTACTCAATTAATAGTCAGTCATAACATTGACCTCAATTATTTGTCAAAGTATTGAAAACTAGTCGACCCGGCGAACTTCGTACCGCCTAACCTATAGCTATGTTGCTCATGTATTATACTTTTAAACCTTCCTCTTGGATCACTCTATCGATTACGAAAAACCGCATCAAAGTCCGTTGGATAGTTTTAAAGATATAAGCATACATAGGGACAGACGCGGGAAGCGACTTTGTTTTATACTATGTATATTACCCTTTGAAAAACTAAAAGCAATGATAAAAAACCTAAGTAGCTCATAAAAATTGTAGAGCCTTACAAATTCTATTACAAGTTTATAAGTACAAGATAAAAAACTAAGCAATAACATAAACTGAGAGAGCCAATAACAATTATCGTTGGGTCATTTTCTTCAAGAGCTGTTGACAGTTTTCTATTCCTTTACGAGATTTTTTTTCTTTTTATAAAATTGGCATCATGGTTAAACCTAAACAAAGCAAGTGGCATATTATTCTAATATCTGAAATCTTACAAAGATGTAAATAATATTTTTTTAATAAATGCAAGTGCTCTTTCACGTAAAATCTAGTAAACTTATTTGGATTAAAATTGGAATTATCAAATCGGAAAAATGTTACGCTTACAAAAGTAGAAAAAATCTAGAAGGTCCCAAGTTAAGGTACCTAAAACCGATAAGAAAATGGTGCGATTTCATCGAACTTTACGTATAATATAAAAGAAACGAGCCCAAGTAGAGTTCCTTGGGCGAGTGAAATCGGTAGAGTATCCAAAGCACCCATTCCCGAGGGTCCCGTAATTGGTATCGCCGCGTTCGGAGACATATCAATTAAAATAGCTGCAGCAGCGCTGAGCGATGCCCGGTATTCCGATATTGCTCTACCAGGGTCTTTAAAGAATTGGATACGGCATTTGAATTGAAATTAGTTTTATACAGATAATCGATCGTCAGTCTAGCTTTCATTTGTGTAGGAGTTAAGAGTGTTTCTGTTACAAAAATATCCTTATTATAAATGAGGATTAATATTTATTTTCAGTGTATTTTGTTCATCAATTTATAAATAAATAAATTTCATAAATTTGTGCTCAGTATTAATATCAGAAAAGCTTTTGAATTCTTTGTAGAAAATCTGTTTAATAGTACGTGTGTGCAGACTTCAAACCCTAACTTGATACAACCTGTATCTTGCTAGGGTGCCCAAAACACATAGAGCCAAACCCAGAAAACGAAAATAAAAATTTTTGCTTTCCATTCAATTTTACCTTCGAAGTCATAGTTAAGATGCCAACTTAAAAAAGGAGGTCCGATATATTTGTCTCTTCTTCTTCTATTGAAAACCACATCCAAACTTTCAAAATCATTTCATCCTCCCCTACCAGCCGTGACCAGTAGGCTCTTAAGGTGCACCGTTTAACATAAATAAATATTCCAGCAATAAACAGCCAGCTACGTAATGGCTTGTCGTGACAGCTGTTTATATGGTAATAGTGCTGTTCTACGTGATGAGCATTTGTGCAAGGGTTGGCCACTTGACGACTTGATTGGTTCCTTTCACTGTTTTTCCCGTTACATCCCTATATACTATGTTATAAATGATAACGTTAACAATTGTCTTTCTAGTAGCTTCCATGCGGTATTTTTGCCGATGTGAATTTTTTGCAAGAGTCATTAATTTTTCAACACAGGTTAGATTCTTACCCTCTTATTCATAAAAAGTTAAAGAGCATTTTAGTTATTTGACGTATGTCAATTTAGACTGGATGTCACGTATTTACCACACAACAAACCAGAGAAGTAGATCTCCAGTAACGCTACTTAAAATCTACTGTATCTTTATGAATAAGACGGTTAATTTTGGTCCTCTCCTTCGCCCTTCAAAATTTCGGTAAGTCAATAGCAGTGGATTTATTGTGTTTTTATAACCAACTAGCTGTCCCGGCACTCGTTAAGAAGAGCTGATGGACGTCCTTGCAGGGAAGCTCTGTTGTGGCAGCCCTCCGGAAGACGCAAAAGGGGACGCCCAAAGGCAGCCTGGCGCCGGTCCACGCTACAAGAAGCAAATAGTGTGGGACTAAACTGGGAGGAGTTACCCGCTGTTGCTCAAGACCGCCAAAATTGGAGGAAAATTCTTGAAGCCCTATGTCCCCGCTAGGGATAACAGGAAAAAAAGAAGAAGAAGCTGTCCCGGCAGACTCCGTATTGCCTTATAAGATTATAAGTTTTCACGATTGTTATTTTACTACGTACCCACTAAAAACTTGATTGTACATATGCTAATCGTGGTGATTACGGCAAACTTCCTCCAAAATGTTTGTCGTTGTAGCAATTTCTGGGAGGTCTATGACTAGAGTCGCGGAGTTAAACATAACGATCGAAAGATCTCCCGTGACCCCCTTGCTAACAGCCGAGATGGACTACGGCGGGTGCGAACGCCACATAACCCTGCGGCTCCCCCAGGGGCTGCAGGGCACTCGTCAGGAGTTTCCCGCCTGAAAAAAAAAGGTCTATGACCAGAAGTAGACGTGAATCGGTCGGTAATGACGAATGTGTAATGTTTTCCATTATCGATCGAAGGGTTGACGATCGCAGTAGGCTCTTCAAGTGTTTCAATGAAGGTCGCTACTCTACTGTCGCTTTTTGAAAGAGCTACCAGCATTACGTTTAATCCATTTAAAAGCGAAAATATTACTAAACACTTTTTTTAATCATTATCATTTAAAATTATTTGTAATAAAAATAATAAATGATAAATGAATAAAATACCTAATATAAATTATTATTAAATACTTAATAATAAAATAATATTAAGTATTTCATTTATGATAATCATAATTCAACTTCAACGACATGACTTGAAACATTGCTTCAATAACAGTACATAGATAGTAAATCATACCAAACAAGTAATTTTATTGCTACAATGAATTCTTTTGCAAACAAAAATTTGCAGATTTATACTTTACAACTGAACAAATTGTGAATACTTTTACATGGAGCCAGGTTAATTGCTATTTAAAATCACAAATCAATATCAATATATTTAAAACTCTTCCGTTACTGACTGACTGACAGACAACGCAGAGCCGAAACTACTGGGCGTAGAAAGCTGAAAATTGGCACGTGGGTTCCATGGGAAGTGTAGGTGAGCATTAAGAAGAGATTTCCCAAAATTCCCACGGGAACGGGATTTTTGTGTTTATGAGAAATCTGCGCGAGAAAAACCGCGGGGCAGCCTCTAGTCATTTATATTTTTATGCTGTCCCGGTGAACTTTGTATCGCGCGCCCTTTTTGTATGGGAAAGGGAAATTGTTACTTTTACTAACTTCCTCTCATTATCATCATCATCTCAGCCGAAAGACGTCCACTGCTGGACACAGGCCTCTCCCACAGAACGCCACAGCGACCGGTCTCAAGCGACCCTCATCCAGTATATTCCCGCAGCCATCGCCAGGTCGTATGACCTTATGGGAGGGTCGGCCTACTTTGCGTCTCAATTTTCTAAATATTTTCTCACTTTTAAACCTTCCCTGGGTTACTCCGAACATTTCAAAACCAATATCAGCTAAATCGGCCCGGCCATTCTCAAAGATGCATAAGCTACGCTACAATGTGCCCGTTTCCACCATTTGGTATTGGTGCTTAGCTACGTAGCTGTACTAGGAAAGAAGAAAAAGTGTTCATTTTTATTGAAGACGAGCTGTCCTGGCTTACTTCGTTACGCCATAGAATATAAAATACTACCAAAGACTTGGCTCTATAGACTATGTTCTTTTGACTGCCCAGAATGGGCGAATAAAAAAAAAACAACAACAACCAAACCACCTGTAAAAATATGTAAACAACGGAAAAAATATTGCACCTTGGGTTATATTATTTAAGTTTAAGTAAGGATACCTAATTTTTTTGAATATTTAATATAGCCTATGACACTCGGGGATAGTGTAGCTTCCTACCAGAGAAAGAATTTTTCAAATCGGTTCAGCATTTCCGGAGCCTATTCGTTACAAACAAACAAACAAATCTTTCCTCTTTATAATATTGGTATAGAAGAAGAAGAGGTAAGTATAGGCATATCCATCTTAACAAAATAACATAAAACAGTTTGTCCTATTTATTCCAGCTCGTAACTCAGAGCAGTTGCCCCGTAAACGCCTCAGAGAGACGGACGCGTCGTAAATCACATCCAGTAAATTTAATTTTATTCGACAATGAGGCAGGCTTTCCGTACAAATGTAATGTAAATAGTCGTAAAATATACTAGAAATAGTCATAACAGTTAAAATGTCGTCGGTCCGCGCGTAAATCAGTTCGGAATCGCTGCGCGCGGATTTTGCGCAATATGTGTATTGTGTCCTTGTTATTTTATTATTTTGACATTTTGTTGTTTCGTACATTGTAAAATAGAAATACTTTTCATAATAATAATATTCAAATGCTGTCTCACAGACATAGAACCAGCCGTGGTCCAAATAGACATACAAATTACAATAGAAAGAAAATTCTACAAATTTCAAAATGGTACGAGGTTTTGTAGACTTTTCTTTCTTTTGTTTTTTCTTTGTTTATTTAATTTCATAATAATATTCTTTCGAATTTCAAAATAAGAGAAGGCATTTTTTACTTTACTGTTATTTCCTTGTGTCATCCAATATTCAATCATTCAATATTTAAGCACCAAAAAAATGCAAACAAAATTTTCTATCAAAATTGCACTTTCGCTCAAAGCCTGAAAATAAATAGAGTGATATTTTGAAACACAAAACTCTTAAGGGGAGACGAGACGCCTAGCTGATCCTTCCGACCGAAAGATTGAATGTAAACATAAAAATAACAAGCGACTTAGCGACAGACGTGACGTGGCGATAGAAATTGTGTTTTCATTGCGAAAAATATGTTTTACTTTAGCTGGAATAATGGAAAAAGTCGTTGAAGTGTTTTTTTTTATAATAGACTGACTTGCTGAAATGGCGAACTTTGTTGACTGCTCCGTAGCTCGGTAGCAGTGATGTGGACTGAGATGCGTGTGCTCCTGGGTTCGATTGCCAGCGGGGCGAACAGAACAATTTATGAGTAAACGTGAGCACCCGGGTTCGATTCCTGGGCAGGGCGAATATTGATATGATGAATATCGATGTTTGTTTCCGGTCTGGGTGTGATGTTCGTCTCTGTGTGTGTTTCGGGCGCCCTAGATACAGGTTCTTCCTAGTTAGGGGCTATGAGTATGATGTGTTATTATTATTATGATGAATACCGATGTTTGTTTCCGGTCTAGGTGTAATGAATGTTCGACTTTATATATGTTTGGGGCAACCTTGATACAGGTTCTTCCTAGTTAGGGGTCTAAATGTGTTGCGTTATTATTATTATATAATTTGTGAGTCGATGTACCTTACTGATTTGTAAGTCGATATCAATTAAAAAGGCTTTTCAACTTCTCATTCATTCTTTACAACTTTATAAAACAACACTGTTTAAAATTATAAGCCGCCTCGGCGGGCTATAAAAAGTAATTTACAATAATGACCCTTATTGGCCGCTACTTCTTTACGTGCAGGCAGACATTAAATACCTCTTTACATTAACTACATTACATTATAAAAAATTGTGAGACCGAGACATGGTCGCTAACTGTAGGCCTTATCAGAAAGCTAAGGCTGATATTCACAGTCAAAGTCAAAAGTCAAAAATGTTTTATTCAATACGAGCTTTCCCGGCTTACTTCGTTACGCCATAGAATATAGATACTTCTAAAGACTTGGCTCTATAGACTTTGTTCTTTTGACTGGCCAGAATGGGCGAATAAAAAAACAAACAACAACAACAAACCAACTGTCAAAATATGTAAACAACGGAAAAAATATTGCACCTTGGGTTACATTATTTGAGTTTAAGTAAGGATACCAAATTTTTTAGAAAATCAAATATAGCCTATGACACTCGGGGATAGTGTAGCTTCCTACCAGTGAAAGATTTTTTGAAATCGGTTCAGTATTTCCGGAGCCTATTCGTTACAAACAAATCTTTCCTCTTTATAATATTGGATACAATAAATCACTTATTAAAAGTCAATTAGACTAATCCAATTAATATTGATACCTTATTTAGTAAAGTATCCTATACTGCGAGAGGCGAGGTAGTTCAGGGTGCCCACCAATTGGCTCAGGCAAACAAATGTTTGCCTTGCCTTACGACAATGCTCGCCTGGAGACGCATTCAAACGAGCCCTCCTCTGTCAAATGATTTTACAGCGTAGAGAAGAATGGGGTAACAAACTCTCAGTGTTTCGAGGCTACTCGGTCGAGTATGATACTCGGACAAGTCGTTCCCGAGTTCTGGTTATCCTTTTTTTTTTTTTTAGGCGGGGAAACTCCTAACGAGTACCCTGCGACCCCGGGGGGAGTCGCAGGGTTATGTGGGGTTCGCACCCACTAAAACCCCGCCGGTGTCCATCTCGGCTGTTGGCAAAGGGGTCACGGGTGATCTTTCGATCGTTATGTTCAACTCCGGCATTGGCTGTTTAGCCTCTTCACGGGGGGACAAGTGGTGGTAGTCCCCCCTGAGCGCGGATGGCTCTTTCTACGCTCGACGGCGGAATCGGGACACCTCGTTCCACCGTCCTTCTCGGGGCCGTTATATGACTACACGAGGCCCCCGCCTCATGCACCCAACGACCCCGGGGTCCCCTATTAGTCGCCTCTTACGACAGGCAGGGGATACCTCAGTCCTATTCTTCGGCCCGGTACTACTGCAGGGCGTGAGTTCTGGTTATCCTGGCTCGAGCCGCCTTATACTGTGTTTCTTAATTAGGAGCGGAAAAAGATTTAAAGTTTCATGTTGACACTCTGGTGTGCAAGTTTGAGCTGCGACTCGATTGTGAATGTCAGCCTTTTAAAGTCACTCAAAAGGCTAGAGTCAATAGCTGATGACTATATTTATTTCTTAAAAAATGAAGCAGCAGTACATACTAACTTTATCGTTAACTATGTACTTAGCAGAAAACGTACAGCCATCATTTTACCGCTAGATTTCACAATATTTACTAACATTAATCAAAAAGCATAAAGTCACTCAAAGAACGGACTTGGCTTGGATTTTCCCTGCGTGATCGAGGCATAAATAATAAGAAAAAAAATTCATGAACCACAAGAATTCTTGGCGAATCTACACTAACCCTGTAAAACTATCTATAAATGTGCTTTGTGACCCTGTCACCTTATAAGTAACCATGGCCAAAATTAATAACTAATTCAAATCGTCATTAAGTCATAATTACAAATTGTTCTGAGCTAGAAGTATTCTTCTTCTTCTTTTCTTATCCCTAACGGGGACATAGGGCTCCCATTTTGGCGATCTTGGGCAACAGCGGGTAACTCCTCCCAGTTAAGTTCCACACTATTTGCTTCCTATGCGTGGACCGGCGCCAGGTAGAAGTATTACCAATTTAAATTCTATAAAACTTGGTGTAGCAATAATATACTGGGTGTTTCTGACAAGGAGGGATTCAGCTCACCATAACAAACAACTTTCCCAAAGAAACATGGATTGAAATCTCAAAATTAAAATCAGCTGTTCCATACATTTGTTCGATCAGCTGACGGGGTCAATGTACGGGACAGCTGATTATTGTTTTGATATTTCGACCTATATTGCTTAGGGAAAGTTGTTAGGTATGCTGTGCCGAACCACCCATTTCATTTATTACCGCCTTGTCAGAAACGCCCTGTATAAACTCGGCCATTGTAAAATAATTGTTTTCACAGCAAAAAAAAAGAACTTAAAAGCAATGTGTTTTACAAATTTATGCACTTCCATAACTATATTTAAGTGCAGTTTCAATTTTCGTTTCGCAGATAACGCGAGCTCTTTAAAAATTTAAAACTTCCATAATTTTTACTTCATCATTAAGTGTATTTTTTTTTTGCATCTTTACCATCACGCCTGTGGTTATTATTTTGGCTTGTTAAAGTTAAACATAGCGTCCGTGTCATTGAGGCTCGTTTAAAATTTAAAATGTGGTGATGAATTTTACATTTTTGTATTAAGTATTCCCTCGTTAACGTGTTTTGTTAAGGACGGGTTTTAGCACTTTAAGATTTAATGGGCGAGTATGTAAAAAACTTAAAACATATTCGAATTTTAAACAAAGATTTCGACTGGCCAGTTACATTGTGCGAAAAAAGACAGGTGTTTTAATCAATCCCCTCGCACGCATCTCAAAGGACCGGGCTCGATCCCGTGATACCGAAGAATAATAAGTAATAAAAATAACACATCACACTCAGAGCCCCTAACTAGGAAGAACCTAAATCTAGGGTGCCCGAAACACACACAGAGACGAACATCAAAAATAAATCACCCCTAGACCGGAAACCTAGAACAAACCATCCAGTTAGGTAGGTCCAACTTCTAGAAGGAGGTCAATCGCCGAATCCAGCTCGGATGGGCGGCGTTCGGGAAACTACGCAACGTCTTCTCGTCCAATATTCCTCAGTGCCTGAAGACGAAGGTATTTAACCAATGTGTGCTGCCAGCGATGACATACGGTTCTGAAACGTGGTGCTTCACTATAGGGCTTATGAACAGGCTCCGAGTAGCTCAACGAGCCATGGAGCGGGCTATGCTCGGGATTTCTCTGCGGGATCGAATCAGAAATGAGGACATACGTAGAGAAACCAGGGTCACCGACATAGCCAAGCGGATAAGCTCGTTGAAGTGACAATGGGCAGGTCATATAGCCCGCAGAACAGATGGCCGCTGGGGCCGAAAAGTTCTCGAGTGGAGACCACGGATCGGCAAGCGCAGCGTAGGACGTCCACCGACCAGATGGACGGATGATCTGCGCAAGGCTGCGGGTCCACGCTGAATGCAGGCCACCTGCGATCGGTACAGATGGAGAGCCTTGAGGGAGGCCTATGTCCAGCAGTGGACGTCCTACGGCTGAAATGAATGAATGAATGATGAGACTGGAAACAATCATCGATATTAATTATTTCAATATTCGCCCCTCCCGGGAATCGAAACCGGGTGCACACGCTTATGCTAGCAAACATGGGGAAAACTATTACTATTTCATCCATGTCTCAGTGTAAAACAATAGGTGATTGATACCTAATTTCACTACACTATAGCACAGAATGGATGGACTATAGCACTTAGCATAGCGATGGAGCGACGAATTGGGAGCACACGATAGGGACTGGTGGGAATCTGCCCAGGACAGGGAAGTGTGGAAGGAGGGGAAAGAGGCCTTTGCCCAGCAGTTGGATAACATAGGTAATAATAATAATAGCACAGAATTGAGGTAATAATTTTGTCACCACTCCGATAAATCTGTCGCATGAGACGTCGCGTGTTGTCGCGTCTAACGTCATCGCCCGTTTTTTTTTACTTTTTATAAACAATCTTTAAAAGTATGCAATAACATTTTCTGTCCATAGCTTGTTTTAAGTGTGCTGAATTATTTAAGGGTTAATAAAACGCTGCCATCATTTTAATTATTATCGACAGACTTCATTGAGGACTTAATTGCGGGAATATGACAGAAAAATCCGTCATAAGTAACATTTTTTATAAAAGCTTTTTCTGACAAATCGATTATAAATTAAAGGAGTTATTTAGCTAACCATACTTAATAACTTTCACTTGGTAAAAACACATGGGTCGAAATCGAAATCTCAAAAAAAAAAAAAAACATGTTACTTATCCTATAGTCACTATACCCATAATACTATATATAAGTGTTTCAGGTCCAATTCAACAGTCCCCAGGAGCACAAGACTAGCCTGAATAAAAAAAAACTATACAGTTTCGCGAAAATATCATGATTTGGACGCAAAAATAGCATGATTCGTAAAACGTCTCGCCACCGGCGGCTTACAAAATAAACACCGATATATATCCCTGGTAATTGTGCTAAATGCGACTTTATTGTTCCGCCGAATGTAGTGTGTAACGCTACGCCACTCCAGATATTGCTGCAGTAAATCCTTGTAAACTCTCCTCAGCGGTAGGGTTGCCGGGTGGCGCAAGAAAATGTGAGGTTTTGTTAAGAAAAATATATGAAGATAATTAATTTAATATTATTTGTTTACTACAATCTGGGATTGTGATCCCGAGAAGACATGCTGTGCCCATTTAAAATTATTAACTTCCTAAGCCACAAATATAAGTACATATAGGTAATAATGTTTATAGTTTTGGTATAAAAACATTAAGATAAGTTTTTAATACTTAAAAAAAAACTCTTTAAAATGTGGAGGGTATTGTAAATTTTAAGTACCTACCAGAAACTAGATTTTTCAAAAATCAACCCTTACTTTACATACTTTTTCATAGCATTAATTATATATCAGCTTAAATATGTACTATTACAGATATTTTTTTGTTTTATTAAGCTGTTTCATTCTAAACTTCATCATCATCATCATCAGCCTGTAAGAGCCCACTGCTGGACATAGGCCTCTTCTCTCGCACGCCACGCACCACGGTCCTGCGCCAGTCTGAACCACTGCCTACCGGCGATTCTAAACTTGTTTATTAAAAAAACCGCTGTCACTAATTATTGTGAATAAACGTGAAAATTGACATTTCATTACTAATTTCGGGGAAATCAACACATTAAAAATTTTAATCGTTAGAAATCTTATCAGGAGTATCACCAGCCTTCGTTACATATTTAATACTTTTTCCCTTTCAGTGAATTCATTTAATAAGTTTTAATATAACGAATGCTATAGCATTAAGAAAAATTTAATAGCAATTTAGGTACCTCCTACCTCCAAAAGTGATTTATTGTCCGTTTTCTTTGGCAAATTGGGCTGACTACTTCGCTGCAATCAATCAGTGCCAGGAATTATGAATGTCCTGTCAAACTTCCGGTGCTGATAGAAAAAAAAACTTTGACAGTGACAGTTGGCGGTGACAGCCACGGCTTAATAGCCTCATTGAGAAATGAGCTCTTTATTTTCATATTGTTTTTTGTTTTTTTTTTTTTTAAGAAAATTGTCTTCTTTTGTTTGATTAGTTAATTGACTAGAAAATTGTTTGGAGATATTGTATATGGAAACTTTAAACTTTGTTTTTTTATTATAATATACCTACAGTATACCTTTACTTTAGAAGACAACAGACAGATATCCGGGCGGAAAATTTAAAAAATTTTGGCCTAGTTCAAACTGGTAAATATATCCGTTTAGCCGTTTATATAAAAACTTAAATTTTAGTTATTCATCTCTATTATATATTACCTATAATATTCTCAAATGTAGTATAAAAGCTGTTTAAATGCTAATATGTACTCGAATGTAATTATTTTGAAATACCTAACGAAAAGTTTCTAAAGTATAACATTGTGATCTTCAATAATAACAGTAGGCTGCCTACCGTTTTTATCAAGCGGTATACTTACATTATAATTATTATGTTGCTGATATTAAGCAACATAAAAATATCATTTCGATCCAACATTATCAAAAGGGGAGAGTCATAATGTCTTCAATAATATTACTCAAAGGCAACATTGGAAATCCTTATAGCCTGACTAAATTGCCATACACATCTCACGGCCCCCTAAAAACGTCAGCTCAATATTACAAGGAGCAAATTCTCACTATTATTGCGTGAAATAAAGATCGGACGAATTGAAATAACCTTAAATAACGCGAAAAAGGCGGCAAAGTAAAAGTCAATACATAAGAGTTGAGTGGCTATAAGATTTTATAGCGGCCATTATGCTGGGAGAAGTGTGAAGTAAATTATTATAACACAGTACGCGGGCAAGTATTCAAAATATGAAAGCGAGAGCGGTGTATAAGGGTCGCAAAAGCTATAGTATCTTGCTACCTTTATAAGGGTTAGTACAGTTCATTGGTGCAGCCTTTGCTATGTCAATGGAGGATTAGTGATCGTGATAAGTACTTAGTAGGCATTCTTGTTTGAAGCGTGTGCGGGGCGAATATTGATATGATGAATATCGATGTTTGTTTCCAGTCTGGGTGTGATGTTTGTCTCTGTGTGTGTTTCGGGTACCCTAGATACAGGCTCTTCCTATTTATGGGCTTCGAGTGTGATGTGGGTTTACTATTATTATACCACGTATTTCAATTTAATTTGGTAAATATTTACTCACGAAATTATTAATTGAATTAATGCTATCCTAATTGTAAAAAAACCCAAAAAAAATAAACTTAATAGTAGATAAAAGGCGACCTTATCTCTTTATCGGATTTCTTGCAGATAAACTGATTTTTAGTTATGAAGAGACAGTTATGTACAATATTTACTTTTGAATGGTAAGTGAAAAGACGCAAGGAATTATAACTATAAGGACAAGTACTGGTAAAAAAGTACTTACAAAAAAACAACAAACTTAAATAAAAATAAATATTTAATAGTGTTCCCACGAAAAAAGTTAATATAATGGACAGGTGGTTCGAGACACAAAACATAAAGGTAACATACGTTTAGTTTATAAAACAAAAGAACTATTTATACAAGAACACCATTGTCAGTAAAAAGACAATCAAATAACCAATTGAAATAATGGTCTATTGAGTTGAGAATAACACTATCGTTACATTCGCACCTAATGCCCCTTTGACCTCAAAAAAAAAACAGGGCAATAGAATCGTATCTATTATCAATAAATCAAAACGTAGCGGACGCCATGATTGAGCAATAAATATCAATAAGTTTAATGTTCCCGCTCGTTGGCTGTCAAACGGTCGCCGCCATATTGGATCCGCCATCTTGATTAATGGCCGTTTGTTTCGATCTGTCAGTTTTACAGCCTATTTAATGTTAAAAACATAACGATTAAGTAGGTTTTAGTTTTAGACAACTGTGAAAGTTAAGTTACACTATAATTCCTTTACATTTATGGCTATAATGTTTAAGAAACAGATTTGATGCTTATGAAATGGTTTTTCATTTCATTTCGAACTACTCGACCCGGCTGACTTCGTACCGCCTAACCTTTAACTATCTTGTGCACGTATTATACTTATAAACCTTCCTCTTAAATCACTCTAAATTAAAAAAAAACGCATCTAAATCGGTTGCACTATTTTAATGATATAAGCATACATAGGGACAGACGCGAAAAGCGACTTTATTTTATACTATGTTCTATGTATGTATTGATGATTTTCCCAGGCTTACTATCGTGATAATCGTGACGGTAGTATAGAGTGGTATAGATTGAAGATAATAATCAGCACATGTCAGGAACCACCAGTAGTCAGAACCGACGCTAAGTGAATATGAAATGGCACTAATATTTCTTGAAATTGTGTCACTATGGCTTTCTTAGTATAGTTGGAAGTCTTGGAAGTTCACCAAATCAGAGTTAGGTTTCGAACGCAAACAGAAAAGGAGTTTTTGATTTCAAAGCTATAATCTAAATTTTAAACAAACAATAAAGCATAAACTCGGCTAAATGTGGGTCCGGCTATTGAGCTGGTGCCTCTGCCTAACCCTTCGGGAAATAAAAGGCTTGAGATATGACTTACTAAACATAGACAAAGCTTTAAAGATTGTTTGTTATTTGTGTTTAGTTCTAGCTAGATAGATAGATTCTGTTTACAAGTAAGAAATACAAAATAGGGTGGGTAGGGTGTTTCTGACAAGGCGGTAATAAATCAAAGGAGGGATTCTGCTCACCATACCTAACAACTTTCCCACAGCAACATGGGTCGAAATCTCAAAACAAAAGTCAGCCGTCCCGTACATTGACCCCGTCAGCTGATCGAACCAATGAATGGAACAGCTGTTATTTTTTTTTGAGATTTTGACACATGTTGCTTTGGGAAAGTTGTTAGGTATGGTGAGCAGAATCCCTCCTTTGATTTATTACCGCCTTGTCAGAAACACTCAGTATATATATTTAATTTTTCGTTAAAAAGTTTTTATTAGTTTTATTTTTTTCCTTAATTAACATTAATTTTAAGTGCTTATGTAACTAATATTTATGGATTTTATGAATCTGAAATAAAGAATTTTTTTATTATTACTATTATAATTGAACATGCATGCCATGGTCGACCATATCGCTGAAAGTTTTCTAAAATACAAACAGCTTGTTTAGTTTGTTTAAATTAACTTACTTTCTTAAGAATCTATCTATTTAACTAGAACTAAACACAAACAATCTTTAAAGCTTTGTCTATGTTTAGTAAGTAATAGGGTCGAAAATTATACAAAGCTACCGTAAAAAAAATTCAGCTCTTGTGCCCTTATGACGGGGGCAGGTTATACTCCTATCAATAGAATAACAATAACACATCACACTCAGAGCCCCTAACTAGGAAGAACCTATATCTAGGGAGCCCGAAACACACACAGAGACGAACATCACACCCAGACCGGAAACAAACATCGATATTCATCATATCAATATTCGCCCCGCCCGGGAATCGAACCCGGGTGCACACGCTTACTCAGTCCACTGCCAACTGAGCCACGGAGACGGAGCAGTCTAACAATAAAACCTCATCAATAGACCGAGTAGTAAATATTCAATTGATTGTATCGTTTTTATATTGATAAGCAATATTTCCATTAATGTAATGGGCATTCTTTGTCAGGGGCTTATTGTTATTAACAATAGGCATGCTTTTTAATTTATACCCGACATTTAAGACACAATCAAGAATATGAACAAATCGATTATTTTTTAAAGTGAAAATGAGAATTTATTACAGCCATTCCCTGTGTGCCGAACTGGCCATAATTTTATATTTTTCTTATTTTTAAATTCAAAATTTGACATTGTCTTCTTTTTGGCTTCTTGCTTTTGTTCGTGAAAACTATATGCAGTTTTTTTTTTTTTTGCTACAATGGTGGTTTTTTTTTTTATTGATTAGGAGCGGCGTTAAGGGATTTCGTAGGATTTTCATGTGGGCTGGGAATCAGGGATAGGGCTAGGGTGTAGTTGGGCACACCCTGCTTTTTTTCTTTTTTTTAAAACATTTTATACAGATTTAAAGAAGCACAGAAGAAATATTTTACAACATAAAGCTGAATAATAGAATTAATAAATTATATTATATAGTAGTCGAACCGGCGAACTTCGTACTGCCTAACCTTTTACTATGTGGCTCATGTATTATGCTTATAAAACTTTCTCTTAAATCACTTTATCTATTTAAAAAAACCGCATCAAAATCCGCTGCATAGTATTAAAAATTTAAGCATACATAACATAGAGACAGACGCGGGAAGCTTTATACTATGTATATATTGATTATGGTATTGATAAAAAAACGAGAAAGGAATTTTTCTAATTAAACCGTTTTAGCTAAGCGAATACAGAGTCAGAATAAAACCATAAAATACACAAGTACCTTAGAAATAAAGTCGTGAAATCTTAAATAGCTGCCCGACCGCAAAGTACGCAATGGAGTAAGTACATAAAGAAAACATGCGATCGACCACATCGTAAATGCGAGTCATTTCATTACTCATAAAGTTATTACCGGAATAACGACAAACGACCCTTGCGTCTATCAAACTGTTTAGAGCCACAGAAGCATTAATATTGTTTCTTCATATTCTAGCTGTTTATTCATCACGAGCTTTCCCGGCTTACTTCGTTACGCCATAGAATATAAGATACTACAAAAGACTTGGCTCTATAGACTATGTTCTTTTGACTGCCCAGAATGGCCGAATAAAAAACAAACAACACCAACAAACCACCTGTCAAAATATGTAAACAAAGGAAAAAATAATGCACCTTGGGTTATATTATTTGAGTTTAGGTAAGGATCCCTAATTTTTTTGAAAATCTAATATAGCCTATGACATTTAGGGTTAATGTAGCTTTCTACCAGTGAAAGAATTTTTCAAATAGGTTCAGTATTTCCGGAGCCTATTCGCAAACAAATCTTTCCTCTTTATAATATTGGTATAGATCATAATTTTTCAGTCATTCGTCCACTGTTGGAAGGCCTCAAAATAAAATCGCATTAAAGACAGACATTTTAAGGGGAGTCGCCACAATTACCACGCTTTATAGACGGTTTTAAGATCGCAGTATGGCTCTTCAGGATTTTCAACGAAGATAGCTGCAGCCTGTCCTTCAGGTGTTCCCTTAGTCGCCTTTTACGACACCCATGGGAAGAGATGGGGCAGTAATATTCTCTGTCACCACCACATGGCGGTTTTAATTATTATCTTTCAAATAATATTAGATTACTGAGCACAGGATACCCTTAAGTCTAACCGTTTTATTTATTTATGCAATACAATAGTTTTCAAATAGTTTAAGGAGGTCTACTTCTCTGGTTCCTTGTGTGGTAAATACTAGATATCCAGTTTAGATTGACATAGTATACGTCAAAAAGACTAAAATGCTCTGTAACTTTTTTGAGAGGGTAAAGGTTTTCTCCATTAATAATGGTCTGGTAACAAATCATGTCGTTTACGCCACTCATTTATTATTACAACGGACAACATTACATACACGTCACCCAGTGGTCAAAGGTGTCAAAATTGCGTGGAAAAAATTGCGATGTAATATTTCTCGCGTCGCCGCCGCTGGCACTTCCAAATTGGCTGACCGACGGCCGCCTGCCAGTGCCAGCCGTCACACGTCAACGATTTACATAAAATGATAACTGACAATTTACAACAAAAAAAGTCGCCAGTTAATAAACTGCAGTATTTTTTTTTCATAACTCATTTTAACTAAGAGATAACAGATTTCAGTTTTCCGTTTACGACGCACGGCCCGAGTAGGTATAATTCTCTTTTATTGAGCTACAAATCATACTCCATCCCCTAATTCAGTGAGGCAGCAATGTTGCCAACCATTACGCGCGCAATATCTCACAATAAAATGCGAACAAAACAATGTCAACGGCCATACCATAATACTCCCCCAAACCCTTAATCTTAGCATATATTTATACAAAACAGCCATAAACATTCTAAAAGCTCGTAGTATTAAACGAGAGGGGGCTATCATGGTGATGTGCTATTAATTTAGCTGATACGCCCGCGTTTATTGTCATAATGCGGTATATTAACCCGGCCTCAGCTCCGGAGCCATGTATGATGCTTCACGTTTCACCACTCGACGTGGCCTCTGAAATTATTTAACCACGTGTCTTATTTTCATTAAATTAGGGACGGTTTTCGTTTGAATTTTTATCATATTCAGTATAATTTTCAAAGAACCATAAGCAAAGTTTATGGTTAGATGAGGAGTTAGCTGCGGTGAAATTGTTTAGCTTTACTTTATGAGAGATGATAATTTGGTGCGGATTTGATGGTTTTCGGAATTATGGGACTGTCTATCGAATCGATTATACTGTTTATTGGTAAACATGGTTACTTATTTGAAGCTTATCATCATAAATCGTATACTTATAATTGTTTTTTTTTTAATATTCATTTATTATAGCATTTAACTTTATACGAGCGCATTTTATTAAACCGAATAAAATTTTCATTTCGTAAGCAATAAAAGACTGGCCAGCATTTTGGCTCCTGACAAATAAAAAACCCCGAAGGGCGAGTAAAAAGGAAAAGTAAACAAACACCGACCGCAACAAAACATTTCCGAAAGATCATAATCCAACAAATCAACCGAGCCACTGTGCGGTCCTAAATTTTTACAATTTTCGTACTCGCTGGAAACGGTTATGTGACGACGTATTTTTTTTTACGAATATCGGATGGAAGCAACGACTTCGAAAGGGTTCACCTAAGTGCTTGCAGTGGCATTAAGAACCTTATTCCCCAGGCATAAGGGTAACATTATTTTAGGTTGTTTGAAAGGTCTTGTAGCGATACTGTCGTAAAACCCTCAACGCTTTTTGTGTGACTGTTCAACGTTGTGTAGGATTATAGCCTCGATAAAGCTGTAAATGTTGTTTTTTTTGTCCATTATGATAATAAATATACGAGTGTTTGAGTTGAAATGGCACTCCCTCTTATAGCACGCATTATTTATGTTCAAGATTGTTGACAAATTATGAATACTTACTTGCCAAAATAAATCTTTATGAGTTATTTTATAACACAATACGATGACGAGCTGTGAAACATAAGTGTGAACAAAAACATTGAAATCAAGTCTGACTAAGTCGACCAACATTTAATTTCTCGTAAAGGATGTTCAAGCGTACTTATATTTTAGGCTTTTTATAAAGATTTTAGCTGATTCAAAAAAAATTTGAACAACAGAAACTAAAGTCAGTGTCGATGAAATCGCGCAACAATAAGATGTGTCTCTATTTTTTTTACATTTAGCTATGCAAACTAAATGACAAAATAGGTATGTGAAAAGGCTTCCTCAAAGGTTATTAAGAACTGAGAGCCCTATATTTTATTATAGGCAAGGGCAACCTAAACCTACAAATACATCTAGATCCAAGAAATTAACATTGATATTTATCATTGCGATTAACGCCTCCGCCGGGAATCAAACCCCGGACCCCGAAGTCACATTCAACCTCATTTCCAACTAAACCACCAAGGAGTTAAAAATTGGCTGAAATTAATTACTTCAACCGAACCGAACACAAGATACGTTACCACAAACACGATCAAACATACATTAAACACAGACCAGGAAAAAGGACTAAAGCGAACCACTGTGCATTAATCAGCGGCGAGCGGACGGGGCGTCACACACGTGACATTGTCACGTCGACAACGCGCGACAGGTTGACAAGTGACGGGCCAGTGCGTGGCCAATTTACTGCGACTTTTTGTCCAGTGACGAGTGTCGGTGGAACCACTGTGCAGTGACGCAATATATAGGTTGGTAGGGTTAATAATTTTTTGCTAACGGTTTTCTTATATTTGATTTCAGATTATTTCATTTGCTAAATTCTTTTTATCTTATAACAGATTATTTGATTGATACTATAAGGCTAATTGGGGGAGAAATTTGTATCTTCTAAATCATGGCAAATATCACAAATGTTATCTGTTTAACATTAGATAATTTTGTTTACTTTTTAATTATTCTAGATTTTTCCGGAAAAGCAAATTCGCAACAATACAACTACCATAAACCTATAATAATAAAAATAAATTGCATCCGCAATTTTTTACTACAAGATCCTAAATGTTCGGAAACCAATTTCAACTTTCAGACCCTTAAGTTTAATATGGCACTCAAAGGATCGATTGGTAGGAGTTAAACTTTGACTCTTCAATTTTTTTTTTTTGCTTTCCACTTCAACACCAAATTAGTCAAAATTCAAAAGTGTGTAGAAGCTTTTATAGTCCACTTCCCAGGACTTGGCGCCAACTTGTGCATTAAATAACTTTTTTTCCTAAACTCCAAAAGGTTTAGTTGCATTAAACTTTGAGTTTTACCGTCATAACTTTAAAGTGGGTTTTCTATTGCAAATAAAAATCGTAGGGGGTCGGACGTGCCATGTGATGGACAATAAACATAGCAGCGTGAACTCAGATGCAAATAAAAACATTTAAACTTAATGTATTTGTAATGGACAAACTGAGTATAACTCGAGTGTTTCCGTTTCTGAACGTTTGACACTGATAGATGCTTCTACCAACTGCTAATACTGCCAATGGTGCTACAGAAGCATTTTTAAAAGCTTTGAGTACCCTTAGCTATAGAAAATTGATATGTTAATTGATCTCAAAATCTATCTGAATAGCAAATGACTGCGTTTAAATAAATTCGTGATGATAAACGTAACTTTTTCTCTGTCCACTATTTTGATTAATCAAACAATTATGTACAGGTGGCGGTCTAGGAAGGCGTAACAGATTTGTATATGGTCTCGTGCGCCATAGACTGTATTACCAAACAACAAGAGCTATTTTAGAATACAGAAAAACCGGAAGTGTTACGCTTACTTAGAGCGCCACTGTACTATCTACTATCTATAATCTAAGTAAGCCTATATTTTGCTTCAGGATTCGCTGAATGTCTCATGAAATTCCGTCCAGCAGCTGGAGTGTAGAATATAGATTACCTAAGCGTGAAAAGCGTGAAAGCGGCATTTTTTTCCAAAACTAGTTTTTTAGTTTTACTGAACATAGTCATATAGCCCGCAGAACAGATGGCCGCTGGGGCCGAAAAGTTCTCGAGTGGAGACCACGGATCGGCAAGCGCAGCGTAGGACGTCCACCGACCAGATGGACGGATGATCTGCGCAAGGCTGCGGGTCCACGCTGGATGCAGGCCACCTGAGATTGGTACAGATGGAGAGCCTTGAGGGAGGCCTATGTCCAGCAGTGGACGTCCTACGGCTGAAATGATGATGATGTTGATGATGATGACTGAAAACTGAATAACTACTCGTGGCATGGTAACGGGATTCTTTATTTAAATTCAAAACAAATGAAGGCTTGCATCTCATCCCGCGGGCCGCAGTCACAGCCGCAGAGCCCAACTATCCCAATATTGGTTTAGTAGACAAATCCCTAATTTGTTCGTCGCGACGTGTCAATTTGCGACTGTTTGTACAGGCGCGGCGGCGCTTGTTAACCGCGGATCGTGTGTAAACACCTTTATTTATTGTCTTAGGATGTGTTGGAATGTCATATTTCGTAGTTTTTCTAAGTACGGTAGCGCTAGCTAGCCGTTGCGGGCGGGATTAAAGATTTTGCTTCCATTTTTTATTTATTTTCGACCACCTGTATATGTCCTGCCTGGTTCAATTGGCATTGTTTTCGCCTGTGATGTAGGAGCTCCGGGTTCGATCCAAGAGCGGGCAAACATTGTTACGATGAATATCGATGTTTTCTTCCCCGGTCTGCTTATACGTTATAAAAACATATCCTACAGGACACATAAACTACCACTTGAAACCAATTTAAGAGCATTAAGGAGCTCCCATAACGACCAAGCCACTAATTCGTTCGTAGTATCAATATTCAATAGCATCAACAGAAAAGCTGTAAAACTACAAAAAAAATACCACATTTTCATTTTTGTCATCAAAATTCGGACATGTGACTGTGACATAAGTGCTGACTTCCTGCTGTTTAGAGGAAACAATAAATATAAGAACCCCGGGCCCAAGTCTGTGAACTGCGATCCCATATAAAATGTCACAGAGGACTTACGACCTTTGTTTATATAAAAGCTTTGCTGACAGATGCTATAATAAGTATTTTTCAAGACGGGGGTAAGTCGCTCAACTAAATAAACAATTGAAGTTGGATGATAATGACAGCATTTGGAAACCATTGCTGCTTTTTGAGTACCACAACATAAACAGTAAGTCCATGCTCTAAAAAAAGCAACAATGGTTTTTGAATAAAATAAAAAAATACATATTTTAATAAATTTCCAAATTTATACTCTATTTATCATTTTCCTTTTTTTTTGTTATACTAAGTACATAATGCAATCCATTTAATTTTTTTAGTTTAGTACCTAGTATTTTTTTGTATTTAATTGCAACTACCTGACTTACATTGCGACTTTATAACCTATCATCCATTCTTGTAAAAAGCCACACCATCCATACCTAATATGCATTAAGGTCGATAGAATTAATGGGCTAGCAACTAAACTAAACCAGTAGTAACTTTAGAAGTCCCGTAAGTACCTACACATCCTCTCACGTGGAGCCTGAGGCCATCAGAAGACGTCTCCTTCGCTGTCGGTCTTAAGCCAGGTCCGGCAGTTCCTCCCACGAGCAGCCCATCTGTCGAGCTTCGGCTAAGACGGACCGCTTCCAGGTGTGTCTTGGTCGGCCTGGCCTCCTAGAGCCACCTGCAGGATGCCAATTTAGGGCTTGTCTAGGGATATTTAGAATTTATATTTGTATAAGAAAAGCACGTTCACAGTGAACAAACATATTTTTAAAAAGTCGTCCACACCAAGCATTAGAGGCGGGCACATAAAAGCGTGAAGCGGCCGCTTAATTTACCGTCAGAGCTGCCGAGCGGAAATGAGCCGAATAAATCACGGCTCCCCGCGGTATTGCTAACAGGGATGGCTGCTTGTAAATAAATAAAAAAAGACGTGACGACATAAATCAATACCTTATAATTAATTATAAATGCGAAAATAACTCGCCTGCGAATGTAGCGCAATCAGCCTAAATTACTTAACCGAAATAGCTGAAAATCATTAGGCTTCGAGAGAATATAATAACTATGGATGCAAAAAAATAATTGGAGTTTTGCAGTTTTAAGGGAAATTACGCTTGTGAAACCAATAATTAAAAATTTTACGCTCTAAAAATAACTCAAAAGTTCATTTCACTGAAGCCTCAATAAAACTTGGGTGTTTTTGGGGCCCAGTTTTTTAAATAAAAACTAGTGACTCGTAATTGTCTTGTTAGCGATTTCATTAACCATTGCCGCTTTAATAAAGGTAATTTCTGTTGCACGCTCAAAGAAAACAGCAATGGTTAACTAAGTCGCTAACAAGACAATTACGAGTCACTCGTTTTTAGTTAAGAATCTTGGCCCCCAGATAAATGATTTTTCATTTAGTTTTCCGCAAGCCTAAAAGCGGTCGTAAAGAGCAGTGTATTCATTAGGGCGGCCATTAATTACTTTTTGTGGATCCCTACTTCCGCGGGACACTTTGCAGATTCACTCCAATTGATGTGTCTTTAAAAAGTCACTTTTTTATTATCGTAAGGAGACCTCAGGGCATGATTCTTCCTCAAATGGGTAAAGAAGTTTTTTTCTCGTGTCTTAGGTACACGTTTTGTGTTTTACTCGCACAATTTAGGTACCTACTTCACTTAAAGTTGCAATGGGCTCGAACATTTTTTTTATTGCTATTGGCGAGTATGGATGTTATAATGGTATTCAAATTGAGTAAAAAAATCACATTTCTTTAACAATCAAGCTTTTTATATACAGTTATCCTGCCTCTTTTTCTGAGCCAACATCGCCTCAAGAAAAAAAAAAATTGGACGTGAATTGTCATATAATCGAGACGCCTACCAATAGTACCTAGTACTCTTTATTATTGACTGCTCCGTAGCTCAGTTGGCAGTAATGTGGACTGAGAAGCGGATGCACATGGGTTCGATTTCCGGCAGGGTGAATATTGATATGATGAATATCGATGTTTAATTCCCGGTCTGGGTATAATGTTCGTCTCTGTATATGTTTCGGGCACCCTAGATACAGGTTCTACCTAGTTAGGGGGTCTGAGTGTGCTGTGTTATAATTATTATTATGCTGTGCCAGTATGGTTCTCGTCTGCAGTAATGGCTCGATGGACGTGATCGCCACTGTCCGTTCTTAAATTGCTGTGTTGCTGCCTTTTACGAGACCCATGGCTATTCTCTAATCTGTGTCCATGGGAGGAAATGGGGAGGTGGTAGCGGTGGTATATGTGTGGCCTGCCACCACACATCTACCTACCTATTCAAGAAAAGTAAGTACCTATTCAGTATTTGAGACACGTGTTTTACGTCTAGCGCTGTTGAGTGTTGACAGATGCGCCCTTTGATGTCAAGATAGTTTTGACTGCGGCTCTTTTTAACAGATGAAAGGGAAAGAGACTGCGTGAATTAGTTTTTTTTTTTTAAGTACTGGCTGGTGTTTTTTACAGTCTTTTTTTAACGTAAGCATAGGTTTTTTTAAGAGCTGCGATCTTTGTTTAATTCTGATTACACTAGTAGTCAGAAACCAACATTGAAGTTGTGAAGATGGAAATTGATGTTCCTTTCCTGAGTTTAGGTGTGTTATACATATACATAGATAATAAATATCTGTATTTGCTATCCTAGATGCTTGCAGGTTTTTCCTAAAAAGGGCTTCGAGTGAGGCGTTATTATTGTTAGAGTAGTAACTTTCTCAACTATTCCTGAACAATTTTTATTGATGTAAGTTCTGAACTTCCCTGTAAAATTTTTAAGCATTTAAGTAACACATTTACGCAAAATTAATGTTTTCTGATGTCTTTTTTTAAGGGATTGTCAACCATGGCTCTTAGGCTACGAACGCACAGGCGGTTTTTTGCCGCGCGGATTTTATGTAACATACTGAATCCTATGGAAGTGTGCGCACCAGCGGATAAAAAACCGCGCGGTTAAAAATCCGCTGTCGCCGTTTTATTTCCGCGCGGCTAAAAATTCGCCTGTACCTTCGTGGCCGATGAATAAGGTTAAAATGAAATAACAACCTTTCCAACCGCGCGGAAATAAAACCGCAACAGCGGATTTTTATCCGCGCGGTTTGTTACCGCGCGGATAAAAATCCGCCTGTGCGTTTGAAGCCTTAAAATAAAATCAATGAATGAATGATCTCTTTATTGTTCAAAAAACACAAAACAAGATACAATATAAATAAGTAAGGTGACAAAAGGCCACCTTAAATACGATGAGATAATTCTACAAAATTCCAACAAACGGATATTTTTAAAACAAAATACTCTAACATATATAAAAATATCACTTTGTTGGTATTTTTCACAGAGAGTGCGCGCATCGATCGTGTAGTGCGACCATCCGTCTTGTTTGTGACGCGACGGCAGCTCTCCCGGGATTTCGGGATCGGTCCCGACTTTTAGTGATGGGCAGTCGCGTCAACGTGTGATCGTGATTGACGATTGTAGTCTTTAGTAGAAGTTGCCATTGATTTTGTGTCTTTAGCGGTTAATGAATGTTGTATTTTAGGTGTTGGTTAAAGTGGATTTTTGTTTTAATTTTTAAGGTTCCACTAGCTAGATGGTCCTCGAAATTAGTACTTTATGGTTACTGTTTCCCAATGATTAAAAGTGACTCTTTTTTAATTACGGTTCCTGGCCGGGTCATAATTATTTTATTTCCACACTGTTTTTAGGCCCTTGAGCATAAAGTAGTTTTGTTAACTAAATAATAAGGAAATAATCTGAACGAATAACCTACCTTATTAGGAAATAATCTTTCAAAATAAAGTTTGCAACTATTATTGATTATTATTTTAATTTTAGTGCCGCTCAACTTAAGTGGAATTGGGCTGGCCATGTCTGCCGCATGGAACCTGAGCGCTGGGCGAGAATAGCCACAGAGTGGATCCCACGCGACGGACGCCGAAAACGTGGCAGACCATGACGAAGATGGCGGGACGATCTCGATACCTACTTGGGAACTGAGTGGCCGGAGACTGCAATGAACAGAGAGCAATGGAAGTAAGCCGGGGAGGCCTTTGCCCATCAGTGGGACACAAGAGAAGCTATATATAAAAATAAAAAAAAAAATTGCTTTTTAATAAAAAGTTTTTTAAATGATAAATTGTAACAAGTTCCTTTTTTATTTACGCTATTTATCTACAAGTATTATTATTAAAATAAATTATTATGATACAATAAATTATATCACAACAAATCTACAGTTGGTGAAATTTATCCCGTCAACTTTTTTAACAAACTTTAATTTCCTCATCAACTTTATTGTTCCAGTAATTGTCGTACTCATTCCCATCCCTAGTCCCCCCCATGTAATTGTTACCTTATTGCCGACAAGTAGTTTGTCTCGCGCTCGCTAATGGATCGGTGATTTGTTACGCTTCTAATTATAAAAGCTCGGGAGGAGCTTTCTGTTCTGAAGCTTCGGCTTTCATGTTGATGTGTGCGTTAATTTATATCTCGTTCTTTTGCTGCCATGTGTTTTTGTTTGTACCAAAGTAAATTATGATTTTGGTTGGATACAGTTGATGATATTTCTAATCATCATCAACATCAGTCGAAGTCAATATAAGATAGGTATCTCTTATTTTAAGTAAATTACGACTATGTACTTAGTTGGTTGGTACAGTGGCGGACTAGGAGGCCGTAACAGATTTGTCTATGGTTTTGTCAACCATAGACTGTATAACCAAAGAACAAGAGCTATTTTGGAATACAGAAAAACCGCAAGTGTTACGCCGACCGTGTCCGCTACTGGACTAATCCTACGAATAAGTCTGTGGTTGGTACCTTATATTTAAAAGAAGGGATCCGGGTTTTTTTTATAATAACGGATCACACTCAGAGTCCCTAACTAGGAAGAACCTGTAACTAGGGTGCCCGAAACATATACAGAGACGAACATTACACCCAGACCGGAAACAAACATCAATATTCATCATAACAATGTTCGCCCCGACGGGAATCGAACCCTGGTGCATACGCATTTCAGTCCACATCACTGCCAACTGAGCTACGAAGCAGTCAAATAGTTAAATATCCTATACTGTGAGAGGCAAGATGGTTCAAAGGCGCCCATCAATCGGCTCAAAACGTATATGAAATAGACTGTCTTCAGTCAGATGGACATACTATACGGTTCAAAGTCAATTATGCTTTTGGTTGGAAACAGTTGTAATATTTCAATTCATCATCATCATCAGTCGAAAGACATCCACTGCTGTAGTAGTGTTTTCTGAAGCATCAAGATGTTATTGGTCTCAACCTGTCAAAAGATGTAATCAGCTCAAATTTCACCAAAAATAACGAGATACGGTTTTTCTTACGGTGAATATTTGAGTGTATTTTTTATTTGTAATTTTACTAAAAGAACAGTTTTGCGTTAGAATTCAAAATTCGATTAACCGAGAAAAAGCTGAATAAACAACGAACTCTTACCAGCCAGCAACATATTCGACACAATAAAAAAAAAAAAGAAACAGCCAGCATTAACAAAAGACAAACGGCTCCCGAAATAAAGATCCCGGACCGACACTAAACAAATCGCTTAAATTAAATCGGCCTTACATTTTCTTGAATTATTTGACAATAACATATGTCCGCGAGGAGATGCGTCGATTGCTGCGTGTGGAATCCTTATTTACGACGGTACACAGTGTAAAAGTTTAGTTTTATCGCCCACAGCCGACGATTTCTCAAGCTTGAGCTACTATTAATTTTATCGTTTCTTTAGAGTTTGGGACGCAAATAGATACTCACTACAACACTGGTGGATTAATCCTACTAATATAATTAACGCGGAAGTTTGTGAGTATTAGATGTTTGATACACTTTCACGTAAAAGCTGCTGAATTGATTTTAATGAAACTACATTAATATAGCTTATATCAGAATAAAACAAAGGCTATAAATTATCAAGATGCTGTAAAGAGTAAAAGCTACTTGAAATAGTGATCCTGCCTGAGCAGACGAAGCCGCTGGCATGAGGAAGTTATTTATAATGTCTTAATCTATAATGTCTATAAAATCTTGATTTTGATAATATCACATTTTTGAGGTGAGGCTAAGATTTTGGCCGTGAGGTGGCGGCATAGAATACTACCACCCCATCTCATCTCATGAATGTTGTAAAAGGCGACTAAAGGAACAGCTGAAAGACGGGCAGCAGAAATATTATAATATTATAATATATATTATTCGTTGAAATATTTGAAGAGCCACACGCCACACTGCAATCGCCAACCCGCCTGCCAAGCGTGGCGATTACGGCAAACTTCCTCCACAATGTTTGTCCTTGTGTCAATCTGTGGAAGAGACTAATGTCCAGTAGCGGACGTCTATCGGTTGTAATTAAGTAACAATTTATTATTGTTGGACATCTGTAACCAGTATAATATAATACTAGCTTTAACCTTCTTACCAACTAGTGGCTGCACCGACTGCATTCTGTATTGCAAAATAGCTCTTGTTCTTTGGTAATACAGTCGCTACAAATCTGTTACGGCCTCCTAGTCCGTGACTGTACCAGGAAAACTGTTATTAGCCGACCAATTAGTGCACCAATCGGTGCACGCCTCACGCGAAAATTATGTGTTCGATTTTTACGTTCTAATGAATTATTCATTGACCGGTTGCCTTTGCCTTCTATGAATGATTGGAAGAAAGATAAAAAGCGGATTAAATGACAATCAAATCGAATACAGCTTCTCAACAACATATAAAAAACAAGTGTCAAAATTCTTTGACTGTCATTTGTTTGTATGCACACCGCCATGACGCTTTCGCGAGCCGCCGAGGACTGGGGGCTTTTCGCCCGCCTCGCGTTAAATATAAAAAGGATAAAGAAGAGTAATTTTTCCATCGTCAACTTTTGTTCTGTACAAACTATTCTCGCCGCAAGATCAAACAGATGTTGCAGTCACAACATTTTTGTTAATTTATTAGCTCCTTGGCTAGTGGCTAGGGCTATTAGGCGAGCACGCTGTATATCATAAGCTTAGGGTAACCAAGATTTCATGCTGTAAAATTGCAATTAAAAGTTTAATTAGTAATCTTGATTGACTGCTCCGTAGCTCAGTTGGCAGTGATGTGGACTGAGTAAGCGTGAGCACCCGGGTTCGATTCCTGGGCGGGGCGAATATTGATATGATGAATATCGATGTTTGTTTCCGGTCTGGGTGTGATGTTCGTCTCTGTGTGTGTTTCGGGCTCCCTAGATACAGGTTCTTCCTAGTTAGGGGCTCTGGGTGTGATGTGTTATTATTATTATTATTATTATTATTATTACTAAACATTTCAATTGCAACATAAGCTGAGTCAGAGCCACTTTGTATTCTAAATGTTTACACATAATTTGTGAATTTTGCTGTTACTAAAAACTCATGGGTAACTTATTACACGTTTGAGATTCATATAATGAAATGAAAATGTAACAGTGTAAGTTTGCAGGGCATAACTATGATACTCCAAGGTCTACGGTGCACATAAATCTTAAGTAAATAAAATGAGATTATTTTTAAAATTGAAATAAATTTCTATGCCTATGTCAGTAACTATGGTTACCCTATTGACGTAATCACCAGATGTGGGAATGAGATAGACTCAGTGTTCTATCTCATTCCCACATCTATGAGATCTTATGTTCTTTTGGAGGTTTAATACAGGATACCTAGGTATTGGTCGTGTTGATCTAGCAACAATAGCGGAGATACCTTATGCTAACATTAGGCTTCAAACGCACAGGCGGATATAAACTGCACGGATAAAAATCCGCTTGTGCGTTCGGAGCCTTACCAGTAAGTCATAAAATATAATAACGAATAGAACCCATCTAGGTAGAAAAAACCTGTTTCTATGGTGCCCAAAGAAGCAGTCGCAGTCGAACTGAACCCTGGGCAAATGCAAATTTAAAAAAAAACTCGTAATTTTCATAATAAACGCAGTTACGTGTTTTAGGAATGGAATTCCTTTTACGATTGAGGGCTGCGGGAACAAAAAATATAAAAGAAAATAACATTAAATAGGTCAGAAAGTATCTCTTAATGAAAGTTTAGTACGTACCTAAACTACTTTAATTTAATAAAAAACATAGTCCACTGCCTTAAGGCGAAGTTGTTCTTGGTCTTCTCGCATTCGGCTCCAAAGCAAGCAAATGTAAAACCAACTACTCCAAAATATAGAACCAATACTACATAAAGGCGGCTTAAAACATCCTAAACATAACACATACAAAACCAGAGGCCCGAAAGGAGCCAGGCTACAAACAAATCGAATCAGTTAGCATCTGCTCGCATCGAGTGCTTCCCCTAATTGACAGTAATCAATTCGGGTCCGCTTTCAATATTCCCAGAGACTCATCTAGGATTTTTCTTTCTCGCGTTTTTACGCCGTGAATTTATCGCTCAATTAGTCTTGTTTAATAGCAGCCTGCCACGCTGATGTCTGCTTCTCGTTTCAGGGTTGCCAGTTAGGTTTTTTTTTCTTTTTTTTTTTGTAAGCATTTTGGTGGTGCGGTGGCGTTGAGAAGAGATTGGGATGTTTATATAATGGTTGTTAATTGGTTATCAAATGGTAGTGGGTTCATCATCACATCAAATGGTTGTTTCTGGTTTGGCAAGGATATTGGAGGCTTGAATCACCTGATTTTTCGAAATGTAAGATAATTCCGTGCTTCCGAAGGCACGTTCAGGCGTTGGTCTCGGCCGCGGTAGTGGTCGTTATAACTGCGGCGACAAGCTGGCCCCTGGCAACCGTGCCATGTTTGTTTTTGTGTCCACAGACTAATTAGTTGGATTACTACATGTGGCAATCTGCGGCAAGACCTAAGTATGTCCCTCAGAATACAAGGTATGTCCAAACTAAGATTAATCGTGACGACAACCTTTCTGTGTCCAACAGTCCAGTTTTTCGTTAGTAATCATGTAAGTAATCATGTTTGTTTTTTTTTTTTAATTTTTAGCATTCTTACCAGCCAGCCCTAACTGAGCACAAGACGCAGAGAAATGGGATTAAATTAATTGTCGCATCAGTCAGCGGAGCGTCGGTCGTCGTCGGGGTGTTTTTTATTAGTCGCTTCCCTCTTCCTCTTCACCCCCTTGACACGCCGCCCTCCCCTGCCTGTGCCACCTCCGACAGTGGCGTAAATCACGTCTCTGATGAGGAGAGGGTTTTGGAATTTGGAGAAGGTATCATGGATATCGGTGGATATCAACTATGTCATGTCATGACTGAATGAAAAAAAGAAACAAAAACGTAATTTGTTTTATATATAGGTATTTGAAACACTGCTCAGAAGTAGTCGTTTTTCAACTGAAATATGTAATGATGATGCTGATGATATTTGAAAGAACGTGTAAGTAGGTAAGCACTGAAATGCCTTAATTCAGAGATCTCGGTAAAATAGTGGTCAGTGTATCTATGCTATATAGTTAAATGTTTTGCGTATTTACAGATTTTACCTAGTTATGGGCTCATAACTAGATTATTTAATGCTACCTATTTTATCATGCACTGTGCTCAATTGTCAATAATTTCATCTTATTATAAAATTAAACAATGCTATCTTTAACTGTATCAAGTGCAGCTGAACTGTATAAAAAAAGTATCAAACCTAGGATCCAAAAACCTGTAAAAAAATATATTTTCTCTAAAAACCATTTCGAAACAAACCTTTATTGTCATCAACTTGACTGCATCAGCATATTCTAAGTCCACTAAAACCTTCTTGCCGCATCCATTCCTATAATTCTTACCTGCCATCTTCCCTGTCGACTGATCGCCGCCGCTTTGATCTCGTCTCGATTTATCGGCATTATTTTTAACACGCGAGCCAAGCCCCGTCGGCCACTCCATCTTGTCTGATGGGGGATTGGTTTTGACTGTTCTGGGGTGGGTTGGGCTATGTTGTTAGCCTTCTGGTGTATAGGCTAAAGCAGTGAGATTGTAAGAAGATAGATGTTATCTGCGAGGTCGAATCAAACCAAAGTCTTGGTTGCCTGCCACTATCAGAAAAAAGGGAGTTTTCCGCCATTTCTAATTTTGTGCAAGGGGTTAAAAAAAACATGGCTATGTTAATTGATTGCAAAAAAATGTAGTATAGGAGATTATAGGGATCTGTAAAGAGGTTGGATTAGAGATTATCTATACCAATATTATAAATAGAAAAGATTTGTTTGTTTGTTTGTAACGAATAGGCTCCGGAAATACTGAACCGATTTGAAAAATTCTTTCACTGGTAGGAAGCTACATTAACCCCGAGTGTCATATGCTATATTAGATTTTCAAAAAAATTAGGGATCCTTATCTAAACTCAAATAATATAACCCAAGGTGCAATATTTTAGTCAAAAGAACATAGTCTATAGAGCCAAGTCTTTTGTAGTATCTTATATTCTCGGAAAGCTCGTAATATTTATACCGCGCGGACCCGGACGCGTGAGTCTTGTGGTTTATTTGAAGGCTTATTTTTAAAATTAATAAATAAATAATTATTTTTTTCCAATAAAGTAACACGCCATTAATTACCTGACCTCTTTTTCGAAGTCGGTTAAAATAGGTACTAAAACCTTCTCCTGAATACAAATACTTATCTGAAAACCGCATCAAGATCGTTTCAGCCAAACGCGAGATAATTGCGGACAAACATACATTAATACATACATACAGGTCAAACTGATAACCTCGTTTTTTGAAGTCGGTTAAAAAGTAAATGTTATACAATTGTAATAAAATTACAGTAGCAGCAGCCAACAGTCTACTCTGTTGACCTTTCAAAAAATATGGGACGCAGTAAAAGTTTAGTCGTAAATCAATAGAAAGAAGAAGAAAGAAAGAATATACATTTATTTCAATGGCACGATAAATAACATAGCATTTTGTACATACACGCGAGTGGCCAACACAGCTGGTACTCACATAATTTAAACAAAACAAATAGATATTTATAACGAACAAAGCAATAGACAAAACACTGATAAGGCTGCAGGCTGAGCCTGCAGTCAAGGCCACCGCTCAGTAGTGCTCCAACCGAGTATCGCGCCAGTTGAAAATGGATATTAGCTCAGGTTTTGTGTTGTGAGCATTACGAGTACCTACCTAAAATAGTATAAAACAAAGTCGCTTCCCGCGTCTGTCCCTATGTATTCTTAAATATTTAAAACTATGCAACGGATTTTGATGCGGTCTTTTTTAATAGATAGAGTAATTCAAGAGGAAGGTTTATAAGTATAATACATGCACAACATATTTATAGGTTAGGCGAGACGAAGTTCGCCGGGTCGACTAGTAAAGCGATAAAAATATCATCTGACACTTTTTATGGAATAAACGTAAATCATACGGAATGAGTTTTAAAGGTGCGCTTTATTATTTTGCTAGATCAAGGAAATTACTATTTATTACATAAGAAATTTATTATGATCTATAATATAGTTAAAAATGAATCGCAAATTGTGTTGGTAAGCGAAGCGCATAACTCAACAACGCCTGGACAAGTTTTTACTATTTCTTTTTTTTTTTCAAATGTTCGTTGAAGTCCATGGATAGTTTTGACGGCGAGAAAAATTTGAATAATTACCGGGAAAACAACATATTTAAGCCGGTACGAAGTTCGCCGGGTCGATTAGTATAAAATTATTGTATAACTAGAGGCTGCCCCGCGGTTTTTCCCGCGCAGATTTCTCATAACACAAAAATCCCGTTTTTTTTCGTTCCCGTGGGAATTTCGGGAAATCCTTTCTTAGTGCTCACCTACACTTCCTAAGGAACCTGCACGCAAAATTTCAGCCCGCTACGCCCAGTAGTTTCGGCTCTGCGTTGTCTGTCAGTCAGTCAGTCAGTCAGTAACGGAAGAGTTTTATATATGTTGATAACACATAATAATATGATATTGATGATTCAGTGCACTCCCATAAACAGCATTAGTTCTTCTTCCACCTTGTGAAGGTCTGCCTACTCTGCGTCTTTCTTGTTCTATCCTCTCCATGAGGGGTTTTCAATTTGACATCTCAGAAAAAAAAAACAAGTTTTATCACGCCGCTATAAGATGGCGCTAGCAAAAATCTTCAGCTGAAGTTATAATGAATCATTAAAAACTTAAAATAAAATTGGAACTTGTCATGCGCCAGTCAAATAGTTTTAGTTTTGTTTTGTTTTCAAGTTAATTTGAACTGATTTGAATTACTTACTTATTTTTATCTATTACGCCATATATAACGCCATCTACGGGCGTATTACGAAACTTTTTTTTTTAAATGTCACTTTGAAAACCCCTTTTACAATTCGTCAAAATTACCGGTACAAAAGGAAACTTTACAAGTTTACAATCCCTCGCAAAACTCGTAAAAAATTCTCGTCGCGCAACTTTACTGACGTCCTAATATTTATTGACAACTGAAGGTTTAATAAAGCGTTTATAGTCAGTATATAAATCCAGCACAAATTTATTGGCACTCATAAAACGGCAGACGGAATATACATCGGTTAAAAACGTGACTTGCAAATAAACCACGCTAAGAGGTTATAGCTATAGCCTACAAAATTGTTGATGTCTATGTCACCGGAAAATAACAAGAACCGTAAATTTATAAATTTACTAGGAAATTTATAAACTTTCGTAGGATTCTAAACGAGTGATAAATTGTATTATTTTACGCCTACATTTTCGTAAATTGATAAACTTACTAAACTCACTCGTAAAATAATAAGTAACCAAAATACTTTTAGTGTGATCGAATTGTTTGGCAAGTCTGATTGTAAGGACGCAAAAGCATTTTCACTGTCAACATCGACCAATCAGAGAGCAGTGTGTTATTTTCCGTATTTCAAAAAGCGTAAAATTAAAAGCTCTTCTGTGATTGGTCGATCCGTTTAGAATCTTACGGATTGATATCCGTTAGTTAATAAATTTACTACAACGCGTCGAAAATTTATAAATTTGCGAAAAAGTGGGCGTAAAATAATTCAATTTATCTCTCGTTTAGAATCCTACGAAAGTTTATAAATTTCCTAGGAAATTTATAAACTTGCGAATCTTATTATTTTCCGGTGACATCTACACTACGCTATACAAAGTGTTTGTGATTAGTAAAAATCATTGGTTGTGGTACTATCTAATCCATACTTCCATACTATAATATTATCAATGCGAAAGTAACTCTATCTGTCTGTCTATCTATTAGTCTGTTTGTCTCGCTTTCCTGAGAAAACTACTGAACTGATTTAAATGAAATTTTGTATATGGATAGTCTAGGGCCTGAGCAAAGATATAAGCTATTTTTTATCCCGAAATTCCCAAGGGAAAATTTGGAATAAAGCAATCTTATTTCTTCATCGCGTCGCGCCATAGTTCTTTTTAAATGGTCTGAATGCATTTTTTCTAAAAATCGGCAATTGCGACACCCAACGTGTTCTTTCATTTGTAACTTTTATGTTAAACACAAAATGTCAACTTGACACCTATAATTTTACACCCTGTATCGTTTCTATACCGTTTGTTTGTCGTTCATCAGTCATCGTATGTAAACACATCACGGTTTTTATTGCTGGTCAAAGTCATTAAGGGATGTGGGTTGAGACAAGAGATTCATTTTTAACTATACGTCGCGTCATTGGTTTAACACAGTTGATGAAATACTTACTAATCCAAAATAAATAGCAGGACTTATGTCTAGGGCTCCCAAAACACTTGCTTATCACAAAAAAAGTTACATAACATTCATTATTATAACTATAAGTCGCATCGTTGATTTAACACAGTTGACCAAAAACTCGCCCCAACTTAATAGCAGGACTTGTCTAGGGCTGCCAAAACACTTGGTCATTTCACAAGAACATGTAGACTCTTATAAAAACATCAATTAGGGCCCCTTGCACGAATCGAACATGTGCCTTCAAACACACAGTCGAAATCGCTGCACATTCCCCAAATCGCTTTAATGGACATACTTTTATATGAATCGTACTCATGTTATGTTTTTAAGAATCATAGCACAGCTAAAGTAGCGCCACCCGCGAAATAAATGTATATCTTCTAAACTAAGGCAAATATCAAAAATGTGGCACAGTATGACACTATGTAATGTAGCTTAGTGCTTTAGGGCACTGTAGTATAGTTTTCAGATTAAATACCAAAGAGAGTTACAAAGTGTTGCTAAATGTGGCCACTTTTGGCAACAATCTGTGGATTATTTTGTTTTTTTTACTTAGGACTACATAACTGTACTCAAAATATACTGAGCAAGATTATATAGTGTCAAACTGTGCCTCATTTTTGATATTTGCCTTAGTTTAGAAGATAGTATTGGTTTTTTTTCGTGGGTGGCGCTACTTTAGCTGTGCTGAGCCTCTTAATTGTGTGCAATAAAAATAAAATTTGTATATCACTCTTTCACTCGGCTGCCTAATTCGACATTTATAGCCAAAGTCATTTAAGGTGGCTCTGTTTAAGGTTGCATAACTCGTCCCGGGATCTTATTTGATATGACATGATATGACTAATATGTCCATCCGTCGAAGGTTTTTTTTTTCACTTTGTAACGCTTTGTCCTACACCTTAACCCGTTCACAATCATTTTGTTAAGGAGCCAAAAAGCCTCCGCTGTCAGCCATGTAAAGGTTTATTGAACTATTTGGATGTATGGATGTAGGCTCAAACGGCATAATGCCACTGCCTCCGCGAATAGAGAAATAAACAAGCGTAATGTGATGTGTGATGAGAAAGTTAATTTTGTCTTTAACTACAAGCCTTATGTATAGGATTTTTTTCGAATTAAAACTAAGGTAGCCTCCGCGAATAGAGAAATAAACAAGCGTAATGTGATGTGTGATGAGAAAGTTAATTTTGTCTTTAACTACAAGCCTTATGTATAGGATTTTTTTCGAATTAAAACTAAGGTAAGTTTAATATTCAGTCACTTAGCAGGTTAAAAATAAAATTATTATGTAAAAAATAAATGAAGTATTTTTTTTTATTTTTTCATTTTGCTAATTCTTGAAATTACCCATAGACATAGACTTGTTTAACATCATCTTAAGAGATATATTAGTTTAAGGTTGGTACTCAAGCACAAACCAAACTCTTTCAAACTCTGTCGGTCTAATTTTCATGTTCAGAACCTTTTTTTTTCATAAAAAACATAACAACTAACTACCACTTATTACTGGCATAAAATAACAGTAACAATCGTGAACAAAAAAAAAGAATAAAACATGAACTTTAAAACCAGACTATGAATAGCAAGCTTACAATAAAATTGTCAAGTCGACTCCGATACAAATTGTTATGTTGAAATTATACGACGTGGTTGTTGCGCCTCGATGTCGCGCGAACCAGTGTAAAGACGGCTTTATTGTTAGGGTAAACTTCCACTATCGTAACTGAATTGTCATTTTATACAAAACTACATAATAATTTATTTAACTAACTTTAACTGCTCCCAATTCGTCGCTCCATCGCTTCCTGGGGCGACCACGACGTCTCTTGGCGTAGCATACGATAGGGACTGGTGGGAATCTGCCCAGGACAGGGAAGTGTGGAAGAAGGGGAAAGAGGCCTTTGCCAAGCAGTGGGATAACATAGGCTAATAATAATAATAATAACTTTAACTGGCGGGACGATCTCTATACCTACTTGGGAACTGAGTGGCCGGAGACTGCAATGAGCAGAGAGCAATAGAAGCAAGAGGAGGAGGCCTTTACCCAGCAGCGAGACACATAGAGGCTATATAAAAAAAAAACTTCAACCAATAAATTCTTAAAACCTATCCTGTTATAGATAGTAAAAAATATTAAATAAGTAATTAGATCTTAATGTTAATCGGCTGATATTTTAACTAGGTACTAGTTGGTTATTTTAGTCTGTGTTACAGGCACCCCAATACATATTCTAGCTACACTGTCAAAAAAATGTCCTTCAACGTACAAAATAAGTTTTTGTAATTTTTTTGGAAAATTTACAATATTGGCTCAGTGTAGTTTAGGGCTCACATTGTGAATTGTTTTATTAATTGCATTATTTTTTTATTCTAGTGTTTCCAATGGGCATATAGCCTAACACTTGTAAATGGAAGCTTATCCAATACTCACTCAATTACTATGATAAATAAAAACTATAAATAATGTCATACTGTCAATTAAACTAAACTCGGACGATAAAATATTGTGTTTTTATAGTTTCTGCATCGCCACATCTGTTTTATATCGGTTAAATAAGATTATTTTTATTTTGTTTGACTGTATTTTATGTAAAGTTTATGAATATAAGTAATGTTATTGAATTTCGTCTTAGCTAGCATACTTTACATTAGAAAAGATTTTTTGTAAAAATATTCTCGCCTGTCGGAAATCGAACCGCTCCCAAAAAAACAGTCAAATTTCTTGCCAACTGAACGATTGAGGCAGTCATTTGTTGTTTTAAATCAATACATAGTATAAAATAAAGTCGCTTCTAGCGTCTGTCCCAGTTTTTTTAATAGATACAGTGATTCAAGAGCTAGGTTTATAAGTATAACGAGCTTTTCCGGCTTACTTCGTTACGCCATAGAATATAAGAGAAGTACTACAAAAGACTTGGCTCTATAGACTATGTTCTTTTGACTGCCCAGAATAAAAAACAAACAACAACAACAAACCACAAAAACAAAATATGTAAACAACGAAAAAATTTTTGCACCTTTGGTTACATTATCTGAGTTTAGGTAAGGATCCCTATTTCTTTTTAAAATCTAATACGTCTAATATTTATGTCTTAATAGAAAATTATTCCTTTTAATTTAACGCTTTTCGGTTTTTTCGGCTGTTTAATTTTTTGATGAAAAGATTTTATTTTTTGCTTTTCAGTTTAATTTTAAGGAATCCCCCCCCCCTCACTTCATGGTTCACCTTCACCTCAAATCACCCTCCAAACGCTGGTCTCACACCCCTGAAGGTGGTCAGACGACCTGGTAAAGGTTGCGGCCTATGTCCAGCAGTGGACGCTATCGTGTGAGATCGGCTGCTTAAAATCAAAACCTAGTAACTCGTTTAACAAAAATGTTCAGGAGAGCCAAAAAACGGGTCGACCACTTTAATTCGTTGCCCCGAAGAAACCAGACGCAATAGCGATTTCGGTGTTTGACCAAAATTTTGACTATATTGTTGACTATAGTCACACTTAAATCGATCCCACTATTTTTTTTTTTAATTTACCCAAATATGACAATGAAAACAATTTCAAAACATGGTATTTCACACTTAGTTAATTAACTAAGTGTGAAATACTATGTTTTGAAATACAATCTCTGAGTTAATTCTCTACTTTTTAAAGCATTTTATATTTTTAGATATACGTTTCGAATGAAAAATGTTATTTTTTGAAGTGCATTTAAAAGTTATACAAATGATTTATTTGTGGCAGAATTAAGTTTTGTTTACGATTTGGTTACGACTCGTGGTTAATTCAGCCAAATTTGTATACTGTTTTTGTAACTTACTGAATTCCATCAAAATTTGATTGATTTTATAATCGGCGCCAAATTCAAAACATAGTAAGTCAGCTTTCAAATTCATAACCTAGTAAGTCGGTTGAGTTGCTAGGTTTTCTTATTTGTAATCCGACATGCGCTTTGTTAAGAATATGTACTTCATGGAAATTTCAATAACTTTTCCAAATTGGGTAGACTTGCTAAATTTTATTTTTAAAATTACGTAAGAAACTGGGTGTTTTAAGGTTCATATCAAATCTATACCGCCTAGTAAGTCGAAAAATGACAAAAACGTTTTTTTTGCAAAAACACCAGTTACTAGGTTTTGAATTTGGGCAGCCGAGATGATGATGATGATTATTATTATATTAGTCGGCGAGGCGCTTCTCCAGAAGTCCCCCAGAGTCCTCCAGAAGAAGGCAGGTGGTGGGGCGAGTGTTGAAAATTTTGCGGTTTTTGTAATCCAATCGTCGTAGGTCGCCAATTTAGAGAACTCCTATGTCCGCCCGCCTGCAGTAGAAATAACTGCAGAGGTTGAAAAAGGGATGATATATTTACACATGGTTAGGTACACTATTTACAAGAAAATGAATGCATGTTAATGTGTACAGCGGCTGAGATGTACTGCCTAGTTAACAAAAGTCTTTTTGAAAGGTAACAATGTCAATTTTAAAATCTTCTTCTATAAATTAAAAAGTAACAGTATCAAAAATTAGTTTGGTTACAAAAAGGTTGGAGGAAAGGCACAATTTACTTTTTTATAAAAAATATATATACTTATGCGAGCAGTTCTCATGTAAATTACAATATGGCAATACAATCTGTGAGTGAATGAAAAAGGCATCCATATTTTATCCAGCCTTAGGCCGCATTTGCAGGCCGCACGCAGGGCGTTGCGCGAGGCGTCGTGCGGGGCGTGCTGCGCCCAAATCAAATGTATAGCAATAGTATGAGACCGTTTACGGAGACGCGCATAGGCCTATGTTCGATATTCGCCCGCAGCGGCGGCGCCCGTGGTGGGGCGCCCGCGTCGGAGCCCACACGACATCCCGCACAACACGCCGCGTCTTCGTAAAGGAGGCCATAGGGTGTGATTTTAGTTTCAAATAAAAAAAGTTATCAACTCAAACTATATCGTTATTTGTTTAAAATTAAAACAACCAGTGGTGTTTTATTTATATTGAGAAAACACTACAAAAAGGGTTTACTTTGATATTTATTTCTACAGAGTGAAATTCATTACATCTTGTTACTTTTTAAAAACTTGTCTAAACTAAATCCTACATCTATATTTTTCAGAATTAAGAAATCTGTTTTATATTTCTCAGATGGTTTAAAAAAACTCGTTATTACAAATACCTTACCTAAACGCAAATTCTTGTTAGCTGAAACGAAAATCGGAAAGAAAAATTGTGCGGTAGGTATAAACATCTCGATTTATAATAATAATAACAGCTTTTTTAACAGAAAACCCACATTTAACACACATCTCTGAACAAAGATTAGCAGACCAACGAAGAGTTATAGTAAATAATAAATTACTAACAGAAGAGAAAATACTAGAAATCAAAGAGAAAGTAGCTAGATACCTTAATATCTCAGATCTATCTTTACAAAATATAACATATCCTAATACACAATCTGCAGACATACCTGAACCGGACAGTGAAGAAAATCTACCAATACCAACAACACAGCAATCTTATTTAATACAAGGCACACAAACACACACACCTCAGAACACTACATCAATGCTCTCTTCTGAAACAATAGCTGAAATAGAATCAATATTTTTAGAAAGTATTGACATGTTTAAGGACGTTCACCCAACTTCTAGACCTTGCATTCCCAAACAAAAACCGTGCAGGGAATTTTCTGTAGTTGTAAGTGCAATAGACCAAATTATTATTCCAAAATACTTGACCACGGAAACAAACTTTGAAACATGTCAAACTATCATTTATAGCGCCGCGCATACTACCGTTACATACTGCCGTAAAAATAAGAATACACAAGAGGGCCAAATAAACCGTCACTCTATCCCAACATGGCAGCACAGACTACAAAAAAGAATAGAAGAAATCAGAATTAAAATAGGAAGACTTGCAGAATTCATGAAAGGCAACACAAGTCCAAGATTAAAGCAACACGTTGAGCAAATACTTAAAGATCACAAGATCCATGCACAGTATGAGACAGAAAATACACAACTCATAGATTTTCTCGACACCTTAAAACAAAAACTTAATGCACTTTCTAGCCGCTTAAGGAGATATAAGCAAACCACACTCAGGAAAAAACAAAACAATCTATTTAGTGTGAATGAAAAGCAGTTTTATAGATCTCTTTCCAAAGATAACAATAGTGTTCAATGTAGCTCGCAAACAGAACCTCCAAAACCGGAACACCTTCAAGATTTCTGGTCTGACATATGGTCAAATTCGGTGCAACACAATGAGAATTGGATGTCAACAGATCAGAATGACGTAGACAAAGTAGAGGACATGCACTTTGAACAAATTTCACTTGACCAATTAACATACGCCATATCAAAAACACACAACTGGAAAGCTACAGGATCAGATAAAATACATAACTACTGGTATAAGAAACTTAAATCAACATATGAAACATTGCTCCGTCACATCAACACATTCATTCAACAGCCAAACACCATGCCTCAGTACATAACTCAAGGAATAACATACATGATACCCAAAGATATGAAGGATACCAAGAATCCTGCAAAATATAGGCCAATTACATGTCTACAAAATATATACAAAATAATTACTTCCTGTATCAGTAACCTAATATACACTCATGTAGAAACTAATAACATCTTGGCAGAGCAGCAAAAAGGCTGCCGCAAATATAGTCAGGGTTGTAAAGAACAGCTTACAATTGATGCTATAGCTACAACTCAGGCACTCCGAAAAAAGAAAAGTATTTACACTATGTACATTGATTATAAAAAAGCCTTTGACTCAGTCCCACATACATGGCTCATACAAATCTTAAAGCATTACAAAATACACCCTACCCTTACAACATTTTTAAAAGAAACTATGGATAATTGGTGCACAATACTAAAACTATTTAATGAAGACAAAATAATTATGACAGGCAGTATACCTATCCGCAGAGGAATTTTTCAAGGAGATTCTCTTAGTCCACTCTGGTTTTGTCTCGCCCTAAACCCGCTGTCACACACACTTAACAATAGTAATAATGGATACAACATTAAGTATAATAACACAAAACACACTCTCTCACACCTACTGTACATGGATGATATTAAATTATATGGAAGCACCCTATCTGAAATAAATAACCTTGCAGATATTACTCAAAAGTTCTCCGCAGACATCCAAATGGAATTCGGCATTGACAAATGCAAAATACAATCAATCAACAAAGGAAATCTCGAACAAAATACATACACACTCGATAATGGTGAGCAGATAGACCCTGTTGATGAGATCAATGGGTATAAATATGTAGGGTACAATCAGACACGTCAAATACATCACAAGGATACAAAGAAGGCCATAATTAAGAAATTTAAGAGTAGACTACATAAAATACTAAACACATACCTTAATTCACGCAACACCATTAAAGCCATAAATGCATTTGCTATCCCAATCCTCACTTACTCCTTTGGAATCATAAATTGGTCCCAAACTGACCTGACAAACCTGCAAAGAATAATAAATACTCATATGACCAAATACCGAAAACATCATCCTAGATCATGCATACAAAGACTTACTCTACCGAAAGAAGAAGGAGGCAGGGGACTAATAGATATTAAAAACCTACACAACAAGCAAATATCCACACTTAGAGCCTTCTTCCACTCACAGACACAAAGATCTCCTCTACACAATGCAATAGTACAAGCCGACACAAAATATACATCTCTTAATCTTAAAAATAATACAACTCAGAAAAATGAACAAATAATCAGCAAAGAACAAAAAATAGGAATGTGGACACAAAAGTCTCTCCACGGGAGGCATCGCCTCGACTTGATCAACCCCACCGTTGACAAAACTGCGTCAAACGCGTGGCTTAAGCATGGTGAACTATTCCCGGAAACAGAGGGATTTATGCTGGCTATACAAGATCAGGTTATAGACACAAAAAATTACAGGAAACACATTATAAAAGACAGAACAATGCCAAATGACCACTGTAGACATTGCCACGTTTGCCCCGAAACTATACAACACATTACGGGAGCATGTAGAGCAATCACACAAACGGACTATAAACACCGCCACGACCAGGTTGCTGCAATAATCCACCAAACTCTTGCATACAAACACAAACTTATAACAGAAAAGACAGCTTACTATAAATACACACCTCAATCAGTAATTGACACACCAAATTATAAACTGTACTGGGATCGCACAATAATAACCGACAAAACTATACATTTTAACAGACCAGACATCACCCTACATGACAAAAAGAACAAAACAGTTTTCTTGATAGACATTGCAGTACCCAACACACACAACCTAGCATCCACTCACTCACAGAAAATAACCAAATATACCGATTTATCTATAGAAATAAAAACGCAGTGGCAGGTTGAAACAGTCAAAACCATACCTATCATTTTATCTACCACAGGCGTTATACCCACCACTCTACGCGCAAGCCTAGAATCAATAGACATACATCCCTCCACTTATAAACTCTTACAAAAAGCAGTTATCCTTAATTCATGCAGAATTGTCAGAAAATTCCTTTCTATGGATAAGTAGGGAGCATATTGTCGTTTGGCCGCAAGCCCGCGACAATGTGAAAATACCTCTTCGGAGAGTTCATTCTATTAAGAATAATCATAATAATAATAATAATAATAATAAATCTTTATTTCAAAACATAAGTTTCATATAACATGGTGATATTATTATAATTATTTTAAGTACCTATTAAAAGAGAAATGTAGTTTCGTCCAGTGTTTGAGCATATAGGAATCATATCTATCCGCCCAAACACTGAGGAGAACATTGGAGCTGGCACGCATTCTGCGCAATGTAGAAGCAACTCTCTTCCTAATGATGGCGTGATACCCATCCACGCGAGCTTCAGCAAAGATTCCTGATGCACTAGAAAAACGTGGCAGCCCCAACATCAACCCCATCCTAAAGGGTTATTCCATTAGTCTCCAAAAATCATTGTTTTTTATTTCCATTTAGTCTCCAAGCTGATTTATTCTTATTCTTATTCTTATTTAATTATTTTCCATTTCCTATAGTCTCCAAAATATTAACAGGCAAAGATGGTATCGACGGCAAAACAAGCAAGAAAAACCAGTTTTAACAGCATTACAAAATAAAAATATAGTAACCGATACAAGATTATCGCCTAGATTTAAAAAATATTTGCACTCGTTGTCAAAAACATTACAAACTGTCAGCTACCTTATAAAGAGCGGCTAAGACTACAACTAGGTACTAAGTTTTACGGAAACAATAGCCGTGCGGTTATTAAACCAATCACAGAGCGCTGCTCGGTAGTCCTTCGGCGAAAGTACCGTTATTTAAAATTTAAAAAAAAATGAGTGCATGTGGTACTCTATTTTTTCTAATCCAGACTGATCTTTGACTTGAGGAGAGACTAGGCTAGTGTCACTGTGCCAGTGCTTAATGGAATAAAGTTAAAATCCAGGCGCAGGACCTAGCACAATCACGCCGTTTAAATATGCATTCAACATTTCAACTCACGTAAGTTTGGTTGATAATTATGATAAGCTAAGTATTACAGTATAGAAAATATGCAAGAAGTGTTTAGAAATTTATTAGATGTTTAATAAAACGTTATTTACCTATTTTACCCTATCGTTACTTATATATTTAGCATAGTAATAGTGCTTCTGATTGTTGTAAATGTGAAAATTGTATTCCCTTACCTAAGCAAATTTTAACAGTCATAAGTATTAATTTTTTGTGAAGTTCAGGATAATTCATATGTAAATATTTATTAAAACTGATTATACTAAAAAACTACGTTTTAATAAAATTCCTAAACTTTTGTTGTTGTCTCTACATAGTAAAACTTACCTGGAGACTAAAAGGAATAGTTGTATGAAAAAAAAATTGTGTACCTACCTTTACCACAAAAGTGTTTTGGAGACTAATAGGAAACGTTGTATGGGGCGGCAAAATTTTGGACATCAAAGGTTTTGGAGACTATCGGAATAACCCATCCTAAACACATTATTGTATTGAACGCGAAGAGCGTTAGCAGCCTTCTGCGTGTAGTCTACCCATAGACTGCACATGTACAGGTTCTGACAGTAGGATTTAAACAATGTGACCTTAACATCTGTAGAGCACATTGCAAATCTACGGGCAAGCATGTTGCATTGTACTGCTAACGCTCTACGCTCCCTATCCATATCAGAATCATCTCTGAGATTATCCGTCACTATATGGCCCAGGTATTTAAATTGAGTGACCCTCTTTATATCTGATCCACACAATTTAAAGACAGGATCCGGGCGCTTTTTCTTACCATCAGATAAAAATACCATAAACTCTTTATTTAACTTCGGCTTGTATGAAAAGTAATAAAATTTAAAACTGCCGCGACATTTCGCATTTCGACGCGCGCATGTCACAGCTGCGAGGGTGGGGGACCCTCATACCTAATTAGGTAAGAAGCTTCAAAGTACTGGTCCTTAAGAATAAAATGTTGTCAAAACACCTTTTCATCGCCATTTTGAGCCTCTTAATCACGATTAAAAATACCTAATGGGAAGTTTTTCAACGCAATGGCGGCTGTTTTCAAAATAATGTCATGCAGGTTATTACAGAAGGTACTCCCAAATTAATAATGCGCATGTAGATCTTCGCTAATTGTCGAATTCCTGGAAACACACGAATCAAAAAACTTTTCTACTAAATTATGCATGAATTAAATGCACTTAACTACTCTATTATATATACATATTGTCTTCTCGGAAACACGACCATTTAGCCCAGTCATATTAGGTAAAAAAAGGGGTCAACCTCGGAATGAAAGATAATAAGCTGCAAATTGGTATGAACCTTTGTTTTGTCATTCTAAATGTTGTCTCAAAAGTCACAATCGTTATCGTGTCCGCGTCTTAAGATATTCAAGGTCAAAGGTCACAAAAATCGGTTTTTCGCGAATATCTGGCTTCCTATCGGTTGAATGAGATTTGCATTTATTATAAAAGTTGTAGGCTATAAAATTCCCTACAACTTTTGTTTAAACTTTTTTTTCATACGACCAACCGTTTTGAAGGTAGAGCGCGAAGTGCACATCGTACAGTCATATACGGCCTAATGCAAGGTCAAGCGTGAGTTATGGTTATCAGTACGTTATAAAGTCAATTATTTACTTGGAAATTATAATTATTAAACAAACGTGGTTAGGGAAGGACTTAGAACCTCAAGAATGGGGCTGGATGCTTGAAAATGAAATCCTGGAGCCCATACGAACGTTATTACCTCCAGCACCAGCCGAACTACTAAACGTAATATTTTGCAATTGCAAAAATGGTTGTGGTTCCCGCTGTGGATGCAGAAAACCAGGACTACAATGTTCTTTAGCTTGCGGCCAGTGCAACGGACAAGCTTGCCTCAACGCTTCACTGTATCCAAGTAATCCCGATGAAGAAAATACATATGATCCCGATATTCTGGAAGGTTTGGAGATGAACATGACAGTTAATGAGGATGATGACAATGAATCGAACATTTTTGAGCGACAAGAAGAAGAAGAAGACGAAGAAGAAGAAGATAATTAGCTTCCATTTCCAATTTCATTACAATTAAAATCAACAAAGATACTTTTGATATTTGAACTCACATTTTGATAAATGTATATTAAGCCGTATTTAATAATAAATAAAAATATGTGTAAAATATATACTCTTACTATCATTTTAACTTAAAATAAAACTAAAATATATAATCCAGTATTAATAATATTTTATACTTAAATAGTTAAATATGAATAATTATATATAAATAATCAAGTTACTTACTTTAATTAAATATAAATAATTAATAGTTAGTACATAAATAATAGGCATTGTTTAATAATTATAATTTCCAAGTAAATAATTGACTTTATAACGTACTGATAACCAAAACTCACGCTTGACCTTGCATTAGGCCGTATATGACTGTACGATGTGCACTTCGCGCTCTACCTTCAAAACGGTTGGTCGTATGAAAAAAAAGTTTAAACAAAAGTTGTAGGGAATTTTATAGCCTACAACTTTTATAATAAATGCAAATCTCATTTAACCGATAGGAAGCCAGATATTCGCGAAAAACCGATTTTTGTGACCTTTGACCTTGAATATCTTGAGACGCGGACACGATAACGATTGTGACTTTTGAGACAACATTTAGAATGACAAAACAAAGGTTCATACCAATTTGCAGCTTATTATCTTTCATTCCGAGGTAAAAGCCCTAATATGACTGGGCTACATTGTCGAACAGTGACGAAGATTTCTTTGGGAGTACTGTTTTTGCTACCATTTAATAAATGGTTTATTAATGAGGTAAAAAAACCTAATCCATATACATAATAAAACCATGAAAGTACAAATTTTACCTAATCACACACACACCTAATACATTGAGTTTTAAAACTGCACACAATGTTGCAAAAAAATTACATCCTTTATTTCTCAGTACTTAATGCATAAAATTCAACACTTGGCACGCTATAAACATACTTACAACTAAATGCATTCTTAATGCGACAAATGCTCTCGACGAAGTCGTAACTTGAGACAAAATATCTCTTTCAGTACGCGATAAATTGCCGAACATCTTGCTTGCCCCCTCCTGGGCTCAAACACTGCACAAATGAAATCATACACGCGATCTCCCAATAAAATAAAACTAAGTCTGACTTTCTGGCAGTTTTTTGTATTGAAGTTATTTTGTTAATATAACGGTAAGTACATAGGTATTTGAGCCTCCTATTTATTCCGATCTAAAATCTAGTTTTAACTAAAACTTCAGAAAAATCGATAAATTGTTATAGAAATTTGAAGCACACGATTCTTGAACCTTCTAAAAACCAGCACTGGAAGTGCTTCTCTATAATAGCATTGTTCTTTCCACTCTATACTTCACATTTTTCAAGACTAGACAAATTTATTTTTCCAAAGTTATAAAAGTATACTAGACTTTCAATAATAGATTGAATCAATTTTATTTTGATTTTTGATATGGCCTCATATCGGTTCTCTATGCCTATGTCTTTGTCTATGTCTAATTTAATATAAAATCAATATATATAAAACTCTTCCGTTACTGACTGACTGACTGACTGACTGACTGACAGACAACGCAGAGCCGAAACTACCGGGCGTAGCGGGCTGAAATTTTGCATGTAGGTTCCTTAGGGAGTGCAGCAGTGCAGTGAGCACTAAGAAGGGATTTCCCGAAATTCCTACGGGAACGGGAATAAACGGGTATTTTGTGTTTATGAGAAATCTGCGCGGAAAAAACCGCGAGGCAGCCTCTAGTTTAATATAAAATAGTATGATTGCTGGAGTTAAAAAGTAGGCAGACCCTCCACCTCAAGGTGTTCTGACGACCTGGTGAAGATTGCGCACTGGATGATAGTCATTCAAGACCGGTGGATGTGGCGATTTGTGGGGGAGCCCAATTCCAGTAGTCAGACGCCTTTCGGCTGAGATGATAATTATAAAAAAAGGTTAATATTCAAATGTTAACAAGAATTTCAAGCTAAAGTCGCAGTCGCGGCCTCCAGCTCACCCATAAAGGAGCCAAGCGGCACTTACCCGTTTTTATCACAAACATAAATACGTCAATTCCAGCACAGAGCATTAATTTATTTTATCGCGACTTTAAACGTTAATTTACAGCTGTTTATAGTGCGAGAGATCGTTCTCTTTGACATTTGGGCGCGAGAAACAAAATGGCGGCTGTGATATACGGCGGGCGCTTAGTGGACGGCGGGCTTGGAGATTCGGGAATGATAAACAAAAGAACACCAACTTAAAAAAAAGAAAAAATTAAACGGTTATGATAGGTTCTCAAGAAGTTTATTTGATTCTCGAACCTTAACGATTAACACCATGCTATGAAAATTCGCGCTATGAAGGAGGATCTGGAGCACACGCAGAGAACCTGGGAGGAAGTCTGCGATATTGCTCAAGACCGTCGAGTGTGGTGGCGATTTGTTTCGGCCCTTTGCTCCCCAGCGGATATTGGGCAAAAGTAATATGAACATTCAAAGTATTTGGACATGTAATAATGCTCAATGTTGGTATCAATTTTTCGAATAAGTATACAAAGATGTCACATCTCAAAATGTTTTTTTATTTTCATAGCCATCAAAAACGGAATAAAACCACTGACTGACATAACTTTTTTGTGGTGAGACCGTATGCCTTATAATATGTATCATGGGAAGGCTTACTTACACATATCACATATCATGGTAAAACTGTGACTTGCTTGAACCTTAAACCAACTTTACTGACCCCAGTCACTAAACGTTCTGCCAACACCTGGTTACTATTACGGCCACATTTGCAATATTGATAGATAGATAGATAGATAGATAATAAATTTATTTCAGAAGTAATAAACAACACATTTTTAAGATTAATTAACAAAAACACAGTATGATTACAAAAAAAACACGATTGTACATCTTGCATTACAAAATTCAACAAATTTACACACAGTGTAAGGCACAGTGGCGCATATCACATCCGAAATAGGCTCCGACTCAGCATATTGTCACAGAAACCTATGACGCTGGTATTCTGCCGGTACCTTCCGAGAGAGGGTAAAAAAAATATAAATTATAGCTAGTTATAAATAAATAAATAAATCTTGCGTATAAAAATATATATGTAAACGTAAGAATATTTCCCATATCCAGATTATTCGGGTTCTAACATAATAATAATAACAAATAATTGCTTAAAAAAGAAAATAAATAAAAGAATAAATTATAATACTTTTAGAAATAAATAAATGGACTTATCGCTCCAAGTACATGGATATCCTATCCAAATAAAAAACTAGAAATAAAATTAAAATTTAGATAAATCAATAAATCAAATTACATTCAACCTACCAGGGAGTCCCCCAAGTACAAGGCACATTTTGCTGTTGCGATTTCAGAAAGTATGATTTTAATTCTTTTTTAAAAACAAAAAGCGAACTGGCTCTGCGTAAAGGAGGGGGAATGTTATTCCAGCACAATGTTGCCTGGTACCGGAAACTGCCGCGGAAAGCCGCTGTACGATGATGAGGAACCGATAGGGAGTTAGCAAGCGATCTTATACCGTACCTAAGATTTGCACTTCGCCATGAAAGTTTTTCAAATAAATAGGCAGGTTTCTTAGTATGAATCACGCCAAAAAGTAAACTAGCAAAATAAAGTTTCTGTCGACTTTGCATTTTCAAAATTTTAGCACCATTCAAAAAAGGTGTTACATGAGTTCGAGGCGGAATCCTAAAACAGAAACGGGCGCATGCATTTTGTACTCTTTGGATCAACCTTTGAGTTTTCTGAAGTAAACATGGACCGTAAGCTGTTATACAATAATTAAGCTTCGATAAAACCAGACTATCGCATAACAATACACGCATATTTACACTAAGAAATGGTCTGATCTGGTACAGAACGGAAATTCGGAAAAAACAGTTTTTTACGATCGCCGAGACATGTTTATCGAAATTAAGATGTCCATCCATGAGCATGATATTGCTTGGCGTCCTATTTGAGTTTTTTTTTTTTATTGACTTTGACACTCTAGAGGACGCAAAGCAATATTGCAAAAGCGACCGTAATAGGGCCTCTAGTACTATATTATGTTTACCGTCCATTCAAATGCGATCGATAAACTAATATAACACAGACATATTTTTATCACTGGGCTACGAGCTACCTAAGAAAGGTTGCCGCCGCCGCGCCACTCTTCGATAATTCTGCTTTCGGGAGCTCCTAACATTTTATTTGTCTGAGGGGAATACTACATCCATTACTGAGGAGACGCTAAATGGCGTCATTTTTGTTTTTAACAATCACTTTACTTTTTAGTGCTGTGTCGCAGACGTGGGACCAACGGTGTTCTGTTTCTTTTGTCGAAGAATTAATTTTTGTTGAGGCTGGATGATTGAAAACTCATCGACATTTTGTCGTTTAGGTACGATACGGCCTTTAGATAATTTGGTTGTAGCATGTTCCGTGTGGTGGTGGTATAGAATACCTACCACAAATCTCCTGTAGCGGTAGCATGACGAAAAATTTGTCGAATCTATCTGACACTTTTGTCGATCATCTCCATACATTTTCCCGCATTGAAATGTCAAAAGCGATTAAAATTGACAGAAAGATTCGAAAAAATGGTCCGTCATGCTCATGCTACGGGAGCTGCTATGAGTTTCGCGAAGAGAATGGGTAAAAAAACATATCAAAGAGTTTCTAAAATAAAAATACTGGCTGTCATTTTGTAAGAATGATCAATAAAAGAAATTAGAACTTTAGTCACACTTTGTGTGGTCCAAAGAGGAACATTATCGTACAAGAAACATTTTAAATTCCGAACATGTAGTAAACGAAAACTATCTTTGAATTTCAAAGTGTATCTTTGAATTTGGAAATGCAGCGATGCATCTCCTTCAACACTTGGGTGGTGCATTTCATCGCAAAAAACAGTCTGTATAAAACGTTAAGGTTTTACACTGAAAATAATGGAAATACTGAGATACATTTAAAGTTTTTTTTTAATTTTCACAACTAACTAATTCTCCTTGGAGTCCTTTTAGTCAACAGTTCACTCTGTTTCTCTTTCTTTAAATTCACAAAACATGTTTTAGTGGTGATTATACATTTAATTTCATCTGAAATGAAGAAAAGGAAGAAACTATTTATTCGCAGCGAGACAGAGATGTTGATGGAAACATTTTCTAAACTCTCAAGATACATATATTACCTATAAAACATCTACCAATAACAATAGGCCTGTTACAAAACAAAAGTTACTTTAAATTTGTTTCAGACTTCATCGTCGTATCTGCTGGCGATTAGGTTTTTTTAATACAACAATTTCGATGCCGACAGAAACAGGAAGTCAGCCGACAATTGGGTCTATACTGGCTGTTAACCGTTTACGACACAATAAACAACTCAGTGATATTAGTTTTTTATTCATGAGTGCCAGTATTTTGTTTCTACACGTACGTGTTATGGCCCTATGGCTGGCTATCTCTTTTTATTCCTTAGGGATGATCGATTATCATAGATGTAAGGAGACAAAAAAATCGATGTTTTTAAAGAGATAACATAGTAGTTAACATTCGTGTTACAAATCAAAATTGGAATCCTGAAAATCGATTGCAACTGAAATATTTGCAAATATTTTGGCCTCGCCTGCTTACAATTAATGACAAATTCACGCTGTTTTTCTTTGAAATTTGTGTCTGATGATACAACTGTTAAATAAAGTAAAGATGCATTATGAACTTTAACAAAAACAAAGTTAACTTTTGTTTTTACATAAGACACAGCCCCATTTCTCGTCCACTCAACCACTCTGGCCACTCCGTAATCTTAGAAGTAAAATCTCTCATCTCTCGACAGGCAAACACTGTAATTCTGAAGCATCCGACCACCTTATCGGACGTCACGATAGAGATTTGTAGCTTTATTATTATGACCTGACCAGTTTACCTTGAACTCACGGTACACTGAAAGGCTTAGGGAGCGCATACAAATAATATAACACGGCGATTTGTAATTGATTTTTTGAAAGCCCAGACACTCTTTGTCAACTACACACAGTTAAAGTTAGTACTTTTATAGCAAATCAAATGAGTAAAGTAAATTTTTGATAATTATAGTTCTTATAATAAAAATGAGGGTTGTAACAACACCCAAAGTTAAACAGATTTACGCCCATGTTGATAATACTCTACTTTTTATTCCCTTCCATGAGAATTACAGCTAACAAACTTTGAAAATACTGATCCTTACCTTTCTTTTGACCTTATCACCTTGTTCGTGTTGAAATATTCTCAATCTTGATCACTTATTTTTACAGTAAGTACCTACATAATATTTAAAGTAATATATAAGTATAAAGTGTTCTATTCTATTATATTCTTCTTACCTATTAGTATATTTACTCCACGGAATACCTTTTGTTTGAAATAAAATAAAATTAAAACTACTTAACTTCCACAGAATTTGAGTACGAGAAGTTCGTGAGTACTTTTCAAAAACTACTTTACTCAAAGAAGATATTTTAAAAACTATTTAAAAAGCTGCAAAATAAGGCTCCCTAAAATGTATAGAAAAGGGATCTTCGTAAATTGGTTGGACCGAAAGGGTTAAACTATGTGGTTTACCGTAGATTGTGCCAGCGTCTGCCACAACTATGTCGACACGGATTTTGATATTGCTCAACTCTGAATCGATGTAGGGTTTCAGGGCTGATTTTATTATTGTTTTTGATAAAGTATGATAGGTAGAGAATGTAGAGGCAGTACAAACTGCGGGCGCAATTCTTTTTTAGTCACAGGAAAACGTTGAGCAGGCAGACCCCTCACAAGGTGGTCAGCTGACCTGGTGAAGGCTACGGGAGTGCACTGGATGAGGGTCGCTCAAGACCGGTCGTTGTGGCGTTTTGTGGGGGAGTCCTATGTCCAGCAGTTGACGTAAAGTAGAGTTTGTTACCCCTTTCTTCTCTACGCTGTAAAATCATTGCGAAAGGGAGTAGAATCATTTAACAGAGGAGGGCTCGTTTGGGGATTTCTCCAGGCGACTATTGTCGTAAGGCAAGGCAAACATTTGTTTACCTGAGCCAATTGGTGGGCACCCTGAACTACCTCCCCTCTCACAGTATAGGATACATTACCAAATAAGGTATCAATAGCAATTAGATTAGATGTAGTCTAATTGACTTTCATTAAGTGATATCTTGTATCCTATATTGAATAAAGAATTATTGGAATTTGAATTTGAATTTTGACGTGTTTCGGCTGAAATGATGATGATGTAAAAAGTAAAAGTAAAAGTAAAAATGATTTATTCAATACAGGATACAAGATATCGCTTATTGAAAGTCAATTAGACTAATCTAATTAATATTGATACCTTATTTCGTAAAGTATCCTATACTGATAGAGGCGAGGTAGTTCAGGGTGCCCACTAATTGGCTCAGGCAAACAATGTTTGCCTTGCCTTACGACAATGGTCGCCTGGAGACGCCCCCAAACGAGCCCTCCTCTGTCAAATGATTCTACTCCCTTTCGCAATGATTTTACAGCGTAGAGAAGAAAGGGGTAACAAACTCTACTTTACAATTTCTCTCTTTTTTTTTTTTGTTCTTATATAATATGTGACATTACAATTCAATTTACAATACAAAGAACATAAATTAATAAGATTTAAAGTACATACATGAAATAATGAAAATATCGTGCAGAGCTAGACTAATGATGATGCAGGTAATAATTTTACACTCAAAAGGTAGGTACTAGCTGAACACTGTTATATCTGGGGACATTGTTCAAAAAACAAATGAACTAAAAAACCTGAGGCGACTGCTCAACGGGCAAAGAAAGCAGACCCCACACAAGGTGATTGGACGACCTGATCTGCAGGTGAAGACTGTGGAGGGCACTGGGTGAGGAACTTAGAAGACCGGTCAGGGGGAGGCCTAAAGGGCATCTTTTCGCAAAGATGATGATGATAATCTAATAACAAAATATTGTTAAGAGCCACTTTTGTAGCTTTTAGGTTCAAAATCAAAGAAAAAAACCGTATTGAAACTAAAGTGGCCGCTTTAAGCAACAAACAATTTTTTCTTTGAGTTTGAACCTTAAAAATTCTAAGCAAGATTATCTCAGAAGTCGAAGGTGCATATTTTTGATTTCAGCCGTGGTTTTAGAAGATATCAATAATTTATCGAAGTGGCGCTAGTTCAAATCCAAAAAATCCTAAAATCTGTCTTATAATAACAAAATTATAAGCGGTTTCTTTGAAAAAGTTACGAATTATACTCTTTTTACTCAGTCAACTTTTCACTAATCAACATTCATATCACAAGAGTCATTTCAATTCAATCCCTGCCTAGTACCTAATTACAATGAATACGCACTTAGCTGGCTTTATTAGAACATGTCGTAGCGGACAGCGGATCGCGAGTTGCGGACTGCATGACAAACAGACGTCCAGACCACCGAGGTGTTTTTTTTTTTGCCATTTTAACATTCCACGCGGTTTGCGTCTCTTGTGATTTGTTGTGGTCAATAAAAAGTAATGTGGATAATTTTGATCGTGTTTTTTTTTTGTAATGAATGACGGGAGGTAAGAACAATAGACCTAGATAAAGATAGGTGGGTGCTGTATATTGGTGGCGGCTCCCCATCGCCTCCCATGGGTGTTAAAGGCGACTGTGATAGTGCCCAGCCCATATTGGGAAACCTGAAGGACAGGCAGCAGCGTTTTTTGTTCAAAAACTCGAAGAGCCATACTGCAATCGCCAACCCGCGTGCCAAGCGTGGCGATAACGGAAAAACCCCCTTACAATGTTTTTCCTTGTGGCAGTCTGTAAAGGAGTCCTATATCAAACAGTGGATTTCTTGCAGTTTTAGTGATGAATCCATATCGACTGCTCCGTGGCTCAGTTGGCAGTGATGTGGTACTTAAGTAAGCGTGTGCACTTGGGTTCGATTCCCGGGCGGGGCGAATATTGATATGATGAATATCGATGTTTGTTTCCGCTCTGGGTGTAATATTCGTCTGTGTGTGTTTCGGGTACCATAGATACCGGTTCTTCCTAGTTAGGAGCTCTGAGTGTGATGTGTTATTATTATTATTATACAAAAAGTAGTCAAGAAAGGAATGCAAAACGAGACTCTGTAGCCACGTAAGTACTTGTAATGGGAACTATTCGATTAAAACCAAGTGGTCCATCCTGGGATCAGCGGTTGATTTTTGGGAAGAACCTCGGGAATCAAAGATGATCGTCATCTGGAATCCTTACCACAAGCGTTGCACCGAGTATCTATTGCCGTTCTCAATAAAAATAATATTAAAAAACAATTTGACATGTGATAAGTATACATTGCGGGTATATAGGTGAATCACTCTCTATGTACACAAGAATGATGGGTCGTTGGTTACTTATCACTGAGAACGGCAATAGCCGCACAGGATATGCATCAAAAGCCTGTCACGCTTTTGGAACTAGCCTCCTATATAGGCAGCATTGTTTTAAGAGACCACACACACAGTCCGTCGCCTCGGGAGCTACGTGAGTCGTGACTGATTCCGATTAGCATTACAATCTTTGCCACTGGACATGCAGGGAGGAATGCTATCCTTGGGTGTCCCGACCTACCTTAAGAGGTCAAATTCGTGGATCTATAAGGTTAATATTATGAAGCGGTGATAGCCCTACAGATTAACATAGTACTAAGAACTCTAGATGCACATAAAACAATGTTTTACAATAAAAATAATAACACACTAACACATCACACTCAGAGCCCCTAACTAGGAACAACGTGTATCTAGGGTGCCCGAAACACACACAGAGACGAATATGACACCCAGACCGGAAACAAACATCCATTTTCATCATATCAATATTCGCCAAGAAACAAACATCGATATTCATCATATCAATATTCGCCCCGCCCGGGAATCGAACCCGGGGGCACACGCTTACTCAGTCCACATCACTGCCAACCGAGCCACGGAGCAGTCAACCGTTTTGCTACCTACTTATAGATGAACCAAAAGTTACTAAATTCAAACTTCTTAAAGCCAGGGGTAGGCAGTCTTTCATACCACAACTTACATTGCGAGTGGCTATATCATGCAGTTTGGCTATTTATTGTCGGTTACCAGCGTTGTATTGCATTGCATCGCATTGCTTGCAGCATATGCTGAGTCAGAGCCGTTTCACACCAACAGCACTTATATTTATTATCTGTGCTAATAGTTTAGTTCTTGCTTGTTATTTAAACTTTGTATTAGCTGTTTGTCAGTGTTGTGTGTGTGAATAAAGTTATGTCTATGTCTATGTCCTTCAGTAAGTTACGGAAGCGTCTCGGAAGAGTCTTATCATATTAAATTTTTATAATATTAGTCAATCGCGGCGATTATATCAAACACATCCCCTACCCCCAAGGGTGTCTGAGGCCTCCTCAGCCGAAATACAAATAGTATGCAGCAAGTTGACAGAAGTAAATTAATAATAAATTTCCGGGCGGGGCGAATATTGGTATGATGAATATCTATGTTTGTTTCCGCTCTGGGTGTAATGTTCGTCTCTGTGTGTGTTTCTCCCGAAATACAGTACAGAGGGCCTATTACGGCCGCTTTTGCAATATTGCTTTTCGTCCTCTAGACTGTCAAAGTCAATACAAAAAAATGCACAGAGGAATCAAAGCAATATTGCAAAAACGGCCGTAATAGGCCCTCAGTACACCCCAGATACAGTTTCTTCCTAGTTAGGGGCTCGGAGTGTGATTGTGTTAAAAAAAAAAACTTTTTTCTTACTTTCATTTAACCCTCCCCTGCATCAAGTAAATATTCATCAAAAGCTCAATCCGCCGGCTCTTTGATACCATCACAGAGACTGACAGCGTGATTGCAGTCATTCATTCAGTACGGCACGTTTGTTTGATACACTCACTGACATTTGCATCAATTGAGAAATGGGACCGGCCATGATTGTGTGAAGTGTGAATTAATTCTAAACAGGAAGTATTTACATACTGGCTGAAAACAAAGATTTGTTAAATAAAAAATGTTCCAATGTCACAAAGATATGATATTGTTATTGCTATCGATTGGATATTCATAGCCTATTCTATACTATACAGCAACGGATTCAAATCTTTTTCCAATTTTTTTTTTACATACTTACCTCCATCAATCAAATCTCTCCCCCTGCTAATAAATAATTAGTGTCGATTTATTAAGTACGAGCTTTCCCGGCTTACTTCGTTACGCCATAGAATATAAGATAGGTAGTACAAAAGACTTGGCTCTATATACTATGTTCTTTTCACTGCCCACAATGACCGATTATAAAACAAACAAAAACAACAAACCACCTGTCAAAATGTAAACAACGATAAATATTGCACCTTGGGTTACATTATTTAAGTTTAAGTAAGGATCCCTAATTTTTTTGAAAATATGCATGACACTCGGGGTTAATCTAGCTTCCTACCAGTGAAAGAATTTTTCAAATCAAATCAAATCAAATAAATCTTTATTCAATATAGGATACAAGATATCACTTATTGAAAGTCAATTAGACTACATCTAATCTAATCGCTATTGATACCTTATTTGGTAAAGTATCCTATACTGTGAGAGGCGAGGTAGTTCAGGGTGCCCACCAATTGGCTCAGGCAAACAAATGTTTGGATTGCCTTACGACAATAGTCGCCTGGAGAGGCCCCCTAACGAGCCCTCCTCTGTCAAATGATTCTACTCCCTTTCGCAATGATTTTACAGCGTAGAGAAAAAATCGGTTCAGTATTTCCGGAGCCTATTCGTTACAAACAAACAAACAAACAAACAAATCTTTCCTCTTTATAATATTGGTATAGACAAAATAACACTATGATTTCCATCCATAGCATCTCATTGCGTCCTACACGCACGACTGCGGCAGTGCGGCGGCGGCGGCAGCGTCAGTAGAAATAGCTATTTTACAAAAATGGCGCAAGTAATAAGCAATCACCACGCCTCCGTGGTTGATGTGATTACAGGGTGCCACCACTGCCCATTACTGAGCCTTATAACCTTTAACGGACGGTGTCTATAGGACCCATGGACTTTTATGAATAAAAATAGAAGAATAAATCTTTAAGAATAGATAATGTATTAAATGATTAGTTAAAGATAATTAATAACGCGTTATTTCCAAAAAATACAAGTAGATAATTTAAAAAAAACACAGTAAATTCTAAAATAAGAGAGAAAGAGGGCAGAGAGCGTCTTTTCGTTTAAAGAGATTTTTTCTAGGCAATCCACTGTATGTATTCCGAAGTGTCTTTCTATTTAAATATTAACGTTTTTTGTTTTTTATAGTTTTTTTTTTTTTTACATTATTCATCTTTGTTTCAAACGCTAGTTTCCAATAAAATAATAAAATAACAGGGTCTCTCAGACTATAAGGCAAGACGGGTTAACAAGTCTGCGCTAAACCATGAAATGAATGGTTGTCTCAGAGGCCTGAAATTATTGGTTATAACCAATTTAATGAGCACCTTAGTACTGTATAGCCATTACTGATGGACCCTTCGGTAATATAAGGATTGACCCACCATTTTATCATTATAGGTTATCAAAACCCGATGCGATGTGGGAGAAATTTTGAAAATATTTTTATGAGACATTCCTGTCAACTGGTTTTTTGTTGTCTGACGCTGACGCCGTCCACATTATTACGACCGATAGACGTCCACTGCTGGTTGTAGGTCTCCCACCACAGATTGCCACAAGACAAACATTTTGTGGGGAGTATACTTTTATTCAAAAACCTATTTAATATTTTAGAATTTGTTTTGTGGTTGCGTAGATTTCATACGATAATTACGAGATCCTGAGCAAAGCTGCGCTGATTCTGAACAACTATTTTCTTTGTATATAAGGGAGAGAAGGCTCCACCGACAAGAGCACAGCTCTTAAGAGAGAAGAAGAAGAAGAAGGGGATAAACAGACAAAATAGTAATTACCTATCGAAGGTGTTATTAAATACCTAAGTATAAAAACTTACAATTACAGAAAAAGTTTATATTCGTTCAGTCAGGGGCTCATTTACTAATTTTTTTTTTGTTTTTTAGAGTAAAAAGTATAATAAAAAAGACACTAGATGAAGGAAAGGAGTACTTCTTTACACCACCTATCGCGGGGGCTAACTGTGCTGTAGCCTAAAAAGGGTACGTTTGTCCTTGTAAGACATACGGAGCTCTAGAAAAAGATAAAAATCTGAAGACTTTAATCAATCAATCAGTCAAGGGAGTCAAGGCTCAACTGACTGACGTCGCTGGCCATTGTATGGAAATTTGCTACCGTTTCCTCTGTACGTCAATCTTTAACGATTTATGCCTTTTTTATTGTGTCTCGAATAAAAATACAGGATACGATACGACCCTAGCATAAAGTATGCAGGAAAAGGTAGGTACTGTAAAAGATGCATCCAAAACTTAAATTTGGCTTTAGGAAACTTTATCTTTAAGAAACTCCTGAATGATTCTATGTATTTGTAGTAACACGAAAACCAGAACCTATCAAATCAGTAATTTGACAGAAGGCGATCTTATCGCTTTAAGCGATTTCTTCCAGGTAACCTGTTCTCTATACATGAACGATGAAAATCTTTTTTTCTGTTACGATAAGGTTTTGTTAATTATCAACAACAGATTGGTAATGAATGACATTTTGTAGTTGTTTAGTGTTTAGGCCACCAAAACAGAAAATATAAAAATTTTCTCCATTACTAATACCGAAATGACGTTAGAGCCTTGAGTTCTGATATGTAATCAAGTAAGAGGACTTAGCAGCTAATAGATTTGAGGTTCTATATCTAAAAAAAGTGCTCAAACCTTGTTGGACTTACTGTTTTCTGCTGCAGCTAGGCTGCAGCCAATCAGACAATAGTAAGTCCACTAAGAGTTTAGTTGTGCACATTGTGTAGGTATAGAATCCCAAAAACTAACAATCTAACATCAAAAAGACAGTTTCACTTTATAGCTGCCAAAGAATAATATATCAAGCACCAAGCTCTTATAAATAACTCGCAGGCCCACGATAAATAAACTCAGCGTTCGCCTGACATATTCACAATTTACTCAAATTGCTGACTCTGTAACTACCTGCCAGTTTTACACCTGTAATTTAGCCAGACCTGCCCGCGGGCTGCCAGGCTAATCACCAGAATTACGCCTTTCCGACCACTTAGGCGCAGATTTATTGGGCCCCCAAGCCTTACCGATGAGATTACAGATGATTTGCCAACCCTGCCAGTAATTTTGAGTGTTTTGAGATGATTTTCATGCTCGACGCCGCAACTTTGATGGTTTGATTGAGGTTTTGAGTGGCGATGCGGTTTTGTTTTTCTTCGGCTGTCAGGGATTGAAAGGTTTCGTCTCGTCTTTAACAACGGAGGGGATGACCCGAATTGTCATTAATTGCGAGGTTTTCGGGAGCGGCCGTCAGAAGATCCTGTTTTGTTTTAAGCCCATTGAGCCTAGAGCATTCGAATAACAATGAAAAAGTTTCCCGATATTCCTTTGTCTATCACAAATTTCCTGATCCCTTCAATTTTGAATTGAGGACGGAGCCTCTCGAACAAATAAAGGCGATTTTTAATTTAACCGGAGGTCGGTGCGAGTGACACCCCCTTTCTTTGAAGCTTTGAAGCGTCGAAGCGTCGTCGTTGTCGTATTGCGGCTATTTTTCTTCTTTTATTTTTTTCTCTTTCCCTTTTACCGCGCCCCGTCAGCCTCGTGAATTTTTCAAAAGAGTTTTTAATCAGTCGTCAGCCGATTTACAAATTAAACAGCGGCTGTGTTATGAAGAAATATCGCCGAGTGTGAAGAGCGCGTTTCCGTTATACTGGCTGGATATGATTTAAAATCAGCAGGTCGTAAAGAAAAGAAAAATAATAAAGTCAAATACGCGCTTAGAATATTGAGCTTATGTAAACTATGTAGTATACCATCAAGCTATCACTAAACTAACCTAACTAAGATCGTGATGACTTCAAAATTTCATTATAACAACACAGGCTCTAAAATACTACCATGGTAGTTATCAACGCGCATGTATTTTTCGAAACTACTGAACCCATCTGGGAAATCCTACATTATCCCTGATGAACAAATGCTTTAGAATATTCTCAAAAATTAAAAAATATTGTGTCAATATATTGTAAGGCAGTCAAAGTTCACCTTGGCACCTATTAAATAACAAAGCAAGTGTAGTCTTTCTAGATATATCAAAGGCATTTAACACCATAATACAATGGATATCCGCCGTCCCTAAGAAATACGGCCGACTCGCGTCTCTCAACAAAAAGCTCGCAAATTTCATCATCAATTATCGTTATTAAGGCAGCGGCGACGCAGCGTAATTGAGTTTTATAAATGGAGGCGTCTGCGGGAGACGTGGTGTCATAAATACGACTTGAGCCGGCGGAGGCGAAGGCTTTGGGGGTGTGAGGCTGTGTGTTGAGTTGAGAGCTTGAGATGGGAATAGTTTAGTGTTGATTGAATTCAGACTTGGTACTGTGATCTGATGATAGTTAAGACGTTAATTCTTGTTTTGATTGAAATTGTTGGAAATAAATAAATGTCTACTTAAACAAGATTTAAAGCAGACAAAATATTCTTAGTTTTTATCGTAATTTATTGAAAAATTGACCGGTTTTTGAGCACTTTGAATAAATATTTAAATTATAAAAAGCTAACATGCCGATCTTCGTTCGGAGTTCTAAATTTTTAAGAATATTCTATAGCCTTTGTCACCCGATGATAGTGTAGCTTCCCAACAGTGAAAGAATATTTAAAATCGATTCAGTTGTCCCGGAGCGTATTCAATACAAATAAACATATCTGTCCTCTTTATAATAAGTGACCAAAAATTGACCCTTGAGGTACTCCCCATATTAACTTTCAATCAAATCTTTTATTTTACTTTGAATGTGATTGTGAACGTTTTATCTGGCCTGGCTGGTCTTCTGAATTTGTTTTATCACACATTAAATCATAATATGCGTCTAGGACATCCTATGATGAACTGGGGTCATGAAATAAATTGAATGATTTACAACATTCATTCAGGACTAAGGGAAGCAGATGGTTAGCATATAATGTGCCATTTATTGACATAGCTTTTATACCCTTGTTTACTAAACTATGTAGAAGATTAGGTAGGTCATGCATATTTAGTTCTATATAAAACTGTTTCATAAAAAGTAAAAGAGCATTTTAGTTATTTGACGTATGTTAATTTAACTGGATGTCACGTTATCACCATATTATAACAAACCAGAGAAGTAGACCTCCAGTAAAGCTACTATGTATGTCGTAGGAAAAATTGATACTTAATTAGTTTTTTTGCAAAAAAAATAGGGATTTTGCGAAAACCCGGATAATATGATATAGGGATAATTTTTAACAAGCATCCGTACAAAAAGCAGTTTTTTTTGCACAAAACCTAGTATTATAATTGAAAATTTTCAATCCTTCCTTAACTCTGATTGGCTAGATTTATTGTTCGCTGGTCAACTCTAAATTCTGATTAGTTCTGTAAAAACCTTTGACGCAACAGATAACCAATAGTTAGGCGATACGAAGTTTGCCTGGTCAGCTAGTAAAATATAAACTTACAAGTTTACAACATTAAAATTTCTTGGTTAGCATAAAACTCATTAATATTGACTTACAACATCGGCATCAGACAACAAGGCTGCGTCAATCTATCACATCAATAATTCAGTCAACACGTCGACACATTACTTGGCTCCATAAATTGCGCTATCAGTCGAGTGATTCCTTTGAAATGTTCCTTCGATGTTAATTTAACTTTATTACCGGTCAGGGCCGTGTTCGTGTATGAATTGCTATATTGAGAATGCTCTTTACTCGTTCAATATTTCTTTGTCTTCCTTTGAAATATGAATACACGATAATCTATTACCTACGTCTACTCGCACGTCGCTAACTAGGCATAACCTATAATTAGGGTGTTCAAAACATACACAAAGACATACAAACAAAACATTCCTTGACCCAGGAAACAAACACCTCGCCGGGAATCGAACCAGTACCACCGAAAGTCAACAACAATAACAGCACTGCCAACGGAACCACGGTGGTGGTCAATAAACGTATTTTGGACGTACAAGAAATAATAAAAATAAACTTTATTTTAAATAAAAAACCGAAATTCCGAGATAACGGCTTACCTACCTAGCTATTTTCCATCATTTCAGCTCTGCACTGCAATAAGCCTCAACATCAATCTTAGGTCCATTTCTGTAGGTTTAAAACTCCCGTAGACGCTCTCTTATCTCACCCTTTCAAACCCTTCACTCCTTCCCATTAAATCCGTTCCATCCACAAAGTTTTTATCAGTTATCAGCCGCTATCGGTCGTCTGTCCGTTCCTCAATAACCGTTAATTTTAACAGCTCCGGCGATAACTGTTATATTTTATGATTGCACAGAGTTACAAACCTTCACGAGGAGACATGGGCTCATTATTTAATTTAGTTATGATGTTAGGGTGGGAATTATTGTATTGCGCAGCCTGAATTCTTGCATCATCTCACACATAGGTAAGTAAGTCGTAAGGCAAGGCAAACATTTGTTTACCTGAGCCAATTGGTGGGCACCCTGAACTACCTCGCCTCTCACAGTATAGGATACTTTACCAAATAAGGTATCAATACCAATTAGATTAGATGTAGTCTAATTGACTTTCAATAAGTGATATCTTGTATCCTATATTGAATAAAGAATTTGACTTTGATAGGCCTCCGCTACGAATGCCACTATAGCGGATAGTGTGCGACCCACATCCAGTGCACTCCGAAGAATCCGAAGGCTTCACAAGGGTCTTATGACAACCTTCTGGTATGCCCTCTTTGCGTTTTCAGGAGCGCGGTTATAATTCTTAAAGTTTTCAGCCGAAAAAAAATATGTTCTCGTAACTAAAATTGTCTGAAAGAAACTGATTACGCTAATGTTACAAAACTTGGACATTATAAACTAAACCTGTAAAGATTCTGAATTTCTTCTTCTCTGATTCCTTTACTGCCTTTTACATACAACAAGACTCAACCTTCTTCGTTATCTGCTGCATTTAACCTAGTTCTACTCTTTTATCCTATTCTCTTCAAAATCTTTCTTTAATATAATTGATTGAACAACAGAGAAGCTAAAGAATTAGTGGGAATGATTGCAGGACGACACTGGATGAGGATTGCGTAAGACCGATTATTATGGTGATCTCTGGGGCAGGTTGATATTCTTAAGCCCTGTAGGTCCGGGGTGTAAGAATAGGTCTATGTTATGCCCTGCCTGTCGTAAGAGGCTTCTAAAAGGACTCTTTGTGGTCGTGGGTGTGAAGGGCGGGGGCCCGACACACTCATCAAACGGCCCCGAGATGGGCGGCGGCACAGCTTTTGGCACTAAGGCGAGCCGGGCAGGGAACAATATGCCCTCCCAGAGCACTAAGCTGATAGCAGCTGAGTGTGGGAAGGACTTCGGACGCTATAATGTGTGGTTACCTGGGTTCTTCCCAAAAGCGCCAAGACGGCCGCCGGGGGTTTTACATACCTGCGACGCTTCCCCGAGCATAGGGAAATGCACAATACTAATAATGTTACAAAAAAGGGTGATAATCTTATAACCATTAAGTTTTTTCGGCTGAGCTGATAATGATGATTCACCAGCGTATTTGTCTTATTGGAGAGCTGAAAAACTGCTATGCCAATTTTGATCATGTTTTTGACCGACGAAAAAAAAAGGAGGAGGTACTCAATTCGACACGTATATTTTTTTTTTTTTTTTTAATGTATGATCACGCATAACTTTTTACAGAGTAGTTCAATTTTGATAATTCTTTTTTTAATCGACAGGGCATACCTTGAAGTTGGTCCCATAAAAATTTGGAAATAAAATTCCCACCCTAAGGGTGGGAAAATAGGGGTGACTTTTTGGTCGGCGGGTGGATTTATCAACTCACAAGTTGCATTTTACGTGTAACACTATACATTTTGATATCTACTTACAATATCTTTTGAAATGAAATAAAATCAGCCGAAAGACGTCCACTGCTGGACATAGGCCTCCCCCACAAATCGCCATACCGACCGGTCTTGTCGTCCCTGTCAACCATGTCGTCTGATCACCTTATGCGGTGTGACCACTGACCACCTTGTGGGAGAAGAAAATAATAAAACCCTGAAAGAACTGAAAAGCATAAAATAAAACTTTTTATCAAAAAATAAAACCGCCGAAAAAAAAACTGAAAAGCATAAAATAATAATCGAATTACTAAGTTCTTAAAGTAATGTAGGGTATATACCAAGTAATTTTGAGTCGGCGCCACAGATTCCTTGTACAAAGATCATTAAATTAGGTACCTTAAATTTAAAGAAATAACAAAAATTCGTGCGCTGCCGCGCATCAATCTTTACGTAATTATGGAATTTGCTTGTGTGGCGCGCCGACTTAAAATTACTTGGTATATACCCTACATTACTTTAAGAACTTAGTAATTCGATTATTATTTTATGCTTTTCAGTTTTTTTTTCGGCGGTTTTATTTTTTGATAAAAAGTTTTTAGCATAACTGTTTATTATCAACAAAGTTACAAACTCTTTGAAAAGACATGTTTCAATAGCATTATGATAAGGAAGGTGTCTTGAAAGCTGTGAATAATGACGTGAGTTACTACTGGGTAAAAGTTAATGAAAGGGAATAACTCTAAATGTTTACTTTTATATAAAAATAACGTAGATAAATAAAGAAGTACCTATACCTATTCAATTTTTTATTTTATAAGGATGCATTCACGTACAAAGCTAATAACAAGCGCTTGTTGGCGCTGGTTCGAATAACGTATAGAAAATACATGCGCTGACATTCGTGCTGGAACAAGCGTCTATGTCCGCGCAAGTATTTTCATTACATTTTTCAGCGCCAACAAGCGCTTGTATGAATTTACCCTTAGGTACTATTAGATTAAGTTATTAACTTTTTATTTGAGGATTTGGCGGTTGTGGGTTCTATCCCCGCAGAAAAGACCACATATTGATTTCTCACAAAAATCACGTTGTGGTTGTTTTCGGTTGGATAGGACATTGCAGGCTTGAATCACCTGATTGTCCGAAAAGTAAGATGATTCCGTGCTTCGGAAGGCACGTAAAGCCGTTGGTCCCGGCCGCAGTAGTGGTCGTTATAACCGCGGCGACAAGCTGGCCCCTTGTCACGTTGGTAATAAAAGCATAAACTCGGCTAAACGTGGGTCCGGCTCTTGAGCTGGTACCTCTGCCTAACCCTTCGGGGAATAAAAGGCGTGAGATTATGTATGTATGTATTTGAGGACTTTATTTCTTCTAAGTATTCATGAATTGCAATGTTTTCATTTTGACGTGGCCCTCGTAACCTTACGACTACTACCTCGATTTTATTATTTTATCTACAATAGTTCAGTTTTGATTTAATTGATAGTTGAGATGACTTCGCAAATCAATAACGTAAATCCATATTTTTATTTCAAAACTAGTCGACCCGACACACTTCGTACTGCCTTACCTATAATCTATGTTACTTTCCCGGTAATTATTCGAATTTTTCTCGCCGTAAAAACCATCCTTGGATATCACAAAAAGAATTGGTAAAATTGGTCCAAGCATTGTTGAGTTATGCGCTTACCAATCTTTTTGCGATTCATTTTTCTTATAGTTGATGTAAATAACCAAATTTTAATATAAAAAAAAAACATGAAAGAATGATAAATAGTCGATCGTTTTACGAGAAAGCGTTTATCAAAATCACTTTATCGGAAGTGATAAATAAGAATTTATCGACGAAAGTTCAAGTAAGGAATTAACGTTTCACACCATTGTATAGCATTGCTTATCGGAAAATAATAAATTTAGATTTATAGCTTTAACGATACGCTATAAATTGATAATATCCTTTCGAATAGCTTCCGATTGTGGGCATAAAACGATCAGCGAAGAGCAACGCTAAAGGATTTTACAATAATAAATGTTAATGTTAAAGTTCAATGTAGACAGACACAAATTAAAGGTTTTAAATCTTTGCAACTTATAAAATAACTAGTCGACCCGGCGAACTTCGTACCGCATAACCTATTACTATGTTGTGCATGTTTATACTTAAAAACCTTAAATTCCTTTTGAATCACTTTATCTTTTTAAAGAAAACCGCATCAAAATCATAATCATAATACATCATAAAACAAAGTCGCTTCCCGCGTTTGTCACATGTATGCTTCATATACAGGGTGTTTCTGACAAGGGGGTAATAAATCAAAGGGGGGATTCAGCTCACCATACCTAACAACTTTCCCAAAGCAACATGGGTCGAAATCTCAAAACGAAAATCAGCCGTCCCGTACATTGACCCCGTCAGCTGATCGAACCAATGTATGGAACAGCTGTTATTTTTTTTGCGATTTTGACCCATGTTGCTTTGAGAAAGTTGTTAGTTATGGTGAGTAGAATCCCTCCTTTGATTTATTACCGGCTTGTCAGAAACACCCAGTATATCTTTAAAACTATGCAACGGATTTTGATGCGGTTTTCTTTAATAGATAGAGTGATTCAAGAGGAAGGTTTGTAAGGATAATACCTGCACAGCATACTAGAAGGTAAAGTTGTATGAAGTTTGTCGGGTCGACTAGTAATATAAAGAGGAAATATTTGATTGTGTGAATTGAAACTGCTCCGAATGTACTGAACCGATTTGAAAAATTATTTCACTCTTTGGAAGCCACACTATCTTTGGGTGGCATAGGCTATTATGTAGAATATTCTCAAAAACTTAGAGAGCAAGGCAGTTCGAAGTTTGCCGTGTCAGCTAGAAATTTATAAAGGCAAGAAGTAAACGTGAAAGCAAGCGTTTATAAATTACTAATAGCCAACGAATTAACAAGTAAAAGATAATTAAAAAGGCGACCTTTTTATTTAATTTAGCGAGATGAAAAGTTAAGCCATTAAGGTCGAAGTTCTTTTCTTAAAGGTTTTTTCTTCAACAATCGCTCACTTAGTAGAGGGGAGACAAATTACTGCCTCTACAAAATTAATTTGGGAATATTTTCATTTTAAAGAAAATATTTTTTAGTCTTCCGTGTTTTTTTACTATGAAATATGAAACTTTCGGCTTTACGACAAAAATAAATCAATTAAAAAATAGTTGATTAAGATTTTTTGTGGTAAGTGGGTAAATGGCTGAATTTCGACTTCATATAAGGTGGGATCTACTGGGTGTCTCTGACAAGGCGGTAATAAATCAAACGAGGGATTCTGCTCACCATAGCTAACAACTTTCCCAAAGGAACATTGGTCGAAAACTCAAAAAAAAAAAAAACAGCTGTTCCATACATTGGTTCGATCATGACGGGGTCAATCTACGGGACAGCTGATTTTTGTTTTGAAATTTCGACCCATGTTGCTTTGGGAAAATTGTTAGGTATGGTGAGCTGAACCCCTTTTTTGATTTATTTTGGTAAAATGTTTTATTGCTATAATGGCCATATCTTAAGGGATTTTTATGGCTCTTGTGGCGGAGTTTAATATTTTTTGACTATTTTTATGGTCAAGCATATCGCACAATTAACTTGAAATTACTTCTTATATATAAAATTCTCGTGTCACAATGTTCGTTCCCGTACTCCTCCGAAACGGCTTGACCGATTCTCATGAAATTTTGTGAGCATATTGAGTAGGTCTGAGAATCAGCTAACATCTATTTTTCATACCCCTTAAAAATCATTTATATGGCAAAACAACGAATGCCGGGTCAGCTAGTTGTTTATAATAAAGTATCAAATGATACATTTTAAACAAAAAATATATACATTTATTTCATATTTTCATCCTAGTACCATTCAAAATTTATAACACTTAAGTATTATGCTCAGTTTCTTAAACCCGGAAAGTGCGGCCATGTCTCTTTACCAACGTTGCCCAACTTAAGTGAGAATCCCCGGACCCGGTACTAAATCACGGTAAATGGTCCGCTTTTTGTCATTAAATTTGTAACTTACTGCCTGTAAATACGACTGAAAAGATAGCCGGTTTTTTTCTCGCTCTCTCTGAAATTTATGATTCATTTTTATTGCTTCGGAGTTAACGGAGTTAAGGAGAAATAACCTGCAAAATTATGGCACTACTTTTAATGCTTCTTTTTTGTCTATCACTTTGGCACAGCATAATAAAGAGTACTACGTACAGTAAGGGCACTCCCTGCCTCCCTCAGCAGCTGCGGCCCCTCCGAGCTTGGTTACCTTTTAGCACGTCTTATCTCACTCACGCAAGCATGATACGCGTGCACGTACTCGAGTGTCGGATTGGCGCGAAGCAACGCGCTTTTTCCATGAAGTGTCCGTGGTGTGACTTTGGTCTACGCACTGGTAAAGAATGCCAGAGTGCACTGAAAGAAGGGAGAGTCACACACAGTCCAGTCATTGTGGTGACTTGTGGGGGAGGTCTATAACCGGCAGTGGCCCCTTTTTGGCTAATATGAATTATTAAATGGTAAAAACTTATTATTTGAGAAGAAATAGTTATAGTATAGGTTCTTATTCTAAACTTGTAATCAACTTTGTACCTTTAACAAAAACGTGCCTTGAAACGGGGTAAATCTGAACCGCCAAAACACCCCGCTTATCTGCCCACAAAATCGCGGTGAAAACAATTTGCAACAAAAACAAACCTGTTAGCCGAATACTTAATTAAAAGGCAAATTGGCGGGATCGCGGCCTCGAGGTTAAATAGGGGTGAAGTGTTGGACGGGATATGATGTTAGAAATAGCTAGAAATCGCGATTTTTGTCCATTAAGTATTTCCGAAATTACTAATACGGTGTTCTGGCTCAGTAAGAGCCTGACTGTTATTATTGAGGTTCGTACCAGTATGTTACCTACCTTAATAGCACTTTTTGATATCAATGTAATGTTATTCAGGATCTAACTACTTATACATATTTGTTCGAAAAATAAATGTATTTTTATTTAAAGAATAAAGTTAGTTTTGTTATAAGGACGTAGTTGATGTAATATTTGTGCCTGACAGTGACACTTCATTCTGAGAGCTATACAGCCAATTTTTTTTTTTTTATAATAATAACATACCGCCAGAAAATTCCCTTTTAGCGGTAAATAATTCTAGCGACTTCCACTTTCTTGTCAACCTTATACATAGTACTAAACCAAGTCAGTTTTGCATATTAATATTTTCAAATTAACATAAAATCTCGGGCGCATTTGGGCTGACTCGCCATCCGCCATTTTTGACTTGCAAAAAAATATTAATTTCGCATTTACGAGGAGGGAGACACTTGCTCGGAATTGTTATTCAAATCAATACAAAGAATAATTTGAATTTTGATTGCTGTTTCTCGTTGACACGTTGATTTTGTTTTTTTTTAAAAAACATAACATTTATTACCTTTTTAGTTTTAGAGCATAATATTGATATTTTGTTACAATGTAGTTTCTTGACACTTGATTTCATTAAAAAATCGTTTAAATTGTCTTCAATTTTTTTTTTGCATGCTGTGTATACTTTTTTGGTTGTCAATCTAAAGCGGAACTGTTTTGCAATGTTTGTTTTTAATGCTTTGATTGTCAACTGTTTGTGTATACCAAATAATATTATAAATAAATAGACACTTTTAATTTGAATATTTTCAATTGCTAGAAAACTTATCAGCATAACAGCCCCTGACAGATCGATAAAAACATTCTAATTCCTAACCAGCATTCAGCACAATTTCCCCTCAACAAATTAGAGGCAAACCATTCATTAAAAATAACGACATGTTATTTAGAAACAGTTTAATTGTGCCTAATACACCCGTGTTTACGGTCGTAATAAGCGCTCGCGCTAGTGGGAAGGAGGCCTAATGATAGGGTTTGGGACGACTAAACACCGTCAATGCAGGGTTAAGAAAAAGTTAAGGTTTTGAATTTAGAACGCGATTTCCAGAATGTGAGGGGAGTTTTTGTGTTGTACTTATGTATTCTTATCGGACTGTTTCGAAAGGTGTAAAATAGTAGTTATTATTTTTAACACTGTATAAGTGGGTAAGAAAGCTACAGGATGGTTCATAATTAGGTACTTAAAAAAATATTAGGTAAGTAGGTGTATGTATGTTTTTTTTACCACAATAAACCGCATCGGGTCACTAAGCCTTTTTTTTAAACATAGACAGTGCCTTAACATCATTTATATGCATATACTTACGTTACTTAAATTATTTCACGTTTTAATGACATTTGTAAAAAAAAATAAGCGCCCTTACATGTTTTTTAGAGCAAGATTGTGTAGAGTTTTAAAATATATGTTTTATTTGTACAAACACGAAGTAGGGTATTTATTTTAATGATAATTACACTATCAAAATACAACAATTACAGTTTAAATCCAACATCAATGTCATCAATCAATACATAGTATAAAATAAAGTCGCTTCCTGCGTCTGTCCCTATGTATGCTTATATCTTTAAAACTATGCAACCGATTTTGATGCGTTTTTTTTTAAAGGATAGAGTGATTCCAGAGGAAGGTTTATAAGTATAATACATGTATAATATAGTAATAGATTAGGCGGTACGAAGTTCGCCGGGTCGACTAGTACATAGTATAAAACAAAGTCGCTTTCCGCGTCTGTCCCTATGTATGCTTATATTTTTAAAACTATGCAACGGATTTTGATGCGGTTTTTTTTAATGGATAAAGTGATTCAAGAGGAAGGTTTATAAGTATAATACGTTCACAAGAAAGTTAAAGGTTAGGCGGTTCGAAGTTCGCCGGGTCGACTAGTCTAATATAAATGACCCACATTCTAAATCCGAATTTATCGAAGTGCTCAGAATGCAAGCCGTTACGAAACACTCGTGCGCCCTCTATTTAGCGTCAACCGAAATGATTGGTTATTTCAAAATTCGAATTCAACAGCCGACTCAACTCGACCGAAGTGACACAACGAAAATGACAATTGAACATCTAAAATTACATAATAATAAGCTATAGGGTAAAACGTCCTATTACCGCGGTAGTCAAAATCACGTCCTATTACGGCTCTATTTTATCTTTTGCAATTTATGATTCGTTGTGACTGTGTATGGTAAAGGTGACTACATAATGTCCAAGGAAAACTAACACGTAACTTATTACCCAGCACTCGTGCGTTTAAAATCGTTTAAAATTACTTAAATTAATTATTTTGTGTAACGTTACCGAAGCGAGAAGCTGTTTCATACAAACGCAGACTGACTCGCGGTAGAACATTGAATTTTCAGACTTCGTTTTTAGTTTAAACAAACACTTTAAGATTATGTTACTATATTCGAATACTTTTTACATTCAAGTAGTCTTAGTTAATCAAGTTGATTTCTGTTTAAAATCAAATAAAACAAGTAAATATGAGTAAACAAAAGTCCGCCGTATTAGGAAGGCTATTTGAGGGTACCGCCTATTACGGAGGGTACCATCGGTAATAGGAAAAACGCAGTGTCGGTAATTAATAAATTTACTGGTATAATAAATATAATTTATGAACATTTCGTTATTTAAGTGTAATTTTCATTAGTTCTCAAGTATAAAACCAATTTTGGAGGTACATGTTTTTTAACTAGAATCCTTGTTTTTGACGCTTAAAGTTGACAGTAAAATTTAAGTTTGTTAGAATACTGTGAAACCTAACGTATGAGTTTTAATGAAGAAAAATAGTCTAATATAACGATTACTAACGATTTGAGAGTTTTATGGTAAAGTCAGAGTGCTCTTATTTGTAAGTAATAACTTACATTACCGAAATATCTTTACATTATATTTCAGAATTAGGAAATAAAAACTCATAAGATATTTTAGTACCTACCGTATTAGGCTGTAAGGAATCCTAACACGGTGTATGGAAATTACAGAACTAATAATTTAACCGTATTATTCATAAAGATAAGTTCGCCTATTGTCACCTTACTTTATGCTGATTGTTATCACATTATAAGACTTGAGTACAATAAAGTGTATATTCATTCATTCATTCATTCAAAGATAACGTATGCATTTTAAAAAGCTTTACTGCAGGTCTACTTATTTGGTTTGTTGTATGGTAAATACGTGACATCCTGTCTAAATCGACATACGTCATATAACTTAAATGCACTTTAACTTTTTATGAATAACAGGGTAAGTAAATAACTAAAAAAACTTACACAAAAATGTATACTAAGATTAGGTTTATCGTATTTTTCCATCAATATAATAATTTACTACTAGACTTTACCGCAAATATGTTAAATTTATAAGGTTTCATTTCATTAAAATTTATTTCGTAGTTTTTACGTGAAAGAGTTACAGACATCCTTTATTACAAACTTTGTCGTTTATAATATTAGTAGGATTATTAAAACCCTCGTCCGGGCCTTTTCAAATTAAAGTTGGCGAAAAACGAACAGCAATTGTTTTATAAAGAGGTTAAGGAGGTTATCGATTTGGCCTGTATGTATGTTTGTCCACGATTATTGAAATTTTGTCAAAACCGATTTTCACAAAAGTATTTTTTTAATTCAGAAGAAGGGTTTTAGTACCTATATTTAATCGATTTTAGAAAAGAGGAAGTTCTCAGTTTAGGTTTGTATCAGTTTATTGATTAAGGTTTTGGGTACACGTCCCGGGACCTTATTAATATGTCTTTTACATCCGTCCGTCTGTCTGTCTGCCAAAGGCACTAATTTCCGAAACGGCTCTATTAATTGTAATGAAAAAAATTCACGATATTATATTTGTCGTCCAAAGAATACAAACAAATATTAAAAACTTCAAAAAATTGTGTAAATTTAGAGAAAAATGCAAAAATTGTGCCAAAATCTTCCTTCTTGAACAAACTTTTGTCGAGCCTCTACTGAGATATTAACCTGGTCAACATACATTAATAAAAAATTATGTTAATAAGCTAGCCGAATTTGCACAAATTACGCTTTTATGGGTATAACCTGCTCACATAAAGAAACGATCTCAAAATGGCGGCCGTTGTATGGGCTGTGTCTCTTCTCAACTCTTTCCTCATACTAATATACGCAAAATAGCATTCGTTCGGCCGCCATTTTCAAATCGTTTCTTTATCGCCACGGCTTATTAAAAAAAATCGTCCCCATATTTAATTCATTCCGTTCCGTTGTGCGGAGAGATGGGAGAACGTTACGATGCCGTAGATTCATTTATTGATTGTTGTTTTGTTATTCGCCCGTTCAGGTCAGGCAAAGAAACATAGTAGCCCATACAGCCAAATATTCATTATTCGTGTTTCCTAAACTAATTATATTACTGGAAACTTCTTAGCGCGAGGCCATTTATTAAATAGCTGATACACAAAATATTATCAAAATAGCCCCTTACTAGGAAGAACCTATATTTATGTACAGTGCCAATTACAGTAACAATTACAGCCATTGCATACCATTTTCTGATTGCACGGAACCACGAGCTGAGATGAAATTGTTTCATCGTGCGTGTGTTGTCATCCCATACTCCGTAATAGGCTGTGCTTACCGCCGTAATGGGCTTCAAACTTTTTTTTGCCGCCGTAATAGGAATTCCGAATTGTCAGAAAAAATATTTATTTTAAATTAATTATCACTCTAAAATAAATAAAACGACAACTGAAATAGAAAATATAATTATGATGAGTGGCAAAAAAAAATTTAAATATCTGCTAAAATATTTAGAAATGTTTAATTTCTTACCCTACTTTAAAATGTCGTCAAAACGCGCCGTAATAGGGCATGTTACCCTAGGAACCGCAAAATGTGACGCCCCCGAACATAAGGGTCTGGTTACAAAGGACATAGCATTATATTTGTCCTTTGACTATGGTCAAGTGTGAGTTGGACCTTGTTTTATTTGTGGGTGACTTTGCATTAGCAGATTTAGTGAGTAAACGAATGCAATTCAAAAACGAAAACTGAGAGCAGTTTTCAATGGTTTCAGTGTTTTTTTTTTATAGTTTTACGCTATTATTAATTTTATAATAATTTGTCTTCTTTGTACAGTGGCGGACACGGTCGGCGTAACACTTCCGGTTTTTCTGTATTGCAAAATAGCTCTGTCTTTTGGTAATACAGTCTAGGGCTGATGTAACGATAGACAAATCTGTTACGGCCTCCTAGTCCGCCACTGTACAAGGTATTTTGTGGTATAACTATGGCATCGAGAAAATTCTGGATCTTGGAGAGAACACTGTTCTCTATATTCAAACGTGTAAAAATAATTGTATTCTAACAAAACTATGATATGAATTATAATAAACCTTTGGTCCACAGTATAACCATGACGAAACATCGTCTTTGACGTACAGTTCGGCTGTGCAGCAAGTAAAAATAAGGGCTCCGACAAATCCTTTGGGTATAGCACTCCAAAAAGAAGAGATAATCATACGGCTATTACGCAACAAAGGATAAAGCAACAGATGTCGGAAATACGACAGTTTTATCACAAAAACTAAACCAAAAACCAGTAGCCTGCATTATTGTTTAGAAATCAAAATACGAGATCACATCATTTTATCTTATTACAAAAAAGGGGGTCCTATTCTGAGAGCTCTAATCGAGATTCTAAATCGAATCGTATTATGTAACTCGAGTAGCCGCCAGTCATTCTGTCGATCTCGCGGATTAGGCTTGTCAGTCTTGGTGCCATGCCATTTGACTCTATACACTCGGATTACGTGCTTGTATGGCAGTTTTTTTGATTGTAACAAACAACTCTTATTTGTGTGAATTGAATGATGCTGTGATGAATAGCGGCCATGTGAATTGTATCTGATTATTTTTGTAAGTAGTTATAACATCGATAATAACTTATTTATTCTGGTTACCTTTTTACCTAGTATTTTTTTATATTACTTGCATTTTAAATAAATGACTTATTCCCTTGGGTATAGGTTAAGTACAAACGTTTCAGTCAATGTTTAACTTGACTTTTCGTAATCAAGTCTCAAGTATTCGAATGTTATTATTGTAAACCTAAATACTCCGAACTTACAACCAACTTGAGCGACTACGCTAATTATAACATAGTTCAGTTTGAAAGTATTTTTATTATTTCAACGCAAACCAACAAATAAAACAAATTGTTACACAATCCAGTTCTCAAGTACCTTCTTACCGCACAACAAATACAACAAAAACACCCCAACAGTTATTATTTAACGTAAACCCGACACAAAATAATAACATTTAACAAGCGACAACATCAGAAAAAATAAATCATTGTTTATGAAGTAGCGTGCGATTTTAATCTGTACCCGATCGGAAAAGATAAGGGAATAAGCCTAGTTAGGGATATTACTTGGGGAATGGGGCAGGCGGGGAACAAAAGGCCGCCGTCGTTCGCGCGTCACGGAGCCGTCAAAATTGGGCATTCATACGAGAAATTAGCAGTCGACACGACACGCGGTCCCGCCGCAGCGACAATGAGATTACTATCGTGTCCAGAATAGACCCTCAAAGTCCGCTTCTTTGTTAGTAGAACAAAACGAAAGAACGATGTTAGATCTTTGATTAACATTTTAAACAGTGGCTTGTACTTTAATCCTACCTACCTTATCACCTTAATGTTCACAACATAAAGACTATTCTTCAACAAATTTGAGAAGGTTTATATGCCGCAGTAGCTTTTCTTCTTCTTCTTCTTCTTCCTCAGCACATATCAGCCGACTGCTGGGCGAATGCCTCTCCAATAATTTTCCAGTTCTCTCTGTCGGCAGTCAATATCATCCAAGTCTTCCCAGCAATCAGTCTTTATATCGTCGGTCCATCTGTCCATCTGTCTGGTGTTCTGCCTACACTTCTCTTCCCTTCTCTTGGTCTCGATTCAAGGAAGTCTTTGCTCCATCTTTCATCTTCCCTGCGAGCAGTTTTACGTAAGTGCAATTGTTTTGTTTTTAGAATAATTTCTTTTTTTTTACAAAAAAGAAACCCGCCTTCAATAAATTTACACATACATAAACAGAAAACTTCCTCTTTTCAGAAGTCGGTTAAAATTGGTACTTAAACCTTCTCCAGAATATAACGAATACTTCTGTGAAAACCGCATCAAAATCGGTTGAGCCAAACTCGAGATAATCGCGGACAAACATACATACATACAAACATTCATACAAACATACATACAGGTCAAACTGATAACCTCATTTTTTGAAGTCGGTTAAAAAGATATATGTGAGTTTCTTTGAGTCAAGTTTTTCAACGAAGGAACGAAGGCTGCCCGTGCTTGAGAGGAGGGAGGGGATGGGGTGGTTGTATTCTATGCCGCAACCATACGACGATTCCTACTCCAAATCAAATCAAATAATTCTTTATTCAATATAGGATACAAGATATCACTTATTGAAAGTCAATTAGACTACATCTAATCTAATTGCTATTGATACCTTATTTGGTAAAGTATCCTATACTGTGAGAGGCGAGGTAGTTCAGGGTGCTCACCAATTGGCTCATGCCTTACGAGAATAGTCGCCTGGAGAGGCCCCCAAACGAGCCCTCCTCTGTCAAATGATTCTACTCCCTTTCGCAATGATTTTACAGCGAAGAGAAGAAAGGGAAACTCCTACCTAAGACTAAATTAATTAATTTCAAAGTTAATATAATTAGGTAGAAATTATCAACTTTGATAAAAGTTAATATACTGTCAAACAAAAGGTTATTGATTTTCTCATTACCATGAAGAGTTACTAATTTGAAAGCTGAAACAGCATGTGCTACCGTTTTCTTTGTACTTAATTAGTTGCCTTGAAGTTTCATACCATTTTCCTAATAGGTTTTTAATAGTGGTCTTTTGAAACTTGATAGAATAATTCAGCTTGCTTTATTTGAAGCTGTTATTATATTACCCGCTTTTTATATCGCCACGTGTAAGTTTTAATTTCACTACTATCATTTATTACTTTACCTTTTTATTATAATTACAAACCTTTTTAGTTATCGATTTTAATATCAATGTTTAATTACTCAATAGCAATCTTAATTTTAGTAAGTTAACGTTTTGTTAAAGCCCGGCCGGAATATAAAGTTTATCTCAGCATTAAATTCCATCTTAATAATTATACTCAACTAGCTGTGCCCCGCAGTGTTACCCGAAGTTTATTAATGCATTAAAAAGTAGCCTATGTGATAATCCAGGGTGTCAACTCCATACTAAATTTCATTGAAATCGCTCAAGCCGTTTAGCCGTACAGGAGTTACAAACATACACACAAACTTTTGCCTTTATAATATTAGTGTGGTACCTAGTATCTATTAAGATTAATTATTATTATTTAAGCTTATATTACTTAAATACCAAATTCTTTCATCATTTTTACTCAAAACCTAAATCTAGAGCAACCACTAACGAACTCGCTCAAACGCCTGCCAGATTCGAAATAGCAAAAACAAAACGTAACTATAAGAGTGAATTGTAACCAGCTTTTTCGCAGGCGCTGGCGGAACGCGTGAAAAACGTCCCCCTGACTCGGGAAACCCGACAGGCCATCTGTTAGATGTGTCAGATTTACAGAGCACGCCGACCGGCGGGACAGAGTGTTTCATCAGGTAATAAAACATTCGGGGGTTACTTTTCAGCGTGAGTTGTGGGGTCGGGGTCGAGGGGTGCGGGAGGGGCGACCCCGACGCCATTCATCAACCCCGGGATTACCGGAACATCGACTCGGCTTGTTAATGCCGTGAACTTTACCACTTGCGGTATTTGCGAGGATTTAAAGGGATTTTAGAATTTCTATAAGTTACGTTATGTCGGCATGGGCAGCACTGTGTCCGTTTAATGAGGACAAAAGTTTAATTTAAGCTCTAATTTCAAACACAGTTAAAGTAAAAAAATTACGACGTTTTTTGACACGATTTAAAAAACTTTAGAATTCATTCAAATATTTAAACGTATTAGGAGGATGAAATAACACAAATTATGCCTATCACTAGAAAACAATAATTGTGAGTTCTTTACACGTTTTTACTAAGATCTCTGTTGCCCATTCTTCGGGTGTTACCTTCATCGAATTTTACGAGATGGGGTGGTATTCTATGACGACACGGCGACGTCAAGTTTTCCCTACATTGTTAGGGTGCATTCACGTACAAAGCAGGTACGTCTACTCTAGTATACATTTTTCAAACCAGCGCCAACATTCGCTTGTTACCAGCGTTGTACGTGAATGCACCCTTATCTAAGAAGTTGCTCTTGAAAACCTTATTACTCCCTACACGTTACGAAGAAAAACCTTTTTCGTAGTTTAGCAGCAACAGTAATCGACCAAACGCCCCGTCCGGCACGCAACGCGTACACGACACTTTCCGGATTCCGGATGCGAGCCGAGATTTATCATGTGACGGATAACTTCCGCACAGCACTCGCTCGCTACTGTGTTGATATTTGACACCTCTATTTTGACTTTAGCTAGCTAGCACATAACGTCACACAAAAGGTCCGTGATAAGATTTTGTGGTAGAGTCACACTGGCGCTTTAGAGCAGGATGGTCTGTAGTAGTTACTTTTTTGTAGGCGTTTTCACATTTATCGTGCTTACCCTGCTGGGCCCTATCACAATTATACATTGCTAGTCGACCCGGCGAGCTTCGTACCGCCTAACCTATCACTTTTTTGTGCATGTTTTATACTTATAAACCTTCCTCTTGAATCACTCTATAACTTTTAAAGATTTAAGCATACATACGCGGCAAGCGACTTTATTTTATACATGTATTGATGATTTTTAGAGGATACTAACGTGTGTATCTATATGTATATTTCTTAATAAACTTATCGAAAGTAGACTTGCACTAGGTTAGCCTGTATTTTGCCTGATGACAAAAACATACACGGTGTAATTGACAAGTTGGTAATAAATAAATGACATTTCAGAATTAAAATTAGAATTGTTTATTTTCCTTCAATGTGGTAGGTTACAAAAGGGCACTGGTATATCTTAAAATTTAAAATCTAACTTACCTAAATCTAACGCAGATACCAAAAAATATTGTCCGTTCTAGTCGAATCAAAGTTCTGATTGGGTCCCAAGACACGGCAAGAGACGACGTGGTCGCCCCAGGAAGCGATAGAGCGACGAATTGGGAGCACACGATAGGGACTGGTGGGAATCTGCCCAGGACAGGGAAGTGTGGAAGGAGGGGAAAGAGGCCCTTGCCCAGCAGTGGCATAACATAGGCTAGTAATAATAATCGAATCAAAATGATAATTTTGTCGTGTACTTATGTTTAATTTTATTTATACAATTTATTATTTTTAACCAAATTTCTTAGAACATTTTGAAAACAAGCAGATAGTAGATGATAGATAGATGTGGTAGGTAAGGATAACAAATTTTATTGGGACAATCATTTTTCTGTCTCTATTACATAAAACCAGTTCTAAGAAAAAAAAATTACAATTTCAAAGCTAAATCAAAAAATACAGGAAGCTTGTCGGATTAGTTCGAAATGCAGGTAATCAGCAATGGATGCGCGACATAGTAAACGTGTAGGGTGTGGATTTGACTATTAGAAGCCAGGGTGTATAGGCACTCCGGTGCGTTGGGAGCGATGTACTGTGGACAAAATCTTTAATTAAAATTCATTCGTATTCAGTTTTTAATGCAAATAATAAATATTATGTTACTAGCAGAGTTCTATGCCCGCGCGCGATATCATCTGTGTGGAATATTGATTTTTCTATATTTCCTCACCGTATAAAAAGCTTTTCTGCTTTTCTTTTTTCAAAAAAAAAAAAAAAAGAGAGAAATTGTAAAGTAGAGTTTGTTACCCCTTTCTTCTCTACGCTGTAAAATCATTGCGAAAGGGAGTAGAATCATTTGACAGAGGAGGGCTCGTTTGGGGGCGTCTCCAGGCGACCATTGTCGTAAGGCAAGGCAAACATTGTTTGCCTGAGCCAATTAGTGGGCACCCTGAACTACCTCGCCTCTATCAGTATAGGATACTTTACGAAATAAGGTATCAATATTAATTAGATTAGTCTAATTGACTTTCAATAAGCGATATCTTGTATCCTGTATTGAATAAATCATTTTTTACTTTACTTTTTTTTTTACTTCTGCGGACTACGAAAAACATTTCAAAATCAAAACCAGTTAAATCAGCCTAGCCATTCTTGAGTTTTACCGAGACCAACGTACAACGATTGGTTTTTATTACATAGGAGATTTTCCATTAATTTGAAGACAGAGGGAGGGGGAAAGAGGTGAAGGCAGACCACCAGCCAGATGCACATGGATGAGACTCGTTTCCGACTAAGCTAAGTGGAACAAAATTGGTGAGTCTTTCTCCCAGCAGAAGGCTGAATAATGAAGAGGACGTTTACTGTCTACCTTAACCAAGTTCTGCAGTTTCGCGAGTAGTTGAAAACATAGAACACATAAAAATCCAAATTAATAAGATGGCTTTTCTTTTTAGCGTTCGACTTACCTCAACAGCAAGTTTTCCAGGTTTTTCCAGCCAACTTTCCGCGCCTTGTTCATCAGTAGGATAGGTACCGAAGGCTGTGACCCCAGTGCCGACGATAGCATCATCCTGGTAAATCAGGAACCAGGGGAACAGCTGGTCGCAGTTACCGTCGCTCGTTGTGTTGTAGAAGTAATGACGGCCTGGAAATAATATTGACTTTGTTTATTTGTATGTCCGTTTCCATTAAATCTGGTGTCTACAATGAACAGTAATACCCTTCCATATAATCAAATGTAATTGAACATGATTTTAGTTTAAAATAAGATTGCAGATTGACTCGGGTTTCTTAGCTCACTCCCTCGGAGCGGATCTTCTAATAAAACATCCGAGCTCATCAACAAACTGCAAGATAAGACCTTGATGCTCCACCAATAAATAACTCTTTCAAAACAGCTTTTATATATAAATTTTCACAAGGATAGAATTGTGGAGTTGATCACACACTTCGTACTACATATTGGAACACTATGCTACCGTACTTTATGTTGGTGCTGATAAAGCAAGATTGAATCAATATGATCAATGAGTTCTAATGGCGCTGATAAATACGGGGAACTGTGCAATGGGTATAAAGGAGTATCTGTAGAACAGAACACCCGGGGAGGAAGTCTGTGAAATCGCTCAAGAACGTCGAGATGGCAATGATTTGTTTCGGCCCTTTCCTTATCGATTGGGTATAAGTCAGTAAGTAAGTAGTGCAATGGCTCCAAGCTCCAAGAAACCTAAGTGTAGACTCTAATAAGAAGAAGATTTGGAAAAAAATTGGGCTACAGCTGAAAAACTAACCCATGCCGATGACACAGCCCTGCTCTTTCCAAACAGAGTCCAGGTCGGAGCGGGATGTGGTCAGCTTGAAGAGGTCTCCGTTCAGGTCTGGGATCCAAACACCACCGTCGTATAGCGTCTCGCCGCTGGCACGGAGAGCGTTGCGGACTGATGCGTTTGCGGCCAGATGCTCTGTAACAAGAAGTACGTGCTAATGCTGTATATGTATGTAACACACTGGATATAGAATGCCACATCCATTCATATCATTACAACAAAAAGGAATACAAATGAGGGGGTGTTGCCGTAATCGCCACACTTGGCAGGCGGGTTGGCAATCGCATTTTGACACGTGGCTGTCTGTCCTACGAGTTTTTACGCCTTTTGCTATACCCACGGGAAAATATCTAAATGGACAAAAAACAAATGTGAAAGATATTGCGTTGAAACACTGTTTATGGTGCTTTTCAGAGGGTTGACGTAAGTTCTAGAATTTAAATGTTTGTAAGTATGATAATAATGCCTTTCTAATTTTAAATTTTTACCTTCAGAGATGTAGAACTGGCTCGTGGTGTAGTAATCGGCAGCTGCGCCACCAACAAAAGCAGGAGCGGACCATTTCTTAAAGCCTACGCTATACATGTCTACGGTCGGATCCGTAAAGTTTTCAATTGGGAACTGTAAACCAAGTAACATCATTATAACATAGGAAATCTTCATCAGAGTTAAGCTCATGTTATCCCCTTAAAGTTTTATCACCTGAGACCAAAGACGTCCACTATTGGACATAGGTTCTTCCCTTCAGTTCACAAGGACAAAGATTGTGGAGGGAGCTTGCCATAATCGCCACGCTTGGCATGGATGTTAATCACAGTGTGGCTCTTCAAGTATTTTAACGAAAGACGCTGCTAAGTTTCCTAATTCGCCTTTTACGACATACCCATGGAAGGAGGAGATCGGGTGGTGGTATTCTATGCCCCCAGCCCCCATCACTCGGCCTAAGTTAAGTTTAAAGTCACCTAATTATTATCACAATTACACGTAACATTAATGAAGGGCAGAAAATGTAGTATTCGCCTGATCTTGATTGCTCCGTAGCTCAGCTGGCAGTGATGTGGACTGAAAAGCGGGTGCACCTGGGTTTGATTCCCGGCGGGGCGAATATTGATAATGATGAATATCGATGTTTGTTTCCTGGTCTGGGTGTACTGTTTCTTGTACCGTCTCTGTATATGTTTTGGGCACCCAAGATACAAGTTCTACCTAGTTAGGGGCTCTGAGTGTGATGTGTTATTGTTATTGTGTTATCTTGAGATATCTCGCAAGTAAGCACGATATTTGCTCGTCCAAGAAAACAAGCACGAGGTGAGCAGAGGAATACTTACAGAAATCTGTACCCCGCAGATGTATCCCTCGTCATCGTAGAAAGAACAGTAGGTGTAGTCGTCATCAGGACAGTACATCGTGAGGGAGGGCAGGTAGGCGTCGTCTGGTCGGGCCACGGTCACCCATCCGTCTGCGATTACATCTGACACGTTGCGAGCCACTGTCCTAAAGCTGCCAAATTTTGCTGGAAAGGAAATATTTTTTTATTAAATTGATTTTCAACATCTTCTCAGTTATGTCCTCTATTGCTGGACATAACATCCTTCTAGATTTTCATGAAAATGTAATTCTTAATAATATTTTAAAACAGATAAAAGTTCTGAGAGAAAAGTAAAATAAAATATTTAACTGAATGCAATAGGAAATTGAAGTTAGAAAATATTAATGTTATAATCACATCACATTTGTAAATTTGCTTATAATAATATTTTTCTACATTTACTATTCAGAAAGCCGTCAATTAAACCATTTTTTTAATGATGATGATCATACCTTTAAATCCTGCCGACAGGTCACCAAAGACAGAAAGCCCTGTGTAATAAAATTAAAAAGATTAATTAATAAAGCCACACAAATAATATATACTAAAAGTTTACTTCATTCAACCAATAAATATAATATGAAAAAATATGTCAATGTATAATAACTATAAATATTTTATAAAAAATAAAAATTGGGCTATGCATTACCAAAGGCTGAGGCCAGGATCGTACTCAACACAAGGAAGTGCTTCATTTTGTATTCTGTTTCTCTTCAGCTGTAACCAACCTATTTATACTAAAATACGCTTCATTGCATTTATATGACCGGTATCGGACACTAAAATGTACATAACGAAACAATATCTACACACAAACATGTTTCTTTGAAATTATTTTTTTTTTTTTATTATTTTTCTGTTTTTATACTGGGTGTAACAACTGATATTTTGATGAATTGGTTAAACCTAACTGTAACTCATAACTCATGAGCTATGTATGACACTAGTTTACTTTAAAAATTATGTAAAGACAATTATTAAATAAAAGTCACATACCTACATAGAACTACGATTCTGATTTTTATAATAGTATTACATACAGTACACCCGCAGCTGATGAGTACCCGCAGTACCCCGCTGGGTGTGATGTTCGTCTCTGTGTGTGTTTCGGGCACCCTAGATACAAGTTTTTCCTAGTTAGGGGCTCTGAGTGTGATGTGTTATTTTTTTTATTTTTTATTATTAGCTACGACATTAATAAAAATCATTTATTTAACATGAGATGCTTGTGTCTGTAATTAATTTAATTACTGTTGGTACTAAAATAGTTTTCAATGACGGATTTTAGGCAGCCATAACAAAAAAAAAAAGAAGCAAACAATCTTTTTGAAACAAGCTTTTAATTAAATACGCTAAAAAGAAGAAAGTTTTTACTTATATTTAGTAAGTTTTTTAAGTAAATATTTGTTTTTTTCCCGTTCTTGTGAGACTTCAGGAATGGCTTTGTATTTTAGAGCACTGTAATGTAGTCATAAGTTGCCTAAAGTAAAGCAACATCTAGTCGCACAGAGGGCCTATTACGGCTGCTTTTGCAATATTGCTGTTCTTCCTTTAAAGTGTCAAAGTCAATACAAAAAAAACGCAAAGAAGACGCAAAGCAATATTGCAAAAGCAGCCCTAATAGGCCCTCAGGACCACATTTTTTATATTTGTCATGGTTTAGCAGTTTTTTCTCACGATTCCGCTTGTACTCTTAACAATATTTGTGCACCTTGTATACCTACTCAAAGACACATGCTAAGTTTCTCTTTAGCTACCAGTTTTATTTGATAAAAATTTGGTTATTCCTTTTATTATGTAAAATTTTACATTGTTTTTATATTATTGTGGAAATTATAAGACACCGCATCGCTTTGTTTTAAACTCGAAAAACTGAACCATTGATAATGTAACAATTCAAGTTTTGTTATAAATATCTGTACTTTACATTCAGGCTATAATCACAGGATTCATAAAAGGTAACAATGATTCATAAAATGCCATAAATCGAACAGGGTCCAAAATCTATCAATATATAAAACTCTTCCGTTACTGACTGACTGACTGACTGACTGACTGACTGACTGACTGACAGACAACGCAGAGCCGAAACTACTGGGCGTAGGAAGCTGAAAATTGGCACGTGGGTTCCTTGGGGAGTGTAGGTGAGCACTAAGAAGGGATTTCCCGAAATTCCCACGGGAACGGAAAACAACGGGAATTTTGTGTTTATGAGAAATCTGCGCGGGAAAAACCGCGGGGCAGCCTCTAGTTAATATTTATAAAAGTCTTCCGTTACTGACTGACTGACTGACTGACTGACAAACAACGCAGAGCCGAAACTACTGGGCGTAGCGGGCTGAAATTTTGCATGTAGGTTCCTTAGGGAGTGTAGGTGAGCACTAAGAAGGGATTTCCCGAAATTCCCATGGGAACGGGAAAAAACGGGAATTTTGTGTTTATGAGAAATCTGCGCGGGAAAAACCGCGGGGCAGCCCCTAGTATAACATATATCATTATTATCAATATATATAAAACTCTTCCGTTACTGACTGACTGACTGACTGACTGACTGACAGACAACGCAGAGCCGAAACTACTGGTCGTAGCGGGCTGAAATTTTGCATGTAGGTTCCTTAGTGAGTGTAGGTGAGCACTAAGAAGGGATTTCCCGAAATTACCATGGGAACGGGAAAAAACTGGATTTTTTGTTTATGAGAAATCTGCGCGAGTTTAACCGCGGGGCAGCTTCTAGTTATCAATATAAAATTCTTCCGTTACTGACTGACAGACAACGAGAGCCGAAATTACGGGGCTGAAATTTTACACGTGGGTTCCTTAGAGAGTGTAGGGGAGCACTAAGGAATAATTCCCCAAAATTACCATGGAAACGGGATTTTCGTGTTTAAGAGAAATCACGTCTGTATTATCTCGCTAAAACACGAGAACGATTAGAGATTAAGTTGATTTTTGTTTTGAAATGTTGATTTTGGCCAGGGAAGGTTTAAAAGTTGAGAAAAGATGGAAAAATTGCAAGGATTGACACAAGCTGAATCTTGAATGGTAGGTGAGGGCAAACATATAATAGTTATTGAGTCTATCTTTATAAGTGTAATATTTACTTAGCGTTTCCCATCTCTCTGTATTTACTTCAAATCAAAGAAAAGCCGCCGCCTCCGTAGCTCAGTGGCGTAGCGCGTCGCGCCTTTGATAAGGGCACGGCAGGTTGTGGGTTCGATCCCCGCAGAAAACACCACATATTGATTTCTCACAAAAATCACGTTGTGGTTGTTTTCGGTTGGATAGGACATTGCAGGCTTGAATCACCTGATTGTCCGAAAAGTAAGATGATTCCGTGCTTCGGAAGGCACGTTAAGCCGTTGGTCCCGGCCGCAGTAGTGGTCGTTATAACCGCGGCGACAAGCTGGCCCCTTGTCACGTTGGTAATAAAGCATAAAATCGGCTAAACGTGGGTCCGGCTCTTGAGCTGGTACCTCTGCCTAACCCTTCGGGGAATAAAAGGCGTGATATTATGTTATGTTATGTTTATCAAAGAAAAGACACTCTGTTTTCGCTACAATATGTAAGTATTATATTGGTGGCAATATGACGGCCGAAAGCATTTCTTAAAACTACACTGATTTTAGTCACGCTTTACAGTTTGCGCACTTTTCTTGTGAAAACGCTTAAATACAGGAATGGATGGAGCAGCCTGAACACACTAAAACATATTTATAAGGCGCGCAGATAAAGAAAAAAACTTAAAAATGCGGCCGAACGCATGCTCTCTCGCGTATATTAGTATGAGAGAAGAGTTAAGAAGAGAGACAGCCCATACAAAGGCCACCATTTTGAGATCTTTTCTTTATGTACGCAGGTTATATTTAAGTATTTAATTAAAGGTTGACACAAAATTTAATATTAATAAAAAAAAGATAATTAAAATGATGCCTGCAACCAAATTACAGGCAAACTCAGCATACTGTGATGAACTCAGCATACTGTGATGAGTTAACAATTTTATGTATTATTCCAAAGTTAAGTCTATAAAATCAGGAAGCTTGTCGGATCAGTTCGCTATGCAGGTAATCAGCAATGGATGTTTGACATAGTAGACGTGTAGGGTGTGGATTTGACTATTAGCACCCAGTGTGTAAAGGCACTCTGGTGCGTTGGGAGCGATGATCTGTGGACGAAAATCTTAAGCTTAGTTACTAAGTTTTACTACCCTGCTATATAAATATTTTAACTGTGGAAGTAACTCTGTTTGACTGTATGTTACGCTTGCGTCTAAATTCTGTGACCGATATTGATGAAAATTGGTCGCTAGTTTAGAAGCACGAGACGGACAAATTTGAAATTTTCGTAGTAGTCCAGGGAAGGTTTAAAGGGTGAGAAAATATGGAAAAATAGAGGGGAAGTAAGTCAACGATAAAAATTTTTCCATATAAAATTGTATGGCGCGATACGAAGTTTGCCTGGACAGCTAGTTGAATATAAAGAAAAAAATATTAAGTATATTATAATTGTCTATTATCATAGAGACTAAGATAGGGAAAAAGAGGTGTATGAGATGAGTTTTTAAGGTTCGCCTTACCTCAACAGCAAGTTTTCCAGGTTTTTCCAGCCAACTTTCCGCGCCTTGTTCATCAGTAGGATAGGTACCGAAGGCTGTGACCCCAGTGCCGACGATAGCATCATCCTGGTAAATCAGGAACCAGGGGAACAGCTGGGAGCAGTCGCCGTCAGTAGTCGTGTTGTAGAAGTAGTGGCGACCTGGAAATTATGTATTTAGTACCGGATTCGAAACAAGCTGATAGTAAAATACAAGCCTGCATGTGATAAGAACACATTTTTGAATATATTTAGAAAGAAATTGGGCTAAAGCTGTAAAACTATCTGATGACGCAGTCCTGCTCTGACGAACGGAGTACAGGTCGGAGCAGGATGTCCATACTTAGTACTCTTTCTTATACTGTGACCAAAGACAGAACAATAATTACCCATGCCAACCAGGCAACCCTGCTCCTTCCAGACGGAGTCCAGGTCGGAGCGGGATGTGGTCAGCTTGAAGAGGTCTCCGTTCAGGTCTGGGATCCAAACACCACCGTCGTATAGCGTCTCGCCACTGGCACGGAGAGCGTTGCGGACTGATGCGTTTGCAGCTAGATTCTCTGTAACAAGAAGTATTTGCTATGTTTTGTAACAATGTTGGATATAGAACGCCATATCATCATCATCTCGACCGCAAAATATACGCTGTTGGACAAAGATCTCCCCCAGAGATAGCATATGCAAGGACTAACATTTTTGGCGTAATCGCTACGCTTGGGAGGCGGGTTGAAGACCGCAGTATTGCTCTCAAAGTTTTTCTATAACGGACACTATTGCGTGTCATTTCTATGCTAAATATCGCTTTCAAACATTAAGTAGTATGATAATTTTACGAAGGTAAATTAATTGTTCAGCCTTATGATATATTTTTTACCTTCAGAGATGTAGAACTGGCTTGTGACGTAGTAATCGGCAGCTTTGCCCCCAACAAATGCAGGAGCGGACCAGTTCTTGAAGCCCATGCTGTACATGTCTACGATCGGGTCAGTGAAGTTTTCAATTGGGAACTGTAAACGAAGTTACATCATAATAATCTTAATTATAGATAAGCTCGTTGTGAGCCCATGGTAAGCTCGTGGTGAGGTTGAATAAGTCTCTCCTACATATTCAAAGAAAAACATTGATAAAGGGTTTCGCCATAAACGCTCCTCAAAATTTTCAACGATGGATGCTACTGCTGCTGCCCGTTCTTTGGGTGTTTTATTACGACATCTATTAGATGCGAGGACCCATCTCCTATGCACCTCCACCGAGGAACCATCTTCTATACTTACACAGAATAGTTGATCACTATTCTGTGTGAGAATAGTTGATCACTCAATAGTGACGGTATTCTGTGTCATTATCAACTATCACACGGAAAGTTTAAAGTCACTATTCTTGTCAATACATAAAGAAACCAGCATTAAAGCAAGAAATTAAATTAAAAAAAAATAAGTAAGCACGACAACGGTCGAGTCGAACGGTCGGACGAGCACGAGGCACCATAACAGATTACTTACAGCAATCTGTACTCCGCTGATGTATCCGAGTTCATCGTAGAGAGTGCAGTAGGTGTAGTCGTCATCAGGGCAGTACATCGTGAGGGAGGGCAGGTAGGCGTCGTCTGGTCGGGCCACGGTCACCCATCCTTCCGCGATGATATCTGATACGTTGCGAGCAACTGTTCTGAAGCTGCCAAATTTAGCTGGAAAGAAGATGAAATTGTTTTGATAAGATTTTCTTGAGCCGGATGGTCTAGATTCTAGGTTGGATGTTGACCGACTGCCGGCAATCTGGATACGAATAGGGACTTTAAATAAACAAAAACAAGGATATAAGGACGATGGATTCGTACAACCAGAAATGCCCAGTATGGCGAGCAATGGCTATAGGAGGGCCGACCCGAGACCGATCCTAAAAGACATGGGAAATAGGCACAGAAAAAGAATAAAAAAACAAGACACTAATCTACATCAAGATTTTCATGATAATTGCGGAATCAGAATAGCTGCGTCATAATAATAATAATATGACGGTAATTGAACCACCTAAGATAATGTTTTTATTTAGATAGATATATAAAATATTTATTTTCACTTATAATACTAATACACACAACATAAAATACATATAAAAAGACAAATAACAATTTTACATATAAAATGTAAAGTTCCAAAAGGTGCGAAAAGTATTACAACTGAAAAAAAGGCCCCGACTCAGCATCATGTCACAGTTTCCTGTAACGCTGGTATTCTGCCGGCACCGAAATGGAGTGAGGGCGAGGTGAAACATGAAGAAGAAAATATAATTTAAAGAGATACTGAGATGGGTAAAGAACTACATATATACTTCAACATTAACAATATAATAATGGTTCCACAAGTCTAAAAATAAATAAGATTTTTGCATATAATATAAAGGATAGATTATAAATAGATATAATATACCTAGTTAATATAAAGAGTTATATATTTATGATAACCATACCTTTGAATCCTGCCGATAGGTCCCCAAAGATAGAAAGCCCTGTAAAGTAAAAACACAAATAACGCATTATGAAAAAGAAGTAAGTAGGAACTTAAAATAAAAGGACTAAGCGAACGCGAAGCGATAACGTGATTTTTGCGCAACTTTTTTACTTTCTTAGCCAACAGATTAATTTGTGTTAAAGCGAAATAAAAATAGGCAAATCAAGTAAATTTAAATTTGAAGAATATAAAAATTAACAGTGGACACTAAATTACCATAGGCTGTGGCCAAAAGCGTGCTCAATATAAGGAATTGCTTCATTTTGATAATGTAGGTACTCCTGGTAGGTCTATGTATTGTATTATGTTCGAGGGCACCGTATACAACCTATTTATACTAAAAAATCTAACTACGTATCATACGATCGGTACACATTTCTACCTAACAAAACTATACATACTATTTTTCGTTATACTGGGTGTAATAGATAGTTAGATGGTTGATTGTGATGTGCGTTAGTTTTATTTAGTTTAAAATCGTGAATAGAATAATTTCTTTTTACAAAAAAAGGAATCGGCCTTCAATTCACATATTCATCAACTGAGCACTTCCTCTTTTTTGAAGTCGGTTAAAATAGGTACTAAAACCTTCTCCTAAATGTTACAAATATTTATCTGAAAACCGCATCAAAATCGGTTCAGCCAAACTCGAGATAATCGCGGACAAACATACATACATACATACATACATACAGGTCAAACTGATAACCTCCTTTTTTGAAGTCTGTTAAAAATAAATATAGGACAACAACCTAGCGTAGCAACGCGTAACCATTCAGCGTGGCAACGCAGCCAGCCTGCTGGACATGGTTCCGACCAGTAATAACGCATCACACTTAGAGCCCCTAACTAGGATGAACCTAGGCTGTATCTAGGGTGCCCGAAAAAACAAAAAAGTAGACAAAAATAACAATTAATTTCATTTCGGCTCCAAAAAAAAAAGGATTTCTGTTCTGAACGGATTTCCGATAAGGGCTTACACGGTGCGAAACTAGCGCCACTCCCGATAAATAATTAATATCTTCTAAACCATGGCCGAAATCAAAAATATTGCGCCTTTGACTCCCTAGATAATCTTGCTTAGAATTTTAAGGCTGTGTTGTGTGCTTTTAGGTACAAAATCAAAGAAAAAAATAATTTTACACCGTGTATACCTATTCAAAAACACATGCTTAGTTTACCTACAAGTTTTATTTGATAAAGATTGGTAGCTTAAATTCCTATTATGTACATTTTTCTATTGTTTTAATATCATTTGTGGTTTCATATGCTTTGGCCATGACAATTCTCGCTTTGTTATAGAAACTTGAAAAACAGTAACCCTTCGAACAATTGGTAACCATTGCTAATTTATCCATTCAACTTTGTTAAATATGTTATAGGTAGTAATAATATAATCTTCTTCTTTAAATTCTGGCTAGAATATACATAAAAATAATCTTATTTACCATGCATCCAACGAGTTTAACATCTGAATGTTAGATATGTATATGGAACGTTGGTAGTTACTGTTGTTGTCTAACCCAGATTCAATGTTATCTAACTACTTCTACTATGTTATATACATAGATACAAAAATAAATCGTGGTTCGTTAGCTTTTCGGGCCCATTTGGTAGGCTGCATTCGAGCTACGTGGCCGGCCCAGTCCCACTTTAACTGGGCAGCTTTCTGAGCTACATCTAATATTTTCGTTTTGGATTTAGTTTATATAATCTAATGGAACGATAAAATTTGCATTGATTGCGCGGCGGCGTGGTGGCGGCGCATGTGAACAGTGTTGCGGCGCGGTGGCGGGTGTCGTCTGTTTGAGCGCTTAAGGTTACACACATTAGTACTTTAGGTACTACGAGCTTTCCCGGCTTACTTCGTTACGCCATAGAATATAAGATACTACAAAAGACTTGGCTTTAAATACTATGTTCTTTTGACTGCCCAGAATGGCCGAATTAAAAACAGAGAACAACAACAAACCACCTGTCAAAATATGTAAACAACGGAAAAAATATCGCACCTTGGGTTACATTATTTGAGTTTAGGTAAAGATCCCTATTTATTTTTTTTAAATGTAATATAGCCTATGACACTCGGGGTTAATGTAGCTTCCTACCAGTGAAAGAATTTTTCAAATCGGTTCAGTATTTCCGGAGCCTATCCGTTACAAACAAACAAATCTTTCCTCTTTATAATATTGGTATAAATTACTTACGTATTCCGTGGAAAAGGGCGCAATCAAATGAATTCAACCAATATATTTCCTTGGCGGAAATGACACGCCTCGGATGAATGTTGCCTGGATTTATCTTCCTGACACCGAATCTTTTACTGTCCGCTCCGCTGTAACGGTATGCCACGTTTCTGGACGGTAGCGTTAGCGATAAGCGAGTATGGCATGACTTTTTTATAAATAGTTTATAGCCTACTAGCACAGTATGATAAATAGTACTACATGCAGTATGGGCACTCCCTGCCTCCCTCAGAAAGAGCGGCCCCCGCGCTTTCGGTTACCTCTCATTTACCGCACAGTACAAATGGGTACAAATAGCGCGTCTTATCTCACTCACACAAGCATGATACGCGTGCACGTTCACGAGTTTCGTCTGTGCGCGAAGCAACGCGCTTTTTTCTATGAAGTGTCCGAGTGCTACTAGTGTAGTACGCCTCGCACTTTCGCCCGCGCAATTTCATTTCAAGCAGCAACATCCAAATTTTGCGTATAGTGGAGGACACGTGGTGTATTGCAAAATAGCTCTTGTTCTTTGGTTATACAGTCTAGGGCTGACGAAACCATAGACAAATCTGTTACGGCCTCCTAGTCCGTGACTGTACCCGTAGGATTTTCAGAATAAAAAGTATCCTATGTCCCGTCTCGTGGTTGACGCTAAATACCATAATTTTCAGTCGAGACTTTTTTTTTTTCTTATTTTTTTTTTTGTACCGGTTTCGCATTTATATTATTTTTATCAATGTGCTGTTCTTATTATAATCTTATCTAAAGGACACATTACCGCAATTAAAAGCGGTAAGCGGTTGGAGTCTACCCGCTTGCCGCTTGTAATCGTGGCTGGCCCCTGGCTGCGCTGTGACGGATGGGACCATCTAGCAGTTTTTTATTTTACCTCCCAAACTTTTGTGTGTGGTAGTGATTTGTTGCGGTAAAACGTGTGCAAAATATTGCCTACTAGCTGAAACAGCGAACTTCGTTACGCCACAGAATTTAATATACTACTAAACACTTGGCTCTATAGACTATGTGCTTTTGACTGCCCAGAATCGACTTATCAAAAAGAATACACAACAACAACAAACTACCAACTGTCAAAATATGTAAACAACGGAAAAAACTGCACCTTGGGCTATATTATTCGACTTTAAGCAAGGATCCCTAATTATTTTGAAAATATATTATAGCCCACAGAACAAGAGAATACAATAGAAATAGCATCATGAGCTTTTAGTACTAAAACCAGTGTGTCCAAACTCACACATATAAACCAAACGCTCACTATGAAATCCAAGCTACCATTGGTGATTAACGACAAAGCCGAAAAGATCTACATCACAAAACTTTGAAGTAGACTATGAACCTTTTTTACAAATAAACAAAGATCAAAATCAAATAACAATTATGAAATACTTAAGATAATGATGACATACATATGATAAAAGAATGAAATTAGGTTTTTCCAAAGACATGGTAGAAAGCTATACATCCTCTTTGCTTTAAAATCCTCACGCATTGTTCCTAGTTTTACTATTCGACGCTAGATGGAACTACAGCTTTTGTACTACCGCTACTAAACACTAGGTGGCTACGTCGAAAAATGAAAAACTAAGCTAGGGATGTACATATTGCGGGAGAAAGTTTGTCGATGAGAAAAACCTATCGATATACAACTTTCTTTCATATGGCTACAGGTAACAATAACTTTTTTTTTACGAAAATCTATGTGTATTCTACGCAAACGGCCTTCTTGGTGATTGGCGATGTATTGGTATTATCATATGAAAAAACCAGTCGCTCATAGAACAAAGTTTATTTTAGTGTACAGTTTATTTTTTATTTATTTCCAATGTCGTTTTTTATTCAACAGTTATGCTTCGCATAAATAGAGATTCAGAAATAAAAATGTGTTTAGTTATAAAATTGTATATACCTACAGTACTGCAAAAGTTATAATGCGCATAGAAATCTTCGTCACTGTTCGACAACGGTCGTATTCCCAAGCGACGTAAGACGATATGTATTTAAGGAGGTTAAGTGCATTTTCTGCATGCGTAATTTAGTAGAATTATGAATTTTGATTCAGGTGTTTCCGTGAAATCGACAATTAGCGAATCTGCATGCGCATTATTAATTTTGGAGTAAGTACTGTACTTTAAATGAAGCTTTATTTTAACCAAAGTAAACAATTTAGGTGGATGGGTACATAGACCAATAAAACAAGATGGGTTTTATATTTATATTATTTTATCTTATTTAATATCGAAGTACTTGCTTATTTATTACTTGCCTTAAACTCTTAACTAATCTTGGTTTTTTTAATACATAATATTTAGCATTTTTTCTTCTCTAGGTATTGTATAATGAAACTCCTCTTAGCTTATGAAGCTTTCATGATGGCTCCATCTTCAAGTTTATGCTTAAGTGTATTAGGTTCTGAGCTTGGCCCAAGGTGATCCAGTAACACAGGCTGTAAATAAATGAAAAGAAAAATAAAATATAGCACATTATAAGAGTGACGACTTGTCTTTATACAATACTAGTCGACCCGGCAAACTTCGTACCGCCTAACCTATTATTAGAACGTGCATGTTTTATACTTATAAACCTTCCTCTTGAATCACTCTATCTATTAAAAAAATCCGCATTAAAATCCGCTGTATTTTTAAAGATTTAAACATACCTAAGGACTGATGCGGAAAGCGACTTTATTTTTTACATATTACAACATTATTGTTATATGATGATGATGCTAATATAATTTCATTCATACGCAAGAGTCTAAGTTGAAAGATTCATATAATTTCATTCGTATTCAAGAAATTAACTTTAAAGTAAATCACATTTTAAACCGAAAAAAAGGTAGAGGTTTTCAAGTGGAAGCGAATACCTATTTTTTTTTTCACTGAAAATTATTATTATCGATAGATTTTTATCATAGAAAATTATCGATAGATTTTCATCATGTTGAGCAATCTCTAACTGATTTCCATTATACTGTTGTCAAAATGTTCTAGAAAAAGTCATGAGTCTAATACCATAGATAAAGAAGAACGCTAAGAAGGTACAGTCACAGTCACAGGACTCACAGGCTTCAATGAAAATTAAATTCTACTGCTCCGTAATTAGGGTGTTTTCATTTTCTCACTTATGGTTTTGTTTTCTTGTTCATGTATAATTTCAAATTTATTTAAAAATACAGTGAAATATTACTTACCGATGTAATGATACGGCATAATTAGTACTTTTAAGTCCCCAACTTTAATTTTTGCATTCCAACACAGCACAATATGGCATTTTAGTGGGTTTTTTTTCATATTTTTCCTGGTGGTTTGTTTACAAGAAGCTTAAAGCAACTGAGCTTATCAAATCTGTCAAAAACTACAAATAGGCACTGCAGAGCTAATGATAGGCACGCGGGCTCCGCCTACTCGCGATTTCTATTTAGAGAGAGAGAGCATCTTCCTTGTTCTGTGTTATAGCCTATGTCACTCGGGGATAGTGTAGCTTCCTACCAGTGAAATAATTTTTCCAATCGGTTCAGTATTTCCGGAGCCTATTCGTTACAAACAAACAAATCTTTCCTCTTTATAATATTGGTATAGAGGTATAGATAACTGTAATCGAGATCAAGCTCTTTTAACTCAGATTTTAGATGAACTATGGCTAGGTACGTATAATGTGCAAGGAGTTACAGTAAAAAAATTATAATTAAATGTAAATACTGTCGATGTCAATGAGAATAATAATATATTAAATTTAGATAGTTGATAAGATTAACTGATGATTTTCAAAGGATTAAGAACCTCAAAAACGCGAGGTTGTTTTAGTTACAAAACAAACGCCGACTTTCAAATTATGTTATATGTACAATTAATATCTCTAAAGGTTAAAATAGTTCTGTGTAAATATCTAAACTCTTCTTGGTAGGTGAAGTGAACTACATAATTACATTTTGTACATGCTATGTAAATTATTTCATAAGAGCATTAAATAAATCTTATCTTATCTAATTTAAATAATTTAGGAGAAAGTTTAAAAAAAACCTGTTGAAACATCAAAAATACTTAAAAAAAATATATTACGAGCTTTCCCGGCTTACTTCGTTACGCCATAGAATATAGGATACTACAAAAGACTTGGCTCTATAGACTATGTTCTTTTGACTGCCCAGAATGGGCGAATAAAAAAACAAACAACAACAACAAACCCCCTGTCAAAATATGTAAACAACGGAAAAAATATTGCACCTTGGGTCACATTATTTGAGTTTAGGTAAGGATCCCTATTTTTTTTGAAAATCTAATATAGCCTATGACACTCGGGGTTAATGTACCTTCCTACCAGTAAAAGAATTTTTCAAATCGGTTCAGTATTTCCGGAGCCTATTCGTTACAAACAAACAAACAAACAAACAAATCTTTCCTCTTTATAATATTGGTATAGATTGAACAACTTAAAATTATTTTGTAGATATTTATAAAATATTAAATGTAAAGTAACTCTGCCTGGGTGTAAGGAAATCATGCCTAAAATACATAACCAATATGGCTGAAAATTGGCAGATTTTAACCCGAGGCCTTATTTTTATCAAAAAATCTCACGGGAGTAAAAAATTTAATGTAATTGTTATTTGAAGGGATATCACGGGGGCGGGACGCAAACTATTTTGGGATTTTACAGGCCTATGTCTAGCAGTAGATTAATAATAAAAAACTTTTTATCAAAAAATTAAACCGCCGAAAAAACTGAAAAGCATTAAATAATATGGAAACATTTTCTATTAGGCCTTATTTTACTCACTTCTTAAAGTAATTTTGGATTACCAAGAAATTTTAAGTCGGTGCCACACCACACAAGCAAATTCATTATCTACGTAAAGCGCGATGCGCAGCGACACACGTTTTTCGGTTATTTCCTTGAATTTCAGGTAATTTAGTGATCTGTGGCACCGACTCAAAATTTCTTGGTAATCCTAAATTACTTTAAGAAGTGAGTAAATTAAGGCCTAATAGAAAATGTTTCCATATTATTTAATGCTTTTCAGTTTTTTCGGCGGTTTAATTTTTTGATAAAAAGTTTTTATTTTTTGCTTTTCAGTTTTTGGGCTTATTTTTTTTTGACACCAGCTAATCACCCTTCACAGCTTGGTCGCACCCCACAAGGTGGCCACTCAACCTGGTGAAGGTTACCTGGGACTAACAGGATGAGGTTCGATCACGACCGGTCGGTGAGGCGATTTGTGAGGGAGGCCTATGTCCAGCAGTGGACGTCTATCGGCTGAGATTATGATTATTAAAGTTCATATAAAAAAGATTCATAATTATATCTAGCAGTTTTCATGTAAATCACAACACGGCAATGTAATCTGTGAGTGAACAATAAAGTCACCCCTATTTTTCCACCCTTAGGGTTGGAATTTTATTTCCAAATTTTTATGGGACCAACTTCAAGGTATACCCTGTCGATTAAAAAAAGAATTATCAAAATCAGTCCACACAGTAAAAAGTTATGCGTGATCATACATAAAAAAAAAAAAAAAAAAAAAAAATATATACGCGACGAATTGAGAACCTCCTCCTTTTTGTTTTTTCGTCGGTTAAAAATAATAACACATCACGCTCAGAGCCCCTTACTAGAAAGAACCTGTATCTAGGGTGCCCGAAACACACAGAGACGAACATTTCACCCAGACCGGAAACAAACGGCGATATTCATCTTATCAATATTCGCACCGCCCAGGAATCGAACCCAGGTGCACACGCTTACTCAGTCCACATCACTTCCAACTGAGCCACGGAGCAGTCTATTGTCTATATGATGATATATGGAGATTGTCTAATATAATGATTATACATTGATGATGAATGAGGGCTCGTTTGGGGGCGTCTCCAGGCGACCATTGTCGTAAACGTAAAGGCAAGGCAAACATTTGTTTGCCTGAGCCAATTGGTGGGCACCCTGAACTACCTCGATCTAGCAGTATAGCTTTTAATTGCGGTAATTTTAAGAGAAAAATGAACCTTCTTACGCGTCCTGCGCACAGAACTGTGCATACTTTACGAAGTAAGGTACCAATATTAATTAGATTAGTCTAATTGACTTTCAATAAGCGATCTTTTGTATCCTGTATTGAATAAATCATTTTTTACTTTTTACTTTACTTTCCTTTTTTACAACAGTTGAAAATTCCATCAGTAACTGCTCACCAAAACAAAAGCATTTAGCTTTTCAATGGCGAAATACAATTGTAACACAAATTAGCTACACATCCCATACCGAACCAGGGGGTAATCTCCGCTCTTAGCGCGATATTTCAAACGGACTCGACATTTTTACGATCTCTTAATCAAGAAATATACGATGGGCGATTAAGAGTGCGCGATTTAGCCCGTGGCTCACAAACTAATGTAGTTGTTCCTGTGATATACGGGTCTTTGTCCTTTGATCCTACTATGATTTCACTTTTCCATTAATAAAAAAGAAAATTTTTACTTATTATGGCAGGAAACTCTAGGACGACCGTTTTAGGGGTGTTGAACCTGAAACTGATTCAGACTGATGATGAAACTGGAGTCTACCTGACCTCTTCTTGAAAATGCAGAACATAAGAATTTTTTATAAAGATTGCTTAAGGTGGACTTTTGTTTAACATGGTTTTGTGTATATGATCATCTAAAATTTATTCAAATACCTTAGCAGAGCATGAGCATGACTTATATTATTTATCCTGCCTAATAATACAACGTTATTGTCTCGTTTTTAATATGTATACTTAGTAAGTCCTGGATATCCTGTCAGCGATTTAATTAAATCTGTTACCGAGAAGATTCCTTATTTTAGGAAAACTTAAATATCATAGCAGGTGTGTGTACTAATTAGGTAAATAAAATAAAAAAGTACTAGATAACAAAGATGATTATTTGACAAAAGGCGACTTCGACTTTATCACTAAATTTCTGATTTTTCTGTCTGTAACTTTATAAATATGCTATTTGTGTTCTCTTTTCACCGACGGGGTCACAATTTCGGGCAGAGCAAAATTCTGTAATAATATCTGTTCAAACCTACGTTCAAACAGCCAAAGTTTTCAAGCAACGCAAAATATTTTACAATATTCATTTAGGTGCTCAGATTTATAATATTGAATGATGCAAGAATGTGACAAGTTTTTATCTAAATGACAAACTGCGCAGTTAATAATTATACTAAGAGAGACATTTGTTCGCGGTTATTGCGAGTGCTACCAGAATAAACCATTCAACTGTTGCAATTTGCACAAACTTCTCGCATAGGTGCTGTATTTTACAGTCGAGAGACATTTTTATGGTTGCACGGTAAAAAGTGTGCCACCTAGCGGCCAATTTGCGAGTCTTTCTACAATAAATTTTGGAAGGCGTCGCGGAATGTACCCGCTCATAATTTAATGCTCCTATAAATATTAAGTTTGGAATATTATTCATTTTGGTTGACTAAGTTTACATAAAGTTTTATGGAAATGTGTTTTTAGCCCTGGAAAGGCTGCATTTACATTTTAATGCATTTAGTTTATATTAAACAAAAAACCACTAACTACAGATAGATGTTGAACTTTATTGTTATCAATAAACGTATTTTTTTACAGGCGGCCTTATCGTTTAGTTTAGAGGCATGTTTGAAAAATATATTAACTTGACTTTCACGAAAACTGTACCTACGTGCTAATTATGTTAAGTAACAAAAAATAGGCCAAATTCAAAACCTCAAATACTAACAACTTACACCCTGTACGTATTATGTATTCGTTGCAGCATTTGTTCAAAATAAAAAGTGAATTTCGTGGTATATTCAGAAATAAAAATTAAATGTTGCGGGAACAAAATTTTCCTGTTGCAAGCAATACTATTGTACATTGAGAGGCAGTAATATTAGTTCAATATGCAAGTAATCTCCAAAGGATGAGCAACGTAGTATACATGCAGAGTGTGCAGTAGATCTTCACCCGTGTAGTCATAGACGCACTGAGGAGCGTACGGGGCGATGATCTGTCAAAGAAAGAATTTTTTTAATACATTTGCCGTGTATTAGCGGCTTCGGCACCACCCTATCTCATCCCATGGGTGACGCATCAAAAATCACCCTAAGGACGAGCAGCAGCGTCCTTCGTTGAAGAACTTAAACTTGAAGAGCCACAAGGCGATCGCCAATCCGCCCGAAAAGCGTGGTGATTATAGCAAACATTTGTCGTTGACCTAACGAGGAATTCCATTTCCAGCAGTGGAATTATCACTACTGAGTTTGAATAACTATACCTTTAAAAGGAAGTTGTTTGCTCTTTCCAGCCAGTTCCTTGCTCCTTGGGCGGCAGTCGGGAGAACGCCATATGCTGAGAAACCAGTGGCAACGATATTGTCATCTTGGTAAATCAGGAACCAGGGGAAGAGCTGGCTGCAGTCACCCTCAGTCGTCAGGTTGTAGAAGTAGTGGCGACCTGTTAATAATTTTGAGATACGATATACCTCTTGATGTTGGTTGGTAAACTGAGTTGGGGAAAAAATATTAGATGCCAAAGCAACAGCTTGAGAATAGAAGGGGAAGAGACGAAGACGAGGAAGGATCTTACAATGAACCCAACAACTACGATCCAAAAGCTCTGACAGAAGAATGTGAATTCCTCCAATAATTTCTTAGCAAAGGCTGGGAGATATTTACCCATGCCAGCCAGGCATCCCTGCTCCTTCCAGATGGAGTCCAGGTCGGAGCGGGATGTGGACAGCTTGAAGAGGTCTCCGTTCAGGTCTGGGATCCAGATGCCTCCGTCGTATAGCGTCTCGCCGCTGGCGCGGAGAGCGTTGCGAACTGATGCGTTTGCGCTTAAAGTCTCTGTAAAAATATGTTTTACAAAATGGGCTGTATGTTTCTTTTAACCACTTGAAGTTTCTATAAAATATTTTTTTCTGATAACGGTTTCTGGTCGATCGAAACCCGCGATTAGATTTTTTTAAGCCAACAAATGGAAGACAAATGCATGGCCGTCCGAGAGAAGGAGATGAAATTTGAATCTTACCTACACGAATGGTGGGAACGGGTAAAGGACACGGACATACAGAGGGTGGAGGTCTTTACCGAACAGTGGGAAAAATCATATTTATATGTGTTGTATCAATATTTATACGTGCATCTTTATTACAAACGAAAGTAAGAAAAGGAAGGTCTAAACGAACTCTGCTTACCTTCTGAGACAAAGAACTGGCTTGTATAGTAGTATTCAGCCGCTTCTCCGCCAACAAACGCAGGAGCTGACCAGTTCTTGAAACCCATGCTGTACAGGTCAATGGGCAGATCTGTGAAGTTCTTTTTTGAGAGCTGTAAACGAGTGGATATTAAGATTCTATGGCTGAGCTTAATCTTGAGCAATATTGCCAAGCCCAGAGAATCCGCTAAAAATCTGTTATGTTTTGAATCTAAATCGCCCTTTATTGTCATGATGCTGAAAAAAACTTAAGGTGCCTTCCGAAGCACAGAAGCGATTGTGGCAACATTGAAATCACTAGGTATCGAACGGATCTCTCGTTTGAGAGACAGTAAGCCAAACACGTAAGTTAGGTAAACTTAGGACTTACAGCAATCTGTACTCCACCAATGTATCCGTCTTCATCGTAGAGAGTGCAGTAGGTGTAGTCGTCATCAGGGCAGTACATCGTGAGGGAGGGCAGGTAGGCGTCGTCTGGTCGGGTGACGGTCACCCATCCTTCCGCGATGATATCTGATACGTTGCGTGGGACCTCGATGAAACTGGGAAACTTGGCTGGCAAACAATTGCATGAATTTTTTTATATGGATATAAATATTGATTAGGAGTACCTAAGGGTCCCGTCCAGTAAGCCAAACAGGTTGGCCTTTCAGCAAAATGACACACCAGGGCCAGCAACCCAGATAGGGAAATCGTTTATATTCACGTAATACACGGAAGAATATATTAGAATTACCTAAGTTTTTAATATCTTACCTCTGAATCCAGCCGTAAGATTTCCGAAGATCGACAACCCTGTGAACAAACTCTTCATTCTTTAGGGTCAATCTTTAAAAAAATTAAAAATATTTTAAACCATAGCCAATATCTAAAATATGCGAATATGCACTAGATTGTAGATGCTTAAATTTTTTTTAGGCACTTTGCTTTGCTTTTAGGATAAAGATTTTAAAAATATACGGTTTGATGCTATAATTTTGGTCACTTCATCAATACATAGTATAAAATAAAGTCGCTTCCCGCGTCTGTCCCTATGTATGCTTAAATCTTTAAAACTACGCAACGGATTTTGATGCGGTTTTTTTTAATATACAGAGTGATTCAAGAGGAAGTTTATAAGTATAATACTTGCAGAAGTTACTAATAGGTTAGGCGGTACGAAGTTCGCCGGGTCGACTAGTTAGGGTATAAACAGTAAATACTTTAGATTCTGAATCCTGAACCAAAAAGCTAACTGGTGCTAGTTAGCCCTAATAAGCCCGGGCAGAACACTCTGAAATGTTTTTTTTTTTTTTTGCATTATTAAAATATGTTCAAAAATTAAATAAATTAAGAATAAAATTCTTAAATTTAAATGTAATTATGATTTAGATCTTACCGCAGGTTGAGGCGAAGACAGTGCAGAGTACAAGTAAATGTTTCATGATGTACCAATTGTAAGGAAGTACTGATAGCGGATGCACCACAAAATTTTCTTTTTATAGCATTTCAATGCAGGCACAGAATACATAATACATACAGGGTGTTAGTTGTAATGTTTTCGAATTAGTCTATTTTTACTTTAACTTTTATACACTAGCCCTGTTATTCATAAAAAGTTAAATAGCATTTTAGTTATTTGAGGAGGGACCCTGAGACGTATTCCTTCGGGTGCTTCCCGGGTTCCTCTATGACAGATGCAGTGGTGGTCACCGGGGGGTTTTAGTCGGTGCAAGTCCGACATAACCATCGTCTCTACCCCGAGGTACCCATAACGGGTTTCCCCTCGAGAAAAAAAAAAAAGGTATGTAAATTTAGACTGGATGTCAAGTATTTAACATACAACAAACCAGAGAAGTAGACCTTTAATAAAGCTACCTAAAATCTACTGTATCTTTATGAATAATGTAGGTATTTTGTTCTTAATACACGATGTCCATGTTTACATGAAAATAATATTTGTATTTTTTTTTCTAACATGATAAGATGAGTTAGTTTTAAAGTGAAATTTACAAGACAGGATGACATAAATAAAAAACGCTACATAGCCAAAATAAAACATGGGAAAAATCAGTCTAAAAACAGGGTCTTCTCTTCCCAGAGTGAAAAAAAAAAAAAAAAAGTAAAAAATGATTTATTCAATACAGGATACAAGATATCGCTTATTGAAAGTCAATTAGACTAATCTAATTAATATTGATACCTTATTTCGTAAAGTATCCTATACTGATAGAGGCGAGGTAGTTCAGGGTGCCCACAAATTGGCTCAGGCAAACAAATGTTTGCCTTGCCTTACGACAATGGTCGCCTGGAGACGCCCCCAGCCCTCCTCTGTCAAATGATTCTACTCCCTTTCGCAATGATTTTACAGCGTAGAGAAGAAAGGGGTAACAAACTCTACTTTACAATTTATCTCTCTCTTTTTTTTGTTCTTATGTGACATTACAATTTAATTTACAATACAAAGAACATAAATTAATAAGATTTAAAGTACAAACATGAAATAATGAAAATATCGTGGAGAGCTAGACTAGTGACATACCGAAGCCCTCGCTCATCTCAGCATGATGACGTAGCCTTGTGTCACTAGCCTACGTCTGTGTCACTCATTTGGCCGTAAGAAAGTACCTGGCACAGTATATTATTGTACCATGATTTATATGAATGAATTGTTATGTTGCGGCATACTAACAAACAATTATAATTTCTTAAAATAATTAATTTTGTCTGAGACTGCCGTATAAACTTGATAAACAAAAGATAACGCTTACGAGGCGTGCAGTTTGTCTTGCATTTTTACACCGGCTTTGATTAAAACAATGGCACAACCACGCAAATTAACGGGCAAACTGCTTCAATATTTAGCCGATATTATGAAATATTATAATTTCCGTGTGGTGGTGGCGTAAAACTTCCCCATATCTTTTCATGGGTTTCGTAAAAATCGAATAAGGGAACATATAAGTCGGAACATACTCAGCGTTCTTCGTTGAAAAACTTAAAAAGCCACACTGCAAACCCCAACTCAAGCCTTGCTTGCCAAGCGTTAAGATTGTACATCGGCTTTGTATTCGATGTATATTGTTAAACATGCAGCTTCTCCGAGTTGCTTGGCACCTTACGCGCTTTAAATCCTTCCCTATACTAAAAAAAAAACTACAATATTGATTGTCTATGGTCTAGCTGTCAAACGTCATTCTTTGTGTTCGCGTGGTGCCGGCGCTTTGTTTTTTAGTAAAAAATAGTTTCGTTTTATAAAATAAGTGAAAAAAACAGCAAAACTACACGAAAATGTGTACACAAACATAAGTCAAAGGACAGGAAACTCGAAATATATCGAAACAAGTTCCGAAAATTGTGAAATGCAGGGAAATAAAAAGCCTGCAACAAGGACGTTCGGAAATTTTCTGATCTGCAGGATGAGAATTCTTCAGGTATAATTAAAAATTACATTGGTTACGCACCAATATTACCTCATATGACACAATGTGGGCATTTTTTTTTTTTTTCAAACAAGCCCTTTCTAATGACACGGGTGGTATACGCGATATACCGACGTGTTTGTTGGCGCATGCCTTTACAAACAAGCCCTTTCACATTGACACGGGTGGTATACGAGATATACCGACGTGCTCGTAGGCAAACATGCCGTTTTTTGGTTTGATATGGGCGTGGCACGCGCACGCTATGCGCAGACATTTTGGCGGCAAAATATTTTTTGTCTTCTGAACAAGACACAGGCTGTGTACGAGATACATGGATGTGCTCTACAATTTCTTAAGTGTCAAATCACAAAGATTTACTCAAATGAATCACAATCAACATGAGGCACAAATGCCAATAGAACAAAGGATGGAGATAACTTATCTTCTCCGTAGCAAGTTAATACTACCAATGTACTACCACACAGGTAGGCATAACATTCAGGTTCAATCAGTGACACTGAGGGAGATACCTACTTCCCCAACAACCTTAATTTGGCCCAAAGAAATAAGCTCAAACTTCACTTTTGGAAGAGCTTTTCCCAGAAAACCAAGTATACCTTGTGGATAAGGGAATTTAAACTAAACAAAATCAATTTGTTTTGGAACTCCATGCTATGGGAAAATTCTTGCAACACTAACAGCGAGTTAAAACATAGACCAGCTGAAACTTATATCCCCACTGCGATGCAGTCAGGATCTTTGCTGTCTTGCATTCTATTCAAACAAAAGCAAGAATAAATTTTACCATGTCTAATCTAGAGAAACCATTCTTTGAATCTAGTCAATGATGTACTGCGGGACGAGTTCCTTATTTTGGCCATGATCTTCAACAGAAGATTGCAACAACGACAATTTAGTCAACACAATGCAAAAAATCAATATGCAAAAAGCCACCTGCAAACCCTGAATGGGAAAACTTTATCAGGCCATCCCATTACTACCATACTGGTTTGCACTTTTGTATGGAGAAAACCCATGAAACCCCTGGTAGCCAGGAACTACCAATACTAGAACCACCATAGGGTTTTGCAGGCAACAGCCTAACGACCCAGACGCAGCCCTGTCTAAGCGGCATGCTCCTTCTGACAAATAGAGGTAAGCCATGGTGGCAAGCTTATTTCCACTTTTTTCCTAAGCTAAAGGAAAAATCTGTGTGATACTTTGTTTATTTTGGGTTATGTATGTTAAGGGTATAACTACACCTTCTCATTCAATAGAATCTTAAAATCTGTCCAAGAACTCAGTAATATGTTTAAATTAAAACCATTTAAAATATTTTAACGTTGCCCAGAGTACCATCAATACTCTGAAAATTTATTCAAGAACACAGTATTATGGTTAAATTAAAACCATTTAAAATATTTTAACATTGCCCACAGTACCATCTTTAAATAAATTAAGTAATGGATAAAGTCAAAAATTTAATCGGATTGTTAAAAGTGTGACTTAATCAAGCCAGTCAGTTATATAAAAATCATGTCTAAGTACCAAAAATGGTGATCATGGTTTATTTTATTTGAAATATTTCATCAGTTTATAACAGTGGTATTTTTACACGTCGAATTTATACTTTTACCCTCAAACGCATAAAACTATGTACAGTTTATTGCGCAGGACATTTAGAGGTTTAAATCATTTAAGATTATGATTTTTACATTTACATGAGTTCCAGACACATTCTTATGGATGTGTACAGTTTCACTTTAAATAAGGAAAGTGGTTTTTAGCTTTCTTACATCAATAAAGCCTTTATTTTGTAAATTTTTAAATCTATTCTACAAATATATGAAAAGGTATAATTTTAAGCAAATACATATTATGTACAGACAAATGCGAATGCATGAAGAGTTAACAAAAAATATCACATCTAATTATCACATTTACCCTCATATTTGCTACGCTCACAGCATTAGAATGTAATACATGGAATTTGTGTACAAATGTGTACCAAGTTTTTTGAGCCAGTGAGGGGTATTAGTAACAGTTGTGTGTTTTTTGAGTACTTACAAGCTGTTTAGACCAAACACTTTCTATAAATGTTCATATAATATGTACATTGATATGTACATACATACATACAAACATACTTATCGCTACGCCTGTTTCCATAGGGGTGGGCAGAGAGGATTGATTTCTACTTGCTATGATTCTGACAAACCTTTTCTTTTCGCTTCTTTAGATGCAAGTTTTTAATAACTCTTTTCATTATTACAATGATTCAATTAGTCAAACATCTTGAATTCTTATGCCCAGCTAAACCAAAAAACTTTCGCAATTTACTTACTTTTGACACTTCATATGTAACATTAGTAGAAGCTTGTCCAGCTTCTTGCTATGCATGGGTGAATTTTGGAAACTGGAACAAAAATCCTGGAATGTTGATTTACTGTATCTAGTGTTAATTATGTTACCAGCATAATGATGGTCATCACAACTTTGGTTCTCTGTTATGGATTATTTTTTGGTTTTTTGCAACACCCTGAAAGAAACCTTTCTTAATTATTATCTTCACCTTTCAGAGACCTGCTTCATTGTCAGATAATATAGAAACAGAGATATGCTCTAGCAATACCGGCTTAAAATATCAGTACTACTACTGTCATTTGTAGAAATTATAATTGAGTCCTCAGCGGTGAGCATTGAGCAAACTCAATACAATAATAAAAATAACAATGATCCATTTTTTGTTTTTTGTTCCATATAAATGGACATTCCTCCTAAGAATGTTAATTCAGGTGCTTCAAATTTTTATAAATTTGATTTTATGTTGAATGGTGGCTCTAAAATAGGGGATGATGATTGTATTATGAAGACCTACCACCATTGCCATATTAATGTCATTGTTTATTTATTTATAAATAAATATAATATTACATGAGATATGACTAAAGTATTGAATGTGAATGACAGTTAAAAGAATAGTATCCTAATGACAATTTAAACCAAAAAACATGTTACTAGCTTTAAGTAGCTACTGCTACACAGAACAAATATTGACTTACTAGTCATGTTACTAGCTTTAAGTAGTTACTGCTACACAGAACAAGTATTAACTTACTAGTCATGTTACTAGCTTTAAGTAGCTACTGCTACACAGAACAAGTATTAACTTACTAGTCATGTTACTAGCTTTAAGTAGTTACTGCTACACAGAACAAGTATTAACTTACTAGTCATGTTACTAGCTTTAAGTAGCTACTGCTACACAGAACAAGTATTAACTTACTAGTCATGTTACAAGCTTTAAGTAGCTACTGCTACACAGAACAAGTATTCACTTTAAAAAAGTAAAGTACTAGAACTAAATAAATACAGACTTCAATATACATAAAGTTACACTGATATTGTTAAGACATTGAGTTTTAGAGTTTTTGTAAACCGAATTAAATTAATCAAAGCTTTTGAACGTGAAAAAACTTCTGTTCTATAAAACTTCTGTGAGATTTTGAGAAAACATTCGTAAAAAACCCATTGTTAATTCTTTCAAAAAACGACACAAATCTGTGACCTCATCAACAATAGGACACTGGACCAAAAATATTTTGCTATTTTGGGGTAAAAAGGGAGTAGAATCTTTTAAATAAGATGATATTTTTTGAGTGCGTCTCCTGGCGGCTTCCATCATTGGCTTCGATGATGGGTCTGATCGAAGGCGTGCCGCGGCAGGGTGCTGCCTGGCTCGTGTAGCATGACGTAGCTACGTACAATGTTTTGCTATGCGGACTGGTCTGTCCTTTTGGGGACTGTTTTTGCCTGCGCCTCTTGCGAATAGGATACTATATTAATAAATATAATGATATGAGACTTGAAATAAGAAATACCTTGTATCCTATGTAGAATAATTTAATTTTAAATTTGAAAATTAAGGTGTTTGCAGGACAAACACAAGCAATCTAGCAACCACCAAAAAGGTGTGTCATTAGACAGACAGTTGACTAAACCAGTAGGTCTTGAACTATGTAGAGGTTCACATACAACTCTATTCATGTGATATCTTTTTGTTTTAGTTAAGAAGCGGTATTAATACGCCGTTTTGATACTAAATAGGTATTACATTTTAACTTTATTAAATTTTCTTTTAAGTTTTAATTAATTTTCATATTCCTTTACTAAGGATATATAAAACAACTTAATTAAGTTTTCAAACAAATCTGTTTGTCCTTTCCTATATTAGAAGGGGTTATCTTCGATAGAAGCCTCACAACTTTTATTTTAAGATATTATTATTGGCTCTGAACATCTGCATGTTTAACAATATACATCGAATACAAAGCCGATGTACAATAGGATGATCAAACGAGCTCACCTGAGTGAAGTTCGATCATTATTGTACGAAGGCTTTGTATGAAGATGTATATTGTCCCGCCCGCCCTTTACAATTTGTAAGTAACCCAAGTTGTGAGTCAAGCTCGTTATGGCTCTAAAGAATGACGTTTGACAGCTAGACCATAGACAATCAATATTGTAGTTTTTTTTTAGTATAGGGAAGGATTTAAAGCGCGTAAGGTGCCAAGCAACTCGGAGAAGCTGCATGTTTAACAATATACATCTTCATACAAAGCCTTCGTACAATAATGATCGAACTTCACTCAGGTGAGCTCGTTTGATCATCCTATTATGTTTTCTTTTAAACTAATAGGCAGGCCTGTAAGGCTTTTCTTTAACTAAGGCAAATGTCAAAAATGTGAAACAGTATTCCACTAGATAATTTAGCCTAGTATTTTCAGGGCACTAATTTGTATGGAGATCAAAGAAAGCTACAAAGTGTTGCTAAAAACGGCCTCTTTTGGCAACTATCTGAAGCTTTCTTTGTAGCTGTGCTATGCCTATTCAATGCATGTCCAATATCGACAACGGTGCTAAAATAGTGTGCAAGATGGCTTCAAAATTTAACTGTAATTTTGATAGAAATTATTTAATTACTACCATGGTGATATCGGCACGTTTTTCATGCGTGTTAGTTAACCTTGCCTTTGGAAATATCATCTATACCAACATATGTGTGGCTGTCAAATCTTAAACAATAGAGACAGACTTTTATTATATAGCTTAGTTACTAAGCTATTCATCCTTTGTAATAAATATAAAAGGTTTTTTTGTAGTCATTATACTAGTTGTGTGTTGCCTGGAAGAAATCGCTTAAGCAATAAGGTCTCATATTCGATGTTTTTATGATTTGTATAATACTTACTTGGTTCTTGTCTTTATTTTGACAATAAAGCATTTTTTATTTATAGAAACTTGTAGGTAAAAGCCACACCGAAACAAAAGCTTTCCTAGTAAAAATATTGATGCATGTTTACAAACATTACTTAATACATACTTTAAAACAAATTTCCTTCCTCTGTCTGCCTGTAGCTATATAATATGCTTTTTTTTTAATATGCAGCAGATTTTGATGTAAGTAAGTAGTTTTTTTTTAATAGTTTACAGTGATTCAAGAGAAAGGTTTATACATGAAAAACTAAGTAATAGGTTAGGCGGTACGAAGTTCGCCGCGTCGACGTGTTAATATAGAAAATGATGCTCAGAAGTTATATAGAAAACGAGCTTTCCCGGCTTACTTCGTTACGCCATATAATATAAGATACTACAAAAGACTTGGCTTTATAGACTATGTTCTTTTGACTGCCCAGAATGGCCAAATAAAAAACCAACAACAACAACAAACCACCTGTCAAAATATGTAAACAACGGAAAAAATATTGCACCTTGGGTTACATTATTTGAGTTTAGGTAAGGATCCCTAATTTTTTTGAAAATCTACTATGACAGCCTGAATTTTTCAAATCGGTTCAGTATTTCCGGAGCCTATTTGGGACAAACAAACAAATCTTTCCTCTTTATAATATTGGTATAGATGATGATGAGTAAGCACGGGCGCAGAATTCTCGGTTGAAAAGCTGGAATTGCATACTGCGATCGCCAACCCGCCAACCAACCTGCCAAGCGTGGCGCCTATGGCATATCTCCCCAAAAAAAGTTTGTCATTGTGGTGTTCTGTGGGAGAGGCCTTTGTCCAACAGCCAACGTTTTCCAGCTGCAATGATCACTGAAGCTTTTTGAATTGAAGAACAAACTGCAGGATGATCCCTAGATGCTCCACCACGTAAGCTAGAATAGTCAAATATTACCCTAAATTGACTTTAAACTACTCGGCCAAACGTGGGTTGGCCTCGATGAACTTGATGCCTCTCGTCTTGATCTAGTGCCTCTGCCTAACCCTTCGAGGAATATCGGCGAGATAATATTATGTTATGTTATATTTATTCCCTGTTATTCATTAAAACTTGAGTACTTATTTCAGTTAAGTATTTGACGTATGTCAATTTAGACTGGATGTCACGTATTTACCATACAACAAACCAGAGAAGTAGACCTCCAGTAAAGCAACCTAAAATCTACTGTATCTTTATGAATAACACTGTAAGACTTTAATTCTAAACGAGTAAAAGTAAGTATACTTAACAAAAATGGGCTGTATTCGAAAAATATAAATTTACACTTTGTATATCGTCGGTGCGTTTGCCAAAACTGTTATGTGCAAATTTTCAAAAAAATTTTTTTTAGTCCACTGTGTTTCATTTTTAAATGCGCATCGTTTGCAAAAACTTGTATGTGCCTAAGACCTTCAGAACACGATTTACATTTCATGTTATGTGCACAGATTTGATTTGGAATTTCTGATATGTGACGTTTTAGCACATAACAGATCAGGCAAAGTATTCCGGTCAATCACATAACAGGTCCTATATCGCACATATCAGTTTTGACAACCAATTATATTGAGGTCCCATATAGCACATATCAGTTTTGACAACAATAATATTGTTAAAGCTTGGTGCCATTTTGAGAGACAATCATCAAATTTTGATCATTTTTTGTATTCTTAGCTTTTGTTGGTTTTTCGAGTAGGTAGTTAATAATACTAAAATTATAATAATAGTATCGATTTGAATACCTATTTTTTACTTAAAAAATGTTTTATAAAATAATATTTTTTTACTAGAATTATTAAGTATTGCTTTTATAGCGAGATATTTTATTAAAGGTATTCAAAGCTTATTTTTAAAAATATCATCTCAACCTAAAGATGCCCACAGCTGGACATAAGCCTGTTCCACACATCGCCACACCGACCGGTCTTGAGCGACCCTCATCCAGTGTACTCCCGCAGCCTTCACCAGGTCTTCGGACCACCTAGTGGGGGGTCTGTCTACTCTGCGTTTTCTGGTGCGGGGTTGCCACTCCAGAAACAGATGGTAGCTGGGGCTGAATTAGAGATTGTTCTTCGAGCTATTTGCCTTGCCCATGCCCAATTTCACTTAAGTTTCGCGATTCTTTGGGCTATGCCGGTGACTTTAGTTCCTCTGTGGATCTCATCATTTCTGATTTGATCAGGCAGGTATAGTCCGAGAATAACCCTTTGAATAGCCTTTGAATGAACCTGAGCTTTCTGATGAAGCCCATAGTTAGCAAGCGACCAAGTCTCCAGTTCGTAAGTCGTTAGTCGTCACTGGCAACATGATACATTATTCCAAGACTTTCGTCTTATTAAGGTACTGCGATAACTTGGAAGAGAAGATGTACAGGAGAGCTTCCCAAAAAGCTGCCCATTCGAGTTGGATTTGACGATCGACCTCTTTCTCGAAGTTGGCCCAAGCTAGTTTGACAGTTACTCCCATTTGTATTCGTCGCAGCTTCGAGCATATAGTCTCGGATCTAGACTGGAGTTGTAGTCTTACATAGGCGTTGAATATGATCTTCGATATACCCACTCGATAGGAGGCCCAACTGAAGTCGTCAAGCATTGCACTAAGTTCCTTTGTGGTCTGGGCCATAACTACAATATCATCAGCAAATCGAAGGTAAGTGACTCGTCGTTTACGTCGATGCCTACTTCTTTTCAGTCCACAGTCTTAAAGAGATCCTCGAGTGCAGCGGTGAAATGTTGGGGATTGTCATGTTGATTAAGGGGGATGTCATCCCTGTCTGACTCCCCGCTGCAGTCAAACAGCCCTCGAGCTCAGATCCTGTAGTCGAACTGACATGGAGGCTTGAAAGTACAAACTCTTCAACACATCGGTAATCCGATAGACCTCTTGGCACCGCTGGAGAAATTGCAGTAACTGCCAAACTGAGGTCTCAATCGAATCAAAGGCTTTCTCATAGTATACAAATGCTAGGCAAAGAGGCAGTTAATACTCTTCTTCTGTGATTACCTGTCTTAAAGCTTGAGTGTGGTCTATGGTACAAGTTTTTACGGAATCCAGCTTGTTCGGGGGGTTAGAAGACGATCCGCGAGATTTTTTGTGACTCAGGCTCAGAAGTGGGATAGTTCTTTAGCAGAGTTTATAATACTTTGGTTTCAAGCTTCTGGCGACCCCGCCATATTACATGATTTGCCCGCCATATTATATGACGAAATTCAACAATTTCTGAAGAGCCCCATGGTCCTGTTTACCACCTGCCTTTAGAAGTTCAGCTGTGATTCCGTTATCCTCATGGCTACTAAAGGTTGACCTTTATGAGCCTTGTTTTGGTTAAGCTGTTTAATATCCTTACTAATCTCATACAGGCTAACTTTGAGAATGTCCTCGGTATAGTATCGGATCAATCTAGCTTTCGGGTCTTTAGCTAGAGTGTTGATAATGGGTTAAGTATGTATCGTAGTGTGTCCCATATACGAAAAAATTACATTGTTTTTCAATTTATTTATTAGGGAAATTTTACACATAACCGAACTAACTTTGTAATCCGCATAGTGTAAAGTATCCTGTTATGTGCATTTTTACACATAACAAACCTTTTCTGTGAAGACAAAACTGCTATGTGCATAAAAAATAAGAAAAAAAATTCTAGCACCATGGGTGGGCTAAGAAAATTTATGTAATTAATGTCGAGGTAATAACATATTTTTTAGCAACTTTTGTCATTAACAGTTTTTTTTAATCATTTTAATTTGAGAATAAAACAGTTTTTTGCTTCTCCTGAAAAGTTGGTAAAACACACATAACAGTTTTGGAAAGCGCACCGACGATATAACATAAGTATTACCTACCTATTTCGCAGATAATGATAATATTATAATAGTTGCTACCTATTCTTGTCTGTATTAGAACATTAGAACCTATAAATAGTGAATTTCGTAGAACATTCGCTATTCAGTACCAAATTACAACATGAAGCATTTGCTTGTACTGTTCACACTCCTCGCCTCAACCTTTGGTATGTACTTACAAATCATAATTATAATTAAATTAATTTATTTTTAACAAAAGAAAACGAAATAAATGTATTGATTTTTTTAGTAAATTTTAGGTTTAGATTTTTTTAATCGAACATAACTACAAAAAAAAATCACACAAAATTATGTAAGTACCTGAATTGTGATTCTATTGCAAATTTGGAACGGAAAACCCATTAACCTAGCCATTCTTCAAAAATCTTTCAAAAAACATTTTCTCTTTTTGTATGTGTATTTTACCTGTACGGATTATTCTTCCCTTTCTTAAAACTTTCTCTTTGATTTACAGGGTTGTCGATCTTCGGTGACCTTAGTCCTGGATTCCGAGGTAATATAATAAAAGCTCTAGTAATATGTATCTATAGACCTGTCTCCTAACTTTGAAAATACAAGATTATCATCATCTACTCAGATTCTCCACCGCAGATAACTAATAACTGGTCTTGAGCGACCTACATCCAATGTATTTACTCCATCAACCTTTACGTCGAAAAGGTTGAAAGACTACGTGGCTTGTGACCACCAAAAATTAATATATTTAATTCTTTACCAGCCAAGTTTCCCAACTTTAGGAAGATCCCACGCAACGTATCAGATATCATCGCGGAAGGATGGGTGACCGTGGACCGACCAGACGACGCCTACCTGCCCTCCCTCACGATGTACTGCCCTGATGACGACTACACCTACTGCACTCTTTACGATGAACTCGGATACATCAGCGGAGTACAAGTTGCTGTGAGTCCTACTTTCTTACTATTTGAGGAAGTATTTCGATGTTTCTACAGATTTTATTAATCTTTACATTATGATATCTAAAATTTACATAGCAGAAAGGCTAATGTTAAATAATACAGTCATGGTGAAGTATATTTACCGCCGTACGAAGATCGTTAGTTCAGGAATATCGCTTAAAAAAGAATACGTTTTTCCGCTGATATTAAAACAAGGCAGACGGATAGTATATTTTTTTATTTTTTTATAATAAGGTAAGTGACCATAGTGATAAATTTAAGCATTAGAATCTTTACCAATAACCACTCGTTTGCAGCTCTCAAAAGAAAACTTCACGGACACGCCCATTGACCTGTACAGCATGGGTTTCAAGAACTGGTCTGCTCCAGCATTTGTTGGTGGAAAAGCGGCTGAATACTACTACACAAGCCAGTTCTTTATCTCAGAAGGTAAGCAGCACTCTTCGAGAAGATCCCAGATTTTATTTAAGTATATATATATCACTTTCAAAATTTAGCTTGTTACGGTGAAGCCGTTGCAGCTTCATAGCTACCTTATTCCGAAAAACTTAGCCATACCTAGATCACTTTTGTGCCCACCACCTAAGTCCCATATCACGTTTCCCGTGGACCCCTAGTCCAACGACCACTTTGGGAACTCAGTACTGTTCCGGACCTTTCTTTTCTTCCTTACGTGCATATTAAAAATGAAACAGGAGAAACGGTTTCGATTGATAAGTGGTTACTTATCAATCGAAACTAACTTTCTGACTTGTCAAAGTTCGAGAGCGGAATTTCAGAGATACTTCAGTTCATGTTTTAGATATTTGTTAAATATTTACCGGGGTTTTTCTTGTTACAGAGACTCTAAGCGCAAACGCATCAGTCCGCAACGCTCTCCGTGCCAGTGGCGAGACGCTATACGACGGCGGAATCTGGATCCCAGACCTGAACGGAGACCTCTTCAAGCTGTCCACATCCCGCTCCGACCTCGACTCCATTTGGAAAGAGCAGGGATGCCTGTCTGGCATGGGTAATTATTTTCCTGTCTTTGATCTTAGCAGAAACCTTTCACCTGGTTCTTTCTTATTTTATTTGGGGCTTGCCCTACGTGTCATACTTTCCTGAGGCTTGTCTTTGTCAACTTAGTCTTCTCTTTATGGTTCCCGTTTACTACGGATATCCATGTGATTTGGTATATTCCTCGTACTTTGATTTAGTTTCGATAGCTTGCATTTAGTGATCTTTCTTTGTCTTTGTCTCCTTGCTATCAAAGCAAAAAAAAACCGCAGAAATATTCTGCTTGTTGCAACAGACTAGTTTTTTATTGCGTGTACGAACTAAGAGTATTGTACTGTGAACTAAGCGATTTTCTCGCTCATCGAGAAGCCCCTTAGAGGTTTATACATCAACATTTACAGGTCGCCACTACTTCTACAACGTGACAACTGACGGTGACTGCTCCCAGCTGTTCCCCTGGTTCCTGATTTACCAGGATGACGACATCGTCGCCACTGGTTTTGCAGCATTTGGCGTTTTGTCGACTGCCGCTCAAGGTGCAAGGAACTGGTTGGAAAGAGCAAACAACTTCCTTTTGAAGGTAAGAAACATCTCGGCCGAGAAACGGACCTTTTTGGTCATAGGCCTCCCGCTCAGAACACCATAAAGGCGAATACTATGGGAAGAGTTTGCCAATATCACTCCGCTTGGCAGGCGACTGACCCCCTACCCACTGACCCCCTCCCAAAATAAGGACAGATATTATTATGGAGGGAAGTTGTCACAATCACCACACTTGTCAGCAGGCGGTTTGGCAATTGTAGTATGGCTCGTCAACGAAGGACGCTGCTCATCTTCCTTTATCCGATCCCTTAGTCACCTGTTACGATACTCAGGGGGGGGGGGGGGAATGGGGTGGTAGTATATGCCGCCTCCTCACGGCAAAGTCATTAAAAAATATTCTTTTTTGACAGATGATTCTCCCGTACGCTCCTCAGTGCGCCTACGACTACACCGATCAAGGACTTCTGCACAGTCTTCATGTCTACTACGTCGCTCAACCCTTGGAGATCACCTGCATCTTGAACTAATGCCTTTTAACCAACAAATGTATCAAAACCTAAAATATTACCCTGAATAAAAAATGCCTTTTATCGCTCCTATTCGAAATTTAAACCCTTCTATATTTAAATTTTTTACCTGTTTTTATTTTGGCAATAAGTTGTCGAAAAAACTGATTAGTATAAAAAAATCCGTCAAAGAGAAACGAAGACCACCTTTAAATACATAGAGCAGCATTTTAATAAAGATGAATTTCTATTACATGTTTGAGTTTTAATTTAATATGATCGATAGCGATAGCACCAATTGCAATTATATTTCAATTCATAAAAATGAATTTAGATTTTTACTCTAGGGGCCAGTTATAGGGCTAATAGTCGCCAAACTAGTGACAATTGAAAAAAAAAAACATAACTTCTTAACTAGGATGAACATCGAAAATTCAATCATATAAGTTTTGCACGTAGTTAAAATAATTTTTAAGCACTTTAACCTTGTCATAAGTTTGCACAGTAGGTAGGTATTAGGTACTTGTCTAACTGACAACATCCAAAACCCAACATTAAAAAATTCTAGAGACCGGCTGAAACATGATTTTCAGCCGAAACCGTAACCGAAAACGAACTTTCGGCCCTGGCCTCAGTTTCAGCCGAAACCGACACCGAAACTGCGAGCGAGCTCCGCGCACGTAGCGCCAAATTCTTCAGAGATTAGCCGAGTGACGCACGAACATCGAGTTTCGATTTCTGCAAAAGGTTCGGCCGTTTTTAGCCGAAACCGAAACTGTGGCCGAAACTACATTTTTTGACCGGAACTGGCCGGAACCGAACCTACGGTAGGTCTCTAAAAAAAAAAACTCTTCAAAATATTTTATATTGTACGAGCTGTCACGGCTTACTTCGTTACGCCATAGAATATAAGATACTACTAAAGACTTGGTTCTATAGACTATATATTATGTTCTTTTGACTGCCCAGAATGGGCGAATAAAAAAACAAACAACAACAACAAACCACCGGTCAAAATATGTAAACAACGGAAAAAACATTGCACATTGGGTTACATTGAGTTTAAGTAAGGATCCCAATTTTTTTTTTTTAAATCTTATATAGCCTTTGCCACTCAGGGATAGTGTAGCTTCCTACCAGTGAAATAATTTTTTAAATCGGTTCAGTATTTCCGGAGCCTATTCGTTACAAACAAACAAATCTTTCCTCGTTATAATATTGGTATAGATAGGTAATAGAGATAAATTTGAGAGAAAGAATATTCGAATAGAGTATCCAAGATCCTTAGTAGAGTCATCATCATCTGATAAACTTTGAATGAACCTGAGCTTTCTGATGAAGCCCATAGTTAGCAAGCGACCAAGTCTCCAGTTCGTAAGTCGTTAGTCGTCACTGGCAACATGATACATTATTCCAAGACTTTCGTCTTATTAAGGTACTGCGATAACTTGGAAGAGAAGATGTACAGGAGAGCTTCCCAAAAAGCTGCCCATTCGAGTTGGATTTGACGATCGACCTCTTTCTCGAAGTTGGCCCAAGCTAGTTTGACAGTTACTCCCATTTGTATTCGTCGCAGCTTCGAGCATATAGTCTCGGATCTAGACTGGAGTTGTAGTCTTACATAGGCGTTGAATATGATCTTCGATATACCCACTCGATAGGAGGCCCAACTGAAGTCGTCAAGCATTGCACTAAGTTCCTTTGTGGTCTGGGCCATAACTACAATATCATCAGCAAATCGAAGGTAAGTGACTCGTCGTTTACGTCGATGCCTACTTCTTTTCAGTCCACAGTCTTAAAGAGATCCTCGAGTGCAGCGGTGAAATGTTGGGGATTGTCATGTTGATTAAGGGGGATGTCATCCCTGTCTGACTCCCCGCTGCAGTCAAACAGCCCTCGAGCTCAGATCCTGTAGTCGAACTGACATGGAGGCTTGAAAGTACAAACTCTTCAACACATCGGTAATCCGATAGACCTCTTGGCACCGCTGGAGAAATTGCAGTAACTGCCAAACTGAGGTCTCAATCGAATCAAAGGCTTTCTCATAGTATACAAATGCTAGGCAAAGAGGCAGTTAATACTCTTCTTCTGTGATTACCTGTCTTAAAGCTTGAGTGTGGTCTATGGTACAAGTTTTTACGGAATCCAGCTTGTTCGGGGGGTTAGAAGACGATCCGCGAGATTTTTTGTGACTCAGGCTCAGAAGTGGGATAGTTCTTTAGCAGAGTTTATAATACTTTGGTTTCAAGCTTCTGGCGACCCCGCCATATTACATGATTTGCCCGCCATATTATATGACGAAATTCAACAATTTCTGAAGAGCCCCATGGTCCTGTTTACCACCTGCCTTTAGAAGTTCAGCTGTGATTCCGTTATCCTCATGGCTACTAAAGGTTGACCTTTATGAGCCTTGTTTTGGTTAAGCTGTTTAATATCCTTACTAATCTCATACAGGCTAACTTTGAGAATGTCCTCGGTATAGTATCGGATCAATCTAGCTTTCGGGTCTTTAGCTAGAGTGTTGATAATGGGTTAAGTATGTATCGTAGTGTGTCCCATATACGAAAAAATTACATTGTTTTTCAATTTATTTATTAGGGAAATTTTACACATAACCGAACTAACTTTGTAATCCGCATAGTGTAAAGTATCCTGTTATGTGCATTTTTACACATAACAAACCTTTTCTGTGAAGACAAAACTGCTATGTGCATAAAAAATAAGAAAAAAAATTCTAGCACCATGGGTGGGCTAAGAAAATTTATGTAATTAATGTCGAGGTAATAACATATTTTTTAGCAACTTTTGTCATTAACAGTTTTTTTTAATCATTTTAATTTGAGAATAAAACAGTTTTTTGCTTCTCCTGAAAAGTTGGTAAAACACACATAACAGTTTTGGAAAGCGCACCGACGATATAACATAAGTATTACCTACCTATTTCGCAGATAATGATAATATTATAATAGTTGCTACCTATTCTTGTCTGTATTAGAACATTAGAACCTATAAATAGTGAATTTCGTAGAACATTCGCTATTCAGTACCAAATTACAACATGAAGCATTTGCTTGTACTGTTCACACTCCTCGCCTCAACCTTTGGTATGTACTTACAAATCATAATTATAATTAAATTAATTTATTTTTAACAAAAGAAAACGAAATAAATGTATTGATTTTTTTAGTAAATTTTAGGTTTAGATTTTTTTAATCGAACATAACTACAAAAAAAAATCACACAAAATTATGTAAGTACCTGAATTGTGATTCTATTGCAAATTTGGAACGGAAAACCCATTAACCTAGCCATTCTTCAAAAATCTTTCAAAAAACATTTTCTCTTTTTGTATGTGTATTTTACCTGTACGGATTATTCTTCCCTTTCTTAAAACTTTCTCTTTGATTTACAGGGTTGTCGATCTTCGGTGACCTTAGTCCTGGATTCCGAGGTAATATAATAAAAGCTCTAGTAATATGTATCTATAGACCTGTCTCCTAACTTTGAAAATACAAGATTATCATCATCTACTCAGATTCTCCACCGCAGATAACTAATAACTGGTCTTGAGCGACCTACATCCAATGTATTTACTCCATCAACCTTTACGTCGAAAAGGTTGAAAGACTACGTGGCTTGTGACCACCAAAAATTAATATATTTAATTCTTTACCAGCCAAGTTTCCCAACTTTAGGAAGATCCCACGCAACGTATCAGATATCATCGCGGAAGGATGGGTGACCGTGGACCGACCAGACGACGCCTACCTGCCCTCCCTCACGATGTACTGCCCTGATGACGACTACACCTACTGCACTCTTTACGATGAACTCGGATACATCAGCGGAGTACAAGTTGCTGTGAGTCCTACTTTCTTACTATTTGAGGAAGTATTTCGATGTTTCTACAGATTTTATTAATCTTTACATTATGATATCTAAAATTTACATAGCAGAAAGGCTAATGTTAAATAATACAGTCATGGTGAAGTATATTTACCGCCGTACGAAGATCGTTAGTTCAGGAATATCGCTTAAAAAAGAATACGTTTTTCCGCTGATATTAAAACAAGGCAGACGGATAGTATATTTTTTTATTTTTTTATAATAAGGTAAGTGACCATAGTGATAAATTTAAGCATTAGAATCTTTACCAATAACCACTCGTTTGCAGCTCTCAAAAGAAAACTTCACGGACACGCCCATTGACCTGTACAGCATGGGTTTCAAGAACTGGTCTGCTCCAGCATTTGTTGGTGGAAAAGCGGCTGAATACTACTACACAAGCCAGTTCTTTATCTCAGAAGGTAAGCAGCACTCTTCGAGAAGATCCCAGATTTTATTTAAGTATATATATATCACTTTCAAAATTTAGCTTGTTACGGTGAAGCCGTTGCAGCTTCATAGCTACCTTATTCCGAAAAACTTAGCCATACCTAGATCACTTTTGTGCCCACCACCTAAGTCCCATATCACGTTTCCCGTGGACCCCTAGTCCAACGACCACTTTGGGAACTCAGTACTGTTCCGGACCTTTCTTTTCTTCCTTACGTGCATATTAAAAATGAAACAGGAGAAACGGTTTCGATTGATAAGTGGTTACTTATCAATCGAAACTAACTTTCTGACTTGTCAAAGTTCGAGAGCGGAATTTCAGAGATACTTCAGTTCATGTTTTAGATATTTGTTAAATATTTACCGGGGTTTTTCTTGTTACAGAGACTCTAAGCGCAAACGCATCAGTCCGCAACGCTCTCCGTGCCAGTGGCGAGACGCTATACGACGGCGGAATCTGGATCCCAGACCTGAACGGAGACCTCTTCAAGCTGTCCACATCCCGCTCCGACCTCGACTCCATTTGGAAAGAGCAGGGATGCCTGTCTGGCATGGGTAATTATTTTCCTGTCTTTGATCTTAGCAGAAACCTTTCACCTGGTTCTTTCTTATTTTATTTGGGGCTTGCCCTACGTGTCATACTTTCCTGAGGCTTGTCTTTGTCAACTTAGTCTTCTCTTTATGGTTCCCGTTTACTACGGATATCCATGTGATTTGGTATATTCCTCGTACTTTGATTTAGTTTCGATAGCTTGCATTTAGTGATCTTTCTTTGTCTTTGTCTCCTTGCTATCAAAGCAAAAAAAAACCGCAGAAATATTCTGCTTGTTGCAACAGACTAGTTTTTTATTGCGTGTACGAACTAAGAGTATTGTACTGTGAACTAAGCGATTTTCTCGCTCATCGAGAAGCCCCTTAGAGGTTTATACATCAACATTTACAGGTCGCCACTACTTCTACAACGTGACAACTGACGGTGACTGCTCCCAGCTGTTCCCCTGGTTCCTGATTTACCAGGATGACGACATCGTCGCCACTGGTTTTGCAGCATTTGGCGTTTTGTCGACTGCCGCTCAAGGTGCAAGGAACTGGTTGGAAAGAGCAAACAACTTCCTTTTGAAGGTAAGAAACATCTCGGCCGAGAAACGGACCTTTTTGGTCATAGGCCTCCCGCTCAGAACACCATAAAGGCGAATACTATGGGAAGAGTTTGCCAATATCACTCCGCTTGGCAGGCGACTGACCCCCTACCCACTGACCCCCTCCCAAAATAAGGACAGATATTATTATGGAGGGAAGTTGTCACAATCACCACACTTGTCAGCAGGCGGTTTGGCAATTGTAGTATGGCTCGTCAACGAAGGACGCTGCTCATCTTCCTTTATCCGATCCCTTAGTCACCTGTTACGATACTCAGGGGGGGGGGGGGAATGGGGTGGTAGTATATGCCGCCTCCTCACGGCAAAGTCATTAAAAAATATTCTTTTTTGACAGATGATTCTCCCGTACGCTCCTCAGTGCGCCTACGACTACACCGATCAAGGACTTCTGCACAGTCTTCATGTCTACTACGTCGCTCAACCCTTGGAGATCACCTGCATCTTGAACTAATGCCTTTTAACCAACAAATGTATCAAAACCTAAAATATTACCCTGAATAAAAAATGCCTTTTATCGCTCCTATTCGAAATTTAAACCCTTCTATATTTAAATTTTTTACCTGTTTTTATTTTGGCAATAAGTTGTCGAAAAAACTGATTAGTATAAAAAAATCCGTCAAAGAGAAACGAAGACCACCTTTAAATACATAGAGCAGCATTTTAATAAAGATGAATTTCTATTACATGTTTGAGTTTTAATTTAATATGATCGATAGCGATAGCACCAATTGCAATTATATTTCAATTCATAAAAATGAATTTAGATTTTTACTCTAGGGGCCAGTTATAGGGCTAATAGTCGCCAAACTAGTGACAATTGAAAAAAAAAAACATAACTTCTTAACTAGGATGAACATCGAAAATTCAATCATATAAGTTTTGCACGTAGTTAAAATAATTTTTAAGCACTTTAACCTTGTCATAAGTTTGCACAGTAGGTAGGTATTAGGTACTTGTCTAACTGACAACATCCAAAACCCAACATTAAAAAATTCTAGAGACCGGCTGAAACATGATTTTCAGCCGAAACCGTAACCGAAAACGAACTTTCGGCCCTGGCCTCAGTTTCAGCCGAAACCGACACCGAAACTGCGAGCGAGCTCCGCGCACGTAGCGCCAAATTCTTCAGAGATTAGCCGAGTGACGCACGAACATCGAGTTTCGATTTCTGCAAAAGGTTCGGCCGTTTTTAGCCGAAACCGAAACTGTGGCCGAAACTACATTTTTTGACCGGAACTGGCCGGAACCGAACCTACGGTAGGTCTCTAAAAAAAAAAACTCTTCAAAATATTTTATATTGTACGAGCTGTCACGGCTTACTTCGTTACGCCATAGAATATAAGATACTACTAAAGACTTGGTTCTATAGACTATATATTATGTTCTTTTGACTGCCCAGAATGGGCGAATAAAAAAACAAACAACAACAACAAACCACCGGTCAAAATATGTAAACAACGGAAAAAACATTGCACATTGGGTTACATTGAGTTTAAGTAAGGATCCCAATTTTTTTTTTTTAAATCTTATATAGCCTTTGCCACTCAGGGATAGTGTAGCTTCCTACCAGTGAAATAATTTTTTAAATCGGTTCAGTATTTCCGGAGCCTATTCGTTACAAACAAACAAATCTTTCCTCGTTATAATATTGGTATAGATAGGTAATAGAGATAAATTTGAGAGAAAGAATATTCGAATAGAGTATCCAAGATCCTTAGTAGAGTCATCATCATCTGATAAACGTAAACTGTTGGACTCAGGACTCTTCCACAGATTGCGACAAGGAAATCTGTAGAGTTTTGCCATGATATGACGCTTGGCAGGCGGGTTGGTGATCGCAGTATGAATCGCTCTTCAAGATTCAACTCGGAACGCTGCTGCCCATTTTTTGGCTATCTAGCACCGTAAGATCATAACTTCAGGTTAAGACAAATGGGTATGCACTAACAGGGATACATGGTCGCTAACTATTTTCCTAATCAAGGAGCTCCAGGTCGCCCTAAGCACATCTTGGAAACTTCATACAAAAATGCGCGTTGCTTAGCGCACAGCCGAAACTCGTGTACCACCACCATGGAGGCGGTCAAATAATCGTAAATAATAACATATTTTTTACCTGTATAAAATTATCAATATCAATATATATAAAACTCTTCCGTTACTGACTGACACTGACTGACTGACAGACAACGCAGAGCCGTAACTACTGGGCGTAGCGGGCTGAAATTGTATGTAGGTTCCTTAGGGAGTGTAGGTGAGCACTAAGAAAGGATTTCCCGAAATTCTCATGGGAACGGGAAAAAACAGGATTTTTGTGGTTAAGTATGAGAAATCTGAGCGAGTGAAACCGCGGGGCAGCCTCTATATGTATATATAACTCTTCCGTTACTGACTGACTGACAGACAACGCAGAGCCGAAACTAATGGGCGTAGCGGGCTGAAATTTTGCAAGTGGGTTCCTTGGGAAGTGTTGGGGACTAATATGGAATAATTTCCCGAATGTATGTGTTTATGAGAAATCTGCGCGGGTGAAACCGCGGGGCAGCCTCAAGGAAAAATTATAAAAGAATAGATACCTAGATAGATAGATAGATAGATAAAATATTTATTTCGGTAAGCAATACACACACACGTAAATTAAATTAACAATAAACACAATAAGACAATATAAAATTACAATATTACAAAAAAGTTACATTAAACAAATTTACACACAGTGGCGCATATCACAACCGAAAAAGGCTCCGACTCAGCATGTGTCACAAAAATCTGTGACGCTGATATTATTCTGTCGGTACCTTCCGAGAAAGGGGTAAAAGGGGTAAAAAGGGGTAAAATAAATCAATATTATTTAAGGGTATAAATAAAAAAAAATAAAAATATTTCCCATACTCAACAATAAAATAAAAAATTACTTGAATATGTTACTTACTATAAATTAATAAATAAGTAGAGTCTGCATACATATATAACATAAAACAAAATAAAAATAAGCACCTACATACTTATTATTATTTTTGGGTGTCATTTACCCTAATATTGTCTGCTTTGACAAGTATTCTACGTGGTAAGGTAATATTGGATGTGGTATTAAGTATTATTAATATAAGGGTAAACATACGTTTAACATTTCGCATTGAAGTGCAATAGAAGATATAGAAAAGGTATCGCTTATTTATTTGAAACTTAAAATACATACTTACCAACACTACTTATTTATCACTCTAAATATGAATTTGAAAAAATATGTCAGTACGTATAAAAATAAATTGTTTACTAAAGTATATAGTACTAGAGGCTGCCCCGCGGTTTTTCCCGCGCAGATTTCTCATAAACACAAAATTCCCGTTTTTTTTTCGTTCCCGTGGGAATTTCGGGAAATCCCTTCTTAGTGCTCACCTACACTCCCTAAGGAACCTACATGCAAAATTTCAGCCCGCTACGCCCAGTAGTTTCGGCTCTGCGTTGTCTGTCAGTCAGTCAGTCAGTCAGTCAGTCAGTAAGTCAGTAACGGAAGAGTTTTATATATATTGATAGTTAATAGGAGTTATTTTAGTTATTATTTTATTATTCTGATGCCCAATGCGGGCCGAAGGCAAATTAAACCATACTAAAATAATAGCTCACTGCTCCGTAGCTCAGTTGGCAGTGATGTGGACTGAGATGCGTGTGCACCTGTGTTCGATTCCCGGCGGAGCGAACATTGTTATGATGAATATTGATGTTTGTTTCTGGTCTGGGTGTAATGTTCTTCTCTGTATATGTTTCGGGCACCCTAAACAGTAGGGCTTGTTTAGGGCTCTAGAGTATTATGCGTTATATAAAAATATGTCAAAATCAAATGTTAATATATCAATAGGTAAGTCTTACCCAATCAATTAAAAACATAATATATTATTGTTATATGAGGCGCGTTGGCACAGTATTGTTCCCCATATGCCTTGCAGTACTGGGCCTAAGAATAGGACTGAGGTAACCCCTGCCTGTCGTAAGAGGCGACTAAGAGGGGATCCCGGGGTCGTTGGGTTGACCACGCTCCGGGGGGACGACAACCATGCCCCCCCCCCCCCGAGATAAGGCTCTATAGCCAATGCTGATGGAGGGTCGTGGCGAATTCCACAGGCTTACCCGCGTCCACTCGTCCCACGTGAGAAGGACACCGGCGGGGTTTTAGTGGGTGCGAACCCCACATAACCCTGCAGCTCCCCCGGGACAGCAGGGTACTCGTTAGGAATTTCGCCGCCAAAAAAAAAGTATTATCCCCATGCGGCTTAAAGCAAGCGAATGAGAAGAGAAACCAACAGTGCACAGAATCTTTGTGCGCGCTTACCTTTATTTATTTTGAGTATATAAAAGTAAGTTGTTTTTGCTTTCGGCACAATTTAACATTGTGAAATCATTATGAAGCAATTGTTTTTTCTGTTTGCCGCTCTTGTTGGGTTGAACAATGGTTCGTATTTAAAATTGGTTTTAAATAATAAGTGTATTAATTTGTAAAACAGTAGAATTTACGAAATTTTATAAAATGAGTTGCTAATAAAAATATGCAATATTTACAAATAAGACTAAATATGATACTGAATATTAAATATTAGGGTTTTATATAATTTATTATGATGTTTATGTATGTATATAAATAATGTAAGCAAATAATAATTATTCAAATTTTTTAAACAATTTCAAGCTGACCAGACAGGTTTTATCTATTTACTAAGGTTTCCAAGCGTCATCAATCAATACAAGTATAAAAAAGTCGCTTTCCCCGTCTGACCCTATGTATACTTGTATCATTAAAACTACACAACAAATTTTTATGGGGTTTCTATTAATGTATAAAAAGTGATTGAAGATGTGGGTTCATAATAAATATAATACCGCCACAAAATAGTAATAGGTTAGGCGGTTCGAAGTTCGCCGGGTCGACTAGTTTTTATTATAATTTATTAAATAAGTATATCTCTATAATATTATTATTATTATTATTAAATAATTAGTTATTAAACCTTTATTAATTTTTTACAGTAGTTGGGACTCTGTCGCCTGGATTCAGAGGTGAGTTACTAATTCCCTACTGTTTTATGTTGCAATAAAATAAAACTATCAATATAAATCATAATAAATATGTATGGGTGGAAAATGTAATTGAATATTGTCAAGAAGTGAAGGCGTGACATCAAAGAGCACTATATTGCCGCGTCACAAGGCTATCTAGCGCGTCGTTAGGCTAGCACTCTGACGCGACGCTATAGCGCCTTTTCTTTGATAAAGTCTTTACTGTTAGACTTTTTGAATTTTTAAGTTTTTTTAAATGAGGGCGCCACCAATCGGTACTATTTTATCCTACCTGAACAATACATAATACTCTATAGCTATCCTATCTCATCTATAAACAGCAAAGTATCCCGTCTTCCGTGCCGTCCCGAGGACGGTGGAAGATGCCGTCGCTGACGGATGGGTGACCGTGGCTCGCGCAGACGACGCCTACCTGCCCTCCCTTGTCATGAAATGTCCTGCTGATGACTACTCCTACTGCACTCTCTACGATGACACCGAATACCTTTGTGGAGTGCAAGTTGCTGTAAGTTAAAAAACTTGGCTTTTTTATGTTTCCTTAAAAACCTAAGAAGTTTATCAAAGTAATTTCGACTTGGTTTGGTATGGTTGACCTCTCCGTTCAATTCAGCTGCAATCTATCGTATTTCTTTTTATATTTTGTGTGCTATTGTGTGCTGATAATAAAGATTTGTCTATTGTCTTTTCCCCAAAAAATGTTTGTGATAAAGGTTTACCGTCTTATTCATAAAGATACAGTACATTTTAAGTAGCGTTACTGGAGGTCTACTTCTCTGGTTTATTGCATGGTAAATACGTGACATCCAGTCTAAATTGACATACGTCAAATAACTAAAATGCTCTTTAACTTTTTATGAATATGAGGGATAGATTCTTGGTATGAACAGGGGATAAAGTCGCTTATCTAAATTCTATCGACTTGTGTTGCTGTTTTCTTTAAGCGGGTAACAGAAATCGGCATCGTTTATGCGACAATGGTTCACGAAATCATAGCAATATGATTATGAGTCGATCAAATTTAGCTTAGAAACTTTATTTCCAGATTCGTACAGTGGCGGTCAAGGACGGCGTAACACTTCCAAATAGCTCTTGTTCTTTGGATCACGAGACCCTAGAAATCTGTAACGTCGTCCTAGGACCGCCACTGTACATTATTTGAGTGACAGACCTAATCTGCCCGGCATTGTTACCTTCATAATTACGGGTTGTTCCCAACGAGTACCATCAAACCTGTACCACTGGTACTCGTTGGTAATATCTTTTTAAAAAGTTCCTAATCAGTACATACCACCGCTGATTACTTGCCAGTGGTACAGGTTTTGGTGGTACTCGTTGGGAGTTGGGAACAAGCGATAATTACTGGTGGCCTTTGCAATTGCTGAGCAAAATTGTTTAGAATAGAATAGAAATACTCTTTATTGCAACAAATAAACTTAATATATTATTATTGTTTATTTGACAATAACAGTTCATTATTCCTTTCTGCGGATTAGTAACTAAAGTAAGTACTAGCATTTTGTTGCAGCTATCAGTTAAGAACTTTACGGATCCAGCTGTAAATATGAACAGCATGGGCTTCAAGAACTGGTCCGCTCCAGCATTCGTGGGTGGGGAGGCAGCTGAGTACTACACAACGAACCAATTTTTCATCTCGGAAGGTAGGTCGTGTTTTAGTCGCAAGCAACCAAGTTGAAGAAATTCTTCTTTTACTTTGCAACTGGTTAAGGTGTGGAACATTTATTTAGATTTTGAAACTTACTGAAACTTCTCTACCACAAGTGTTAGAAACACAAATTTTGTAGGTATTCATTTGACACTTGGAAAGAAAATTTAAACAATTTTCGTATGAAATTATGTGCTTCCTGGCAGTAGGTACTTATGAAATAAATAAAAAATATTCTATGGCTACAAATAGTGCTCGACTGACGACAATCAGCACCGACGTCTATTGGATGTAGCCATAGTTAAAAAAACAGGTCTTTTCTTTCAAGAGTTACACAAGCCTACGTTATAAACTTATCTTGTCCGCCTCCTTCTCGAACGAGTGTTAATTGTTATTTCCTTCTCGCTTATCTCTGCATGATGACGTAGGCTTGTGTCAGTCATTTGGTCGGAAGAGAGTACGGAGGAGTATATTATTGTACCATAGAAGTACGTACATCCATCCTAATCTATGCAAATACATGAACTCGTAGCGCTGATAATGAGCTACGCACGTAGCAACTACGCGCTACGCTGACATAGCTACGTACGTCCGACTGACGACGTCAGCGAGCACTAAGTATTTGCAAGGATATTGAAAATTTCGACTGTACAAAAAGCTTCTCATCTTTTTTAGAAACCCTAGCCGCTAACGCATCAGTCCGCAACGCTCTCCGAACAAACAACGAGACGCTGTTCGAAGGTGGAATCTGGATCCCAGCTCTCAACGGTACTCTGACGAAGATCAGCTCTTCTGTATCCGAACTTGACTCGATTTGGACCGTGCAGGGTTGCCTCGCCGGAATGGGTACGGATTTTTTCAAATTTTCTTTTCATTTACTTTGCTTCTCTTCTTTTTGTACAGCATTTGGAAACCTGTTTCTTTGATAATGCAAACCAAATTAAATAAACAGGTTTCTAAATGTGAAATGGGTGATATGCACCCACTAACACCCCCCGTTGGCCGTCTCGGGAATTTTTAGAAAGGATTCGGGAATTATTGTGTCTTTCCCATATAGAAAAATGCTACTAGTAATTTACCTTCTCTCTGAATACTACCTAAAGATTCTCTACACTTATCAAATGGGAATGTGACTGCTTCTTTTGACTCTCATATCTTTGTTTTTTTTTTTTTAAGGAATTTAGAGTCAGTTATTGGTTCATATCGCGAATATCTCCTGCCTACCTACATTTTAATTTCCTTCATTATAAAGTGTTATTTTATTGCTGGCCTAAGGTGGCGGCATAGAAGAAATACCCAACGGCAACAGACTACCCAAGTAAGGGTCCGCCATACTGCGATTATCAACCAGCCTACCAAGCGTTATGATTATGGCCACCTGAGGGAAAGATCCTGTCTCTTATATGACGATGATAGTTCACAATATTTATACAAGTATTTATTTTACCCAGGGCAACACTACACATACAACGTAACCTCAGCCGGCGACTGTAGCCAGCTGTACCCCTGGTTCGTGATCTTCGAGGATGACGAGCTTGTCGCCACAGGGTTCAACGCTTTTGGTAACCTGACCACTGCTGCCCAGGGCGCTGAGAATTGGTTCGAGAGAGTCAACACTAGAGTGCTTAACGTAAGTTTATGATATTTACGTGGTTAATCTATTTGCTTTACCACCTTTAAGACAGGCCCTTAAAGTTACTAGATAGAGGTATAAATAACAATTCTATGGCAGAATTTATGATTTAAACTTAGTCAAAATAAGATAAGAAATAAAGAATACTTTATTGCAATCAAAATAAAACATCAAACTTACATGAAATTAACAAGTTTCAAAGAACAATGAAAAAGGCGGCATTATCACTAAAAGTCTTTACTTCCAGCCCCCTTTTTCTAATCTTGAAACCGTTTTTAGTTTCACATTTTGAAACCCAGGTTGGTTGCCCCTAACTTAGTAGAATTAGTATCTAGGTACATACAAAGATACCTAGATCAAGGAAACAACCATCGATATCCATAACAATTTTTGCATCCTACGGGAATCGAACCCGGCCCATTTATGTCACAGTCAACACTACGCGAACTGAACCATGACAGGGTTATCAATATAAACTGCTTAATTAACTGAACATCAATTTTATTTTACAGTATCAGTTCATACAAAATTGTATTTTAAAATTTCAAAGTATAATGTGATCGTCAAATAATATTTTGTGTGATTATTCGTAGAAAAGTACTAATAATAATTTTGTTATATTCCAGCTCACCATACCCTACGCTCCGCAGTGCGTCTACGACTACGCCAATGCTGGAAACGCCATTTCTCTGCACGTATATTACGTGGATAGTCCTACAAATATCACCTGCCCAGCATAAATCTTTGTATACCATTTATAATATTCAAGACCAATAAATCGCTGAAAGAAAACATCTTAAAATTTTCATACGCAGTACGCTGTGTACTTTCTGAATATAAATAAATATTTTTTTGTTGATATCCCGTACTTTTGTCGTTTTTATTTTAAACAGCAGGATGGTCTGTGCTCCTGTGGACTGTTGGTTTTTCATTCCTTTGCCAGGAGCAGCATGGGGAAAACCTGTTTTTAAAAAAAAAAACACTAAATGTGCCTTTTTTTCTTTTCTTATACGCCTTACGTATAGTCACACTAATATTAAAAAGGCGAAAGTTTCTTCACGTCTAAACGCCTGAAGCTATTTTAATGGAATTTGGTATGGAGTTTGCTGTCACCCTGGATTAACACATGGGCTTCTTTTTACTGTGGTAAAAAACCTAGAAGGATATATTTTCCAGTCTACAAAACCCCTGAGAACAAAATTCTATGAAACGCAAACTAAATTTAAAAAATTAAATAAGTATCTAAGCTAAAGTTACCAAAGAAAGAGGCTCTACTAAGCCTACTCCCGCGAGGCGCATTTTTTACATTCTTGCGTACCGTCATATTTCGGCAATATCATATTATGGAGTCTCTTGAGATCTGATTACCATAGATCTAGGAAAGTTTTCCTGCTTAGATACCCAATGTCCCTATATGTTCTTTGGTCCCTATGAAATGAACCCTATAGGTGTGCCAGTTATTTAGAAGCCTTAAAAATACATACCAAGATTATCTAGTATCCAAAGGGATAAAATTTGTGATATATTTTGATTTATTATAGAGACTGGCGCTAGCATAATTAATGATTAAACGAACTTACCTGTACGTGAAGTTCTATCATAATTATACGAGTAGTTTTGTCCGAAGAGATTAGCATTAGTAAACATGTAGTACCCCGTCAGGATTCGCCAATACACACTGTTTGAGAGAAAAAAATTAAAAGAAAAAACTTGTCTTTGGTCTCTCAATACTTGATACCGCTTCAGTCAATCAATACACCTGTCTGTCATTTAGTTCAGAGTACATATTATATAGAAACAATTTCAAGACCTTCATTTGGGTTAATAGGGAGGGAGGGATGCTAATCTCTTCGGACAAAACTACTCGTATAATTATGATAGAACTTCACGTACAGGTAAGTTCGTTTAATCATTAATTATACTCGTGTTTTGTCCTCAAGATTAGCATTAGTAAACATGTAGACTTTTAGAGATTGTCTTGAAATTGTTGATAAACTTACTGCATAAGTAGGTAAGTTTATAAAAAATATACGTTGTAAAAAACTATAAATACATTTTATATGTCAAATTTGAATTCAGGTAACTTCTCAGATAACAAAACATATTAACCAAAATGCTAATTCAAAGTTAATGTCCATAAGAGAAAATAAGAAACCAGTTAACTTCTGTAGTACAACAGTAGTACCTATATATTAGTAGTTTTAGTTTATCATTGGTTTCACTTGTTTGCATGGTGGCAATCGAATTGATTTTCTGTAATTATTTTATTACTAGGAATGTTTATTTAAAATACCGCTCCAGAACAAACTAGTTCCAAATTTATGAGTTACCGACGTATTAGTATTAGTCGTTTATCTGATATTGTGGACTTAGAAAATGGCCACTTTAATGATACAGAAAAGGTTATTTACCCTTTTTCTAAATAAATGAGAGTTAGCGGGCGATATCACGATATAAAAGTCCAAAAAGGTGGAAGTACTACTTTAGAAATTGAAGCCTCGGAGCGAAAAAAATACTTACACGTATGGCGCCTGAAGAAGGAAACAATGATAGAAAGTATTGAATCTCATATAAAAGGAATACTTGGAGAGGAAACTTCAATTAAAATTGAAAAAATTATACCTAAAACTGATAGAGATTATGGCTCTTTTATAATTGGAGTACCGGAGAGCATGTATGATAAGATAAATGATCCACAAATCTGGCCTTTAAAAGCTGAGTTCTGTGAATGGGTGTGGTTTCGTAGACAAACCAACAATCAGTACAAAACAGGCCCAAAGTTTACAAATTTATTACCAGAACGTAAGGGGCTTACGAACGAAACTAGATAAGTTCCACACTAACATTCAATCGTCAGAGGCAGATTTCTTTGCGGTAACAGAATCAGGGTGCAATGGATCTATTGAAGACGCTGAATTAGTGCCACAAGGATACAACATTATTCGCTGCGATAGGACGGACGGACGAAAGCAGGGCGGTGTGTTTTTCGTGGCCACACCGAAGTACGAGATAAGGCGACTTTCAATACCGGATAATGTAAACATTGAATCGAGTGCATTTGAAATGATTTGCGTTTCAATTTATTTGCGGTCAAAATTTATTTTCGTGATTTGTGTTGTATATATACCACCTTATTCTAGTGAAGATAACTATATGTTATTATTTAGGAGTATAGAGAAATTATCTGTTAAGCATGGTAGCATGATAGTTATTGGAGATTTTAATTTATTTTCATGTTCTACTAATATTAGAAATGACTTTGAAAGCGTTATAAGTTTCTGCGGATTCACTCAGTGTAACGAGGTTCCAAATTGTAATAACAGGCAGCTGGACCTGGTACTGGTTTCTCCGGGAGTTAGGGAGAGTGTGCGTGTGGCGGCCACCGACAGCGCTCTGGTACAGGTGGACGCATATCATCCGCCACTGGTGATTGATCTGCCAATGCGCGCCTTGCCCGGGTCTCGCGGCCCCACTGCCGTTACCGCGTACCTTGCGTCGCATACAGACGACACGTATGCGACCGAATTTAATAAATTGCAACAGAGTTGGAATTTTTATAAGGCGGATTTTAATAAATTATATTTTTCTTTAGCATCGACTGACTGGAGTCCATTGTATGAGCTTTTAGATTTAGAGGCGTCGTTAAATTATTTTTATAAAATTATCAATAAAATATTTGATGACTGTGTTCCCAAAAAGAGGCGAAAGCTTGTATACTCTAGATACAATTATCCAGAGTGGTACACAGCGGAAATTATTCGCGACATAAAAATTAAGGCTCAGTTACACAAGCGTTATAAAGAGAGTGGTACTAGTTCTGATTATGAGTTTTTTGCACAATATAGGACTAGAGTGAAAAATATGATAAAGTTGGCTCAAAATCAATATCGGAACCGAGTCCAGAATCACTTGCTGGAGGATCCCAAATCGTTTTGGAAATATATAAAATCAAAAAAGGGGGTGTGCAATTATAAGCAAATAAAAACAAATGATAGGGTTCTCACAGCGAAAGAAAGTGCTATAGAATTTGCCAGGTATTTTCATTCCGTTTATCATGTGGATCAGCCGAAATTGGACGTTTCAGAGGCGATTGGTAAAGCAGGTGGAGAAAACTGTGCAGCAAGAATTCACCTGGAGAAAATGCATTTATCAGATGTGTTAAAAGCTTTGTCAAAACTTAAGCCAAAACGATCCGCAGGTCCAGATGGTATCCCGGCTTACATATTTAGGGACTGTCGTATGGTGTTGGCTGAACCGCTACTTCATATATTTAACATCTCCCTGAAAAAATCATTTTTCCCAGAGCGGTGGAAAATTACACGAGTCATTCCGGTGCCCAAGGGAAATTCCACGGAGAACGTAGAGGGATACCGACCAGTGGCGGTTTTGTCAACACCGGCGAAGGTGTTTGAATCGGCAATACAACAGAGTATTTTATCCCAAGTCAGCTCGCAGTTGACAGATGCACAGCACGGATTCAGACCAAATCGGAGTACTTCCAGTAACTTAATGAATTTGACGTCCTATCTATTACCAGCGATAGATGCAGCTGGGCAGGTTGATGCCGCCTACTTTGATTTTAAGAAAGCTTTCGACCTTGTCGACAATGACATCTTGCTAACGAAGCTGGCGGCAGTCGGCTGCACCCCTAAGCTGCTTAATCTCTTGGCAAGCTATATGAAGGGTAGGCAACAGTATGTAGAATACGACGGGCAAAAATCAGAAACTTACTTCACAAGATCAGGGGTAAGTCAAGGAAGTAATCTGGGGCCCTCGCAGTTCATCATTATGATAAATGACCTTCCCAAGGTGGTAAAGGATGCAGAATGTCTTTTGTTCGCTGACGACCTTAAATTGTTTCTGAATGTTAAAGACGCGTCTGACTGCGAGCGACTGCAGAGCGACATTGATAGAGTGGTAGCATGGAGTAGAAAAAACAAACTACAGTTTAACACCTCAAAATGCCTCATGATCTCCTTCTCAAAGGCACGGGCTCCACTCCATCACGACTACAGCGTAGATGCGGAATCTCTGAAAAGAGTCACAGAAGTTCGAGATTTGGGAGTCAGGCTAACAGCAGATGTTTCTTTTAGTGGTCACATAGAAAACGTTTGCAAAAAAGCCTTTAGGAATTTAGGCTTTATTCTTCGTAGGGCTCAAGGGTTTACAAATATCAAAGCAATTACGACACTTTATAACGCTTTGGTAAGAAGCCAATTAGAAAACAATGCAGTCATATGGGCTCCACATGAAATTAAATATAATCTCATGCTGGAGCGCATTCAAAATAAATTTTTACGATATATATATTTAAGACAGTACGGAGTATACCCATTTTACCCCTTTATGTACCCCACTTTATTTGTCCTGGGTATGGTCGGGTATTATGAGCTAAGAGTGAGAAGGGAGCTTGCCCTGGCATCCTATTTATTTAAAGTAATAAACGGCAAGATTCATAATCCGGAGTTGCTTAAAAGTGTTAGTCTGTGTGTGCCGGACGGTTACGCGGGGCGGAGGAGGCGGCCGAGGCTGCTGGCCGTGCCGCGCGCGCGCACCAACCTGCTGGCCCGGGCGCCGCTGACGAGGGCACTACGCACACTTAACCTGGTCGCGGAGAGACTTGACTTATTCTCATGTACACTGAGTGAATTCACAAGAGTTACAAGCTGTATCCTGTGTTATGCAACTCTGTCGTAATAGGCTAGAACCTGTAAAGATAGAGTTAAGTGGAAATAAATAAATAAATAAAAAAAATAAAAAATAAATAAATATATGTATATATATATTCCTGAAATAAATTCAGCAATTTTCAAATACCGGGCATTGCATCTGTACCTCAATAATCAATACACAAAACATTGTTGAGCAGAGTGAAAATATTCTTACATGTTTCAGTCTGTTTTCAAAAAAGGTACTAACATACGTTTATAGTATGCAGACCATTACACAGGTATAATAATATTATTATTATTATTATTTTTTTTTTTTTTTTGTTACAGATGAACAAAAATAATAATATTGCATGCTTTGAACTTAATGCTTCAAGTAATGCTTGTAAACAATTTTGAATGTCTAGAAATAAATAAATAATTGTTACTAAATATCTTAAAAACAAAAAGGAATACTTAATAAAAGTGATGAACCTTACATGGTGTCCTATTTAATATTTTAATTTGTAAGTAAAGGTATTAACCAAAACTGACTATGATCATAAAACTTAAAAGCAAAGTGCTTGTCCGAAAAAAGGGGCAATTTTCATAAACCTAGCTCGATCAAGCTTATCTAAAACTTTCTGTGACGTGCTCGATGAAAGACAAAGATAGATCAGGGTCTATCTGTATTTATTATCTTTGTAAGTAAGACAGTACTCTGTGCTGTATTCAATAAATCCAAGTCAATATAAGAGCAAAAAAAAAAAAAGAAAACTTTACCTGCTTTGCTGTTAGCATTCATCATATTCCTTGATTACATTATGTTAGTTTTATAATTTACACAAGTAGCTACTGCTGTGCAGGTGGTGTGGGCTATCATCACAATGGCTGGCAGACAGAGGAGTTTTACCTCCTAATCGGCGTCCGTACAGCACTCCTGAAACTAGGCTTACCTTAGCCAAGGATATCTTAAACTTTGCAGGCTGAAAGTATGATAAAACATTAAACAAATCTTACTTAAAGTATATATTATTAAAATAACTTTATTAGTCGTTACCATTCTCTGAAAAAGATTTTTAGATTGATCTAAGGGAAGACCATTATGCGGGTGAAACCATAAAAAAAAAACTTCTCTTTTTTTTTTTTTTTACATATATACTTTAATATTACTTTATATAAATATTATATAATATTTATTTAAATTTAAAAGAAAAAAGAGAGGTTAAAAGAGGTTCCTTCCCTAGGGAACCCTAAGAAAAAAGGTAAACCAAAGTTAAAACCATTAAAGGTATTGTCTCGATTGATAATGGGATTGCAAATCAAAATCAAAATCAGATTGCAAATTACAGCAACAACCTCCACTCAGGAAAAGTAAATACTTTTAAGCCAGTTGCCGTTCATATTATTATCATGGTGGTTTTTTTTTTTTTTTTTTTACACAGTTTAACTATAAATGTATAGGATTAGTTTAGTCATACTAAAAAGGAAACTTTTTTTTTTTTATATGATAATGTCATTTTTGTATCATTGTGTATAAATGATTGCATTAGTTAGTGGTGTTCTCGAGTTAAATATATATATTATTCTATGACAAAAAAATAAAACTGATGAAATTTTTAAGTAGGTGTACTTAATTAAGGTGCTAGTTGAAATCATCTTTGTTCCACCCACAATTCTTATACTAGGGGATATTACCCAATCGTTTAGAGTATTTAAATTTAGTAGTAATTGTGTTACCAAAAATTAGTAGGTATTGTGTTACCTTTTATTGTGTTACTGTTACTAGTCACCTTTTGGTTTAAGACTGATTTATCTCAAGGATAACAGTCTGGTCTGCATACAACGCTGGCGTTATCCATGAAGCTTTCAGTAATTTTCACATTTTCTAACAAAAATAATAAGTTAGGTAAGTAAAATCTATTTGATATAATAAAACTGGGGACTTTATCCCCCAATGTAACTCTGTTCCTGAAAGAAAGTATTTTAATTTACCTATAAAAAAGACGTTGTTCGTTTGATATACCTACTTAATAATATTGTGTTTGATTTATTTTATTTTTAGGTTTATTTTATTAACAATATTAATTCACATTTAACAGCAAGTACTTTAGTTATAAAAGTTCATTTACTAAGCAGTTTTCGCCAATAATTAATTAATAAATAAACAATTATGGCACCTATAATAAAATTTATTGAAATATTTACTTGTATGTTTTTACTATTTTGTACTGTAAACATGGGCTGTATTTAAACTAATTTAAAATCATTGAAAGTATCTTATCAGAAAAATATTAAAATAAAAACATAAGAAACTTCTCTAAGTTGCATGTTTGCAAAATAAATTATAAAAGACATTCTTTTATTTTTTATTATAGTTATTTATACTTTTTCGTATTAACATAGAGGCACTACACAAATTTGGAGCAAGTACTTAATTATTTTTGCTTTGACAAATTTGTATTTATAATTATTAATTATAACTGGAGTATAGGGTAAGGCCACTCAAAAAAAAAAATTTCATACTTATAGTAAATGAAGAAACATGTAAATTTGTGCCTATTAAGGCAAAAACTTATTGAAACTTGTTTTACCTATTACATTTTATGTAAGTAACGGAAATTGTCATCCATTAGACATAAGTTTTGTGCACAATAAATCTTTTCTTATGAAAACAAAGAAATCATTTACATTTTTCCAAAAATTAACATATTTTCCTGGGTTGTATGTTGTAATATAATAAAAAATCACTGTTTTCCAAAACAAAACAGTAGTCATTAAAATGTATCATGATTATTTACATTACAACAACCACTTTGAAAAAACATGTCCTCGTTCATTTGTCATGACAACTCCTCTCTCGGAGGCTGGTTTCACCTATTTACTGGATAACTCTAACTGGATGGACCATTTGTTCATTTGTCACTGAGCTAATGCAAAGCTCATTACCTATTCAAAAATAGTAAATTAAATAAAACAACAAAAAAGTATTTTGGTTCGCTTAGGACTTCATTTAAGATAGTCAAACAAGTGGCTGCTATATGTTTAAAATAAAAATTCTTTTTATTTCCTTTTGGCAATTACATCCAGTCATCAAAAAACATTTTTATACCAAAAACAATTTTTACCTTGTAAGTACAGAATCAGTCACAATGACAAAATATTGATAGACTGATTGCGTATTTGTTATCCATTTAAAGTATGTTCACAAAAATTTTAACATAGTTGGTTTATCACAATTGATTTAACCTCAGAACTATAGTTGAAAAAAAAAATAATACTATGCCCGAGGAACCTTGTATAAATCATCAACCTAAATTACAGATTTTCATATGCTGAAAAAACTAACAGTAGGTAGGTATATTTATTTGTGAGGTATTTGACATGAGTATGTTGTCTAATGTAAGATCCTCCAAAACATTTTCAGCAAATTTGCTAAAAGAGTATTTATACTCTTTATTATTGAAAGGCTGGGTACAGCCTGCGTCCAATCACAGATTGCATCAGGGCTGGCTGGAGGTTCTGGATCAAAAAGTCTGCATCAGGCATATCAAAAAGCAAAGCTTTGACTTGAGACACTTATATAGAAGTTCACAGAGATGGCTGCATGCCTTAAGAACTCTTGAGAAGCTAGGTCCGGAGTTCATAAACATGACAAAGCTTTTAACTAAATGTCTTGTGGCCCTTCAAATGCAAGAAATGAAACAGTAATCATTACTATTTCTCTACTGCTTTTAACAGAGTCACCGGTTTGTAAGTGAAGTCAACGCCCATATAGAGATGCTCTGTCACTTGTCACTGTATCCAAGCATCCACATAACGGTGCAATCTTCACCTTTTGTTGGCTTCCGTAAACAGTATGTAAGTGAACACTAGAATCTGTGGAATCCACTCAACCATTGGTTTATAAACCAGGCATAAACAAAAAAGGCAGCCATCAAACAGCCAGACAAAAAAGAAATAAAATCGTCAAATTTTCTCTAAGTACCTAGTACTTACCTTCCTCCACCCACTTTGTATTCGTAGTGTTTATGTTTTTTAATCGGCAACTGAATTGAAAGTTTCCCAGAAGAAATCTAATAAAGTAGGTAGGTAGGTAGGTAAGTATCCTTATTTTACTGGAACAAAGGACCGTAGGCGACGTCTTGGCGACGTTATTGCCGGCCCGTGCTGCTTGTTGGAGCGGAGCTTGTGCGCTGCGCCAGCGCTCCAAATGTTCACACTTTATCACAACACTTCGCATCTTTACGACGACTAGTTTTTCAATACTCATAATCACTAAATAATGTGCAAAAAATACTTATTTACAATTTATTTAGAAAAAATTGTTGTGCAATTGGCGAGCACTGAAACGAGAATGACAGACAGGTGTATTGATTGACTGAAGCGGTATCAAGTATTGAGAGACCAAAGACAAGTTTTTTCTTTTAATTTTTTTCTCTCAAACAGTGTGTATTGGCGAATCCTGACGGGGTACTACATGTTTACTAATGCTAATCTTGAGGACAAAACACGAGTATAATATGTGTTTAAGGTAGGTAGTTGTTCTATTTGTCTATTTTTACCACTATGCACATTTTCTAACTATTGTTAAAATTGTGACTTCGAAATTCGAATCGAGACAAAATAATCCAGTTAATAGAACTACCACGTCACTTCTATAATCACAGAGTCTATGACAGTAACCCTATACAGCCGCGCGGGGCCATCGCGACCCGAAGTGTTAGGAAATTTAAAATTTTATCACACGTCGCGAGCACGGTTAAGTGAGCCCCGGAACTAGGCAATTTGCGTTTACGACTTGACGCAAATGTTGAGTAGTCGTGTTGTCGACAGATAAGGTAATAGAAGAGAGATAAGTTAAGAAGTCTCCTCTTATTCTTCTTCTTAGCCTAGAAGACTTAGTAGAATTAGATCCAAAAATTAAAAATAAATAATAAATAAATAATAACACATCACACTCAGAGCCCCTAACTAGGAAGAACCTGTATCTAGGATGCCCGAAACACACACAGAGACGAACATCACACCCAGACCGGAAACAAACATCGATATTCATCATATCAATATTCACCCCGCCCGGGAATCGAACCCGGGTGCACACGCTTACTCAGTCCACATCACTGCCAACTGAGCTACGGAGCAGTCAACACCTCGTACAATATCCTAAACCTCATCTTAAGGTCTATGGTAAATTTATTAAGTTGCTGTAAAGTACCCTCTACCTTTATAAATACCAATATAAAAACAATATCTGCAGGGTAGTTAATCAGATGAACTCTCCATCAACTCAAGAATTTCTCATTTTGGCTCATTATGAGCTTTGTCTAAAAATAGGTTTTACCAAATACCTACATTATTTTTTTTAATCGAAATTCTGTAGATACCCAGCAGTGGGTCACATTTTCCTAGCTCAGTTGGCAGTGATGTAGACTGAGAGGCGTGTGCAGCTGGGTTCGATTCCCGGGCGGGGCGAACATTGTTATGATGAATATCGATGTTTGTTTCCGGTCTGGGTTAATGTTTGTCTCTGTATTATGTTTCGGGCACCTCAGATACAGGTTCTTCCTAGTTAGGGGCTCTAAGAGTGATGCGTTATTATTATTATTATTATAGATCGCTCCAATTTTAATCCACCAGTATCTCCTTAATCCAGATACAGTCGGATAGATTCGAATTTAGTATTTTCTCTAAGACCATTCAACAAAAACATCAAACATATTTTGAATCCTATTCAATCTCATTTGATGTGAGACGACCCAAATTTATTCACATTTTGTGTCACACTGATATCCTTTGTCACATGCCAATACATCGTTACCTGTAGACACGAAGGCTCACCTAACAGGTTCTATATATATGTTACGGTTAAAGTTCGTTTTGTATATTTTTTCAAATATCTAGTACAGGACCAAGTTTTTTTTTTATTTCCAGGGATTTTTTTTACCTCCTAAGACAGATGACCTACCGATTTTGTGTCTTAGGACATAGCTCTAGATTTTTGGCTTTTTTGTCCTTAGACACATAATCAGGAAGTCTGTCTTCAAAAAACGTTGTATTACTATATGGGAGATGGTTTTTTACATACGCGAATTCATTAAAACTTTATTTAAAATTAATACTTTCGCCATAATAAATAAAAAACCCCGAAAATTTGAATTTCGCGCCATACCGAGAGTTACCACCTTAAGTGCGAGATTTGTAAGAGCGGGAAATATAAGTAACAGACGACCTCAAGCAGGAGACGTCCTGGGTGTTGTCAGAGAGTCGGAATAACTTTATTGCAATCTCTCCAAATTAATACATTTATTGCAAAAGTCGGCCTTATCGCTTAGAGTGATTTCTTTCAGGCCACACATTATAAAAAATATCTTTATCCCAGCATTGAGACGGTAATGGCTAAAATATTAATAAAAGAAAAAAAAAGACATTTTGTTTTTTTTACTTCAACGAAAACGCACACAAGTTACAGAAATCAAAACACAAAAGCTAAAAACTAAAATTTACACAAAACACGCAACACCAAAAACAAAAAAAAAAAAACATTGTAAATAATAGTAGATCTCTTATTCAGTTTTCATTGCGATTTCAGGGCTAGGCACTTAGAAGTTTACCAGGTCGATCAAAATTTGACTGTAACATAAGAATTTGCTCTGGATATAAGGTTTTTGAGGGACATCTTTCCATTTTGGTGTCGATTACGTCTCCCTCGATAGGTGGGATGTCAATTTTATTCCCTGAATGGAATACTATTTGTGTTTCATGAAAAAAAAAAATTTTACTTACTCGTAGTATTAGTGTCATATCGTATTTTATTATATTTCAATTGGCTAGGATGTTTTTGGAGGATACAGGTAAGGGTGAGGGTCTTTATATCTTCATCAATCAATATCATCATCATCATCATTTCAGCCGTAAGACGTCCACTGCTGGACATAGGCCTCCCTCAAGGCTCTCATGCTGACTATTCATGAGGGGGGGGGTTGCCATACTCGCCACGCTTGGCAGGCGGGTTGGCGAGCGCAGTATGGTGTTGTTTAAAAACCAGAAGACGCTGCTGCCCGTCTTCTGGTGCTGTCCCTCAGCCGGGTCCTACGGCTCCCACGGGAGGAGAGGGGAGGGCGACATTCTAACGCCGGCGCCCGCGGCATCAATCAATATACATAGTATAAAATAAAGTCGCTTCCCGCGTCTGTCCCTATGTATGCTTAAATCTTTAAAACTACGAAACGGATTTTAATGCGGTTTTTTTTTAATAGATAGAGTGATTTAAGAGGAAGGTTTATAAGTATAAAACATGCACAAAATACTAATAGGTTAGGCGGTACGAAGTTCGCAGGGCCGACTTGTATACTTTAGAACAAAATATGGTACGGAGGGTTGGTATTGTGGATGTAAAAAAGCAGCATAGCCTAATAGCAATAAAAAAAAATTGCAATATAACTGCATTTCACTCTCTCGTTGAAAGTTAAAGCAAGTACTTGTAATTCTCTTATTGTTTTTTTAATAAAGAAAATCAAAAGCCACTCAAAATATCAAAACCTAAACAACAAGTTAAAAAGTTCAAACACCTTTCAACTCGATTAAAAAGTAAGTAAATCCACTTTCCTTCCACTCGTGAACTCGTAACTTCACTTTAAAAAAGGAACAAAAAAACATTTGAAACCCGCAAGAAGCGACACATTTCGCGGGCGACGACAGACGTCGCTACGGAAGGCTTTACTACTTCCGGTGACAAGATGGCCGCGCTTTCAGCCACACCGGAAACTGGCGAGCGACAGTAGCAAACCACTCGAAAATTCTACACATAATTTACTCAAATACGACCCTTATATTGTATTTGATAGAGTTAAAAATCAAATGTGTAGAGTTTAATATAAAGTTGATTTTCCACTGTGTCTCGTCGTTTGGTGCCCTATATTTCCCGCCAAGCTAGATCGGTTATTCCAACGTTCGTTCGGTATGATGTAAAGTTTTCCGCTGTCAGTGATATCGTTTAATGGATGTCGAGCCTTTGTGAAGATTGGTAGCGCGATGGAAATGAACTTTCGGACGCTATTTGAATTATTTTGATGGAGTTTTTAAAGTATGATTAAGGAGTTTTTGGACAAGTACTTTATAAATTGTGGCCGTTTTATACAGTAAAATACGGTACTTGAACCAAATATTTATTGTTTCCACAAATTAAAAATAGAATAGAAACACTTTGCATATGTCGTAGTAAGACTTGATAATTAGGGTTTTTGCAAAAAAAAATTGGAGATTTTGCGAAAACCCGGATAATTTGATATAAGCATTACTTTTTTTTCAATCATCCTGACATAAAGCAGTTTTTTTTTGCAACAAACCTAGTATAATTGAAAACTTTGAAACCTTCCTTAACTCTGATTGGCTAGATTATTGCTCGCTGGTGGCGAAAAAAAAAGTAACAAAAAAAGTAATGCTTATATCAAATTATCCGGGTTTTCGCAAAATCCCTAGTTATTTGAAAAAAAAAACTAATAATTATCAAATCTTACTACGACACATATAAAGTAAGACACAAAAGTTCATTATTAAATTAAGGGTGCAAACAATTTGAATTAGCATGCAATGGGCGGACCTATCGCGATTTCTTCCAGGCTTCTTTAATTACAGAAAACCTAAACTATACCTACCTTATACTACAGTTAAAGATGTTAGTCGGTTAGCATTGTGTACCTGATCAGCGATTTATTTTTATTTTATTTGATTTAGTAGCTAAATGAAAGAATACTAAGTACTTAGTTTATTGCCAAAAACTCCAGAAAAGTATTTAAAAATTAGTAAAAGTAAGTGTATTCCGTAACTGCAAAGCCATCTAGATTCGGAAACAACTTGTCCTGGTATTTAGGTAGGTAACTTATTTGTAGAATTTTTGTAACATAATTATTATATTTCCGTAAGTTTTGTTAATATTTTCATAAAAAAATTTATAATGTCGAGTGATTTCTATTTCCGGTTTTGGTCTAAAACTTTGGATAAATTGGAAAAAATTGTTCGTTTAGATGTGAACTATCAGGCAAGTTACTTTTATCTTTAGCAAAAACTCTCTAGGCACCAGAATAGTTCAATACTAGGCACCAAGTGTTAAATAAATAAGTAGTATTATTACAAAGAAGTAGTCTGAGGGCCTATTACGGCCGCTTTTGCAATATTGCTTTTCGTCCTCTAGAGTGTCAAAGTCAATACAAAAAAAACTCACAAAGGACGCAAAGCAATATTGAAAAACGGGCGTAATAGCCCCTCAGGTCAGATGATCCAGTGATGGTTGCGTGAGAACACGGTCAGTGTGGCGATCTGTGGGGAGGCCTATATCCACGCCCTGCAGTACCGGGCCGAAGAATAAGACTGAGGTATCCCCTGCCTGTCGTAAGAGGCGACTAAGAGGGGACCCCGGGGTCGTTGGGTGCACGAGGCGGGGGCCTCGTGTAGTCATATAACGGCCCCGAGAAGGACGGCGGAACGCGGTGTCCCGATTCCGCCGTCGAGCGTAGGAAGAGCCATCCGTGCTCAGGGGGGACTACCACCACTTGTCCCCCCGTGAAGAGGCTAAACAGCCAATGCTGGAGGGGGTCGCGGAGTTGAACACAACGATCGAAAGATCACCCGTGACCCCCTTTCCAACAGCCGAGATGGACACCGGCGGGGTTTTAGTGCGACTCCCCCCGGGGTCGCAGGGTACTCGTTAGGAGTTTCCTTGCCTAAAAAAAAAAAGCCCTACATCCAATAGTGTCCGTCGTTCGACTGAGATGATAATGATGATGATAAAAATATGATTTTCCTCTAGACAGCCAAATACCACGACGAAAAGCGATGCGAGGCTGCACAGCGCCTAATAGGGGTGCTTGCTGAATACCGGAGTGTTACCAAAGATCTTATAGAATATGAGAGAACGAATCTACAGATTCAGAAGATTGGTTATATTGGTGACCTGGTAGAGGCTGTTGTTTCAAGGTTAGTAACAAGCCATGGGTGTCGTAAATGTCTACTAAGGCTGATATTCGCACAGTCGAGTCGGAGTAGGTAGCCCCTCCACAGTGTAAAAGTGTACAGGCCGCGTCACGTAAAAAGAGCGCTAGGGATTATTAAAATTAGCTTGACAGCCAGCACTCTTTTTAAAGGCCGCTCCACGCAAAAAGAGCGCTGTCTGTCAAGCGAATTTCACATTTCCGAGCATTGTTTCCAGGGCTCTTTTTACGTGACGCGACCTTTACAGGTCTTAAGTAACTTTAAATTGTTGATATCAAGTCGAGTTTCAACTACAAGACAGTGAAGCATACGCTCGGCGAAATATCAGACGGCTCGAGCTAGTTTAATCTGAACTCGAAAATTACTTGGCCGAGTTTAAAGTTGAGGGTGTAGACTCTAAACACTGAATGTCAGCCTAAGAGAACACCTGAAGAACACACAATGTAGGTTAGGTATACCAAAACAGAAATATCAGCTATTCTGCACTACACAGATGTCCTGTACGCCTCGGATATAAATCAGCCGGCCACCGGCAGAGCTCGTAAATCTAATATACTGCTTATTCAGGGCCTATATTTTATGGCAAAAGTGATTTTTACCTTGACGGCATAGCATTATTTAGTCAAAATCTGAATGTTTTAATAGTTTTATGATTTATTTCTTGCTCAAACATTCACTTGTATCCCATCACGTTAAGGGTATGAGACTTTCAAAATCGTATCTTTACTTTTTTTTTTTTTTTTTTATTTAACCAAATCAACTTAATTCTATTACAAAAACAATGCTGCTGCAGAAACTATATTGTTTAAGTGCAGCAGCGAGCAGTCTACTAATTTAAATAGAAATTTGATAGTTATTTAGCGATATTGTAGCTATAAGCTAAAGATTGTGAATTTCCTTGCTTAGTATTGCATCACCAGTCCACTACCTTTTCAATATTTATAACAATTTCAGAATAACAGAACTAAATAATCAAATTCGTAAGCTCGAATCTTCAAACACACAGTTTTTCGGGCAAGGTCTTAAAACACACAGAATAACAACCAATGATATCGAGCTGAATGAAGTACCGAATATTTTGGAGAGACCAGAATTTGTTGAGAGGATGATCGAAGAAGCTTTTGAGTATGCTCAAATAAAACAGGAAGAAAAGGAGAAATTAGGTAAGTTACATAAAGTTCTAAACCACGAGATTCGGAGCTAGTTTCTAAAACATGCTAAGGTACAAAACCTCCAACCTACACCTACATAGATTCAGCATACTAAAATGTTTGCCCTGGTTGGAAATCGTAATAGATAGAGCCATCGCTACCCATAGTACACTGCCGTCTTATCTAAATAATTAATATTGCTTAACATCATAATAAAAAATGTAGGTAACTATATTAGCTTACTATTATTGTAGTAAGTGACAGACATAAAAAAAATGGTTGTGGATAATTCATTTTATCCTTGTCTTTTAAATAATGCAGCTAAACAAGAAGAAGAAGGTGAAACTGAAACTCCAAAAAAAGAAGAAGACAAATGGTGGGAGACAGACGCAGCAGATCTTGAAAATAATCTCCAAGAGAAGTTCCGCAATGTCTACGATGTTGATGAAAAAGTTGACGAGGAAACATTGAAGCGGAGGGAATTAGTAACATTAATACAAGCTCATGAAAAAACAAGGTATGTAGGTATACAAAACAAGAAACAAAGCGTCCCTGTTTTTTGAAATTAGTTGAATCACAGAAAACCTTAAAGGAAGTACTAAAGTAGTTAAATAAAAAGTTATCACTGAAGCTTGTTTAACTATCTCCAACCTTCATCAAGTTACCCATAAAGTAACTTTTATTAAAAAAAAACTTATTTTAGACAAATAACACAATGGTGCACACAACGTAAAGAAAGAAGAATTTTATGGACAAAAGAACTAAAAGGCGAAAAGACGCCTGAAGCAAAACATGAAATCAAGGAAAAAAGTTCGCAACTAATCCAAAAAGTTCTTAGGTAAGAGAAGTATCTCCAGTTTTTAGGTTTAAAGATATCAGAAATTATTAAAATACGTTTAATAATTCTAACAAACAGGGCATTCTTTGAACTGAAACGCAAGAAACTATCAGATTTAAAACGAGATCAACTACTTGGGCTCAATTACTTTGAGCCACTGAAAACAGAAGCCAGGACAAACAATGATAAGGTAATAAGTAGGTACCCTTATAACGTAAAGATTTACCTTATATGATTTGACAAATATAAACACCTAATAAAAATTTAAAAGTATATTTTAATTTCAGATCGCTATCATGCGATCGAGTATGCGCAAAAAATATTTGGAGGAATGGAAAACATTACTTGAAGATATGAAAAACAAATACTTGAACAAGAAAGCTGCCGAAATTGCTGAAGATTTCAGGGATGGTATAAGAGAATGGTTTCTTGTATGGTGAGTAAAAATTACAAAAGTTAGGTACCTAGACCTAGGTATTGTCTATTACTATAATATCTACTATAGGTACGTAGTCATCATAAAAGAAAATCAAATCACTTGTGCAGGTATAACCAAGTTAAAAAATTCTACGACATCCCAAACGAAAAAAATGGTGGATCAGTTTCGATTGTAAAGGAAGAAGTGCCATCACCACTTGAATGGTGGGAGCAATATCAGGCTTACTTACAAAAGATGAAATCGAATAAGAACAAATCAACTATGCAGGTAAATTATATTGTACGCGGTATCCTGTTGATAGACGGCGGCGTCCGAAGCACTAACTAAAATTATTCCAATACTAAAATTATAGATGTAGTGTAGGTAAAGACTAAAATTATAGATGTAGGAGGAAGACTGGACCCGGCCACTTAGTCGTACGAATACAGCCGAAAAGTTGGGCCAGAATAACCACAGAATGGGTACTAAAAGACGTGAAGAGACGCCATAGTCATAAGAAACAGAGGTCGAGCGACGATCTGGCTAAAAGCTCAAAATAAGAAATGGTGGCAGACCGCGCAAGAGCGTGAGGAATGGAAAAAAAGAGGGAGGGTTTGTCCAACATTGGGACAACACAAGTCTTTTAACACTAATGATAACGATATTTTAAATTTGTTAACATGTAATTATTGTTGGTTTTTTTTTCTATTTATAGCAAAAATGGGAACAAAAGCAATCTAGGAAAAATACAAAGGGTGATAAAGATGGAGAGCAACTAAGAAAGAAAATGGAAGAAGCTTTGCAAAAGAAAATAATGAAGAATCCAAAAATGCATCCTGGATTTCAATATCCGAAATCTGAACGAACAGAACAGATTTTGAATGTAGGTAAAACTAAAAAACACTAAGAATCAATATCATATTTTGTTTAAATCTTAGTTATACCAAAGACATTTTTCGTTTGCATTGATGATCTTCGTTAAAATTCGAAAATGATATATAATACTACGTGTAGCAATGTTCCAAAAGCAATCATTTGGAAGAAAAACCAAAAATGTTGAATTTCGCACCTAAAAAACAACGATAAAATTCAAAGAAAATTTAAAGGATTCAACTTACCGAGTTATTCCTTCCAGGAAATTCAAAAATATAGAAATTTCTGGAATCAATATGATAAAACCAATGCTACAGATGTAAAAGAAAAATATGTTACGTCTTTAATACATGAAGACGCTTGGTTTGAAGTAAATATGGAAGTAAGACAACAAGTTGATACTGATATGAGGTAAGAAATGATAATTATAACTTCATATAAAAATGTTAGTAGATAAGTAAGTAATTCATGTTTAAGTTTATATTTTAAAAAGGAAAGAACTTAAAATATTAAAGAAAGCTTTGAAGCGGGATTACAAAAGTATTGGAGAGAAAATTCCTGACATGAAAATAAAAAGGAAAAAAATAAAGAAAAAGAAAATTCGTGCTAAACCGAGTGAGCATGTTTTGGAGAAAATGAAGGTTGGTAGGAAGAAACATAGAAAACAATGGGATCCAAATATTAAGAGATTGAACCTTAAAGATAGAACACAAATATTTACAGGAACTGGCTGTGAAGGGAATATTGCAGTTTGCCCCTAGAACAAATCTAACAGACTTCATTGGTGACCCCAATTTTGCTGGAGACGACAATCGGTGCATGTACAAGTTAGTAAATATTTTCTAATTAATTCAAAATTATATATTTCTTTTTTTGAGAAAGCTGTATGTATGTGTGTTCAATGCCCTTTATAAATCAAGAACGAATAGGACGCAATCGATTTACTTACTCAATAGAGCGAATGACGGTAGATTCGCTCTAGCTCAGGGCGCAAACATAGGCCCACTTTTAAGAATATTGAAATAACTTACTAGCTACCTAATAATTAGTACATATTATCATCTAACATCAAACTGAACTTCAATGTTATAAATTAATAAAACCCTCAGACCCGCCATGGCATACGCTGGAGAGACCAGAAACCTCTGGTGGGAAAAGTGCCGTGACGTCATACATGGTAGTCAGATTGTACTGCTGGTAGGCCCTGAAGGCTGTGGAAAGTCCACGCTTATCCATGCTATGTCTTCAGCTAATAGTAAGTTGGTCTGCTTCTGATTTTATAAAATTGTTATACTCTCGCTGGCAACCGTGGTTACCGTGGACGTGGGTCGGTAAAGTTATTTACTAAGTAAGTAGAAGCTGCAGGGTGCCTGAAAATAGATAGAAAAGCCAAACATTCTTTAAATTTTTGGATCAGCATCATGTCGTCGTATGTGTTATGCTAAACAAAACTTTACGCTTAAGGCGGTAACTCACGGTATGGCGCGAAATTCAAATTTTTTCGTGTTTTTTATTTATTCTGCCGAAAGTATTTATTTTTAATAAAGTTAAAATGAATTCGCGTACGTAAAAACCTATTTCCCACATTGTGATATATCGTTTTTGAAAGACAGAGTTACCGATTTTGTGTATATTCAAGGTACTTGTTTTTTGGCCTTTTACCCCTTAGACACAAAATATGTAGGTCTGTCTTCAAAAAACGTTGTATTACAATATGGGAGATGGTTTTTTACATACGCGAATTCATTTAAACTTTATTAAAAATGTATACTTTCGCCAGAATAAATAAAAAACACGAAAAAATTTGAATTTCGCGCCATAGCGAGAGTTACCACGGTGGTAACTCTCGCTATGGCGCGAAATAAAACCGCCTGTGCGTTCGTAGCCTAATTTTTGTTATGGTACAGTCACTTGCAATGTTTCTACAAAGTGATTGATAGATCTAAACTAAATAGCTTGCAAGAAGCTTGCAAGCAAATAACACACAACTGTCAAAAATATTCACCGCTGGCTGAAATGGGTACAGATCAGTACCAACATTTCCATTACCTTCCATCAAAACCTTTACTAATCTTTATCCATTAAACATACCTAAAGCTAAGTAGTTAATAAGTTCCTACCCAATGTCAATTTTAAACACCTGAGCAAATACAGCCTTCACTCGACGCTATGTTAACATAGATACTATTTTTTTCTGCAGATGCTTGCCTATTCATATTGGACCCGGCAACAGTGGCTGATGAATTCCTGTCTTCGGTTTACTTGGAAAATCTGTTGAAATGTGTGCTTTCCTGTGCAAAGGCTACCCAGCCCGCTGTCATTTATATTAGACATGTTCAGAAGTTGTTCTATAGAAAGGTTTTGTTCTTTGGCTTCTAATTTCAAAGAATACTAGTCGACCCGGCGAACTTCGTACCGCCTAACCTATTGCTATGTTGCTCATGTATTATACTTATAATATTACAAAAAACCGCATCAAAATCCGTTAGATAGTTTTAAAGATATAAGCATACATAGGGACAGACGCGGGAAGCTACTTTGTTTTATAATATGTATTGATGATGATTCTTTCTGTTTTTGTAGGCAATACCGTCTATTCTATACCTATTCGATCGAAAGTCGAAAGACAGGTCTAGTTGTGAGTTTATAAAACAAAAATTTTGCTCTACTTTTTATTGTTTCACATTCATCACTAGATAACATTTAATGATTAATGTTATTATTCTTTGATTGCATGTTTAAACAATCAGCAATCAATTTATTTTAAAATATAAGTAAGTAGTTTATTGTATAATAGGTGCCATCCGAAGAGAAAGATAAAAATTTGGATATGATCAAGAAATATCTGATACGATATCTTTTGAAAAGGATACACAAAACGGATAATGTTACTATCGTTGGTAAGAAAAAAACACAGCTAAACGTCTACTAAAGTCGACTATTGACGATAAAATTGCAACAAGCTATGACAGTAGTGGTTGCGGCTCAGGGTGTTGGCATACAATACCATACTACCACCCCATCCCTACCCCCAGCGTCCTTCATTAAAAAACTTGAAGATGCCACTGCAATCGCCAAACCTATCTAAAATGTTTGTCCTCGTGGCGATCCGAGGGATAGTTCATATCTCTGCTGAGATGACGATAATGATAAAAACAAAATTGTTTTAAAGTTTCTTAACATTTCAGGGACATGCGTTGATCCATGGCTAACGAAATCAAAGATAATGTTGAAGAAGTTTCCGAATGTGCTAATGCTGCCTAACACGAATTATTCTACTGTGGTTCAGATATTGAAGGATTGGGTTCTTCGGTTAGTTTATGAACCTTATTGAACAAAGCTTGTAACAACAAAGTGAACGCTATCTTTTTTTTTAATAAGTACAAGACCAAACAACAGTCCACAGAAGATCCGTCTTGGACCTTCTTGAAGATCTCCTTTCTCCCAAGTAGATTTTAAACTTATCAATACAAATAGTAGGTACAAAATAAAGTCGCTTCCCGCGTCTGTCCCAATGTAAGTATGCTTCAATCTTTAAAAATTTACAACGGATTTCGAAGCGGTCTTTTTAGTAAGTAGATAAGAGTGATTCAAGAGGAAGGTTTATGAGTAAAATACATGCACAAGATAGTAATAGGTTAGCCGGTACGAAGTTCGCCGGGTCGACTAGTTATCTAATAAAGTCCATCAGTATAAAGTTACAGTGTACCTACGCACTTCGAATCTCGACTCTACTCATCTTGCAGTTCACATGATTTTTTTGTCATAGGTATACTTATAATATAAATTTTAAATGTATAAAAACAGTAACCACACTCTACCACGAGAAATGGACATACACACTCTCGCCAGAATGCTACAAGGATACAAGATCAGTTTCCTGAAGAAGGCTCTACAGGATTTCATGACTGCTGAAATGATTATAAAGTGAGTAACATAGTAAGTGGTTTGGTCACTTAGAGTGGATGGATGACAGGAGATTGAGGAAAGAAATATACACAGCGGATGCGGAAGGCACGGTTGGAAGAGGTAGACCACGGAGAACGTTCACCGTCCAAATTGGTGACGTCCTGAGGAAAGGCCGCGTGAAGAGTTCACGAAACCGACGTGCGTGTATGAAAAGGCTTACGACTGTAGAAGAAGCGAAAGAAGTGTATCAGGATCGTAGCAAGTGGAAATCAATTGTCTCTGCCTACCCTCATGGGATACAGGCGTGACGCTATGTATGTAAAATATTACACAAGTTTACCGGAAGACGCACAGTAGGCAGTAGGTACCCCCACAAGGTGGTCAGACGGCCTTTAGGAGACACCTATGTCCAGCAGTGGACGTATTTATACTGAGATAATGAAATACTTTACTTACCGATAATTTTTCAAAATGTTGTAAATTAGGATACAAGCTTAAAAAAACAAAACCCTTTGAATTCAAATCATAGTATAAAACAATGTCGTTTCCCGCGTCAGTCCCTATGTCTGCTTAAATCTTTGAAACTATGCCTCGGATTTTGATGCGTTTTTTTTTATAGGAGTGATTCAAGAGGAAGGTTTTTATGTATGACTAGAGGCTGCCCCGCGGTATCGACCGCGCAGATTTCTCTTAAACACAAAAAACCCGCTTTCTCCCGTTCCCATGGGACTTTCGGGAAATTATTCCTTAGTGCCCCTACACTCCCCAAGGAACCCACGTGCAAAATTTCAGCCCGCTACGCCCAGTAGTTTCGGCTCTGCGTTGTCTGTCAGTCAGTAACGGAAGAGTTATATATATATTGATTATATGATACACGCAGAACATAGTAATAGGTTATGCGGTACGAGGTTCGTCGGGTCGACTAGTTTTATAATATTTTGTTTTATACAATTTAAGGATTGCCGCCCACGGTGTGACAAATCAGGAAGTCTTCAACTATATTTTGGAGTTTGGGAAAGAGCACATTATTGTAAGTGATCTTTATTCTAGTTACTACACAGAATTTAAGATACTACTTAACACTTGGCTCTATAGACTATGTTTCTTTGACTGCCCAGAATGGGCTTAATAAAAAAAAACAAACAACAACAACACAACAAACCACCAACCTGTCAAAATATGTAAACAACGGGTAAAAAGTAACAATGCACCTTGGGTTACATTATTCGAGTTTAAATAAGGATCCCTAATTATTTTGAAAATCTAATATAGACTATGTCACTCGGGGATAGTGTAGCTTCCTATCAGTGAAAGAATTTTTCAAATCGGTTCAGTATTTCCGGAGCCTATTCGTTACAAACAAACAAATCTTTCCTCTTTATAATATTGGTATAGATTAAAAAAGTAAGTAGGTTCATATTAAAAGGAAATTTACTAACCATTGCTTCTTTTGATGAAGGCTCAGTCACTTAACTTCAAAATGCCAAAAGAACACGTATTTCCGACCGTGTAGTGGCGGCATAGAAAATAGCCACCCCATCTCCTCCCATGGGTGTCATAAGGCTCTTCCTAGTTATGGGCTTTGAGTGTCATCATCATCATCAGCCTGTAAGAGCCCACTGCTGGACATAGGCCTCTTCTCTCGCACGCCACGCACCACGGTGCTGCGCCAGTCTGATCCACTGCCTGGCGACCTTTCCTATGTTGTCAGACCATCGGGCTGGTGGTCTGCCTACTCCGCGTCGTCCGTTTCTAGGCCACCACTCTGTGACCGCTGTCGTCCACCTGTTGTCTTTGAAGACAACAGGTGGACTCGCAGTCTCGCAGCACTTCTGAAACGCGTCTTTGAATGTGAAGCGGTATTAATATTTCAGGACTACTCAAAATACCAAAAGTGGTACTCAGAACGCACCATCTGGGGCCAGAAGGAAAAGAAACAACTGGAATCACAGCTGGAATTCAGAGCAATGGCCGACAAGTTAGAAGAGAAGAAGAAGAAGAGAAATAGAAGATCTTCTAGAAGTTCGAAACGGTCTTCAAAGGGCTCTAGGAAAAGTCGATAGATTATAAAACGGCGCTAACCTGAATGCACCAAAACAGTGCCTTAAAAAAATTCTAAGCAAGATTATTGGTATATGTAACCAAGAGTTTTGGAGTTTTTTTTTTTCAAAGATTAGCGCTAGTATTGCGGTTGGCCCCCTCTTAGTTTATGCTGGCCATATAAATGCGAGTAACCTGTTACTTTTATTTAACTTAGTTCCATTCCAAGGGGCATTAAAAACTGCCTATCAAAGCAGATGACATGTGTAAGCTCGTACAGAAGATAGTATTTTATTTTAAAAAAAAGGTCTTAAAAAATAATTATATTTTAGCATAAACATAAACTTGTCGTTTTATTTTCAAATGAAACAAAAAACAATTGTAAATTTTAAATGCAATTTATGAACTAAATAAACAAAATAATGAAAGCATTACATGGTTTTACAAAGGTAACGAATTCATTAAGTATAAAAACTAAGCAACGTTGCTCAGCGTAAAGTCTTTGAAATATTATAAAAATAAGTTACACTAAAATAATTTTAACTGAGATCAAACTACACTTAGTTGTATCTGACAAGCCAGTAATACAATAAAAGATCCATACCTAAAAACTTTCCAAAAGCAAAATGGTTCGAAATCTAATAACAAAAATCAGCTGTCCCATACATTGACCCTCAACAAAACAACTGATATGACTAGTTGCTTAAGACAAGTTGTCAGGTATGGTGATTTCAATAACTCCTTCGATTTATTAGCAACTTGTCAGCAACACCCTGTATACCACAAATAGCATCACTCACTAGTTTGCTAAAAAACGTAGCAATAACGATGAAATTAGCCTAAAATCAGTCAAAAACTGCCAAAAAAAAAAGAAAATCAACAATTTTTAATAACGGCCAGTACATAAAAAAACTCTTTTCACTTTCAAAATCACTTTGCCAAAAAAAAATTTATTTTTAATAACAGCCAGTACATAAAAAAACTCTTTTCACTTTCAAAATCAGTCTTTAGAAAAAAAAAAGGCCAAACAAACTTAATATTTCCTAATAACAGTACATTGCGGGGTGCACTTGGCGAATCTTTTGAGTCCTAGTTGACTTGGCCATATACATGCTGAATTTACAGTCACTGTTTTGAGTTTACTCGCTCAAGTTTGAACTCAGACAAGCCTCTCTCGAGAGTACTAATTTAATGAGAGGTTTTCAAAGTGACAGAAAAGAAAAAAAAAAGTTTCATAATACGCCCGTAGATGGCGTTATAGACATAGCTAAGTAATTCAAATCAGTTAAAATTTACTTGAAAAGTTTAAAACAAAAGAAAACAAAAACTATTTGACTGAAGCATGACGAGTTCCAGTTTTATTTTGAGCTTTTAATGATTAATTTCAACTTCACTTGAAGTTTTTTGTTAGCCCCATCTGATAGCGATAAAAACTTGTTTTTTTTTTTCAAAGATGTCAAATTGAAAACCTCTCATTACCCTAGCTCGGGCCGTCTAATACTCGGTCGAGAATATACTTATTGTGTACTGTATTATATTAATTTAGAGCCGGGAACGAGTTCAAGTTCTATTTTGACAGTTTGGAGTGCAATCTGAGTCCAACTCGACTTTGAATGTCATTCTCACTCAATAACTATCTTGGCTAGATGAGAACGTTAGCGAAGTTACGTTAGAACAATAAAATAGCCTATAATCAGTCTAAAAAATGGGCAAAAAACTCAATATTTTCTAATAACAGTACATTGCGGGTTGCACTTGGCGAATCTTTGCGGCCTCGTGGACTTGGCCATGGACTCAATGTCTAACTTGGCTAACTCCGGCTTTGAATTGGCACCTTGAAAGAAAGACAGAAATATTTATTAACATAAACTTTGGCACAAAATTAACAACTTGTACAGTGGCGGTCTCACCAGCGTAACACTTTTGTTTATGGTCTCGTGCACACTAGACTGTAATACCATAGAACAAGGGCTATTTTGCAATATGAAAAAACCGGAAGTGTTGAGATGAACGAGTCCGTGACTGTACAGTGGCGGACACGGTCGGCGTAACACTTCCGGTTTTTCTGTATTGCAAAATAGCTCTTGTTCTTTGGTAATATAGTCTAGGGCTGACGAAACCATAGACAAATCTGTTACGGCCTCCTAGTCCGCGACTGTACCAACAAAATAATCCATACTTCTATACTAATATTATTAAGGTGGTAACTCTCGCTATGGCGCGAAATTCAAATTTTTTCGTGTTTTTTATTTATTCTGGCGAAAGTATTCATTTTTAATAAAGTTTAAATGAATTCGCGTATGTAAAAAACTATCTCCCACATTGCAATACAACGTTTTTGGGAGACAGACCTACAGATTTTGTGCCTAAGGCTTCAAACGCACAGGCGGATTTTTATCCGCGCGGCAACAAACCGCGCGGATAAAAATCTGCTGTTGCTGTTTTATTTCCGCGCAGTTTTAAAGGTTGTTATTTCATTTTCAACCTTATTCATAGGCCACGAAGGTACAGGCGAATTTTTAGCCGCGCGGAAATAAAACCGCGACAGCGGATTTTTAACCGCGCGGTTTTTTATCCGCTGGTGCGCACACTTCCATAGGATTCAGTATGTTACATAAAATCCGCGCGGCAAAAAACCGCCTGTGCGTTCGTAGCCTAAGGGGTAAAAGGCCAAAAAACAAGTTCCTTGAATATACACAAAATCGGTAACTCTGTCTTTCAAAAACGATATATCACAATGTGGGAAATAGGTTTTTACGTACGCGAATTCATTTAAATTTTATTAAAAATGAATACTTTCGCCAAAATAATTAAAAAACGTGAAAAAATTTGAATTTCGCGCCATACCGTGAGTTACCGCCTTAATGCGAAAGTAAATAACTCTCTTTCACGCAAATCTATTTAAATTATATTTGAACGCAGATAGACTAGTCTAGATCCGAAGTAAGGACATACGGCTCTACCACAAAAAGAGTTAAACTGGGTCTAAATCATTAGACTAGGTTTAAATCCCTATTTCGTCATACAAATTGGCGATTTTAGACCGGTCTAACTTTTTTGTGGTAAGGGGGATAGACTTTATTCCGCAAAATCCCACGGAAATGATTACCTCAATGAATAGGGGTTGTACACGGAAAACTTTTTGTAGATGACGCTCTATATGTTCGACCCATAACAAACAAGTGAAATACAATAACAAGGATTTTTTTGTGTTTTGCAACGTTATTTTACACTGTATTGTATTGTATCGTATGAAACGTAAAATAAAACATAGTTGCAAGAAGAAATTAATGAATGAGAAGGCTTTTTACTTGACAAAAACGCAAACTTCGTGAGCAAGTAAACAATGGGTAAACTTTAGTTAAAGTTAGCTACGACTATTTGCTTGTCATTATCTGAAGTTCACATTTAATTACTAAGGTGTATGGACACAAATTCATAGGAATGAACCATTTTAATTTACATTTGCAAGTAAAACAAAATATAAACTAAAAACAATCAAAGGTCATCTCAAGATGGTTCAGAAAACCTTGTTCAAGGAATGCAGATCCCTTAAACAGTGATAAGATATATAATTAGTAACAAACTTGTAGTAAAACTAAGACTTCGGTAGTTGGAATCTTCAAAATGTCGAAATTAAAACCTCGATCCGCTTTCAAGTTCTTTAACACATAGCTTCCTAGCCAGGATTTGTTAGGAAGCTTATGATTTTCTTTTTCCTTACACCCAACAGCTACTTAATGAGTTCTTTTGATAAATAATTGGACTACTAATTCAAATCACATACAAAACTTTGTTTGTTATGGGTCGACCGTACAAACGACACTAGCGGGACAGTTTGGCAGTTTTCTTCCACATTGAATAATTACCTTCTCGTATAGTCGCCAAGTCCTCGGGCTGCAGCACTCCCGCCTGGATGTAGCCCAGTATGGGCGGCGCGTGTTCCCTTATTATTTCCTTTCGTTCCTTATGAACTTCTTTGTTCCTATTATATGAGAATAAACATTATCGGCTCTACCACAAAAAGAGTTAAACCTGATTTTAATTACTAGACTAGGATTAAATCACGATTTTGTCATACAAATTGGCGATTTAGACCGGTCTAACTTCTTTGTGGTAAGGGGGTATATTCTTAAAGATATTATGAGTTTAAAAAATAAAGTTTTACTGGAGGCCTCCTTCTCTTGTCTATCTACTATATCTACTTCTACATCAATATCAATACATAGTATAAAACAAAATCTCTTTTCGCGTCTGTCCCTATGTATGCTTAAATGTTTAAAAGTACGCAACAGATATTGATACGTTTATTTTATAATAGATAGAGTTATACAAGAGGAAGGTTTATAAGTATGATACAAGTACAAAATAGTGAAAGTTTAGTCGGTACGAAGTTCGCCGGGTCCACTAGTACATAATATATATGTTACGGTAAATGTGAATAATGCGGTGATTATGCATAATTACCGGTTATTATGCATAACTACCGGCACTCGCGGTAAATGTAATAAAAAACTCCGTTACCTGAGATATATTCAGAGTTTTTATTACATTTACCGCGAGTGCCGGTAATTATGCATAATAGCCGGTAATTATGCATAATTACCGCATTACTCAAATTTACCATTATATACTGGGTGTTTCTGACAAGGCGGTAATAAATCAAATGGGGGATTCAGCTCACCATACCTAACAACTTTCCCAAAGCAACATGAGTCGAAATCTCAAAAAAAAAAAAAAACAGCTGTCCCATACATTAACCCCGCCAGCTGATCGAACCAATGTATGGAACAGCTGATTTTTTTTTGAGATTTCGACCCATGTTGCTTTAGGAAAGTTGTTAGTTATGTTGAGCATAATCCCTCCTTTGATTTATTACCACCTTGTCAGAAACACCCAGTATATTGATAAAGAAGACCAGCCTTTTTTGAACCGAACTTTTTTTGTAGAAGGCGGGTCTAACCCAATGGCCCTACTTTAGACGAATAGTTACCAAGAGGTCTCGGTGTCCCACACGTTCTTCGCCCTCTCTTCGTCCATCTCCTTGTCTCGTTTCCTCCTCGCGGCGTTGTCTTTGATCTGTTGCTTCAGGTCTTCGAAGTATTTCTTGTTCTTCTGCTTCAGTGATTGCTCTTTTAGCTTCTCCTTAGCGTCGTCTTCTCGGAACAGGGTGTCGTTCTATTGAAGCAAGTATTTATTGATTGTACAGTGGCGGAGGCGGACACGGTCGGCGTAACACTTCCGGTTTTTCTGTATTGCAAAATAGCTCTTGTTCTTTGGTAATACAATCTGGGGCTGACGAAACCATAGACACATCTGTTACGGCCTCCTAGTCCGCCACTGTACGTAAAGATATCGTGTTTATGTAAATACCAAAAAAAAAACTGTTCGTTTATTTCGCTTAAACTAGAGAACGACTGGGTCTAAGCTGATTTTGGTTTTGAGATGTTTGCCGTCGTCCAGGGAAGGTCAAAAAGGTAAGAAAACATGGAAAAATTTAGAGAAAGATTGTAAAAAACACTATTTAGCATCCCACATAAACTGTTCTATCTTTTTTCTTTCATATCAATAAATAGTATAAAATAAAGTCGCTTTCCGCGTCTGTCTCAATGTATGCTTGAATCTTTAAAATTACGCAACAGATTTTGATGCGGTTCTTTTAAAAAGATAGAGTGATTCAAGAGGAAGGTTTATAAGTATAATACATGCACAAAATAGTAATAGGTTAGGCGGTACGAACTTCGCCGGGTCGACTTGTGTCCAATTTTTGTCAATTTCTAACTAGCTCTTCATCATCATCATCATCATTTCAGCCGTAGGACGTCCACCATAACTGGGGTAGGCAGAACATGGATATTAGACATGACCTTCGTCTTGTCCATGTTCATTTTAAGGCCCACCTGTTGGGAGACTCGGTTGAGGCCTTCGAGCATCGTGCTGAGTTCCTCCATCGACCTTGCTATGACTACGATGTCGTCGGCAAACCGAAGGTGAGTGATGTATTCGCCGTTAATATTGATGCCCTGCCCTTTCCATTCTAGAAGTTTGAAGGCGTCTTCTAAAGTGGCGGTGAACAGTTTCGGAGATATAACATCTCCCTGTCTCACGCCTCTGTTCAAGGGAATAGCCTTCGAATTCTGTTCCTGTACTCGGACAGACATGGTGGCGTTGCTATACAAACACTTCAGCACTTCGATGTACCGATAGTCAATCCGGCATCGTTGGAGGGACTCTAGCACCGCCCATGTTTCGACCGAATCAAAGGCCTTCTCATAGTCCACAAACGCTAGACATAGCGGCAAGTTATACTCTTCGGTCTTCTGTATAACTTGCCGCAGCGTATGTATGTGGTCTATGGTACTAAAGCCTTTTCGGAAGCCGGCTTGTTCGGGAGGCTGGAAGTCATCAAACCTTCGTTCGAGACAATTGGCGATGATCCTGGAAAACAGCTTATAAACATGGCTCAAAAGCGAGATGGGCCTATAATTCTTCAAAATTATAGGCCCATCTCGCTTTTGAGCCATGCCTCCATGTTAGTAGGTAGTCCAGTCAAAATCATGAAACTTACATTCTTACCGTCTTATTCATAAAGATACAGTAGATTTTAAGTAGCGTTACTGGAGGTCTACTTCTCTGGTTTGTTGTATGGTAAATACGTGACATCCAGTCTAAATTGATATACGTCAAATAACTAAAATGCTCTAACTTTTTATGAATAAGAGGGTAAGGCGCTATGAAGTTCGCCAGATCAGCTAGCAAGTAATACAATATTACCTCTTTCCTAAGAGCAGCGTCTCTAGCCTTCTCTTCGTCAGCCAATCTTCGTCTAGCAGCTACCTGGCTCGTGAGGGCATCTTTAGTTTCTTTCTTTACTCGTTCAATCTTTTCCCGCTCTGCTATATCGTCGTTTGCATTTTTCTCTAAATACTCTTGCTCCTGTATCAGTGTTATTATATCAGCACGCTCCTGCTTTGCTGCCTGAAAATTGTTTTTGTTTTTTTATAGTCAATAGTTATAATTGTCTACAATCATTTTTATTGTGTTACAATCAATCAATCATCAGCTTGGCACTAAAATCTACAAAATAATAATAATAATAATAATTTTCTTTATTTCAGATTAATAAAATCCATAAACGTTAGTAACATAAGTAGTTAAAAATAATTTTAATTAAGGAAAAAAATAAATAAAAATAAAATAAAATTAGGTTACATAGGCTGGGTCATATCTCTCATATGTACACTAACCCAGTACTTCATAAATGGGCAATCAAACCCTGTCACATTAAAGTTCCAGAATGAGGTTAGGGCTGCCCCGAGTCCTGCGAATCAGAGAGGCTACCCTCTTTCTTAATAATTATGGGGGCGTCACTTTGTATATGGAGTAAGAAATCTTTATTCATTTTGTCTTTAGATATTACATCGATAAAGGGCAAAGTTAGACAAAATAAAAAAGCAAAAAATTAACGATCGGTTTTTTACAGCAATAATTTTTTTTTTTAGGTTTTCTAACTTATATTTAACTAGAGGCTGCCCCGCAGTTTTTCCCGCGCAGATTTTTCATATACACACAAATCCCGTTTTTTCCCGTTCCCGTGGGAATTTCGGGAAATCCCTTCTTAGTGCTCGCCTACACTCCCCAAGGAACCCACGTGCCAATTTTCAGCTTTCTACGCCCAGTAGTTTCGGCTCTGCGTTGTCTGTCAGTCAGTCAGTCAGTCAGTCAGTCAGTCAGTCAGTCAGTCAGTCAGTCAGTCAGTCAGTCAGTCAGTCAGTCAGTCAGTCAGTCAGTCAGTCAGTCAGTCAGTCAGTCAGTCAGTCAGTCAGTCAGTCAGTAACGGAAGAGTTTTATATTTATTGATAAAAATGGTTCCGTTTCAAGACACCGTTGCGAGACTGTATTTACGATTGATTATTTTTATGGTCTACAATTACCGATATATTTTGAACCTTGTTGTTTATTTTTGTATTTTCTTTTACATTCATTTATTTTACCTGTTCAGCAAGTATCTTAGAGCACACAATCTCGTTCAGTTGTTCCTTCACACGCAGTTTGCGCTCCCGCTCCGCCACTCTGAGAAAAAATGCGAAAACATTAATTCAACGAAAAACATGTATGGTTACTTTTTTATCATTTTTGAAAATATACTGGGCTTATTCCTGAAAACAAAATTAAAACATAATTAACAGCGCTCAGTTGGCTTCCTTCGAAAGTATTAAAAAATGTGGACCATCAGAGCAATGACCTACGGTGGCTTAGCTTGCTTCTAAATTTCCCCCTTTTCTTAAGTTTTCTCATTCTTCAGCCAATTAATTTATCTGTCCGTCCGTCCGTCTGTCTGTCTAACGGTCTGTCTGTCGGTCCGTCCGTCTGTCTGTCTATCTATCTATCTATCTACTCACACAGCCTGAGATCGGTCGGCGGCGGCTCTGGCTTGTTTCTCAATCCCCTCCTCTTCTTGAGCGACTAAAGTTTTCTGTTTCTGTCGCCAGGCGGCGCGGGCGAGCTGTGACGTCACCATTTCTTGTCTCATTTTGGCCGTTTGTTCGCGTTTTTGGTCTAATTCTCTGGAAAAATTATTAGCTGTTTGGTTATCAGTACATAGTACAGTGGCGGTCTAGGTCGCCGTAACACTTCCGGTTTTTCTCTATTGCAAAAAAGTTCTTGTTCTTTGTCAATACAGTCTAGGGCTGACGAAACCATAGACAAATCTGTTACGGCCTCCTAGACCGCCACTGTACAAAACAAAGTCGCTTCCCGCTTCTCTCCTTATGTATGAATAAAAAATAAAAAAACAAAAAATCAAAAGCTATGCTTAGATATATTTAAAACTATGAAACGGATTTTCCAAACTCGGAGGCTCTATCAGAAACAAGGACGGCACTACGACACCCTTATAGAGAAGAAAATGCTTGACGAAATCATCAAGGACCATCACCAATGAAGTCAAGAGGTTTTTCTTATCATCATCATCATTATTTCAACCGAAAGACGTCCTCTGCTGGACACAGGCCTACCCCACAGAACGCCACAGCAACCAGTCTTGAGTGACCCTCTCTACACACAGACAGCGAGAAGAGACAGTAGTTTTATCATTAAGTTTAAGTAGTGATTTAACCTTGAAATTGCCTGTAATAAAAGTATTTACAAGGACAAAGAGAGGGAGAGGGCGCTACTGTTGCGCTGTAAACATCGCTTTTGAAGTGCTCCGTATTTTTTAATAATTATTAATGTTTTCACAAGTCAAATTACATTGAAAATGAGTTTAAAATATTAATTTGCCAAGTGTCCATACACCCCAGTGTTGTTTAGTGCTGAACTGTGTTATTTATCGGCAGTGTCCGCTGTGAATACCGTCTCAAGGTTCATTGAACCCTGTGCCTATTGTGCATTTCCGTAAACAAGCGTTTAAGCCGTCTAAGGTGTTCGAGAGTGTTTTAACGTTGTGCCTGTAGTTGACTTATAAGTTGGATCCAGTGCGTAAACTACAGAATTAAGATCAGTGTTTTATGGCATTGCGAAATAGGTAGCACCTATCTACTTTCAAATATTGTTTACGTTTACCCGTCGTGCGTCGTTAACTACTGCCATCTATCAACAAGTTAATAATACTACGTACGCGACGACTGCCTGCATAGTATATTGATTGATCATTAACATCTCATCGATCAGATCGATTTCTTTCTTGAGGAGGTGCCGCACTTGCATCCTATTCGCCACTAGAGGGCACAACCATTTATTAAACACAACATTTTATTTTTATTTTCACAAAGCAATCTCACCACGCAAGCTCCACTATGCCGTGTCAGGTGTGCAATCTAGAAGTTAATAAAAGCGAACAAATTTGCTGTATAGCATGTAGGCAGGTATATCACCATTCCTGTCTGAATATCTCATTGGCAAAATATGCAGAGAATATATTTTATTTTATTTTATTTATTGGAGCAAACAACAGATACAGAGTAACAATAAAATATGATAAAAAGATAACTATAACACAAGTATATAAAACTATATCCTTACAAATTACTCACTACACACTCACACTCACAATATTGACCTGGAAGCATTCATGGACCTGTCCAAGCTGCAGCAATGTAACCTCGCGTAGGGGTTCTCGTAATGTACCGGAACTAGATATGTCATGCGAGGACGACGATCAGCAAAAATCGAATGATGGAATGAAGACGCCCCCGAATGGTCTCGCTCCTCGGCCCGATACTATGCGCGGCCGCAACGAGCCTGTTATTGGCTATTCCGAATTTGCTATGCTTCTGGATAGTAAATTATCGTCAAATAATGAAAGCCTAACTAAGGAGATAAATAAAAATTTGAGCAACACAATCGAAAAATTAAAATCAGACTTTAGTCAAACTACCGATTTCCTTGCTGCGAGTTTGATGGACCTATCGAAAAAATTCGAGTCAATTAACTCTCGAGTGTTAATTCTCGAGCAAGAAAACAAACTTCTTAGAGACGAGCTGAATAACACTAAACTTCATATTCAGTCATCTGATTCATCTGGGCTTCAGGAGGCTATCTCTCAGCTGCGAACCGAGCTAAATGAACGCGAGCAGGTCTCTCTCTTGACAGAGATCGAAATAAGTGGATTGCCGGAATTTGACGGAGAATCGTGCAATCACATAGTTTCCTCGGTGGCTATTAAGCTCGGCGTTTCTCTGGAGGAGCGTGATATAATAAGTGTATCACGCGTCGGTCCGCGCCGGCTGCATGCAGCCGCCACCGCGGCCCCCCCTGCACCCGCTACCGCTACCAACGACCTCCGTCCTCGTCCTATTGTATTACGCCTCGCTCGTCGCTCGCTCCGTGACCAATTCCTCAGCAGTGCCAGGGTGCGGCGTGGTGCCACCACCGCCGACCTTGGTCTCCCGGCACATGAACCTAAAAGGTTCTACTTGAATGAGAGGCTCACAAAGACGAATCGTGTCCTGTTCGGTGCGACTCGAGATGCTGCTCGTCGCCAGGGTTGGCGGTTTGTCTGGACTAGAGAAGGCAGGGTCTTCGTCAAGCGGGACTTAGGTTCACAAGTGAACCAAATACGTAACGAAAAAGACATCGAACGGGTTTTTGGCACTGTTAAAGTTGGTTCTTCTCAGTCGCAGTCTGATAAATGAAGCTAGTCCTAATTTTAATTTTTTAAATGAATTAACAGATATTTTATTTATAGTTAATACAAAATGCAACTATTTAATTTTAATCTCTTCAGAAATCTTTTGTTATTATTATTTATATTTTAATTTTTTACTTTTATTTTTTACTTGCACTGTTTTATATTATATTTTATTTTTTTATGTTTTAATTATACTGCATGCTGTTTTATTTTTTTGGGCAGTGCAACATTTTTTGATTGCACCTCTGGGTTTATTATCCAGTGAAAATAATGTCTATGAAATAAGTTCCATTTTAAATATTTGTTTGTGCTTTATCCATTACCTGCTATTTAATGTTAGAATAGTAGTTTATGTAATGCGCTTTATTTTATTATTTGAAATTAAAACCGAAACCTATTTTATTTTGAACTGCATGTTTATTTTGATGCATTATAATATTTATTTTAAAAATAATATCATGTTTTTATATAAAATTGTGGTTGTTCTTCACGTGATTACAAATTCATTATTTTCAATTATAGGTAAATTGTTCTTCTGGCGTGAGATGAGGCTTCATAAATTTATTTATGAAATTTGTTTTGCTTTATTTTATGGAAATGTACTAAATTTTATTTTTAAATCCAAGTATATTTTTATGTATGATTTAATTTATTTTAGGATTTATTTTTATTTTTTAATTCTACTGCCGTTTGTCACAATTTTACAGTTTTATGGTTATTTAATGTATGTATTTTTTTCTACTGGCGCGAGTTTACAGCTGGAATTGGGCATGGCTCGGTGTTGTGTTATATGTTGGTATTCTTATCTGTTCATTTATTACTATTTTACGTATACGTTTATGTATTTTTCTATAATTTTAATTATAAATACGTATTTTATTCTTATAACAATTCTATATATTATTTGCTTTATTTACATATCAAATTCTTTCCGTTTAACCTTTCTAACCGAAACAATTCGCAATGATTAACAATAAAACACTTACGTTAGGACTTTTCAATGCAGGATCTTTAAATACGAAACACGATGAATTTATTGTAGCTGTTGAGCGTGAAATGCCAGACATACTCGCAGTCAATGAAACATGGATTCACTCGGGGCAGGAAGCTCGTGCGCCAAATCTGAGTAATTATACATTTCGCCATAGACCTAGACCGGTTCACGTCTTCTCGCGAGGTGGCGGTGTAGGCTTTTTTATAAGACGCGGGGTCGCAGCGCGTACTATCGCGTACCCTCCGTCACCAGCCGATGTTGAACAAATGTGGCTATCTCTGTCTGTAAGGTCGATCAGAATAATTATCGGCACGGCTTATCGCCCTCAGTGGATGAATCTAGACACTTTTTTGGATTCCATAACAGACTCCATTGCATCGTTTACTCGTTATGATCAGATTATTTTGCTGGGAGATTTTAATGTGAACATGCTCGATACTGACAATACAAATACTTTAAAGATAAAACAGTTTCTTTATTGTTTTAATATGAATAACGTTGTAGTGCAGCCAACTCATTTTACGTCGCATAGCCAAACTTTAATAGATCTTGTATGTACAGGTGCACCTATATCAAATGTGTCTGTAAATCATATTCCTGATTTAGGAGCTCATGCCTTAGTAGTCGCCAACTTAAAGATTAAGAAAGCTAAAATAGAACCACGGCGTATATCATATAGACCGCTGAAGGACATTCCTTTGGATATTTTTAATGCAGAGCTTGCCACAGTCAATTTCGATGACATTATTTCGAAAAAGGATGTGGACGAAATGGTCTCAATTTTTAGTAACTTTATTCTGGCCTTGTTTGACCGCTATGCCCCTATGAAGTCGATGTTGCAGAAAGACAATCCAAAGCCATGGCTTACTGACAACATCCGCCTTATGATGAAACTCCGTGACCAGGCACATAAAAAGGCTCGCACATCTAAATCCATTGACGATGAAAAATATTATAAATCTCTAAAAGGTATGGTTAACACGTGTCTACTTGCTGAAAAAAGGAGTTTTTTCAATCAAAACATTAATAACAACGCAAATAATTCAAAGAAACTGTGGTCTAATCTTAAGCGCAATGTTCTTCCACGTTTTAAAACATCCCTTGACCTCCCTGAATTTTTCAATGACCCAAATAGCATTAATAAACATTTTCTTGACATTCCTATTAATAATAAATCGCCAATTCCTAATCTGACACATCCCAATCAAGATAGATTTTTGAAGTCTGACTCTACATTCAAACTAGCTGAAGTCGATGAAAACACGGTTGCCAAAATAATTTTATCTCTCAGCTCTAACGCTGAGGGCTCAGATCTTATAACAATGAATATGATTATTCTCACGCTACCGTATACCCTATCAGTAATAACGGCTGTTGTAAATAAATCTATAAAAACTTCAACTTTCCCCATGCTTTGGAAAACTGCTTTGGTGAACCCCCTCCCTAAAATAAGTAATCCTTTAAATCTTAAAGATCTTCGGCCTATTAGCTTGTTACCTTACTTATCTAAGATACTGGAGAGAGTAGTTTACAACCAGATTCTAAGCTATTGTGAATCAAATTCAATTCTCCCTACGTATCAGTCCGGTTTTAGGAAAAAACACAGCACTGCTACGGCCCTGATCGATGTCATTGACAATATTTTGTCTGCTCGTGATGAGGGTAAAGGTACTATCCTTGTCCTGCTAGACTTCTCACGCGCATTCGATACAATAAATATTAATACATTGCTTTCCAAACTTACGTTTTATGGTTTTGATCCTTCGGCGGTTGAATGGTTTCGTAGTTATCTTAGTGGACGCAAGCAGCAGGTTATTATTACCAAGCCAGATGGAACTCGTTTAAGCTCTGACCTGTGTGAGGTGGGAAGGGGGGTGCCCCAGGGATCTATCCTCGGCCCCCTTCTTTTCATTTTATATAGTGCAGATATAGTTAGGTGCCTGCAAAATAGTTCTTTTCATCTATATGCAGATGATCTTCAGTTGTATGTGTCTACGAAACCAATAGATGTAAATGAGTCTGTTTTTAAAATAAACCAGGATCTAAATAGAATATTCCAATGGTGCTCTCTTAATGACCTGGTCCTTAACCCTACCAAGTCGAAATACATGGTGCTTGGGTCTCCACATCAAATTAATTCAATATGCCAATTAAATCTAAAGTTACTTATTAATAATGAACCAATTGAATTAGTCTCGTCGGCTCGAAATCTAGGCTTGATGATGGACAACCACCTGTGTTTCGAGGGTCATGTGTTAGAACTGGTTCGAAGCTGTTTCTATCGTCTTTCGGTTCTTTATCAGATAAGACAGTTTCTTAGTATCGATTTACGAACAACCTTATGCGATAGTCTTATTCTCTCAAAATTAAATTACTGCATCACAGCATATGGTCCATGCTTATTACAGAAAACTCAAAAGCTCATCCAGAGAGTTCAAAATGCCTGCGCTCGCTACTGTTTTAACATCCCACCAAGAACACATGTCACGCCATATCTCAATAGTGCAAACATCTTAAAGATGAGTAGTAGACAACAGTTTTATTTTACTACATTGCTTTTTGGTATTATTAAAACGGGAAAGCCTACTTATCTTTTCGAAAAATTGACATGGAGAAGCTCAACAAGTAGATACCAAGTAAGATCACTGGCACAACCACTGTCTCTTCCTCGTCACCGTACGGCGGCTTTTAGAGGCAGCTTTAGGTATCTGGCAACAAAGTGTTGGAACAATATCCCACCACCATTTCGTTTGTTCACTTCGGTCAAATCTTTTAAATCAGCATACAAAAAATATCTGCTCGATATGCAAAAGCAAAATTTGCCTACCTAAATTTTTCTTCATCTCTTTATATTAACTATATTATATCTATTATAAGTAATCTATCCTTTATATTATATGCAAAAATCTTATTTATTTTGTTAGACTTGTGGAACCATTATTATATTGTTAATGTTGAAGTATATATGTAGTTCTTTACACATCTTAGTATCTCTTTACATTATATTTTCTTCTTTATGTTTTACCTCGCCCTCACTCCATTTTGGTGCCGGCAGAATACCAGCGTTACAGGAAACTGTGACATGATGCTGAGTCGGGGCCTTTTTTCAGTTGTAATACTTTTCGCACCTTTTGGAACTGTACATTTTATATGTAAAATTGTTATTTGTCTTTTTATGTGTATTTTATGTTTTGTGTATTAGTATTATAAGTGAAAATAAATATGTTATCTATCTATCTATCTATCTATCTATCTATCTATCTATCTATCAAATCGTCGCTTATAATTCAACACCGCGATTAAGCTACTTTGCAGGAAAGACAAAAAAATATTTTTCCGGGTTCGCGGTGTTGAAGTATGAGCGACGAAATGTATAAATACCTCTTATCTTCATCGCTGATGGTCCTCATGATGTCATCAAGCATCTTCTTCTCTATGAGCGTGTCTTCGTACTGTCCTTGCTTCTGTTGGAGCCGCCGCGACATCTGCCCGCGCAGCGCCCGCCCGTGGGAGCCCCGCGCTTCCAAAAGCTCTAGTTCTGTTTTGTCCTTTAAAATTTTAATTATTATTTAAATAAATTTTTGAAATTTTTCTCTTTTTCTTTTTTTTATACTGTTCTAGTCGACCCGGCGAACTTTGTACTGCCTAACCTATTAGTATTTTGTGCATGTATTATTATACTTATAAACCATCCTCTAGAATCATTCAATCTATATAAAAAAACGCTCAAAATCCGTTGCGTAGTTTTAAAGATTTAAGCATACATAGACAGTGACAGACGAGGGAAGCGACTTTATTTTATACTATGTATTGTCATATGATTTCTTGATGTATGTACCTACAAAGTTTGATTTAAAAACATTAATGAAATATTACATGAAACAAGTATTTGGTTGGAGCAAGAAGCAACCATGTTTCCAGCATGTTCGTTGGTTATTCTAGCACCGTACATGGAGAAATAAACCGAACACACTAGGCAGATTTATTGGGACAATGTTCCTGGCCATTTCCTCTTTGCTAAACCTAAAATAATCTATACCAATATTATAAAGAGGAAAGATTGGTTTGTTTGAAATTATTTTACTGGTAGGAAGCTACATTCACCCCGAGAGTCAAGTCTTTTGTAGTATCTTATATTCTATGGTGCAACGAAGTAAGCCGGGAAAGCTCGTTTGTAAATATATACGTAAATTGTATGGCGGTTCGAAGTTCGCGGGTCAGCTAGTCATACCTCTTGTTCCTTGTCATTTAGCAGTGACTGTCTCAATTCACCGGCAGCTCTGTGCTCGTCTGCCTGAAATGAATAATAAAATATTTTAATGAAATTAAATAAATAAAAAAATTAAAAAAAAAAAAATTATGACACTGAACTTCTAATGTCAAACAAAATACAATGAGTAATGTTGTCGAGTCCAGCCCCCGTAATAAGCAATGCATGCGTAAACAGGAACTCCTATTGCTTATTTATAGTTTACTTTTGTTCTCATTTTTTGCTATAGATGCATAATAGTAGATTGTGTCACTAGGGAGCAAAGTTATATTTTTACGGCGAGGGCGCTTTTTTGAATCCAGAGCGAAGGAGGCATTCTAGAGTAGAATCCTGAGCCCAGCGAGGGTTTCTTTAGAAGAATCCCAAACGAAGCGGAGGGAAGAGGGATTCAAAGTACTTTGCCCGAGCCAAAAATGTATTTGCTTCCGTGTGTCACCTCTACTTTTCATCACCATCTATGAGAAAATTTGCTACTAACGAGCAAACGGGGATTAAAAATTACTTTAGGCCCCGCTATGAGTCTCCTATAGATAAAAACAACTTTAGGCGCATATAAAGGGGACTAAAGTAGTCTTTTTCGAATAGGTGTGATGAAAAAAGCATTCTAACAAACAAGGTGTTATTTTTAGATATTTAAATAAACCTACCTCAAACATGATGTAAAGTTATTAAAAGCTTAAATTTAATAAGATAACAAAAGCACTTGATTATTTTTTCCTAGTTACCCACAGTGTTGGTACTACGTAGTTATGGCAACTAGTCAAAATTCATTTCACCCAAATTCAGAGTTCCTTAAGGTCACTGAACTAGGTGTGCACATAAGAACTGATATAATGCCAATCTGAATAAAAATCAATACCTCATTTATTGTGACAAAATTTTAAAAGAACTTTATAGTCTTTAAATAGAATCTAGTATTAGGTCTTTTAGAAATTTGAAAATTTTTGAATGAAACTTTGAAATCTAAAATAAGTACTAATGTACCATACATAATATTCTTATGCCTAAATTCTGTATCATACAAAACCTGCCCATTTGAAATATTACAAAGTAGTCCACTAGCAAACTAATAACATATTATTATTAACTATCATATTACCTGAGCTAATTAGAAAACTAAGTTTGATTTGAGCCCTTTACCAAAACAAGAAAACATGTAATCTATTACCTTCTCCTGCAGTCTTCTATGCTCATTCTGGAGTATCTGCTGCTTCAGATCTCGGCAAACGTACCCTGCTTCAAGCTTTCTTGTCAGCTCCCGCAGCTCCGGATCACGTTCCCTAAGAAAGTGTCTACGCTGTAGAAGGTTAATCTCTTCACGTTCTATCTGTGCTACTTCTCGGCCAAGTGCTGTTTCTTCCTCAGCACGCTTGTTGACTATTGCCGCGTGGTCTGTTCTCTGTAAATTGGGTAAAAATTGTCTATTTTACCACATGTATCATTTATTTATTTTTTTTTTAGAGACAACAAACAATCTTACATTACATTTTTATATTTGGCTTAATTTAACACAGAGTTAACAAATTTAAGATCCACAACGTTTTCATATTTTTTTCATTTTCATTCATTTTCCACAGAAAAGTAGTTAAGTTACACTAAAATTTTTCTAAACTAGGAAGAAATTGACTCATCATGAGGAATTTTGTTGAGTAGGGGGAGTAGGACCAAAATAGGGAGTAGAGTTCCAAAATAAGAAAAATTGTACACCCTGCCTAACTGTCTTTTTAGGAAATAATTTTAGGAAAAAAAACTAAGTTTAGGTATTCCTGTAACTTACAAGAGGCAATTGCCAATACCCATAGCTCAAAGAAAAGGGTAGCTGAGGATGAGGTGTCTACAAAGTCTACAAAGTCAGACCAAGTCTGACTGAATCGGTGTGGGCCTGTAATATCCATCTCGGGTTAAACCTAACTGTCGCATCTGTCACTTTCTTTCTCATAGAAACAAAAAGAGACAGTTGCAGTTTAAACTACCAAAACAGTTTAAATTGAGATGGATCACGGAAGTATAAAAGCGGGAGTACTTACACTGGATGAAAGTCTACACAAGCCGAACAGCCGAAAGCTGTGGTTATGCGTCTTTTCGGGCTTATATCTTCTAAATACCTACCTCCCGAAAATCCTTCTCCATTTCAGCTTCCCGCTTGATAAGCGCAAGACACCGACTCATGCCGCCGTCCGCCATGCGGCTGTCTAGCCACTGCCGGTCCAGCGCCCGCTGGTAGCTATCCAGCTCTTTCTGGCGAGCTGTGTTGATGGCATTACGTTGGAGCTCGTTTTTCGGTTCCTGATTTTATAGAATTCGAAAAGTTTAGTTGGGTTTATTTGGGTGAAAAAGTGTGCGCGTTTTGTTCGACTTACCATTTTGATTGATTTTGGAACACAATTTAATAAAAATAACTAAATTAAATTACTAAGGTATGTAAACGAAATGAAATAGGTAAAGTAGAGAAAAGTTAAGAAATTCAAAATCAAAACAACAGAACACGAAAGAAAAATAAACAAAAACAAACAAATAAGTTATGACTGATTGATTGATTGATGGTCATTCATACCATACGATAACTATTATGGGCAATGATACCAGTGGTCGAAATAAAATAATGGTTTCTTTCCTCGTGGTTGGCTTTTGAAAAACCTACCAGAAAACATAAAGCGCCATCTAGCAGGCAGTAGCAGAACTGGCTATAGCGCCATCTATTGAAGGCGTAGGGGTCTAGGTAAAAACAACAGCGCCCTCGTTGCGATCACATGAATTCGTTGTGATTGGATTGGTGTGATGATTGGTGTTTTTTTTCCTTCAGTCCGCTAGAGTGACGTTTACGCGCAAGACGCATTGAAGTTTGGATTTTGACGTGACAGCAGCGCGCATAGCTGCAACTAAATCTGGGTGCAGATTGTTGGTGTATCAATAAATCGCGGGTTGGTTATGAAACAGTGATAAATATGGCTGAAAGCAAAGGTGCGTTAATCGCAAAATCAATGCAGAAACATGCTGGACGGGCGAAGGAAAAGGTATGTATTATTATTTGTCTACGTCCTCTTTTCTATGCATTTCCACCGCAGCATCACGTTCTGTTTATTAACCGATGGTAGAATCTGGTAGAACGAGAAAGTTGGGTTCTTGATAGCGGCAGGCCGGCCGGTCGATTTTGCGGTTGAGAGCTAGATTCCCTCATTCCAACCACCGATCCACCTGTTGAACCCTAGAATAACTCCCGTTACTTTGTTTACATTACGTTATTGACTAAACTAAAAGCTCGTGACAGTCTATTGTCTTGGTTTATCGCACGCATGCACGCTGTTATCAGTTCCAGGGTAGCTCGCGCACCTATTTTTAGCCTGTGTCAAAGCAATTTATATTTGGATTGAACCTAGGTAGTTTAATTTTCCATAGAATAGAACCACTTTTAACTGGGATCATTATAGCTTCTTGTCTAAAATAGTTTTTGTGTTAAATTTTTTTTATTCTGCACTAGACATGTTGGCCTAATTGTACTGAATTATAAATAACACCAACTGAGCGCCGGCCGGTTTCAATGAGACAACTGAATGTGTGCAGTGCCGTAGGAATAACATTTAATTTTGTTTTTCCTTTATCTACCAATTTTTATTTTATACTAGACAATGTATCTGGGAGTAGAGTCACAGCATTTTTTTGAAAACAAGAGAGTAAAGTGTAAAAAAAAAATATTACATGGATGTTCTGAGTCCTTTTTATGACTTCAAGTTTCTAGATAATTATCTGAAGTATCTTTTTCATAAAATGTGTATTTGGGAGCTGGTTTTTTTTTTTTCCAATAACTTTGTCAAGTGTTTCTGTTGAAGATTGCCTAAAAGGCATTTCTTTTAGCTATAAGTTGCCTACTCCTATTTGAAATTTCACTGTATTTGCATTATTGTTGGTTATTAATTGTATATATTTATTATTAGATTTTTTTTTTCTTTTCTCGATGGCCTAATGCAGCAAAAAATACCAATTGGCAACCAACTGGTCTTTGTATGTTCCACTTCACAGATCTAGTATTTATTAAGAGAAACTAGGATTACTATGTTATAAGAAGGGTTGATAGGAAAAACTGGCTGTGATACATTTGTTTTAGCTTACAAAATAAATAAATCAAAAGTTTTTATTATTTACTGAATCTTTCTTTTTAGCAGAAAAAAAAACAATCTGCCTTGGCAATAAGACAGCGGAATTGGGGCCCAGTTATTTGGTCATGCTGTTTGATATTGGTCAATCTTGAATTAATTATATTCAATTTAGATTTAACTGTTGCATTAAATGGAATGCTGTTACATTAACTTACATAGTTATTTTTCTAAACCACACTGCACTGGCAATAAGAAAATAGTTATAGAAACATAAAAAAAAAAACATAACAAAATAAAAATATTTTTAAATTAAACAAACAATTGTTCTTATCTTGACAAAATTTCAGCAATATCTCTTCAATACAATATATAATATTAAATATATAGTACTTTGTAAACTGAAGATAAATCCCGTAACAATAGGCAAAATAAAATCCGTTAAAATGGGAATGATCATTAAAATTATAGGACATAAGGTGTCACTTATTAAAACTACAAGCACTAAAATATCTTAAATTAATTAAAATTAGGTCCTAGGTTCTTAAGGGTTGTCTCCATAAAACCATTGCTATCTTACCAATATGTATAACTAGTCGACCCGGCGAACTTCGTAACGCCTTACCTATTACTATATTGTGCATGAATTATACTTATAAACCTTCCTCTTGAATCACTCTTTCCTTTAAAATACACCGCATCAAAATCCGTTTCATAGTTTTAAAGATATATAAGCATACATAGGGACAGACGCAGGAAGCGATCCCCGCGGTTTTTCCCGCGCAGATTTCTCATAAACACAAAATTCCCGTTTTTTCCCGTTCCCGTGGGAATTTCGGGAAATCCCTTCTTAGTGCTCACCTACTAGGGTTCATTCCCGGGATTTCTCGGGTCGAGAATTCCCGGGAAATCCTTGGTTTCTGTTCCCGGGAAATTATGCTCGAGAAAAGTCGAGAACTCGAGAAATCATATTTGAGTCTATGTAGTGCAAATAAGTTCGTGAATAACGTAAAAGATGGAAATGTACTTTTTACTTTTATAAGCATATGATGGTACGCGGTGGAGTCATGTCTCGTAACCAAAATCGATCGACTCGTAATCGTATTACAAGCGACTGTCTTAACCATTGCTGGGGGCCAAGTTTCTTAACTAAAAACGAGTGACTCGTCTTGTTAGCGATTTCGTTAACCATTGCCGCTTTAACAAAGGTAATTTCTTTTGCACGCTCAAAGAAAACACCAATGTTTAACTAAGTCGCTAACACGACAATTACGAGTTACTCGTTTTTAGTTAAGAAACTTGGCCCCCAGGTTTCTTTAGGCGTATAAAAGAAATCGACTTTACAAAGTGGCAATGGTTAACGAAATCGATAACAAGAACAAGGCAACTACAATTCGATAGAGTTCAACTATGAAGCTTGACGGTATACTGCTTGTGTATATTTTGTGTTTTATTTTATCAAATTAAATTTATAATCTTATGAATTTACAGTTCACTACCTACATCTGAGTATCAAGTCGCTTACTTAATTAACAATGAAAATTTGATGTCAGTGACAGCATTCGAAAATCATTGCGGCTTTTTAAAGACGACAACAGTACATGCCTCCCGAAAAGCAGCAATAGTTTCCGAATGCTGTCATTGTCATGGAATTTTCATTGTTTATTTAGCTGACCGACTCAGGCCCATCTTTTCTATAAAATTTTCTTTCAATTTAAACACTTATTTTGAAGTATAGTTTTAGTTTAACGTTGACTATTTCCTATTTAACAAGCCGAAATTTGTGCATTTTTTATTAGTTTACGGTATAATAGGTATTTATTGAGAGAAGTTAATTTTTTTCAAGTTTTATATAACTTATATTTGGCAGAAAAACCACTCAATTTATTGGTTTAAAATAAGTTCTTTCTATTATGATTCACATTGTTAATTTTGTGTCAACTTTTTTCATTATTTGAATCGAAAAGATATGCAAAAACATAGGTAAATGTAAATTTCTCGACAACCCGAGAAGATCCGAGAAATTGGCCTCGAGAATTCTCGAGACCCGAGAAACTGAAAAGCTCGAGAAATCATGAACCCTATCACCTACACTCCCTAAGGAACCTACATGCAAAATTTCAGCCCGCTACGCCCAGTAGTTTCGGCTCTGCGTTGTCTGTCAGTCAGTCAGTCAGTCAGTAACGGAAGAGTTTTATATATATTGATTGATGTCTCAATGTGGCTTAAATACATTTTTCCATTATATCAATTTTAATTAAATATGGCAACAGCAATAATTTAATTGAAATTCACAACAACTTACCAAATACCTCTATATAACACCTATTCTGTACCAAATTAAGGATATTGTATATAAACTATAATTACTAGTTTTTCCTTTTGAACAAACTGACATTGCTGTTGGTACATACGACGTATGGCCCCAATAAATCAGTGTTTTGTTATATAGAGTTACAAAATTAACTGTAAAATAATACCCGCTTCGCTTCGTTGGTCTCTGGTAGCCTGGTGTATAAAATACAGTTTATATTGAGTAAACTTGTAAAATGTTTGATGATAAAGTTCATTAATTCAGAAAACAGAAAATTATTTGTAATTTTTTTTTTTAAGTTTTTGATTTGACTAAGTTTTGATGCCTTAACTTTTGTGATTTATTTAAGTACCTACATGTAATAACGTCAGTTAGTGCTATAGGTATTCTGTGGTGTAATAATTTTCTGTATTGACAAATTTAGAAAAAAAAAAGAATAATATATACTAGGGTACTACTATGTAATAAATAATAATGTGACGAGTCTTGTTTAAATTTTTAAATAAAATAACGGTATTAAATTTATTGCACTGTCTATCAATCTTGTTTCTTTTTGTCTTGGAAAATGATTTGATAAAATCTATGACTAAGGCCACATGGTGGAAGGAACACTTCCGATTTTTCTGTATTGCAAAATAGCTCTTGTTCTTTGGTATTACAGTCTAGGGCACACGAGATCATTAACAAAAGTTTTACGTCGTCCTCCCTAGACTGTAATACCAAAGAACAAGAGCTATTTTGCAATACAGAATAATCGGAAGTGTTACGCCGTCCTAGACCGCTACTGTACCAATATCAAACTACAGACCTATTTCTAACCACATTTATCGCCTCTTTCTATTTTCTACAAATCCTCTATGCTACATCGAGCAACCGGTATCAAAATGGCCACCGACCTCACAACCTGTCTCTTGCATTCCAATGACGTAGAACGAGGAATGTTACAAATACAAACTTTTTTAATAGTAAAAAGTAAAATAAACCCTTTTTAATACCATATGCGGATTAGGACATTTAGAACCAAAGTAGTTATTATAACAACAAATAGTTTTACTGGAAAGTATTTAAAACACGTAAAACGCTCTAGAGTTTGCTGTTCTAAACTAATTATTAATTTACGAGCTGTCGCGGCTTACTTCGTTACGCCATAGAATAGAGATACTTCTAAAGACTTGGCTCTATCGACTATGTTCTTTTGACGGCCCAGAATGTGCGAATAAAAAAACAAACAACAACAACAAACCACCTGTCAAAATATGTAAACAACGGAAAAAATATTGCACCTTGGGTTACATTATTGGAGTTTAAGTAAGAATCCCTTTTTTTTTAAATCTAATATAGCCTATGTCACTCGGGGATAGTGTAGCTTCCTACCAGTGAAAGAATTTTTCAAATCGGTTTAGTATTTCCGGAGCCTATTCGTTACAAACAAACAAACAAATCTTTCCTCTTTATAATATTGGTATAGATATCATAATCTTCATCTTCGAAAACGTCCTACTATTGGACTGGACACAGGCCTTACCAATAGTAAACTATAAGGACAATTTTTTTTTACGAGGGTTCGCAGTCGCAGTATGGATCTTCAAGTCTTTCAACGAAAGACGCTGTAGGTACTACCTACCGGTACTACTACAATAATGTATCGCGAGCTATAACATGCAGCATGCATTACCATACCAGTATTACCACTACTTACCAGAGTACCAGTCCAGGGCGGAAACCAACCCACAACAAGAAAACCACCACCATTACCATTACCACAGAACAAGTTACCAGGGAAGGAAATAAAACAAGAACTTTATTCGCACACACACAGAACCATTGATCAATTCAGAAACATAAGAAGAAATCGTCCTGAAAAGGACGAACCATTGATCTATCTTCGATGAAACAAGAGATGGTCGTCCTGAGAAGGACAGTTTGCTGCACGTGTTGCGCGAGCGAGCGCAGCCGCAGAAAGAGGCCGAAATACTGAAGCGCTCAGTATTTAACTACGCTACGACCTCTTCTGAGACTACGACGCAGCAACCGCGCCCCCTGCCGGATTGGTTCCACGCAGCCTAGCGGAGCCGCGCGGAAACTATCGCGCCATTCTTTTTAAAGACACATTCCTATTGGTTCTTGTATTATAAAAACTGTATATTATTGGCTTTTCATACTTTTGTTTTCTGTGTAATTTTATGTATAAATTGATTTCATTTTTGTAAATAAACATTCACTCGTCTTGCTTCTACAACTAAACTACTGGAGTTTTATTTAGCACCAACACTCGCTAAACTGGTGACCCCTAGGAAGAATAACCGCAACCGAAGAAGCTCAACCACAGCCACTGTGAAGAACATCTGCAACCCCTGCCTGGAAGATCTGCAAACTCACCTGCACTTCCTACAATCAAGCAGCACAATGTTCACAACGACGAACGAATCGCAAGCCACTCCAGTACCAAACGACGCATCCACAGAAGCCATGACCAAAGAAATCGCCATGTGCATGCGTCTACCACCATCCAAGCACAGCACCGATGATGACGTCACGCAGATTTTGCTCGCCGAATTGAAAAAACTATCACTCGAACTCGCCGATATCAAGTCGCAAATACACGAGCCACCAAGCCGCAGCGAATCATGCCACCGTCACGACCACCACCAAAGCCGCAGCAACTCCCGCAACCGCAGCAAGTCCCGCTCACCATTCTGCTTCTACCACCGCATTTTCGGTAGCCAAGCAAGAAAATGCTCGCCGCCATGCGAATTCAAGTCACAGCAACCGGACGCCACGCTGCCGGAAAACTACCCAAAGACGTTGGATGCAGCGGAATCCAGCGTCCCAGGCCAAACACACCGCTTATTCGTCACAGACAAGAAGACGCTACTTACCTTCTTAGTCGACACTGGCGCCGACAGCTCCGTCATACCAAAATGTAAAGGTGCAGAAACCCAGCCCTTAACATTTCAACTCTACGCTGCAAACAACACCGTCATACCTACTTACGGCGAGAAGACGCTAGAACTCAACCTAGGCCTTCGTCGTCCATTCAAGTGGAAGTTCATCGTGGCAAAAGTATCAAAACCAATCATCGGCGCCGACTTCCTGAAACATCACAATCTAATGGTCGATCTCAAGAACAAACGACTCGTCGACGGCAAGACAAACCTAACCACCACAGGTTTTGTCGCACAAACCGACGTCCCGACCATACGAAGCATCGACGTCGATCAAGCCTACCACGACATACTAGCGCAGTTCCCTGGCATCACTCTACTCACTGCGATGATCATCACCCCGCAAAACCCACCACCACCATTAGCATTACCACAGAACAAGTTACCAGGGAAGGAAATAAAACAAGAACTTTATTCGCACACACACAGAACCATTGATCAATTCAGAAACATAAGAAGAAATCGTCCTGAAAAGGACGAACCATTGATCTATCTTCGATGAAACAAGAGATGGTCGTCCTGAGAAGGACAGTTTGCTGCACGTGTTGCGCGAGCGAGCGCAGCCGCAGAAAGAGGCCGAAATACTGAAGCGCTCAGTATTTAACTACGCTACGACCTCTTCTGAGACTACGACGCAGCAACCGCGCCCCCTGCCGGATTGGTTCCACGCAGCCTAGCGGAGCCGCGCGGAAACTATCGCGCCATTCTTTTTAAAGACACATTCCTATTGGTTCTTGTATTATAAAAACTGTATATTATTGGCTTTTCATACTTTTGTTTTCTGTGTAATTTTATGTATAAATTGATTTCATTTTTGTAAATAAACATTCACTCGTCTTGCTTCTACAACTAAACTACTGGAGTTTTATTTAGCACCAACACTCGCTAAAACGCTATTGCCCGTTCTTTGTTTGTTCCCTTAGTCGCCTTTTAAGGCACCACTAGAAAGACTTAGGTTTGCGGTATTCTACGGTGCCATCGCACGGCTACTGATAAAATTCTTCCAGTCGACCCTAGTAAACCCATTTATTATAAGTAGTTGCATCAAACTTTGAATGCGAAATCAAAGTTTGATAAGCCAAATATATTGTTAACTAGGTACTCAAAGGTATTCTTAAAGGGCTTTTGAGTGTCATTGACTCAATCTCTGTCAGATTATGTGTTACTAGAGGCTGCCCCGCGGTCTCACCCGCGCAGATTTCTCAAACACAAAAATCCCGTTTTTTCCCGTTCCCGTGGGAATTTCGGGAAATCCCTTCTTAGTGCTCACCTACACTCCCCAAGGAACCTACGTGCCAATTTTCAGCTTTCTACGTCCAGTAGTTTCGGCTCTGCGTTGTCTGTCAGTCAGTCAGTAACGGAAGAGTTTTATATATATTGATTGTTGCAAGACGTTTCATGTTATAATTTCCAAATGATTTAACTACTAATAAAATGTATGGTTAACGATATACTCCCATGTGTATTGAAGTTTAATAAGAGAGCGGTGTAGCCTTTCACCGTTTTATGAATTCGAATCTGTCGGTCGATTGAACTTTTACTTTTACAATGATAGCAGTCGCTTTTCTATACCAATAAAGAGGAAAGATTTGTTTGTTTGTTTGTAACGAATAGGCTCCGGAAATACTGAACCGATTTGAAAAATTCTTTCAATGGTAGGAAGCTACACTATCCCCGAGTGACATAGGCTATATTAGATTAAAAAAAAAATTAGGGATTCTTACTTAAACTCAAATAATGTAACCCAAGGTGCAATATTTTTTCCGTTGTTTACATATTTTGACAGGTGGTTTGTTGTTTTTGTTGGTTTTTTTATTCGCCCATTCTGGGCAGTCAAAAGAACATAGTCTATAGAGCCAAGTCTTTAGTAGTATCTCATATTATATGGCGTAACGAAGTAAGCCGGGAGAGCTCGTGCCAACTAAACTCAAAATTAAATAACTTTGTCATTTGTTATCTATTCCTTTAGTCTTACTCTTAACACACAAATAGTTTTTTCAAGACGGTTATTTGCGTAACGTTATAAAATAGCTGATTAAGTAGGCGATACACTCACACTCTGAGGTTTTCTATCTAAAACGAATTTTCATGCCTACTACTAAAGAGTCGAAAGAACATTTGGTCTGGCACAAGCAAAGGCCTTTTAGTAGTCAAGACAAGACACATATAATAGACATTAAGATAGATATGAACAAAAAAGCAACAACTTATCAATATCTCGAAGCTCATACAATATACTAAAGTAATAATGTACAATAGGTAAAGTACGTGGCATTATAGAAAAGAAATTGTCAAAGGTACACACAACGAACGTATCAAATGACAATAGAAATATGCGAACGGTTTCATTAACTGTGTCGTCGTCATGGGAAACGGCATTCAATGCAACTGCCCCACCCAGGCTTACAGTTTTTTTTGTGTTCTAGCATTCATCAACGTAAGTTTTGATTGCTCAAACATTCTATAGTTTATTGCAGTTTTAGGCTGACATTCAGTCGAGTTAAGCAAGTATAAGCCGCGCAGATAAAGAAACGATTTGAAAATAGCGGCCGAACGCATGCTATCTCGCGTATTTTAGTAAGAGGGAAAAGTTTAGAATAGAGGCAGCCCATACAACAGCCGCCGTTTTCAAATCGTTTCTATATCTGCACAGGTTATACGTAGGAGCACTCCCTAGGTATCAAAATGTAACTTAAAATCGATCTCCGCTCCAAATTGATAACACAATACAGTCATTTCATACTTTAAGACAGTGAAGCATACGTTCTACGGAGTATGCGACGGCTCGAGCCTGGATTATCCATATTCGGGAATTACTTGTCCGATAGCAAACTCGAGCGAACCTTTAAACACTGACGGCTCTACCACAAATATAGCTAAACCTGGTTTAAATCACTAGACTATGATTAAATCACGATTTTGTCATACAAGTTGGCGATTAAGACCGGTCTAACTTTTTTGTGGTAAGGGGGTGAAGGACTGTGAATTTCAGCCTTAAAAATTCCATAATTCAACAGAACTTTTGATTCAGCACAAGTTTCCATTTTCTACGAAAGCGGTACTATCAAAGTATCGTATTTCTTACACATTTTGTTATGCAAATCCGCGTCGCGTGTTTGGTCATTTTAAGCTTTGTCAAGATCGCCACTTTCTACGTCCCACTTGTGTCTGCCACTTGACTTCTAAGTGCCAATAGCCTCTAAGCAAATATTTCCCGTATGGTAATTTTACCACTGTTTAGTTAGATTTTAACTGCATGTCGCTCTTTCTCCGCGCTATTGTGTTCGTTTTCCGACGTTTTGACGTGACCTAGACGTTGTTTCTCCCGCTGCGTTGTTAATATCGAAGACATGTTTAAGACTTAGGTTGGTAATACTACCAAAAGTAACCCTCAAAACGCTTTGTCTAAATAAAACGCGTTAAGTGATACTGTCCTTTATTCCATATCCGTACTGGAAAATGTTCCCTGCAATGTCTAAGTTTGTACACAGCAATAAAATAAAAGAAAGTCTTTAGCAAGAGTGTCATAATTACTCTTGAACTAACAATATCATTACTCTAATTGACCATCTCTGTTTCAACTCATCACATCGCACTTGATTGACGCCTTCTATTCCATGATTTTAAACTACTTTGTAACTTCTATAATCTGTCCCAGTTTAATGGTTCCCGTTCATAGCCGCGGTCAATTCTAAACATGCCTTTACATTACAATGTGTTAATATGTACATTGATGACATTATCGCAGCTTGATGGCTTCATAGATTAGTCAAGGGGTTTCAACTCGTCCAGCCCTTTAATATCTTCGTTCTTATATTACTTGCATTCGTTTCAAAGGTCTTCGACCGCTGATGTCATATCATAGCGCAGTCAAATTTCGCTAGTTTGCCATTTTCCATTGTAACTATGCTATGCGTTGTCGGCCTTGCCTCTCGCCCACTGACCTGTGTATTTGGTAGTGACACCTACGATTCAGCACTTTCGTTCAAATGTTGCTCAATCGATGCCCACGTGACTCCTTCTAGGGATTAGTGGTTTAGTTTTGATATAAATGTGGAAATTGTATAATTTAAATTTTAATTAAGTATGCTTTTCTAAAGTTACTTGTCGACACCTTTATCATCATTATCTCAGCTAAAAGACGTCAACTGCTGGATATAGGACTCCCCCACAAATCGCCACACCAACCGCTCTTAAACACCCAGCATACTCCCGCAACTCTCACCATGTCGTCTTAGAACTAGAACCTTGTGGGGGTTTGCCTACTGTGTATCTACGTTTGTAAAAATCTATTTACCAGGTCTTTCTGCAAAGTATTTCTATTCTAAGCTTATTGTGTTCATAGATCCAACAAAAATTTTTGTTTTGTCTAAGAGATTATTGAAAGTTACCTTGTCCGACGATTTTTGTCAACATTTTAATTGTTTCATCAGCATTTAGGAACATCATATTCATAATAAAGTCGGGAGTCTATAATCTAAGATCACTTTGCTGGTTGTAATCAATCAAGATCATGTTAAGAGATTTCTGACGTGAGAAAACGGTTGTCATTCTCGTCATAGGCCGTGGTAAAAAACTTGAACTTGATAAACTGAGATGTTAGAACAAAAAGTTGGTTTGCTTGATTTATTATACGGATTAGTGTAGCTTTCATTAGTCGAGTTCTTGGTTGTTGAGGTTAACCACATCCACATACATACATTTGTAGTTTAATGACAACGTTTCTTCTTTCTTTGAAATTTCTACAAGTTTTGATAAGCATAAAGGCACGTGTAACTTCATTCAAATATGGAAAACGCTCTTTATTTATCTTTTGAACTGTTATCTTCTGAATCACAAGCAAGGTTATGTTAACTTTGTCTAAATACGTAGATATTTTTTTTAGTTTTATAAGGATTTCTATAAAGAAGTTGGTTTAGAAGAAGACAAATAGTAATATAACCATCAAATATAATTTGATTCATTAAATTAAAAGTTCTTGATATCAAAAAACTCAGAATAGAGACGCCCACAAGGAGGTCAGACGACCTGGTGAAGATTGGAGGAGTGCATTGGATAGGGTTCGCACAATTCTAGTCATTATGGCGTTTTGTGGGGAGGGGTATGTCCGGAAATCGAAAGATCTCCCGTGAACCCCCTTGCTAACAGCCGAGATGGACACCGGCGGGGTTTTAGTGGGTGCGAACCCCACATAACCTTGCGGCTCGCCTCGGTGCTGCAGGGTACTCGTTAGGAGTTTCCCCGCCTAAAAAAAAGGACATACCCAGAAAAGTGGACGTCTTTTGGCTTAGACGATGATAATGATGAAGAAATAGCTAGAAATACATTTATTCTTAAATGTTCTAGTTATCATAAAGAGGTGCTGAAAGAGCAAAGCTAATAACATTGCTTTATTGTTAAACAAAGTCGATATCATAAAGAGCTCGTTCAAAAAGTCGAAATCACATTAAAATATAGGTCGCGATATTTAAAAATAGTCTGTGTCAACTCGCATTGCGTTTTCGCCCACTTCCTCTGCCTCTTGCCAATTGGTTCACTTTTCATTCCGATAGGATATATGTATATATGCATAGGGTATTCTAATATAAATACTTAGTTGTCTTGTCCAATTTAAACAACCGTATTGGCGTTATCTAAGATTATCTTCTTCTATCTTATCTATTTAAAAAACTAGTCGACCCGGCGAACTTCGTACCGCCTAACCTATTACTATGTTGCTCATGTATTATACTTATAAACCTTCCTCTTGAATCACTCTATCTATTAGAAAAAACCGCATCAAAATCTGTTGCATAGTTTTAAAGATTTAAGCATACATAGGGACAGACGCGGGAAAGTCTTAAACGATTAAAGCAGCGGCATTGGCTTGGCGTTATCAATGTTATCTTCTTTTATATAAAAAAATAACTTTTGCTGTTGGTCTGTCTCGATAAAATTCGAGCTCCAGAACGGCTAGGGCTTGTTTTTGTCGTAGTCCAGAAAAGTTTGAAATATTGAAAAAATATTGAAAAATTGCCAGAAAGATGGAAACTCAGACAACGTGTTGAAAATCAGGATTTTTTGATACAAACGGAAGAAATTCTATCCAAAGCACTTGAAAGCTTTATCCTACCGTAGCGTTAACGTAACGCCAAAGAAAAAAAAAACTTAAAACTAGCAAAGCGAAATAATTCCGTACACGTCCCAGAAACTTTTTGGTAAAACACACACAATACGCCGGTAATGGGTGTTGCCTGAGAATACGACACGACACTACATGAGTTGGGGGAGAAAGTGATGTAAAGAAAGTGCGTGGACGCAAACAGCAAAAGCTGTCGGCAACCGGCCGGTCAGAAAGCACAAGCAAGAATTGAATGGAATTTAGCACGACCGCCCCTGGCTGAGGCCTGTTGCTCGTAGTACTGTCTTCTCTTTTTGGTTTAGGTGTCTTTTTACGTGAACTGTAGTATCTCATCTTACTAATATCAATACATAGTATAAAATGAAGTCGTTTCCCGCGTCTGTCCCTATGTATGCTTATATCTTTAAAACTATGCAAAGAATCTTGATGCGGTGTTTTTTTAAGGATAGAGTGATAAAGAGGAAGATTTATAAGTATAATACATGCACAAAATAGTAATAGGTTTTGCGGTACGAAGTTCGCCGGGTCGACTAGTTACTTATAAATGCGAAAGTTTATGAGTGTGTATGTTTGTTACTTCTTCACATCTATACGACTGGAGAGATTTCAATGAAATTTGGTATGGAGTTAGCTGGCATGGCACCCTGGATTAACACAGGCTACTTTTTTATGTCAGTGAACTTAGCAGATCATTGTCCAGCAGATCAAAATTTTATGTGAGTTCTTTTCGCATGCAGCCGAGTTCTACAGTTCCTGATACTTTTCAGAAATAGTTCTGGCGTTTTTACCTGAAAAAAAGTACTTTGACAAAATGATCTGCTAACTTCCCGTAGCAGATCATTTTCAGCAGATCAAAAATAAAAGTTAGTTCTTCATGCATACAGCTGAATTCTACAGTTCCTAGTACTTTTTATAAATAGTTCTGGCGTTTTAAACTGAAAAAAGTCAAAAAACAAAATTATCTGCCTACTAGCCGTGGTTAGTTTAAAATATATTAATAATTGATTAAAACAGCTAGAACTCTATCGCTTTTCACACATCCGTATCAGAACTCCAACCTAGAACTCGATTTGAGTCCAGAACTCACGTTAAAGTACCAGCAGATCACGTCAGAATGTTGAAAAAACACGAAAATCTATTTTGTATCATTCTAAGTAGGCTCAGAGGCTAGAACTCTTGCGCTTTTCATACATCGGTATCAGAACTGCAACCTAGAACTCGATTTGAGTCCAGAACTCACGTTAAAGTACCAGCAGATCACGTCAGAATGTTGAAAAAACACGAAAATCTATTTTGTATAGTTCTAAGTAGCCTCAGAGGCTAGAACTCTTTCGTTTTTTACTTATCCGTATCAGAACTGCAACCTAGAACTCGATTTGAGTCCAGAACTCACGTTTAAATACCAGCAGATCACGTCAGAATGATAAAAAACACGAAAATCTATTTTGTATCGTTCTCAGTAGAATCAGAGGCTAGAACTCTTGCGCTTTTCAAACATCGGTATCAGAACTGCAACCTTGAACTCGATTTGAGTCCAGAACTCATTTAAAAGTATCAGCAGATCATGTCAGAAATTAAAGAAACATGAAAATCTAATTTTTCATTGTTTCAAACACCTTTCAAGGATAGAACTCTTGCGCTTTTATACATCGGTATCAGAACTGCAACCTAGAACACGATTTGAGTCCAGAACTCACGTTAAAGTACCAGCAGATCACGTCAGAATGTAAAAAAACACAAGAATCTATTTTGTATCGTTCTAAGTAGGCTCAGAGGCTAGAACTCTTTCGCGTTTTACTTATCCGTATCAGAACTGCAACCAAGAACTCGATTTGAGTCCAGAACTCACGTTAAAGTACCAGCAGATCACGTCAGAATGATAAAAAAACACGAAAATCTATTTTGTATCGTTCTAAGTAGAATCAGAGGCTAGAACTCTTGCGCTTTTCATACATCGGTATCAGAACTGCAACCTAGAACTCGATTTGAGTCCAGAACTCACGTTAAAGTACCAGCAGATCACGTCAGAATGTAAAAATCACAAATAATCTATTTTGTATCGTTCTAAGTAGGCTCAGAGGCTAGAACTCTTTCGTTTTTTACTTATCCGTATCAGAACTGCAACCTAGAACACGATTTGAGTCGAGAACTCACGTTAAAGTACCAGCAGATCACGTCAGAATGATAAAAAAACTCGAAAATCTTTTTTGTTTAGTTCTAAGTAGCCTCAGAGGCTAGAACTCTTTTGTTTTTTACTTATCCGTATCAAAACTGCAACCTAGAACACGATTTGAGTTCAGAACTCACGTTAAAGTACCAGCAGATCACGTCAGAATGTTGAAAAAACACGAAAATCTATTTTGTATCATTCTAAGTAAGCTCAGAGGCTAGAACTCTTGCGCTTTTTATACATCGGTATCAGAACTGCATTCTAGAACTCGATTTGAGTCTAGAACTCACGTTAAAGTACCAGCAGATCACGTCAGAATGTTGAAAAAACACGAAAATCTATTTTGTATAGTTCTAAGTAGCCTCAGAGGCTAGAACTCTTTTGTTTTTTACTTATCCGTATCAAAACTGCAACCTAGAACTCGATTTGAGTCCAGAACTCACGTTTAAATACCAGCAGATCACGTCAGAATGTTGAAAAAACACGAAAATCTATTTTGTATCATTCTAAGTAGGCTCAGAGGCTAGAACTCTTGCGCTTTTCATACATCGGTATCAGAACTGCAACCTAGAACTCGATTTGAGTCCAGAACTCACGTTAAAGTACCAGCAGATCACGTCAGAATGTTGAAAAAACACGAAAATCTATTTTGTATAGTTCTAAGTAGCCTCAGAGGCTAGAACTCTTTTGTTTTTCACACATCCGTATCAAAACTGCAACCTAGACCTCGATTTGAGTCCAGAACTCACGTCAAAGTACCAGCAGATCACGTCCGAATGCTAAAAAAACACGAAAATCTTTTTTGTGTCGTTCTAAGTAAAACAGTGGCTAGAACTCTTTCGATTTTTACACATCCGTATCAGAACTCCAACCTAGAACTCGATTTGAGTCCAGAACTCACGTTAAAGTACCAGCAGATCACGTCAGAATGTTAAAAAAACACGAAAATCTATTTTGTATCGTTCTAAGTAGGCTCAGAGGCTAGAACTCTTTCGTTTTTTACTTATCCGTATCAGAACTGCAACCTAGAACACGATTTGAGTCCAGAACTCACGTTAAAGTACCAGCAGATCACGTCAGAATGATAAAAAAACACGAAAATCTATTTTGTATCGTTTTAAGTAGGCTCAGAGGCTAGAACTCTTTCGTTTTTTACTTATCCGTATGAGAACTGCAACCGAGAACACGATTTGAGTCGAGAACTCACGTTAAAGTACCAGCAGATCACGTCAGAATGATAAAAAAACACGAAAATGTATTTTGTATCGTTCTAAGTAGAATCAGAGGCTAGAACTCTTGCGCTTTTCATACATCGGTATCAAAACTGCAACCTAGAACTCGATTTGAGTCCAGAACTCACGTTAAAGTACCAGCAGATCACGTCAGAATGTTGAAAAAACACGAAAATCTATTTTGTATCATTCTAAGTAGGCTCAGAGGCTAGAACTCTTGCGCTTTTCATACATCGGTATCAGAACTGCAACCTAGAACTCGATTTGAGTCCAGAACTCACGTTAAAGTACCAGCAGATCACGTCAGAATGATAAAAAAACACGAAAATCTATTTTGTATCGTTCTAAGTAGAATCAGAGCCTAGAACTCTTGCGCTTTTCATACATCGGTATCAGAACTGCAACCTAGAACTCGATTTGAGTCCAGAACTCACGTTAAAGTACCAGCAGATCACGTCAGAATGTTGAAAAAACACGAAAATCTATTTTATATCATTCTAAGTAGGCTCAGAGGCTAGAACTCTTGCGCTTTTCATACATCGGTATCAGAACTGCAACCTAGAACTCGATTTGAGTCCAGAACTCACGTTAAAGTACCAGCAGATCACGTCAGAATGTTGAAAAAACACGAAAATCTATTTTGTATAGTTCTAAGTAGCCTCAGAGGCTAGAACTCTTTTGTTTTTCACACATCCGTATCAAAACTGCAACCTAGACCTCGATTTGAGTCCAGAACTCACGTCAAAGTACCAGCAGATCACGTCCGAATGTTAAAAAAACACGATAATCTTTTTTGTGTCGTTCTAAGTAAAACAGTGGCTAGAACTCTTTCGATTTTTACACATCCGTATCAGAACTCTAACCTAGAACTCGATTTGAGTCCAGAACTCACGTTAAAGTACCAGCAGATCACGTCAGAATGTTAAAAAAACACGAAAATCTATTTTGTATCGTTCTAAGTAGGCTCAGAGGCTAGAACTCTTTCGTTTTTTACTTATCCGTATCAGAACTGCAACCTAGAACACGATTTGAGTCCAGAACTCACGTTAAAGTACCAGCAGATCACGTCAGAATGATAAAAAAACACGAAAATCTATTTTGTATCGTTTTAAGTAGGCTCAGAGGCTAGAACTCTTTCGTTTTTTACTTATCCGTATGAGAACTGCAACCTAGAACACGATTTGAGTCGAGAACTCACGTTAAAGTACCAGCAGATCACGTCAGAATGATAAAAAAACACGAAAATCTATTTTGTATCGTTCTAAGTAGAATCAGAGGCTAGAACTCTTGCGCTTTTCATACATCGGTATCAGAACTGCAACCTAGAACTCGATTTGAGTCCAGAACTCACGTTAAAGTACCAGCAGATCACGTCAGAATGTTGAAAAAACACGAAAATCTATTTTGTATCATTCTAAGTAGGCTCAGAGGCTAGAACTCTTGCGCTTTTCATACATCGGTATCAGAACTGCAACCTAGAACTCGATTTGAGTCCAGAACTCACGTTAAAGTACCAGCAGATCACGTCAGAATGTTGAAAAAACACGAAAATCTATTTTGTATCGTTCTAAGTAGAATCAGAGGCTAGAACTCTTGCGCTTTTCATACATCGGTATCAGAACTGCAACCTAGAACTCGATTTGAGTCCAGAACTCACGTTAAAGTACCAGCAGATCACGTCAGAATGTTGAAAAAACACGAAAATCTATTTTGTATAGTTCTAAGTAGCCTCAGAGGCTAGAACTCTTTTGTTTTTCACACATCCGTATCAAAACTGCAACCTAGACCTCGATTTGAGTCCAGAACTCACGTCAAAGTACCAGCAGATCACGTCCGAATGTTAAAAAAACACGAAAATCTTTTTTGTGTCGTTCTAAGTAAAACAGTGGCTAGAACTCTTTCGATTTTTACACATCCGTATCAGAACTCCAACCTAGAACTCGATTTGAGTCCAGAACTCACGTTAAAGTACCAGCAGATCACGTCAGAATGTTAAAAAAACACGAAAATCTATTTTGTATCGTTCTAAGTAGGCTCAGAGGCTAGAACTCTTTCGTTTTTTACTTATCCGTATCAGAACTGCAACCTAGAACACGATTTGAGTCGAGAACTCACGTTAAAGTACCAGCAGATCACGTCAGAATGATAAAAAAACACGAAAATCTATTTTGTATCATTCTAAGTAAGCTCAGAGGCTAGAACTCTTGCGCTTTTCATACATCGGTATCAGAACTGCAACCTAGAACTCGATTTGAGTCCAGAACTCACGTTAAAGTACCAGCAGATCACGTCAGAATGATAAAAAAACACGAAAATCTATTTTGTATCGTTCTAAGTAGAATCAGAGCCTAGAACTCTTGCGCTTTTCATACATCGGTATCAGAACTGCAACCTAGAACTCGATTTGAGTCCAGAACTCACGTTAAAGTACCAGCAGATCACGTCAGAATGTTGAAAAAACACGAAAATCTATTTTGTATCATTCTAAGTAGGCTCAGAGGCTAGAACTCTTGCGCTTTTCATACATCGGTATCAGAACTGCAACCTAGAACTCGATTTGAGTCCAGAACTCACGTTAAAGTACCAGCAGATCACGTCAGAATGATAAAAAAACACGAAAATCTATTTTGTATCGTTCTAAGTAGAATCAGAGCCTAGAACTCTTGCGCTTTTCATACATCGGTATCAGAACTGCAACCTAGAACTCGATTTGAGTCCAGAACTCACGTTAAAGTACCAGCAGATCACGTCAGAATGTTGAAAAAACACGAAAATCTATTTTATATCATTCTAAGTAGGCTCAGAGGCTAGAACTCTTGCGCTTTTCATACATCGGTATCAGAACTGCAACCTAGAACTCGATTTGAGTCCAGAACTCACGTTAAAGTACCAGCAGATCACGTCAGAATGTTGAAAAAACACGAAAATCTATTTTGTATAGTTCTAAGTAGCCTCAGAGGCTAGAACTCTTTTGTTTTTCACACATCCGTATCAAAACTGCAACCTAGACCTCGATTTGAGTCCAGAACTCACGTCAAAGTACCAGCAGATCACGTCCGAATGTTAAAAAAACACGATAATCTTTTTTGTGTCGTTCTAAGTAAAACAGAGGCTAGAACTCTTTCGTTTTTTACTTATCCGTATCAGAACTGCAACCTAGAACACGATTTGAGTCCAGAACTCACGTTAAAGTACCAGCAGATCACGTCAGAATGATAAAAAAACACGAAAATCTATTTTGTATCGTTTTAAGTAGGCTCAGAGGCTAGAACTCTTTCGTTTTTTACTTATCCGTATGAGAACTGCAACCTAGAACACGATTTGAGTCGAGAACTCACGTTAAAGGACCAGCAGATCACGTCAGAATGATAAAAAAACACGAAAATCTATTTTGTATCGTTTTAAGTAGGCTCAGAGGCTAGAACTCTTTCGTTTTTTACTTATCCGTATGAGAACTGCAACCTAGAACACGATTTGAGTCGAGAACTCACGTTAAAGTACCAGCAGATCACGTCAGAATGATAAAAAAACACGAAAATCTATTTTGTATCATTCTAAGTAGGCTCAGAGGCTAGAACTCTTGCGCTTTTCATACATCGGTATCAGAACTGCAACCTAGAACTCGATTTGAGTCCAGAACTCACGTTAAAGTACCAGCAGATCACGTCAGAATGATAAAAAAACACGAAAATCTATTTTGTATCGTTTTAAGTAGGCTCAGAGGCTAGAACTCTTTCGTTTTTTACTTATCCGTATGAGAACTGCAACCTAGAACACGATTTGAGTCGAGAACTCACGTTAAAGTACCAGCAGATCACGTCAGAATGATAAAAAAACACGAAAATCTATTTTGTATCGTTCTAAGTAGAATCAGAGGCTAGAACTCTTGCGCTTTTCATACATCGGTATCAGAACTGCAACCTAGAACTCGATTTGAGTCCAGAACTCACGTTAAAGTACCAGCAGATCACGTCAGAATGTTGAAAAAACACGAAAATCTATTTTGTATCATTCTAAGTAAGCTCAGAGGCTAGAACTCTTGCGCTTTTCATACATCGGTATCAGAACTGCATTCTAGAACTCGATTTGAGTCTAGAACTCACGTTAAAGTACCAGCAGATCACGTCAGAATGTTGAAAAAACACGAAAATCTATTTTGTATAGTTCTAAGTAGCCTCAGAGGCTAGAACTCTTTTGTTTTTTACTTATCCGTATCAAAACTGCAACCTAGAACTCGATTTGAGTCCAGAACTCACGTTAAAGTACCAGCAGATCACGTCAGAATGATAAAAAAACACGAAAATCTATTTTGTATCGTTCTAAGTAGAATCAGAGGCTAGAACTCTTGCGCTTTTCATACATCGGTATCAGAACTGCAACCTAGAACTCGATTTGAGTCCAGAACTCACGTTAAAGTACCAGCAGATCACGTCAGAATGTTGAAAAAACACGAAAATCTATTTTGTATCATTCTAAGTAAGCTCAGAGGCTAGAACTCTTGCGCTTTTCATACATCGGTATCAGAACTGCATTCTAGAACTCGATTTGAGTCTAGAACTCACGTTAAAGTACCAGCAGATCACGTCCGAATGTTAAAAAAACACGATAATCTTTTTTGTGTCGTTCTAAGTAAAACAGAGGCTAGAACTCTTTCGTTTTTTACTTATCCGTATCAGAACTGCAACCTAGAACACGATTTGAGTCCAGAACTCACGTTAAAGTACCAGCAGATCACGTCAGAATGATAAAAAAACACGAAAATCTATTTTGTATCGTTTTAAGTAGGCTCAGAGGCTAGAACTCTTTCGTTTTTTACTTATCCGTATGAGAACTGCAACCTAGAACACGATTTGAGTCGAGAACTCACGTTAAAGGACCAGCAGATCACGTCAGAATGATAAAAAAACACGAAAATCTATTTTGTATCGTTTTAAGTAGGCTCAGAGGCTAGAACTCTTTCGTTTTTTACTTATCCGTATGAGAACTGCAACCTAGAACACGATTTGAGTCGAGAACTCACGTTAAAGTACCAGCAGATCACGTCAGAATGATAAAAAAACACGAAAATCTATTTTGTATCATTCTAAGTAGGCTCAGAGGCTAGAACTCTTGCGCTTTTCATACATCGGTATCAGAACTGCAACCTAGAACTCGATTTGAGTCCAGAACTCACGTTAAAGTACCAGCAGATCACGTCAGAATGATAAAAAAACACGAAAATCTATTTTGTATCGTTTTAAGTAGGCTCAGAGGCTAGAACTCTTTCGTTTTTTACTTATCCGTATGAGAACTGCAACCTAGAACACGATTTGAGTCGAGAACTCACGTTAAAGTACCAGCAGATCACGTCAGAATGATAAAAAAACACGAAAATCTATTTTGTATCGTTCTAAGTAGAATCAGAGGCTAGAACTCTTGCGCTTTTCATACATCGGTATCAGAACTGCAACCTAGAACTCGATTTGAGTCCAGAACTCACGTTAAAGTACCAGCAGATCACGTCAGAATGTTGAAAAAACACGAAAATCTATTTTGTATCATTCTAAGTAAGCTCAGAGGCTAGAACTCTTGCGCTTTTCATACATCGGTATCAGAACTGCATTCTAGAACTCGATTTGAGTCTAGAACTCACGTTAAAGTACCAGCAGATCACGTCAGAATGTTGAAAAAACACGAAAATCTATTTTGTATCGTTCTAAGTAGAATCAGAGGCTAGAACTCTTGCGCTTTTCATACATCGGTATCAGAACTGCAACCTAGAACTCGATTTGAGTCCAGAACTCACGTTAAAGTACCAGCAGATCACGTCAGAATGTTGAAAAAACACGAAAATCTATTTTGTATCATTCTAAGTAGGCTCAGAGGCTAGAACTCTTGCGCTTTTCATACATCGGTATCAGAACTGCAACCTAGAACTCGATTTGAGTCCAGAACTCACGTTAAAGTACCAGCTGATCACGTCAGAATGTTGAAAAAACACGAAAATCTATTTTGTATAGTTCTAAGTAGCCTCAGAGGCTAGAACTCTTTTGTTTTTCACACATCCGTATCAAAACTGCAACCTAGACCTCAATTTGAGTCCAGAACTCACGTCAAAGTACCAGCAGATCACGTCCGAATGTTAAAAAAACACGATAATCTTTTTTGTGTCGTTCTAAGTAAAACAGTGGCTAGAACTCTTTCGATTTTTACACATCCGTATCAGAACTCCAACCTAGAACTCGATTTGAGTCCAGAACTCACGTTAAAGTACCAGCAGATCACGTCAGAATGTTAAAAAAACACGAAAATCTATTTTGTATCGTTCTAAGTAGGCTCAGAGGCTAGAACTCTTTCGTTTTTTACTTATCCGTATGAGAACTGCAACCTAGAACACGATTTGAGTCGAGAACTCACGTTAAAGTACCAGCAGATCACGTCAGAATGATAAAAAAACACGAAAATCTATTTTGTATCATTCTAAGTAGGCTCAGAGGCTAGAACTCTTGCGCTTTTCATACATCGGTATCAGAACTGCAACCTAGAACTCGATTTGAGTCCAGAACTCACGTTAAAGTACCAGCAGATCACGTCAGAATGATAAAAAAACACGAAACTCTATTTTGTATCGTTTTAAGTAGGCTCAGAGGCTAGAACTCTTTTGTTTTTTACTTATCCGTATCAAAACTGCAACCTAGAATTCGATTTGAGTCCAGAACTCACGTTAAAGTACCAGCAGATCACGTCAGAATGATAGAAAAACACGAAAATCTATTTCGTATCATTCTAAGTAGGCTAAGAGGCTAGAACTCTTACGTTTTTTACTTATCCGTATCAGAACTGCAACATAGAACTCGATTTGAGTCCAGAACTCACGTTAAAATACCAGCAGATCACGTCAGAATGATAAAAAAACACGAAAATCTTTTTTGTATAGTTCTAAGTAGCCTCAGAGGCTAGAACTCTTTTGTTTTTTACTTATCCGTATCAAAACTGCAACCTAGAGCTCGATTAGAGTCCAGAAGTCACGTTAAAGTACCAGCAGATCACGTCAGAATGATAAAAAAACACGAAAATCTATTTTGTATCATTCTAAGTAGGCTCAGAGGCTAGAACTCTTGCGCTTTTCATACATCGGTATCAGAACTGCAACCTAGAACTCGATTTGAGTCCAGAACTCACGTTAAAGTACCAGCAGATCACGTCAGAATGTAAAAATCACAAATAATCTATTTTGTATCGTTCTAAGTAGGCTCAGAGGCTAGAACTCTTTCGTTTTTTACTTATCCGTATCAGAACTGCAACCTAGAACACGATTAGAGTCCAGAACTCACGTTAAAGTACCAGCAGATCACGTCAGAATGATAAAAAAACACGAAAATCTATTTTGTATCATTCTAAGTAGGCTCAGAGGCTAGAACTCTTGCGCTTTTCATACATCGGTATCAGAACTGCAACCTAGAACTCGATTTGAGTCCAGAACTTACGTTAAAGTACCAGCAGATCACGTCAGAATGATAAAAAAACACGAAAATCTATTTTGTATCGTTCTAAGTAGAATCAGAGCCTAGAACTCTTGCGCTTTTCATACATCGGTATCAGAACTGCAACCTAGAACTCGATTTGAGTCCAGAACTCACGTTAAAGTACCAGCAGATCACGTCAGAATGTAAAAAATCACAAATAATCTATTTTGTATCGTTCTAAGTAGGCTCAGAGGCTAGAACTCTTTCGTTTCTTACTTATCCGTATCAGAACTGCAACCTAGAACACGATTTGAGTCCAGAACTCACGTTACAAAAAAGATTTTCGTGTTTTTTCAACATTCTGACGTGATCTGCTGGTACTTTAACGTGAGTTCTGGACTCTAATCGAGCTCTAGGTTGCAGTTTTGATACGGATAAGTAAAAAACAAAAGAGTTCTAGCCTCTGAGGCTACTTAGAACTATACAAAAAAGATTTTCGAGTTTTTTTAACATTCTGACGTGATCTGCTGGTACTTTAACGTGAGTTCTGGACTCAAATCATGTTCTAGGTTGCAGTTCTGATACGGATATGTCATGATTTCCGAAATTGTTATTCTGATTATTTAAGTTTTTGTACAACAGCAACACTGTGTTGGCAGCGCTGACGTGTTGGCAACACTGTTGTATTGGTAGCACTGTTGCGTTGGCAGCGCCGACGTTACCTATTTAAGCGGGCAACACTCGGGCGCACGATCATTTCCAGACTGAACCACGTTAAGGGGCGAATCTATGCCCAACTGTATATCGGTATTTAAAAAGTGTACACCTTATACTTAGTGTGATTTGAAATAAAGTTATAGTAAAAGTTTCTGTTGGAGAATTATTATTATACTTCAGAAGAGGGAGAACCTATGAAGGTATGTAATATTATAAAAAAAAAAAAATCCGCTTTCTTATTTGCTCAATTTATCAATTTTATATTTTTGTGTGTGATATTTAGTGAATTTAATTGATCGAGGATATTTCCGTGTGTTTTAATTGAAGCATTATGTAGGTCAATTCAATTCAATTCATTTATTCATTGCAAACATGTATATAATATTTTATTTAATACAGATGTTATGTAAAGTTAGTAAGGTACATGCATCCTGAAAGGTCGGGGCTATGCTCCAAAAGTTGTCGATCATTGTGAGCACTTAATTTTTTTTTTCTCTTTTCCTTGGTGACACCCTAATGTGAAAAAGTAATTGCATTTGATCAGGGCTACTCTTTGATAGTGCAATGTATTTAAATCATGTGTGTCAGGTATTGTGCATTCGCTTGACCGGGGCTACTCTCTGGTAGCGATAGTATGGACTTTGTCACACTCGAGAACACATTTCCTCGCTTTCCTATCCACCAAAGTTTAACCACAACCAAGAAATATTTTTGCATTTGATCAGGGCAACTCTCTGATAGTGTGAGATTTTTTTTGTCAGTGGAGTTTGTGAATTTTTGCGTACAGTCACTTGATCGGGGCTACTCTCCGGTAGTGATGTGCACATTAATTTCGCAGACTTAATTCATTACCAGCGGCGAGAATTATTTTACGTTTGGTCAGAGCAACTCTCTGATAATGTGACATATTCTCGTTAGCAAAGTGTGAGACATTGTTTACATTATCTCTTGGTCGAGGCTACCCTTCGGCAGTGATTTTTGAATTAATTTCTCGCACTGGTAACTAAGATTTTACAGATTACCCCCATTTGTGTTTTCTTATTATTTAATTTTAAAAGTTATTTTCTAATGAATTTGGCAATTCATGAATATCACACACATAATTTAGATAAACCTACCCTATTTATATCTATACTTACAGTGTGGGTTGTCTAGAAGAAATTGCTTGGTGTGATAAGGGTGCCCATTGTACTCTTTGTCTCCAATTAAACTTTTTGACGTTTGTCTTGTTTTTATTTAACAATTTAAATTCTTACTTATATTATTTTGCCAATTATTTTAAATTTGAAAGGTAAGTTAAAATAAAAATGCAATACGGTTTATGTTCACTTGCTAGGATAAGTGAGTCATGTTTACCCATTTCTGAGTTATGATTACCCACTCCCTAGAAAGTGGGTTAAATTTACTTATTTTTGATATATGTTTTCCCCTACGTGAGTTATGTTTACTCACTAGATTAATGGGTTATGTTTACCCCTACGTGAGTTATGTTTACTCACTAGATTAAAGGGGTTATGTTTACCCCTACGTGAGTTATGTTTACTCACTAGATTAATGGGTTATGTTTACCCCTACGTGAGTTATGTTTACTCACTAGATTAATGGGTTATGTTTACCCCTACGTGAGTTATGTTTACTCACTAGATTAAAGGGGTTATGTTTACCCCTACGTGAGTTATGTTTACTCACTAGATTAAGGGGTTATGCTTACCCCTACGTGAGTTATGTTTACTCACTAGATTAATGGGTTATGTTTACCCCTACGTGAGTTATGTTTACTCACTAGATTAAAGGGGTTATGTTTACCCCTACGTGAGTTATGTTTACTCACTAGATTAATGGGTTATGTTTACCCCTACGTGAGTTATGTTTACTCACTAGATTAATGGGTTATGTTTACCCCTACGTGAGTTATGTTTACTCACTAGATTAAAGGGGTTATGTTTACCCCTACGTGAGTAATGTTTACTACCTAGATGGAGGGTTATGTTTACCCCTTTTATGAGTTTTATCTCTAGATAGTGGGTTATGTTTACCCCTACATGAGTTATGTTTACTCACTTGAATAATGGGTTGAGTTTACCCCTACCTGAGTTAACTCTCTAGATGGTGGGTTATGTTTAGCCCTATATTAGTTGTTTACCTATAGATAGTGGGTTATGTTTGCCCTTTACGAGTTATGTTTATTTACAAGATTAATTGGTTAAGTTTACGCCTTAGTAAGTTAAGCTTAAATATATATAGTGGGTTGGACAGATAGTAGGTTATGTTTACTGCTATGTGAGTTATGTTTACTCATAGGCGAAAGCGGGTAGTGTTCATCCGTTAGTAGGAGTCTTTATATTATGAGTTATGTTTACCCCCTAGATTATTATGTTTACTTTTATGTGTTTACTCGCTATGTAAGTGGTTTATATTTACTCTGTTTAGGTTCTTTTAACTGGCAGAGTAGTTTAAATTAGATTAGATTCATTTATTTCACACTATCATATTCATATTAAATACAAAGTTGTATTATAAAATGTCAAAGTATAATGAGATCGTCAGTATATTGAACAAAAATTAAAAAAAAAAAAAAAATAACTAGTTAGTTAATGATTTAAGTACTGTGTAAACAATGTCAAATTTTTAAATGTATAATTGTATATAAAATGTCAAATACTAAAAATAATTTCAATATACTTAAATTACATATTGTAACCGTCGAGTACTTACATTACACAAATAATGTCAAATGTCAAACAAATTTATAGTTTAAAAAGTCATCTATACAATAATATTCATGTTCCAACAAAATATTTTTCAGTCGGCGACAAAACGCTTCTTCATTGAATTCCGCCTTCAGCTCAGTAGGCAAATAAATGCTCATAATAGTGTGGCCCGATGACGCGCGGGTTGTGTGTAGCGAACACCGTGCGACGAGGAACTGCGGCCAGGCTCCCAGTTCCACGCAGCGCCCGCCCGCCACACTCACGTCGTCGGAATGTACCTATATTTTTCTGACATAAGTAATGATCTCGTAAAGATATACTGAGTACAGGGTCATTACTCGATGCTTTTTAAAAAAAACGATCTACATGATTTGCGACTACCCTCTAATGTTCTAATGGCGCGTTTTTGCATTATAAATGCACGATTTGAGTTTGTCGAATTACCCCTTAATATGACACCATAGGTCAATATGGAATGAAAGTGCGCAAAGTAAGCTTGCCTAAGCACTGAACTGGAAACGAGCGGTTTTAATTTTCGTAGCGCATATGCGGCACTTCCTAATTTATCGCACAGTATATCAATATGTTGTTTCCAATTTAAATTAGAGTCTAGTATGAGACCTAGGAACTTGCACGTTTGGGCTAGAGGGATAGGGCTAATCAGGCATGGTGGCGGTGGTCTTGTAACTCTAGTGCTAAGGATGATAAGATTAGATTTTGAAGGATTAAGGATTAAACCATTTGTTGAATACCATTTATCCAGTTGTGTAAATGTTTTATTGATCTTATCATTTAATTCTTCGTACGAAGGAGCACTCATTATAACCGTTGTGTCATCTGCAAACAAAGCAACTGTTCCATCAGTAACGGCCTGTTCTATATCATTTACAAAGACCAGAAATAGGGTATTTCCAAGAGAGAGCCCTTGTGGAATTTCTATTGTAATATTTCCCGTATTTGACCTTAATCTTCGCCCGTGAGTGACGACTTCTACTGTTTGGTTGCGATTGCAAAGGAATGATTCTTTAAATTAGGAGGCCTTACTTTTCACGCCATATGCCCGTAGCTTTTCAAGTAGAAGATCGTGCTGGACAATATCAAAAGCTTTTGTGAGGTCGCAAAATAAACCTGCCGTTTCATATTTACTATCTATGTTAGATATTATAGAGTCCACCACATGGTGTGCGGCAGTGGTTGTTGATCTATCTTTCCTATACGCATACTGATGCCGTGGTAGTAATTCGTTCCTTTCAGAGAGTTCCTTGTTGCATAAGAGAGGCTGACACTATTGACTCTATTAGTTAGAAATGTTTGGTACAGTTGTAATAGGTCTGTGGCTACCGGTTTCAGTTTTTTCGCCTTTTCCTATAGGGCACACACGCGTACTTTTAAGAACATCCGGGTATTTCCCAGTACAAAACATTTCATTTATCCAAATAACAAGGATATGAGCTATTACTGGCCATATCGATAATAATACATTAATTGAGATGTCATACAAATCTAATGCGTTTGGTGATCGAAGCAACTTTTTTTTTCTTGCTTTAATACCTTATCAAGACTGTCACGGGTAATTGTGGGTAATATAAATTCTTCATGTGCATTCCTTTTTAAGAACCTAAATGCACCTTCCTTGTTTACTTGGATATTAAGAGTGGATGTGCAATTTAGGAAATATTCATTAAACCGCTGCGCAATCTTATTAGTAGGAACATCTTGGCCTTTATCAACGAGATGAATTGTGTTTGATCTAGTCTTTTGCGAGATCTCATCATTAATTACCCCAGATCTCTTTAGACGGATATTTAGCACTAGCTATTCTTTTCGTCTATAAAGGTTTTTCTAGCGCGCCTACTGAGTGTCTTAATAAGTTCAGAATACTGCCGAACACAGCTCGCAATCATGTCGTTTTGTGCAAAACTGATGTTTAAGTTGGCAAAAATCATCAAATTTTTGTTGAAAGGTCACCAGGGACTCTAGTCTCTTAAACTTACGATTATACTTCTATTCTTTTATTATTCTACTATTGCTCTATTACGATTGTGTCAAAAATTGCGAGTCTCGTAACTTTGCTCGATCATTATGGTATAGAAATAGAATATGAATAGCAAGCTATAGAATAATCTGTGTTTTTTTTACCTAAATAGTAAATCCTGTTTTATTAGACGAAATTGGAACGGGCGTAGTGCAACTGTCACTTAATATCAATCATTATTGACATATATAATCTCAGTCGAACGTAATCATAACATTATCTTATTATGGAGCAGACTACCCTTTTTTGGTCAATTCCAATCTGTTGCGATACTACTGCTATAGTTATAGCAAAATTGATTACGAGACTACCAAATGTGTATTTTCTTGCGATTAACGTACTGTTTCTACTCTACTTTTATTCGATAGTTACGTTTTGCGCAATGCGACTAAGGGCCCAGTTCATCACTCATCCATGGCGCACTAGTAATTTTTTTTAACTAATGTCTATTTTATAGGAAAATGTATATTTAAATAATATGTCAATATAGAAAACAATTTAACAAATTTTATATCAATGTCATAATTATCGTATAAAATCGGATTCCAATTATAATTTGCAAAGTCAGAATAAAAATAATAAATTGAATCAGCTGAAAAATAACGCCGTTCAATAAAGTTTTGATTTATTTTCAAGTCTTTGTTGTTGCTTCGCGGTTGTGAGCATTCCAATGTAAATACCTGAGCACTGTGATCACTTATCGGTGTATCGAGCGGCATACCCGTCACGCAGGGATCCTCGCGGCTTACCTCACGGCTTACCACCCCACTCCAAGGTGGTGCTGGAGCCGTTGGCCACTCGGGTCGGAAATCCGACAATATTTTTGAGTTAAAGCTGCATAATAGATCTGAAATTAATCCTTTATTAGTGCTAGCTGTGAGAAAATCTACATTTATATCACCTACTATAATATATCTTTTATTTTCGTTAAAAAGTCGATTTAGTAATAGTTCTATAACAGATAGAAATGTCATAAGTCTCCATGTTTGCACACATTTCGCAGTGATACTCGACTGATAAGCGTTGAAGGTCAGCCCGTTCTCTAAACAAAACACCGTCCTTCACATAAAGTGCAGTTCCGCCGTAAGCGATGCGCGTGCGACAGTAGTAATTCGCTAGGCAATACCCTTCGATCCCAACACGTTGGATTTCATTCTTTTTGCACTAATTTTCCGTGACTACCAGTACATGAACTACTCGTTCTGCTAAAACCATCTCTAGAAGTGCCGTTTTTCCTATTATAGAACGTACATTTTGGTGCAATAATGTTATGGATTTGTTGTACATGAAATGAAATGAAATGTGTTATTTTGTGCGTGGTTTTGTTGAGTTTTTTTGGAACAACGATTTTATACTTTCTGATCTCGACGTCGGTAGGCCACAACTTTAAATCTTTGACTACTTTGATTTTACCGACGGGAATATCCAATCTAAACGATGTATAATCTCCTCTCTTGGGAGCCTTAACACATTGTAAGGACAGATGTTGAACAAAATATTTTAAGGGACCAGAGAAAATAAAAAGATAGACATGATCGTAACAGAGCTCCTGCAGCAAAATACAGTGTAGGAGATCTGGTTAAAATCTCTGGCAATACTTTTGATAATCAGGGGAAAAGCACGAAACTACTGGCTAAGTTTGTCGGCCCTTACAAGGTTACAGAGGTATTGCAAAATGACCGTTATAGGATAGCCGATATACCGGGGTTCAATAAAAGAGGGAAGCCCTATACTACAATTATCTCTCCTGGTAGGATAAGACCCTGGATACACATAAAAACCCTAGAACTGCATAAATCTGATACAAGTAGTTCTAGTGACGATAACGAGAGTGATTAAGACTTAGTATCTAAAATATTGTATAGGTAGTCCAAAATCAAAGTAATCTAAATAATTGTATATATTAAAATATAAATAATAATTTATGTATATCATAAAAATCAATGTATAAAATAAAATAGTAAATATATGTATAGATAATGTATGTTGGTGACAATAATTAAGTATATTAAATATTCTTGTTGTAACTCATCACGTGTACATTTTTTAGATTTTACGACCACATTGTTAAAGTAAAATTTTATTTGTTTAATGTAGTTTAAAAAATAAAATAAAAATTGATTAGATAATTGTTAAGAATAATCATAGAAATATGGATAACAATAATGAAAAGTAAGTGGTTTATCAAGGTATTATGTATATTTATGATTGTTGTCCTCTTGTACTTATTCCAATTTATGTTATAAAATTTATTTTTAATTTTTAAATGAATACTCAAATGTTATAATACATTTTGTTTTTATCTTCTTTTTACATAATAGAAGATATGTGTGTGTATTTACATAAGTATTGACATAAATTGTTTGCCAATTGGTAAACGTAAATAAACAATAATTTCTATATTCGGTAAACGTAGGTAATGAAACAAATACAGAATGTCATGATTTGTATTGTAGAGCGGGCAAGTTGTCAGTATTTAAGAATCTGAATTTTACTATAATTAGTGTCTTAAGATTAGTTTTAATTCATAGAATTAATGATTTTGTGTATTCGCTAATGATTTAAAATTATAAAATACCTGTGTAATGCAGGTTTTGTTTGGTTGTTTTATCCTATTGTATTGTATAAGTTAAATGTGTAAATAACGTGCGCCGGGAGTCTGCACGTTTGTCGTATGGCCGAATGTCATGATTTCCGAAATTGTTATTCTGATTATTTAAGTTTTTGTACAACAGCAACACTGTGTTGGCAGCGCTGACGTGTTGGCAACACTGTTGTATTGGTAGCACTGTTGCGTTGGCAGCGCCGACGTTACCTATTTAAGCGGGCAACACTCGGGCGCACGATCATTTCCAGACTGAACCACGTTAAGGGGCGAATCTATGCCCAACTGTATATCGGTATTTAAAAAGTGTACACCTTATACTTAGTGTGATTTGAAATAAAGTTATAGTAAAAGTTTCTGTTGGAGAATTATTATTATAGATAAGTAAAAAACGAAAGAGTTCTAGCCTCTGAGCCTACTTAGAACGATACAAAATATATTATTTGTGATTTTTTACATTCTGACGTGATCTGCTGGTACTTTAACGTGAGTTCTGGACTCAAATCGAGTTCTAGGTTGCAGTTTTGATACGGATAAGTAAAAAACAAGAGAGTTCTAGCCTCTGAGGCTACTTAGAACTATACAAAAAAGATTTTCGTGTTTTTTCAACATTCTGACGTGATCTGCTGGTACTTTAACGTGAGTTCTGGACTCAAATCGAGTTCTAGGTTGGAGTTCTGATACGGATGTGTAAAAATCGAAAGAGTTCTAGCCACTGTTTTACTTAGAACGACACAAAAAAGATTTTCGTGTTTTTTTAACATTCGGACGTGATCTGCTGGTACTTTGACGTGAGTTCTGGACTCAAATCGAGGTCTAGGTTGCAGTTTTGATACGGATGTGTGAAAAACAAAAGAGTTCTAGCCTCTGAGGCTACTTAGAACTATACAAAATAGATTTTCGTGTTTTTTCAACATTCTGACGTGATCTGCTGGTACTTTAACGTGAGTTCTGGACTCAAATCGAGTTCTAGGTTGCAGTTCTGATACCGATGTATGAAAAGCGCAAGAGTTCTAGCCTCTGAGCCTACTTAGAATGATACAAAATAGATTTTCGTGTTTTTTCAACATTCTGACGTGATCTGCTGGTACTTTAACGTGAGTTCTGGACTCAAATCGAGGTCTAGGTTGCAGTTTTGATACGGATGTGTGAAAAACAAAAGAGTTCTAGCCTCTGAGGCTACTTAGAACTATACAAAATAGATTTTCGTGTTTTTTCAACATTCTGACGTGATCTGCTGGTACTTTAACGTGAGTTCTGGACTCAAATCGAGTTCTAGGTTGCAGTTCTGATACCGATGTATGAAAAGCGCAAGAGTTCTAGCCTCTGAGCCTACTTAGAATGATACAAAATAGATTTTCGTGTTTTTTCAACATTCTGACGTGATCTGCTGGTACTTTAACATGAGTTCTGGACTCAAATCGAGTTCTAGGTTGCAGTTCTGATACCGATGTATGAAAAGCGCAAGAGTTCTAGCCTCTGAGCCTACTTAGAATGATACAAAATAGATTTTCGTGTTTTTTTATCATTCTGACGTGATCTGCTGGTACTTTAACGTGAGTTCTCGACTCAAATCGTGTTCTAGGTTGCAGTTCTCATACGGATAAGTAAAAAACGAAAGAGTTCTAGCCTCTGAGCCTACTTAAAACGATACAAAATAGATTTTCGTGTTTTTTTATCATTCTGACGTGATCTGCTGGTACTTTAACGTGAGTTCTGGACTCAAATCGAGTTCTAGGTTGCAGTTCTGATACCGATGTATGAAAAGCGCAAGAGTTCTAGCCTCTGAGCCTACTTAGAATGATACAAAATAGATTTTCGTGTTTTTTTATCATTCTGACGTGATCTGCTGGTACTTTAACGTGAGTTCTGGACTCTAATCGAGCTCTAGGTTGCAGTTTTGATACGGATAAGTAAAAAACAAAAGAGTTCTAGCCTCTGAGCCTACTTAGAACGATACAAAATAGATTTTCGTGTTTTTTCAACATTCTGACGTGATCTGCTGGTACTTTAACGTGAGTTCTGGACTTAAATCGAGTTCTAGGTTGCAGTTCTGATACCGATGTATGAAAAGCGCAAGAGTTCTAGCCTCTGAGCCTACTTAGAATGATACAAAATAGATTTTCGTGTTTTTTCAACATTCTGACGTGATCTGCTGGTACTTTAACGTGAGTTCTGGACTCAAATCGAGTTCTAGGTTGCAGTTTTGATACGGATAAGTAAAAAACAAAAGAGTTCTAGCCTCTGAGGCTACTTAGAACTATACAAAAAAGATTTTCGAGTTTTTTTATCATTCTGACGTGATCTGCTGGTACTTTAACGTGAGTTCTCGACTCAAATCGTGTTCTAGGTTGCAGTTCTGATACGGATAAGTAAAAAACGAAAGAGTTCTAGCCTCTGAGCCTACTTAGAACGATACAAAATAGATTATTTGTGATTTTTACATTCTGACGTGATCTGCTGGTACTTTAACGTGAGTTCTGGACTCAAATCGAGTTCTAGGTTGCAGTTCTGATACCGATGTATGAAAAGCGCAAGAGTTCTAGCCTCTGATTCTACTTAGAACGATACAAAATAGATTTTCATGTTTTTTTATCATTCTGACGTGATCTGCTGGTACTTTAACGTGAGTTCTGGACTCAAATCGAGTTCTAGGTTGCAGTTCTGATACCGATGTATAAAAGCGCAAGAGTTCTAGCCTTGAAAGGTGTTTGAAACAATGAAAAATTAGATTTTCATGTTTCTTTAATTTCTGACATGATCTGCTGATACTTTTAAATGAGTTCTGGACTCAAATCGAGTTCAAGGTTGCAGTTCTGATACCGATGTTTGAAAAGCGCAAGAGTTCTAGCCTCTGATTCTACTGAGAACGATACAAAATAGATTTTCGTGTTTTTTATCATTCTGACGTGATCTGCTGGTATTTAAACGTGAGTTCTGGACTCAAATCGAGTTCTAGGTTGCAGTTCTGATACGGATAAGTAAAAAACGAAAGAGTTCTAGCCTCTGAGCCTACTTAGAATGATACAAAATAGATTTTCGTGTTTTTTCAACATTCTGACGTGATCTGCTGGTACTTTAACGTGAGTTCTGGACTCAAATCGAGTTCTAGGTTGGAGTTCTGATACGGATGTGTGAAAAGCGATAGAGTTCTAGCTGTTTTAATCAATTATTAATATATTTTAAACTAACCACGGCTAGTAGGCAGATAATTTTGTTTTTTGACTTTTTTCAGTTTAAAACGCCAGAACTATTTATAAAAAGTACTAGGAACTGTAGAATTCAGCTGTATGCATGAAGAACTAACTTTTATTTTTGATCTGCTGAAAATGATCTGCTACGGGAAGTTAGCAGATCATTTTGTCAAAGTACTTTTTTTCAGGTAAAAACGCCAGAACTATTTCTGAAAAGTATCAGGAACTGTAGAACTCGGCTGCATGCGAAAAGAACTCACATAAAATTTTGATCTGCTGGACAATGATCTGCTAAGTTCACTGACATTACTTTTTTCTGCTGGGCACAGCTAGTTAAAGCATAAGGGTTAAGGGTCATTTAACTTTTAAGCAATTAAACACAGGAAAGCTTAACGATGCGTATTGGTGTATTTTAGTCATCTGGGTTGTGTAATTGAAAGCATAATATAAAATACGAGCTGTCCCGGCTTACTTCGTTACGCCATAGAATATAACATACTACAAAAGACTTGGCTCTATAGACTATAATCTTTTGACTGCCTAGAATGGGCGAATAAAAAAACAAACAACAAAAACAAACCACCTGTCAAAATATGAACGAAGGGAAAAAAAATTGCACCTCGGGTTACATTATTTGAGTTAAAGTAAGATTCCCTAATGTTTTTGAAAATCTAAATATAGCCTAAGTCACTCGGGGATAGTTTAGCTTTCTACCAGTGAAATATTTTTTCAAATCGGTTCAGTATTTCCGGAGCCTATTCGTTACAAACAAACAAACAAATCATTCCTCTTTATAATATTGGTATAGATAGATAAAGTCCTTAGTTTACGAGCCTATTCGATTCAAACAATCAATCAAATCTTTTATCTGTATAATAAAAGTGTACATTGCATATTATGACATCAACATCGTTGCTGCGGAACAATACCCAATAATATATATAATTAATTATTTACAGGTACGTAACCAGTCCGTCTGTATGATTGCATCGTCGTAGGCGCAACTAGTTAAAAGTAAGTTTTGATTTCATCAACGTGTTGTCAATCAATCGATATGTAATTTTATTGGTTTTAATTTTGTTTAGTACAAACAGTTTAGTTTTGTGTACTAATGTGCAGTGCACCCAGCGGCATCTGTACATTTTCGTTGCAAATCGTCGTGACAATTCAATATCGATATTTTTATTTTTTCTTTTAGCCATAGAATAAAGACATTTCCAGATGTGCGATTAGCCTATAGACACTGGGTGAAGAAAATACTAAGCTTAGCTTGTATAAAGACTGTTCAATAAGAACATAACATAATCTCACGCCTATATTCCCCGAAGGGTTAAGCAGCGGCACCAACTCATTGGCCCACGAGAGGCGTCAGTGCATCGAGCTGAACCCACATTTGGCCGAGTTTATGTTTTTACCATCGTGACAAGACTATTGTATTTTTTAACCGACTTCAAAAAAGGAGGTTATCAGTTTGACCTGTATGTATGTATGTTTGTCCGTGATTATCTCGCGTTTGGCTGAACCGATTTTGATGCGGTTTACAGATAAGTATTTGTTGCATTCAGGAGAAGGTTTTAGTGCATATTTTAACCGACTTCGAATAAGCTAGTGGCTAGGAAGTGCTCAGTTGATGTATTTGGCAGTTAATGAAGGCGGTTCTTTTTTGGAAAAAAAAAAATATTATAATAATTCGTTCTTTTAGAGTATTTTCTTTCGGATTGCTCTACCCTACTTTAGGTGTTCAGATGTTACGTACATCCATTTGTTAAATAAGTTTACGTAAGGCACACTCGGTATCAGATAAGATTGCCTGACGTCTCAATGATAGTGCTAAGAGCACCAAGGTTTCTCATCTCATACATTAAACTAATTATGTTTTCTGTCGCTACATCATACTCTGTGATTTTCTACAGCGCATCCGCCATTTTGAATTCGTTTCCTGTAATGTTAGGTTTCTTGTTTTGTTTCTCTATGTTATTTTATTACATTAACCTCCTCTCTTCTCTACTTGAAGCGTTACTCTCAATAGCAATCGAAAAACTCTATCGGCTCTACCACAAAAAGAGTTAAACCGGGTCTAAATCAATAGACTAGGTTTAAATCACTAGTTCGTCATACAAATGGGCGATTTTAGACCGGTCTAACTTTTTTGTGGTAAGGGGGTATAGGTTTAGTTAAGTTGATCCTTATTTTCTAGCAAATTTCGTTTAGAACATAGTTTAGTAAAAAGCTGTTAGTTGACCTTTTATTATTTTCTTAACTCACGTGAAAGCTTTAAGTGCAGGGAATTTTGCTTTTTATCAATACCAATTTCGCTTTCTATTAATATCAATAACTAGTCGACCCGGCGAACTTCATACTGCCTAACCTATTACTATGTTACTCATGTATTATACTTAAAAACCTTCCTCTGAATCAGTCTATATATTAAAAAAATGCATGAAAATCTGTTGCATAGTTTTAAAGATTTTTAAGCATACTTATATAGAGACAGACGCGGGAAGCGACTTTGTTTTATACTATGTATTAATTAGTTTGACTACAAAACAAACTAACCATATTTTACACAGTTTATCATTTATTCAATCAATGTCTTCCCACGTTACTCTGCTCATTCTAATTAACAACTCTGCCGTTTTGAAATCAGTTTGCTTAATTGTTTCCTAATGAAAAGTAACGTAGGAAGAAATAAATACATTTGACTTATTGTGAATTTCATTTGAGGATCTTAGTTTTAAGAAAGTAAAACATAAATAACGTTAGACAACATCAGGACGATATGGCCCTGTGTCGCGAAAAATTGGATCATAGTTGGAAAGCAGCTGTGCCGACCACAAACATACTCTTAATCTCATGCTGCTTAGTGTAAATGGGACAGCTGAGCTGGACGACACGACTGACGAGGAGCTAGAGATGCTATGAGATTGTGGACCCACGGTGATTCTGATTCTGATGATGGTTGCAATATCAATGTCTGCTCCATTTGGGATCAGAATCATTTGACAGAGGAGGGCTCGTTTGGGGGCCTCTCCAGGCGACTATTTGTCGTAAGGCAAGCCAAACATTTGTTTGCCTGAGCCAATTGGTGGGCACCCTGAACTACCTCGCCTCTCACAGTATAGGATACTTTACCAAATAAGGTATCAATAGCGATTAGATTAAATGTAGTCTAATTGACTTTCATTAAGTGATATCTTGTATCCTATATTGAATAAAGATTTATTTGATTTGATTTGACCTCGGAATACCCATCATCCTATCGCCCTAGGCGTTTTAGGCACTGCTTCAAAGCATAATGAGGCGATCTTAAAATTTTCCAAAACCTTGAATTTCGCGCAAGACTTTGTCGTTTCTTGAGATGTTTAAGATCTTAATAATAACTGATAAAATAGCGTTGTGTTATGTGTTGTACATGACAGGCAAAATTTTATGTATTAAATAAAGTTACTACAACATCAAAGTACGTGCGTTGCGTACCACCACCTAGTTTCTATATTTCGCAGTTCTGAAGCCACTTCGTATAGTTTAGGTCCACATTTCGTCACAGTTTAAAATGTTTAACACAGTTTCGCTAACTTGTTTCTATCGAGTCCTTTTTAGTGGCTTCTATCTATATCGTGACTTTGCTATTAAGTTTAAAAATATGTTTGGTTTTTCTAGTCTTTTTTTTATCGATTTCTAGTTCTCTAACTGTTTCTCGTTAGTTTTCTATTTGTTTTTTGTTACTTTCTTTTAACAAATTAGTTATTTGAATAAGCGACGCACGATTATCGTTGTTCGTTTTTAAAAATATCCTTGATCTTGGTTTAAGGTCAACAACATTTAACACTAAAATCGATCCGATCGATCCGTCTAAAACTGGTAAAATCAAAAACCTATTAAAACTCCTTTTTAGTGAAAAAGATGACGATGCTTGGGATTTTGCAAAATATGCGTGAGTGGTGCTGCAGGCCGTTCACCTGAATGTGACTTAGTTTGGAGCTCCTCCAAAAACAAATGTGTTTTTGTTAAAGATCGAAGAATAACATTCCAAAGTAAAAGATTTGTATGTACATTAAAAATTAAAAAATCAAACATTTTCAAGCTGAGCAAGGCCATTTTTAATGCAGATCGTGACGTCACTTATAAAATTTCGTCATAAACCGTTTCCAATTTGCCATATCCCTTTCTCTCTCTTAGAACTCTTCTCACAGCCCAATAGCTGAAAGATAATTTTCTAAGCCTAGAACTGTGTTTTGGTCAGCTCTCTCTCAATTACTTCTTTGAATTTGAATGTTTTAACGTAGTCTTTCAGCGTCTTCGTAAAATACTTAATTTAATTATTGGTGAAAAACAATGATTTATAATTTAAGAATTAATTTGAAAAGAGTCCACATGCCCTATTGTTATTTGCAATATGAAACAGTTTTTTCTTTACTAAAAAAATGAGTACTTAAAATTTTATTACTTGATTGATAATAAACTATTTACGTGTTTAGCTACTGCGCAGATTGTGTTGCAGTCATCGATCCAATGGATTGACATTTAATTTGCACCACCAAACCCGTACATCGAGAACAATAAAAATTCCGGGCCTATCGGGCAAGTGTAGAAAACAATGAAACAAAAGGAAACAGTTGATACTACAAACCATCAGATACTGATATCGCAGATTTAGAATTCCAAACCGATATAAAATTAAGGAAAACTAACTATAGTTACCTTGCTCATGTTTGTACAGCGTTCAATCTGCACGATAATAAAAATTTCAGAACCACAAGCCTGTCAAAATATAATAACGATTTTCCAGTTTTCATAATATCCTGCTTAGCTATCGAAAATAAACCAGACCAAGGACTGCGTTTGATGAATTTAATTGACTCAGAAATAAACCATCGACGTAAAGTTCAAGAGGTTTAAGAATAAGCTATAAATTTAACTCAATGGGGAGAGAGAGAGTTTAATAATAAACTCTCGAATGAACAAACTGATTAACCTTGTGACTGTTTTGTTCACCAATAATAGGCCGGATACCTGTTTAGGAAACACCTCGTGGGAGCACGGAAATTTCTTCCATCCGTCATCCGGAAAACATGACGTTTGAGTCCACAGTCTAGCACGTATTACGTAAATGCCGCGCCGGCGGCGGCGACTGTTTCGACGCATCTGTCCTCTTTGTCACGCTGTCCTATCAGTGGACTTCGTAGATTCTGAAATAGTTCTTAATACAGAGTAGGAGAGTAGATAGTTGCTGTTTACGGCTGATCAGTATGAACGGGTCAGCCTGCTTGCGAACGTGGACGGTCGCCAGGCCGGGCCATGGAGTGACTATTCCCGTCTGCCCGCGGTATACTGTGTCGGATCGAGCAGATTCTTTTTGGCGCGTGCCATTAAATTTTAGCGCCATTCTTCTGTCATCGGATACCTTATTTTGTCCACCTCGCTGATATCATTCTCGTAAACGTCGACCTCGCCCAAACAGCAACAGAAAAACGATAAATCTAAATGGCGTTCATTGCTTTTCGATCGGACATTAATGGATCGCCATAAATACTCTATGAAGCTAGTGATGATTTGCAACGATTTTGGCAAAGGTTTAGTTTGTTACTAAATTTGTTTATTACAATGTATTAATGTCTATTGCGAACATCCCATCAATGTTATTACGATCAATCACGCCCGGTGTGTTGTGTATCCGCTGCTTTTGCCCTCTGCGATTTCTATTTTGTTCTGTTGAAAACTTATTGAACAAATCCCCGTTGAACCGAGCCAGTATGTTCCTAAAAACACTTGTAAAAACCTGTTCCTTATTTTTCTCTTCCAATCAATTCTACCTCACTGACTTTTGGGAATGTTAGTCGAATGCTCTTACTGTAACTGACCACTGCGGTGTTTTTAACGCGATTAAATTATTTTCTCGTTCCGGCATAAGAATTCAATTCTTGATCGTTCTTTAACCGTTCATCCCAGATCATTATTTGTCATAATTCTCGTTGCCGATTTGTATGTAAATTATATTAACGAGGTAACTCTAGAGCGTGAGACGTGCCTCGCTGGCTTTCTAATACTATCACTAGTCGGTTATCTAGGTAAGATCGCTCAGGTATTTTAGTTACCCCGCCTTCTATATTTATTGCAAAATTACCATCTCCCACGTCTGTTTGTAATTATGCTAATGTTTGACCAGCATCAATAGCAATTATATGACAAGGCAAAATCATTTTGAATTAATTACAATCTTTATTATCTTTACCATCAAACGTTAAAGAACTCTTTTATATAATTTATCTCAGTGAGTCAGAGCCTGAAATCGGCTTAGGTTATTTACACTATTCTATTATTATGTCACTAGCTAGGTCCCTCTCTAGACTGGATTGTTAGAGCGAGAGGGGCCTTTGTCCAAACGAAACTGAAAACAAGGTCGCCACACAGACTGGAGATTTGGGACGAGCAACAATCGAGCGATTATACCAGTGATATTCTGAATGACAGGTGCTGGAAAAAATACAAGTGGCAGCTTAATTGATTATTATTAGAGAAGTTTAACTGGATTTAAAACGATTTTCTTATACCGTTCCGGTCATTTTAAAATTGCACTGTGTTGTGTACCTTTGTACTTTGATTCTCCCGTTTACATAAAAAAAATATCAATAAACATTATTTAAGGTTTAAACTTGGGTATAAATCACGTTTGTCTAAAGTGGCTGTTGGTGTTGTCCTCATTGTTGTTAATTATTTAGTCAATCGTTCATTAGCTTTCTTATCTATTGTATTGTATAACATAGGTCTGTGTTATCAACTTAATTGATTGCATTCTGTAAATTTTCTTGGTTCGATGACATTATTGTCGAAAACTAAAGTTGCTACAGTATCCTTACTTACTGCTTTCGTATAATTATACACATATTTATCAGAGGACGCGACACTAAATAGAGTGATTTAAGTAATAACAGTTCAATAAAAGTCATTCAACTGTCGCGTGCATCTGCAAACGGAATCCAATCGGCATAACTTCTCGTCTCTAACGCATCTTCATCATCAATGCTTTGAGGCACCGAAGTCTCCCACGCAATTACCCCTTTAGCTTCGATCTTGAAATTCCTGGTTGCATGCAGTTGTCGGCACAGTTTTCGCAATGGCCTGGTGGCAGGAATGCGGCAAGTGAACGTCGCGGCATCCCGCTCGCGGCCGCAGCAATGCGCCCAAATGTCAGTGAGGCAAAAGCGTGATAGGTACCCGCCTTGCCCATGACGAAATACCTTTGGAACACTTTTGATTTTTATTTTTTCATATAGTGACGCAGCTGGTTTCTTTCTAGAATGGCACTGTGGCATGATAACGTTTCATAATTTCAAAAATGCCAAAATTCAGTTCAGTTAGCTGTTATGTTATGAATCGTCAGCTGAGAAAACATTCGCTCTTTCTGCTTTATTGCCTTCGTTGTGTAATCAATGTACAGCCTTATTTAGGCGCTCGTGCGTACTTTTATTTGTCAAACCAGTTTTTGTCCAGGAGCGGAGGTCGAATCCATTGAAGTAATATTGTCGAATCTAACTTTTTTGTTCAAAAAAGTTTTATCAATTAGGTTTATCGGGCAGCATTGAATAATCTTAACGGCAGTTCTCTGTAACGTGAGTTTTGTAACTTACATTTCCCGTTTCTTGCGTTTCTTTCCGCGTCTGCTTGTCTCGGCTGACGTTTTTGTGCCATAAATGCTTAATTTGTCAATCAAGAATTTCTCTCAGCCACAACCTTATCAAGTTCCTAATTACTCGGACCGGTGGCGTTGCACACATCTCCCATCGTTTCTCGTACGTGACTAGATGCGTCTGCACCTATGTGTGAAACCTGCTCAACTAGGTGCCTGTCTTCCGTCCCTTTTGATCATTCCGTCGCTTCTTTTCCGTCTCCCTCTCGAGATCCACCTGCGTCGACACCGCGCGACACACATCTCTCTCGTCTTTCGTCCATTGCTTTCTATTTTCGCCGGTCGCGACTTCTTTTTATCCGCGCTCTGTCGTGTTGTGTATGTTTTTTCTTCGTCTTTTCTCAAGTGTGGAATAGTGCGTTTAGTCTTGTATTTCTTATAATCGGGCGAAACGTCTTATGCTCACCAGATTGATTTCCATAAATTTCACCTGAATGTTAGAACAAAAATAAATTTTGATATCAAACTGTAGTTTTTCTACAGCCCAGCCACATTCTTTTTATAAATTGATGTCATTTAATAAGCTTCGGAGAAATGTACCTGATTCTGTTACGAAAACTTTTTCAATCCGGTTCTCTTAAACGCCTGAGGTCAAAACTATTTACCTTGTGTTTAGCATATTTTATAATGTGCTTCGTTAAAGTAATTTAACTCAAAATATCAGCTTTCTCGAGACTCTGTGTAGTAAATCGATAATTACTAATTATCTTTCTCAGATATTCTAGAGGCTATAACATTAAGTAACTGGTCAGACGCGTTATTTTACTCTCGCACATCGAAAGTTTCATTAAAACTATTATTCGCTTTTGAGTTTTTAATATCATAATGAATCTGCAGTTTGTCTGGCGATGAAATCGCAAATAGCTGGCATAGTTTTAAATGTCAAGTGTACGTTGCATTGTGTGGCCCCAAGACTTGTTCACACACAAGTAAACTTCCTTCAATTGTTTATTATCTCTAGAATCTCTTGAATGTATGAAGAAGCTTTATAATTCTGAACGGTGAGGTGTAAAGGCAGCTTCGTCGCTGTCATTTCATCATCAACCGACAATTCACCTGCTGTATATAGGCTCTTCATGTTTACTCCTCTTTTCGCGTTCTGATTGTTTTGATACTCAAACCATCCTTAACCCTGCCAATGTCTTCGATCATCGGTCAATTGTCTATTAACTATTATAACAAATAGACTTGAATATAGTTATCAAGGTCATCCATCACAAATCTTCTGTGACATTGAACTAAATGAAAACTAGAGCAACACAAAACATTACAAATAGTAATGTTAATCGTAAGATGAACAGCTGAGATTGAATTAATTAAATAATAAAAATGCATTTTTACAATTATCCAGTCTCTGTAGCATTCTGTCGCTCCATTATTATAATAGCTATTGTATGCACCTACTTTTCCATTGACCACCTCCGTGGCTCAGTTGGCAGTGATGGTGAGGGTTTGATTCCTCGGTGGTCAATCGTTGTTTCTGATTTTTTGCCCGGGTTTTGCATGTCTGCCTAGTCAGGTGTTCTGAGTGCAAGCTCTGTAGGTCCGGGAGTAAGAATAGGTCTACTGTATGCCCTGCCTGTCGTAAGAGGCGACTAAAAGAGGTCTTTGGGGTCGTGGGTGTGAAAGGCGGGGGCCCGACACACTCATCAAACGGCCCCGAGATGAGCGGCGGCACAGCTTGTGGCACTGTGCCGCTGCAGCTCCAAAGGCGAACCGAGGAGGGAACAATATGCCCTCCCCGAGCACGAAGCTGATAGTAGCTGAGCGTGGGAAGACTTCGGACGCTATAATGTGTGGTTCCCGGGGTTCTTCCCAAAAGCGCCAAGACAGCCGCCGGGGAGTTTTAGTGGGTCGAAGCCCCACATACCCCCGACGCTCCCCCGAGCGTCGGGAAATGCGATAGGCATTTCCCCTCGTTACAAAAAAAAAAGGTGTTCTGAGTGCGATGCGTCAATAACTATCATCAGGTTTATTTAATACCATATTTTGAAACAAAACCTTTTTTTATAATATGTAATTTGTTGTAAGGTCTCTTGCGTCGTTTCGGATACGATTAGTAACCGTAGCAGCGTAACATTGTTTAATTCCTTCACAACATCAAACGAGCATCAAACTTAATAGAGACATAACAAAGGGTAGTACCACATGCTCAATTTTGCTGATTGAAGAGATTTTATGAATTAAGTTAGTAGTAAGTAAGATTTTAGTAATAAGTTTACGACCAAAGAATGCCTTTGTACAGTGGCGGTCAAGGACGGCGTAACACTTCCGGTTTTTCTTTATTGCAAAATAGCTTTGATCTTTGGTAATACAGTCTAGACCATAGACAAATTTGTTACACCGTCCTAGACCGCCGCTGTACTATGTCTTTCTGGAACCTCGATACGGATATTACCTCGGGCTCTAATTGTTATGTGTTGTTATTATTAATTACTAGTCGACACGGCGAACTTCGTACCGCATTACCTCTTAATATGTTGTGCATGTATAATACATATAAACCTTCCTCTTGAATCACTCTATCTAATATATAATGATGACGATTTATTCTAGTGACTGATTTGAAGTATAATTTTTCAAATGACGTTATGTCTCTATTAGGTAAAGAACTCGCTGTTCATGTGCAACTGTATTGCAGTAATAACGATCATTATCGAATTAACTGTATCGATTTTCGCCAGTTATCGCTACATATTGATATTTGGTTCATTGTTTTTTCTTTCTTTACTAATACCAGTTATTTATGAGTATTGAGGCAGTTGTAACGCTTTCGTTTTGGGATTAAAACTAATGATGAAGCTATTTTGAAGCCGTATCGAGATTTTTGCTAAAATAAAATTTAATAGTAACTTTAAAACTAATTGTTTTATCTATATTCAGAACTAACTTATATTTTAAGTGTGCATCTGGGTTCGATTCCCGGCGGGCGAACATTGTTATGATGAATATCGATGTTTGTTTCCAGTCTGGGTGTAATGTTTGTCTCTATATATTGTTTCGGGCACCCTAGATACAGGTTCTTCCTAGTTAGGGGCTCGGCGTGCTGGGATGCGATTATTATTGTCATTGTTTTTTAACGTTTACTAGTCGACCCGGCGAACTTCGTACCGCCTTACCTATTACTATGTTGTGCATGATTTATACATATAAATATAAACCTTCCTCTTAAATCACTCTATCTAAAAAACGCATCAAAATCCGTTGCATAGTTTCAAAGATTTTAATAGTGACAGACAGACGCGGGAAGCGACTTTGTTTTATATTATGTTTGATGATACATACTTAAATCTTTCAGGCCAAATGAAACTCGTCCAGACATTTTCTTTTCTATTGTCAATGACAATTTGTCATTTTTTAACGTTTATATAACCCAATATTAATTGAAATCATTACAGTACATAACCTAACACTTTTCAGAACATGCCTCGACGAAGCATTAATTGAAAGCTTTTTTGTCTAGGTAAGCGAAACAGCAGTTGCATTACCTTTCAGAACAGCTTACTACACTTGCATCATTTAACGCAATGTTACACTCTACTTCATCACTGTGAGATTCACTTCCACAATACTTCACATACTCTTATTGAAATGACTATTTTGATTGTTAATAAGTGAATTATTCAGATTTTTTGAGTTGTCATTTAAAATTCATTTTAATTAAACTAAATACAATATAGATCGTCTAAAGTGATGACACCCAATCGCCTCATCGCTAAGATATAACAGTTGATATATGCTATAACAGGAGATGCTAATGATGCTTTCAATGTTAATCCAAAACATACGTCAACCAATGGTCCTTTAATAGTTATTATGTTTCAAGAAATTGTATTTATTTATTTATAGCATAACTTACACTACCATATCAGGATAACCCCAATACAATAGTGTAGTAACTAAGAACATCAATGGTAATACTTAAAGTTAATTTGTGCTTTCTTTGACCTCAATTTGACAATATCCCTCATCGAAGTCATGGAATGAAATTATAAGCAATGATTTTTGTGTATATCTTGAAAAAAAAAAAATTTGTTAAGCATGCCCTGTGAAGAGGCTTTAGTGCAATATTGGTGATTGTGTACAGTTGTAAGGTTGCTCGGGTCGGTGACGCGTTGAGGTGACTGGCCTTGCGTAATATGTAGAGATAGATGATAGTTCGTTGGCAATATAATATTTAGTATTTAATATTCATCTAACGGTTAGATTCTAAATTCTTAAAAAATAAATAATTCTTAATGAAATCTTATCTGTCGACTGCTGCTACTGATCTTAAATAACTGATCACAATGCCCAGTTTTAGTAACCAAGAATGATAAGGTATACCTCATGTTGATAAAACAAAGCATTTACTTTTAATTTTATCAAAACATTAAAAGTTCAAAATTTCAATGATAAAACAAACAATAATTTTGAGTAGCGACAATCATGAATCAAGAAATTCATCGATCATCATATACCTGATGATGTTATACTTACCTGGTTCTAAGCTTTCCGTTACTGCTACAAACTTTTGTTTACAGCTTCATTATTCAGATTCTAATCGGATCAACATAGGAGGCATCTGGTGTTTTGTTCGGTATTCTGTTTATCACATAGCGTGTTCCACTCATAATGTCTGTCTCGTCTCGACTAGAATGCATGCATCCGTGCAATCTATTTTCAACGTTTTGCTATTGTTTGTCTCCTTTTGTCTTTGGATTCTTATTGTCCTAACAGCTAAGATATTTGATGTTTTTCACTATCATCATGTTTTAACTTTCTGCTAGAAGCCTTTAAGCCTATTCTAAAGGTCAACTCGATACATACAGAGTGAATGAATTATTTATATCTGAAGAGTTGAGTACTGTTCTCAGAGTACACCTACAGGTATTCGACTTTCAGAACTGCGTAATATTTAAAGAACAAAAAGAAATCCTTTAAAATATTTGTAGCTTGATTACAATAATTTTAAACAAGTTTGTGAGATCGGACTTATCTACAGCGCAACTATTACTAAAAGAAAACCTTCTGATTTTAAATTTGAAAAAAGCAGGCTTAGTTGTGGTTACTCCAATTAATATTATAATAATAAAACTAGTTTAGAAATATTAAAGGTTCTGTCCATATCGAAACATTGCACTCGGTTGCCTAGACCTCAAGGATAGTGTCATTTCACATTACAGTACAATCTGTGACCTAAGAGTGCATTTAACTGTAAAATTAGAACATTTGTCCAACAATCGGAGCGGAATTCAAAGAGTTGACAACGAGCCAAAGCTTTGCGAGGAATGTAAAAAAAAAGTATTTTGTCTCGGCAACGTGAAATTATAATTTATTTTTTGCGAAAAGAGACCCACAAACTGACAAATAAGTACATAATTTGAGAACTTTCTCTTTTTCGAAGTCGGTTAAAATAGGAACTAAAACCTTCTCCTGAATGTAACAAATACATTTCTGAAAACCGCATCAAGGTCGGTTCATCCAAACGCTAAATAATCGCGGACAAACATACATACACATACAGGTCAAACTAATAACCTCCTTTTTTGAAGTCGGTTAAAATGGGTTTCATTCGCAATGGCAACTGAAAAATATTTGTTCTATGATTCGACCGCTTTCGCTTTTTTACAAAGTACAGCGTGCAATATTTTAATTCAGGACCATCGGCCAGCTTTAAACTCTGAAAGACGACGGCCTAGCAAGCAAGTGATGACCATGGTTCCATATGAGATATGGGTGTGAATCCTACATCAGCTTGTGTGGCTTCAATGACTTTTTCATCAGATAGAATAATATACCAGTACCCAAACATCATCTCCATATCAATGTCGATTCAATAAGATGTTTACAGAAGAAAAACTTTCCAAAAATATTTAATCACAAATGTTGCACAGATTATGTCGCACTAATATTATAAAGGCGACAGTTTGTGTGTACGTTTTCTACTTCTTCACGTCTAAACGGCTGGGGCGATTTTAATGAAATTTGGTATGGATTTAGCGGACACCCTAGATTAATACATAGGCTACTTTCAATTGCGATAATAAACCCCGGGTTACACTGCGGGGCACAGCTAGTTGCTTACAATCATTAAAAACACCTACTAAAAGCTCTAATTTGTAGTTTTTAGGTCTCATCTCTTGGCTGTCTCGTTTGATGATTGATGTTCCTCATTGTGGCACCAACAATGGAGTATAGACTGGGCAAGTTGAACGTTTGGAAACACTTGCGGAACGATGTTACAGCGTTTGCCTTTTAAGACGATTCATTGTTTTACTTGGCTTTCTCTTTTTAGTGTTTAACCTGTCTATGTCTAATCCTCTAAATCCTGGCTTAGCCACCTGTGTTCTGTTTCTGGAATTTGGTCGTCTACGTCAAGTCTAGACTTTAGGGTTTAAGACATACTTGATTGATCTAACTTTAATTGCTTTGTGTTGTGCTGTTTTTTTTTTTAATAAAGATTTAATTCATTAAATTGGATTGTATTTTGCAAGTTTTTCGCTATTCGGGCGGGACGGAGGTGACTGCAAAGGTTTAAAATTGGTATTACTAAGTTATATTAGTATAAGTGGTTTAACTAAAACGACTTCATTTTAATGTATAAAGATTTAAAACACTTCCTTGTTATCTTACAAAATTTAATACGTCTTAATACCAATGTAAATAATTTCTTATCATTCACTAACCAATCATATTCAAATCTCGCATTTAGAACCTAAATTTTGCATTTTGAATTTCATCACGCGAAATAGTATCATATAACATTTAACCAATCGATGGTCCACTTGTGGTTAAAATTGCGCCTGAGCAAACTATCCAATAACCTGGAAATGGTTTTAGTTATGAAACCATAACCGAACTGGAGTCACGTTTAACACCGCTTCAGAATAGACTGTGTGTAACACCGATTTAGTTAACTGCCGTTTTACGTAATAACACTAATAATGAAATGGAATACCTAATAGTTCTAAGTAATAGTAAAACGTTTGCTAAAGGTGGAAAAATTATTGAACTTTAACTACCCATATTTGGCTTTTGGATATAGTTCGGAAGCTGATTTATTGAAAAGCGCAAGACTGTTTTTAAAATGGTCACAATATGACAAGTATTGTGGACCTTCATCCAGTGCATTTCCGCAACCTTTACCAGTTATTCTACCAGGCTAGCACGCTCCTTGGCGCGGCGGCAAGAAGCTGCCAACGAAGTGGTTGAGGCCTGGGCTCTCCGGCTTGCGAACCCGAGTGCGGGGCACAGGACGGTGGAGGCAATACTCCCCGTCTTTGAGCAGTGGCTGCATCAGCGGCACGGAGCTCTGAGCTTTAGACTCACACAAGTGCTGACGGGACATGGCGTCTTTGGTCGGTACCTGTGGAGAATAGGTAAAGAGCAGTCCGCTCGATGCCACCACTGCTCAAACTGCCCTGAGGATACGGCGGAGCACACACTGCTCGAGTGTCCGGCCTGGGCCACTGAGAGGGCGGCGGCGCTCGCCGCCGTAATTGTAGGGCACCTCTCGCTGCCATCCATGGTCGCAGCCATGGTTGGCAGCGAAGAGGCTTGGCGTGCGGCCGCCAACTTCTGCGAAGCTGTCATGCTTGCGAAGGAGGCGGCCGAAAGACAGAGAGAAGCGGCTGACCCAGCCCGGGGCGTGGCCGAAGAAGAGGTCGCGGTCGCCGCGGCGGCAGACAATAGTGCTGCCGCGAAGCCCTGTAGGTCCGGGCGTAAGAATAGGTCTACGGTATGCCCTGCCTGTCGTAAGAGGCGACTAAAAGGGGTCTTTGGGGTCGTGGGTGTGAAGGGCGGGGGCCCGACACACTCATCAAACGGCCCTGAGATGGGCGGCGGCACAACTTGTGGCACTGTGCCGCCGCAGCTCCAAAGGCGAGCCGGGGAGGGAACAATATGCCCTCCCCGAACATGAAGCTAATAGTAGCTGAGCGTGGGAAGACTACGGACGCTATAATGTGTGGTTCCCGGGGTTCTTCCCAAAAGCGCCAAAACGGCCGCCGAAGGGTTTTAGTGGGTGCGAGCCCCACATACCCCCGACGCTCCCCCGAGCGTCGGGAAATGCGATAGGCATTTCCCCTCGTTAAAAAAAAAAAAAAAGGCTAGCACGCTCTGGGAGGACGACCACCATGTCCCCCCGAGAAGAGGCTTAGCAGCCGATGCGAGGGGGTCGCGGAGATGAACCAGCTTGAATAGATCTCCGTTGACCCCCTTGCCAACTCCCTAAGTGGACACCGGCGTGGTTTAAGAGGGTGCGAAACCCACATAACCCGGTAGCGGCCGGGGGGCCGCAGGGTACTCGTTAGGGAATCTATAAAATCTTTATTGCTTATTGGCACTATTAATAAGCCCTTATTTTAGACAGATTATCGTTATCAGTAATCGTGATCGCATATCGATCATCATTGTTTCCATTTAGCTCTCGTCTGTTTATTTTTACATTCACCGTCTTGAACGAGGTCGGGTTCTCCTTACCTTTATTGCATGATTGCCTCTTCGCTCGGCTACAGTGTCACAATTACCTCTCTGCACTTAGATCAACCTTTGAGCTGTTGCGTAATGTTATCTGTTTAAATTTCAAGGCTTAGTTCTGTCTGTGATGAATTAACTTTACCGCCTCACTGAATTGCTATCCTCTTTATTTTCTTACTAACTTTTTTTAAAGGTTTTGTTTTACCACTACGCTACGGGCAAAAGCATCCCCTCAAGCATCCCGATATTGTTATACTCTACATCTACTAGCTGACCCGGCAAACTCCGTATCGCCTTAGTTTAAGAGCCATAGCACAGCTAAAGTAGCGCCACTCGAGAAAAAAATAAATGCCGTTTTTAGCAACAATCAGTTTCTTTCTGTGGTCTTTAACCTAAATGCCCTAAAAATACTAGGCTGAATTATCTAGCAGAATGCTGTTTCACATTTTTGATATTTGCCTTAGTTTAGCGCTACTTTAGCTGTGCTATGCCTCAAGTTTAAACCATTATGAAAAAAAAAAGTTGTTTTTACTAACATTTCCTCCGTTGTTCTATATTTTCTCACCTTTAAAACCTTACCAGGACTATTTAAGGACATTTTCAAACCAAAATCAGCTAAATCGGCCCGATCGTTCTCGAGTTTCAGCGAGACTAACGAACCACGATTCATCAATATCAATCAATACATAGTATAAAATAAAGTCGCTTCCCGCGTCTGTCCCTATGTATGCTTATATCTTTAAAATTATGCAATGGATATTGATGTGGTTTTTTTTAATAGACAGAGTGATTCAAGAGGAAGGTTTCTAAGAATAATACATGCACAAGATAGTAATAAGTTAGACGGTACGAAGTTCGCCGGGTTGACTAGTTTTTATATACTTATATAGTAGACTAGAGGCTGCCCCGCGGTGTTTCCCGCGCAGATTTCTCATAAACACAAAAATCCCGTTTTTTTCCGATCCCGTGGGAATTTCGTCGGAAAATCCCTTCTTAGTGCTCACCTACACTCCCCAAGGAACCTACGTGCCAATTTTCAACGTTCTACGCCCAGTAGTTTCGGCTCTGCGTTGTCTGTCAGTCAGTCAGTCAGTCAGTCAGTCAGTCAGTCAGTCAGTCAGTAACGGAAGAGTTTTATATATATTGATTTATAGGCATTTTTTTAATTAATGAAATGAATGTGAAGATTGGTTTGGTTAAACGAAGTCTGTTAAAAATTGTTTTACGTTACGTAAAGCTAAAACCTAAACCGAACACTGATGGTAAAATTATCTCTGTTTACTTCAGCACTGTAGTCACCATAAACCTACATTTCTATAAATAGAACTTACTATGTCATGTGCCTGTGTATTATGAGTTGAAACTCTGTACTTTGTAGGCAATACATCAAGCTATACCTTATTAACTTTGCCGTAAGAACGAGTTTATCTTGGTTTTCGTTGAGGGCTTGTACTGTACATTATCATTCAAATTGTCTGGTGTAGGATGACTGGTGTCGACAACGTTATTGGTCTATTGTGTTTCATTCAGCTGACCACATCCATTCTTCCTCATTCGTGTTGCCAAAGTGTTTTTAGTAGGTATACTATAGTCTGTTGCAAAATCAACTTTTTAAAAGGTCGTATTTTTACCCTATACGGGCAAAAACCTCAAGTATCCTGATATTGTTATGTACTCTACATCTACTAATTGACACGCCAATCAGGGATAATATAGGACTAGTTGGATTTTAATAGTGAATGAATATTTACAGGTAGTTTCGGAGGCTTTTTGTTTCCACTTATTATTTTTGAAGATTCTTCATAAACTGCAACATACCTTGCCGTCTAGGTGGCCACTTGGCTCGGTCATTTCACATGCAAATATTGATAATTTCAGATTCTAGTCAATCGACTCACCTGCGCTGCGATGCTGTTGCTTGAGTTGTTTACCGTTTGTGATGATAGCGCTCACATCACTTATTTACTAAGGTCCCTTAATTAGGCTTTAAATAGCAAAATGGTGCTGTGTTATAAAAATGTTTTATGCATCTGAAATTTTATGGCTTCCGTGTACAGCTAGCAAGTATGCCACCGATTGTTTTTGACGTAGGTAGGGTAGGGTATGCATTGAAAAATGTATGAATGGTGTAGGAAGATAAGTATTACAAAGTTCTTTCTGTCAAGTTGATGACAATCCGCTTGCTAATATAGCGATTAGAAGCGAAACATGATATTGGTAATTATCACGTGATTTACAGCTGAAAACATGGTGCCACATTCGGTTAAACATTTGGTTTCCCGAAGGCAGCCGTAAATAAACAGACTCGCGGTTTTTACGTATAAACAGCAGACGCATTGAAGTAATTAAAATTTTAATAAAAAATACGCGATGATGTTTATTACAATTCATTTTTATTATAAATATATCAGTTTTGGCTTAGGTTTGGGCGCATGGGCCCACTTTTTACAAGCACTGCTTGATGGATATTGTAAAAAATTGTTTGAATAAACTTGTTATCAATCTATTTTGTGACATGGAAAAAGCACGACTTAGCACAGATAATTCTAGCCAAAGTCATCAGGGTCTAAACACCAAATCACATCGATTCCGCGATACGTTATGGTCAAAAGTCAGTTCCATCCGCCGAAGCAAGGACGGCAGAAGATACCTGACCTTGCCTCAACCGAGTCTTTTTACTACTGACTTTCTGTTTAACTATACAAAGTGCGAAAAGAATATGAAGTGGACACACAACTTCACTAAAACTCTACAACATCACAAAAAAGATCTCTTATCACAGAACCAATTCGGTTTTAACAACCATGTAATTAGTAATATTCACAATTTAATAGACAAATCATTCAAACATAACGATGAAAAATGAAGTAATTGAGCAATTAGAAGGCATCCTTGAGTTCCCAACAGCAATAGGAGCGGTCAAAACAAATGAAACCGAAAGTGGCGGAAGCGTCAGCGGATGCGGTAATAGTCACGTCTACCTCCGCCTCCACCTCCGCCCCGTGAGCGATGGCCGACGATTGTCTGTATTCTATTATCATGTTTAGGAAGTTTTCGGTTATTATTGAAGGAGTAATTGATCTTCTGAAATTTCGCAAAAGAACTTGATGCTCTAAGGCTCTAATACGTACGGCCACATTTGCAATAATTATTTTCGTTCATCTAGAGAGCAAAAAATCAATATAAACATCTCAAGAAGAACGATATGAGTTCGTCTGATCAAAGATAGATAGCTGTTATTTGAGAGATAATAAGGATATGTAATTGTAAAGCTAGGTAGGTACTGAACAAATGCTCGCGAGCATTTGCACGATATTGCACGTCAGTCGCAGTATTTATATAAATGAAAGACAATTAACGAGACAATTTAAAAGGCAGCGATCTCAATTTTAATTAGTACGCTTTACATAATTATTAAGCAATCAATAACTATAGTTCTTCTTCCCTATGTTAGTGTTCCTTTCTGATGCAAGATGAGTCACCTTATCGATGTTCTATCCTGCCTGCATTCACTCCGAACAATAGCAACTGGCAGACCCAACAAAGGGTCATTAGCATTTACTGTCGATTCTTCAGGTGGTTGATTAACACTGTTTTTGCTTTCGTTGACGATTCTATCTCGTTTTTGTTTGTTTCGCGTAACATTACAGACAATTGACGTATGATAGTAGGAAGTAGTATTATTTATGCATTGCGTTTGAAGATAAAACCAAAGTTCTCTGTATTGTTTGTATAATCTACTTCTTATCTAATTTTGAAGCCCTTCCATTACCAGTCCAGCTTTATTTGTTACTAGAGGCTGCCCCGCGGTTTTTCCCGCGCAGATTTCTCATAAACCCAAAATTCCCGTTTTTTCCCGTTCCCGTGGGAATTTCGGGAAATCCCTTCTTAGTGCTCACCTGCACTCCCCAAGGAACCCACGTGCCAATTTTCAGCTTTCTACGCCCAGTAGTTTAGGCTCTGCGTTGTCTGTCAGTCAGTCAGTCAGTCAGTCAGTCAGTCAGTAACGGAAGAGTTTTATATATATTGACTAGAGGCTGCCCCGCGGTTTTTCCCGTGCAGTTTTCTCATAAACACAAAATTCCCGTTTTTTTCCGTTCACGTGGGAATTTCGGGAAATCCCTTCTTAGTGCTCACCTACACTCCCTGAGGAACCTACATGCAAAATTTCAGCCCGCTACGCCCAGTAGTTTCGGCTCTGCGTTGTCTGTCAGTCAGTCAGTCAGTCAGTAACGGAAGAGTTTTATATATATTGATTGATATTCAGGATATCATCATCATCGCACCCTTAGTAGTAAAATTTAGATGTACCAGCATAATTCTTATGAATATATAGGATCTAGTGATTGTGAGCTATCTTTATTTACTTAATGTACCTATATCTTCTTTTCTTAATGAAAAATAGCTGGAAACTTTCGCTATGGCATCGTGAGACGAGAACTAACTGCCGTTAATATTACACTTGAAATAATCTTTATCGTCTCGAATCATTGTACAGTCTTCTTACTCTTTTGGTTCAGGTTTTAATTTATATATCTATGTATCAAATTCTATAGCTTGTCCTTGCCACAATCAACTTGTCACTGACAATCGTAACACCTCACTCATTGTTTGCAAACCAGAGTCAGATAAGTCGTGATATTTATAGAATTTGCATAATGTGTAATGCGCAAATTATTATATTGTTACTTGAACTTTACTGCCGCAGTGTTGATATTATATTATTTGGAATGTTCGCTGTTATTCTAGTTTTTTTTTTAGTTAAGAGAGATTTTGTTTTAACTAATAGATATTATGTTATCTCTGTGGGGTGGCGTCATAGAATACCACCTCATCTCCTTACTTGGGTGTCGTAAATGGCGACTAACGGACAGAACACCGGACACAGTATTAAAAAAGTTGAACAGCCATACTGCAATCGCGAACCGGCCTGACAAGCGTGGTGATTATGGTAAAACCACATCACAATGTTTATCCTTGTGACGAATTGTAAAAAGGCCGGTGATTTTAGTCGACGACTTTCGTCTGGATAGATAGCTCAAGTAACTTATCTAAGCTTACCTACTAATTATGTTCATTATAATTTCAGCAGAAAGACGTCCACTGCTGGACAAAAACCTTACAAATTTTGCGCTCCTATAATTGGTCTTGCTTTGCCTTGCGGCATTTACCTGAATGTTACCCTTTAATTCAATCAATATCATTATCAATCACATCAAGATTTATTAATACAAAACACATAACCCCACGCTCCAATTAGTCCATAATCTATGAACTGGTCTCAAATTCTGAATCCATTTTAGTGTCTTTGCATATTTGATTCGTAAGATTAAACGCCTCTATCTAATTGTGGGTGTGACAACTATCATAAGTAAACCAAAGTCTGTCTGTACGCGTTTCGCAAGCATTCCTACATGCGTGATTTTGCTGTTAGCGTGTTCAGCAATTTCGTCATTCTGTCCCGTCGTATTTTTAGTCGGATCCAATGTAAAATTGCAAGTTACTTATAGTTTTCTGTTGGTGAATTTTTTTTATAGCTTTGCGTTTTAATTTTTATCGTCCTCTCTCTTGATTTGTAAGAAAAAATACTTTTTACAATATTTTGTGTAAGAGCGCGTGCAGACAGCAAGAGAGGTTATAAGTTCGGGTTCTGTTGACCATTGACCACTCAAGTTTTTCTGTATGCGTTGTTCTTTGTTCATTACCTTCGAAAGAACGCAAATTTCCTAACTTCTGAACGCTGTCTGCGCGCTTTAAGAGTATCGTTATCGATCGCCTTTTAGTTATGTCCTGTGATCCGTATTTATGTTTCTTCTAAGTGCCATCCCAGTACAGAGCACTCCCGCAAACTTTATCAGGTCGTCAGACCGTAAGCCCTGTAGGTTCGGGCGTAAGAATAGGTCTACGGTATGCCCTGCCTGTCGTAAGAGGCGACTAAAAGGGGTCTTTGGGGTCGTGGGTGTGAAGGGCAGGGGCCCGACACACTCATCAAACGGCCCTGAGATGGGCGGCGGCACAACTTGTGGCACTGTGCCGCCGCAGCTCCAAAGGCGAGCTAGGGAGGGAGGGAACAATATGCCCTCCCCGAGCATGAAGCTAATAGTAGCTGAGCGTGGGAAGACTTCGGACGCTATAATGTGTGGTTCCCGGGGTTCTTCCCAAAAGCGCCAAGACGGCCGCCGAGGGGTTTTAGTGGGTGCGAGCCCCACATACCCCCGACGCTCCCCCGAGCGTAGGCATTTCCCCTCGTTAAAAAAAAAAAAAAAAGGTCGTCAGACCGTCTTGTGGGGTTCTGCCTACTCTTTTATTGTGTACTCTTGTTTTTTTTTAATAATAAATATAAACACAATATCATGTGACCAGCTGACTCGTACACCAATAAAATATCGCTACCTCTCCATGATAACTTGCAAAAACCTAACCGACCCATGTCTCTTCTTCATCAGCTACTCCAGAACCTGGGCAAGGTGGACCGCACCCTGGACGACATCTTCGAGGAGCACCTTCAGAACTTCAACAGACAGCACCAGCAGGCGACCAGGCTACAGAAGGAGTTCAACAACTATATAAGATGTATACGAGGTAAGATGGTTTATGGTTTTATGTCAAGGACAGTGGCATGCGACTTGTATACAAACTTAGTAGCATACCTCCGCTGCGAATTCCGAATTGCGAAACCGATGCTACAAAATCTCCTGATGCAACTTACGGATGCTGTTGTTTCTCGGGCAGCGGTTTCTATAATTTCTGGATCTAGCCCACCGCCATCCCAGATTCGGCCAACCTTGCGGTCATACTAACCCATTAAACCGGGAAACGCTGTAGAGTTAGCCCACAGTCGTAAAGCGACCGTGACGCCCCGTGAGGCGGGACGCCACAGTGTCCCATCTTCACTCTCCGCCTTCTGGGGCATGACACCACTATAACAGCTCGCTCGCTGGATAAGCCAACCACTCAGCTGCTCCCGTTCGAGATTTGCGGTCTCCCTTTATTTTTTGAACCGGAGCAGAATCAAAGAACAAAGAACCCCCTGATTTTTTTTTATTTTTATTAAATATACCCAAATACCCACTGTCCCCATTTTCCCTCTTCTCCCTTCCCTTCCCCATGTTCCCTTCTCGCGTAACTCCTTCTCTTTTTTTTCTGGATCTATTAAAAAAGTATTTTGAACCCTGTTCCATAGAATTTAAGATACCAGTTTAATTGGTATCCTCTCGTTTTCTTTACCGTACCTCGCCAGATTTGCGCTGCGTCTAAAGTTGTTAGAAATTTTATAATATGCTCTTGTTTTTGTTTAGTCTGCCGAGAACATACTATGAACTTTAAGTTGATATCATCATAAGGTGCTGGTCTATTTATAAACTGCAATAAAACACCTACACTCTTATTTTTCTCGCGTTAGCTGTTTGCATTGTTTTAATACTGGGTATCAAGTTCAGGTTACATTCAAAACATTATTTATAAAATTTATACCAAAGTTCTTTATTTTATATTTCTGCACTCTAAACAAAAAAAATATTTGAGTAAGTATGAGTTTCAAAGTCCATAAGTTTTAGCTGTCGAAGCGTCTTGCAATCTGTACTCCAAAAACTTTTACTTCGTTTTCCGTTGCCCAGTCCCCACTCGAAGACTTCTTTCCGAATCGATCATTGTGGTTGCAGCATAGAGTACCACCAACCATCACCCCCACCATGCGTGAAGGACGGGCATCAGCGTCCTTCGTTGAAATACTTAGAGCTCGCAGAGTACTGCCAAATTTCCACCACAATGTTTGTTCTTGAGATAATCTGGAGAGGAGTCATAGATATATGTCCAACATTGGATTGGACGATTATTGTTTGTAATGATAATGATTATGTCATATGTACGCCATAATGTCTGTACTTCTAGATATAAATACATATTTTACAGTTTTGTAATTTTCTTCATTTACAGCCGTCCAAACAGCCTCAAAGACCCTGATGGAGGCAATATCAGAGGTCTACGAGAGCGGCTGGTCAGGTCACGACCTGCTCTACGTACAGGCACAGAACATGGAGATGCTCTGGCAGGACTTCTCTCACAAGCTCGGAGACCAGGTCCTGATCCCGCTCAACACGTACACTAACCAGTTCCCGGAGACCAGGGTATGTTGTTTTTTTTTTGGGAGTTAGTTTAGTTGGTTTTAGTGGCGTTAATTTTGAGACCTGTCGTTCTTGGCAATGATAAGGGACTCATGTAGGGTAGCCAAGGCTAACTGCCTGATTGTCTGACTGACTGACATGGCAACTTACAGCCCAAGTCCCTTTGAGATATTTAGGTTGGTTGGTTTTATGCTTGGAATAATGGATCCTTTAGGCTTAGGGGTAAAGTTGCAATACGAAAGGAATTCACAAAATTCCTTTGAATAAAGAAGGGAGAAAATGTGAATTTACGTTGTAATGAAACCACTTAAAGTTAAAACTTATGCTTGCCGGCACCAAAAATAAAGATCATACACAACATAATCATCATCATAAACCTGTAAGAAACTCTTACTAAGAGCAAATTGCTGTAAAAAGGCTTTTTTTCCATAATTCCACGCACCACGGTCCTGCGCCAGTCTTAACCATCTTAAAATCTTTGTCAATTGACTAATTTTATGAATAAAATTTGTTGTTTTTTACAGAAAAAGATAGAGAAACGCGGTCGCAAGCTCGTCGACTATGACAGCCAGCGGCACAGCTTCCAGAACCTGCAAGCCAATGCGGCGAAGCGGAGGGATGACGTCAAGGTAAGAACAATCACAGTTAAGCGATATCCTTCTTTATTTATGGTGAAGACGATCGTATGATCCTAGAACTTACCTTTACCTACCGTAAGTTGGACATTCTGAAGAAATCTTAGTTCTTATTTTTGAAATCATCCAGTAGTGTTTTTCCGACTGTAACTTGAGTATCGTTGATTGGAGTCGTCTTTTAAAGGTGGGTCAAGGAGAAAATCAAAATTGATAATTTCTCATCTTTATCAGATCGCTTAAGTCGTTGAAGTCATGGGCACGTTATGGGGTGGCAAATGGCTTAAAAGTAAGTTTAATTATTTTGGACGCAGAGTAGGTAGAACCTTCAAAGGTGGTCAAGCGATCTGGTGAAGGTGAAGGTTGCGGGAGTATACTAGATGAAGGTACCTCAAGACGGTATAGCGATTTGTGCAGGAACCTTAATTGGGAGCGGTGGATATTATAATGATTCATATTGTAGTTACCCAGACTCTTACCCTCTTATTCATAAAAAGTTAAAGCGCATTTAAGTTATTTGACGTATGTCAATTTAGACTGGATGTCACGTATTTACCATACAACAAACCAGAGAAGTAGACCTTCAGCAAAGCTACTTAAAATGTACTGTATCTTTATGAGTAAGACGGTATCTCTATAAATCAAGACATTAAACTCTATAAATTTCTTTCACCAGATAACAAAAGGTCGCGAGCAACTAGAAGAAGCAAAGCGTACATACGAAGTACTAAACTCGGAGCTTCACGACGAACTGCCTGCTCTATTCGACTCGCGCGTTCTCTTCTACGTTCACAACCTGCAGACTCTGTTTGCCGCCGAGACGCTGTTCCACTCTGAGACCTCCAAGGTAAGTCTGTTGCCCTGGTAGCTTAGTACTTAAAACTTGGTTTTTGAACCGAAAAAACGTTTTAACCAGCTCCTTGATCAAGTAAGTAAGTAGCCAAGAGCTCCTAGGTAAGTATGCTGCCCTGGTAGCTTTGTAAAAAAAGCAGGTTTATAAACTGAAAAAAAAAGACTCGAATATTTATCAACCAAAACCAAAATATAACTCAGAGATCTGCAAGTTATCTTAGCTTGTTAGCGGCATCTTTCATCCGTCAGAATTAAATTAAAAATATCATAAACTCAAAAATTGCAGGTATTTGCCGAGCTAGAAGCGATAACAGACAAGCTGGCTACGGATAGCCAGCGCGGCTCATACGCTAACAAGAAAGTGGTCAACAACGTGTCGCCGCTCTCCGCGCCCAAGACCAACACGCTGACCAACTCGCTCGCCAACGCCAACTCGCTCACCAACTCGCACAACGGCAACGCCAACTCGCCCAACAACACTGTCCAACGTGAGTCCAAGCTCTGTGCTTTTGTTCTCTTTTTAAATTATGCTGTTTTTTTGTTGCTGGCTGGTTTTGACGTTGTTATTATTTTGCGTTTAGAAATGGAATGTGTTGTAAAGCTGCATCTCCATCTACGGCTTCGGACGGAATCAGATTTTACAATTCTCAAACGAAAATACATCTTGTGTTTAGGTAGATACGGTTCCTTTGGGTACTTTTACAACGGTGTCAAAATCAGCCAATACTTGTGTTGTTTTATTTTTGCTTCAAGAATAATAATTTAAAATAATATTTATTTACTACATATATTGTATGCGAGCTTCGATGAACTGTATAAAAAAGCACGCACTATTTTATTTATATTTATTGGTATCGGATATCTATACTTAATTTAATCGGTGCATGTGTTGTACAGGTTACGAAAACAACTGTACTTATATTTTAGTTTTTTTACTAAGTTCTGTAAATATAATAAATTATATATAGTGAAGTGGGTACTACATAGTTTATATTTAGTTATTCATTCTATTAATGCGTTATTTATTCTTTCAAATAAACGTATACCTGTAATTAGGGTGTACTTTTTTAATCAGTTCATCGTATCTCGCTCGCGCAACCGTTGTGTCTGCAATAGTCTGCATGTATTCGAAATTTGAATCCTGTCTGAATTTACCAAACCAGCAAATTAACATGTCCGTGTTTTCGCTTCGCATTACTGCGTGCTAGTGTCCTTTAGTTAATTTTCGTTTGGAAAATAGTGATTATACAATTCACAATAAATTTTCTGGTGTGATAACCGGAAAATTTAACACACGGTTGGCATTTTTATACAAGACAGGACATATCTGGTGTGATACAAGTAGACTATGTATAACGGTGCATTAACATCAACCGAACGATTGCTCATTCTATCCCCACTTCATCAATGAGCTCTCTTAGAGCATTTTTCTTTAAATAATAATAATAACACATCACACTCAGAGCCCCTAACTAGGAAGACTGTATCTAGGGCGCCCGAAACACACACAGAGACGAACATCACACCCAGACCGGAACAAACATCGATAATTATCATATCAATATTCGCCCCGCCCGGGAATCGAACCCGGGTGCACACTTTTACTCAGTCCACATCACTGCCAACTGAGCCACGGAGCAGTCAAATTTTAGTACTATATTGACAGAACAACAAAATAATACTACACAAAAATCAGCTGTCCCGTACTTTGACCCCGTCAGCTGATCGAATCAAAAAATAGAACACCTCTTTTTTTTTGATATTTCGACCCATGTTTCTTTGGGAAAGTTGTTTGTTATGGCGGGCTATATCTCCCCTCAAATTTTTGTCTGACTTATAAGAAGCATCCAATATAACAGCATGTGTGTGTGTGTGTTAGCGCCTTCCCCTCCGCGTCTCAACGGCCGTCAATCGGCGGCAGACAGAGACGAACTACATGACGAGACAGAGAAGAAGCTAGAGGAACTCTATGATGTACCTGCTGGTAAGGAATCATTGTTTTTTAACTCTCAGGTCCGATGTTAGCATCGGTCGATGGTGGTTTGCTAAGCGCTAGTGTTTTTATTTTATTTTTACAATAAACCTACAGCACTTAAAATTACATACAATTACAAAAGTTTGATTATAAGTAGCTTAGGCCAATAACGGTTTTTTATTTTTTATGATAGTGTTTAGTTAATTTTTCGAAATCGAAGAAATGTGAAGTTGTATCCTAGTGTTACAATTAACAAGGTGTTTCATAATAATAAGTGGTTAAATTTCGCATTTATCCATAATTTGGGAATATTCTCGTAAATTTTTCCATTTTTTTTTCTTTTCGGGTATATGTAGAGTTACAGGGTGGATTCCGCAGAAACTTTTTGAGGCAACTTCGTGTGTACTAGGGGTTAAATTATTTTTTTAAATCACTTTTCCCTTAGAGCTTAGCAAGCCACCGGCCATTAGGTAGAACCTTTTTAAATGGGTAGGCTAGTTTTTGTTTTTTTGCAAAATTATATTGTACGTTTCGCTATGTTTATACTAGGTGTTAAATATCAGATGCTCTTTTTATAATTTTACCCCTCTTTGGTAACAATATTAAATTATATGTAATTTATTAAAAAAATACTCTGAAATATTTTCTTTGGTTTATTCTTATTTTATTTGAAAAATAAGGCTAATACGTGTACAAATTTTCAACACCATGTAGAATATGCACCAATAAACTTATCACTTGATGCCTCGTAGAAAAATCTAAGTCACTTTCTGAAATGAGCTAGATTTTTTAAATATTTTTTTTATCAACATTCAAATGGTAATATTTAATAATAACAACAAAAATAACAACAAAAAAAGACATTAAAATTAGATTTATTTTTAATAAAAAGTCTACGTAGCATCAAAACCTTTCCCTAAGCTAGCTCCCAACTAACACAGGATCGCCAGTCACCGAAAACAAAAACAGCAACGACAACAAACCGGAAGAAAACAACAAGGACAAGGAAACAACAACAAACGGCACGGACGAGAACAACAAAACGGAAGACAACATAATTGAAGAAGTCACAGAGAAACCGGAAAAAATTGAGAGGTCCAAACCAGACCTTGACAAATCTGATGAGAAAATGGAAAATGGTGACAAGAAGAATGGTAGTGATGACGTGTATGATATACCAGTTGGTAAGTTTGGAATAAGTTTTTTTTTGTAAGATATGTAAAGTAGAATTTGGTTTTTGTATGGTGACCCAGACGGTAGGCAAACTGCCCAGTAGGTGGTTAGACCTAGTGCAGGTTGTAGGATTGCAATGGATGAGGGACGCTCAAGATCTGGTTTTAAGGCTATTTGTGGGAGAGGCCTATGTACAGCAATGGACTTTTAGGGGCTGAGATGATGGTTATGGTGATTGTGATGAAATCAAAACAACTATGTACAGAATGTTTTTGACAAGTCTCTTAAGCGCACCCAACAAAACTTTCTTAGGAAATAAATTGAAATTTTCAATAAAATTAATCAGTTTTCCATGTATTGCTTTTTTGACCTATTTTCACTAGGGAAGATGATGAATAAAGTGAGCCGAATTACTCATATAAATTTATAACAGACTTGTCAGAAACACCATGTAGGTTTATATAACTTTACTATTAAAAGGGTATTTGGTCACTTCGCTACACTAAGTACACATAAATATGTTTGAATACACATTTTTTATCACAGATTTAACATATATATGTTACACACTCAATAAGATTTAAAATAATAATAATTTTCTTACAGGTTATGGTTCATTTTATATATTTTTATCTCCACAGTTATATGCTATGCTACTGCTGCCCTGTAAATAACGCCTTTTAGTTTAAGTATGGTTTTATATAACGTGTGGCTTTGCAGATTAACATTGTATAATACACTTTATTTTCTTAATTTTATTTCTCCCGTATTATTTTTTAATAAATTTATCACAGGTATTTAATAATTATTATGTATTTTATACATGATGTCCTAAGATATACCGGGTGTTTCTGACAAGGCGGTAATAAATCAAAGAAAGCTTCTGCTCACCATAACTAACAACTTTTCCAAAGCAACATAGGTCGAATTAAAAAAAAAAAACATTGGTTCGATCAGCTGGCGGGGTCAATCAATGTACGGGACAGCTGATTTTTGTTTTGAAATTTCGACCCATGTTGCTGTGGGAAAGTTGTTAGGTATAGTGAGCTGAATCCTTCCTTTGATTTATTACCGCCTTGTCAGAAACACCCGGTATAATATCTAACTGAAGGATCCATATATAAAAAAGATTTTTATGTTTGTCTCGTCATAAAATTTTAGGGTTAGGTTACACCGATAATTATTTACTATATAGACTTCACGTTTACGAAAGTATAGCAAGCTCAATTAGATAGAAGGAATCTGCCGGTATATTTTCTTCAACATGGCAAATTTAATAAAAAAATATTCTGTTTGATTATTTTGTATTTTTAGCACTGTTGTGACGCTTTTAGGATTTGAAGTTTAGAAAACTTACCACCAAATTCCGTTTAAGTGATTCTAGCGTCACTTTCGATAAAAAGTTAATATCTTCTAACTAAACCATGCCCGAAGAAATATGCGTCAAAATGCAATATGTAGCTTTCAGGTTCATAATCTAAGGAATATACTGTTTGTTGCCTAAGGGCGTATTAACGTACAAAGCTGGCAACAAGCGCTTGTTTGCGCTGGTTCGAAAAATGTATAGAAAATACCTGTGCTGACATTCGCGCTGGAACAAGCTTCTATGTCAGTGCAGAGGAATGTTGTATACATTTTTCGAACCAGCGAAAAACAAGCGCTATATAGGCGAATACGCCCTTATGTGGCCACTTTTAGATTCAAAACAGTATTTTTCTAATATCTTTATCCACCGCCACCACTGCTGGTTTTGGCCGCTCAACTAAGTTGATAAGGAAGACTTATAATGAGTACTAGAGGCTGCCCCGCGGTCTAACCCGCGCAGATTTCTAATAAACACAAAAATCCCGTTTTTTTCCCGTTCCCGTGGGAATTTCGGGAAATCCTTTCTTAGTGCCCACCTGCACTCCCTAAGGAACCTACATGCAAAATTCCAGCCCGCTACGCCCAGTAGTTTCGGCTCTGCGTTGTCTGTCAGTCAGTCAGTCAGTAACGGAAGAGTTTTATATATATTGATTACCCCAGGCGCGACGCTGGCGGGCCTGCCGCCCGGCGCGCTGTACCGCGTGCGCGCCACGTACCGCTACTCGCGCGAGGACGGCGACGAGCTCAGCTTCGACGTCGGCGACGTGATCCGCGTCGTGCCCTACGACGACCCGGAGGAACAGGTGCGTGAATGCTGCCACACCAAACTTGCTGACTTTGTTCGTGGCGGGCGGCATAGGAGGCCGTAACAGATTTGTCTATGGTTTCGTCAGCCCTAGACTGTATTGTCAAAGAACAAGAGCTGTTTTGAAATACAGAAAAACCGGAAGTGTTACGCCGACCGTGTCCGCCACTGTACAATACGAATTTTACACAAAATCATACTTATTAATTACGAGCTGTCCCGGCTAACTTCGTTAGGCCATAGAATATAAGATGCTACTTAAGACTTGGGTCTATAGACTTTGTTCCTTAGACTCCCCAGAATCTGCGAATAAAGAAACAAACAACAACAACAAACCACCTGTCAAAATATGTAAACATTGGAAAAAATTGCACCTTGGGTTAATTTGAGTTTTAGTAAGGATCCCTAATTTTTTTTTAAATCTTATATAGCCTATGTCACTCGGGGATAGTGTAGCTTTCCAATAGTGAAATAAATTTTCAAAGCGTTTCAGTATTTCCGGAGCCTATTCGTTACAATTACAAACAAACAAACAAACATACAAACAAACAAGCAAATCTTTTCTCTTTATAATATTGGTATAGATGACGTACTAGCTGTCCCGGCCAACTTCCATGTATTGTTCCAGCTTATGTCCAACATTGGAGGTCACTGGGCTGGGCTGAGATGAATAATGAGTAAATTTCTAATTTATATTTTCCATTCACAGGAGGAGGGTTGGCTAATGGGTATAAAAGAGTCGACCAACGAAAAAGGAATGTTCCCAGCCAACTTCACGCGGCCCATATGAGTTTTTTTATAGCTATCTCGCTCGCGTGTACATGCCCTTATAGTTATAACCCGCCCAATTTACAAATGTTGATAAAATTATGAATATTATAGGTATGAATGTGTGGTACATTTTTGAATTGTGCGGGTTGTTTTGTACGGTTCTAAGTTGCTCTCGCTTTTCCGAGAGCATTTTTCAATCGTAGCCCTTTTGTTTTATTAGAAATTTGCAGAACGATTCATTCACTTTTTTTTTTTAAATGTGAATTTTATTCGTTTAGTTTCGGTTCATTCATACCTTCTTTGTTTTTGTTTTCGTTAATCCTTGTCTATGATGGACCATAGACAATGTTATTTTGTCTATGTTTTTTTTTTTTCATTGCGAAGGTTCGAAGGAACGTTCAGATATCTGTTATTAATTCATTTCATAAGAATCAAGCTTTATTACCAGATTCCCAGACACATATTTAACAGTACTCACTGCATAGTTAAATAAATCAATTAACAACTATACTCAGTTATTAACAAAACAATACTTAACTCTAAATTCAACTTATTATAATAACATAAATATATACAATGGCTCCAAACACGTGCTAAGTGCAGGCACTCTACTCTCCCCACAACAATACAAAAAAAAAAGTTTTAGACTTCAGAACGCGACTAATGAAACCAACATTAACATGAAAAAAAAAATTAACATCCTGTTTTATTTTCTAGCTTTAGTTGTTGAATTTTAAAATAGATACTATTTATTATTTATTTTTATTATTATTGCAACGAATATATTTTAATTTTCTAACCCTAAATATCATGTGTTAACAGTAACTATTAAAAAATGTATATTACTCTTTCGAAGTGTAAATAGTTTTACTTTAGTAAGCAAACAATTTTAGTCACTATTGATACGGTGTAGGGTTCAAATATATATTACTAGCTAACACGGCGAACTTCGTTACGCCACAGAATTTAAGATACTACTAAACATTTGGCTCTATAGACTATGTTCATTTGACTGTCCAGAATGGGCATATTAAAAATAACAAACCACCAACTGTCAAAATATGTAAACAACGGAAAAAATGCACCTTGGGCTACATTATTCGAGTTTAAATAAGGATGCCTAAATATTTTGAAAATCTTATATAGCCTATGTCACGCGGGGATAGTGTAGCTGCCTACCGGTGAAAGAATTTCTCAAATCGGTTTAGTAACTCCGGAGCCTATTCGTTACAAACAAACTAATCTTTCCTCTTTATAATATTGGTATAGATCATATATGATATATATATATGTATCAATATACCCCAAGTAGATATTAATTCGAATGAGACAATAAAACAAATTAAATTTTAAAAAGTATTGCTCAGAATTAGGCCTTTATTAAACGACTTATAATATATATTTTAAATGCAAGACCAACAGTATTAAGATGAATTTTCATATTAAAAAAATATATTTCAAAAGAACAATCATTTTATTTGGATCTACATTTAATTTTCCATTAAATTGTGCATTTCATTTTTTTTTCGAACTTTGCATTTTAAATTATCTGTTTAGAATTATACTTACCTACTTAAATATTTTTTTCTATAACATTAGTGGTTTGTATATTAATTATGAGATTTTATGTTGACCCTTATATTAATTATATGAGAATCATTGTTAATTATCGTTTTTATTGTTAATTTTATGAACCAATTAAACTATATGTCGGAGTTTTTACAAGTCAATAAGGTACTACCCATAGACATTAAATCCGCAACGGACAAAGAAAAACAATGATATTCTGTATGTATCTGAGACATTGTTTTTGTCTATGGTTTCATCTTAAGGGTGCATTCACGTAAACAGCTGGTAACAAGCGTTTGTTGGCGCTGGTTCGAAAAAATGTATAGAAAATACCTGCGCTGACTTTCGCGCTGTCTATATAGGTCCGCGCAGGTATTTTCTATACATTTTTCGAATCAGCGCCAACGAGCGCTTGTTACTAGCTTTGTATGTTAAAACGCCCGAAAACATTTGATAGGGCTAGGCATGGCAGGTCATATGCTTGCTTTATATCGTTGACTAATTAAAACTCACTTCATAAGTTTTTTAGGTTCATATCTTAATTCATATCGAATACTTAAATAATAGAATAATTTGTTAATTATAAATATAAACTTATTTACCCCTCTTCTTTTTCTAACTGTATAAGTTATCAGTTTTGATTATCTGATTCTACTAACTTTGACCGTAATTTATTTAAGGTTTTATCTAACTGATGATTTGAAAAAAATATATATACTTAAATAAAATTGTTATTTGTCTAATCGATATTAAGGAATATATTTATAATCGCCTGTGTCAAAAATGGTGCTTGTTAACGTGTAAATATTTTTAATACTTTACATTTTACCCCCCATTTAATATTTAAGGTGTGATCGATAAAATAATGTGTTTTAATAAAAATAAAAATATAATCATCGCTTTATTGTATCAAGATCATGTAATCATTGAGTTAGTTGTATTTTTCAACAACCAACATGTAGTTTTTACTATTGTTACACAAAACAATATTTTCTTTAAAACATACAATAAGTTAATATATGAGTTTGTTTTTTGTTTGTTGAGATGAAGTCTAATGATTGTGCCCTTACCATCGGTTTGCAAAGAAATGCGTTTTTCATTTTGTATGAATAATGTTGCAGCGCCCCTAGCGGGGAGTAGCAGAACTAAAAAACCGTTGGTTAGGGCACCGAATAGTTTTTAGAAAACGTTGATTTAGCCGTGTGTCGGCCGGCAAAGTGTCGTAAGTGGCAAAATGTCAGATGTGCCATGCGAAGGTCCATAATAGGTGTTAAATGTAAGTTTGTTAGGACTTGTACAGTTTTTATAACTGCAAATAAAAATGTTTCTCACAATTTCTGCGTTTTATTTTTATTTAGATGGGTTAGATATGGACGTAAAGTATGGGACGTTAAACTATTTTATACGGGGCAGAGGTGATGACATACAGTAGGTATGTGCAATTGCCTTGTTTCCTGCATAGACATTATTGATAAAATTACAAATTTGGATCTTGCATAGTTTTGTAAAAGAAGAAAAAAAGGTAGAGATAGATAGGGCATAATTATTAAGTAATAAAAATTCAAACCTCTTTCATCATCTCATCTTAAGTTAAGTTCAGTTTAAATTATAAAATAAACAAACGAGTGGGCGACAATCGCCAAAAAATATTTATGAGTCCTCTCCTTTCTAATCAGATTTGAGTGTACGGTGGCGGTCTAGGAAAGCGTAACACTTTTGTCTATGGTGTCGTCAGCCCTAGACTGTATTGCCAAAGAACAAGAGCTATATTGCAATACAGAAAACCCGGAAGTGTTACGGCGACCTAGACCGCCACTGTACGGTGGCGGTCTACGAAGGCGTAACACTTTTGTCTATGGTCTTGTGCGCCCTAGACTGTAATACAAGCCGTTTCCAACCTCTTTGGTTACCTATACAAAGAAAAAGAGCTATTTTACAATACAGAAAAACCGGAAGTGTTACTCCGTCTTAGTCCGCCCCTGTACTTGACCTGAGCGCAACATGCACAACACAAACAAACATAAAACAAGCATCTAACCACAAGAGGACCACAGGACGAGAAAGCTCGATTTCCTAAAAGAGTTTGTAAATTTTCCGAACCGCGACGCGACGCAAATTTAAACTCCCCAGTCTTTGCCTAGAAACCGCGGGAAAGGCACGCGCGTTCGAAGTTTAATTTTTTAGCGCGCCATGTTTTGAAACTTTTACTGTGCTGAATGCCGAATCGTTTTTTTTTGGAGTTCTATTTGCGGTATTTTCTGTCAGATTGAATTTAACAAAAACTATTCATTAAAGTTTGTTTTACTTTGCATTGATAATTGAAATAAGTGAGTATAAAGTAAGTATTAAACTAATATTTTAGCCTAGAATAATGCTTCAATTACCACATAAAGTATAAAACAAAATCGCAAACCGCAACCCACAGAACAAGGAATACCTACTATGCTCTCTCTACCAGAGCGAGAGCTAATTGTTTGATGAAATCTGCGTTTCGGGGGAAAACGTTTTCATTACCTAAATCTTAGGAAATCACAATGATTTTGATGTGCATCGCTTTAGCTTTAAAAATCTAGGTTTATACTGTTTTGTTTTTTTTTTTTAATATGCATTGGTTTCGTAAAACAAACAACTTTATCCGACCAATTTTTAATCTCAAAATCTCTGTATTTCAGGGGCCTATAACTCTGAATATATAGCTTAGATTGATAAAAGTAATACGTGCAAACCTAGTTTTTTATAGTGTTAGTACAGTGGCGGACTAGGAGGCCGTAACAGATTTGTCTATGGTTTCGTCAGCCCTAGACTGTATTGTCAAAGAACAAGAGCTATTTTGCAATACAGAAAAACCGGAAGTGTTACGCCGCCGTGTCCGCCACTGTACCTAACATAATAAACTTCATGGCGATTGGAAAATAATTAGTAAGTAGTGGAAAAACGTTTTCTCTTTTTGTGTGGAAATGCGGTCGTCTTAAGAGTGCTTCGAAAAATGAAAGTAAGAAATTGAAATGTGAATAACCGATAGTGCAGGGGTTGAGGGTTTGAAATCAGGGTTGAATGAATGTTAGACCAAACACGACAGCCGTCTGGCCATTCACCCCGTAGAATTAGATACCCTCAGACACAATTGCTGAACTTTGTAGGGATAAGATTGAAACGTTTTCTAAAAAAATTATTGACCTCCTCCATCGTTCAGTTGGCAGTTATTTTGGCTGTGAGTCCGGCTGGAGTTCGATCGATTCCCAGCGGGGGCAAACTATTTTGATGGATGTATTGGATTATTTTCTTCTACAGAACAATGTTTTAAAAAATACTAAGCAAAAATATCTAGTTCTAGTGCATAATTGACGCATATTTTTTATTTCAGCCATAGTTTACTTAAAAGTTTTTTTTTTTTTAACTTAGACGCATAGGTATCGCGTAATATCCCGGACGGCGAACTCTTAATTACAATTTATTATGTTAAAAACTTAGAACTAAAACATTAACTTGATAAAAGTTTGTTAACTTGTGTGCATTTGCAGGAGTTATATCAATACATTTTGATAAGTCCATGAGTATATTATAATACAATACCTATACCTACGTATATTATTATGTATGTATATGAGATAAGGTAATTTGTGTAATCATTTTTTTTTAATAAGTATTAGGTATTGTATGGTAATTACTACATAGAAGAAAACGAGAATATAATGTTTATGAAATTACCTTTTTTAATTAAAAATATTCCATATTATTATTATTTTAATTTATTGGACTTGACTCCACTTCAGTGGAGTATTTTGCCAATGTCAAGTTCACAAATTAGCTCTAAAGGGTGGGCTTAAAGCCCGGCAACGTTGTACGATTATTATAAGTTTAATGGATTATTGTTTTAAAGCCCGCTAACAAAACACGTGGTTTCGGAACCAACGTTAAAACAACAATCCAAAATATTCCTTAATACCTTAGGAAAAGGATTGCGATTGTTCCTCAATCAAACCTGTGCCATAGAAGTAAGTAATGGTAATCCTCTAACTCTAAGTAAGTATGCCGCACTTTGCCAGATACATATGGAACCTTAGTAGACTCCTAGTGTACTGGTGAGTATAAAAGTGCTAGTTTGAACCTTAGTAGACTCCAAGGGTAGTGGGTATGGTACAGTGGAGGACTAGGAGGCCGTAACAGATTAGTCTATGGTTTCGTTAGCCCTAGACTGTATTACCAAAGAACAAGAGCTATTTTGCAATACAGAAAAACCGGAAGTGTTACGCCGCCCGTGTCCGCCACTGTACCTACTGAAGTGCTTGTTTACAAGAAGACATCGCATCGCGTTGTTTGTTGGGTAAACACACAACACGTAACACATAGCTTAACTCTACTTGCTAATTTACTCTTTAAACAGTACATAGGTACAAAGTTTGTCACCTAGTGCGGATGTCATATTTTTCTAGCTAGTTACCTATAATTTTTTAGGTTTTGCGCAAAATTTTCGAAATTAGAGAATGTTAATTTTAAAAAAGATGAATAAGTAAATTAAAGTAAGTTAAGTTACTTAAGTAAATTGTTTTTTTTTTCTTTTATTAAAGAGTAGTCGACCCGGCGCGTAGAACTTTATATTTTGTCTAACTTAACAGTAATAAAAGTGGCCACTTTTAGCAACACTTTGTAGCTTTCTTTGGTCTAACCTAAAAGCTATAAAACAGTGCCCTAAAAATACTAGGCTACATTATCTAGTGTCATACTGTGCCACATTTTTTAATTTTGCCTTAGTTTAGAAGATATTAATTTTTTTCGCGAATGGCGCTAGCATCGCTGAAAACTGGCTCTTAACAAACGTTAAAAGTGAAATTCGTCCTTCCTTAGGTACCTACGCAACAAATCCTAATCTGGCACTCCGCCAGAACTCAGTTAACTAAACGACTGAAGTGGGGTAATTTTACCGCTATAACCGCTAATAATGATCTCACGTCGCGACCTTGGAAGAATAGATTCGATTCACATGTAGAACTGTAATGAAGATAACATTAGATAGTGCAATGTTTGAACCCAAACAATGGGTGAGATCAGTAGTTCTGAAAGGGTCCAGGTTAAAACCCAAGGGTCGCGGAGATGAACCAACTCGAAAAGATCTCCCGTAACCCCCTTGCCAACAGCCGAGGTGGACATGGATACCGGGACATGGGGTTTTAGTGGGTGCGAACCCCCCGGGGCCGTAGGGTTTTCCCGCAATAAAAAGGGGGTATATGAAAGACTCGACTGGGGTCTAAGTTGCCGTGACAAAAAATTATCTATGAATCTATGGTATGGTAAACTTAGACTCATGTGGATTGTGTGTCCCCAGCCCGATGCATTGATGCCGTTATCGTGGACTGAGTCAATGAGCTGAGGGCCTAAACGGCCGCTTAAGCAATATTGCTTTTCGTCCTCTTTGCGTTTTTTTTTGTATTGACTTTGACACTCTAGAGGACGAAAAGAAATGTTGCAAATGTGGCCGTAATAGGCTCTTTCGTGCCTCTACCTAACACTTCGGGGAATAAATGTGTAAGATTATGTTATGTGATTAAATAATGCCAGTTAACAACTTAATATTCTTGTTCACAATCATAAAACAAAGGATATTGATGTTGACATCAAGTAATGAGTGATTTGTATTCACGCGGTAGCTAGCCTCGACTTCGAGCGGTGCTCGAGTGGCTGACAAAAATTGGAAAGCCTCTATACCTACTTACCTATCAATATAGTACTGACTACATCGATAGGACATATGGAAGGTAGTTAGATCCCCTCATCCACTATTTAAGAGCTGATCATCTTCAAACGGCAGATCTGGTCATGGTTACCTTACCATATACTTTCAATATCATTGAAGTAACACGGTACCAAATTTTCAAATCGATAGGACATAATATGGAAGATAGTTAGATCCTCTTATCCACTATTTAAGAGCTTATCATCTTCAAATGGCACATCAGACAACGTACAGTGGCGGAAACGGTCTGCATAGAAAAACCGGAAGTGTTACGCCGGCGTGTCCGCCACTGTATAACATAAACCAGCGACAGGAGACTTTCTGGACAGCGATTTCGTTAGCTTGGAGACGCACACGCAGTAACAAAAACGCAGCGTGTAAAATTATAAAAAGTACGAAGCAAAAATATTATAAATCTACGTATATAAGTACTTACTTACTTACTTATTGAAAATTTCTTGAATAGGTATATAGAATTTAAAGCAGCAAGTGTTGTTAGCTAGCATAGAACCTGTTATTTTTGATAAAAAAAAGAAGTTAATCAAAAAATTAAAACTTTTAACATAAACAACAAAGAATCATTTCAATTCAATAATAATTAACCTAGTTTTAAACATAAGAAGCTAATTCATTAAATAACTAGAGGCTGCCCCGCGCAGATTTCTCATAAACACAAAAATTCAGTTTTTTCCCGTTCCCGTGGGAATTTCAGGAAATCCTTTCTTAGTGCTCACCTACACTCCCCAAGGAACCTACATGCCAAATTTCAGCTTTGTACGCCCAGTAGTTTCGGCTCTGCGTTGTTTGTCAGTCAGTCAGTCAGTCAGTCAGTCAGCCAGTCAGTAATGGAAGAGTTTTATATATATTGATTAAAAAGGCAGTAATAGCTTGGCAGATTATTTATGCAATCGATACCTCGCTTCATATAGGTCAAGCAAATCAGCAGATATGTATCACATGCCAGTGTTATATGGGAAACAAGTTGCGAGGCAGTAATTAGATACAGGGGTGAAGTAAAGGGTGGTAGGTAAAGTAGGTTCAGCTATAAGTCCCACCCAACGCGATCACCCATCTTGTGAGGTGCGGCAAAGATCCGAGTATCGGTGGGTGTAACAGTTAAATCAGGGGTTTTGTTATCGAGAAATAGGTATTTGATGCTCTTTTTTTATTACAAATGCAATAAAATAAAAATGCATCATCACTAAAAGAACCGAACTAGGCGACATGTATGTAAAGGTAGAGTTCCCGAAACTATACAAATATATAAAACAAACACACCAAACCCAAGATACTTAAACATAAAGATCGATATCCCAACGTCGGCGCCCGCCAGGAATCGAACCCGAAAAGCGACGAATTCACACTCAACATCGCCCTCCTGCGAACTGACTGAACCATAGAATGTGGTCAATTGGTCATCTCTCATGTCTAAAATACTCTTAACTAGTCGATCCGGCGAACTTCGTAGCCTATTATACAATGTTTTGCATGCATAAACATTCCTCTTGAATCACTCTATCTGTTAACAAAAACCGCATCAAAATCAATTGCTTAGTTTTAAAGATTATAGCATCTAAAGCAGACAGCGGAAGGGTTTTTTTTTAATTTATTCTGTGTATTTATTAATCTACACAAGATGATTAATTTAATTCGTTTTCTAACCAGAAACAGCATAATTTATGCAAGAAAATTATAATAATGAAATGGTCACATCATAGGTCGAAGGGCGAGTCCCCAACCACTTCCTAACTAAGTATAACTAGTTAAGCCAGTAGGTATTAAAAGCCAAATGGAGGGACATTGCAAAACATTATTTTGTATATTTAACAGTCAACACTTGAAATGTGGGTAATGTCCTTAAATAGGTATGTCCACATTGGTATACCTACTAAGTCCTACTACAAAGACTTCACATTCACAGCAACTGCTGGGTGTTTCTGACTAGTCGGTTATATAAAATAAAAGTGTGATACAGCTCACCATAACTATAAACTTTCCCAAAATGAAAATGGTACATTGAGCCTGTCACCTCATGCAGGTATGCAATGACCATTTATAATTGAATGTAAAATCTTTATTTTTGATAACGGGGGGAAATGCCTATCGCATTTCGGCCGGCACATACCCCCGTCGCTCCCCCGAGCGACGGGGGTATGTGCATATGTTTTACCCGTAGCCGTCCCGGCATTTTTGGGACCGGGGCTGCAGGGTTCTCTTTAGGAGTTTCCGTGCCTTAAAAAAAGGACCTCGGGCATCACTGATGATCGGTGTCTGCTGTCCTTCCCACGCGTCCGGTATCCTACTATCATTTAATGAAGTAGGTATAGGTAGGTAGGTAGTTTTACTAAAAACAAAAATATATTGCTACTCTTCAACTTGGAGATTTCTAAATTGCATCAACTGCACGTGCAACAGCTTACGACACACTGTATAAAATGGGAATTTAACTTTCAAACTTACCCAGGTCAGGTAGGTATAATAAGATAGTAAAGATTCCAGTTGTAAAAGCGAAAGGACTGCAGTTTGAATTGCATCCTTGAAACAGATAATCTGTAACTAGATTTTCTAGTTACAAATATTACACAACAGACGCTTTCTTCAGCTGCTTTGCTTTCAGAACTTCATTACTCCTTTTAATAACAGACTTCAAAAAAGGAGGTTATCAGTTTCACCTGAATGTTTGTCCGCTATTATCTCGCGTTGGGCTGAACCGATTTTGATGCGGTTTTCAGAAATCTATTTAATACATTCAGGAGAAGGTTTCGTACCTATTTTAATCGACTTCGAAAAAGACGAAGTTTTCAGATTATGTTTGTGTTAGTTCGTTGAAGGCGGGTCTTTTTTTTTTTGTAAAAAATAAATTATTTATTTCTGAAAGTTACCTATATCCTCTATACTATACCTAGATATACTTATATCTAATATACTTACATTATGATGTACATATGAACTTGGCTGCATTGTTGGTAATCAAGACAAATTGGTCATTGTTTTGCATTTCCATAATGTAGTAGAATTATCTCCTACCTACTTACTACGATATGGTAGGTATTCTAGGTATAATATGTTCATCAACGCAAGCTTGTAAAGTAAATTGCAAAGATTTCGATTTACATAGGTATTTAATTTTAGAAGAATTTACTTATACCGTTATGTACCTACTCTAGCACCAATTCGGGTAAGAAAAAAAATATCAAACCATGGAAAACATAACTAACGTTTATTTTTTTGCGATAGGCTCTAATATTGTGCCGTAGTCTCGACTTACGCTCAAACGCATACAAAGTACGCACAGGGTAAGTATGTGCGCTCGACATTTTGAGGATAAAGAGCCAGTTCACAGCGATGTTAGCGTAGCGCCATAAAAATCTTCTAAACTAATAATTAGGGAGGTGGCGAGCAAAATTTCTGAATAATAAGCACGCTTGGCAGACGCTATTAATAGCGATAATAATACCCTAACAAACATTAAGGACCGCGTCTGCCAATATGGTAGCCCTGCGTTTACATTTGACAAGGTTTCAAAAATGTAAAAAAAAAACTCTACTAAATCATTTGCACGTGTCTGCCTCTGGGGCTGATGATAACAACCATCCTGTCAACACGTAAAATCGAAGAGGCAGACATCTAGGGCGCTGACTTTTGTAGATATTAATTTTTGTTTTTTTTTTATGATTTAAAAAAAATAAATTATTTGCACGCTTGGCAGACGCTATTAATAGCGATAATAATACCCTAACAAACATCAAGGACCGCGTCTGCCACCATGGTAGCCCTGCGTTTTCAATTGACAAGGTTTCAAAAATGTAAAAAAAAAAAACTCTACTAAATCATTTGCACGTGTCTGCCTCTGGGACTGATGATAACAGCCATCCTGTTAACACGTAAAATCGAAGAGGCAGACATCTAGGGCTCTGACTTTTGTAGTTATTAATTTTTAAATTTATTTTTATTATTTAAAAAATATATATATATTTGCACGCTTGGCAGACATGTATAGTTAGAATAAAAACAATAAAAAGGACCTCGGAAAAATAGTCTGCCAACATGGTGGCCCTGCGTTTTCAATTGACAACGTTTCAAAAATGTAAAAATATGAAAAACTATACTAAATCATTTGCACATTGTCTGCCTCTGGGGCTAATGATTATATAGTCATCCTGTAAACGTATGACGGAATTAAAACTATAAGGAATCCTATTTATCAGATAAAATACACGCATTGCTTTGATTCCGTGAATTTCAAACAGTCGTACAACTAAAAATCAGCGAGCAAAGTGTCTTCCAAATGGTTTTTTTTATCCAGGGAGTCCAAATGAATCGAATGATCACAATTAGAATCGAGAGAAAATTATTTAGTAGAGTGCTTTTTTTACATTTTTGCACCTCCGTCCCATGAAAACGCAGAGCTCTAAGTGTCTGCCTCTTCGATTTTCGTGGTTTTTAAGATGATTGTAATCATGAACCCCAAAGGCAGACACGTGCTAATGATTTAGCATAGTTTTTTTTTTTTACATTTTTACAACTCCGTCCCATGAAAACGCAGAGCCCTAATTGTCTGCCTTTTTGATTTTATTTAGTTTCAAGATGATTGTAATCATGAACCCCAAAGGCAGACACGTGCATAGTTTAGCATAGTTTTTTTTTTTGACAAGTTCAATCCGCTGTAACGCGAAAACGCAGCGACATAGGACAAAATTTTACTGAACCAAATCAATTCGTACTGACCTAAACTGCAACCCACCGCGATGTGGATTCCGTGCAAGTACTTTACCGAAATGCTACGCACCTCCTTCACTATAAGGAAAATATGAAAAATGTGTTTTTTTTAGAGAGCGGCGCTATCATCGCTGTAAATTGGCTCATTAAACAATGATGAACCCTATCTTTCTTTTTCTTACAGCATGGAGGTGGGAGTACGCATCACAGGAGTTCTACTCCGTATACTGAATTTTCTCCTATCCCCACTTTTCTGGTTTACGACGCGAAGCAAAGCTGGGCCGGTATCGAGACCCGAAGATCCAATACTTTATTACAGTGTCGAAGAACTTGCAGCTAAAATCAGGAAACAGGAGGTTGGTACTTATTACAAAAACAAATGACTGCTTTTATGTTTTATATGGTTCACTCCTTCGGTCTTTGAGAGGGTGTATCTAACTTAAGATTCCCGGGGTTCACGATTCACCCGCGACGCGATTCACCCAAAAAATGACTAAGACGGTCAGGGGGGGGGAGTTCAGCACCTAGTTACGAGCCCCATACCCTTGTCGCTCCCCCGAGGTAAATGCGCTAGGCATATCCCCCCCGTTATTTAAAAAAAAGGTGCATGTAACTTAATTTTGGCGGGATATGAATGATTGATTTGATTGATTGTTGGTTTGCATCGAATGCGCTCTTAAACTCCTGAACTGATTTGAAAAAACTTTAACTATTAGAATGTTACATTATCCCTATGAGTTCTTTAATAAACATACCTAGGCTAAAACATATTTTTTCAAATCTGAAGAACATAAATAGTATAGGCTATAATTATCTACGGTGGCTGTCAAAATAGCTCTTGTTCTTTGGTAATACAGTCTAGAGCGTACGAGACCATAGACAAATCTGTTACGCCCTTCTAGATCGACACTTTACCTAATGATATCAATGAACAATATTTTCCAACAGCTAACAAGCGAACAAGTTATGAAGAGCTACATCGCTCGCATCAAAGAAGTTAATCCTAAAGTCAATGCCGTGGTAGAAGAACGGTTTAGTGACGCCATCTTAGAAGCGAAGGCAGCAGACCAAAAGATCAGAGATGCGGGAGAAGACGAGAAACTTGGTGTTTTGCTGGGCGTGCCTTTTACTGTTAAGGAAAGCTGCTCTTTAAAAGGTCAGTTAATCAATCAAAAGTCAAAAATTATTTATTCAATATAGGATAACGGATATAACTTATTGAAGGTTAATTAGACTATTTTATCTAATTGGCATTGATACCATATTTGGTTAAGTGTCCTATACTGCGAGAGGCGAGGTAGTTCAGGGGGTCCCCCAGAGAAATGGGTCCCCCCAAGCGGCTCAGGCAAACAAATGTTTGTCTACAAAGTGTCATCTAATCTTATCTTCGCTTAAGGGGCACAACACTTCCGGTTTTTATGTATTGCAAAATAGCTCTTGTTATTTGGTATTACAGTCTAGAGTTCACGAGACCATAGACAAATCTGTTACGCCGTCCAAGACCGCCACTGTACAGTAAAGCCTTACGCTTGTCGTACTAAATACTTCATTTCGAATTTACCATGTCGTCTCGTACATTGTAGAAAGTTTATGTGCGCCCATCGGCTCAGCCAGGCCAGCTTAGTTTTAATTTAACTCAGTTCCAGTAGGCAGTATCCCAAATTTTCGAGCATCATAATATTATATTTTCACAACTCTTATAAAATTAACTGCTCCGTAGCTCAGTTGGCAGTGATGTGGACTGAGACGCGGGTGCACCTGGGTTCAATTCCTGGCGGGGCGAACATTGTTAGGATGAATATCGATGTTTGTTTCCGTTGTGGGTGTAATGTTCGTCTCTGTATATGTTTCGGGCACCCTAGATACAGGTTCTTCCTGGTTAGGGGGTCTGAGTGTGATTCGTTAGTTAATAATAATTGTTTATTAACCCCAGGACTATCGAACTCAGTAGGCTGTCTAGAGTTGTCAAACAGCAAGTCTACAGAGGACGGTGGTGCGGTGAAGGCAGTACGCGAAGCTGGTGCCATACCACTGCTAGTCTCCAATACTCCTGAACTCTGCCTTGGTTGGGAAACGAGTAACTTGCTGAATGGGACCACGAATAATCCTTATTGCGGGAGTCGTACCCCTGGAGGATCTTCGGGAGGAGAGGTGAGACAAATAATTTTAAATAACCAGTCTTTTTTTTCGCCTGTTCAACACAGTGATTTTTCTGATCATCACTTACTATAACGACATCTACTGTTGAACATTGGGCACCTCTTTAGACACCATAAGGACTCTTGATCTAGTTCTGTGTGTTCTGTTCCAAGGATAAACATTTTAGGGCAGGGTTGCCATGATCGCAACGTTCGGCAGTGAGCCCTTAAATTTTACCACGAATGAAGCTGCTACCCGCATTCGGATGTTACATAATTTGTTACCTTTTACGGCACCCATTGGAAAAGACGGGGTTTTTAGGACACCACTTCTTTTTTTAACTAAACCCATGTTCTCAAGGGTAAGATTATAGCGGTAAGTAGGTATAGCGAGATGAAATCACTTTTTTAATTTTCCTTCTTGTAAATGAATGAATATTAAGCAAACGTCTATTTTGCAGTTTCCTTTGATATTTTTATAAAACTCATCTATTTGCTTCAACCAAAGTTACCGACCACGTCGCCGCTAACCGGTCGTTGAGTAAATAACGTCTTTGTATGTTCTTCTAACTGCTAAGTGCCTTCGCTAGACAAGGTTTTTTTGTTGTATTTGCTTTAACTTGGTTTTTGTTTAACATCATTGAAAATTTTATCATTTTGAATCATGAAACGATAAATGGATTGCATCGCAATGCAATGTTTTAAGTTTAGATTCTTAATTTTTTGTGATTTTTGTAACTAAGTAGGTATTTCTTCCTATTTCTTAACAATGTTCCAATATATGCCTTTGTAAGATAGGCACTCTCGGCTCTACCACAAAAAGAGTTAGACTGGGTCTAAATCACTAGACTAGGTTTAAATCACTAGTACGTCATACAAATCGGCGATTTTAGACCGGTCTAACTTTTTTGTGGTAAGGGGGTCTAAGTTTGTGCTGCCATGGCTAAGTAACATTGGTGGTGACACACGAAACGGATGACCTGGATTTTTTGTTAAAAAACTAAAAAGTTTAATGGAATGTCTTGTGGTGGCGGCAAAGAATTCCATAACCCCATCCTCTCTCATCATGGGTGTCTCGAATCCCCAAATAACTGAGCAGCAGCGTACTTCGTTGAAAACTTTAAGAGCCATACTGCGATCGCCATATCGTTATCTTATTGTAAGCATGGCGAATAGTATATGGCAAAAGCAAACCCATCCCCAAACTGCTTTTCCTTGTATCGATTATTATTATTATTTGCAGCCTGTAGTGTCCCACTGCTGGGCAAAGGCCTCCTTCCCCTTTCTCTACTTTTCCCGATCCTGGGCACATTCCCACCAGGTCTTGGTGTGGGCTCCCAGCTCATCGCTCCACAGCTTCCTAGGTTGAGCACGTAGCCTCTTGCCATCCCTTGGGAACCACACGGTGGTCCGTTTGGCCCAACGATCCGGATGCATGCTTGTATCGTTAGTGAAAGAAAGGCCTTTGTCCGGCAATGGACGTCTCTGGGCAGAGATGATAACGATGACTAAGTGTACCTAATTATAATAAGTATCTAAATGTAAGTAAAATATTATAATTATATATACGTTTATTTATTCATTAATTTCAGGCGGCTTTAGTAGCCAGCGCGGCATCTCCATTCGGAGTGGTCTCCGACATTGCCGGCTCCATCAGGGTACCAGCTGCCTTTTGTGGTATTTTTGGACACAAACCGACACCAGGTATATACAACCTACCCCATACATTAAAGGACACTTTCATCATCATTATCAACCTGTAAAAGATCACCTCCGGACACATAAACCTTTTCTTTAGCAAGAAAAAATCACTTTAGGTAGATCGTGTGCTATTCTGTTCCACTGCGAACCGGCGACGGAAGTATTGTATGACCTGTACCTGCCAGCAAGAATGTCAGTTTCTCGCGCAAGATAAGCAGTAATGTTCCTTTTAACTTTTTTTCTCGCTTGAGAGATGTTCGGCTTGTCCCTGTAGCGGGCGGATTTGAATGGATAACATACGGCGTCGCGCGCGCTAGCGTTTTTTTTGTATGATTACATATCGTACAGGAGCGTGTGTGACATCAACATCAAAGAGTACGATGCTATAGTGCCGCGTCTCGACGCTCTAGTGCCGCGTCTGTTTGCAAAGACTTCAAAGAAATATCCAAGATTAAACGGAGAGAGTTTGTATTAAGACAGTTTGTATGATTCCAGGTCTAATACCGATCTCAGGGCACGTGCCGACTCTCCGCGCGGCGCTGTTCCCGCGGCTGCTGTGCGCGGGCCCGGCGGCGCGGCGCGCGGGGGACGTCGCGCTGCTGGCCGCCGTCATGGCGGGGGGGCGTCTGCCGGGGGGGCACGTCGATGTTGACAGTTTGAATGTTAGTTCTCAGGGAATAGTCCGTCAAATTTCTATACAGTGAATTCTGAGGTGCCAACGGTGCCAACACTGTATATAAATATGACATTCAAAAATTTCCATCCAGTGTTGCCACTTTTTATTTTCTAGATTTTGGTGTCGCACTGTAAAAAGCCTTCTAACCAAGTTGTTTGATTTCTTTAATCATCTTAGTGGTTACCCAGATGATAAATTTTTATTTACAGGTTTTCTATATGACGGAAGCTACGAAATCAATAGCCCTACTACCGACGCACCCAAAGATCAAAGAGAAAATTGTAGCAGCTGCTAAATATCTTGAAGAATGCGGAGCGAAACTTAGCGAGGTGGATAAAAGTATTATTTTTGTCTAAATTTTAAGCTAAAATATTAATAATTTAAAAAAATATTTTTTCGTTGTTTCAGAAAAAGTTTGAAAATCTGGACGATTCAGTTGAAATATCGATATCAGTCTTCTTTTCCATGAACGATATTCCAAACATGTTGCAAGACCCATCCAACCCAAAGGTAGCTAGTTTCATCGAGCAAGATGATATTCGTAGATTCCGATTTAAACTTGCTAGCGACACCTGCGTTTAACACTAGGTTTAACACTTTTTGTGGTAGAGCACAAAAAGTGTTAAACCTGGTCTAAATCACTAGACTAGGTTTAAATCACTAATTCGTCGTACAAAATCGCGATTTAGACCGGTCTAACTTTTTTGTGGTAAGGGGGCTGTTGTCCAATAATTTACAATGTTAATCAGAAACATACCAAAAGCGCCATCTATTGTTCAGTTGCAAATATTTTATGTAAAATTGCGTTGAGCGAAACGTAATTTTGCCTCCATTTTGTTCTGAGTTGCCAGTAGGTTAAATATAACCATGATCTGTGTAAATAGCAAAACAGTTGGAAACCTGTCAAACAAATCATTAATTTTAAATTGTATGCTTGACACTTTTTTAACTGCACTGAATGTTCCCTATGGCTTGCAATAAAACGCTAAAGAAAAATTCTAAGATGTAAAATACTGAAATAACTTACCATCGTACCAACCCATCATGACACAAAATGACAAAAATACAAACATAAAAAATAAATTAAAAAATTACCTAATAGAAAAATGTTACTACTCTCTACAAGAATCTTAGACGACAAGGATTAAATAAAAATTGTTAAAACCTTTTCCCATTAACTTTATTAGTTTCTATTTTGTTTTTTTTCATTGTGTAAGTTATTATTTTTTTTAAGCATAAACTATACTCAGTGAGAGACTGCAATAACCTAACCTAGTGTGATTACTTAGTGTAAGCTAGTATTTTTAAGTTTTTAATTTTTTTTTTTTGCTGCGCCCTAACGGGGTTTATGAATGTTTTTGTACATGTTAACTGTGTAAATTATTTCATAAGAGCATTAAATTAATCTTATCTTATCTTATCGGAAACATTATAAAGAGAAAAAATCTAAAAAAAGAAGTTAAAAAAAACTATTGGATGATGTTAAGTTTATAGTGGCCAAAAAAATACAATTTAAAATACGTTTTCTTTTTTCAGAAAGACAAAAGTCTTCTTACAGAAATATTTAAATATGCATTCGGCGCCGCTTCAAGATCACTTCAATGTCTAGGGTTTACGTTCATTCATAAAACTAAACTATTCATCCCAGAATCAAAAAGAGAATTTTATTACGAAAAGGCTCAGAAACTTAAGGAAGAATTACAGGTACCAAAATAAAATAAGCAAAAAAATAAATTAAGTAAAAAAAAATATCACAAGTATAATTCGTTTAATATATACAAGATTACTTTTTTGTCGTGGCGGAAACTTTCAGGACTAAGTCTTTGCATGATATATAACTCGAATAAATTAGGTATTTAGAAAAAAAAAAATTTTGGCCGTTGGTGCTGATGCTACATTTTTAGTTTTATTTTACAAAAACTTTTGAAGGACCTAAAGTCAGCACGATTCATTATTTTTTAATTTTGTTTTCAGGAATCAGTCCTGTATAGTATAAATATGCCTACCGTGTATTATATTTTCCTCCATGATAAAAAAAGTAACCATGTATACTATGATAGTTTTGATAATAATTAGAGAGATAATTTTAATTTTTATTTTTCTAGAGCACATTGAAAGATAATGGCGTACTTCTTTATCCTGTGTTCAACGATCTTGCTCATCGGCACAATGAGGTGTTCGTGCGAGCTTCGGGAGTCATGTATACAATGGTTTTTAACATTATGGGTTTCCCTGCAACTGTGGTGCCAATGGGACTGTATAAAGGACTGCCAGTTGCTATTCAGGTATTTTATTCAAAGTACTATGATAAAGTTTAATTCTGAAAAGCACACCTTATGTGGAGTTCTTATAATTGTTTTCTTACAGGTGATTGCAGCGCCTCATCAAGATAGATTATGTTTAGCAGTTGCTAAGCAGCTAGAAATTGGCTTTGGGGGCTGGCAACCGCCGTCCTAGAGATTATTATCATAAATGTTGTTTGAATAACTTCTACTGCTATGTCACAAAAATGGGAAACTATGAAACAACAGTTTAACTCTCAAGTCAAATAGTGCACAAAAAATTTGGAATTAACCTGTCAAATAGACATAGATTTTTTAGTTACCTTGACAGCTTTGACACTTTTGTACCAAAATTTTGTTTACAATAATTAGATTTTAAGAAAAAAATAGGTTTTAGTTAAGATGTTTATTTTTTTACATCTCTTTAATATGTTTTAAGGGCAATAAATTGGTGTTTAATTTATAATAAGATATAATTATGGTTAATTTAATATTTAAAGTACCTACTTATTATGTAAGAATATTTGTTTGTATGACATTTATTAAATACAGTTTAATATTGTTTTTTTTTTGTTATAATATTCTATGTGCTGGGAATTAAAATCTGTAAGAGACCTAATCGACCTGACAATGTTTTTAAATAAAACTTAATTACATTACTTACCTCTTTCTATTTATAAAATATAAAATAACATAAAAATTGAAAAACCAAAAAAAAAATATTTTATCAATATTTAGAAGCTTATTTATTTAATAAGTACATTTTTTTTCTTGTCTAATAAAAATAATTTACAGTACGGATTCAAGTTTTGATTTCAATTTAGTTAATGAAAATGACTTTTAAACTAAGAAAATATATTTACTTAAATACAAAAAAAACTATGGTTTGACTAGTTGTAAGAGAAGTGCGTGACGGGTGTTATAGCAACTAGCTTAGCAGTTACGCCATCTATTATAAAGTTTATGAATCTTTTTTTGCAACCCGGTTAAGGTAATTTATTAATCTTTATATGGCAACACTAAATAACGACAAAATTCTAGCGTGTTGTGCGGCGACATGACGCGCCGGTGATTAAAAATATATTTTGACGTAATTCAAGTGAAAATAGCAGAAAACGAGGTGATTAATAATTAAAAACACAGGTTCAATTTAACAGTTTTTTTTCTGTAAAAGAGAAATAAGACCGTGAATTGTGCATTTTCAGATTTCACAATGGCCGATCAAGTTGATTCAATGTCAGATGCCGAGCTTCGGACAAAACTAGCGGAGCACGGTTACCCCGTGATGCCTATCACAGCATCCACGAGGAAGCTGCTTGTAAAGAAGCTGAAGCTTGTGCTGGACACAAAGGGAAACAGCAAGCCGCGCGGCGACGCCAAGGCCGACGGTCGGCGCTCGCTGGCGCGATACTCCAGCGGCGAGGAGTCGGATTTAGACAACAATACGACCCTGAAGGAGAAGAAGGGACGCCGAGCCACCACCGGTGGGGCTATGCTGCCGCCTGCAGCCGCGAAAACGCGCCGCGGGACACCCAAAAAGGACTCGCCAATAAAACAAGATTCTGACAAGGGATCAGAGTCGGAAGAAGAGAAAACATCCCCCGTACGCACGCACGAGGAGGTGGAGACCGTGACGACACGTCGCGTGACTCGCACGTACGCGGGCTCAAAGGATGGAGATGGCTATGACACAGGTTCAGACAGTGATGTCGACACTGAAAGAAAGACTGCAACACCATTCAGAAGCGTCTCCAGGTCTAGTGACTACATCTCCAGCACACTTCCCACTAATGATGCATCCACCAGCCCACCTAAAACGTCAATCTTCTCCCGTCCATCAGTGCCTAGCTATACATCTCCCATTTCATCTTGCGACCAGCTTAACTCTATTCGGTCACGTCTTGGGCTGAGCACCAACCTGACGGACCGGCCGTCGGCTAGTAATTTCAGTTCCAGTTTCACAAGTTCTTTAAACAGGCCGTCCACCTCTGGTGTAGATGAAGTTGAATCTCCATATTTGAGTAGTTTCACTCGCCGCCTCTCTGCTCTGAAAGCTGAACCTCCAAGACCAACTACATTTATGGAGCGAGACACAAACAATGGTGCTGGGCTGCTCCCTCGTAGGTCCTACAACAGTGCTGTGTCAAGATCCAGTGCAGCAGATTACAAAACGGCAAATGACAAGAATTTCTTAAAAAACAATTTGGTGTCTCTAGCTCTGGTTGGCATTGCAGCACTTTTTTTTTTTTGCTTATTTTTTATGTACATAGTTAAGAAAAACGATATCACATCAGTGGTGGACGATCAGAACAGCATCATACCATTCTGCCAACTGAACATTCCCGGGAACCGGCCAGGTATCAACTGTGTTCCTAAAAACCAAGTCAGCTATGCAAAGGATTTATTGAAGGTTTTACATCCAGAGTTGACTGCTAGAGCCGCAGCCTTTAAATGCGGGACACCTGGCGCGTTGCCCTACATGACGGAGAGAGAAGTTTTGGACACGGCATCTTCTCGTGCTGGCATTGATATGGGCCAGTGCCACACGGACCTCAACAACCTCCAGGTGCTGCTGGTCAACAACCCCCGCTGGGGCATCAATGTCATACAACTTAAGACTCTATACTCCAAAGATGTTGAGTTTTCACCACTTATGAGTACCGATGTGCTAGTACAGCAAAGAAATAAGGGTACTCTAAGCATCGCCGTGTCGGACCCATCCACTCCGTTCTCCTGTCTGTTCCTTAATACGCTATACTCTGCTGGTTCCACAGTGTTTATTATAATACTGCTTACTGCACTTGTCCTAGGCTCACAAAGACTATGGCGAGCGTACCAAAGCTCCCAGAACAGAAAGTCGCACGAAATCTTCTCTTTGGCGGAAAGGATAATTAAAGTAATTATTGAGGAAGCAGAAGACAGTAACGAGCCTTACATCTCTGTAGACCACGTGCGAGACACCCTCATCCCTCCGCAGAACCGAGAGAAGATGGCTAGCATTTGGGATGCAGCTGTGAAATTCATCCAGAAGAACGAAAGCCGAGTGCGAACCGAGATTCAATCTGTAGATGGGGAGGACTGCCGAGTGTGGCGCTGGGTAGCGCCAAGGGGCTCGCCAGCGCGGGCGGCGTGGCAGGGCCAGGCTTTTGAGACCCAAGCCGGCTCTGTGAACAGCCTGCCCGTATCGCCAACCAACTGCCTGAAAATCCGCCACATGTTTGACAAGAACGACACTAATCCTAACCTGGAGGCGACGCTGACGGACGCCATATTGGAAAAGGTTGGCGCGGAGTGTGGTATACTGCACGTAGCGGCGGAGCGGGCGTCGTGCTGTGTGTATGTGAAGTGTGCGACTGCGGCCGGGGCAGGAATGGTGTACCGCGGGTTACACGGCTGGTGGTACGAAGGTCGCCTTATCACAGTTAAGTACCTTCGTTTGGAGCGATACATGCAACGCTTCCCTGACTCGCCCACTGATGGACCTTTTTTGAAGCGGCGGCAGCTATAGGTGCTTTTAGCTCTAAGGAAGGGTAAGCCACCCTATTGTTTGCTCCAATCCTATTTTTGTTGTGGTCCACTTAGCTGCTAAATATGTTTTTAAGGATTTTTGGCATTTAACAGCATTAAAAACCAAAACTTTAATGACCATTCCAATAATAGGAAGGGGACCAAGAATGGGGTGGCGTAACCTATATCAAAGACTATCTTTTTGTATAGACTTATGAAAAAGAGGGCGCCACTTATTATTGGATTGGCTTGCGAAAAGCCTTGACACTATCAAAGAACGAAAACAAATTCACAAACATCATTGACACACATGCACACACTCAGACATCAATACTCTTAAACATACACTACAAAATACAATTAAAAAAAAACCTAAAAGTATAAAAGTAGACTTGTCGACTTCTGCCCATTTCCATTCTAAAGTGTATACAAAAAGATAATCTCAAGTTTAGGCCTTTTTGCTAGGGAAGTGTTTGCAATATTGTTTTGCTAATGTTTCCCTTGTAAATCTAGGTTAGGAATAGTTAGGTTTATCTCTGTTTCTGTAGGTCTTAACTGTCTGCCTTAATATGTTTTGTTAGTTTTAGAAGTGAAATGACGAAACCTGTGGTGGATATGGACTTAGCCCTTCTTCCTATTATTGGCATGATCCATTTTTTGAGGCTGAATATAAGGATTATTGGCATTATACAGCATTAAAACACCACACAAACATGGTTTTTGTTTTTTGCTGTAAAATAATTACAAGATCCTTATAATCCAGTCTTGGACAATGTCAATAATAGGAAGGGCGGTTATGAATGGGGTGGCTTACCCTATTACGAATTTTTACGGACATAAAAAGTTTATAATTAAATTTTTATTAATAGTATCTTTACTTACTGGATTTCTTTGCAATTTACTTTGGTCGGGACATTTCACTGCTCGTTAATTTAATTGTTTCATTATTTTCTATAACCTGCTCAATAATCTAAACTGGCTAAATACCTTTTTCATGCTATCTCATAGCAAATTAATGTTTTTATGAGAATGATTCTGATTTCAAACTGTTTTTTTTCTTCATAGATAACGTAAAAAGGTCTCCAATTCTAAAAACTAATGAGATGTAAATATCTGACATCACAATGTTTACGACATGTTTAATTTAAGCTTAACATAATAATTCTTCATCTATTTGTTATTCATTATTTTATAATTAATTTTGAACAAATTGTTGGAAAAAGTTTAGTTTTAAGTATTACTAATGCATTTTTTAAGGTATGCCATTGTCACTACATCGATATTTTTGCATTTAAACCGTGTGAAACAATTCTTTGTATTGATTTTTGTTGGAGGTTACAATTATCTTTTTTTTTTCTACTATTTAAGTAAGAAGTTTTTTTTTTATTATTTTTCTAATGAAGAATTGTTTGATGCGGCTTCTAGCCTTGTGGCCCGCGCTGATTGGCCGCACGGCACGGCAGATGATTTTGTTGCTTATTTTGAATTTTAAAATTTTATGATTAGATAATTGAATTTTTTCGTCATGTCACAGCATGCCTCGACATTTCATCAAATGGAATTGACCGTGCCGCCAGTCTGCGTTTAAAGAGTTTAATAATGCCCGTAACAAAACGTAGATATTTCTCCCGTACTTTGTTAGCACGGTAGTTTAGTTATCTTGTTTTGTTGCGAGTAAGAGAACCAGGCATGTTATTTTTTAATGGTTGACATTTAATATTTAGTTATTTACTAACCTCATCTAGTTTTACTATATGGATTGATTTTCTTCTTTTTTTTTTAAATAAATTTAAAATTAATATGTAAAAATTGTTTTTGTTTGGTCTTATCTAAGAATGGGTTTGGCGTGACTGTTTAGGGGTTATCAGTAAAACATTAGGCTAATAAATAACGTTTTATTTTAAAATACAAAAATATACTCTTACAATAATTCTTAGAGCTAACAATGTTTTGTTTGAACTACCTGGTAGCAATCGGCTCGCATGCTGAATTTGCAGTTTTTATTCAATATTCAAACTGTACTTATATTAGAACTGCAATTCAGCAATTTAAACACTTTTGTTGTTTATAGCACACCTCCGATTGATGCGAAAGCTTAAATATCGATTTATCGAGATTGGCGCTTGCATCAAGGTTGGCGCTGCCGTCGTAACCTACAACCGTACAAAATTCAATAATTCAAGAGTTGTTCTAAAGCGGCAAAGCAGCGCCATCTGTCGGGCAAGTAGAGCGGCTCGAAGGCGAGCGGGAAGGGCGCGTCCCAGCCGCACGCGCGCGCCGCCGGCGCCTCCAGGTGAAGGAAACATTCCGCCTAAATAAATAATAACCAAAATCACAATTATAATTTATCAGCCTGTAAAAGCTTACTGCGTGAACATAGGGGTGTCTTCTCTTGTAAAAAGACATCCTATAAAAAATTCAAGATGGCGTACTGATTTTTTTCCATTTTTTTCTAATCGACAACACGCCCCCCAAAATCGAAACGCCACAAAAATAGAAGTTGGTAAGTCCTTTCCGGAATGAGTCCTTTCAGCACTCGGTGTCCATTTACAGAATAGGGCATTTACATTCTAAGCGAGTATATGACCATACTTAATTACAATTTTCTTAAGGCGGTAACTCACGGTATGGCGCGAAATTCAAATTTTTTCACGTTTTTTAATTATTTTGGCGAAATTATTCATTTTTAATAAAGTTTAAATGAATTCGCGTACGTAAAAACCTATTTCCCACATTGTGATACATCGTTTTTGAAAGACAGAGTTACCGATTTTGTGTATATTCAAGGAACTTGTTCTTTGGCCTTTTACCCCTTAGACACAAAATCTGTAGGTCTGTCTTCCAAAAACGTTGTATTGCAATGTGGGAGATGGTTTTTTACATACGCGAATTTATTTAAACTTTATTAAAAATGTATACTTTCACCAGAATAAATAAAAAACACGAAAAAATTTGAATTTCGCGCCATAGCGAGAGTTACCACCTTAAATAAAATGAATGCCATAAGTGATTATTTCATAACTTTATCCAAGAAAAAGGTTAGGTGTACTGGTAAAAAAGTGTTTACCTGAACAGTAGCAGCTATTTCAGCACCAAAACCATTTGTAATGGGGGCTTCGTGAGCGATCAGTACACGACCGGTCTTTTTTACCGACTGAAATAAAAATATGTAAACTAACCCTCTTATTCATAAAAAGTTAAAAAGCATTTTAGTTATTTGACGTATGTCAATTTAGACTGGATGTCACGTATTTACCATACAACAAACCAGAGAAGTAGACCTCCAGTATCGCTACTAATCTACTTTATCTTTATGAATAAGACGGTAAGTATATAAAGATCCAGTTTACAGCGATGATAGCGCCATTCTCGAAATAAGTAATATCTTCTAAACTAAGGCAAATATAAAAAAATGAGCCACAGTATGACACTAGATAATGTAGCCTAGTATTTTAGGGCACTTCTGTATAGCTTTTAGGCTAAAGACCAAAGAAAGCTACAAAGTGTTGCTAAAAGTGGTCACTTTTGGCAACAATCTGTGGATTATTTTGTTCTTTTTACTTAGGACTACTTTACTATGCTCAAAAATTACTAAGCAAGATTATCTAGTGTCTTACTGTGCCACATTTTTGATATTTGCCTTAGTTTAGAAGGTTTTTTTTTTGCAAATGGCGCTAGTATCGCTGTAAACTGGCTCTTAGTGGCACTGCGTCTATCGGTCTTTATGATGACGGTGATAGTAAAGTTTAATCTGCGATAGATTTAGGTATGTATTGGCAGTGAAAGGGTTAAGTTACGGTTTTATCCTGCGACTAGAGGCTGCCCCGCGGTTTTTCCCGCGCGTATTTCTCATAAACAAAAAATCCCGTTTTTTTCCGTTCCCGTGGGAATTTCGGGAAATCCCTTCTTAGTGCTCACCTACACTCCCCAAGGAACCCACGTGCCAATTTTCAGCTCTCTACGCCCAGTAGTTTTGGCTCTGCGTTGTCTGTCAGTCAGTCAGTCAGTCAGTCAGTAACGGAAGAGTTTTATATATATTGACTAGAGGCTGCCCCGCGGTTTTTCCCGCGCAGATTTCTCATAAACACAAAACTTCCGTTTTTTCCCGTTCCCGTGGGAATTTCGGGAAATCCTTTCTTAGTGCTCACCTAAATTCCCTAAGGAACCTACATGCAAAATTTCAGCCCGCTATGCCCAGTAGTTTCGGCTCTGCGTTGTCTGTCAGTCAGTCAGTCAGTCAGTCAGTCAGTAACGGAATAGTTTTATATATATTGATTTAGGTAGAATAGCATTATACACCATATTGCATAAAAAGTAAATACAAAAGTACATTATCAAATTCAGGGTTGGAAAAATTAAATTTACATGCAATCGGTATTGAAAGGCTTAATGTAGTAACTCTCGGAATGGCGCGAAATTTAAAATTTTTCGCGTTTATTTATTATTCTGGCAAAAGCGTATGTAAAAAACCATATCCCACATGTTACACAACGTTTTTGGAAGGCAGACCTACAGATTTTGTGTCTTAGGACATAACTTGACTAAAAGGCCAACAATCAAGTTATGTCCTAAGACACAAAATCAGTAGGTCTGTCTTGCAAAAACGTTGTATAAACAATGTGGGAGATGATTTTTTACATACGCAAATTCATTCAAACTTTATTAAAAATGATTAGTTTGGCCAGAATAAATAAAAAACGCGAAAAAATTTGAATTTCGCGCCATACCGAGAGTTAACACCTTCAGTTTAATTCTACGAATTATTGAGAGTTTTGATTAAGACTTACATTACAAACGGTGTCCTCATCCCACGGCAGGATAGACATGAGGTCGATGACCTCGCAGTTAACCCCCCGCCTGTCCTGCGCCATCTGAGCCACTTCCAACAACACGTGCACCTGCGTGCCCCAGCCCACCAGCGTGGCCGCGTCGCCTGCACATACATTCAATATTCATTCAACAAAAAAAAAAGAGATAATTTTTTTTTTATTTATTTATAAACAAAAATCCAACAGCGTTACAGAAAAGTATTACAAGTAAAGTTTAGGTGCTTTTTATATATGCCAATAACAGGATTTCAATATGTTAACTAAGTATCTAATAAGTTTAAAACTAGCTACAAGAACACTTAACTTTAACAAATAAAAAATTCGAACAAGTGAATGTGGGCAAGTCCAAAAAAAAAGTAAAGTAGAGTTTGTAAACAAAATGCTTTATAGGAAAACGAAGTAAGATTATATAACAAGATCCCAGAAGAGATTTTGATCCTGAATGATAATGAGTTTAAAACTCGTATCAAAAAAGTTCTGATTAAAAAAGCTTATTACAATATTGATGATTATGTAAACGACTAAGACGCATGGAAGTAGCCTAGCTCTGCACTTAAGATATTTTTCATTATTTCATGTAATTTCATTTTTTGTAATATGTATAATGTTCATTGTATTGTCACCTAATTGTATTGTAATATCACAAAACAAAAACAAAAAAAAAATGAGAGATACATTTTAAAGTACTTTGTTACCCCTTAAGACTACGCTATAAAATCATTGCGAAAGGGAGTAGAATCATTTGACAGAGGAGGGCTCGTGTGGGGGCCTCTCCAGGCGACCATTGTCGTAAGGCAAAGCAAACATTTGTTTGCCTGAGCCAATTGGTGGGCACCCTGAACTACCTCGCCTCTCACAGTATAGGATACTTTACCAAATAAGGTATCAATAGCAATTAGATTAGATGTAGTCTAATTGACTTTCAATAAGTCATATCTTGTATCCTATATTGAATATAGAATTATTGGATTTGATATTTGATTTGATTTATATTTGTTTGCTGTATACGGTAGTTTTTACTGTGTCATTGACGTTGCAAAACAAAATCTTTTTCATTTCCTTTATTAATTCTAGCTGTCCCGGCGAACTTCGTATCGCGCCTTTCAAGTTCAAATGGAAAAATAAATTGTTGTTTTACCAATTTCCTCCCATTTTTATCATATTTTCTGACCTTTTAAACCTTCCGTGGACTAAGATAAACATTTCAAAGCCAAAATCAACTCTATCAGCCCAGCCGTTCTCGGGTTTCAGCGAGACAAACGAACAGCAATTGACAGGATACTTACAAGTACAGTGGCGGACTAGGAGGCCGTAACAGATTTGTCTATGGTTTCGTCAGCCCTAGACTATATTACCAAAGAACGAGAGCTATTTTGCAATAAAGAAAACCGGAAGTGTTACGCCGAGCGTGTCCGCCACTGTACAAGTAAACTAGAATACCTTGTTAGTATTAACAAAAACTGCCTCAAAATTGCATAGTTTTAAAGATCTAAGCATACATAGGAACAAACAGAGCAAAGCGACTTCGTTTCATACGTATGTAGTGATATTGTTCATATCTGTATGTGTTTGTGTGTGTGTGTGTGTTTCGGGCACCCTAAGTAGATACGGGTTCTTCCTAGTTAAGGGCTGAGTGTAATTGTGGTATAAATTCCTTACCTTCCCTCAAGACCTGGGCCTGTCCCAACGGCAGGGTGTAATCCGCGGTCGGGACCTCCTCGCTGGCCATCCTGTACAGGATCTTCGGCTCCAGAAAGACTACGGGATCTGGAGACCTGATGCTGGCCAGCAGCAGACCCTTGGCTGCGGCCGGCCCACGTGGTACTACCACCTTTGTGAATAACATAATTCATATTAATCATCTATACCAATATTATAAAGAGGAAAGATTTGTTTGTTTGTAACGAATAGTCTCCGGAAATACTGAACCGATTTGAAAAATTATTTCACTGGTAGGAAGCTACATTAACCCCGAGTGTCATAGGCTATATTAGATTTTCAAAAAAATTAGGGATCCTTACCTAAACTTAAATAATGTACCCCAAGTAGCAATATTTTTTCCGTTGTTTACATATTTTGACAGGTGGTTTGTTGTTGTTGTTTGTTTTTTATTCTGGCCAGTCAAAATAACATAGTCTACAGAGCCAAGTCTTTTGTAGTACTTATCTTATATTCTATGGCGTAACGAAGTAAGCCGGGAAAGCTCGTAATTATTATGCCTGTGTTTTACAAATCAATAAACGAATTATGAATTATTAGTAATAAGCTTAATTCAAATAAACGGCCAAGTGCGAGGGCTCGCGCTAAGAAGGTCCCGGAAGAAATTTACTAAGTACTTAAGAAATAGCTTTATGTACAATGTTCCTTTGCCTGCTCAATTCCCGGCTGGGCGAATATTGTTATGATGAATATCGATGTTAGTTTTGTATTGTATATGTTTCGGGCACCCTAGATACAAGTTCTTCCTAGTTGGGGACTCTAAGTGTGATAGTCACTTTAGAAATTTCGCTGACGCAATGTAGAAACTAGCTAGCGTGATGTAAAACTGGTTCGAGCGATCTTCGCAGTAGCGCTAGTGCGCAAGAGGGTTAAAATCAAATACCTACTTATCTGAAAATCGCATGAAGATCGGTTCAGCCAAACGCGAGATAATCGCGGACAAACGTACATACATACATACATACAGGTCAAACTGATAACCTCCTTTAGTACGTATGGGATCTTACCCTTTTTTTTGTAACGGGGGAAAATGTATGTAGCATATCCCGACGCTCGGGGGAGCGTCGGGGGTATGTGGGGCTCGCACCCACCAAAACCCCCCGGCGGCCGTCTTGGTGCTTTTGGGAAGAACCCCGGGAACCACACATTATAGCGTCCGAAGTCTTCCCACGCTCAGCTACTATCAGCTTCGTGCTCGGGGAGGGCATGTTGTTCCCCCCTCCCCCCGGCTCGCCCGCGGAGCTGCGGCGGCACAGTGCCCAAGCTGTGCCGCCGCCCATCTCGGGGCCGTTTGATGAGTGTGTCGGGCCCCCGCCACGATCACCCACGACCCCAAAGACCTACAGGGCTTGCGGGACCTTACCCTGAGCCCAGGTGTATGAGCGAAGTAAGCCTCCGGACTCTGCGAGTGGTAGAGCTACAGGGCTTGCGGGACCTTACCCTGAGCCCGGGTGTGTGGGCGAAGTAAGCCTCCGGACTCTGCGAGTGGTAGAGCTACAGGGCTTGCGGGACCTTACCCTGAGCCCAGGTGTATGAGCGAAGTAAGCCTCCGGACTCTGCGAGTGGTAGAGCTACAGGGCTTGCGGGACCTTACCCTGAGCCCGGGTGTGTGGGCGAAGTAAGCCTCCGGACTCTGCGAGTGGTAGAGCTACAGGGCTTGCGGGACCTTACCCTGAGCCCGGGTGTGTGGGCGAAGTAAGCCTCCGGACTCTGCGAGTGGTAGAGCTACAGGGCTTGCGGGACCTTACCCTGAGCCCGGGTGTGTGGGCGAAGTAAGCCTCCGGACTCTGCGAGTGGTAGAGCTACAGGGCTTGCGGGACCTTACCCTGAGCCCAGGTGTATGAGCGAAGTAAGCCTCCGGACTCTGCGAGTGGTAGAGCTACAGGGCTTGCGGGACCTTACCCTGAGCCAGGGTGTGTGGGCGAAGTAAGCCTCCGGACTCTGCGAGTGGTAGAGCTACAGGGCTTGCGGGACCTTACCCTGAGCCCGGGTGTGTGGGCGAAGTAAGCCTCCGGACTCTGCGAGTGGTAGAGCTACAGGGCTTGCGGGACCTTACCCTGAGCCCGGGTGTGTGGGCGAAGTAAGCCTCCGGACTCTGCGAGTGGTAGAGCTACAGGGCTTGCGGGACCTTACCCTGAGCCCGGGTGTGTGGGCGAAGTAAGCCTCCGGACTCTGCGAGTGGTAGAGCTACAGGGCTTGCGGGACCTTACCCTGAGCCCGGGTGTGTGGGCGAAGTAAGCCTCCGGACTCTGCGAGTGGTAGAGCTACAGGGCTTGCGGGACCTTACCCTGAGCCCGGGTGTGTGGGCGAAGTAAGCCTCCGGACTCTGCGAGTGGTAGAGGCCGCCGTGCCCCACGGCGCCGCTCGGCGCGCGCAGGGTCAGCCCGCCGCACGGGAACTGGCCGCCCGACCGGTAGCGGGCTTTCGCTGCTTCGTTTACTATCTGAGGTTAGTACATATACCGTATTATCAATCAATATATATAAAACTCTTCCGTTACTGACTGACTGACAGACAACGCAGAGCCGAAACTACTGGGCGTAGCGGGCTGAAATTTTGCATGTAGGTTCCTTAGGGAGTGTAGGTGAGCACTAAGAAGGGATTTCCCGAAATTCCCACGGGAACGGAAAAAAACGGGAATTTTGTGTTTATGAGAAATCTGCGCGGGAAAAACCGCGGGGCAGCCTCTAGTATAGTATATAAAACTCTTCCGTTACTGACTGACTGACTGACTGACAGACAACGCAGAGCCGAAACTACTGGGCGTAGCGGGCTGAAATTTTGCATGTAGGTTCCTTAGGGAGTGCAGGTGAGCACTAAGAAGGGATTTCCCGAAATTCCCACGGGAACGGAAAAAAAACGGGAATTTTGTGTTTATGAGAAATCTGCGCGGGAAAAACCGCGGGGCAGCCTCTAGTATAGTATATAAAACTCTTCCGTTACTGACTGACTGACTGACTGACAGACAACGCAGAGCCGAAACTACTGGGCGTAGCGGGCTGAAATTTTGCATGTAGGTTCCTTAGGGAGTGTAGGTGAGCACTAAGAAGGGATTTCCCGAAATTCCCACGGGAACGGAAAAAAACGGGAATTTTGTGTTTATGAGAAATCTGCGCGGGAAAAACCGCGGGGCAGCCTCTAGTATAGTATATAAAACTCTTCCGTTACTGACTGACTGACTGACTGACAGACAACGCAGAGCCGAAACTACTGGGCGTAGCGGGCTGAAATTTTGCATGTAGGTTCCTTAGGGAGTGCAGGTGAGCACTAAGAAGGGATTTCCCGAAATTCCCACGGGAACGGAAAAAAAACGGGAATTTTGTGTTTATGAGAAATCTGCGCGGGAAAAACCGCGGGGCAGCCTCTAGTATAGTATATAAAACTCTTCCGTTACTGACTGACTGACTGACTGACAGACAACGCAGAGCCGAAACTACTGGGCGTAGCGGGCTGAAATTTTGCATGTAGGTTCCTTAGGGAGTGCAGGTGAGCACTAAGAAGGGATTTCCCGAAATTCCCACGGGAACGGGAATAAACGGGAATTTTGTGTTTATGAGAAATCTGCGCGGGAAAAACCGCGGGGCAGCCTCTAGTATCAATATATATAAAACTCTTCCGTAACTGACTGACTGACTGACTGACTGACAGACAACGCAGAGCCGAAACTACTGGGTGTAGCGGGCTGAAATTTTGCATGTAGGTTCCTTATGGAGTGTAGGTGAGCACTAAGAAGGGATTTCCCGAAATTTCCACGGGAACGGAAAAAAACGGGAATTTTGTGTTTATGAGAAATCTGCGCGGGAAAAACCGCGGGGCAGCCTCTAGTAGTATATAAAACTCTTCCGTTACTGACTGACTGACTGACTGACTGACAGACAACGCAGAGCCGAAACTACTGGGCGTAGCGGGCTGAAATTTTGCATGTAGGTTCCTTAGGGAGTGTAGGTGAGCACTAAGAAGGGATTTCCCGAAATTCCCACGGGAAAGGAAAAAAAACGGCATTTTTGTGTTTAAGAGAAATCTGCGCGGGAAAAACCGCGGGGCAGCCTCTAGTCGTATATAAAGATAAGGTAGGTTTTAACTAGCTTTACTGGAGGTCTACTTCTCTGGTCTGTTGTATGGTAAATGCGTGACAGCCAGTCTAAATTGACATACGTCAAATAACTAAAATGCTCTTTAACTTTTTATGAATAACACGGATAATTTTGTAATTTTTTGTGGCGTCTGATTTATAAACGGTAGATTAAGCGAAGCATTCAGTTGCTTATGATTTTTTTTTGTTACTCATAGAACGAAAATGTACACATAACAGCGGTAGTAGTAGTAGTATAGCAGGCAAGCTTTAATGGCAAAAAAAAACATTTGAAAATATTCTAAAAATGTATTCATCATCATCATCATCACTTCAGCCGTAGGAGGTCCACTGCTGGACATAGGCCTCCCTCAAGGCTCTCCATCTGTACCGATCGCAGGTGGCCTGCATCCAGCGTGGACGTGAAAAAAATAAATATGGGTCGCGTAAAAGAAATCGCTTTTAGCGATAAGTCCGCCCATCGCATGCAAATTTAATTATGTTTACAATAATTTGTATAATGTTTTTTTTGTATCTGTTATCGTGTGCAATAAAGTTTTTTAATTTTAACTTTTAAAACTAACAGTCTCTTGGTGTAGTTGAATGAACAACAAAGTATTACACTTGTAGGCGTTGTGTTGAAACTTGAAACTAAAACTTCTGTTTAATTTACAAAAAAAAATTGTAGAATAATCACTAATGCTAAGAACTCAACACGAAAACTCCTAAGCACTTGGCTTTAATTTGTGCTTCAACTTAGATATATGTAAAATACTAGTCGACCCGGCGAACTTCGTACCGCCTAAACTATTATTATCTTGTGCATGTATTAAACCTTCCTCTTGAATCACTCTATCTATTAAAAAAAACCGCATCAAAATCCGTTGGTTATTTTTTAAGATTTAAGCATACATAGGGACAGACGCGGGAAGCGACTTTGTTTTATACTATGTATTGATGTACACTTGAATAAAACAAACCTGATCAAAAGCAGGGAAGATGTAGTCAGCAAACTGTATCTCGGCGACGGCGGTGGCGCCCGCCGTCGCGAGCCCTATGCCGAACCCGGCGATGCCTTGCTCGCACAGGGGAGTGTTGAATACACGGTCTTTACCGTACTTGTCCTGAAAATATATCATTTTTCTTATTGAAATTGGATAAACCTATTTAGGGCCAAATGTACCATATATTTGTAACTCTAGCCCTTAGACAGTCCCAGTCTTAGAAATAATCAAAATACTTTAATTAATAACATCTGAAAACCAGCGCTGGAAACCAGTTTCAAGCATTCGCTGAGATGGCACCTTTTGTTTCTTTAGCATAAAATTGTATATTTAGGTATGTTCAAACTTTGTTTTTAACTAAAGAACAATAAAGACTTTTGTATTTGTATTTAATATCTTAATTTGCACACAACAAGCAAATTAAAATGGTAACAAAAACTTAATCAAAATAAAATACTTAATTCAAAACTTGCCTAAACCGACACAACACTGAAATATTAGCAAATTTTCTGGTATCAATACAACAGTATAATATTATTGTATTAATTTCTACAATTTTTATTTGAGACTGGAGTTTTTGTGATTAACAAGATGGTATGCTGTTTTGATGGCTTTTAACCAAGGGATGTGGATTTTGGTATCTAGCACAAATGATGGTGTCAGTCCACCACACATGAGGCTCCATCCACCAAGACTTGTCTAAATTATAAGTAATAATATTATTTATAGTTACTTAACACATTAATAAAGTATACCTGTAATCCCAAGGCGCAGCGGAACACTCCCCCAAAGGCCACATCCTCTCCAAACACCACAGCTGAGCTGTCAGTCTTTAACGTGATGTCCAGCGCATTGTTGATGGCTTGCATCATATTCATATTGGTTGTCTCACCTGGAATTTTATAGAACAAATACTCAAGCTATAGAAAAATTCACATTATCACAATGAGAATTTATTCCCATAATAATAATAATTTATAAAATATTAAACAGGCAGTCAGGCAGCCCTAAAGCTCGTGTGTTTAATTAATCTTCAGTGTCTTTTCACATTAAATATCATAGATTTTCTTTTTAAGATAGAAGGTACTTACCAATTAATTTTTAAACTTACTAACAGTATCATAATGTGTGAGGATAGTTTGTGACAATCTTGAAAATCTCAATTTGACAGAAAGTTAGGGCTTGTTTGTTATGGATTTATTTGGAACTAGTGGGGGTCTGGCGGCTTCGTCAGCACATTTTCCTTTGTAACATCAAATTCCCAATTTTCCCATAGCAATTTCGGAATAAAAAGTAGCCTATGTCCTTTTTTAGGCTCTAGCTCTAGACTATCCATATTCCAAATTTCATTCAAATTGGTTCAATAATTTTTTTCAGGAAAGCCACAGACAAACAGACAGACAGAGTTACATTCGCATTTAAAATATTAATAGTATAGATAGTTACAATGGAAAGAGAACTGGCACTTCCCTCACCACACCCACATACTTAGCTACACTTCTTTTAATTTCAACCGCACCTAGATTATGGAAACAATCCTCACCTTCTGCATGTTGCACATTGTCAGGGAAGTAAGTGAAATGTGAAGCAAGCCTTTTGAATGATCCATTTACACTTTTTACCAGGTTTCTGAGCAAGTGAGATTGTTTCCTAACCAAATTCGTCATTTTGGTTGTTTTTCACCCGCACACGTTTGAACGGCGCTATCGCTTGTCGCTTAATAGAATGAAGAGTTAAACAATTCATGTTATCTACAATTTTAATGACCTACACTGATTATTATTCGTATTTCGTTGATAAGGCGGCAAAGAATAATTTGTTTACATTAACCTCGGAACAGTTTTTGTTACAAAAATTATGCACAAGATGGTCTCGTAGTTTTAATGTTCATATTTCATAGTTTTCTGAAATTAGAAATTAGGGTAGAAGCAAAACTACCCCAGTTTTGCTTTTGCTACAATTTTTCAATTTGTTTGTGTTTGTTTGTAAATGTATAGGTATAAAATATTACATAAAAATTTAACCTCATCATGGATAGATTGACGTTTATTGACTGATTGATAGTAGTTCAATTTTGATTTGATTGATTGATTGATTCAAGATGAATAATGATTGATTTGATTCTAGGGATGCACGTGAGAGGGGGATGCACTCTGAGGATGAGGATATGAGGATGCACTTTTCCTTTTTTTTACAGTAAAGTTCGTTCGCCATTTTTTTTTGGTTAAGAGTTTCGTAGATTGTTCGATAGAGGGCACTGCATAGTGCATAGAAGAGGTAGTTAGAGGTCGCTCCACAAAACATTTTAACTGTGGGTCGCTTAATCAAAATATTACCCATAAGATTTTTTAGTTGTATATTACTTATGTTATTTATAGTTACCTACCTACTTCTTTCCTGAATTTACCGAGGATGCGAAATAAAGGATGTCATTGTTCACAGCTAGTTTGCGTGAAAAACGTAGGACGTAAAAATTTATGAGGAAAAGACATCAACGCGCGCGCGTCTTTGAAAAAATACTCGACTTCACGGCTCGTCGCACGAAAATTATTTTTAGAATATTTTTTTTTAGTTAAAAATTCTTTGGATTAAAAAAAAAAACATAAAATGTTGTTTTGCATTGCAATTGCAAGCGAATGAAATATTACAAGTGCAAACATGGTCCAAACAACATTAAGATAATCAGGCAATAAGACTTATTGCCTGTAATTACTTAGTAATCTCATTAAATTAACAGAAACACCCAAACAGGTAGAGAATTTCAATTTCAATTAAATTCGTTAGTCAGGTATGCAATTAATTCACCTTAGTAAATTTAATAATTTAATGTGCAAGCGCATAAGTCGTGATGAGCCAAATGACCCGAGTGACCTAAGTCACCTCGCCTCTTCACTTTCCCTAGTCGATCTGTAGGTCGGTCTGTCAATCAACTATAGCTACGTAACGTAACTGTCATAAATTAAGTAAGTAAGGACTGCAGTAAATAGCATTTTCTGCGCCCTGTGCGAGCTTCTATAACTGCGCCCTATGCGAACTTAAATAACTGCGACCTTGTTTTTTTAGGCATTCTAAGTACCATATTGCAATGATATTTTTAGGCATTCTAAGTACCATATTGCAATGATAAAGGCCTATTTACATTACATATTACATGCACATAAACCAACAGCACTAGGGGAGTAAGAGTAGCGAGAACTGCCTGGTATGTATGGCCATATAGGTCCCCCCCACAGATTGCCACAATGACAAACATAATGCCGATTTTGGCGTAAACCCCACAGTGCTGCTTCGTTAAAATACTTGAAGAGCCACATTGCGATCGCGATTATGGGTATTCTGAAAAAAACAATGCCCCTTCCCTACACAATGTTCGTACTTGTGGTGAATTGAGAAGAAGATCTATATTATGTCAAGCAGTAAGCGAAGAAGTGGCTTCAAAGAAGAAGAAGAAAATAAGATATAGGTATTTATCTTACCGGGTGATTCTGACAAGTCGGTAATAAATCAAAGGAGGGCTTCTGCTAACCATAACTAACAACTTTCCCAAAGGAGCATAGGTCGAAATCTCAAATAAAATAACAGCTGTTCCATACATTGGTTCGATCAGCTGGCGGGGTCATTGTACGGGACAGCTGATTTTTGTTTTGAGATTTCGACCCATGTTGCTTTGGGAAAGTTGTTAGGTATGGTGAGCTGAATCCCTCCTTTGATTTAATACCGCCTTGTCAGAAACACCCTGTATAAGGCTTCGAACGCACAGGCGGATTTTTATCCGCGCGGCAACTAACCGCGACAGCGGATTTTTAACCGCGCGGTTTTTTATCCGCTGGTGCGCACACTTCCATAGGATTCAGTATGTTACATAAAATCCGCGCGGCAAAAAACCGCCTGTGCGTTCGTAGCCTAATGGTTCAACACACACTCTGGGTGACAGTGACAGTCGAGTCGCAGCTCGAACTAGCACTCCAAAGTGTCAGAATTTAACTTTAAATTGTTCTCCGCTCCAAGTTTACATACAAAGTCGAGTTCCGACTTCGTGACAGTGAAAATATGCTCAACAGAGTATAAGGCTGACATTCACAGTCGAGTCGCAGCCCGAACTAACACTCCAAGTGTCAAAATTTAGATCTTAGTTAAAAAATAGTCGCACAGTAATTAGCCTCAAAGGGCATGCAAAAATCTGGATACTTTATGTTACATAAAATTCTTACATAAAAAAAATTAATTCTTACAAAATTATGGCATGCAACTCATGCAATTTATACATTATTTACAAATTTCTATCAAATTGAAAATAATATTGTCAATATATATAAAACTCTTCCGTTACTGACTGACTGACTGACTGACTGACTGACAGACAACGCAGAGCCGAAACTACTGGGCGTAGCGGGCTGAAATTTTGCATGTAGGTTCCTAAGGGAGTGTAGGTGAGCACTAAGAAAAGATTCCCGGAAATTTCCATGGGAACGGGAGAAAATGGGATTTTTGTGTTTATGAGAAATCTGCGCGGGAAAAACCGCGGGGCAGCCTCTAGTACATTATAAAATTATTATACGTTGTCAACTCTAAATTGATTATCACACTCGAGTTTCGACTTCAAGACAGTGAAGCTAACGCTCGACAGAGTATAAGACGGCTCGAGCCAGGACGCCTCGGGAACGACTTGTCCGAGTTTCATACTCGACCGAGTAGCCTTCAAACACTGCGAATGTCAGCCTCTGTATGGACGCCCGTTGCGACCACTTTGCATATCGTGTTCTCGATGTCGACACGATTCCTCACTAAAAGCACGGTACAAAAGTGCTATATGTAACAGGCAACATTGTAATAATAACAATAACACATCACATCACACTCAGAGCCCCTAACTAGGAAGAACCTGTATCTAGGGTACCCGAAACACACACAGAGACAAACATCACACCCAGACCGGAAACAAACATCGATATTCATCATATCAATATTCGCCCCGCCCGGGAATCGAACCCGGGTGCACTCGCTTCTCAGTCCACATCACTGCCAACTGAGCTACGGAGCAGTCAAATATCAATAATAGGAATTACAATCGGGGGTTACCGGTTTAATTACCAGTTAATGAAACAAAAGATTTGATTATACATATATGCTTGTTTGATTGTGTGCATTGAAGATTTAACCTCTTTCAAAATAATTTTACTGTTGGGAAGCTACACTATCCCGGGTGACGTAGGGTATAAATTATTCAAAAAAAAAAAATTAGAACGCAAAGCGGTACAAAGTTCGCCGTGTCTGGGCCGCCTTATCGCTCAGAACGATCTCTTCCAGGCAAACAGGGTAGTTTGATTTGCTAACTGTTACCTTAATACCAGTTTTGCGTAGTACCTTTCAAACTTGCCTGCTTTGATAAACGACCAGTTCATGAAGATTATTCTTTTACAGTAGCGCGAAAAAACGGAGCGAAAATTTTAAAACGTTGCTGCTTTTAAACTAATGAACTTATGTCAGACTTAGAGCCATACAAACGTAGGTCTGGTGATGCGCTTACAACGCAATTAAATTTTATTTAGCAGAGATTAGTTTATTTATACAATAATTTAATTATTGCGTTTTAGTCAAGCATTAGTAAAATTAAATATATAAAAATAAACCACTATAATACCGTTAAGTATACCTTAGCGGTGTTTTAGTTTATCATTAACATATAAATGTTGACTAGATTAAAGGTCTAAAAAATATGCTTTCAATACTTAACTTAAATGTCGTTATGTGACATTAACGTGAATTAAGCTTTGCTATATTGTAATTTAATTAAACTTTTGTTAAGCTTTAATATGGCTTAGTATACTTAACGGCTATTAAGTCAAGTAATCCTTAAAACAATTAACTTTTTCAAAAATTATATCGTAAAATGCTTAGCAATAATACCGTTAAAATGAGAACCCCAAAATTTTAGCGGCGTTATAGCGTAGTAATTCTGTTAATAAAATTTACCAAATAATATATTCATTAAATATAATAAGGAAATGTCCTTGTTATATTATATATCCTTTCTATTTATAGAAAATAACTTTAAGTCAAAAAAATATTTAAGATCAAAAATATTAATTAATGAAAATAGCATTATCTTAAAATCTTTTATAAAATGTCTTTGTCATAAAATAATTAATTATCTGATTATCTGTTTAAATATATTAAAATCACCATGGACTTAAACTAATTTAATTATCACTTCAACTTTTAGTGAACCATTAAATGTAATAATGTATTCAATCCATAATTCCACAATAGTATTATATATGCGGAAGTAACTTTGTTTGTCTGTATCGCTTTAACGATAAAACTATTGATCCGATTTAAATAAAATTTGGTAAATGTATCGTCTAGAGTCTAAGAAAGGACATAGGGCTACTTTTTTTCGTCAAATTTACATAAGACAATTGTGAATTTGATGTTTCAAACTAAACAACTAACTATGTCGTAGGAAACTTTTACACCGTAGCAACATAAGTCAACGATAAAGCTCGCCATCCGTGGTGCGATCAAAGTTTTTATGTGGGTATAGCTAATAGAAACACGTGGAGCGAATTTGCATCAATTGCCACGCTCTTCAAGTATTTGAACGACGGACGCTGCTGACCGTCTTTAGGTTGAAACCGGGGGAGACCCAATGTCGAGTGCAAGTTATTGGTTGTCATGAGAGCCGATAGAAGTTAATGACTATATGTGTGCCCAAGAAATTTGTGGAAACAAATAACAAATTTTATAATTATCTTCTTGTTTCGAATGTATGGTCTTTCTACTACATTATTTACAACGCTTGGGAAAATTAAAACAAAAGTCAAATTAACAAGAAGAATGTGAAAATATAAAGGATAAATTGAAAGGTGTTGAACAAACGGAAAGATCACACACATCGTATTATGAGGACTATCAAAGATAAGGAAAGTAACGTAAATTGAGCCTGAGTGGTGAATTGAAAAATTAGGTTTGTGAATTATATGAATAATAAAAAGAGAGCGTGGTTAGATTTCTTGTCTTTTAGGGCCAATCGAGGATTGCGTAGATAGCACAAAAAGTTAGTTAAATGCTTTGATTAAAATAAAGAATTAAGGCTGCTATGCGTATTTCCGACCATTTGTGGAAGAGGCTTTTCTGGAAGTTTTTAGGGTGAAACAGAAAAAAAGTCATAAGAAACTGATATAAAAGTTAAAGGGATGCAGAAGGGATTGTTTTGAATAAAAAAAGTCAGCAGATGATCAGATTGAAGGAATATTTGAATTCTTAGTTCAAATGTGAAGAAGAGAGGTCAACGCCATTGTCACCACTGTATATGTAATTTTGTATTATAGTTATAAAATGGATGTAAGCTGGAAAGTCAGTCGGATATGACAGGATGTCAATTGAAATGCTGATGAAGAAGGCAGTTGCGTTAGGTAACGTGCTTTACCGCCTGGCGGAGCAACTATGTGCCTGAAGACTGGCCGTTATGGTCCCTTTGCACAAGGGTAAGGTGTCACCCCAGCCAGGAATGCAGTAGCTACCAGGGGATAAAGCTTTTCAGCAACGTTGGAAAACGTATGCAATAATGCTGATTTCAAAAGGTGATCCACAAACGTAAGATTATATAAATTGTTTAAGGTTTCGGGTAAGGAATGGAATGTATAGATAAGTCATAGCGCTGCAAGGAGCAAGTCGTAAGTCGTAGAAAAACATCCGGGTTAACTGGGCCTATATAGACTGATTCATTTAATATCTCGAGGTGTGTTAGACAGGGCTGTGTCGGGTAGCGTCTCCATGGCTGTCCATGTCCATACTGTTTATAGACAGTAGTTTTTTCAGATTTAAAAGAGGGCAAACTACAATTAAAGAGTAGAAAGAGCTTCATCGGCGTATGAGTTGCATACACACGAGTTGATACCATCTCTCATGAATGCATTGTTTCTAAAGTCACTTTTTTTATGATATTTCTTAAAAATAATGTGAAGTTTGTATTATGGTCATAAAATAATGTCTAGCAATCATCATCATCATCATTTCAGCCGTAGGACGTCCACTGCTGGACATAGGCCTCTCTCAAGCAATGAGACTGTATATTATATCTTTCGGTAATTAAATAGTCCAGCCGTATATTTAGTGATAATGCGATGCGACTTATTCGTGATTATATTAATGGTATTAAAACAAAAATGTGAGTGCTTTACATAGGTATGGGCAGCTTGAACACGTATTTTCTCTGCCCGGGAAGTAGTATCTTTATTTCGTCTGTTCCTGGGAGCGCTTGCGTTGAACTTGGTTCACTTCGTCCATTACCCCACTCACCTAAAGGAAATTCAGATAACGGTATTATAGCGTAAAAAAATACTTTAGCCGCACTTTAGTCTAACATTTGGAATATTTAAATTAAAAAAACTTTTTGATTGCCGTTATTGGCTTATAACGTTTCATAAAACATACTTAAAGTGTTAACAAAAAAATCGCTATAAATCCGTTAAGTGACCATGACTACATCTAAGTCTAACAATTTCAGTTTACGACCTTATAGTGTAGCAATCTCATTACACGATGTAAAATTTTACTTGACAAGAAAATCTTTATTGTACTTTAACTACATTATAGATAATGATTTCCAGATAACGGCATTTAAGTGTAGTATTTTGATAATAAATTCTAACGACAAAAAACGTTGTCGTCCTTTAACGACTTTACAGTTAAGCAATGTCACTTAACGTTATTTAAGGTATTCAAAAGTATACAAATAATGCATTTAGCGACATTTTTGCTTAGTCTATTTTTGAATCTATAAATGATACGAATATATTAGTAATACAGATCGATAGAGAATTTTTTTCTAAGTAAAAGTGCATCAAAAAGTGAAAATGAGCAAAATGTCAGTTAACGACTTTATAGATAGAACACGGCAGTATTGCAATTTCCGCCTAACGCGAACTTGGTTCACATAATTAACTAAGCGTCGTAGGTAACGAAACACCTATTAGAAGGGAATCCAACAATAACCCATAAGTTTGTCTTAAGCAACCTGCGGACAAGTTACAAAACGTTCATAATTCACATTTCAAAAATTCACAAAGTGGCTTTCGACTTCGCAAGCTTGGGAAAAAGAATGCTAATTACACAAATTGTTATTGGTAATCTGTGTTTACTTTAAGAGCCAGTTTACCGCGATGCTAGCGCCGTTCTCGAAAAAAAATTATATCTTCTAAACTAATTCAGCCATTCTAGATAATTCAGCCTAGTATTTTTAGGGCATTGTTGTATAGCTTTTAGGTTAAATACCACAGTAAGAAACTGATTGTGGCCAAAAGCGGCCGTTTTTAGCAACAATCAGTTTCTTACTGTATACTAGGCTGAATTATCTAGTGGAATGCTGTTTCACATTTTTGATATTTGCCTTAGTTTAGAAGATATTTATTTTTTTCTCGGGTGGCGCTACTTTAGCTGTGCTATGCCTCTTAAGGCGCAGCGGTCATCAGGCGATTTAAATTTCAAAGATTGAAATCACTTAGGATACAAGGTTAACGCATACCGCAACATTAGATATAACACAAGCCTTTGATACAAGGTATCACTTATCGATGGACTAGTAACCCCTACATAAGTAAGTATGTACTCTGTTCTGCAACGGGAAGAGAGAGCCTACTCAATTCATAATACAGGGGAGACCCTATTTTGGGGAATAGCGATTTCAATCAATATACTGGGTGTTTCTGACAAGCAGGTAATAAATCAAAGGAGGGATTATGCTCACCATAACTAACAACTTTCCCAAAGCAACATGGGTCCAAATCTCAAAAAAAATAACAGCTGTTACATACATTGGTTCGATCAGCTGACGGGGACAATGTACGGGACGGCTGATTTTTGTTTTGAGATTTCGACCCATGTTGCTTTGGGAAAGTTTTTAGGTATGGTGAGCAAAATCCCTCCTTTGATTTATTACCGCCTTGTCAGAAACACCCTGTATATAAAACTCTTTCGTTACTGACTGACTGACTGACAGACAACGTAGAGCCGAAACTACTGGGCGTAGCGGGCTGAAATTTTGCATGTAGGTTCCTTAGGGAGTGTAGGTAAGCACTAAGAAAGGATTTCCCGAAATTCCCACGGGAACGGAAAAAAACGGGATTTTTGTGTTAAGGAGAAATCTGCGCGGGTGATACCGCGGGGCAGCCTCTAGTCGTTTTATATAATGTTATACCGTATACCTTTATGTAGATAATAAATTTATATAGGACTGAGAGATAATCACTAAAATAAATACAAATGAGTTTATTAGATTACCTTGTGTTCGACGATGCTGTTATTATTATTCCGATTTTCTGAAATGCAAAAAAAAAACAGTCTGCAAATAAAGTTCTTGCCATTCACACGTATTCGCTTGGTTTAATTTGAGTCTTAGTAAAAGTGAACCTTAAGTTAGCGCCACACGGTACACCTTGATATATAAATAAGACAAGAAAGATACAAAAGAACATTGAACAATTTGAGGTGCAAATAATTAATAATAAAAAGTATAATAATAACGTATACAACGCGCATTATACTCAGAGCCCCGAACTAGGAAGAACTTGTATCTAGGGTGCCCGAAACATATACAGAGATGAATATAAAGTAAACAAACATGTATATTTATATTAACAATATTCGCCCCACCGGGAATCGAACCTGGTGCCCCTGCGTCTCAGTCCACGTCACTGCCGCCAACTGAGCCGATCCACGGAGCAGTCTAAGTCCTCTAATAAGACGAGACAGAAACAAAAGTAATACATTATACAATTTAATGTACAAATAATTTATGTTAGTTAAGTCGCTATATGAGTTTTGAAGGTTTTTTAAATCAAGTAATTCTCTTAATGTATAGGAGGTAAAGATCTGGAATTTCAATATAACCTTTTTGAGGATATAACAAAGTTTTTTTATAACTGAGAAACACTAGTGGAATTAAAAAACCTCGATACATTATTTCGTCAAAGATAACCATTCCAAAAAACGGGAATAGCTAGTTCTTCGAAATTACTTACTAGTTTTTGTTAAAACTACCTAGGAATAATGATAATAAACAAAATTAAATTCTGGTAATTCAGATTTGATTTAAAAGTTATAGTTTAAAAGATATTTAACATTTATTACTTTTTCGAATAAAATGTAGTAACCGATGTGGGCGACTGACATATGACTGTCCTTTTCCCTCAGTATGTTTGAGGGAAAAGGACATACTTTGTTGCTCGGTCGTTCTTTTTATTTTTAGTATATCGTCTTAATGACAGTTTTTCCCATAACAAGTAATCCCAGTATGTAAAATGACGTGCTCTCTAGTCTCCAGTCTCGAACTGATGATCTAATAGCGGCCGCCGGTCGTACGTAACCCAGTCTAGTCGGCCATCGAGATGTCTTCTATAGACTATAGATGAACCAATTCTGGTATCGATATTAATCAAATTAACATTTTAGGCGGCATAGAATAAGGCTGAGTCACGTACAAAGCTGGTAAAAAACGCTTGTTGGCGCTGGTTCGAAAAAATGTATAGAAAATTCCTGCGCTGACATTCGCGCTGGAACAAGCGTCTATGTCCGCGCTGGTATTTTCTATACATTTTTCAAACCAGCGACAACAAACGCTTGTTACCAGCGTTGTACGTGAATGCACCCTCACACCACCCCATTTTTACCAAGTGTGTCGTAAGCTCGTGAAAGCGACATAATCACAGTCTAGCTGCAGCCCGAACTCGCACTCCAAAGTGTCAAAATATAATAATAATAGGTATAACACATCACACTCAGAGCCCCAACTAGGAAGAACCTGTATCTAGGGTACTCGAAACACACACAGAGACGAACATTACACCCAGACCGGAAACAAACATCGATAGGTATTCATCATATCAATATTCGCCCCGGGAATCGAACCCGGACGCACACGCTGACTCAGTTCACATTACTGCAAACTGAGCCACGGAGCAGTCATGATTCAAATGAAACTTGAAATAGTTCTCCGCTCTAAATTGATTAATAATGTACCTATACCAACTGCGTTAGTTAATGATCTCGAATGGCTCCAATATATGTGGGGAACTTGAAAAACTTGAGCTAAGTGCAGCGCTTCTCTACCATTACAGCTGAGAAGAAGAAGAGCCATACTGCGATCGCCAACCCGCCAACCAAGAGTGGCGATTACTGCAAAACCCCTTCACAATGTTTGTCATTCAGCTGAGATGATGACGTCAAATACATTTAGGAAGGTGCCTAAAACCGATTTACAAAAAATATTCAATCAAGTGATCCTATTATGCATTGTGTACAAATCTGATTTCAGCATTGGCATTGTTTTCAGTTAGATAACGTTTCAGAAAACAAATAGTATTAGTCAGGCAGGAATAAACAATTGCCTATTGTTATGATTTTTATTTTAAATGTTATAAAACTTTTGGTTGGATATTTGACTTTGGCTCATCTGCACTCAAAGCCTTAGCTAAGTAGAACTTGTATCTAGGTTGCCTGAATCATACAAAGACATACAAACAAACCCCTCGCATTTCGCACTACGCATAAACCACGAAACGGATTTTGATGCGATGTTCCCTGTTTGCAGGGACATTGCAAGTTAAAATCACCTTCTTTTTTTTTATTGTTACGAGGGGAAATGCCTATCGCATTTCCCGACGCTCGGGGAAGCGTCGGAGGTATGTGGGGCTCGCACCCACTAAAACCCCCCGGCGGCCCTCTTGGCGCTTTTGGGAAGAACCCCGGGAACCACACATTATAGCGTCCGAAATCTTCCCACGCTCAGCTACTATGAGCTTCGTGCTCGGGGAGGGCATATTGTTCCCTCCCCGGCTCGCCTTTGGAGCTGCGGCGGCACAGTGCCACAAGCTGTGCCGCCGCTCATCTCGGGGCCGTTTGATGAGTGAGTCGGGCCCCCGCCCTTCACACCCACGACCCCAAACCCCTTTTAGTCGCCTCTTACGACAGGCAGGGCATACCGTAGACCTATTCTTACGCCCGGACCTACAGGGCTTAAGTTAAAATCACCTGATAGTCCGAAAAGTATGATGGTGCTTCAGAAGGCAAGTTAAGCCGTTGGTACCAGCTGCAGTAGGTTGTTAAAACCGCGGCGAGAAGCTGGCACCTTGTCGCGATGGTATATAAAAAACTCAGCTAAACGTGGGTCCGGCTCTGATGAGGCACCAGCTCTGCGTAAACCTTCGGGAATAAAGGCGTGAGATTATGTTAAGATGAGCTTAAGAGCCAGTTTACAGCGATGCTAGCGCCATTCGCGAAAAAAATTAATATCTTCTAAACTAAGGCAAATATCAAAAATGTGGCACAGTATGACACTAGATAATGCAGCCTAGTATTATTAGTGCACTGTTGTATAGCTTTTAGGTTAAAGACCAAATCAATCAAAGGTGCCTTAAAAATACTAGGCTGCATTATCTAGTGCCATACTGTGCCACATTTTTGATATTTACCTTAGTTTAGAGGAAATTAAATTTTTTCGCGAATGGCGCTAGCATCGCGGTAAACTGGCTCTTAATTCGATATCTTGTCATATCCTTAACAATTTTCAATTTAATAAACATATTAGTTTAGCACTTCAGTCGTTGCCTACATCGGCACAGAGCACTGCACTGTAATTGAGGTCGCTATAAGAAATCTGCCGGCTTCCGGCCGCAGCGCAGAGAGAGGGCCGCTTATTGTAGATTTTAAAGAAACTAGCAGATTCCGGATTTGTGCATAGTAGTACTATATCGATAAAAAGAGTAAAGTAAAGTAAAGTAAAAAACACTTTACTGCACACAAAGTAATATACAAAAGAAGTAAAATAACTAGTTACAAAAAATAATAGAACATTTGAATTTGCATACAACGGGCGACGGCAAAGAGATAAATTGTAGCGTTTGTTATCCCATTGCGAAAGGGAGTAGAATCATTTGACAGAGGAGGGCTCGTTTGGGGGCGTCTCCAGGCGACTACTGTGGTAAGGCAAGGCAAACATTTGTTTGCCTAAGCCGCTTGGTAGGCACTTTGAACAACCTCGCCTCTCGCAGTATAGGATAATTTACCAAATAAGGTACCAATACCAATTAGCGTAATCAGCGTCTAATTGACCTTCAATAGGTAATATCGATATTGAATAAATAATTTTTGACTTTGACATTTTTTTAAAAACGAATGATGTTCTTTTTCGCTAACGGTTGCTGTGCCAACTAAGCTGATTTTGGTTTTCAAATACTTTCCAATTCCAGGGAAGTAATTGTACTTAGCACTTTTGCTCTTAATACGGTGTTTTCACTTGCAAGTCAGTCCTGGGCAGTGCCTCCCAGTTCCAGGGTTTTCATGACCGCAAGGTTGGCAGAATCTGGGATAGTGGTGGGCTAGTGTCAGATGTTTCTCGCAGAAGATTTGTTTCAAGTGGAAATGCGCCCTTATATGTACATGATTCATATTTCAAAATTTAACCGTGTTCTCAGCTTTAGGCTTTAGTTAAAAATAATGCAAAGCCATCTTTGCCGCGCTACGCCATTTCGCGCGCCGGTTCTAGAGAAAACTATGAAAACTACGGAAGCCGAAAAGGTTGCATAAAAAGATTACCTCGGTAATTTTAGGTAATAAATTAACATGCTAACTCGATCCGGCTACTAACTACGGGTCGTAAATTTATCATACTAATCCCTTACGCGATGTTATGACGGACTTTGTAAGTGGTTTACAATGGATGGTCCAACGGTCGCTCGAAGGAGTTTCAATCTTTTGCACTGAAGTTAATTTGTTTGTTGCTTTAAGTGTTACATACAAATGTCGATGAATTGAAACTGGACCCGTATAATCTTATTTTAAAAAGTACTTACTTAGTTTTGTTGTATATTATTATGACGAGCTGTCCCGGCTTACTTCGATGCGCCATAGAATATAAGATACTACAAAAGACTTGGCTCTATAGACTATGTTCTTTTGACTGCCCAGAATGGGCAAATAAAAGTACAAACAACAACAACAAACCACCTGTCAAAATATGTAAACAATGGAAAAGATATTGCACCTTGGGTTACATTATTTGAGTTTGGGTAAGGATCCCTAATTTTTTTGAAAATCTAATATACCAGTGAAAGAATTTTTCAAATCGGTTCAGTTTTTTCGGAGCCTTTTCGTTACAAACAAACAAACAAATAAATCTTTCCTCTTTATAATATTGGTAATATTGGTATAGATTATGTCAATATGTTTTTGTAATTATTTAAGTATACAAAAAATCTACAAGGTGTTTCTGAGAAGGCGGTAATAAATCAAAGAAGGGGTTCAGCTCACCATACCTAACAACTTTCCTAAAGCAACATAGGTCGAAATCTTAAAACAAAAATCAGCTGTCCCGTACATTGACCCCGTCAGCTGATCGAACCATTGCATGGAACAGATGTTTTTTTTTTTTTGGATTTCGACCTATGTAGCTTTGGGAAAGTTGTTAGTTATGGTGAGCAAAATCCCTTCTTTGATTTAATACTGAAAAGCTATTTAGTATCGCTGTTGTATGGTAGGATTATTATATTGACTTGCGCTAGTAGTACAATGGTGAATGTCAAAATAAGTGAATTATATTACGTCCTTCTCTAGTTTTCAAAAATCAAAAATTATTGTTAAGTAAACCAGGTCAGACGACCTGGTGAAGATCGCGGGATCACACTGGATGTGGGTCGCTCAAAAACGTTCGACGTGGCGATGTGTGGGGAGGTCTTTTTTTAGCAGTGGACGTCTTTCGGCTAGCTAGACGATGACGATTAATTGACATAAATGAACCTTCAAAAACTTCTTACGTTTATCAAAGGTAATCTAGCTACTATAATATCTACACAACCAAAATCTGCTATAACGGGGCGGCCGCTCAGTTTTAGCGAGACTAACGAACAACTATAGATTTTTATATACTTACTAGAGGCTGCCCCGCGGTTTCACTCGCGCAGATTTCTCATAAACACAAAAATCCATTTTATTCCCGTTCCCATGGGAATTACGGGAAATCCTTTCTTAGTGCTCAGCTACACTCCCTAAGGAACCTACATGCAAAATTTCAGCCCGCTACACCCAGTAGTTTCGGCTCTGCGTTGTCTGTCAGTCAGTCAGTCAGTCAGTCAGTAACGGAAGAGTTTTATATATATTGATATATACGATTGATTCTTACATTATATAAAAACTAGAGGCTGCCCCGCGGTTTTTCCCGCGCAGATTTCTCATAAACACAAAAATCCCGTTTTTTCCCGTTCCCGTGGGAATTTCTGGAAATCCCTTCTTAGTGCTCACCTACACTCTCCAAGGAACCCACGTGCCAATTTTCGGCTCTGCGTTGTCTGTCAGTCAGTCAGTCAGTCAGTCAGTCAGTAACGGAAGAGTTTTAAATATATAGATATATATCCTGGTTGTTTGGTTTTGAAGTTTTCGTAGTAGTCCTGGGAAGGTTTAAAAGTGAGAAAATACGGAAAAAATGAGAGGATTTTTTCCGCCTACAAATTGTGAGGCGCGATACGAAGTTTGCCGGGTCAGCTTGTGTAAAATAAAAACAAGATCACGGTAAGCTGTTCAGTCAGCATCATAACGCGGCAAGTATCAGTCATTCTGTAAACCAATAAGGCGGAACCCAGTCGTCTAATAATAAAAGAGAGAACGTGATGTGTTTCACTTAGTACAACAATAATGTTTTATTAAGGGAGCATTTTACTTTCCTGCGTCCCTCCACGCGTCCCTCCACGCGTCTCAGCCTGCGCGTAAAGCCTCTCACGGTTTTCACGGAGATATGGCTTGGTTGAATGGAAAAAGAAAGGGTCAGTTAGTTTAGATAGTTAGGTAGATACTTTATTGCAACATGTATAAGTATATATCGTAGGAAGATTTGATAATTAGGTTATTTGCAAAAAAACTAGGGATTTTGCGAAAACCCGGATAATTTGATATAAGGATCATTTGTTTCCAATCATCCTGACAAAAAGCAGTTTTTTTTTGCAAAAAACCTAGTATAATTGAAAAACTTGAAACCTTTCTTAACTCTGATTGGTTAGATTATATTGGTTGCTGTACAACTCTTATTCTGATTGGTTCTCTGGTAGTGTCAAAGGTATTTAACAAACCAATCAGAATGAGAGTTAACTAGCTAGCAATAATCTAGCCAATCAGAGTGAAGAAAGGTATAACATTTTTCAATTATACTAGGTTTTTTTTGCAAAAAAACTACTTTATGTCAGGATGATTGAAAATAAAGTTATCCTATTATCAAATTATCCGAGTTTTCGCAAAATACCTAGGTTTTTTGCAAAAAAACTGATTATCAAATCTTCATACGACAATATAAGTACAATTTTCTTACACACATGATGGAAATGGGCGGCCTTATCGCTTACAGAGCTATCTTCCAAGGAACACATAGATAGAATGAAATTAACTTGGTAGGTATGATTTGAATTTTTTTCTTGTTTTTTCTGAAGGGGTGATCTTCTATACCAATATTATAAAGAGGAAAGATTTGTTTGTTTGTTTGTAACGAATAGGCTCCGGAAATACTGAACCGATTTGAAAAATTCTTTCACTGGTAGGAAGCTACATTAACCCCGATTGTCATAGGCTATATTAGATTTTCAAAAAAAATAGGGATCCTTACCTAAACTCCAATAATATAACCCAAGGTGCAATATTTTTTCCGTTGTTTACATATTTTGACTGGTGGTTTGTTGTTGTTGTTTGTTTTTTATTCGGCCATTCTGGGCAGTCAAAAGAACATAGTCTATAGAGCCAAGTCTTTTGTAGTATCTTATATTCTATGGCGTAACGAAGTAAGCCGGGAAAGCTCGTTTAGTATAATTTAGTTAAGAATGGACGAGAAAGTAATATAAATAACTTCCTCTAACGATCATGGTATATTTTACAGATGATCAATCACGGAGTTGTAATGATTTACGATGTGCGTAAAGTTTGCATTTCTTTGTTGTTACGGGCGTCCTATTTAGGACGCCCGTAACAACAAGAGCTCCCAACAAGGCAGAACATGCATTTGCATGTTCTGCCTTGTTGGGAGCTCTTGACTCAGCAACTAGGCACGGACTGAAAATCACTTAATTTTGACCTCTGATATTACACATCCAGTAATAAAATCGATTCCCAATCCCATCCGGCATCTGACCTTTTTTTTTTTAAACGAGGGGAAATGCCTATCGCATTTTCCGACGCTCGGGGGAGCTTCGGGGGTATGTGGGGCTCGCACCCACTAAAACCCCCCGGCGGCCGTCTTGGCGCTTTTGGGAAGAACCCCGGGAACCACACATTATAGCGTCCGAAGTCTTCCCACGCTCAGCTACTATCAGCTTCATGCTCAGGGAGGGAATATTGTTCCCTCCCCGGCTCGCCTTTGGAGCTACGACGGCACAGTGCCACAAGCTGTGCTGCCGCCCATCTCGGGGCCGTTTGATGAGTGTGTCGGGCCCCCGCCCTTCACACCCACGACCCCAAAGACCCCTTTTAGTCGCCTCTTACGACAGGCAGGACATACCGTAGACCTATTCTTACGCCCGGACCTACAGGGCTTATCCAGCATCTGACCCTGACACACGCTACTCAATGTCGGTTAGGTTTTGCACACCCTGTTTCTGAGTGCTTCTCTCTATAAAATATGTTTTCTAAACAGTATGTAGAAGTTTCACAATTCTAGGTTAGCATTGCATAGCAGCGAATAGATAATAAACTATAATATTTATTTATGCACAATGCTATAGATAACAATTTAATTACTTACCAACCCACAGAATGACTGACAAAATGACACAACAACTGTAGCTCACTGGAATCGTAGGTAACACTTCACATTTTGTAAAGATTAACCGTATTATTCATAAAGATACAGTAAGTTTTAAGTAGCCTTACTGGAGGTCTACTTCTCTGGTTTGTTGTATGGTAAATACGTGACATCCAGTCTTAATTGACATACGTCAAATAACTAAAATGCTCTTTAACTTTTTATGAATACTTAACTGGGTTAAACGTTTAAAAAATTGGTCTTACATTCCGTAGTAACATACAGGGCCCGTATCTCTAATTTTAAAAAGGACACAAAACCATTATATACCTATGACAATTCTTCAATTTCACGTTTTTGCAATTATGAAAACAACCAATCCATAGAATAGGTTTAGGATCGCTGTTGTATGGTATGATAGTGACTTGCGCAAGTTACAAGAGTGAATGTCAAAAAATTCCATCCAAGGTGTTCGTTACTAACGCATACAAATCATGTTACTAAGTAAAAGTAACATAAATGTAACAAAGAATTATATTAGCAACGTTTTATGTAACGACATCCCCTAAATTTTCACTTTCATTACCCGCGCCGAGGCTGTATCCTTCGCCCCAACACCCTTCAGTCCCAAATTGCGTCACAACGTCACCATACTTCCAAACAGATTCATCTAAAGCAAATATTCAAAGTTCCTTTAAGGTCACACTCAGATTAATCGAACGAACAAAACAAGAACTGACTTTTAATCTCCACAAAATTAATATTCATACAGCGATTTTATCTGGGGCTGTTGTTTTCCATAGGCCTTTTACACCGATGCTAGCGTAGCGGTGATCGCGAAAAATAATTCTTAACAATGTTATATATAAAATGTGGAAGGTAGGTATACACTAGATCTTGCTTAGTATTTTTATGGCACTAAAGTGGCCACTTTCAGCAACGCTTGGATTACTTTTTTAATGTTTTGGTCCTAAAAGTGTCCTAGAAATACTAAGCAATATTATCTAGTGCCATAGTCTACCACATTTTTGATTATTTGGCATGGTTTAAAAGTTTTTTTTTGAGATTTGAAAAAAGGCCTCTTATCTATTAACATGTTCGGTGCGTGTTGACAGGCAGAAGCGTCGCGGATTCGGGAGGTGTCGCGAGGTCCGCTGCTGAAAGTCCGCAAGAGAAGGCTCTCCCAAAACGTGACGAAGATTAGACAAGAACCTTAGTAAACGAGTAACATGGTTACGAAACTATAAAATATATGGAATTAAGTTACGTATCGGGCGGTGGGTTGCGAATTGGTCGCGGGAGGGCGCGCGGCGAGCGGGCCGCAGTACCGCGCCGACCGTCGCGCCCTCCGCACGTCCGTAAACGCGCAGCCCAGTGCACTAGTGTCTCACTAAACGAAAACTACGTAAACTTGTACGAACAGAAAAAAAAAAACTAATCGAAAAATAACATACAATCCGAAAGGATAGTGAGTGTTCTGCCCAAGTGAGATCGAGCGGCTTACGACGTGCGTACCTTTTTATTTTGGTTTTCTTACACGTTTAAGTGTTGATCGGTTGCATTCTGCAGGTGCTTGCAGTGCGTTATTAATTGAAAAGTGATTGTAACTCGGTCATGGCCGCGGCACACATGTCCGGCCCAGTTTTCACGATAGTTGCCTCCGTACGAGAATGCTTGTTGCTTGTATATAGTTATTGCTTTGTTTACGGATCCTCTTAGTGAAGCTGGCTGGTTACCTTGTTGTTTTTTTCATCCAACGTCACTAGATGCGACGTGACACGGGAAGCGGTGCAGTTCTGCCTCGGCGAACTCTCTGATTTAATAATAGAAGTAGCACGGCATGTCAGCCTTTTAAGTGGATTTAAGAAATCGAGAACGAGAGAAGAGAGAAAGAAGTATTTATGCAGATAGACCATAATAGTATCGTTTTAAAAACTACCCTCAGTGCTATTAAAAACCATTTGAAACTAAAAAGGAAATTAACTATTTCATCAAGAGAAACGCTGTACCAAAAACGGTCGTTCTGTTGAGTGGCAGCAAGATTTCTTAACAATAAGCAAAATTCTCAAAAGCATTTCATCATTGAAGCAATCACAGACTAACAAGCGCATTATCTTAAGTTTGTAAACCTACATATTGAAGAGCTAAACAAAAACAAGAACATTAAATTTATAATAAGTAAAATTATTTATCTGAGGCTGCCTTTAAAAGGTATAGTGCTAATAAATGACTTTATTTTCTTAATTTGAGGGTAGGAAAAGTCACCTTGGCAATAAATGCCTTTTTTTTTTAGGGCAAGTTGAGTTCTATCTTTTCCTTGTTTTTGTAACATTTGCGTTTAACCTATAAGTAAAGGAACAATATAGACTTTTGCTTTGAATGCGAGAAAATAATAAAAACGCTGTCGAGAGATTTCTATTTCTATTCCTAGAACTAGTTTTGATGATAATTCAATTTTATACCGTGCTGCATTGTAATGTGCAGTTTTCTTTAATTACAAACAGACGTACTAACTTATTATAATGTGTACTAAACAATATAAAAAAAGTTTTTTTAATTTAAGCTTGCGATTTTTAATGTTTACTAAATATTAGCTTAAAATAACCATCAACAATTTTTTAAGCTTTAATAATGCATGTGCCAATTCATTAACGCTTCAATAATGGACTCCGAAAATTTATGTTCTTATGGCAGCGAACGTGTTAAAGGTTTTCATCAATTATTTATTGTTAATTTTTTTTGCAAAAATTCAAATAAAATTTCATTAAATACCTACGTTTTCGCAAAAAAAATTGAACTTGACATTTGAATAATAGGTGAATTAATGCGATTAGCTTTTATCGGCGGAGAAATTAAAATTGTTTACGTCGATACCGTGAAGCGAGATAAAAGAGTTGAATAAGTACTGCTGATAAGACTACAATACTGAGACTTTCAGCCGATATTGTACCATTGTGTTGCACTTACACTTGGCAACTACATTTAACTGCTTTACACCGAGCGAAGTACTTTATGATACCATTTAGAGATCCTTACCCTACCAGAGAGTTACAATGTTTCATTCATTCTGTAACAAAAGACTTGCATTTGACAACGGCGTTCATTTTGACGAATAGTCATGTGTCGCGTTAATTGGATTTTGTCGGAAAAGCACCTGTGCTGATCAGAAACCCACCATAAAGTCTCTAGTCCCATGACAGTGAGACGGCTGATCGAATCGACTTGTGAAGAGCTAGAGATGCAGGAGCACGGAAGTAGGTAAAATAGTAGCAACGCTCAAAGTCTTAAAAGACTTAATGCATTTGACGCCACGGAGGATCAAACCTTGGACCACCGGGCAAGAGACCCACCGGGCCACCAACGCTTTTACAAATAATGCGATTTTTTACCGGCTACAGTTATTTGCATGTTCATTCATACTCAAAACACATACACACACAAAAAAGAGTAAACACTGGAGATGAGCTCTTTTATCAATGTCACAAAGAGAAGCAAAAATCAGACACTGCAATGAATTGTTTTGGAACATTGTATTTTTTTTTAAATAAATATTGAGCATTCGTATTTTTTTATCTGGTTATTATTAAATCTCATAAAAAAAAGATCGTGCAACTCTAACAAAACAGATAAGCACCTTATACACTTGCTTGATTAATTAGAAGAAAAAAAAATGGCGCATCGCATTTGCAGACCTAATAAAATTAATTAACTTTTTTTTTTATTTTAGTATCAAATTTTTTTGTGCAACATTTTGTTTCAGAACAAAAGAGGTTTTCTTATATTAAGACCAGGATACGGATACATTAAAGCGATTATACAATGTTAAACTACTTATTACTCAACACTAAACGCACGATAAATATTAATTATGAATGTTAATAGGTGTTTTTCTAAATACAGCAAATTGCACTTTAGCTCAAAATTGCTTAAATGTATGTTACAAGTTCAGTCGCCAACCCTGAAAAGCTAGGAAAGTGGAATAAGCAACATGTTTAAACAGACGGATAAAAGGAAAATGAAAAAAAAAAAAGGCATTGTGTTGCAATTTGCAAAGAATGTGTTAATTAATACATATTATAAGGCGATATATTATAGGCCTTATTGCGATAAGGTCGCCTTTTGTCACCTCACTTATATATATTGTTTCTTGTTTTGTGTTTATTTGAACAATAAAGAGACCATTCATTCATTCATTCATTCATTCATTCATTCATTCATTCATTCATTCATTCATTATTAACGTTTGTTTTTTTTTCTTGCAAAATCTAGGACACTGGTTTTCCGTTAACAAAAATAAACTAAATATTTAAACTGAGGAAAATTCATAATCGAGCACCCTTAGTCCTCCTGTCGTATTAGACAATGGCGACCAGCATCATCATTAGGACGATGTTTTCAAGTATCGCATGATGCGGATAATGTAGAGAAATCAGATGCGCAGACCACTGGCCCACTCTTTGATCTCTTGCTTTTTATTGTCAATGGGTGTCTGATCGACATTACTGACGAGGAGCTTGTGATGCAGGACTGCAGGACCCACGGCTTAACGTGTCTCCCGAAGCTCTGAAGGGATGATGGCAACATTCAAAGTTACAACTGTTTGTGCAGCTACTGGGGATCTCGGACGTTCTCAGTAGGAGAGTTGTCTCTTGGTATCACGTGCCATGTAGGTGTACATACATAACCAATTTTGGCTAGCTTGGCTGCGTAATTGAACATTAATTCAGCCAGACAAAACTCGTTTCGTAAATTTGTTTTTATAATGAACATTTTATAATATCGTTTTATTAAAAAAAACGTACTAAATTTGCAAAAAGGCTCGAAAATGGTTTTAAATTGTTTCTTTTGAAGATAGAAACCAACAAATTTCAACAAAAGCAACTGAGTTATTTGAAATTAACAAAACACAACTACAACTCTCCAAACGTCCGCAGTAATAAATACTACAACACCAACACGTTCTAGGTTAATAAAAAGCGTTTTTCTAGTATCAGGTGCTATTGCGCACAAAGGGCCACGGACCAATCAGCTGTTCCCACTTTCACTGTTGACGCAACGACCACGACCACGACTGGACGGGTCTGGTCTGGCCTCGAGTCCACTATTATTGCTACTGCCACCATGTATGCCAATTATTATTAATATCACAGGATTATTAAAAGAAAAACAATTGTTTTCATAGGTCTGTGGGTCTATTGCCGATCTTGTTAGCTATGGAAATGAAAAGCCATTTGATTAGAAATGTGAACATGTGATACCTACTTATAATGGGTATCAATATCTTATTGATTGTTAACATGGCCAATTTTTTTTCCATTCTCATGAGATGAGGTTTTCATGAAGGGCAATATGGCCCATTTGATATTCTACAGTTTGTTAATGATCTCAGATCGATTGTGTGAATAGGGTAAATGCGTCAAGCAAGCAAGTTACCTAGGGAGTAGATGGTTTGATTGGCTCCATCATGTTGGGGGAGAATGCAAATAATAATTATATAAAAGGACCAAAAAATCATTTTCTTTTGCAATGTTTGTGATGTTAGATGACACAAATTCGTGATTGACTATTTCAGTCGCCATTGTAAATCAAATAATCGTCATATTAACTAGTTTTTGATCACGTTCTAATTGAAGTTTTCGTGATATCAACTCAATTTGCTCAATACTAAAGATCTTGAAATATTAATTGGTGCCAAGTAAATAATGATAACTATAAAATTTTGTTAGATGTTTACTCATAACACAATCCTTAGAACTTTTAAATATTTGCTTCCTGTTTGTTTGTCATTTGATATGCATAAGTATAGGAACGTTTAAGTATAAAATGACGAAGGTTAATACAAAATAAATTTGAATTTTAATAATATGCATTGCATTGTATGCCTGCTTCCGAGGTTTTTACATTGCACTGGTGAGATTGGAAAAATCCTTTGCTTTTTTATTTACCAGTTTCATTTAATTAGTAGAATCGCGCTTTTTATTTGTCGTTGCTTTTTTTGTACACATTTAAGATAGGTCTTATATTTTGAAAATGACCCTTATTAATCGGATCTTTAATTAATAGTCAATAGTATGTAGCTAAATGTTTGTATAGTAATGAAATCCGTTTCCTAGATTATTTGTTTGTCCTACTAACTGATCTATAAATCATCCTAAGCTCAGGAATGGATTAAAAACATCTTTGTGTATGTACTTGGCATAGTTGAGTTGTTCTTAAAGGTCCTTTATAAAAATTATGAGGTAGGCAATAAACCAGTAGTTCGCAGAGTGGTTCTGCCAGACCCCCAGGGGTCCATGGGAGACTCAACGGGGGTCTATGTTGGCGTGACAAAAAATTTTTTATAAAAAAATTAAACCGCCGAAAAAACTGAAAAGCATTAAATAACAGGGAAACATTTTCTATTAGGCCTTAATTTACTCACTTCTTAAAGTAATTTTGGATTACCAAGAAATTTTAAGTCGGCGCCACACCACACAAGCAAATTCAATAACTATGTAAAGCGCGATGCGTTTTTCGGTTATTTCTTTGAATTTCAGGTAATTTAGTGATCTTTATTCGTTGATTCTGTGGCACCGACTCAAAATTTCTTGGTAATCCAACATTACTTTAAGAAGTGAGTAAATTAAGGCCTAATAGAAAATGTTTCCCTGTTATTTAATGCTTTTCAGTTTTTTCGGCGGTTTAATTTTTTTATAAAAAGTTTTTATTTTTTGATTTTCAGTTTTTTTGGGCTAAGTTTTTTGAACCCAGCTAATCACCCTTCACAGGGTGGTCGCACCCCACAAGGTGGCCACACAACCTGGTGAAGGTTGAGGGACTAACAGGATGAAGTTCGATCACGACCGGTCGGTGAGGCGATTTGTGAGGGAGGCCTATGTCCAGCAGTGGACGTCTTTCGGCTGATTTTATTTCATTTCCAAAGATATTGTAGGTAGGTATCAAAAGTTATAATGTAACACGGAAATGCAACCTGTGAGTGGATAAATCGACCCGCCGACCAAAAAGTCACCCTAATTTTCCCACCCTTAGGGTGGGAGTTTTATTTCCAAATTTTTATGGGACCAACTTCAAGGTATACCCTGTCGTCGCGGAGTTGAACATAACGATCGAAAGATCACCCGTGACCCCCTTGCCAACAGCCGAGATGGACACCGGCGGGGTTTTAGTGGGTGCGAACCCCACATAACCCTGCGACTCACCCCGGGGTCGCAGGGTACTCGTTAGGAGTTTCCCCGCCTAAAAAAAAAAAAAAAAAAAAAAGGTATACCCTGTCGATTAAAAAAATAATTATTAAAATCGGGTTTTTTCGTCGGTTAAAAATGTTGTTCATAGGTGAGAATATGGTAGAAATGTATCTGAAAAGGGTCCACCGGAATCATTTAGCTGATTCCGGTGGTTAATGTGAATGCAAGGGATCAACCAGAATCAGCTCAATTTTTAATGTGCTTATTGAAAAAAAAGTTTGGCAACCTCAGCAATAAACACAGTTCACACAATAAAAGCACGGATAATGCGTTTAACATTTAACCATGAGAATTCCATGTCTCTGACGGTTTGAATTCCGACTTAACTGCTGGCAGATCCGCGACCTTTATACGACCTGCAGTGACCTTAGCAAGCTTTGTTATGAGCGAAGCAGAGATTGATTAGAGACCACGCGCTGACTGCAGGGCAATAACATCATTCGAATTTGGAACTGATTCTTTTTTTCTTTTTATGCTGTTTTTAAAAGTTTTTTCATGACAGGATTTTGATACTTATGCAACCAGCAAATATTTTACCCTTCTTTAAACCGTTCCTCGCCTAGTTGCACAATCAACTGTAACTCAACCAACCAAACTCAACTGCAATTAAAACTGCGCCGGCGGCGACGAACGTGTTAACAGGATCCGTGACCACTCACGAAATAGGAATAACGTGCCTCTTAAATCTATCATTTCATTGCTTATTTCTTAATCCTCAACAAAAAGTAGTTACTTGCAAAGTGTTAAAGTAACTCCCTCAACAATATTTTGTAGAAATAGTTAATTCATTTTTAAGACGTAATGCCCCAGTTCAGAGACGAAGTTTTGTAACTTCACTGACAATGTAAAGTGAACTTAAATTTTATAGGCGTAAAAGCTAGTTTGAAGTGTCGGGTGGCGTTTGCGGCTCCATAAATCGGCATTCACAATAAATAAATGGATATATAATACAAAAGTGAGTGTCTCAAGGCTGTCCGGTTGGGACTGCTCGCGTTCGCCGCCCAAACGAGAATCTACTCTAGCCTGACTAAGTTAGGGTTTAAGTTATTTTTTCTGAGCATTTTTGTCTATATGTCAGAGTATTACCGTCTATGGAACTTGCTTTCCTTGTATGCTTTTGTCTATTCGGGTTTGATTTATGGCTAATGAACGTTATAATGTAGCCTTTACGCGATATCTAGATCGGCAAGCGCAGGTTGCATGTACCCAGTTGCTAGTCCACTGTACCACTTTTTCGCTCGACAGTATTTCAGTTTGAACTCAGGGTTCATAAAATTCAATGGCTCATTCAGTATTTTTTTTCTCGTTTCCGATTAAAATTAAAACCAGCCAGACCGTGTTCGAATGATATTTATTTTATCACACCGATTTGGATACCTACTGCTACTGGCCACTAATGGAATCGACTTTTTATAAAATATTTTTTAATTGAGATTATGGCAGTTTAACAGATCTTTTCATCACAACTTAAAGACGTCCGCTGTCGGATATAGGTCACCCCTAAATAGTACTTCAATGGTCACCCCTAAATATTGCCACAATGAAAAACAGTAAGATTTCCCATAATCACCACGGTAGGCAGGTGGCAGGCGGGTTGGCGATCGTAGTACAGGTCTTCAAGATTTGAGAAACGACACCATAATAATTGGAAGTCTAGCGCTTTACGAAATTTCAAATTCGACAAATTTATTTCAGAATTAAAATTAAATGTCTAATAGCTATTGAATCGTAAAATGATATCAATACGTTTTCCCAAATTTCAAATTCGACAAATTTATTCCAGAATGAAAATTAAATGTCTAATTGTAATTGAATCGTAAAATGATTTCAATACGTTTTTCTAAAGAACTAAACTGCTATTAAATAATAACTTTGGTTTAGAGGCACTTCAAATTTATGTAACCATTTTAAAGATGAAATGGTGCCTGTCATTTTAAGTGAAGGGGATATTATTATTATTATATTACAAAATACATTTACAATTCTTTTTTTCGTACTACATAAGGGCACATAACTTGAGTCCAGAGTATGGATGTTTAGAGGATGATTAAAGTATTGAAAGCATCAATAATATATTAAAAAACGGTAAATTCGTAAAAGCAATGGCGTGAAAAATGAAAATACTACTTGTCAGAAAGGGGATACTAATCCAGCATGCAGTGGGAAGTATTAGTTGTTTGAGATACAGTTTCAAGTATCCTTGTATGTTTTTTACGAAGCTGATAAACTGTTCTATAAACGTATATTGTAATGCGATATGCAAAGTTTGCCGGGTCAGTTAATAAAAGGTACAAAAACACGGAAGGCTAAAGGTAAAAGCGAAAGGTAGGGAAGGAGCACTGAATGATTTATTTATTTTGGATAATTTAGGTATTTTTCGTCTAAAATTAAAAAGTACATTATCTTTTCCTTTATTTGATCAAAGTAACTCCGTCTTGGTCGTCCCCTGATTGGGCATCTGATACGACACGACACCTTCATCACCAACATTATTGAAGGCAAGATTGAGGGGAAAAGAGAGAGGGGACGACCAAGACAAACTAACTATATCTCTACCAAAACCCAATAAACAATCTCAATTAAAATAATCTCAATTCAAACATCGCAACACGGATGAATCTCTATAATGCTCGTAAATCACGACTCGTAAACAACTCTTCATACGTTCACATATGTAGGTACTACAATAGTTTGTTTTCGCACATAATTTCACGGTGCTGGTCCGCAAGTCCGGCATGACACGACCACGACCACGCTTGTCAAGCCAACTGATGCAAGGCCAGCCGACACAACTGGAAAACTGGCTTGGTTTTCATATTGTTTTTGTCTATAGGCACGGTGGCACGGCTAAGGTGTTGTAGAGGTATGTTTCATGGTTTTTCGTTAACATTTCATTCAACTATACCTATCTAAAGCGTTTATCTTTAAAATTATACCATAGTGAGCCGTTCCCTTATTAGGGTGCATTCACGTACAAAGCTGGTAACAAGCGCTTGTTGGCGCTGATTCAAAAAATGTATAGAGAATACTTGCGCTGACATTCGCGCTGGAACTAACGTCTATGTCCGCGCAGGTATTTTCTATACATTTTTCGAACCAGCGCCAACAAGCGCTTGTTACCAGCGCTGTATGTGAATGCACCATTAGCCCCCCTTTCTATTACTGTGGCAGTTTTTCATTTCTAGGCTGAAAATAAAGATTCTTTGCATTCCATACACATGCGATTTTTATGCTGTAAAATGGCAAGAATCCTTACATTCCTACCTATCCTACTTTTATGTTTCGGTGCCCTCACAGGGTTCCATGTGCTGTACTTTACCATACACTACCACCTGTATCTTACCACATGTTTGAAATAAATGTTTCTGATTCTGATTCTTTCTGATCATTCAGCGGCTAAATAGAGACATACAGTACTCCAAAAGTGTTAATGCGCATAGAAATCTTCGTCACTGTTCGACAAAGGTACGGTCGTATTCCCGAGCGTCGAAAGACGAGTATGCGTAATTTAATAGAATTATGTTTTTTGAATTAGGTGTTTCCATGAAAACGACAACTAGAGAAGATCTGCATGCGCATTATAAAGGCGCTATATGAGTTTTTAAGGTTTTTTAAATCAAGTAATTCTCTTAATCTATAAGAGGTAAAGAACTTGAATTTTAACATAACGTTTTTGAGGATATAACAAAGTTTTTTATAATTGAGAAACACTTGTGGAATCAAAAAACCTCGATACATTATTTCGTCAAAGATAACCATTCCAAAAAACGGGAATAGCTAGTTCTTCGAAATTACTAACTAGTTTTTGTTGAAACTACATAGGAATAATGATAATAAAGTAAATTAAATTCTAGTAATTTAAATTTGATTTAAAAGTTATAATTAAAAAGATATTTAATATTTATTACTTTTTCGAATAAAATGTATCGACGATGTGGGCGACTAACATATGACTGTTCTTTTCCCTCAGTATGTTTGAGGGAAAAAGACAGCCTTTGATCTTCGGTCGTTTGATTTATTTCGTGTATATCGTCTTAATTTGGGAGTACTATGCCAATGATAGAAAGGGGGCCAAGAATAGGATGGTTTACCCAACGTTTTACTTGCACCTTAATCAACATCTCAGCCAAGAGAATACTACTGTTGGGCACAGATCTCATATCGCCATGGGCAGGACAGGGTTTTGGGAAGGTTTTGCCATAATCGCCACGCTTGGCAGGCGGGTTGGCGATCACAGTATGGCTTTTCAAGTTTATAAATGATGTTCGCTGTTGCCTCTCCTTAGGACTATCCCTTAGTCGCCTTAAACAGTACCCAAGGGAAGAGATGGGATAGTGGAATGGAATTCTATGCTGCCGCCACACTGCACGGTTATCTAAAAGCAAAATTAATTCAGTATAATAGGTACCTGCGTGAAAGGTATAAATATTTTAATAACAGAAATAAGTCCGTTAATAATCGATTTACATTGCGAAAATTAAATTAGCAGTGTTGCACACTACCACTGCACGCATTTAAAAATGCTACCTAAATGTTTTTGTGTGTGCGTTTAGGGGTGTTGCACAGAAAAAAAATAACGTGACACTTATAATTATTTGATTGTTTGTTTAATATAGTCTCCGAAACTACTGCGTGATTCGAATTGAATAGAAAACACTTTATTGATTACAAATTAAGATTCAATATTACAGGGTGCTGAAAAATTAATGTAAATGCAATGGGCGACCTTATCGCTTTATGCGATTTCATCCAGGCAACCCACTTGGAACAGTTCGAAACGTTACTGGAAGCCTCAAGAAATACTATGCGCATGACTTTCTTGGCCTTCTAAATAATTTTTTTTTTTGAATGCACTCACGCCTTGTTTGCAGCCTTTTGCGATAAGTAAGGCAGATATTTTAAAATGCAAAAAAAAAGTTTCTATAAGTACTCTGAATAAAGTACTTCTATAATTCAAGGATATATACATACATAATCTCACGTCTTTTATTCCCCGAAGGGTTAGGCAGAGGTACCAGCTAAGACCCACGTTTAGCCGAGTTTATGCTTTATTACCAACGTGACAAGGGGTCAGCTTTGTCGCCGAGGTTAAACGACCACTACTGCGGCCGGGACCACCGGCTTAACGTGCCTTCCGAAGCACGGAATCATCTTACATCATCATCTTAATCAAGGGAAATTGCCTGTTTTTCAGTACACGCGGCTGATACCTATGTATTTGGCAGCCGCCATCCATCCACTGATTCGGTCTTTGTATGTCTTCCGAGTTCTGAGGCTGACTCAGAATCACCCGCACAACATATATTATTATTATTATAATATATGTAGCTTTTGTGAAATAATTCCAAAAGCATTTATTGTTTCAATGAATTCACATACATTTTCAAAGCACCTAACTATCCTAGGTTAGCAGGCATTTTTTTGTACCATCCTCCCGTGTATTTTTAACCGACGAAAAAACAAAAAGGAGGAGGTTCTCAATTCGTCGCGTATATTTTTTCTTTTTTTTTTTTTTTATGTATGATCACGCATAACTTTTTACTGTGTGGACCGATTTTGATAATTCTTTTATTAATCGACAGGGTATACCTTGAAGTTGGTCCCATAAAAATTTGGAAATAAAATTCTCACCCTAAGGGTGGGAAAATAGGGGTGACTTTTTGGTCGGCGGGTCGATTTATCCACTCACAGGTTGCATTTCCGTGTTACATTATAACTTTTGATACCTACTTACAATATCTTTGGAAATGAAATAAAATCAGCCAAAAGACGTCCACTGCTGGACATAGGCCTCCCTCACAAATCGCCTCACCGACCGGTCGTGATCGAACCTCATCCTGTTAGTCCCTCAACCTTCACCAGGTTGTGTGGCCACCTTGTGGGGTGCGACCACCCGGTGAAGTATGATTAGCTGGGGTCAAAAAATTAGCCCAAAAAAAACTGAAAAGCAAAAAATAAAAACTTTTTATAAAAAAATTAAACCGCCGAAAAAACTGAAAAGCATTAAATAATAGGGAAACATTTTCTATTAGGCCTTAATTTACTCACTTCTTAAAGTAATTTTGGATTACCAAGAAATTTTGAGTCGGTGCCACAGAATCAACGAATAAAGATCACAAAATTACCTGAAATTCAAAGAAATAACCGAAAAACGTATGCCGCTGCGCATCGCGCTTTACATAGATAATGAATTTGCTTGTGTGGTGTGGCGCCGACTTAAAATTTCTTGGTAATCCAAAATTACTTTAAGAAGTGAGTAAATTAAGGCCTAATAGAAAATGTTTCCCTATTATTTAATGCTTTTCAGTTTTTTCGGCGGTTTAATTTTTTTATAAAAAGTTTTTATTGTTGAATAAATATGTAATTCGAAATTGAACTTGGCTCGATAACGTGAGTTCTTAATTTGAAATTAAGTAGAGTGATCATGATTTACATTCAATGGAATAGTAGAAAAGTGTAACTTTTCTCGAATGCCACGTGCGCGCGCATTGGTCACGCGACACGCTTCGCTCGCCGCCGCCATATTTAATCAACGGCGATTTTTATAAACACGCGAATCTTTTGTTCCTGACCACGACCGGCCGATGTGGTGTAGTTAATGTTAAACTATGAATTTGGTAAAAATATATTAATTTTATATACAGGGTGTTTCTGACAAGGCGGTAATAAATCAAAGGAGGGATTCTGCTCACCATAACTAAAAACTTTCCCAAAGCAACATGGTTAAAATATAAAAAAAAAATAACAGCTGTTCCATACATTGGTTCGATCAGCTGACGGGGTCAATGTACGGGACGGCTGATTTTTGTTTTGAGATTTCGACCCATGTTGCTTTGGGAAAGTTGTTAGTTATGGTGAGCAGAATCCCTCCTTTGATTTATTACCGCCTTGTCAGAAACACCCTGTATAACTCATTCTATTATTGTGGCCATAACTCATCAGGTTTTATGTCGCCAAGAAAAAGCTATTTCTATCACAAATTACAGTCAAATCCGTAAAACAAATTAAATTGTAAAAACATCAATATAATTATGACCTGTCTATAAAAAAAAGAGATAAATTGTAAATAAGAGTTTGTTACCCCTTTCTTCTCTACGCTGTAAAATCATTGCGAAAGGGAATAGAATCATTTGACAGAGGAGGGCTCGTTTGGGGGCCTCTCCAGGCGACTATTGTCGTAAGGCAAGGCAAACATTTGTTTGCCTGAGCCAATTGGTGGGCACCCTGAACTACCTCGCCTCTCACAGTATAGGATACTTTACCAAATAAGGTATCAATAGCGATTAGATTAGATGTAGTCTAATTGACTTTCAATAAGTGTGATATCTTGTATCCTATATTGAATAAAGAATTATTTGATATACTGATATATTTGATATATTATTATTATTAAGAATTATTTAATAAGACGGATGATCTGCGCAAGGCTGCGGGTCCACGCTGGATGCAGGCCACCTGCGATCGGTACAGATGGAGAGCCTTGAGGGAGGCCTATGTCCAGCAGTGGACGTCCTACGGCTGAAATGATGATGATGATGATGATTTGATATACTGGCTCAAAGGCTTCTGTTTTTGATTTCAGAATAGGTTTGGAATATAGTTTTTCGCGATTGGCGCTAGTATCGCTGAAATAGCTCTCTTAAATGCAAAAGCGTTGGAGGAGTAGCAACGCAGGGCGCATTCTTTATTATGGTATAAAAAATCCTATGTCTTATTTAGTCTGTGCTCCCAGACTCCCACCCAACAGAACAATGGCATTCCACTCTTATCTAGGTCGCTAAATGGAATAAAAAACGCGCTTTTCCTGTCGTATTCACTGCTATAATATACATGTTTTCTTGTGATGTTACATGGAAACTTGTTAATAACAGATCTTTTTATTAGTCTTAAGATAATGCCCATGATTACGTTAAAATAAATTAATCTTGAAAATCATAAAATTAGACCACATTTTCAAACCCTTGGACTAACTTAAGAGCCATATGGATCGACCCGGCCGAGACCAAACCACTTATAATAATCCAATAAGAATTTTCTTTTCTTAATTTGTTGTGATTTTAAAGGTACTTGATTTCGATGCGAGTAATATAGTTCTTAATAATGTTAGAGATAAGGCAAAGTAAATATAATTTATGATCCCGGACCTATCCTACTTTACAGACACACGAAAAGTTACAAATAAGTAGTTTACCAACAATAATAAAATAATATTTTCCAAGTAATTTGTTCGTATATTGTTTGTAACACGCGATTTTAAGTCGCATAAGGAACCGCTGTATCAAGGTTCATATTATATTACGTCAATGATATTTTAGTAAACTGAATGTAAGCATATTTGTCACAATATGATGATCATATAACTTCTTCAGCCCTCACAAAGCAAAGGGCTCGCAGTTAAAAAGAGAACAAAAGAGACTTGCAGTCATTGTTTGCTAACTTGTTTTGATTACCACATCAAATTTAGTTACGAGGGCATATAATAGAAAAGTTCAACTCTAGCACAACGGGCCTTCTTATTCCTCCATATTTATCAGGCCACTGCTGGGCGAATGCCTCTCCCTATTATTTTCCAGTTCAGTCAATCGGCTGTCAGTCTCATACATTTCTCTTCAGCAGCTTTCTTTATGTAGTCGGCTTCTTCAAGCTTTATGACAAAGGCATAAGGCCTAATGAAGCAGATTTCATGCGTTTTCTATCCAATGTCAAATCATTTACAAGAACATTTATGTACATTTCCTAACAACTTTGTTCAGTGTTTTTTGTGCAGCTCTCTAACGCAAAACGTCACTTCGCGTGCGTAGCACCACAATTAAATTGCCAGCAGTGAAAATGTATTGCACGCTTGCCGTTTCAATATTATATGTTCGAAAATCAAATCGTTTTGTTTGTTTCTAACTGCTCTTTTCAGTTGCGTTTGCTTCTAAGCGTGGAAATTATTGCGAAACCCTCCAAAATTTTTACTTGTCCGTCCTCTAAAAGAGACTCATGTCCAAAAAGTGGAGGTTGATGATTGATAGCGTATCTTGTTTTCATTTATTACATTGTTTGTTATATTTCTTCGTAAATACCTTTCTTTCCTTTATATAACGGCCTTCGAAGCCTCCGAGGCTATTTCTCGCAAAGTCCGTATGAATATAAATCTCATTTATCTTCTTTATCGAGAGACGTGGGCGTTACGTGTTCTACTACAGCACCCTTAGAATCTTAAAAAACATGTTTTATTGTATCTTTATTCTTAGATACCTTTATCTGGCTTTCGTTTAGTGTTCGACAGAAGCTTGCAATCAGAATAAATAGCTGTTATTGACATTATTTGTACATATCTAAGGTAACCAATTAATCATAAGAAATTCAAAAAGCATTCAAACCCTTTTTTTTAATAACCCGGTGAAAAATCCACATGAAAAACTCACCGCCTGATAACTCAATATCAAGTATTCCTATACTTGATATTATTCTAGATAGTTTTCTTACAAAAGCAAAATCCTGTCCAGATGAATGATTTCAATATTCTGAAACTCTGGTGTATAGGTACCTATATCCCTTAGCTAACCGGTTTATTATACCTGCACATAGAATACCTCGGCAGGTCAAGCGTGATTTTCAGCGGCTCCTCATTATGTCTATCTCAACGGAGAGACGTCCACTGTTGGACATATGCCTCCCCCAGATCACCACAAGGACACCTAACCAACCGGACCGCCGACAACCGGACACAAGGAACCTTTTTGGAGGAACCATTTTCCAACGCTTGGCAGGTTTATTGGAGACCGTAGTATGGCTCTTCAAGTTTCTTAACGAAGTCGCTGCTGCACCGCCTTTGGGTGTTCCCATAGTTGGTTTTTGGCATGGGAGAAGATGGGGTGGTGGTATTTTATGCCGCCACCACACAGCAATGTCACGGCTACTCCTATTGAATAACTAAAGAAAGATTTCATAATGTTCAGTTGCAAACAAAGTGGACTGTTTACCTAAATACGCAGTTTGCTCCAAGCAAACGTCTCATTGTTTACGAATCAAGTCGAAAACACGCGGAACCGCCGAGTTACCGGCAAAAGAAATCTGAACAAGGTCGCGCAAGGTCGTTTGCATAAAAAGTCCCATTCGAAATTGCGTTTGAAGACTTTAAATCTTTACTTTTCGGCCTATTTCTGGATGTCTACAGCTGGTTTTGTGGGACTAGTTTTGTGGATGTATCTGGTACCTGTTGCAGTTGGATGGCTGCCAACCACCGCGGACGGCCATTCATTCACCCCGCTTGATGCAATAGCGTTATGAAAACAGATCGTTTGCTATTGCTATTATGAAGTTTGTTTTTATGCATAATATTATAAAGTGCGATGAATTTACGAATGATCGCTTTGTTGTTTTATTTGATTTTAATGATGGTATATGTTTAAGATAAGTTAAGTAATTGCTGGCCAGCAAAGATTTGTGTTTTTTTTGCATTTGCTGTTATACCTTTTATGTAAATGTTGTAGGGTTTGTGTTAACTATTTAGTTATAATACAAATCACGACATGATCTTTACTGTCATTCTTGTTCTAGCTTATCAACTCTCAAACCAGAATGAAATCTATCTGTACCTTCTCAGACAATCAATATATATAAAACTCTTCCGTTACTGACTGACTGACTGACTGACTGACTGACTGACTGACTGACAGACAACGCAGAGCCGAAACTACTGGGCGTAGCGGGCTGAAACTTTGCATGTAGGTTCCATAGGGAGTGTAGGTGAGCACTAAGAAGGGATTTCCCGAAATTCCCACGGGAACGGGAGAAAACGGGAATTTTGTGTTTATGAGAAATCTTCGCGGGAAAAACCCCGGGGCAGCCTCTAGTGTTTAAATAAAACTGCATTGAGATAGAAAAAAAAACTTATTTGGTCTTTGCAAACAATAATTTTATCGTTTACCTATCGAATAAGCAAATAGCAACATAATGATTGAACCTGTGTTTATTTAAAGCGTCTTATTTACCTATCAATAACTTGCTCGTGACTCCATGAGAGATATATCTGTCTTTATATGTATCTATATAGCTTAAAAATATCCTTGAGTTTATTCCAGAAATGTACTCATTCGTCTTTTCAGGTACCTTGCTATTTGGCTTATATTCTTCTTCTTCTTATCCTGTTATCCCTAGTGGGGACATATGAATTCAACAATTTTTTTCCAATTTTGGCGGTCTCGAGCAGCAGCGGGTAACTCCTCCCAGTTAAGTCCCACACAATTTGCTTCTTGCTTCGTGCCAGGTTACCTTCGGGCTACCCCTTTAGAGTCTTTCGAAGGCCTGCCACAACAGAGCTTCCCTTCAAGGTCGTCCATCTGCTCTTCTTAGCGAGTGACCTATCCAACTGCTTAGATTAGTACCGTTCTGGCTCGTGTGGAATTAAGACTGTCTCCGTGCTTAGGGTCGTGGTGTAAAGGGCGGGGCCCAACACACTCATCAAACGGCCCCGAGATGATGCTGAATCTCAAGAGCCGAGAAGTGGAGGGGAACAACATGCCCGCCCCGAGCGTGAAGCTGAGCGTGGGAAAAACACTGAAAGATGATAATTTATGGTTCCCGGGGTTTTTCCGTTTAGTGGGTGGGTGCGAGCCCCACGTACCTCTGTCGTCGTCGCTTCCTCGAGCGACGAGTAATTTTTTTTTTTGTATTTTTTTTTTCCATATTTAGAAAGAAAGAAAGAAAGAAAGAAAGAAAGAAAGAAAAGCGTTTATTGCCAAACAGTGACACACAATTAACAACAACACAGACGAACAAAATACAAAAAAAAACAAAAAAAAACGCAATTTTATGCCACTGTTGCAAAGGGCACTGCCTCAGCATTTGCTATGGGTGTGAACCCAAAGCGCTGGATTTCAGTCAGTGCCGGTAGTGTTCACGAGCGTACCTTTACCTTTACCTTGTTTGTAATTAATTTAGGGTGTTTTAGATTCCTATTACTAGTCTTTCATTATGAGATAGCTTGTGTCCTTTATTATAATTACGAATGTTTATCGAGAGCAGGGTAACACATCGTGTAGGAAGATGTCCTTAACATAAAAATAGAGTCTCGTAAACAAAATGTCTATTTACATAATCGTGGGTGCAGATGGCACCCTAGTCGAGGGAAAATAGGTCAGGGCTCTTCTGTCTCGGAGAGACAATAAATAAAACACTTGAGAGGAGACTGGTTCACATTACGCTCAAATGTTTAAGGAAAATTTGTTAGTAGAAGAAAATATTTAAAACTAGCCAATCCGGCGCATTTTGTAAGGGTGCACAGGGTCGCGGAGATGAACCAGCTGGAATTGATCTCCTTTGTCCCCTTACTAACAGCAGAGGTGGACGGGGTTTTAGTGGGTGCGAACCCCACATAACCCGGGGCCGCAGGGTACTCGTTAAGAGTTTTACCGCCTTAAAAAAAACAGGGTGCACAACTGAATGCACTGCACATAAAGCAGCAGCTTTCTGGGGCGGAAAAATTACAAGATGAGCTTCCTGCTTTTTTTTTAATAAGTGACCATAGGAAAACATGGAAATATTAATGCCTTTGACGATCCGCTCCGACCCGAGCGTATTTGTCCGCACCGGAAACCTGTTACTTTATGTACACAACACAGACTTACTGTAATATTTATAAAGATACAGTAGTTTTAAAGGTACTGGAGGTATACTTTTCTAGGTTTTGGTATGGTAAATCCCTCAGAGTAAGGAAACCGCCGCTACGTAAATCCAGTCTATGACACACGTCAAATAACTAAAATGTTTTTTAACTTTTTATGCATTACAGGGTTACAATATACACAATATATCAAATGTGGTATACTGATGTCAAATCTATAATAGGTACTGTGAAGTACCATTAAATCCCGATCATTAGTTAAATCTTCTTCTTGTTTCTAAAATTTTAACGAAAATCACTCCAAAGCATATGTTATATCGACCAGCATCCCAATTCAGAGCCCTATTTTCCCTTCAACGTCCTTGCCTTTCATTTTCATCGAGCAACAGGTTGGCTTCGCTGCCCCACTGGCTATTTGGGTCAGGGTCCCAGCAACAAGTAAGGGTGTGAACGGGAATGAATTTAGTGGCTCTATGGGATTTATGCTTTTGTTTTTTTTTTATCTATAGGTACCAATGTACCAATATTATAAAGAGGAAAGATTTTGTTTGTTTTTAACGAATAGGCTCCGAAAATACTTAACCGATTAAAAAAGTTATTTGACTGGTAGGAAGCTACAGTATCCCCAAATGACATAGGGTATATTAGATTTTCAAAAAATTTAGGGATCCTTACTTAAAGTCAAATAATGTAACCCAAGTTTCAATATTTTTTTCGTTGTTTTGAGAGGTGGTTTGTTGTTGTTGTTTGTTTTTTTATTTGCCCATTCTGGGCAGTCAAAAGAACATAGTCTATAGAGCTAAGTCTTTAGAAGTATTTATATTCTATGGCGTAACGAAGTAAGCCGATAGCTCGTACAATATAATTGAGGCGTTCGCTATTTTAATGATATTTAAATTGTCAGTTAATCTGACGATAACTGAAACGTTTCTTTTTCTTTGCGTACCCTACGTGAATAAGTTTTTTAATTACATTAAGTAATTACATTAAAAAAAAATTAGTTACAGTGAAATATCTTTTAGGAGAAAATTGTACTGTGATTGTAAATTTTATTGGACCCGACTGTACAAAAATTAAAAACAGCAAAACAATGCCAGAGCAATTCGACAGAATAATGAATTTTATGGTTTTTTTTTCTCAAAATATTCGCAACTATCTATTGAATAATCGTAGACAATACATTTAATAATCTAATAAAGAAAATATTATACTTATTAAAGATTTAATGACAACACAAACAATCAAAAGAAAAAAAACAACAGAAAGTGGAAATGGCGACGGAGGGCGATCAAAATACCCGTGAATTGACATCGCGGCTACATCAAATGGAAAGGAAAATACAATAAAACTTTTCCGGTAGAAAAGAGAGCAAACTTTGATTCGAGAAAAGGGTGTGGGCGTCAACAAAGGGACACCAAAAACAAATGAATACCTTGCCCTAGCACGTGACGTGACTCGTGACTAAAAAGACAAATTTAAAGGCTTTTTTTTACCTAGTTTCTGGCTTTTAACTTTACTGGCTTGTTTGAGAAATAGAAATGCTAAAAACTCATTTATTCTGTCAGATTGTGTTGGTATTTTCTTAAAAATACAGGGAAGGAATAAAACCCTGAACTTTTGCTTCAGTTACAGAATAATAATTGGTAAATCTAGAAATGTAGGCGTATTTAAAACGCTAACTATTTGTAGCTTTCCTTTTTGTTTTTACTTACTGTTTATTTTCGTTACGTCTGTGTTTGCTTGTTTCAGTTTAAATTCATTGTAAATTTATTATCTGAATATTTCACATAAATGTCCCTGTTTTTCCCAGAAAAGCTTAGCTAAATAAACTTACACAGCCATCATGAATCTAATAAAACAATATTTACATAATAGTATTTATTTAAATACATCTATTTATACATAGTATTTATTTAATAAAATAATTACCTATTATATGGAGAACAATAACGATACAATCTCAAATAGAACTTTGAGGCAGAGTCGCAACTCGAACTGGCACTTCAAAGTGTTAAAATGAAATCGAAAATTATCAGCTCTCGGGAACGACTTGTTCGAGTATCATACTCGACCGAGTTCACTCCAAAAACTCACTGTGAATGTCAGCTTTTGACTTAATTACTAAAACTAACAAAGCAACAAAAAGTTCCCGATTCCGCTTAAGGGGCGAAACGGCATGAAACTAGCGCCACTCCCGACAAATAATTAATATCTTCTAATCTAAACCATGCCCGAAATCAAAAATATGCGTCTTTAGAATTTTTAAGGCCTAGTTGTGTTGTGTAGTTTGTTGCCTAAAGTGGCACTTAAGTTTTGTAAAAGAATATTTCTAAGATCATTATCCTAAAAGCTACACAACAGAGCCTTAAAAAATCTATGCAAGATTATCTAGAATCTAGGGAGTCAAAGATGCATATTTTTGATTTCGGCCATGGTTTAGAAGATATTTATTATTTATCGAAATGGCGCTAGTTTCGCACCTTAAAGAAGAATTCCTATCGTTCATCTAGCGTTCTTTTGTTTTGACCTTTCTGCTTTAGAATTCTAGATCACCGAAAGGTACTTCACTATATGCGACCACTAAGTACACTAGTAATAATATGTGTTTGCTTTGGCTTTATAAATAATAATTATTTATAGGATAGGATGATATTATATCATCCTATGAACATAACTAACTGACTATTACAAATTGAGGTGCTAGTTAATTAGCCTCTAACCCGTGTCTAACGACGTCTAACAAGTCCATAGGGAGGCAACTATCAAAACTATCAGAACTCTGATTGCCTGGTACCCTTGCCTACAAAACTTTGTTTGTTGTATGAATTTCTTGGGCTATTTCGCTTCATCGGAGGTTGGAAGGGGTTTTAAGATTTGTTTGAAAATTGTACAAAATATTTAAGAATAAGTAGTAAGGTTAAACTAGAGGCGACCATGTCTTTTTTAACCTTTACTTTAAAGTTGAAAAAGTAAAAATACGCAAGAAAATGTAAGAAGATCCTGAAATTTTATATTCTGCAGCCAAAATTGAACAGTCATGCATGTACCAAAAAACAACATGGTGTTGAATATGTCTACATTATTTGTATTTTTCCATCTTGTTATTTCACTGTTCGGTTGCACATTCGTCATTGTCAAATCAATTCGAGCCTTCAAGCGTCAGGTTTCGTAAAGGAAAGTGAAATGAACAATTTGGCTCAACTGGCCGCAGCGCCGTAGCCTTGGTCAATTAAAAAAAAAAACGCATGCTTGCGGTTCAATGACATCTTTCGTCGAGTCAAGGTCAGTGGGGCACTTGCTCAATGGCCAGTGAAAGCGAAAGGCGATTGTAACTTCATGGATTTTTAGTAGAGATCTCTTTAAATACTCGTTCATGTGTGATCTCATAGATTACGTAAATTGAAATATTTTTGTTTTAATACCGTACGGAGGCAACTCATCATCATCATTTCAGCCGTAGGACGTCCACTGCTGGACATAGGCCTCCCTCAAGGCTCTCCATCTGTACCGATCGCAGGTGGCCTGCATCCAGCGTGGACCCGCAGCCTTGCGCAGATCATCCGTCCATCTGGTCGGTGGTCGTCCTACGCTACGCTTGCCGATCCGTGGTCTCCACGGAGGCAACTATCGTCGTAAAATTCAAGATAATATATTTTTGGTTAGCTGTAGGTACTGAATGTCAATTTTATGAAATGGCGATGTAAATGGTTACTAAGGAACCCGCCTTCAATAAACTCACAAATACATCAACAAAGCACTTTCTTTTTTTCGAAGTCGGTTAAAATATGTACTAAAACCTTCTCCTGAATGTAACAAATACTTATCTGAAAACCGCATCAAAATCGGTTCAGCCAAACGCAAGATAATCGCGGTCAAATATACATACTTACAAACATACATAGAGGTCAAACTGAAACCTCCTTTTTTAAATTCGGTTAAAAAGGTTGTTGCTTTTGGTAAAATAAGACGCAGGATAAATCTGAAACCTAGACCAGCCAGCTCCCATCCGTAACAAAGGCCGCAAAGGAACTCTTTTATTTTAAGAGCCAGTTTACAGCGATGCTAGCGCCATTCGGGAAAAAAATTAATATCTTCGAAACTAAGACAAATATCAAAAATGTGGCACTGTATGACGATAGATAATGTAGCCTAGTATTTTTAGGGCACTTCTGTACAGTTTTTAAGTTGAAGACCAAAGAAAGCTACAAAGTGTTGATAAAAGTGGCCACTTTTGGCAACAATCTATGTTTTTTTTTCATCTTTTTACTAAGAACTACTTTGCTGTGCTCAAAAAATACAAGGCTACATTATCTAGTGTCATACAGTGACACATTTTTGATATTTGCATTAGTTTCGAAGATATTAATTTTTTTCGCGAATGGCGCTAGCATAGCTGTAAACTGGCCCTTAAGTAACTAGCGTTTTGTGGCACTGACTTTTTGCACTTCTAGATTCTAGCTAGATGAACGAAAATAATTTTATTCTACCAAAGTTGCCCTTTTTAGAGCTTCGGGTGCTATTTTTAACCGACTTCAAAAAAAGTAGGTTATCAGTGTGACCTGTATGTATGTATGTTTTTCCGCGATTATCTCGAGTTTTTCTGAACCGATTTTGATGCGGTTTTCACAAAAGTATTTGTTACATTTAGGAGAAGGTTTTAGTACCTATTTTAACCGACTTTATAAAAAAGGGAGTTCTCAGTTTTATGTATGTGTCAATTTTGAAGGCGGGTCTTTTTTTAAAAAAAAGAAATTATTAGATAGTTGTATTCAATAATTATAACTCATTAAACTCAATCAAAAATTAATAAAATATTTTCTTATTCCAGGTCACTCTCAGTGGTAAAACCAGTGGCAGCATGTAGCGGAGACACAGTGTAAATCTCAAACTACAAAATTTACACAAAGCCTACAAGGTGTAAAACGATCGACATGACCGACATAATAGACGACACGAACCTCGACGAGGATGTCGGCTACTACGAAACAACGAAAATTCCGGAGATTGTCACTCCAGAAATCGTATCTCCGGACAGTCCGGACGATATGAACGAGTCAGGCTATCAGGAGGGTTCGGAGAAGAGTTACGGGGAGCGGAGGGATTCGAAGGAGGGTTTCGGTGGGGAGGGAGATTCGGATTCCGGAGTGGATGGAGTGAGCAGTGGATGTTCTACAGCTGACGACTGCCCAGTGGTGTCGGTGAATGACGTGGTGGCTTACTACGATGACATCCGGCCCAGGAGGCGCTACGTGCCGCAGCTCAACTTCTATAATGTGGACCTGCAGCAAATGTCCATCAGAACTGGAAATAAGGTCAGTTTCTTCTTCAGTATTAAGGTCGTGTGTCCTGTGCACAAACGGTGTGCGTTGTTTGTATGCATTGTTGGGTGTTCGACACTCAAAGTTGCTAGTAAAAGAGCAAGGCATCTCTTTCACGTCGGGGTCACCACTTTTGGCAATACAAAGAGAAACTGGCCAATTCATCATCATGCATTTACCTTGTAAATTATATGAATCCTTGCTAGCTCGATATAGAAATAGGTTCGTGCGATCTCCGCTGTAGCGCTAGTGTGTCACTACAGAAATGCATGGGAGTGAAAAAGCATGAACAGTCCTCTCCACAGAAGTACTACGAATAAGTACTACGTACAGTGGCGGACTAGGAGGCCGTAACAGATTTGTCTATGGTTTCGTCAGCCCTAGACTGTATTACCAGAGAACAAGATTGTAAGAGCAAGTGTTACGCCGACCGTGTCCGCCACTGTACATATGCGAAGTACTTATTAATTACATTCTGTACAGAGACAGCTGGAAGAAAAAAGCACGGCTATGGTTAGTAGTAGAATAGAAACCTCAAAAATATAAAATAGATTATAGTTGTCACAAAATTAGAAGCCCGGTGATAGGAGACCTAAAATGTATTTTCTTGACCTGTAAAATGTAACTGTATGAATAAAAACAAATATTGTTAATCGCCTAGATACCCTCAGTTATTAATAATATTTTTTTTGTTTCATTCACTTTCATTTTACAGATCAAGAAATTAAATTTAGGCCCCCCGGCATCTTATTTTGTGACGACCATTAGGTCTAGATTACACGATTATTACCTACATAGTATCACTTGCACAGTCAAGTGGCACTAACAAAATGCAATAAAACAAGATATACTCACGATCTACAGTTTTATGTTCATACTAGAGGATTAATAGGTATTTGTTCGTTTCTGCACGTTTCTGAATACGAACTGAATTATCTGGAAAACAAAAATGAAGTTTATATTCGTTATTTTTTCAACTTTGCAGATTTAAAGGTACTTAATTGAGGTGTGTGATACGTGATACGCTTATTATGTAGGTGTGTAATATTACAGAATAACTTATATACCTTTACTATAGGTACTTACAAAAATACTGACAAAATCAAAATGGTATTCATGGTACTTGAAGTTGAAGGTGCTTCGATTTGTAAGAATTAGATGAATGGCACTAAACATAGCTCTATACGGACTTAAGTCAATTTTATTTTATTGCATTGAGCCAAAGTAAGAGGAACATCACTATAAGCCAACGAAAGTATCCCAAATGGCTCGTCCATTAACCAATTACTATGCCGTATGAGGAAAAAAAAACCTGCAATATATTTGGTAACATTATGTTACGCCGACGAAATGGCAAGTGGACGAGCAATAAAACTCCTTTTTTGGTCGACGGTAGTATGCGAATAGTATACTCTTCAAAAGGCGTTTTCATTCTACCCACACTCTGGGCAATAAAAAAAGAATGGGCAGATGACACGTGGAATAAGCGTGGAATGTTTTGATAGGAATTTTATTGAGTTAGCTCATCGACTGTTACTGTAGTTAGTAACTATTTAGTAATCTTTGCTGTAGTGCCATGTTAGTTGGCCGTGAACTATGGAACGTCTACTTCTCTAGTAGTATGAGATTCTATGGTTACTTGAATAGTAAATACGAGTTATCCAGTCTAATTTGATCCGCAGCAAGTCCTGAAATCAAGTTGCGTTTGATACGTGTCTCGTAGTACGAGAAGGGCCTTTGGGATCCAGCTGTGCAAGTCTTATTTTTAGTTCTAGTAGTTGGTACAAACATTATCTGTGATTTTTAATGTGTCAATCAAATCTAAAAATACTTAAGAGCCAGTTTACCGCGATGCTAGCGCCATTTCGGAACAATAATTATATCTTCTAAACTAAACCAAATATCAAAAATGTGGCACAGTATGACACTAGATAATGTAGCCTAGTATTTTTAGGACACTTATTAAATGTATAGCTTTTAGCTTAAATATCAAAGAAAGCTACAAAGTGTTGGGAAAAGTAGCCACTTTTGATAACAATCTGTGGATTTTTTTGTTCTTTTTACTGAGGACTACTTCTCAAAAAAAACTAAGCAAGTTTATCGAGTGTCATACTGTGCCACATTTTTGATATTTGGCTTAGTATAAGATAAAATTATTGTTCCGAAATGGCACTAGCATCGCGGTAAACTAGCTCTTGAGTACTTGACTAACTATCTCCTTGTCCTCCACGTAAGTGCAGTGGAATCATTACGTAATGAATTGGGGGAATCGTTTGCAACAAATGACCATCGTAACTAGACCCATTCCATCTCAAATTCCCACAGACATTACAAACAAATTGATCTCCTTTCTAAGACCAGCTAGATTGGTCGGTCAGTGAATGTTAGCCGTGAGGTAATATTTTTACGAACCTCTTTTGTCTGCCGATGCTGTTATTAAAGGAAGCCTTTAAATTTGTGATGATTGTTATAATTATATTAATTTTTTATTGCGCTGAGAGTGCATTGTTGCAAAAGATTACCTACTTTTCAATTATTGATGATGCAATCGATTCCGGTGCAATTTAGGTCATATATTATACGGAAAAGAATCTAGATAAAAATAAAAACCAATCAAACTATACCATTACTTGTGATGCAATATGACCAATGTATATTTATACAATAAATAAAGGAAAACAATATAAAAAAGGAAATCGATTTACCTAGTGTAATGTTTGATAAAGTTAATAAAAGAAAAATATCCAATCATTGGTTCTATGTTCTATCATAGCAATGGTGGTCAATGAAAGTAAAAGGTGTTCTGAGAATGTCGTATTTCATGTGAATAAATACCAACTACGGGCTTTAGTTTAGAGGAACACAAATTATAATATACTTTTCAGTAACGTGAAGTAGATTAATATTATATATTCGGCAGTATCTACGCATTTCCTAAATATTTCCTGGAAGATAAGACCTTCCAAGGTTTCGAAAGCTTTCCAAACAAAGATAATTTGATTTTACACGGCCATTGGGTCTTGAATCATTTGTGAAAACAAATTTAGTTAAATAATTTGTCAGAGTAAAGATGAGGGATTTGCTGAGATCCAGTTAATTGTTGTTTGTTTTAATTTAAAATCTGTTTAGTTTTTTTTGTATATTTTATGTAGTTTCATGCCTTTGATGTTTGAATAACTATAATGTGATTGGATGGTTAGTTTCAATTAGTGGCCTCAATTTTTGTAGCGTTTAATTAAATAATTCTTAATTTTCGTTGTATTGATGGAATTGGTTTTTCTCATCTTAATACAATCTATTCTTGTTCGTCATCTTCTTGGACGACATACTCATTGGCCTTCTCTTCTTTACGTGTAACTTTGCACCAAATAAATAAAAAATATGTAGATTAGCACTCGACGTTTTTAGCTCTTTGTGCATTAAATTTATGATTTGCTTGTAAATCATCACAACAGCTGCGGTTTTCGATGCGAAGCTCATCGCAACATTAATAATTAAAATGTTATGCTAGCGCCATTTTAATCGTATACCTACCCCCTCCCCTTTCTCCGGAGTTAAGGTGTTTTACTTTCTTTATCCTTATCCATACAGTTCTTTATTCGGTAGGATCTCACATTATCAACAATGTTGGTATCAGTAGTAGTCTATGTACTTACTTAATTACTGAGCTGAAACTTTCATAACAAACAGACGTACGCGGCCACAACTGATCAATAAATTCCAACCTTGTTATACATGACGTAAAGTCTCTTTTACAACAACATAAAGGCTTAAACATACCGTTTAAGGTAATAGCAAAATGGACAGTGAAGCCCTATTGTCGTTTGGCCAACTGGCCAGAGTAACATGAGCTGTCAATAGCTCTGCGTATTAAACTATGCGGTTGAAAAAGCTGCGTGTGAGCCGGTTTTCCACGGCTCTTCATAAACTGGTCGTGTTGGCTATGTAGAAAATCGATATTAATGTTAGCGGATATAGCGAAGGACGGCCGTAATAATCTCGCAGTGATAAACCGATTTACATATTTTTCGCTTGTGTTATTGTGCGGGCGTGCCGGTAGTCGGGAAGAAATTACTTTTTGCTAGATGAGTCGGAATTATTGACGGGACAAACAGCTTTGTATTGCTAAAATAAGGGCTGCCTCGTGGCGTCTTCCGTCCATGAATAGAATCGTTTCCTCGAAAGGGAATAAAAAGAGTGTTTGATGATATTAACGAGGCTTTATTTGATTGAGGCTTCCGTATTTTCTTTTATTAAGAAAATAAGTTGGAAATATTTTGCCGATCGTAACACCTAGATGCCAAAAGCGGAGAAGATCAAAGGCGTACTTATTTGAAAATAATTTAAATCGTGTATGAAATCTATGATACCATGACTTTAAAAGGGAGAGAAGAAGAAACTCTTCAATAGATATTTTATATTTTAAAGAATTTAAATAATAATTGTTATATTTACTCAAGTGGGTCTGGTCTAACCTTCGGGGAATAAAGGCAAGAGATTATGTTTATATTTACCCACGAAACCCGTTCATTCAACAATAAAAGTAAATTTCGATAAAAAAAACAGCTTATATCATCAATCAATACATAGTATAAAATAAAGTTGCTTCCCGCGTCTGTCCCTATGTATGCTTAAATCTTTAAAACTACGCAATGGATTTTGATGCATTTTTTATTAATAGATAGAGTGATTCAAGAGTATGGTTTATAAGTATAATACATGCACAAAATACTAAAATGTTAGGCGGTACGAAGTTCGCCGGGTCGACTAGTAAGTAATAATTTTAACACAATTCACTCGGAACCCTTAATTAAGGGTTCCCCGAAACATATACACATTACACAAGTAAAACTATATTCTCTTATCTGTGACTAGTCGACCCGGCGAACTTCGTAGCGCCTTACCTATTACTATTTTGTGCATGAATTATACTTATAAACCATCCTCTCTAATCACTCTATCCTTTAAAAAACACCGCATCAAAATCAATTGCATAGTTTTAAAGATATAAGCATACATAGAGGGACAGACGCGGGAAGCGACTTTGTTTTATACTATGTATTGATTATACCCAGATCGAGAAACAAACATCCATATTCATCATAACATGTACTGTTTCTGATTAAAATATAACGAGCTGTCCCGGCTTACTTCGTTACGCCATAGAATACAGACTATGTTCTTTTGACTGCCCAGAATGGGCGAATAAAAAACAAACAACCACAACATACCACCCTGAGATAGCGAGCGTTATACCATGTCTCTGATACCTGTCAAAATATGTAAACAACGGAAAAAATTGAACCTTGGGTTACATTATTCGTGTTTAAGTAAGGATCCCAAATTTTTTTGAAAATCTAATATAGCCTATGTCACTCGGGGAAGCTACACTCCCAAGGGTGAAAGAATTTTTCAAATCGGTTCAGTATTTCCGAAGCCTATTCGATGCAAACAAACAAACAAACAAATCTTTCCTCTTTATTATTGGTACATATGTATATAGATAGATAATAAAAACTTTGGCACCTACCTCAAGTTAATTATTTATTTACTCATTCCCTGTATAGCAGTTGTACAACTCATGAAATCTTATAACGCCGTGACGTCATTCCACGTGTGACCTTTATCTTGAACACGCTAATCTATTTACCCTTTCCACCTAACCCCGTTTCAACCCTATTTGTATGAACATAAAGTTGATTCTAGAACAGAGATGTAAATTACGCGGGACAGTTTGTGTGATCAAGCTCATTCAGATACCCTTCGTAGGCTTTCTTCAGGTCGTGAAAATGAAAACAAACTTTTTAAGTGCTGTACTTTTTTTTTCTGTAGCCTTTATTGTGTCCCACTGCTGGGCAAAGACCTCCCCCCTTTTCTTCCACTCTACTGTACAGCTACTACTACTTTGTGCATTATAAATAAAGCAGTCCACTGCTGGACATGGGCCTCTCCAATAGATCTCATTAATGGCATCAATCAATCAGTTCCTCCTATATGTATATTTCGTAAAGAGAATAATAAAAAATACATAACAAAAATATCTAATATCCAATTTTTTTATTATTTATACATATATCCATCAATTATGGCAGTAGATATTATAGATTATAATTCATAAATTGTATGTTTTTTTTATCAACAATAAAATTTATCTAAAATAATAAAAAAACGCAACATTAAAAAATCTAAACGCATATTATCGATAAAAAAAACCTTTGAAGCCCAATAGTAGGTTTCTCAGAAGTCTCACGAGATAATTTCAGCAAACAATATAGGATTTTGCATAAATTAATAGAAGTTTACACTTAAATGGTGTTATATCGTGAATGTACTAAAACTAAGTTTATGTATTAATCCCAATAGGCTATAAGGTCTTTCTGATAGATAGCTCCACTTATCGGAAATTTTATTACTTAGTTTGTTTTTTGATCTTCACTTTATTCCCCACAGCCATCTAAGTGCCAGCAGACTCAGGTAAAATTATAATGAATTATCATTAAAATATCTATAACTAGAGGCTGCCCCGCGGTTTTTCCTGCGCAGATTTCTCATAAACACAAAAATCCCGTTTTTTCCCGTTCCCGTGGGAATTTCGGAAAATCCTTTCTTAGTGCTCACCTACACTCCCCAAAGAACCCACGTGCCAATTTTCAGCTTTCTACGCCCAGTAGTTTCGGATCTGCGTTGTCTGTCAGTCAGTCATTCAGTCAGTCAGTAACGGTAGAGTTTTATATATATTGATTTTATGTTGATTACTTACATATTACAGCCTACAGAACCACAATTGCTGATTTTCTTTAAGTATGTACAGGGCCCTTAGTCTCATCGCGCAAAACGTAACTATCGAATAAAAGTAGAGTAGAAACAGTACGTTAATCGCAAGAAAATACACATTTGGTAGTCTCGTAATCAATTTAGCTATAACTATAGCAGTAGTATCGCAACAGATTGGAATTGACCAAAAAGGGTAGTCTGCTCCATAATAAGATAATGTTATGATTACGTTCGACCTTCATTATATATGTCAGTAATGATTGTTAATAAGTGACAGTTGCACTACGCCCGTTTCAATTTCGTCTAATAAAACCGGATTCACTATTTAGGTAAAAAAATCCCATATTATTCTATAGCTTGCTATTCATATTCTTTTGCTATACTATAATGATCGATCAAAGTTACGAGACTCGCAATTTTTGACACAATAGTAATAGAGTAATAGTTGAATAATAATAGAATAGAAGTATAATCGTAAGTTTAAGAGACTAGAGTCCCTGGTTGTGGTCCTGAAAAAGCGAAAAGGAACAATGATTTTCAAAAGATGTCAAGTTCATTATAAAGAGAATTTTATCCCCAGTCACGAGCCAGTCACCTAGCTGAGATGGAGACGAAGTTAAAAAAAAACCTTAATTCAAAATTCGAACAGTTACTGTTGTTTTTGTGTACTGTACACTCTGCCACAGTTATAATTACCACACGCAAACGCAACTGTACACAAAACCGCCGAGTTGTTAACGGCTATAATAGACCGCAACGAAACGCTATCGATTCTGAAACGTGACGTCACTCGTTCCATGCGGATGCTACAGGTAAATAGGGATTAAACGACTGATGGTTTTGGATAACGCATACATACATCATGTTTAATACATAGTATAAAATAAAGTCGCTTCCCGCGTCTGTCCCTATGTATGCTTAATTTTTTAAACTATGCAAAAGATTTTGATGAGTTTTTTTAATAGATAGAGTGATTCGAGAGAAAGCTTTATAAGTATAATACGTGCACAAGACAGTTATAGGTTAGGCAGTACGAAGTTCGCCGGGTCAACTAGTACATTATAAATACTGGAAAACTTACTAAGTAAATTAACCTAGTTGATGGCTTTTACAAATCTTAAATTATTTGTGACGAGCTTTTCCGGCTTACTTCGTTACGCCATAGAATATAAGATACTACAAAAGACTTGGCTCTATAGACTATGTTCTTTTGGCTGCCCAGAATGGCCGAATAAAAAACAAACAACAACAACAAACCACCTGTCAAAATATGTAAACAACGGAAAAAATATTGCACCTTGGGTTACACTATTTGAGTTTAGGTAAGGATCCCTAATTTTTTTGAAAATCTAATATAGCCTATGACACTCTGGGTTAATGTAGCTTCCTACCAGTGAAGGAATTTTTCAAATCGGTTCAGTATTTCCGGAGCCTATTCGTTACAAACAAACAAACAAATCTTTCCTCTTTATAATATTGGTATAGATATAATTATTAAAAGTGCAAGACGACCACTTGAAAAACATTGTGAGGGAGTTAGTTTTGTTTTGCCGTACTAATCGCAACGCTTTGCAGGCGGGTTGGCGATCGCAGTATGGATCTTCAATCTTCAACGAAGGATGCTGATAGACATCCTTCAGGTGTTCCCTTTGTCGCCTTTTACGGAGGAGATGGGGTGATGGTATTTTTTGCCGCAACCACACGCATTGTTTTGTTTACTCGACATATTATCGTTTTATTTCTACATACCTACAACTGTACCGTAATGCCCAAGCAAAATTACACGCTACGTAATACGGAGTTGCATTAAACACAAATAACAGACACTACAAATTACAAAGAAAAAAAAAATGGCCGCCGTAATTTTCTGTTCCGTCCCGTTATATGACGTTTTACCCTACCTTTGCAAAATAAAAAAGAGGGTGAAAGGCTGTGACATTGCCTTCATTATTGTATAAATAAAGAAGAAATAAAAAACAACCTTTCAAAACAAATCAATTCAATACAGAAAACAGAGTGCGAGCTATGAAAGCGAAAATGTGCTGAAAGAGTGATTTATGTGCAAAATGTCAACTGAAAACACCTGTGCACGAATAAAGGCCAGCTGCGTTAAATGTTCCCACTTTATCAATGGTTCCATTGCTACGAATGAATAGATAGGTAGGTATGTTAAAATTTAAAACTAGCTGTCCCGGCAAACTTCGTATCGCACCTTACACCACCTTACCACACACACACAACACACCTCCATTTTTCCAAAGGGTTTTTTTATTTAACCTTTTAAACCTTCCATGGACTAAGTACGAACATTTCAAAGCCTAAATCGGCCCGGACGTTCTCGGGTTTTAGCGAGACTAACGAACCACGAATCATTTTTATATATATAGTAGATATAGGAAATTTTGTGATGACTTTCATTCGATAACAGTATTCATTATCATCGTCTCAGCTGAAAGATGTCCACTGCTGACTGCCATACCCACTGATCGCCATACCCTATATATCCCTATCCAGTGTATACTCCCGCTACATTTACTTGAGACTGACCACAAAGACACCATGTGGGGGTCTGCCTGTTCTTGGTCGTCCGGTGCGCGTTCATCACTCGAATACTTTTTGGGCCCTGTTCTTTGCCTGGTCTTTCATTCATTATTCTGTTCCATGGCCATAATCTCCACGCTTGGTAGAGTTTTTATCAAAGGACGCTGCCGACCTTCTTTCGCGTGTTGCCTTACTGGAGCGTATTACGTGAGCGATCTGGATGCGAACGCGATGCGGCGCGGTGCAGCGCGAAAACAATAAACAGTATTTAACCTATTGAAGTGTCCTACCTGACCAAATGCACGTAGGGTGCGGCGCGAGACGAAACGAACGCGATCAGTTGACTTGATTTGTTCGCGCGAATTGGACGCATCGGCCATATTTTTTTCAAACTGAACGGCGGCGGAGGCGACGGTTTGCGCGCACGTAGGACAGACTAGCCGCATCGCTCCGCACAGTATTAAATTCGCATCGGATCGTTTCGCAACCGCGTTCGCGCTGAGTCGTCCACGTAGGACGCAGCGTTAGTCGCCTTTTCCGACACCCACGTGAGGAGATGGGGTGGTGGTATTCTATGACGCCACTACACGGCAATGTTCTTAACTATTCCTAAATAATTCAAAATGTCGCGTAGTAAAGTAACATAGTGCTCAAGTTGTGAGTGAGTGCTATAAATAAAAGACTTGTTGCAATACGGATGTTTTTCTAGCTCAGATACTGACTGCAGTAAGCTACAGTTTTATATTGGAGATAGGAAATCATTTTGCTGCCAATATTTTATTTATATGCTTACCTACCTTGTTAAACGACGTCAGAAAAGAGGAATTTCGCAGTTTTTTTTATTGTGTTTTTTTTTTGTGGGCGAGTCTCTTTTTCTTAAGAAATTATTTAGTTTTTATAACCGTTATCGTCATCAAATTTTCATTTTATATTTACCACCCAAGTTTTTAAATTCTTTCAGCATCTTGTGTAACTGTCGAGGTGGGTTGGGTATCAGAAGGGTATCAATATCAGTTTGAAACGAGTTGTTTGTGCAGACGCGGAAGTAGAAATTGTTTGTGGCTGTTCAATACGTGAGGTAAAAATAGAGACCGTCGTCGATAGAACTCGAGACTTCACTTGAGTGACAAACAGTGTTGCTTAAACTTTACAGTAAAGTTTGAATTTTAGTAATTTAGTAAATCGTCCTTGAATGCAGACATTGCAGACCAAGATAGGGGAAAAGAAGTGTAGGCAGAGCACCAGCTAGATAGAGAGACATTGATGAGATATAAAAACTGTTGCTGGGGAGACGTGGATGAGACTTACAGCCAACAGAGAGAACTGCGAGCGGCTTTCGCCCAGCACAGGGCTGAACAGCTGATAAATGGGCGGCAGTATTTCAAGAACTTGAAGATCCATAGTAAGATCATCAACCCGCAAGCCAAGATTCAGCTCAACGTTTGTTCTTGTGGCAGACCTCCCAGGCAGCCCCAAAGGCCTAAGGCCTACTAACCTAACCCACCACTATCCTGGGTAGGCTAGTGACTTAATGGGGCAAATTGGTAATGTGAGGGTTTGTGGGGATTAGTGGAGGTTTGTGGGTGTTAATGGGGCTATTTTCAGTGGACTTCCATCGGTAGTAAAGATGCCGTTCTTAAAAGTAACAGTTTAACCCTAAGTTTTGGAAGCTATTACGACGGCCGGTGCAATTTTGGCGGGAAGCCAACACTTCGCGATCAGAAATACAAACGATCTCGTGACAGTCAGCCAGCGTTTTGTCTTAAACGTGGGAAAGCATGCACCTGGTGACTCAGAGAACACATATCAGCTGATCGTTATATATTCGGAATGCGATTTATGTAAGTTGAACTTGTGAAATTATGATGAAATTTTAGTAAGACGCGCCATCTTTGGCAGGGTATGAGCTATCGTTGTGGTTGTGATGGCATTTTTTTTAAATTCCCTTAACGGGTCTAATACGGAGAGATAAGTCTGGAGAATCACAACATCCGCCTCCTGGTCCGACTGTGGGACACAGGACTAAAGAGAAAAGGGACGCTGCGTTACTTATTACTTAAAACCATAAAAACTAACCCTGTTTTTTTGTAAAAACTTAAAGAGCATTTTAGTTTTTTGACATTAACTACAGAAGTAGACCGCCAGTAAAGCCAATGTAAACTGATTGTATAATGAATAATACGGTAAGTTTTTAGCTATATATCGACTCTACTCTCCTCAGCCTGAAAACGTTTACTGCTAAGCCCCACCAATCACCTAAGGATAAGCATTGTGGAGGCGGTTTTGGCATAATCGCCAAGCTTGGCAGGCGGGTTGGCGATCGCATTATGGCTGTGTAATTATCTTAAAGAAGGACCCTCCTAACCTCTCTTCCTTTAGACGCCTTTTTATGACAGCCACAGGAAAAGATGGGGTGGTAATTCTGTGCCACCACCACACCACCACACGGCCTGGTTTTGTAATAGTACTTATTAGTTTAAGTGATATAATCTATTTCTTCTATATATAAAAGCGATAAATCGTGGTTCGTTAGTCTCGCTAGTACTCAAGAACGGCCGGGTCGATTTAGCTGATTTCGGTTTTGAAACGTTCGTAGAAATCTAGGGAAGGTTTAAAGGGGTGAGAAAATTTTAAGATTTGTAAGCGCGGTAAGAAGTTCGCTGGGACAGCTAGTTAGAAATAAAATCCTAGGTATGTGGCTGAGGTTTGTGGTTAGTTCTGAAATATCCTTCATGTAGGAATCCGTAAGAATAACACTCTATCACAGCGACTAGGTTATCCGTCTTGCTATGTTACTATGAAAAATATGAAAGACGCAAAATGTTACGGTATGGCTATGGACAAAGAAGTAGCGCGATTATCTTATCCCTATTGGGTCATTTAGATTACTCATGCCTGTAGTACAGCACACCTCAGCTCTGCTGCGAATTCCAATGGGCGACACCGCTACGCGAGTTTTGCTGAGCAACCATAAGCGAAAATATAAGCGAAGATGTAGTCGGCGCTTGAGCAGATGAGCAAAAACATGTTAGAAATAAATAACGCCATGGCTAGTTTCATACGTAAGAACAGAGATTTTTCAAAATCAAATCAAAATCAAAAAGTCTTTATTCAATATAGGATACAAGATATCACTTATTGAAAGTCAATTAGACTACATCTAATCTAATCGCTTTTGATACCTTATTTGGTAAAGTATCCTATACTGTGAGAGGCGAGGTAGTTCAGGGTGCCCACCAATTGGCTCAGGCAAACAAACGTGTACGAAACTTGTCGTTTTGCTCTAGCTTCGGCGTCAAAGAACTTAAAAACACAGCGAAACTGTCGCCCTTTCGGTTTCAGCACAGACTTATTATTAGTAGGATTACTACGTGGTTTCGGTCCGAAACTTTCGGTCGTCAGCGGTCACAGATAGAGACGGAAGATGAGATGAACGACAACGCTTTAAGTTACAGAATGCTGGTACATTTCCAACAATAAGCCTTGTTAGACTACATTATTTATATAGCTCTGTGACCCGTGTCTAATTAAGGCTTAGTAGTAATATTGTTCAACGTTAACGATTGACGTGGGTGAAAGATTTTAGCAGAAAGTGGACGGTCCGGAATGTTAGCCAAAACTTCTCTATCTCGACAAAAATACTTTATTACAATCAGTACCATTTTTTAACGATGAGTTATGATGATGAGTAGAATCATTTGACAGATGATGGCTCGTTCGGGGGCCTCTCCAGGCGACTATAATATTGTCGTAAGGCAAGCCAAACATTTGAAACTTCTCTATCTCGACAAAAATACTTTATTACAATCAGTACCATTTTTAACGATGAGTTATGATGATGAGTAGAATCATTTGACAGATGATGGCTCGTTCGGGGGCCTCTCCAGGCGACTATTGTCGTAAGGCAAGCCAAACATTTGTTTGCCTGAGCCAATTGGTGGGCACCCTGAACTACCTCGCCTCTCGCAGTATAGGATACTTTACCAAATAAGGTATAAATAGCGATAAGATTAGATGTAGTCTAATTGACTTTCAATAAGTATCTTGTATACTATATTGAATAAAGAATTATTTGATTTGATTATTCTCTAACGCAGGACTTATAAAGGTTTTCTAATCGCTCGTCGCTTATGCCCGTGGCACAGCTATTACTGGGCGAGCTCTCTAGCCCTTTACACGGATAGACCGCTGTTTAACGAACTGGGAAATAACAAAATATAAAAAAGGCGTAATGTTTTTGCCGGAAAAAAAAACCTAGAGGCATTATTAGAGAACTGTGGCTGCACAGCTACGACTTCCATTAAGTAAATTAAGGTGAATCAACAAAAGTTTGATTTGATGGATTTACTGCATTACGGTTTGAATAAGACCGGTCATTTTGGCCATCTTTGGGTAAACCCTTAGGTGCGTAGCTCAGTTGGCAGTGATATGGACTGAGATGCGTGTGCTGTGCAACTGGGTTCGGTTTCCGGCGGGGCGAACATTGTTCTGATTTTATGATGAATATCGATGTTTGTTTCCAGTCGGGGTGTAATGTTTTTCTCTGTATATGTTTCGGGCACCGTAAATACAGGTTCTTCCTAGTTAGGGGCTCTGAGTGTGATGCGTCATCTTACGTGTAAGGAAATGATGATAGGCGAATCAACATAGATACATTTTTGCTTCAAAAGGTTCCATTCCTCGAATGAACCAACTCATTACTCAATTGTTAAAACTTCTCATTCCACTTTGTATGTGGTGTAGCCAGTAAACAGAATGCAAAATGTATTTCACAGTGCTGTGGTAGGAAGCAGGCTAATGAGAGAGTGGTGACAGGATGTGACGTGCCTAGGACCGGAACGGCGGCAAGGCCACTTTGCGAACTTTGGAGCACGCATTTTGACGAGTCACCGTGACGTTATTCTTTTGTCACACTGACATCTCTGGTAGTTTAACGACCGTTTTCTGTATCCAATCTATCGGTGAACTGAGATCTCCAACCTCAAATTTGTCTCGATTTTTTATAGATCACTAGCTGACACGGCAAACTTCGTACAGCCTTGCATTCTCATTTTTTGAGAATATTCTATAGCCTATTACACCCGGGAATAGTGTAGGTTCCCAACAGTGAATGAACTTTTCAAATAGATTTAATGCAAACAAACATTGAAATCTTTACTTTTTATAATATTGTTATAGATGGATAGATTGCATATTGAAAACAGAGTAAAAAAAAAACATCATAAAGTTACCCTTTCGTATGGAATAATGTTATGCAACAATTTTTAGGTTTTGGTCTGGATGTAAAAGTATGAATATTCATTAGGGAACATTATGCATCCCGAAATACATATTCATAATTGTATGCTAGTCCATACTATTATACCCCGGGGAGGGAAAAATACGATAAAAAGCTTTATTTCCAGAATAGAAACCACAAAATACTAACTAATAGGTACCAGTAAATAAGCTGGAACTTTATCTAGGGTGTCCGAAGTGTAGACCAAAAGAAATACAAACACACCCAGACCTATCTAAATTAATTATAACAATGTTCTCTCCCGCCGGGAATCGAACCCGGACTTTCCAAATCACAGTCAAAACTACTCCCTGCCATGCCAACCAAACCACAGAGCGAAATAAACGAGCAAATAAACAAGTAAAATGTCTGAGTAGTTTTTTTCTAGAGCCGGTAGATTTCAAAACCAACTAAGTCACATTTTTGAGTTAATCGACTGTATGGTGTCTATAGAAAGATAAAACAAAAGGCTTTCATTCTGTTTTTGTCAGAAACAACCAAATCCCAATAGGTTTCATACATAAAAAAAAAATTCAAAGCCAGCCATATCCACTACTGACAGCTAAGACCACAGACAGAGCAAAAAAACAAACATGCTTTACATAAAAATAACCTGTTTGGACTTGATTGGTCTTGAAATCTATCGACTCAATTCTGAAATAAAACAATAATAAAACAAAAATAATTCTTTTTTCCAAAAAAAAAAGAAATACGCCTTCAATAAATTTAGACACATACATAAACAGAAAACTTCCTCTTTTCTAAAGTCGGTTAAAATAGGTACTAAAACCTACTCCTGAATGTAACAAATACCTGTGAAAACCGCATCAAAATCGGTTCAGCCAAACGCGAGATAATCGCGGTCAAACATACATACCTACAGGTCAAACTGATAACCTCCTTTTATGAAGTCGGTTAATTTTTTTTTTTTAATTCTTTTATACGCGTAACAAAACACAAACACCATTATTCCCTAAATCCTTTAGTATGATATATCGTTTTTCCGCCAGAGGGCGCTTCAATCGATTACCTGTTGCCTCGAGGTTAACCCACTGACCTTAAAGAAGGACACTGAAATAGGCTTTCAACTAAGTCAGGCTAGATTGGGTCTGAACTATTTAAATAAAAGCTTTTCTAAACAATATTATTTATATGAAATCGAGCTGAAGGTTTATTTATTTCTTACCAGCTGTCCCAGAGAACTTCGTATCGTACCTTATAATTTTATATGGAAAAATATTTTTTTTGTTTACACATACATTTTCCCACTATTTTTCTTATATTTTCTCATCTTTTAAACCTTCCCTGGACTATTACGAATATTTCAAAGCCTAAATCTTGCCGAGACTAATGAACCACAATTTATTTAATAGTAGATTTATGTACATTTAGAATGACTGTAAAAAACTCCATGTCTCTGCAAAATTTTTGAATAAATTCGAAAGATCGGCGCCAATATTCGTGTAAAAGACCCTTTAAATATAACAAGTCTATAGATTGTCCATGTTACTCCCTCTTGCAAAGTTATCCCATGACAATTTTGTGGTTCACATCGATAAACCGAAACCAATTTTCCGGCCTGTTAATCCTGAAACTGGGCTTTCAAATCGGTTATATATGTATGTGTATGTGGTGTGGTCGTTGGTTGATAGTGAGTTTTAAATTGTGAAGCAAAAGGGCATAGAGTAGAGGCAGAATTTATTTGAGTGTGATAAAAAACACTGGCTGAAATTATTAAAATTTAAAATACTGGCTGAGTAAAAAAAAATAGTTGAATAAGAAAACAAAAATTATTTTAAAATTGAATTCGATTAAAATGTTTTTCTCTCGTCTACATAAACAATATTATTCATAAAGCTAAAAAAGGTTTTAAAGAGCTTTATTGGAGGTCTACTTCTCTGGTTTGTTGTAAGTTAAATACGTGACCACCTGTCTAAATGTACAATACTTATACGAAATAGGCATAACCTGTAATGGTAGATGTAAGTTGAAATACTTCAAATAACTAAAATGCTCAACTTTTTATGAATAACAGGGATATTATTTTGTGGTAAAATCGTCGTTAAATTGTTCGTGGCTTAACACGATATAGGTTATTTTTTAAATCGGCTATTATTAAGTCATACATCATACAATATGTCCGCGTGTTTTCCATTTTATAAATACTTTTAATCTTTATTAGAGTACTCATTGTAATCTAAAGAACTTCTAAAATGAAAATAGGAAAACTCCACTTACATGTTTACACTCTAATCAATCAAAGTTAACAATAAAATTACTAGGAATCTCATTAGAAACCGACCAATTTAAGTATGAACCTACAATTATAGACATATCATTCAATAGAGGTGCCTTTGTAATACTGGTTTACATTTGCACCTATTTTCCTTGAGGTGGATGGTGCCTCATATAAAAAAATAGATATTTTCTTTTCTCGGGTCACCTGAAAGATATCGTTTTAAGCGAAACATCCGTCCATTTCCCTCTTTTAAATTTATATATATTTTACTGTATTTGTTTTATTTTGTAACTTTTTCTATCATTTGTTTTTGGCATTAAATCGTTTTGTTTTATCATTATTCAGAAGTTTATATTATTGTCTGCATAATAAAAAAGTATTCTCATAAACACAATTAACAAAGTTTTGTACGGAGCCAGCGTTTTTCAACATTGATTTGCAGTCATTGCGAGCATGAAACTTGGAAAAAAAGTTGTTTTTCATCGTGACAAGTGGTTTCTAAGTGAATGAATGGCGGGTCAAATTATAGATTCTTTTGTTTTGAGTTTGAGTACTAATAGCTACCGTAGACAGCAGATCAAACTATCCATGTATGTTCTACTTGCATTAAATTGTGGTATGGTTGGGTTTATGCGTACTAGCTACCGTACCTACAGATGTTTTGATGCTTTGAAAAATGCTTTGAAGAAAATTGCACAGCTGCGCGGAATTAAAGAAAAGCAAGAAAGAAAACATTTATTTTCAGAAGCAATATTGTTAAAACAAATACCTACCTACATAAAAAATATGTAGGTACATCGTATAAATATATTTACACAATAAAGGTAATACACCTAGGTATTATTAACTAAACCTTTAGTACTATTAGGTATCCTGTGCTAAAACTAAAAAACAAATTCTAAAGTTGCCTTTTTAATCTAGTACAGTGGCGGTTTAAGACGGCGTAACACTTCCAGTTTTTCTGTATTGCAAAATTTGGTAATACAGTCTAGGGCGTGCAAGACCGAAGATAAATCTGTTACGCCATGACCGCCACTGTACCTAGAACGTGTATTAAGTAACGGATCTGCCTCCCGGGGCTCGATCCCCAGTGGCGAGGCGTAACATACAATTCAGTATTTTCAGGCTTTGAATATTGCCACAATCATTTCCGTGCTTGGTCATGTCATGTCAGCAGTCAAGTGTCAGTCATATCGGTCAGCCGTTCCATTGACACTGAGGAGCTAGAGACTAAAGAGTGGGGCACTGGTCAGCTCAGCTGTTTTCCCACTTTAAATACAAAAAGAGAAAACGTTTTTCCACTACTAATTAATTTCCAATCGCCATGAAATTTTAGTATGTTACTAACACTAATAAAAACTAGATTTGTACGTTTTCGTTTTTTCAAAATTCGCTATAGATTCAGACTAATAGGCCCCTAAACCTGAAATAAAGAGATTTTGTGATAAAAAATTGATAGATAAAGTTGTTTGTTTTACGAAGCCAATGCAAATTTAAAAAAAAACGTATACCTGAACTTAAACCAAGATTATTTAATGCTGAAGCGATGGACATAGTAGTCGAATACAATAGGAAATCTATAATATTATTTACTAAGTCAATAAGTAAAGCTAATAACTTCACTTCAGCCGTCAGTGTAAATAATGAATCAATTATAAAAGACAAAGGCTCTACGGCGGTCTTTAATTTAAAAGTTAATTATAATTTTAAATAACAATTTTACATTGAAGTGTCACTGAAGACGAGCTTACGAGCGCGGCCTTCTAGATTAAGCGACGATTCCAAACAATAATTATAAATATTAATATTTTTGAAACAATTATCAACCTTTATCAGCTGAGAGACGTCCGCCCCCAGAGATCATTTTAAGTAGACAAATAAATCATCACCCTCAGATCCCTCTTTTTTTTTACGGGGGGAAATCCCTATCGCATTTCCCGACGCTCGGGGGAGCGTCGGGGGTATGTGGGGATCTCACTCACTAAAACCCCCCGGCGGCCGTCTTGGTGCTTTTGGGAAGAACCCCGCGAACCACGTATTATAGCGTCCGAAGTACACTCAGATCCCCTAACTAGGAGAACCTGTATCTAGAATGCCCTAAACATGACACTGCCAACAGCACACGGAGCACACATTTTTAAGTGTTTGTCATAGTCGATTGCAATATGGCTTTTCAACGAAATACACTGCTGCCCCGTTTTCCAGGGTGTGATGGGGTGGTTGCATTCTATGCCGCCACCAAAAGCCAAATTACAGAATTGTTGCAACAATTATGCTCCCTTCCCTCCTTTGACTGCTCCGTAGCTCAGTTGGCAGTGATGTGGACTGCGATTCGTGTGCACCTGGGTTTAATTCCGGCGGGGCGAACATTGTTATGATGAATATCAATGTTTGCTTCCGGTCTGGGTGTAATTTTTGTCTCTGTATATGTTTCGGGCACCCTAGATACAGGTTCTTCCTAGTTAGGAGCTCTTGAGATGTGTTATTATTATTATAATTGATTATTTATTCCGTTCATTGAAGATTATCTATTAAAACACTAGTTGAACCAAAGGAGTTTATCTTTAAGCGGCCTTATTCTTGCTACGAATTTATCTTCTGACTTTTCCCCTATAATTACTTACTTATTTTTGCCCAATCTCCGCTGGGGAGCAAAGGGCCGAAACAAATCGCCGGCACACTCGACGGTCTTGAGCAATATCGCAGACTTCCTCCCAGGTTCTCTGCGTGTGCTCCAGATCCTCCTTCATTCATAGCGCGCTGCCACGTGTTCTTGGGTCTGCTAATTCGCCTTTTTCCCCTATACACCTCATCTGAAAAGGTAATCGACATTGTATAGCGTCGTGAACTCGTGTCGTGATGCGTCTAAATCTAAAAGTATCGAAGGCCAACGTTCAATTGTCTTCAGACTGGGCACTCGTTGGCAATTAGCGCGTTTGCTTTTTTTTTTGTATTTCAGCTTGTCGACTCGGCCGAGTGACGGGTCGGTCGGTCGGTCGGCACGTGTTTCACCTTGTTCTGCTAAATTGTTTCTTTTTTTTAGTTCTATAAATGTAAGAACGGATGCTTAGACGAGCGCGAGTGGTCTGAACTGTAAGTACCTTGTATTATATTTATTTATTTAAGATTCACAAAACATCGTAGAAAAAGACATCACGATTCACCTAATATAAATTAGTTTTGAGCTAACTAAGATCCTAGACATGCGAAAACAGCAGATACAATACAAAGCAGAGTAGGCAAGGTGGAGCGCAATTCCACTAACAAAGGTTACTTAAATCTATTGATGAGCAGAGAAACCTCCGTTTTTTATCTTGTATTCTATAAGTTATTATAAAATCCAAATATTTTTTTTTATTATTAACACAAGATATTTCTAAACTTATAAAAAATGGCCTCAAAATCGCTGCCACCGGAACGTACGGTGCCTAGCAGGCTGGCTGCGTTACCCCTCTGAATGGCCAGACTTATTCTCTGGCCAAGGTACGAGCCAGCCCGCCGGTCACCGGAATGGTCGATCAGACGCGTCGATAATTCCTTGAATAGTCGACGCGCCCCTGGCCCCCAAGGCCCCAAAGTTTCGACCCAAAATGGCACAAACTCATACTGCTGACTAATTGCCGCGTATTTACGCCGTTTGAGGTCTTCGGCAGCTGCGGCTGCTGCGCCAGCCTCACCTCGATCCAAATACAATTGATAATTCCATTCTCTGAACGATGATGGTTTATCATCGTTCAGCCAAAACTGATATTTATAGTCGGATGTTATTTGGACACCTTCCATAAGTGACCAACTCCGGATTTTAGGACATCTTACTTACCCGAGACGCCGTCAAAGTCAAAATTCTTTATTCAATATAGGATACAAGATATCACTTAGTGAAAGTCAATTAGACTACTATCTAATCTAATTGCATTGATACCTTAGTTGGTAAAGTATCCTATACTGCGAAAGGCGATAGGTAGTTCAGGGTGCCCACCTGGTAGTTTAGTATAGAGTGATTAGTTTTCAACCCCAACTTTTATACTTAATCATTTTTTTAAAGCAATTAAGCTTGATTGTTGTTTAAAACATATATATGCGGTTAAGAATTAAAAAAAAAAAACTTCCTATCAAATATATTTTTTCCAACTTCCAACCTTTATTAATACCAAAAATGTCTCAATGAGGAAACAAAATGCAGTTTTAAATGTCAAGAATGTCAAACTGATACTAAAAATCATAATAAATTATTTAGATTATGCACAGGAACATAATTAAATGCATACTAAACGCTCGGATCTCATCAGTCTGGTATTATCGCAGCCACACTCGTGACTGTTACAAGCGCGAATCATTTTAAATTTTATGCTTTTCTTATACTAGGTAAAAATAATATATCTTCATGAAATCCTGGTAAATTACCATACCAACCTTTCCTCTAAACGGTCAATATATTAAATTTCTACACAGTCTTTCCCTATTTCTTTTGCCTTAAATTTTCCTTTGGCTTGACTTTTAATAATAGTTTCGATCTGGCATGTTTTTGCTTCTGTTCTTAGTAGAAAATAAATAATATAAAGTCATACCCAAAGCTAGCTTACTTGTACAGTCACGGACTAGGAGGCTGTAACAGATTTGTCTATGGTTTCGTCAGCCTTAGACTGTATTACCAAAGAACAAGAGCTATTTTGCAATACAGAAAAACCGGAAATGTTACGCCGATCGTGTCCGCCACTGTACATAACTGGTATGAGTTGACTTTTGCGTACAAAAATACAATTTAACGGTAACCTTTGGCTATTTTCAAGTTTGATTTGCGAGTATATCGACCACAAGTAAAACATCTAACAATAAGTTTCTCTGTTTCATCTTGTTATAGTTTTATTTGTCGGGAACTTTAATGTAATAAATTTATTTGTCAGTGGTGCTCGTAAGGTTGACATCAGACGGACCGAATGGCGCCAACCGCGCGCATTCGACACCTCAACACACACACACACGCTAAGACTTGCATGTTCCATTCTATCAGAGAGTGTGAATGCGGTGTCGGTACAGAAATAGCAACATTCGGCGGCGAAGGGATCTAGCCTTCGCATTTAGACTGACATTATGTTATAATGTCGTCATCTTGACAATAAAGTAATAAATACACAACCTAATAAACGCGACTTTAGTCGAAGTTTAGAAACTTTTCTGAGCGCGTCCAAAAAATTTGTTTTCGTTTTTTTTTCGCCAGTTTAAATCGCCTAGTTTGGTAGTAGTTCTAAAAACTGCCTTGTGGTGGCACCACCCCATCTTCTTGTGGGTAAAAGAAGGCTAAGATAATTCCCGAAAGCCGTGCAGCAGCGGCCAGGCCGTATTTAGGCACGGGGTGCGTTGTCTGCCCGCGGCAGTATCCGCGTCGCGCCCGCACGACGACGACCCGCGCAACGCGCTGCGTCTACGTAAATGAGGCCTTAGTTAAAATTTTAAACAATCATATTACGATCGCCAACCCGCCTGCGAATACGGCAAATTCGCTCCAAAAGGTTTGTCCTTGTGGCAATCTGTGGGGGAGACCTAAGTCCAGCTGGGACGTTCATAGGTTGTGATGATGATATAGTAAACCATAAACGTAAAAACCCGTACCTAAGCGTAAAATTACATATTTATGTTCATTGCGCCGTAATGTGTGATTTAGTTAAACCAGTAAAGTCCTAAAATACCAATAAACTGAAATTACTGTTTAGCAAGACGCATACAATAATTTAATTTGTTGCAAGATTAGAAGGGCTTACCAATTCTTAATCATCGTTAAGATAAGTGATCTTGTATTTACTTTGTAATACGGTATTTTGACTTATGTTTCGATTGGTTCCAATACTTTAAGAGGAATAGCACAGCTAGCGCCGTGGCCGTTTTTAGCAACAATTAGTAGCTTTCTCTGGTCTTTAACATAAAAGCTATACAACAGTACCCTAAAAATACTAGGCTTCATTATTTAGTGAAATACTGTTTCGCATTTTTGATATTTGCCTTAGTTTAGAAGATATTATTTTTGTTCGCGGGAGGCGCTACTTTAGCTGTGCTATGCCTCTTAATTCAAACCTAAACAAAACCTGTTTTTTATGTAGGTTTAGGAAAAATAGGTACTCCGTCGGTTTTGAAATGTTACTATCAAATATCAGAAAAGAATAATTACCAATGACAAATTGAAATAGTTTTACGAACAATTTTGTAAAATAGCGTATTGTACAGTGGCGGACACGGTCGGCGTAACACTTTCGGTTTTTCTGTATTGCAAAATAGCTCTTGTTCTTTGGTAATACAGTCTAGGCCTGACGAAACCATAGACAAATCTGTTACGGCCTCCTAGTCCTTGACTGTACAATCAAAATTTAATTCATTTACAATATCATATTTCAATATTCACACCAAAGTTATTTTCTTAAGTTAATGTTGTTTAATAAGATTTTCCTTATACCTATAGGAACATTCATTGAATTATTCTTACGCCTGGACCTAAAGGGCATATGAATGTTTACCACCATCGCTTCCATGCTTCGGAAGACAATTTGCTGTATGGAAAAGATTGTTTAAGACGATATACGCGAAATAAATCAAACGACCGAGGATCAAAGGTTGTCCTTTTCCCTCAAACATACTGAGGGAAAAGGACAGTCATATGTCAGTCGCCCACATCGGTTACTACATTTTATTCGAAAAAGTAATAAATATTAAATATCTTTTTAATTATAACTTTGAAATCAAATTTAAATTACCAGAATTTAATTTACTTTATTATCATTATTCCTATGTAGTTTCAACAAAAACTAGTTAGTAATTTTGAAGAACTAGCTATTCCCGTTTTTGGGAATGGTTATCTTTGACGAAATAATGTATCGAGGTTTTTTGATTCCACAAGTGTTTTTCAATTATAAAAAACTTTGTTATATCCTCAAAAACGTTATGTTAAAATTCCAGATCTTTACCTCTTATAGATTAAGAGAATTACTTGATTTAAAAAGACTTAAAAACTCATATAGCGTCTTAACCACCTAAAATCTTATGATATAAAACTGCTTCATTTTTTGCATGTAATTTAAATTTCTAAAAGTATTTAGCTACAAGTTTTCCATGTTCGCAGGCTAGTATATTACGAAATCTCAGTAAAAAGACTACAATAACAATGCATAGTAGGCCGTGTAGTAATTTTCATTGTAATGGGTTATTTGCAGCAACAATAGATCTCTCGCTAGAGGTAGAGGCGTGAAAAACGACTTAGATGCTTATCTATACCAATATTATAAATAGGAAAGATTTGTTTGTTTGTTTGTTTGTAACGAATAGGCTCCGGAAATACTGAACCGATTTGAAAAATTCTTTCACTGGTAGGAAGCTACATTAACCCCGAGTGTCATAGGCTATATTAGATTTTCAAAAAAATTAGCGATCCTTACTTAAACTCAAATAATATAACCCAAGGTGCAATATTTTTTCCGTTGTTTACATATTTTGACAGGTGGTTTGTTGTTGTTGTTTGTAATTGTTTGTGTTTTTATTCGGCCATTCTGGGCAGTCAAAAGAACATAGTCTATAGAGCCAAGTCTTTTGTAGTATCTTATATTCTATGGCGTAACGAAGTAAGCCGGGAAAGCTCGTCACTTATAACTTGCTCTGTGTTTACTTTGTAACTAAACACCTGTTTACTACACCTACACGATTATCACAGTGGGCTAAATTAGTTTAATCATTCGACAAACCTTTTTAACACGACTGGCTCTACAATTTTCACAATTAAGGGTTATAACACACAAGCCCTGTAGGTCCGGGCGGAATAGGTCTACGGTATACCCTGCCTGTCGTAAGAGGCGACTAAAAGGGGTCTTTGGGGCCGTGGGTGTGAAGGGCGGGGGCCCGACACACTCATCAAACGGCCCCAAGATGGGCGGCGGCACAGTTTGTGGCACTGTGCCGCCGCAGCTACAAAGGCGAGCCGGGGAGGGAACAATATGCCCTCCCCGTGCACGAAGCTGATGTCAGTTGAGCGTGGGAAGAACCTCGGACGCCAGTAATGCGTGGTTCCCGGGGTCCTTCCCAAAAGCGACAAGACGGCCGCCGGGGAGGAGCGTCGGGAAATGCGTTAGGCATTTCCCCCCGTTACAAAAGAAAAAGGGTTATAACACACGGCACAGGGTCGCTCGTCTGTTAAAGCCCTAAGATTTTTTAACACTGTTGTTGGAAATGAAAATGAAAAATGATTGTAAGTCAATTACGGCTTCTTAGATGGTAAATGGTAACTTAATTTTAGTTAAGTATCCTATACTGTGAGAGGCGAGATTGTACATAAAATCTTTTTGTTCTAGCAAGTTCACCGCATGTCCATAGAGCCTGAAAATCTACTGACTGACTAACGGAAAATAAAGAGTTTTCTAAAAATTCTTTAATATCTTTATTTTTAGTTTATCAAGGCTGTCTTTTTTAATAACATATTAAATCATACTGATGCATTCGTTGAACATCTAAAGTCAACTTCACCTCTATATTTAGCACTAGCTGAAACTGCGAACTTCAATTAATTATATTCTATAGCCCATGTCACCCAGGGATAGTGTAGCTTTCCAACTCCCAACAGTGAAATAATTTTTGAAATCGGTTCAGTAGTCGCACAGCCTATTCAATGCAAACGAACAAACACAAAATCAAATCTTTCCTCTTTATCATATTATTATAGTTAACAAATTACCCATTAGTCGCACAAGCTATCATGTAAAGATGACCGGGCCAAGGTCTGGTTCTAAGCTGGTTAGTCCGCCCCCCACACCCCATTTACCCCCACTGTTAAGTAACATTCTGTTGCACCGTCCTACCACAAACGTGGTGGTAGACTGAGTCACGCTCTGATCTGTTTAGTGTGGAACGCTCTTTATAAACCACAGATAAAAGAGAGAGCATCTTCCTTGTTCTGTTTTATGTAACCTTGCTTAAAATGAGGGTTTTCAAAGTAATATTAAAAAATAAATATTTTCGTAATACGCCCGTAGATGCCGTTGTCTAAATAAATAGGCATAAGTAAGCAATTCAAATTAACTTGAAAAGTTTATAACAAAACAAAAACTATTTCCTTGACAAGTTTCAATTTTATTTTGAGCTTTCAATGATTCAACTTGACCTTTAAGTTTTTGCAAGGCGCCATCTGATAGCGGCGTGATGAAACTTTGCTTTTTTTTCTGAGATGTCAAATTGAAAACCTCTCATTAGAAAACAATGTAGTAACGGAAAAGTCGGAAAATATTTTTAAACGACTTCATAAAAAGGGGGTTCTCAGTTTGTCCTGTATTTATGTAACTTTGTCGGCGATTATTTGTCGTTTTATTAAACCGATTTTGATGCGAATTTCAGAATAGTAACTTATGATGACCAGGCTGTAAAGTGATGTATTTTGTGGATCGTGCTCATTTTAAAACACGAGCGCAGTGAGAGTTTCATGGGTTTATTCCTGAGTGTAGCGAGGAAAAAAGGTCTTGAAACTTGGATAAGTGAAGGTTGTAACAGCACCCGAAGCAGAATCAACCGTTAAAGCTCAAAAACAGAGCGCCTTAAAAATACTAAGTAAGATTATCTAGTGTCATACCTAAGGGCATTTTCAGGTATTTAAGCGCCTGCAGCGCGAATGTCAGCGCAGGGATTTCTATACATTTTTCGAACCAGCGCAAACAAGCGCTTGTTATTAGCTTTGTATACGTGAATACGCCCGTATGAATAAAAAAATTTACATTTTCCATGTTCTAGATAGAAGATATAATGTTTTTCGCGAATGGCGTCGAAATTGGCGCTGCAACAGCCCCGCCCCGCCATCTAACTACAATACAAAAGCGGTATTTGACATTTGAGGAATGCAGCCGAACGATTGAAGCGTGACGCAAGCGACTGACGAGGTCTAGGAGACGGCACGACAGCGAACGAGCGGTGAAATGTGACTCGAAATAAACTTATTCAAACAGTGTTTTGAGAATGGTTATGAGTTTACTATTTTTATTTGTAACGGTTAGAAATGCCTATCGCATTTCCCGACGCTCGAGGAAGCGTCTGGGCTGGGGCTCGCACCCACTAAAACCCGCGGGCGGCCGTCTTGGCGCTTTTGGGAAGGACCATACATTATTGTCGTCCGAGGTCCTTCCCACATGGTTTTGAATCTTCTTACTCAAGTTTGAACACGAACGAGCTGTTCTAGAGTACAGTTTATCCTGGCTAGGGTCGTCTCATACTCCGTCGAGCGTATACGCATTGAGTTGAAGTCGGAACTCAACTGTGTATATTAACGTGGAGTGGAAAACAAGTTTAGGATAAATTTTGACAGTATAGAGTCCAAGTTAAAACTCAGACTCGACTGTGAATGTTAGCCTTAGGATTTGTGTTGTAGCTAGTTAGAAGGTCGCAATTAGATAAATTGATTAGGTTCATTAACTATCTGATTAAAGAAGTTTTACTAACACGATTTAGTGAACTTCGAGACCTAGACACAGATTCAATAATTGTGGTGTCAATTTTTTCAAACGGAATTCTAGTCATTTTAAGCTGTCTTTTTTTGAGGAGACCAGTCCCCTTTTTTCGTAATACTGAAAAACACTGCAAACACGCCAGCCAAAACCGTTACCGTTTTAAACTTGAAAATAAGAAAGGCATAGTCTTTTTCACATCAAGCCTCTCTTTCTATAACAATGTTCGCCCCCGCCGGGAATAAAAATTAGTATTCCTCCGAACTCCGATTCACAGTCAAAACATCCATGCCAACTGAACAAAGTACTTAGGTAGGTGGTCAAATTATCATCTAAGCATGTCAAAGTTTAATGATGATTCAATGAAAAGAAGGTGAAAGAACGCATTATAAAATGATAAAAGTAATGTTATAAAATCAATACACAAGGATCACTTTACTACTTTTATTCTTTACTCACAACGTTTCAGTACGGTCTTTTACAAGTATAGTACGTCTGTGTCGCGCGAAGGCTCAGAACAGTATCCTCGCCTGCTCGTCGAGTCCGGTATTTATATGCTTTTGGTTAACAGACGGAAGATAGACTACCGTCTATTTTTGTTTATTTGAAAAATCCTTACACTCGTCCATCCTGACCGCGTGTACGTCCTCGTACACGCGACCAGAAATACGGAGAAGATATTATAAAAATCCTTACACTCGGCGAGCGGAAGTCACTCTAGTCAAAGTCAAAAAGTCATGATTCTACTCCCTTTCACAATGATTTTACAGCGTAGAGAAGAAAGGGGTAACAAACTCTACTTTACAATTTATCTCTTTTTTTTTTTTTTTTTTTTTTTTGTTTTTTTTTTTTTGACATTACAATTCAATTTACAACAATTAAAAAAAATACAAATTACTTTAAAAAAATAAGTACATAAAGTGTTAAAAAAAAAAAAATAAGTACGTTACTTCCATGCATCTTTGTCGTTTTAGTTTCACAAGAACTCATAAACTTAAGTGTATTAGAGTAATAAACAAAATCATAAATTCTAGTATATATGAATCACATATGAATATTTCTTCCAAAACTAATCGTCATCTACGTCACAGATTACCTACCAACATTTCTAATCAATTGAACAATTGTACTTTCGAAAACTAATTAGTGGGTTTGTTAACGACCAAAGGTAATATTTTCTGCATTAAAGCATGAAACTTGGCACACTTGTTGCTTATGTGGCCCAGACTGAGAATCGCCCGGGAGGGAGCGGGATACCCCCCTCTGGGGGGCGGGGGGAGGGGGTGAAGTTTCCTTCTATCGCGCGCGCTATCGATCCCTATTGCTGCTATTTTATAGCTACTAGGGCAAGTGTGGTGTCATTTTCGGATAATTTAAGGATGAGGAATCCATTTCTGGAACATTTTTTTTACATTTCTATACAAAAAAATTGGAATTTACCATAAAATAGATAATTGTCGACGCAAAAAAAAATCTTCTAATGTCGATATTTTTTGAATGAATAGATATCAGCAAAATAAAAATATATTTGAAAAGCTGCATTCATGCAGTTTTCAAAAATATAGGGTTCGATATACTTTTTGTTTATATTTATGTGTTAAAAAAAATAGTAAACACTGTGCGGAAGAGGATGTAAAAATATTTAATGCCTAATTTCGGTTTGAAAATTACTTGGTTAATTCAAATTACTACCAAATACTGAACAGGGTCATTCAACCTGTGATAAATAACAACTTTCTGTATTAAAACATAGGTTGTATAGGTACAAAAAAAAAATACATTTCTCATACATTATCTACCCAATTAGCTGACAAGTATGTATGAAACATGAAATTTTTGTGCTTTTGCCACTGGGAAGAGTTGTTATTTACGATATCGCAAGACAGCTTGAGGAAGCGAGAGCATCAGAAGTGGACCTGCATAAGTCCCGACGGTGCACTTAAAAACGAGATATACTTCATCCATCATGTCGACATAAAACCATATATTGAAAGATGTCTGTGAACAACGCGGTTAAAACCGGAAGCAATCACTGTTGGTACAGGACACATTGATATCAATGTTAAGCTCGAAAGGTCGCAACTGGTAAAGTCTACACTCAGACCGGCAAAACCGGCAGACCAAAACCCAAACTCGGAACTCTTTCAATTAGAACTCCAAAACCGTTTCGATTGCCTAGGGCGCAGCGTGGACGATGTAAATGATGGGTTCTTGAGAAGTTGTCAATGCGGTTGGAGGTAATTACTTACTACTAAGCACACTTCATCTGATCGAGAAGAAGTGTGAAACGTCTCAGCAGACAACGGCACCGTGGAGGCATGCGGTTGGAGGTAAGTTACATCGACGTAGGATCTCATCATATCCGATCACGCAGGGAAACAGCTCTTTTCTTGTCCTTATCCTCCAGTGACCTTGTACTTTCTAATTAGGCCCGTTGTTTGCAGTCGTATCCCGGTTCCGTAACTTACCACTGGCAACGCACATTGTTCAAAGACTTGTCTTGAGGCACCTCTTGCCTCAAGACAAAACTTGAACCTGCCACTCGGATGAGCATCGTTCAGTAAGCTTATTCAAGTTAAGCTAAGCATCCCGAACGATGCTCATCCGAGTTGAAGTCGACGGATGAACAGTTTGTCCCAGGTATGTATTCTTTAACAACTTCGAGTGTATTCAGTGTATGGTAGTCATTATCTTTGATTTGGAGTGGATTGAATTGTTCCTACATGGGCGCTGAACATTATCTTTGTTATGTCCATGTTCATTCTAATACCAACTCGATCGGAAGCCCAACTGAGGTGAGGACATCGAGCATTGTACTAGATCCTTCGCGGTCTGGGCCATAACTAGTAACTAGCGAGCAATGTTGTCGCCGTTTATAATGATGCCTAGTTCCTTCCAGTCCAGAGTCTTGAATACATCCTGGAATGCAGCGGTTAACAGTTTTCGGGGAATATGATTAGCGTATAATGAAATTGAAGAATTTCTGACGGGCCATAAACGCTGGTTTTACCACTTGCCTTCTGAAATTCGGGTGTGATGAAAGAAAGAAACGAAAAAGAAGGAAATCATTTATTTACAGCAGCCTTTGTCACGCAAACATAACATAACAATGAGACATACATTCAAACATATTTGATGCGACTTTACATGCAGTCTTGTTGTTTGTAAGATGTTGACGGCCGACATGTCCTCGGTATAGTGTCGGGTCCATGTTGCTCTCGGGACCTTATCTTGACTGTCAGTGATGGGTTGTCGTGTCGACGTGTATAATAGAAGTTCTGTCCATAGAACTTCTCGAATTCCCCCACAATCTCAGGTGTGGACTGTACTCTACCAACAATCCTCGGTCTTCAGCCATGCCTGGCTTTGCCGAAAAAATTGATCTCGAGCAAAAACTTTGGAGGCATTGTTTCGGTCTATGGCTCTTCAACTTAATATTTTTTGTATAAAATCGCCTGATGTCTCTTGTAATTGATATAAAGATCTGTCTCTTCAGCTGCCTGCAGGCAAAGGCATCCGGTGCCGTTGTCTGCTAAGACGTATCACGCCTCTTCTCTATCAGATCAAGTGTGCTTAGTATTAAGTAATTACCTCCAACCGCAGTGACACTTCTCAAGAACCCTTCATTTACATCATCCACGCTGCGCCCTAGGCAATCGAAACGGTTTTGGAGTTCTAATTAAAAGACTTCCGAGTTTGGGTTTTGGTCTGCCGGTTTTGCCGGTCTGAGTGTAGACTTTACCAGTTGCGACCTTTCGAGCTTAACATTGATATCAATGTGTCCTGTACCAACAGTGATTGCTTCCGGTTCTAACCGCATTGATCACATACATCTTTCAATATACGGTTATATGTCGACATGATGGATGAAGTCTATTTCTTTTTTTTGAGTGCACCGTCGAGACTTATGCAGGTCCACTTCCGATGCTCTCGCTTCCTTAAGCTGTCTTCCGATATTGTAAATAACAACTCTTTTCAGTGGCAAAAGCACAAAAAAATCCTTTGTTTCATACATACTTGTCAGCTAATTGGGTAGATAATGTATGAGAAATGTATTTTTTTGTACCTATACAACCTATGTTTTAATACAGAAAGTTGTTATTTATCACAGGTTGAATGACCCTGTTCAGTATTTGGTAGTAATTTGAATTAACCAAGTAATTTTCAAACCGAAATTAGGCATTAAATATTTTTACATCCTCTTCCGCGCAGTGTTTACTATTTTTTTTAACACATAAATATAAACAAAAAGTATATCGAACCCTATATTTTTGAAAACTGCATGAATGCAGCTTTTCAAATATATTTTTATTTTGCTGATATCTATACTCATTCAAAAAATATCGTGATTAGAAGATTTTTTTTTGCGTCGACAATTATCTATTTTATGGTAAATTCCAATTTTTTTGTATGGAAATGTAAAAAAATTGTTCCAGAAATGGATTGCTCATCCTTAAATTATCCGAAAATGACACCACACTTGCCCTATTGGCTATAAAATAGCAGCAATAGGGAACGATAGCGCGCGCGGTAGAAGAAAACTTCACCCCCTCCCCCCGCCCCCCAGAGGGGGGTATCCAGCTCCCTCCCGGGCGATTCTCAGTCTGGGCCACCTAAGCAACAACTGTGCCAAGTTTCATGCTTTAATGCAGAAAATATTGGTTCCCATACATTTATTGGACTTAACAAACCCACTAAATGCTTTTGACTTAACAATGCGTATTAAATTATCTTAGTAAAAATATTGATTTACATACTATATCATTATAAAATTCTAAGGGGATACCATTATTTTTCTATTATGCTTTTGACTTAACATTTTGTATCAAAATATCTAAGTAAAAATATTGATTTACAAACTATAACATTATAAAATTCTAAGGGGATACCATTCTTTGTCTATTCGATGTCCCCATTCCGGAATTCTCAGCCTTCCTCGATTGTGTAAAATCTCATACAAACTATTACTTAAACAATAATTTTTTTTTGGTAAAACGTAAAAATTACAAAAATAAATAAAAAGATTATCAGTCAATCAAGATTAAGGCCTAAATAATGCCTCTTCTAAATATAATCATATTAGCTTCACGAATATAAATTAGTTCACGAACATAAAAAAAACTTATTTAAATATAAGCTAACTTCAACAACATTATATAAATTTCAGATTAACAAGTTCAAGGTTTCAATCAATTTCAAGCTTTTGTTTGACACTTAACAGACACGGCCTGCTATGACACATTATTAATCAAGCTACCGTTTGCCACACTTGGGACACGGCCTGCTATGACACATTATTAATCAAGTTTCTTCTAACATAAATAATAAAATATCAAAAACAATGGTTTACAAAGCCTTATAACAAATTCAAAACTAAATAACATCCTTTTTGGCACACAGGGCTGAACAGATCAACAACAAACAACTCAAAAAAAAACTAAAGTATACAATGTTTTTACTTTTAAGTTTTTTTTTTTTTTTTTTTTTTTTTAATTGTATTTCCTTTTATTTCTTAATTTCTAGATAGCACAATATTATATTTAGTCTGCATTATGTCACACATGGCCTATTTAGACAGCAAATTTGGTAACACACAGGGCTACAATGATCACTAATAACTGCCTACATAATAATATTATTATTGCAGGTGATATTAACATAAATATAAGGTATAAACCAGACGAAACTTCTCAAGAACGCAGTAACCGGTTAAAGTATTTAAATATGCTTTCCATACATTGTATATTTCCTGGGCACACGTTGCCCACAAGAGAGAAAAATGCCTCGATCATTTTATGGTAAAACTAAGTAAATCGAATCCTTTATTGCTATTCTTAATTCTACCATACATCATGTCACTACCTTTCTTAACATTAATACATCCTCGAAACTTACAAACACTCGTAAATATACTACAACTATTAACTATGAACAAGCACTAAATAGTCTTGAACTAAAGAACCTAAATAACCTACTTAATTGCGAAGATCCTCAATAAATCACTGATGAACTGATCAATAAAATGACAGAGTCCCTAAATGAAAACAAAGTAACTAAACGTATTCCAAGAAATAAGCGCATTTTAAAGCCTTGGATAACAAATGGGATTTTAAAGTGTATTCAAAATAGAAATTAATTACTAAAGAATCTCCGCTCTGATCCGACTAATAATATTCTTTAAATTACTTATAAACGATACCGTAACTTCTGTAATGATCTTATTGAAAAACTAAGAAGAGAATATGAAAGTGATCTGTTAAAAAAAAAACTCAGAAAAAAAATTCGAAAGCTCTCTGGAAAAACATTATAAATATTACAAACCTTAACAACACAAAATCTAAAAATAATGGCTTACTTAACTGCGGATCATCTCCCGAAGAATCAACTAATAGGATAAATACTTTCTTTGCTAATATAGAAAAAGATCTTGCTGAAGAAATTATTAATGATAATTCGAGATACTGCACAAAAATAGTTAACTCAAAATTAACGGCACATTCGCAACTTTCGTCTTTTGTTTTGCTTGACACAGATGTAAACGAGGTAAAGAGTCTCATTGCTAATCTTAAATCGAGTAGTGCATCTGGTGAAGACAATATTCCAACAGCATTTCTGAAGCTGGCCAAAAACATTGTTTCACCAATAATTAGCCACCTTGTTAACTTATCTTTTCAAAAAGGTTTTCTTCCTACAAGACTTGAAACTTGAACAGTGAGCTACTATCAGTCAGAAAATTATTCATTCTAAAATGTGTCCTAAAAATGCATGCAAAATTACCATTTGACGCCAAAAAAAATGAAAGTAGACGCAAACATACAGTGGCTCCTATATTTAACAGTAGGACAGCTTTCGCAAAAAGGCAGTATAAGTTTTATATAATAAGATAAACAAATTGTTAAATATTTACCCCAGTAAAACAGTATAATTATGTTAAAAAAACTCTTATGCAGCTGGCTTTTGAAGCAGAATTATGATGAAATTGAAAACCTAATAAATGTAACCTAATACCTTTTTATTTCCTTAGTAACTTAAAAAATCGAAATTCAAAATGTATTGTTAGTATTATTGATATTTTCTTTTTTCTCTATTTGTGTAACTAGAATTAGAAATAGTATTAAGCTATATTTATGTATAAATCAGCTTAACTTAACATATTTAGAATATATTTTGAAAAGCATGTGACAATGTGGAAGATCGGGGTCTCCTGATACAGGTTAATACTTAAAAGGAGACTCCTCGCTTTAATACTTTTGTAAAATTGAAAATTGAATAAACTTATTTATTATTTATTATTATTACATGGTATGTGTTCTACCTTATGGCACACATGGCCGAATAAAGTGCATAGTTAAATATAACTTCGTTATCCTCTTCCGACACACAGGGTCACACACACTAGCACATAATAAAAAAAAATAACATACACAATCACATTGATCCTTGCGCACGGCCGCTGTGCTCTCTGTCCTAAATGCTTGGGCTTCCCTTGCACTGCGCCGCGACGCCCACTTGAGACTTTTTCTGGTCGTGGCACCTTCGACATCACCGACACGTGATGCAGCGCGGTGAGAGGTGTAAAGGCGGTGCCTATCAGTCCCTTCGTCTGGCTCCATCTCTATGACTCAGATACAGAAAGAAAAGAAAATGTTATTGTAATTTTATTAAGATTTGACATTAAAATTCTAGGTTTTATTCAATACTCAAATGACAATATATATTATAATCTTCCGAAGGTATGTAACTCAATATTTATAAAACCCACAACGCCACAAAAAAAAAATATCCTAACATAAACAAATCTTTAGAACAAACAGCACAGGACAAGTTGTTTAATCTTTACTTTCAAACTATGGATGTCGTGCCCGATAATAAACTATTATTATTATTAGGTAAGTAAGTATTTGAATACAAAAATAAAATTTATTATAAGATTCCAAACAATTGATTGAATGAGTTAGTAGTAATAAAAATAAAATAGAATAAATAATTATTACGATTTCCAATAAAAAGTATAAACCGACGCTAGCGACTAAAATATGATTGTCCCTTTCCCCAGTAGTACTATAGAAGCTCTGTCTCCGTTCTTTTTTTTTTTTTCTTTCCTTTGATTTCTTCTGCATAAATCCTCTTAAATCCTACCTTGCCAAACAGATCTATTCAGATAACTAAAATAAGTCTTAAATATAAAAGAAATATATAAAGTATTAGGCCCCTTTTAATTCTAATTTGCATTAATGACATTGCAAATGCTATAGATTTCCTTTTACATTATTCCATGATAGAAACCCAGTCAAACCCGGCGGTGACGTTCACAAGTACGAATCAGATTTAAATAATGCATTAAACTTATACAATTTTCTCAAATATGTACTAGATATATACAAGATGGATGCCTAAACGACGCTTAGGCATACATGACCCATATTAAGGTATACCTAGCCAGTCATAGAGCACACATAGCCCCTCTACGGCATACATAGCCAGTCATAGAGCATACATAGCTCCTCTACGGCATACATAGCCAGTCATAGAGCACACATGGCCCCTCTACGGCATACATAGCCAGTCATAGAGCACACATAGCCCCTCTACGGCATACATAGCCAGTCATAGAGCATACATAGCTCCTCTATGGCATACATAGCCAGTCATAGAGCACACATAGCCCCTCTACGGCATACATAGCCAGTCATAGAGCACACATAGCTCCTCTTCGGCATACATAGCCAGTCATAGAGCACACATAGCCCCTCTAAGGCATACATAGCCAGTCATAGAGCACACATAGCCCCTTAACGGCGTACATAGCCAGTAATAAAGCACACATAGCATCACTACGCCATTCAAACATTACATCAGTCAAATTATCTAAAAAAAATAAATTTACAACAACAAATACACCAAACAGATATTTTATTTAAATCTGAGGGTGAATCGTAAATTGATCTAGATTATTAAGTTTCTGTTCGAGTAAATTTCAATTCCTAGTCTGTAATCAAAATAACGGACGTTTTATTTGAATCTGAGGGTAAATTGTCATCATTTTTTTTTTTTTTGTTTCTGTTCAAGTTAATAACAATTCTGAGTCTGTAATAAAAATAACGGACATTTGATTTGGATCTGAGGGTAAATCAAAAATTGGAATAAAATTCTTAAGTTTCTGTTCAAGGTAATTTCACTTATTAATTTTCAATAAAATTTATAAAAATAGTAAAATGAAAATAATAGTTATTGTCTACGCTTGTATACTTAGTTTAGTTATTATAGTTTTGCCTATTATTAGTAATAATTCATGTAAACTTTTAATCATAATTGAACAGAATACGGTACAAAATTTATAAAAACATTCACAAATGTAAGTTTATCTATTAATAAAACTGATAATTGTTTTAACGGAGGTTCCAAAACGTGTTTTGTTAACGGTCTTACAAAAAAATAGATATAATAATAAAACATCACACTCAGAGCCCCTAACTAGGAAGAACCTGTATCTAGGGTGCCCGAAACACACAGAGATAAACATCACATCCGGACCGGAAACAAACATCGATTTTTATCATAGCAATATTCGCCCCGCCCGGGAATCGAACCCGGGTGCACAGCACACGCTTACTCAGTTCACGTCACTGCCAACTGAGCCACGGAGCAGTTAAATATATTTAATATGATTATGATTACCGTAGGTAAAACCACAGAACAAGGAAGATGCTCTCTCTCTAGTTGCCGGGCAGAGATCGGCAAATTACTCCACTAAGTTAAATCCATTAAATGAATTTATTAAGTAATTTATTACTCTACAAAATAAATATTTTAAAACAAATTTACATACCCTTATAATCTCCCTCTACTTTATATTATAATAAATATCTTTTGCAATTAGCTACACTCTTGTTGTTTTTTTTTTTTGGTACGTAGGTAGGGTAACTGTTAACGCCATGAATAAAATGATGTTGGTTGTCTGGTTAAATAATGATACCATCACGGACGTTAAAATTCCAATTTCAAAACAAAAATATTTTTAAATAATGACGTAATTTTAATTTTAACGTGTGATAGAAAAAAGGGCCATACTAATCATGCAAAAAACAAATTACAAAATTGGCAGCGTGTACTTACCACTTCTGACTTGTTATAAAATCAATACACAAGGATCACTTTACTACTTTTATTCTTTACTCACAACGTTTCAGTACGGTCTTTTACAAGTATAGTACGTCTGTGTCGCGCGAAGGCTCAGAACAGTATCCTCGCCTGCTCGTCGAGTCCGGTATTTATATGCTTTTGGTTAACAGACGGAAGATAGACTACCGTCTATTTTTGTTTATTTGAAAAATCCTTACAGTAAGGTTAAACACGCACTGCGAATTAACACCCGCGTTTAATCGCGAGTCTGAAACCGCAAAAAATGTAACACAATACCTTTGTATACGTCGTAGAAGGATTTGATAATTTGATTTTTTTGCAAAAAAAAAAAAACTAATTGAGTACTTACTAGTAAAAACTGTATTTTCTCAGGATGATTGAAAAAAAAAAAACCATTATCAAATAATTCGTGTTTTCTCAAAACCCCTAATTAATTTTGCAAAAAAGAACGAATGAGCGCGTTTTTCCGCCGACTGATTTGCGTAGTCACATGCGGTTTGGCGTTTTCAGTCCGTATAAAAACCGTCGCGTTTAAACGCAGTGCGTACTCAGCCTAAAGGTAAATGGCATTATGATGCCGTCCATGCATTGTGCGTGCCAATTTGTTGTTCACATTGTTAAATTGTTAGTCGCATGATTCAGTGATCGCATCTTATGTGTGTGGAGGCGGAGGCGTAATTTCTATATTGTGCGCGTTGTGCGCCTTGTGCGTTCAACTACACAAATTAATCTAATGAATATTATGCACACATAAAGTTTCTCGATCGATTATTATGAAACTAAGCGACCCGGCAAACTTCGTACCGTCTAACCTATTACTATTTTGTGCATGTATTGTACTTAGAACATTTCTCTGGAATCACTCTATCTATTAAAAAACCGCATCAAAATCCGTTGCATAGTTTTAAAGATTTATGCATACATAGGGACAGACGCGGAAAGCGACTTCATTTTATACTATGTATTTATTGATTGATGATAAGAATTTGACTTTGTCGACGTGGTTTAGTTGTCACGTCAGTGATGTCGACAGCGACGCGTGAGCCTTGGGTTCAATTCTCCGCGAGAGCGATCATGTTATGTTTATGTGGTTTTTGTTGTTATCTCGAATAACATCGATGGTCAAGGTGAATTTGTTCGACTTTGTTTGTGTTTTTCGGGATTCTAGATACAGGTGCTACTTAGGGCTCTGAGTGTGGTACGTTATTTAGTGCGACAATTCCGCATCCTCAAGATACTGGAGTTTTTCTGCATTTTATGATCTTGTGAAATCAAAACGTAAATGCTACGATATGTTCTTTTAATCGAAGATATTCGCCTATTCGATAATTTTGTAAAGATTTCTTTCGTTAGTGTAATTGGAAATAAAAACAGCTTCTTCAGATTCTTGCATCAAAAGACAAAGTAGAATAATCCAGAAAGATCTTTAATGTGATTGATTAAAGATTATCTTTTTATATTACGTTTTATTTGATCTTAAAAACGAAACAATATTTATCAATCATCATCCTATCTTAATATAAATACCTGTTTAAAATTATGCAAAATGCAATTGAAAAATAAAAGAAAAGTCATAAAACTAAGATAAGATTAAGATTGCTCGTGTGTTCTTAAAGTCGTAATTTGCATAACAGCGTCACATCACGATTTCGTCGTTTTGTTGTTTATAGTGCAATAATAAATGGTTTTATCGTTTAATGGTGGATGGTTTATGGTCATTGCTCCTGTGCAGCCGGTTGTGTATCCGCTTGTTTGTCATTATCTGTTCATCTCGCAATTTGGTCACTGAATACATTTTTTTTTAATTTAACAAACTTACCTATGTAAATCACGTCATGTGCCCCTAACTAGGTAGAAGTTGTATTTAAAGTGCCAGAAACAAATAAAAGTCGCACAAATAATGTCCGATTCGATTCCCGGCGTTGCTATGATGGATGTTGATGATGATGATGTTTTTTGTTGATGTTTCCGGGTCTGAGTTTTCAAGTTGTGATTTAAATTTTATTGACCTCGACTTGCTTGAATTTATCTTTGATTGCTTGCACTGTACCGTACCCTTACTAATTCATTTTATTTCTTGACGATGTATAATCATCTTAATAAATAAAAAAACACTCTGTCGGAATTAATAATTACACAATAAAAAATATTTTGGGACTCGGTTTCGACAATAACAAATGTTGAATCTCTTATTTATTTTAACAAGGAAATAATCCTGGCATGCAAAATAAAAAAAAGTAACCTCTGCAATTGGCGCGGATTTACGAGAATCGAATGCGATTTAAAAAAAGAATAGTAAAAGAATACAATTTCATTTTGTACCGAGCTCCGATGAGCAATGGCGGAACGAGGCGCTAATAAATAACAAGCGCAGAATAAATGGGATCGGATATTGGTTGACCTTTTAGTGGTTTTAGGGTTCCGTAAAAAATACATTATACATACTTAAGGCGGTAAGTCACGGTATGGCGCGAAATTCAAAATTTTTCGCGTTTTTTTATTATTCTGGCGAAAGTATTAATTTTTAATAAAGTTTTAATGAATTCGCGTATGTAAAAAACCATTTCTCACATTGTAATACAACGGACCTACTAATTTTGTGTCTAAGGACCTAACTTGATTTTTGGCCTTTATGTCCTTAGGCACAAAATCAGTAGGTCTGTCTTTTAAAAACGTTGTATTACAATGTGGCAAATAGTTTTTTACATACGCGAATTCATTGAAACTTTCAAAAATATGTATACTTTCGCCAGAATAAATAAAAAACACGGAAAAATTTGAATTTCGCGCCATAGCGAGAGTTAGCACCTTAATAGCACAGCCAAAGGAGCGCCAAAATAATCTTCTTAACTAAGGCAAATATATCAAAAATGTGAATCAGTATTCCACTAGCTAGATAATAAAGCTAAGTATTTTTAGAGCACTATTGTATAGCTTTTAGGTTAAAGACCAAAGAAAGCTACAAAGTGTTGCTAAAAACGGTCACTTTTGGCAACAATCAGTAGCTTTGTTTGGTATTTCACCTACAACCAGTGCCCCAAAAATACTATGCTACATTATCTATTGGAATACTATTCCACATTCTTGATATTTTGAAGTTAGTTTAGTTTTGAAGATATTTAAATCTTAAAAATATTTTTTTTTTTTTTGTGCGGGTGGCGCTACTTTAGCTGTTCTAAATCGTCATAATACGTACGGCGCTAGTCAAAACCACGTGATGTTGGCTACCCTGGAATAGTAGGAAGTTTTTTACCCTAACTGAAAGTTGATTAGCCCTATCAATTAAGTTTTTTTGAAGAAGGGGGTCTCCGTTAAAAATCTCAAGTGAAATATTTTGTTATTTTTTACTACATACCCAGTCAAAATACCGATCACATATCCACGATACCAACACGGTCTTAGCCGTTTTTTACACAAGTTTACGTAGGTATTTCATATTCTACTAAGTATTTAAAATCCTTATCCTTATTTCATTTCCGGGATTGCAATTTTATAAATTTAATTTTACTTAGTGTAATATTCCGCATTTTTTCTTTGAACCTAAGAATAAGGACTATACCTACCTCAAGATATCCTAATATCTGTTACTATAATTAATTTTCTTTGTCAATATTGTAAATTTTGTTTCATAATATTAATTATTAATAATGCACAGTTCTGTACATTTAAACCTCATCGCGTCGTGCGCACATAATGGATTTAGAAAACAAAAAACCACCTCTTTAGCAGTTTTTAACTATATACAAAAAACCCTACAACACATCAATGATAAAAAATATGCCTTTGGAATATTTCTAGATATGAAAAAAGCCTACGAAAAAGTTTCATATAAAATACTACTAACCAAATTGTATGGATCAGGCGTCAGAGGAGCATCATATGACTGGTTTCAATCTTATTTAGAAAACCGTAAACAAGTAGTGCAATTAGAAAATTATAACCATGCTAAACATTCAATTACACCAGAAAGATCTAACCTCAGAACATTGTCAGGATCGATTCCTCAAGGAAGCGTTCTTGGTTGCTTATTATTTTTAATCTACATTAATGACCTTCCTAAATCCTTATCACACAATAGTTACTGTACACCAGTCCTATTTGCAGATGACGTTTCCATATCCATAGAATGTAAACAATCTGAAAACCCAGAATCAGCAATTAAAACTCCCCTGAAACTAATAGAACAATGGTTATCAAACCACAATCTAGAAATAAATTATAAAAAAACTAAAATCATGCAATTCCTATCGTACCAATCAGTCCCCATAGATATAAATATACAAATTAAAAACACAGTTATAGAAGTTGTCGATAGTTTTAAACTCCTCGGAATAACCCTAGACAGTCACATTAATTGGAAACAACACGTAGAAAATATTAAATCGAAACTATCCAAATTCACTTATGCCTTGTTCCACCTTAACTGTTATACAGACACAAAAACAGCACTTACAGCTTATTTTGCATATGCATATTCATGGCTTAAATATGGAATAATTTTGTGGGGCAATAGCACTAATATGATAGATCTATTTATAATTCAAAAGAAATGTATCAGAATATTAGCCCAAATAAGTTCAAAACAAAGTTGCAAACCATATTTTAAAAAATTTGAACTTCTTACCCTTCCGTCCATATATATTTATGAAATTTGTACATTTGTGTATCAACACCAAAATTCCTTCACCCAAATTAAAGAAACACATAATTTTAATACTCGTTCCAAAAATGAACTATCTCTTCCCCAATCTAGAATAAAACTTTTAAACTGCAGTCCCTACTTTATGGCAATAAAAATATATAATAAAGTTCCTAAAGAAATAAAAACAATAAATACATTGAAACAATTTAATAAAAAACTTAAAGAATATTTAGTAGCAAACTGTTTCTACAAATTAGAAGATTATATAAATAAAAGCATAGATGATAAATATCAGATTTTAAAATGTTATCTAAGTTTAAGAGCTATCTCAGTAGTTTTATTAAGATACTTTAATAACGTTACCTCTGCGTTAGAAATAAGGTTTTTTTTTTTTAAGTTGTTGTTGTAAGGACTGTGTCCTAAATTGCTACACCCTTGCCGGGTTACTAAGTCAAAAGTTCCTTGTACTTAATTTATGACCTGTACACACTTAGCGCAATAAATATCTTGTATCTTGTATAAACTGTGCATAATTTAAATGCGTTTAAGGGTAGTCAATCGTTCCACGGGTTTTTTACGCATTATGTTTTGCTATTAACTACAAAATTGTCTCAATCTTTCAACAAAATTGTCTAAATAAATTCTTAACTAAAAAAAATTATGATAATAATCTCAAAAGAAAAAATTAGGTGTAAACTTTTTTTAAAAAAAGGATACAGTCAAAACATCGCAGGCTATCAAAAAAAAAGAGCATGTATTAAGTTTCATAGAGGTCCCTGTGGTTCTATATAACCAACCAAGTAATAAGGTTCCTCACGAGGCGGGATCGGATGAAATTTTTCAATTACCGGCACTGGAAGTTTAATTAATGCCACAGATCCGGCTTCTTGAAAAACCTTATCGGTATTTTATTTTCACTGAACTTTCTTATATTATATATAATTATTTTGAACTAAGTCTTGCGGCTGCTTTAAAGAAAATTATTCTTTGGATTAGGTATTTTTGTATATCTTGGCACAAAAATTAAGAAATTAAAAAGTGGCACACTGTATGAAAAAAATTGTATATTTTAATTTCTAGATTTTTGTGCGGCACATGTTTTTTTTATATAAAATGACTAGGTATGTAAGATTTTATAATAATCTTAATTATATTTACACATTAAAGGCTAAGAACGTAATTATGTGTTCAGTATATAAACAGCACAAATACATAATACAAAATTAAAAGATTTGATTGTTTATTTAAATAGAATAAGCTCTGAAATCTCCGTAAACTTAGTGAAACTTTGCCTTATCAAGTGTACCTTTAACCTTATGATTAAGTAAGAGGATTATATTTAAAACGGCTATGAAAAAGGGCAAAGTCCCTTTGAGCTGGTGGTATTTTATTATAACCGGTAGATCGTCAACGGCGCGGTTCGGCGCCGGCGCATCTTTTGTGAGTGTTTTTAGATATGAGCATGCATTGTGTGACTTTGGGATGTGAATGGACAGATTATGCTACTGTTCTTTTAGGTACTAAGTAGCTTCCTAGAGAGCGTCACCACGAGCGATATAATCACGGCAAGTCCTAAAGAGAATCGCCGCGATTTCTATCATTGCCTTAAAAATTCGGAAATTTCATAGAGGATTGTCTTAAGAGACGTCTTATATACTTAAGTTATTTTCTACACATGCTAAGAACGTGTATAGCATAACACGCGACCGACGGACGATAATACCGCCGTAATTCTCTCGCTCGTGGAGACGATTTTCAGAAATTTCTAAAGGATTTTCAAATGTAGTGATTATGCCGTGATCATGACAAAACCCCTCACACCACACCACAGAGTTTGTCCTTATGGCGATCTGTGGGTAAGGCCTATGACCAGCTGTTAGCAGTCTATCAGTTGAGATTATTGTGAAATAACAAAATTCAATGATTAAAAAGTGTCGTCGTAAAAGTGCAAAATATAATGAACTGAAAGTTTGGTTCTCAAACTAAGTATTTGCGTACGTAACAGATATTAAGTTACAAGAACATTACGCGAAGTGTGAGGTCGTTAAACAGACAAAGTAATAAGGTATCATGTTCGACTTGTTTATTAAATATTCATAAAATTTTATACTTATTGGATGTTATATAAGTTGTTGATTAAAATTGGCAAGATTGCAATAACTGTCTTGGGAATGAAGCTGCAATGTTTTTAGTATGTAACGTTGTAGTAATAATTTATCGCATTTCTTAATATTAAATTTAAAATAATTATTAATGTTGTTGTATTGTATAAATAATCTAAGCTGAAAGACAGCCACTGCTGGAAAAATGTCTCCCCCACAAATCGCCATACCCATCTTGAGCGTCCCTATCCAGTGTACTCGAATACACTGGATAGTAGCATTTCACAGCAAAAATTCAGCCCTAGGTCCCGGATTACTAAATAGTTACGATTTACGATGAGATGGAGCGATGAGCTGAGAACAGTAGACAAACACTGGTGGCAGACTGCGCAAGAACGCGATGATTGGAAGAAGGGAGGCCTTTGCCCAGAAGTGGGACAGTACAGGCTCATAATAATAATAATAATAACATAGGAACGATTAGGTCGTTATTTCTGTTTCCTGTGTATTTTTGAGCAACAACAGGTTTAAATTATTTTATTTTATTTTATTTCAGGTAATTTTCAACTCATTCTTCAATACCGAGATCGCTACTCAGCTAAGTAAGTGCACAATACATAAGAACTTTAGACGATAAACATAACAAAATCACACGGTAGACATTTTCTTACAGGCAGTCTGCAAAGAAATCTAAAACAAATGCTATTTAATAACATTACTGTTTCTTCTTCCTGAACTTACATGAAGAGGATATACGAGAAATAAATCAAACGACCGAATGAACAGAGATACAGCTTCGATATAGCATACTGAGAGAAAGGAAAAGTCATATGTCAGTCGCCCACATCCGTTACTAAATTTGATTTACTTTATTAAGATTATTTCTAGGTAGTTTCAACAGAAACTAGTAAGTAATTTCGAAGAACTAGCTATTCCCGTTTTTTGAAAAGGTTATCTTTGACGAAATAATGTATCGAGGTTTTTTGTTTCCACTAGTGTTTCTCAGATATGTATAAAAAACTTTGTTATATCCTCAAAACGGTTATATTAAAATTACTCGATCTAAAAAACCTTCAAAACTCATATAGCGGAAAATGTAATGTTCAATTGTTTTTTTTTAACATTAATCTATAATCTGTATACAAATGTACAGTAAAACGACTTAGGCTCGAATATTAAAAAAACTTTATTATTTTCTCGTTTTTTATATTTTTTATCCCAGAGTAAAATAATTGGAGTTGGATCGAGGTGACACTGGTTAAAGTAGAATAGAAGCGAAGGAATCCTTATAACAGCAATGGAAAACAAAGCGGGCAATAAAAAATCAACTTATTGGTACCAATGTTTTTGTATTTAGTACATACTACAATAGGCACGCGCCTCACGTCTCATCCTAAGCCTACCTACTCGGCCATTAATTACTGAAATCCGGAGCGATGCCCGTCACGTCTTTTCTGACTAATGGTCTACTGGCTGACACGAGCGGCCTGTTGTTGCCTCTGCCTCTACAAATATGCTGCGTCTTCCATATTATTACAAAGTTTAATGGATATCTTTAATTAAAGAGTTTTGAACTTTGTTATCACTATTTGAGGTAGCCATAAGATCTCAAGAGGTCTAACGAAATTCAAAGTCAGAGTTTGACTCCAAATTGTCAAAATTTTTACTTAAAGTCGTTCTCCGCTCCAAATTGATAGCATACATACAGTGTTGTTGACCTCAACACAGTGAGCGGCTCGATGGAGTATAGAACTGAGAAAGACTTGTTCGAGTTCAAAAATGAGCACGTACACTCAGAACACTGAGTCAGCCTAATACACGAGATAGACATTATGCCAGACTGCACCCTCTCGAGGATTGACAAACCACCTTGCCTCAGCCAAATTATTTCACACTACTTCGCAAGGTAAGTGCGAAGTATATTTCATTGTTTCTCCGAGACTCCAAGACTACTGAACCGAAATTCAGAATGCAGGAATTTTTGAGAAAATTTTACAGTTAAACAGGCTCCGAGTAGCTCAACGAGCCATGGAGCGGGCTATGCTCGGGATTTCTCTGCGGGATCGAATCAGAAATGAGGACATACGCAGAGAAACCAGGGTCACCGACATAGCTAAGCGGATAAGCTCGTTGAAGTGGCAATGGGCAGGTCATATAGCCCGCAGAACAGATGGCCACTGGGGCCGAAAAGTTCTCGAGTGGAGACCACGGATCGGCAAGCGCAGCGTAGGACGTCCACCGACCAGATGGACGGATGATCTGCGCAAGGCTGCGGGTCCACGCTGGATGCAGGCCACCTGCGATCGGTACAGATGGAGAGCCTTGAGGGAGGCCTATGTCCAGCAGTAGACGTCCTACGGCTGAAATGATGATGATGATGATGTCACCCGTTGATAGTGTAGCTTCCCAACAGTGAAATATTTTTTGAAATCGGTTCAGTAGTCTTGGAGTCTCGGAGAAACAATGAAATATACATAATTAAAGAAGATAAGTTAAAAGATTAAAAAGGCCGACAATTATATCAATGAATAAATAAAAAAACAGCCTTAGTTTAGTACCAATATTTAGGTCGCAAATACGTATCTGTGTCAAGTACTACACCCACGCTTCGCGCCCCGGTACTCCCACGCACCGTACATTAGGTTATCATGCTGAAATATTCAGAGAACGTAGGTATTTGTGAAGGATTATGCCTTATAAAAAATATACAAAAGCTCTATAAACGTTTTGGTACTTGGTAATGTCTAATCCCATCCATTTTGTTGAGGACAATATCACCTAACATTATGTTTTTGCAACGTTCTGTGGGTCAGAAAAACGGAAATTCCCACAGTGGCGGTGTGGCGTATTGAATTTTTTTTTGTTTTTGATTGCTAATTTAATCTTCTTTTTTTAAATATTCTAATTATATTCTTGATTTTGTCATAATTCCAACAAACAAATGAAAAACGAAAATTTTCCGTTTTACGGAATTTCCACATTCAAGAGGCTGATGTCGGTGGTCACCGTGGCTTCTTCCCACGAAGAAATGTCTCTACACAATTTTCATAATATTTTGTCTGAAATAGCCTTTCAAACGATATCCTTTCAGGGTTAACATTCAAAATAGGGTTGAATAAGTTAAGTTGAACCAGTATCTGGCACTGCATCAATCATGATTGCGGTTGATTGATACGGGTTGAAGCGACATGCAGGTTTTGGGTGTTCATTATACATTTTTAATAGGAATTTTATTTATTGAAACAAGTTTTTTTCAGCGAATATATCGTAAAAGACGCTTTTTAAAGGTTTACAAATTCAAATAAAAAATATTTCTTTATTGGTTTTTAGGAAAGGCCTAACTCCACTACTGGAGATAGGCCTTACCTACAGAATAATGACTCTGTGCTACCCTTATCCAGTGCACTCCCTACCTTCACCAGGTCGTCTGACCACCTACCTACTTGCAACTCTGCAACTTACTGTGGACAAAACAAACAAAATGATTAAGCCATCCAAAAGTCCCCTGGTATTATCAACTTTTATCTACTAATCCTTGAATCGAAACTCTGCCGCAAACAATTAAAATCTCCAACACACATAAAACAATGATTCCGCACCCTGATTTACATACAATTTTGAATATTCAATTTAAATTCACATCACGGATTACATACAGGCCGCACGGTTGGTTCATCAGTTTGAGGAATGATCGGATAACTCGATTAATTACAGACAATCGATTCTAATAATCGAATAGAATCGCGATGAGAATTATCTTCCAATGAACTGCCAAGACGCTATGCTTCGTTATTCTATTCGTTATGTTTATCATAGGGTTAACAAATTTCAACTTCTTACTAATGCTAACTCCACAGAAAGACAAATACTTGGAATAATAGTAATATAATAACGCATTACACTCGGAGCCCCTAACTAGGAAGAACCTGTATCTAGGGTGCCCGAAATATAACAGAGACGAACATTATACTCTGATCGGAAACAAACATCAATTTTCATTATAAAAATATTCGCCCCGCCGGGAATCGAACCCAGGTGCACACACTTCCCAGTCCAGATCACTGCCAACTGAGCTACGGAACGGTTATGGAATGATGCGCTGATGAGTCAATGCGATGGTGATCGTTGTTTTACGTAAAATATTTGTCTTTTCAAAAAGTTCCATATCAACTAACAATTTTATTGACTTCTAAAACATACATAAGAAATGATCACAGATTAATTCTCAAATCAGGGGGTCAAGTTTTTTAACTAAAAACGATCGACTTGTAAGCGACGTCTTGTGAGCGACTTCGTTAAGCATTGCCCGTTTAACAAAGGAAATTTCAGTTGCACGCCCAGAGAAAACAGCAATGGTTAACGAAGTAAAAAGACAATTACGAGTCGAGCTTTTTTAGTTAAAAAAACTTACCCCCCAGGAAGAAAGAACAAAAAATATATTAATAGGATTTAATCTACTTTCATTCTTTTTGTAAAATAATAATAATAGGGCTTAGCTCAAGCAAAAAATGACACCCAATCTAGGCTATCAGGTTTCAAGGGCGAAAATAAAAGTAAACCACAAAAAAACTAAATCGCCCACTCATAAAACTTAAATACCCAATATTAAAAAGCACTTAAAACCTAACACCGAAAATCTAAGCGATCATAAAGTGTGTAGTAACCCTATCTCTGCCGCCCGCCGTGGCGTGACGTAGATCGCTTCGGCGAGCCGTGGCGCTTCGCCCGCCCACGCCCGCCGCCCGCCCACGCTAGGGCGGTGCGTCACGAATTGCCTAGCGATAAGATAAAAATGCAACTTTACAAATTTAGGATGGATTATTGTTTTTTTTTAAATAACTATTCAAACTGGTGGACTTCGTCCCGCATTATCTAATACTGTTGTGTATACATACTGCAATATACGTAAGTCTATGTTTAAAAAGACCGCATCAAAATCCGTTGCATAGTTTTAAATATGAGCATACATAGTGACAGACGCGAGAAGCGACTTTGTACTTTAAAAATCGGTCGGGTTTTGATTCCCGACAGGAGTGGAAATTGCTATGTAATACTTTTTCTGGGTCTGGGTGCGCTTGTACGCCTTTGTTTAAAGAAAATTCTAAAAAAAAATCCTGCCTTTTAGTTTGGTTATGTGTGGGTGTGTAAGTGACGTACATATTTCGCAGCAAACATTTTTTTTTTGTGCGCAGTTGCAATGTAGATAAGATTATTTATTAAGTACACGATAACATACTTTAATCAATACTTATTTACATTTTTTGTAACTATATTATCTATCTACTATATACATCTAAAAATGAATTGTGGTTTGTTAGTCTCGCTTAAACTCAAGAACGGCCGGGCCGATTTAGCTGATATTGATTTTGAAATGTTCGTAGAAGTCCAGGGAAGGTTTAAGAGTTAAAAAAATATGAAAAAAATTAAACGGAAGTTAATAAAAACTACAATGAAATTTTTCCATTTAACATTGTATTGGTAGGCGCGATAAGAAGTTCGCCGGGACAGCTAGTTTAGTATAGTTACCTGCATTATGCTCTATTAAACTGTAGGGTTTTAAATTAGTCACAATATTTGAAAGGGGTGATGAGTACAGAAAAATATATAAAGACAAACGAGCGAACAAATACCTACATACATTACCGATTAAAACAAAATAAACTTTCACAAACAATATCTAGGTACTTGATAAAAATACAGTTTTCAAGATAAATCTATTCTTGTCTGTTCACAGCTCATCTTGTTCTCTCATCTCAAGTACTCTTTCAGTTTCATTTTATTTTTCCCGTATTGTCGCCACTTGCTAACCATAAAACTGCAAAATTATATTTCCCGAGCTCGCAGGCTTTCACGAAGCTGTGTAAAAACGGAGGTTTATTATAATTTCTTTTGTTTTCTTTATAAATATTTATTTATACTATTCTTTTTATTTTAACTTAGTTGACAGTAGTTTTGCAAGACTTCCACTTCACCAACACTCAGACCCAGATAATTTCTTTTTTACAAAAAAAGAACCCGCCTTCAATCAACTGACACATACATCAACTGAGCACTTCCTCTTTCACGAAGTTTGTTAAAATAGGTACGAAAACCTTCTCCTGAATGTAACAAATACTTATCTGAAAACCGCATAAATATATGTTAAGCCAAACGCGAGATAATCGGACAAACATACATACATACAGGTCAAACTTGGTTCCAAGGTTTGCTTTTACAAAACTACTTTTACAAATCTACAGATCTAGTTTTGTAGATTTCAATTATAATTTTAATAGAACAAAACAAAAATATTACATGAAAATTGGTTGTCTGGAAAGTCGGTTTAGGGACGACAGTTTTACGTGATAACGTCAAGAAACATCATCATCAATATTATCAATATATATAAAACTCTTCCGTTACTGACTGACTGACTGACAGACAACGCAGAGCCGAAACTACAGGGCGTAGCGGGCTGAAATGTTGCATGTAGGTTCCTTAGGGAGTGCAGGTGACCACTAAGAAGGGATTTCCCGAAATTCCCACGGGAACGGGAATAATCGGGAATTTTGTGTTTATGAGAAATCTGCGCGAGAAAAACCGCGGGGCACCCTCTAGTATTAAATACATAGTATAAAACAAAGTCGCTTCCCGCGACTGTCCCTATGTATGCTTAAATCTTTAAAACTATGCAACGGATTTTGATGCGGTTTTTTTATTAGATAGAGTAATTAAAGAGGAAGGTTTATAAGTATTTCACATGCACAACATAGAAATAGGTTGCGCGGTACGAAGTTCGCCGGGTCGACTAGTTAATAAATAAAACTATTGTAAGGCTACCATTCACAGTCAGTGATTGGATACTCGGTCGAGTGTGATACTTGAACAAGTCGTTCCCGACTACTGATTATCCTGGCTCAAGCCGTCTTTATTTGAGCGTATGTTTCCTGTCTTGAAGTCGGAACTCGACTATGTATATCAATTTGGAGCGGAGAACAATTTCAAGTTTAATTTGACACTTTGGAGTGCGAGTTCGAGCTGCGACTCGAAGTGAGCTGCTAGCTCTGACGTCACAAGGCACCACTTGGGCTGATCGTGCCTCTTCATCGCTTGTTTTGCGCTCTCGCTTGCACGCTGACGCTCAGTTGTGGATCAAGTATAGTAGCTACGTTTGGGCTCGGGCAGGACGTGAAACTTGTCGCGGAGCTGAACACAAAGTTCGAGAGATCTCACGTGACCCCCTTGCAAACAGCCGAGATGGACACCGGCGGGGTTTTAGTGGGTGCGAACCCCACATAACTCCGCGACTCCCCCCGGGGTCGCAGGGTACTCGTTAGGAGTTTCCCCGCCTTAAAAAAAAAAAAAGGACGTGAAACTTCTTCGTGCGTGCAGCCGTATACACGGTCATTTTTTTATCGTAGCGGAAATTTTGATGACTTTTTGAGCACTAAATATAATAAATTATAAAAAAAAAAATTACTTGTGTTTTTAATAATTTAAGGCCGATGGGCGCCTTAGTCGCCACCGTAGGTCATTGCCCTGATGCATAATATCGTGTTTAGTTTTGTTTACAAAAACTTTCGAAGTACCTCAAGTGAGCAGTAATCATTATTTTCAATTTTGTTTTCAGGGATCAGTCCTGTATCAGTCCTACCGTGTGTTAAATTTTCCGCCACGATAAAAAAGTAACTGTGTATAGATTTATAAGACGTTATCACGTCAAAACAGGCATAATTAGCACAAACATTAAATCACATTTCTTTTAACGTAGATAAAATAAAGTCACATAATCTTCCATTACCTCGCCTCTGATAACTGTTATACTGTCACACCATTAATACTACTGATCCATTAATAACGGTTTACGTTGTTTTATCGCTTCAATTGAGAGTTTCACCCCCCGGGGTCCAGCCCCGACATGGCGCCTCACTAATTAAAGTCTGAATACACGTACTGAAACAACTAAGTAATAAATATGTCGTAGTAAGATTTGATAATTAGGTTTTTTGCAAAAAAAACTAGGGATTTTGCGAAAACACGGATAATTTGATATAAGCATTACTTTTTTCAATCATCCTGACATAGTTTTTTTTGCAAAAAACCTAGTATAATTGAAAACTATGAAACCTTACTTTACTCTTATTGGCTAGATTATGCTTGCTGGTAAACTCTTATTCTGATTGGTTCGTTAAAAAATCCTTTGACGCTACAGAGAAACAATCAGAATAAGAGTTTACCAGCAAGCAATAATCTAGCCAATAAGAGTAAAGGAAGGTTTCATAATTTTCAATTATACTAGGTTTTTTGCAAAAAAACTGCTTTATGTCAGGATGATTGAAAAAAAAGTAATGCATAATTATCCGTGTTTTCGCAAAATCCCTAGTTTTTTTTGCAAAAAACCTAATTATCAAATCTTACTACGACAAATATAACAAATCACATTTTGAAGGCGTAATGGGAGAGCAATGCCTAATTTGTTGGTTCGATCGTCTTCAAGACGACAAGGAATTCAAATAAATACAGAAATGAAATACGCCGTACCATTTTATATGGAACAATTAAATCGTGGTTTTTACTAACTTCCTCTTCATTTTTCCATATTTTCAATATTATTTTCTCACCTTTTAAACCTTCCCTGGACTACTACGAACATTTCAAGAACAAAATCGGCACGGCCTTTCTCGAGTTTTAGCGAGACTAACGCACCACTATTCATATATATAATATACTAGAGGCTGCCCCGCGGTTTTTTCCGCGCAGATTTCTCATAAACACAAAATTCCCGTCTTTTCCCGTTCCCGTGGGAATTTCGGGAAATCCCTTATTAGTGCTCACCTACACTCCCCAAGGAACCCACGTGCCAATTTTCAGCTTTCTACGCCCAGTAGTTTAGGCTCTGCATTATCTGTCAGTCAGTCAGTCAGTAACGGAAGAGTTTTATATAATTATATTGATAGTAGAAGTATATTATTATAGTAGATAGATAGTAGATTTATGTCTATCATTTTAGTTTTACCTATTTCCATGGTTTAGCCAATATTAAAATTAACTTTAGGCGGAATTACCTACATAATAACACATTAAGTTAAAGAATTTGGTAAGTGTATTAGTGTTATAATTCTTAGGATCTCAGTGGTACGAATAAAAACAAATTTGTTCATTTTTATCTGAATAAATTACAATGGTAGCCGACCGTCCGGGGATTCTTAGCACCCCTTGCCCCGCCGTTACCGTGACCGCTACCGTGGTCAGGAATAGCGGGGCTGCCGGGGACTAGGGGCCTGGGTAAATGCTGACTATTCATGAGGGGGGGGTTGCCATACTCGCCACGCTTGGCAGGCGGGTTGGCGAGCGCAGTATGGTGTTGAATAACCCAAAAGACGCTGCTGCCCGTCTTTTGGTGCTGTCCCTCAGCCGGGTCCTACGGCTCCCACGGGAGGAGAGGGGAGGGCGACATTCTTACGCCGGCGCCCGCGGCCAATGTGTGCTGCCAGTGATGACATATGGTTCTGAAACGTGGTGCTTCACTATAGGGCTTATGAACAGGCTCCGAGTAGCTCAACGAGCCATGGAGCGGGCTATGCTCGGGATTTCTCTGCGGGATCGAATCAGAAATGAGGACATACGCAGAGAAACCAGGGTCACTGACATAGCCAAGCGGATAAGCTCGTTGAAGTGGCAATGGGCAGGTCATATAGCCCGCAAAACAGATGGCCGCTGGGGCCGAAAAGTTCTCGAGTGGAGACCGCGGATCGGCAAGCGCAGCGTAGGACGTCCACCGACCAGATGGACGGATGATCTGCGCAAGGCTGCGGGTCCACGGTGGATGCAGGCCACCTGCGATCGGTACAGATGGAGAACCTTGAGGGAGGCCTATGTCCAGCAGTGGACGTCCTACGGCTGAAATGATGATGAAATTACAATGGAAATATTGACGTCAGCGATAAGTACATAAAATATTCTTAAAATGCTATTCTTTTCTTTTATATCATCTTCACATTCAACCACCCCACAATGCTCTTTATTCAATAATACAGCCTACGCTAAAGGTCTTAGATTTAAAAAACTTTGGATAGAAAGTTCAATTGAAACTGTTATAAATCGAACTCGAAAAAAAATATGATTTTTTATGTTTTATTGATTGCAATAACGAGTTGTTTATCTATCTATCTTTAATTATAACTAGTTTACTGAAAGAAATCGCGTTTAGCGATAAAGTAGCATTATGTCCCCTATCTGTTATACATTTGTTAATGTTTGAGTATAATAAAGTTTTCTGTTTTATGTAGAATAGAATAGAAAAGACTTCATTGCATACAAAGTAAGATACAAAAGTACATTAATAAATTTAGCGTACAAACAAATTGAATTTGCATGCAATGGGTGGCCTGTAACATAACTTTAAAGAAATTCTCTCGCCTTTTACTGCTGAAGTTTAATGAAACATTACAAAACCCGCGATGCTAGCGCCATTCTCGAAAAAAAAATATATCTTCTAAACTAAGCCAATTATAATAAATGTGGTACACTATGCCACTAGATAATGTAGCTTAGTATTTTTGCTAAAAGTGGCCACTTTTATCGCTAGCATCGCGGTAAACTGGCTCTTAATGGAACGTTTTCTCTTCCACAGTCCTATGACGAAATGATGAAAAAGACACTAAACTGCCAGAATAAAATTTCAATGTAGGTGTCTATAAGGATTGTTGTTCTAAGGTTTGAAAGGAACAGCTGTATTTGCCGCGTTCCTTTGAGCAGCATTAACATAATGTGCCATTTGTGGCGCCCGACCCTAGTCCGCCCTTTGGGTACTGATTTTTTTAATGTCACTGGGTGACATGGTCACAAAACGAGAAATAATCATTTCGAACTTAATACATAATTTGTCTAGCTTGATACCTTTTCAGAGTGTTAGTTAATCTGTCAAAAATACTTTTAAAAAATTGTCGAATCTCGAATATAGAATCATTTGACAGAGGAGGGCTCATTTGGGGGCGTCTCCAGGCGACCATTGTCGTAAGGCAAGGCAAACATTTGTTTGCCTGAGCCAATTGGTGGGCACCCTGAATTACCTCGCCTCTATCAGTATAGGATACTTTACGAAATAAGGTATCAATATTAATTAGATTAGTCTAATTGACTTCCAATAAGCGATACCTTGTATCCTGTATTGAATAAATCATTTTTTACTTTACTTTTTACTTTAATGAAGGTGCAGGTCCAGTGCAGTCCACTACCAGGACTCCTTGCAGCTGCCATAACTCAAAACTTAGATAAATACTTCTTGTCGCGCCAAGTTAGACCCCTATAATGGACACTTTGGAAATTCCCTTTTAAAAAAAGATTTATATAAATAGGTATAAACAACCTCTGAAATCCTTAACGTCGTCACCGTCGTCTAGACTTTAGCCCGTCTGTATTATTTAGGACATGCCGCGTGACCTTTTTATTACACATAGTGTGTACATTATTCCTACTCGTACCTTATTTCGGGACATAAGTTTGTCTTTCTTCGCTATATTGTTTCGTCTTTTGTTACCATGTTTATGTTATAGGGTAAACGTCCATATATCGCTTACCTTACCTATTTATTAAATTGCCTGAGTCTATTTTCCGTGAGCCTTATAAAAAAAAGTTTGTCTTCTGGACAAGGTGCTAGTCACTAGTGCAAGTTAAAAAAAAACTATATTACTATAGTATCTATTTAATATTATAAAGAGGTAGGCCACGGAGAACGGTCACCGACCAAATTGGAGACGTGCTGAGGAAAGGCCGCGTGAAGAGTTCACGAAACCGACGTGCGTGTAGGAAAAGGCTTATAACTGTAGAAGAAGCGAAAGAAGTGTCAGGATCGTAACAAGTAGAAATCAATTTCTTCTCTATGCTGTAAAATCATTGGGAAACGGAGTAGAATCATTTGACAGAGGAGGGCTCGTTTGGAGGCCTCTCCAGGCGACTATTGTCGTAAGGCAAGGCAAACATTTGTTTACCTGAGCCAATTGGTAGGCACCCTGAACTACCTCGCCTCTCACAGTGTAGGATACTTTACCAAATAAGGTATCAATAGCAATTAGATTGAGGTAGTCTAATTGACTTTCATTAAGTGATATCTTGTATCTTATATTGAATAAAGAATTATTTGAATTTGAATTTGAATTGTCTCTGCTTACCCCGATGGCTTACAGGCGTGACGTTATTTATGTTTGTATGTATAAAGAGGAAATATTTGTTTTTTTTTGTTTCTTTATTTGTATTGAAAAGGCTCTGAGACACTGAATCAATTTCAAATTTTTTTTCACTGTTGGGAAGCTACACTATACCCGGGTGACATAGGCTAAAGAATATTCTCAAAAATAAAGAATGAAGGGCGGAACGAAGTTTGCCGTGTCAGCTAGTGTTTAATAAGAATATCAATACAAATATATGTCTCCGTAAAATAACACATCCGTTAGGTTATAAACTTACGTAAGTCAGTTTAAAAAGCAACGTACGCAAACCAATTAGGTTAGGTTGTTTATAAATTTACGACTGTAAATTTATAAATCTGCGAAAAGTATTATTTTCCGGTAACATAAATACCTACAATACAATCGAGGCATTTTTTATTTTGTACTTTATTTATTTCTTTGACTTTTTCAAGTTATGTAAAACACAAAGTTATTTCATTTTGGCTTTGAAGTTCAATTCCATTCACATTTACTAACAAAAGATTTTTTTTATTGTTACTTAATGTCTGGAAAATTATAAAACAAATGTACCTGAATTAAAATTTTCACTTTGTTCTTTTTATAGAAGAAAATAACCAGACAAACAATAATGTCGGCTTAGCTCCAAAGTAGGTAACTAAGAGAGAAGAAATAATTTTACCGTCCCGTCTTGAGAACCGTAATCATGGTTTTATAGAACAAAATTTAATATTCTATGTACAGTGGCGGTCCAGGTCGGCGTAACACACTTCCTGTTTTTCTGTATTCCAAAATAGCTCTTACTCTTTGGTAATACAGTCTAGGGCGCACGAGACCATAGACAAATCTTTAACGCCGCGCTGTTCTAGACCGCCTCTATACAGTGAATTACCCTAGAATTACCACAGAACAAGAGCTATTTTGCAATACAGGGAAACCGGAAGTGTTACGCCGTCCTTGACCGCCACTGTACCTAGTTTTTTACGTTTATCACTTCTGATAAAGTTAATCATCATCATTCTCACAACCGATAGACGTCAACTGGTGGACATAGGATTCCCACAGACATTACCACATCAGTAAACCATAATAGGGGGGTTTTGCGGTAAATGGGGTAGGCAGGCGGGTTGGCAAACGCCCTGCAGTACCGGGACGAAGAATAGTACTGAGGTAACCCCTGCCTGTCGTGGAGAGGCAGGGGTTACCTCAGTACTAGGCGACTAAAAAAGCCCTATCAAGGTCGTTGAGTGCACGAGGTAGGGGTCTCGTGAATTCATAAAACGGCCCCGAGAAGAGCGACAAAACGCGGGTTTCCCGTTTCTGTCGTTGAGCGTTGGACGGACAAACCACGCTCCGGGGGGACGAACACCATGTCCACCCAAAAACAGGATTAACAGCCGATACTGGAGGGAGTGGCTGAGATGAATTAGCTCGAATAGATCTCCCGTGACCCCCTTGCCAACAGCCGAGGTAGACACCAGCGGGGTTTTAGTGGGTGCGAACCCCACATAACCTGGCGCTTTACCCCGGGGCCGCAAGCTCTAGTACTCGTTAGGAGTTACCAAAACATAACATAACATAATCTCACGCCTTTTATTCCCCGGAGGGTTTGGCAGAGGCACCAGCTTGAGAGCCGGACCCACGTTTAGCCGAGTTTATGCTTTATTACCAACGTGACAAGGGGCCAGCTTGACGCCGCGGTTATAACGACCACTAACTGCGGCCGGGACCAACGGCCCAAAAAACGTTAGGAGAGAAAAAACGGGTTAGGAGTTACCCCGTCTTAAAAAAAGGCAGGTTGGCAAACGCAGTATCCCTCCTTCAAGTTTTTTAACGGAGGAAGTTGCTGCTCGCTTTTTTAGTTTTTCTTAGTAGCCTTTTACGACAATCAACAATTTAGCAGGAGATGGGGTTGTGGTATTTTATACCATGTTTGTCTTGCTTCAATTCTTCTTCTTCCTGAGCACATTATTTTCCAGTTCCCTCTATCGGCGGTCAATCTCATCCAAGTCTCCCCCGTAACAGTCTTTATATCGTCGGTCCATCTGGCTGGTGGTCTGCCTACACTTCTCTTCCCCTCTCTTGGTCTCCATTCAAGGACGGCTTTGCTCCATCTTTCGTCTTCCCTGCGAGACATGTGTCCCGCCCACGCCCACTTCAGTTTAGCAACACGCTTTGCTTAAATTATTTGCATAATTAATTCGTCTGTAATGCGCCCTTAATCTTGTTCTCTCAATAATACTCAAAAAGAAGACGTCTAAGAGAAAAATATAAATTATGCAATCGGGACATGGTCGCTACGCGCCGGCCACGTCGCCCGACTCGCAGACATCACGCTTTCTGAATACAATGAAAAGTGAGATTTCACCACCGACTGATGTTGAAACAGTCTGGAAACTTTGTCTAAAGGCAGCCAAACATGTGTATAGAACTTTTATTTAGCCCCCACACACCTTTGTTAAAGTTAAAACAAAACACAGACTTTTTTTAAACAAAAGCTGAACATTGACTTCCTACGGCTTTGAAACCTGAAAAAAACTTTTTAACTTTTAATTTTTGCTGGGGTAAATCATTTATTAATATGAACACAAAAATAATTATGGTACAGAGTGTCTGTCTAGGAGGGCGTAACAGATTTGTCTATGTTCTCGTGCGCCCTAGACTGTATTACCAAAGAACAAGAGCTATTTTGCAATATAGAAAAACAGGAAGTATTACGCCGTCCTAGACGTGTTAGGCCACTGTACATTACATATTTAATTTACTCTGTTATTCATAAAAAGTTAAAGAGCATTTTAATTATTTGATATGTCAATTTAGACTGGATTTCACGTATTTACTATACAACAAACCAGAAAAGCAGACCTCCAGTAACGCTACCTAAAATCTACCGTATCTTTATGAATAACACTGTTACTGTATAAAATTCTGGTTAACTAAAAAAAAAACATGCTAGCTATTGTGTGAAAGTTAAACTTTATATGGCAGCTAGGTAGAATGTTTTTACAAAAAAAAAACATATAAGAATCAAGAGAATCGTTCACAATTTACAGTCGAGTTTTCAGCAGTGGTTACGAAGGACTCTAGAACGTTCTGAACAAAGCTACTGTTCTGAGCGAGCAAGCCGGCCAACGGAGAACGCGCTGAAAGAACTGCAAACACTCCCTTCAACGAATTTCTAGTCAAATATTTGAGGTACCGTAGGAATAGCTTCTGGTTTCCTTTGTATTTAAAGGATTAAATTTTATTCAAGATTTTCTCTGTAACAGTCATAATTGTATTATAGTTGATATCGAGAGGATAACATTTAAAACAGTGAGGTACTATTTACGGCCATTTTTAACCGACTTCAAAAAGGAGGTTATCAGTTTGACCTGTATGTATTGTATGTTTGTTTATATGTATGTATGGCCGTAATACAAGGGTCTATCAATTCTATGGCACATGGTATATCATGCAAAATTATAAACACCCCTTTAGATCATGAGTATACCAAATCAATAAAACTATTTTAATAATAATTACATATTTTTTTTTACAAAAAAGGAACCCGCCTTTAATATACTGACACATACATTAACTGAGATCTTCCTCTTTTTAGAAGTGGGTTAAAATAGGTACTTAAACCTTCTCCTGAATGTAACAAATACTTATCTGAAAACCACATCAAAATCGGTTTATCCAAACGCGAGATAGTCTCGGACAAACATACATACAGGTCAAACTGATAACCTCCTTTTTTGAAGTCGGTTAAAAAGGTTGAATTTACCTATAGTTATGGACTAAATAAGTATTGTAACTCTTACAGTATGTAATGTAATTCTACAAGCTAAAGCCGCAAAGAGCGAGTCGGCGACACAATTTTACCTGTTATCAGTCAAGGCAACTAGAACTAGAACTAGATCAGTCTAGGTAATTACAGAATATTACATAAGTAATTAGGTCCTACCACGGGTCTAGGTAGGTTAGTTATTTCTAGTCGACCCGGCGAACTTCGTACCGCCTAACCTATAACCTAAGATGAGCACGTATTATATGTAAGTACTTTCATTTAAACCTTACTCTTAAACCACTCTATGTACTATATACTCATCGTGGTTCGTTAGTCTCGCTAAAACTCAAGAACGGCCGGGCCAATTTAGCTGATTTTGGTTTTGAAATGTTCGTTGTAGACCAGGAAAAATTTAAAAGGTGAGAAAATATGGAAAAATGGAAGGTAAGTTAGTAAAAACCAATTCGATTTCCTTATATAATGTTCCATTACTGTTAAAACCATTTTCCTGTCAATCAAAAGATTGAATTGACTTTGTTCTTAAATTCTTTCATTCTGGGCGAGCAAAATAACGAAGTCAATACAGCCAAGTTTTTAGCGGGAAGTTAATGCAATAATAATACGTGTCAACGTATATTTGAGTTTACCGGGTCCGCTAGTCTATTAAAAAAAAAACTAATTAAAATCCGTTGTGAAGTTTTAATAATAAAACCACAAATAGTTTAAATCGCCATAATACCTTCTAAATTGACAGACTAGGATTAAATCAAGATTTAGTACTACGGATTTGTTCAACTAATTAGGCCCGGCCTAACTTCTCTGTGACCGAGACCGAGAACTTTTAATGTTACTGCCACCACAAAACATGTCTAAGAGAATGTGCGAACTGAACTCTGGATAATACAAAAGTGGTCATTTTGCAAGACCAATAATTTTGATTAAGCCCTTAAGCAAATATGTAAATGGGCGACCCGATATAAGATTAATACTTTAATTAATTACCTATCTAAATGGCATTGCTCTGGTATGCTTGTAAGTGGCTATAAATCTAATGGTATCCATTATTATTAACAAAGCGCAACATACATAAAAATAAAAACCTTGAATAGGATTTTTTTTTCATCATTCATTACAATCAAAAGACGTCCACTGCTGGACATAGGTCTCCCTCACAGATAGCCACAAGGACAGACATTGTACAGGGAGCTTTCCGCAATCGCCACGCTTGGCAGGCGTGTTGGCGATCGCAGAAAAAGAAAAGATCTCAAAATGGCGGCCGTTGTATGGGCTGTCTCTCTTATTAACTCTTCTCGCCGCCATTTTGAGACCATTTCTTTATCTGCGCGGCTTATATTTAACAATTAACGAAGGACGCGCTGCCGGCTTCCCGACTTCCGGATGTTCCCTTTGTCGTTCCCTTTTCACAACTGGTGTTCGTATGTCTTTGTACGTATTTTAACTATCCTAGATCCAGGTTGTACCTAGTTAGATGTTCTGAGTTTAGCATCCTGCCTGTATACATCGAGGTGAACCACGGAGTTGGTCAAACATTGAACATCAAAATTAATAACATATTATAAAACAATGAAGTCGCTTCCCACTGCCTTTGTGTGCGTATGCTTAGATCTTTAAAAATACGCAAAGGAGGTTGATGGTTTTTTTTTAAATAATAGAAGGATTCAAGAGGAAGGTTTTTATGTATAAAACATGCATAGGATAGCAAATAAACACTTATAATTTTATTTAGCACGGTACGAAGTAAGACGGGTCAAGAATTTCTATAAAACATTAACAAACTTCGTTACACCTTGCCCATCCTACTCTCTTAATGCGTACAACATAAAGGCTATTGTTAAACAAATATAGCAGCTCGATATGCTGGCTACTGTACAATGGGTATCACTAATTGCCCGAGCCGTCGCTTCAGCCTGTAATCTCGTGGCGACGTCGAGGCGGCTGCTTGTCACGCCTCTAGACTATTTTAGATCATTCAGTCTGGTTCGTAGACCTACTTACTGAAGGAATAAGTGAAATAAGGTTACTAAGGGATTAATTTTGTTAACTTTGTTCTTATTCCGTGTATGTGAAGCTCGCACTAACTAAAACCCCCCGGCGGTCGTATTGGCGCTTTTGGGAAGGACCCCGGTAACCATACATTATAGCGTCCGAAGTCCTTCCCACGCTTAGCTACTATCAGCTTCGTGCTCGGGGAGGGCATGGTGTTCCCTCCCCGGCTCGCCTTTGGAGCTGCGGCGGCATAGTTCCACAGGCTGTTCCGCTGCCTATCTCAGGGCCGTTTGATGAGTGTGTTGGGCCCCCGCGACCCCAAAGACCCCTTTCAGTCGCCTTTTACGACAGGCCGGGCCGATTTAGCTGATTATGGTTTTTAAATGTATGTTATAGTCGAGGAAGTATTATATACTCTGTGGTCGAGGGAAGGTTTAAAAGGTGAGAAAAAATAGAATAATGGAGGGGATGTTAGTAAAAACAACAATTTTATCAATATATATAAAACTCTTCCGTTACTGACTGACTGACTGACTGACTGACTGACAGACAACGCAGAGCCGAAACTACTGGGCGTAGAAAGCTGAAAATTAGCACGCGGGTTCCTTGGGGAGTGTAGGTGAGCACTAAGAAGGGATTTCCCGAAATTCCCACGGGAACGGGAAAAAACGGGATTTTTTGTATATGAGAAATCTGCGCGGGAAAAACCGCGGGGCAGCCTCTAGTTTTTCATATAAGTCCGCCGGGAGCTAGTACATAATATAAGTATGTCCTTGCGCATGTTTTCCAATAATTCAATCAAAGTTTGCTAATCTGTGATTAACCAAGTCTAAGCATTTATAAACGCTCGTAAATTTATTAGTTTATAGTCGACAAGGTGAATGATCAAAACACCTATGCATTCATTAAATGAACGATATTGCCGCATTGCATAGATTTCAACAGATTTTACTACACGACTTCATGTCTTGACTGGGGCAGATACTGGCTAATTATTAATACAATTTTGTTTAATATAAGGATTGATTATTTTCGTCATTATCTAAAAACAAGTTAATGAAATACCTAAGTAATATTAAACACTATTAATTTATTTTTTACAAAAAGAGACCCGCCTTCAACGAACTGCAACAAACATAATCTGAGAACTTCCTCTTTTTCGAAGTCGGTTAAAATAGGTACTAAAACCTTCTCCTGAATGTAACAAATACATTACTGAAAACCGCAGCAAAATCGGTTCAGCCAAACGCGAGATAATCGCGTACAAACATTAAATAACACATTAAACATAACATAAAAAAAAAAAACAAAAAGGATTTAATTCGGAAATCTTAGATAAATATTTAATTATGTAACTTTTCAATAAATCACAAATTATAATATGAATGTTTTATTTTATTTCAGGTAACATTCTCACTTAGATACCTCTAGCAAGTTGGTCTATCTTGGTAAGTAACTTTAAATTACATTCTCTTAAAATTTAGATAAATGATTTGCTTACAATTCAAGAAAAACCCAAGGTATTTTGATTTGACCCAAAAGATTTGTTATTTTATATTTATTTGTTAATGTTTATTTTTTGTGATGTTGGGTACAAACACAACATTGTATTATTATCTGTGGGTACAATATGTATAGATTATATAAAACAAAGTCGCTTCCCGCGTCTCTCCCTATCTATGAAAAAAAAAACGCATCAAATCCGTTGCGTAGTTTCAAAGATTTAAGCATACATAGGGACAGACGCGGAAAGCGACTTTATTTTATGCTATATATGTATTGATAAGAGTTACGTGTGCAAAATTGCTCCTACTAAGTAGTAAAAAGTTAAATATAGTTAGCACTTTCAGATAACTAAATTTAAATGTTAATTGGCGGGTTAAGGAACGTTTAATGGTTAAACCAGTATTATCTCTTCCTTAATGTTCGATTACAGTGAAATTTACATTTTGATCTGCTTCAGTTTAGCTATTAACTTATTGAACCTAAATTAAATGTCACCTAACTAGTGAGAAGCAATAGATAAGGTGCACGCGAAAGCTAAAGAAGCCACATAGTAAATAAAAAAAAAAAACTACGATAAATATAAAGTAAGAATTGGTCTAGCAGGATGCAAATGTATTTAAAGCCCTGTAGGTCCGGGCGTAAGAATAGGTCTACGCTATGCCCTGCCTGTCGTAAGAGGCGACTAAAAGGGGTCTTTGGGGTCGTGGGTGTGAAGGGCGGGGGCCCGACACACTCATCAAACGGCCCCGAGATGGGCGGCGGCACAGTTTGTGGCACTATGCCGCCTATACTAGATCCAAAGCCTAGCCGGGGAGGGAACAATATGCCCTCCCCGAGCATGAAGCTGATAGTAGCTGAGCGTGGGAAGACTTCGGTCGCTATAATGTGTGGTTCCCGGGTTTCTTCCCAAAAGCGCCAAGACGGCCGCCGGGGGGTTTTAGTGGGTGCGAGCCCCACATACCCCCGACGCTCCCCCGAGCGTCGGGAAATGCGATTGGCATTTCCCCCCGTTACAAAAAAAAAAGGATGCAAAGTTATTGATCCAGAAGTTATGCTTAGAACTAATAATAAAAAAGCGAACCTTTATTGAATAAATCGGTGATGACCTCAAGAAGGCCGTGTGAAGAGTTCACAAAACCGACGTGCGTGTAATGAAAGGGCTTTGATTTGTCTGTAGAAAAACAAAAGAACTATGTCTGGATCGAATCAAGTCGAAATCATTGTCTTTGCCTACCCCGATGGGAAGCAGAGTGACTTTATGTAGATATATACCTACATAAAGTCACTCTGCTACCCTTTGGGAATTTACCATCGGGGTTTAATTGCGTAGGTTTTGAAACATTATTTAAAGTTAAACGCTAGAAAGACCAATAAAGAAATGAGGAATCCGATCTTATTCTTAGAAAGTTACAAAAATCACAGGATAAGATCGACAAAGTGTAACAAAGTCGAGATGACCGCACCGACAAGAAAGTTCTGTCGGAAACAATCTTTATACTTGCCGAGTTCAAGAAAGAGATATAAAGTTAGTCCTCATTTAGGTGCACGCGGGGCGGGCGTTAAATCAAACGTATAGCAATGTATGTACAGACCACCACTGTTCATACATATATAACACTTTCAGTTTTTCTGTATTGGAAAATAGCTCTTGTTCTTTGTTAATACAGTCTACCGTACAAAGAAAGAAAGAAAGAAAATGCGGGCGCCGACGCGTCTCTTTGTACGATATCGAACATAGGCCTATGTGTTGATATTGATGCGTTGAAAGACTCAGGCGCCGCCGCGTCGTCGCTTGACGCACCACGCCCCGCACGACGCGCTGCGGGCCCCTAAATGAGGCCTTAGGATAATGCACCCGCTATGAAACTCTTTATGCTTTAAAATCTAGTGCCTCTAGGGCTTCAAATAATCCTTTATCATAATTTACAAACTTTAAAGTCCACGCTTTGGGAATATTAATGTACTTAAATAAAAAAAAAAAGCTGTATAAGTGAGAATTAATTTAGAATCGAATTGAAAGTTTCTATACCGACAAATAAATAGAGCCAAAAATCCTATACACATTTTTTTTATCTAATACAAATTAGCAGTGCCCGCATCTTCTTTTGCGTGGAATAGTGATTTTCCAATAATTTCTCACCTGCATAAAAATGGGTTCACTAGCCGTAGCGAGCCAAACGAACAGAAATTGATTTATTTATTATTCCCTCTGCTAGCTGAACCATTGCCTTTAAAGGTCAGCCTAGTGCGTGGGAGCTCTAAGGAATTATTTTTTTATGTCCATTAGCCTTACTATCGATGATATGTGTGTGTCTCATACATAAATAACTCAATGAAAGAATATTCCACAGCTTGCAATTCAAACAAGGAATAAAAGTGGATTTTTTTTTCTCTAAGGAAAAAATTCTCGAATCGCACGTAAAACGTAGTATCAGAACATTTCGATAAATTTACTAAGCCCAGCGAAAATTGCAAAGCATTGTAAAAATTGGGCTTTTGAAGAAATATAGTCGAGCGAGAAAACGAAGTAAGTAAATATTATATTGATGCAAGTATTGCCTAATTGTTAGAGACCGACCGAAGGTTCGGTTTCGGCCGCATTCGATCAAAAAATCTAGTGAATAATAATAATAATAACACATCACACTCAGAGCCCCTAACTAGGAAGAACCTGTATCTAGGGTGCCCGAAACACATACAGAGACATACATCACACCCAGACCGGAAACAAACATCGATATTCATCATATCAATATTCGCCCCGCCCGGGAATCGAACCCGGGTGCACTCGCTTCTCAGTCCACATCACTGCCAACTGAGCTACGGAGCAGTCAAAGTCAGTCAGTTTCTGCCACAGTTTCGGTTTCGGCTAAAACGGCCGAACCGTATGCCGAAAAAAACTTGATGTTCGGGCGTCGATCGGCTCATTTCGGAAGAATTTGGAAATACGCACGCGGAGATTGCTCGCACGAGCCGCTCCTCGCTCCCAATTTTTACAAGACCACGTGAGTTTCGGTTTAGGTTTCAGCCGAAACTGAGACCTAGGTCGAAGGTTCGTTTTCGGTTTCGGCTGAAAATCATGTTTCGGTCGGTCTCTACTAATTGGATTGTGTCATTCCATCATTAGAATCCTTAATCGTGGTTCGTTGTATCACTGAAAATCAACATAGCTGATTTTGGTTTTGAAATGTTTTTAAAAAATAAAATAAAAAAATTATGGAAAATTGTATGGAAGTTGGTAAAAACAACAATTTTATTTTCCATATAAAATTGTAAGGCGCGTTAAGAAGTTCGCCGGTACAGCTACTAGGCAATAAAAATAATATTACATCATTATAATTCTACATCGCAAAAGCCAACCGAAAAATCACAATTTCGAATCTAATTAAGCGTCAACCGTCAACTTGTGCTGACAAGAAAACGTCGACAGCCACCAAGGAACTTAAGGCATCTAGAATATTCTGGAAAATTCCAGGAATCGCACGTGACAACAAGCGTTCCATTTAGGCCGCGCTCCCTCGTCGTAGCGACGTTCTATTACGCACGGCCCCAGCCTCCCTTAGGGTATGTTTTTGTCCTATTATTGTGTTACCTTGATAATTGAAATAGGAAAAACATCACTTTGCCCCGGTATTAGGACTTGTCGTGTCTTTGACTGGATGAACTATAATGATGCTGGCGCCATTCTCGGAAAAAAAATTTACATCTTTTTAACTAAGGCCAATATCAAAAATGTGGCATAATATGACACTAGACAATCTTGCTTAGTATTTTTTGAGTACAGTTAAGTAGTCCTTACTTAAAAGAACAAAATTATACACAGATTGTTGCTAAAAGTGGCCACTTTTAGCAACACTTTGTAGCTTTCTTTGGTCTTTAACTTAAAAGCTATACAACAGAGCCCTAAAAATACTAGGCTATATTATCTAGTGTCATACTGTGCCACATTTTTGATATTTGTCTTAGTTTAGAAGATATTTTTTTTTTTTTTGCGAATGGCGCTAGCATCGCTGTATACTGGCTCTTAATTATTATCTACTAATCCATGTGGTGAACTTCGTAGCGCCTAACAGTTGTTTTTTTTTCCTATTTGTGATGATGTGCGAGTAAAGTGTAAGTAATTCTATTATGGTGGGGTTTTAGAATACCACCATCCCATCTCCTCCCTCGGGTGTGGTGAAAATGACTTATAGAACCCCCGAAGTATAGGCATCATCATCTTTCATTAAAAAAAAAACCTGAAGAGGAATACTGCGATCGGCAACTAGGTATTCACCCCATCTCCTCCCACGGGTGTGGTGAAAATGACTTATATGGAACACCCAAAGTATAGGCAGCAGCATTTTTCATTAAATAAAACACTGATGAGGTATACTGCGATCGGCAACTAGGTATTCACCCCATCTCCTCCCACGGGTGTGGTGAAAATGACTTATGGAACACACGAAGTAAAGGCATCAGAATCTTTCATTAAAAAATAAAACTGAAGAGGTATACTGCATACTGCGATCGGCAACTAGGTTATGGCCAAACCCCACAAAAACACTCCTAGTCTGTCATTAACAGTCGAATGGCAGCTGGAACTCGCACTCTAAAGTGTCAAAATGTAATTTTAACTCGTTCTCCACTCCAAATCGATATGTCCTAGTAAGATTTGATAATTAGGTTTTTTGCAAAAAACTAGGGATTTTGCAGATAATTTGATATAATAGTAAAGGAGGGTTCATAGTTTTCAATTATACTAGGTTTTTTGCAAAAAAAACTGCTTTATGTCAGGATGATTGAAAAAAAAAAACGTTAAGCTTATATCAAATTATCCGTGTTTTCGCAAAATCCCTAGTTTTTTTGCAAAAACCTAATTATCAAATCTTACTACGACAGATATACATAGTCGAGTTCCGATTTCGTGACAGTGAAACATATGCTCGACGGAGTATTAGACAGCTCGAGCCAGGATAATCAGTACTCGGGAACGACTTGTCCGAGTATCATACTCGACCGAGTAGCCTCCGAACACTGACTGTATGTCAGCCCTAGTGCCTGTCCTGTCTGTGGGGGAGGCCTATATCAAACAGTGGTCATATCTCAGCTGAGATATTGGTGGGATAAAATTTAGATGTGTGATTACAACTACAATTTGTGCAAATTCTTATTTAAGGTAGCTTAAGTGATACTATTCTATTTTGTAACATCTGTTTATGTACCTTAAGAAAACACTAATAAATGAATCAATATATATAAAACTCTTCTGTTACTGACTGGCTGACTGACTGACTGCAGACAACGCAGAGCCGAAACTACTGGGCGACAAAGCTGAAATTTGGCATGTAGGTTCCTTAGGGAGTGTAGGTGAACACTAAAAAAGGATTTCCCGAAATTCCCACGGGAGCGGGAAAAAACAGAATTTTTGTGTTTATGAGAAATCTGCGCGGGAAATACCGCGGGGCAGCCTCTAGTATGAATATATTTCCTTACAAACTGAAGAGAAACAGTGCAAAAAGACTTTTATCCGCCTTTTCATCCATCCTAACTTCATTTCCCGCCAACGGAAAACATCGGGAAGAGCAACAATGCACAAATGGCAACCGGCAACCAGTAAATTGATTTTCCGCAATATTGGCCGAAGCCCCGTGGGGAGGCCGGGAGTAAATGTACTCCATATCTTATTATGCATATTATAATAGCTGGGTAGTAGTTTTATAATACTAGTACTTTGCCTTGAACTTTGTTTTCTTTCACTTGGAGGTTTTTCGCAACTAGGAAAGAAGAAAATGCTAATAGTTCGGAAAATCTTCTTGTGTGGATTGCCTGGAAAAATTGCTTTTAGCGATAAGGCCGCCCATTTCATGTAAATTCAATTTATTTGTACACTGAATTTATTAATGTACTTTTGTATTTTTAGCTTACTTTGTATGTGTGTATTCTATTCGATTCTATTCTATTCTAGTGGTCGATCGAATGTATGAAAGGTTGCATTTAATCAAACTTCGGGGATTCTTGTGATTTTCGGTACATAGATGTTTCATTTGAGGAAAAGTTTATCGACCACATGTTATATATAGAGATCAGAGATAAGTCTATTCAAAGAATTGTCGACGTTTCTTTTACCGAACATATGACATTCGAGAAAAAGTTACGGACCCGTTTTTACGAGGGTTAAGTGTACGGGCAATTTTGCATTTATATTCTTACATTACTTTTTGACAGTTATTACTGGTCAGTTATATATATCGTGGGTTGCCAGGAAGAAATCGCTTATTGCGTACACATAACACATAGTAAGGTAAAGGCACCGGTGTTGGACATGGCTCCTATTATGGACATTTCAAATTCAGATTTAAAAAATAAGAAATCAGCTGTGTCCTATTCCCGTTTGTAATTATTTTTATGTTTGGTAACAATCCCTCTACCACATACAAACATTTAAAAGTTAATAACTATAATAGATTCCAAATGAAAAATATAAGTAGTAACTTGGGCAGAGAATGGGTAAAAACTAAGTGATTTGCGTTAAGGACTTGATTGGAAGTATGTTGATTTTACTAAAAAATTATAAGTTTTTTTTTACATTACTATACAGTTATCTGTTCTTTAATAGACTCAGAGTGCCTCTAAAACCTCATATTTACATTCTGCCTTTAGAAAATGGGTGGAAAATTAATGTTCATGATTGGTTCGGTTTAGTCAATACTCCCCAGTCATGGACATTTTGTCTATCACTGGATTTTTTAATATTTTTTTAACAATATGCATTTATGGCTACGAGACTATATGCTTTTAGATAGTCTAATCAGATTTGATTTAGCACATCTAGATCCAGTCTTGTACATAGGTCCATGACTGGAGTGTCCATGACTGGGCCTTTAAAATGGGCCCGTTCATTTCTCCTACTATGGAGTAAGTTTATTAAATTTTTATTGTCTTTTTTTAATCACTAGTATATCAAAAGGACCAGTTCATTTATTGTCGCTTCTAAACTTTATTATTTCTTAATGGTTTCCAACAAATACAAAACATATTATATGAAAATTACGAACGCAAAAGCTTATTTCAGTAAAGCTGTAACTTTTACTACATAATAGACAATTAAATCACTGGATTTATTTTTCCTATATTTAGAATCTTAGTAACATAAAAAATCCCAAATAAAGAAGGAGGAATAGAGAAAAACAAAGACCTATCAAAGATAGTAAAGAACCACAAAAGAAAGAATCCATGAATAAGTTCAAGTCGCACTTGCTATCATATAAACTCATATCAATCTTATAAAAACCTTTCTAATTTATTAAGCGACTGCCTAAGCCTAAGCGACACATTTTATAAAACGTCATATTCTAGGATTTTTTTTGTTTTATCTGGCGTGGCGATCATCTACTCTACTTTTATAGTACATCTGATATAGTGTTCCCAGAGTTTAGATTCTTAAACAAGTGTAGGGCGAGAAATCATTAGGAATGCTAGCATCAAGTTGTGAAACAAGTGTTGGCCCTTCACATTCTCAATATTCCCTAGCTTCAACTTCCATATGAATCACTTCCATCTAAATGTTATCGGTACACAAACTTATACTTAAATTAAATAACTAAAAATATGTCTCCGAGACCTTAATCATATTTTATAAGCCTATTCGAAACCCAATAAGATGCAATTATACCTTTTCGAGCACCGATATCATTATCATTCAGTTAGATTTTCGCTAAAATAACTAGAATTATGTTTTTATTATAAGCCTCTCCTACTGCTGAACAATGGTCTTTTTCCCCTTTTATACACTTCTCTTTCTTGAGCGGACTCCGACCAGGGGGTCGAGTTTCTTGAATGGGAACGATCGACTCGTAATTGTCTTGTTGGCGGCTTCGTTAACCATTGCCGCTTTCACAAAGGCAATTCTGTTTTACGCCCAAAGAAAACAGCAATGGTTAACTAAGTCGCTAGCGGGACGGTTGCGAGTTGTTCGTTTTTGGTTAAGAAACTTGATCCCCAGGCCCTGGCCTGGCGTGTGCTCCCAGTGCGTCGCTCCATCACTTCCATCCATTTTTATTACAATAATCTAAGTTTGCCATAATAACCAGTATTGCGCGATCCTTATTTCAACCTTCTACAGTCCGTCTGACCGTCAGGTGACCGTTGGGTCAGGGTGTCAACCCTCATGGGGCAGTACTCTTTTGCGTTTTCCAGTGCACTGTTGCCACTAGATCTTTTCGGCTCCAGCAGCTATCTGTTCTTCGAGCTACATAATAATATTTGCCCTGCCTGCCCATGCTTTTCTTTGCTTCCCTGGGATTTTTGGTTTGGTTCTTTTACGGATCTCGTAATTGTTTATTTGATCACGCAGGGAAACTCCAAACAGCCATCTAGGAGAGGGTTATGTTCAGCAGTGGACGTCTGTCCGCTTAGATGATGAAATTACTCTTAAAACTTCCGTCCAAGATTGGATGTCCATAACTGGATACTGTCCATCACTGGGTGTCCATCACTGGATTTTTCATGTCCATGACTGGTGAAAAAAAAGCGTTTCTTTTTTCCTATATTTTGTTAAACAATTTGTTTTATAAAATTATTAAAAAAATACGTAATTGTTAAAAAAAACTCGCTTCATTTCATGTTATAACTTTTACACCAATAGCAATCATAGGTTAGAAAATATTTGCGAAAAACTGAAAAAAAATCCTTATAGCGTCCAAGACTGGTGCCTTTACCTTATAACATGCAAACTCTCTGAACAACGTACATCGATATCATAACAATGTTCGCACGAAACGGGTGCGAACCGCCGGGATCGAACCCAGTCCTCGTAGCTAACTCAGATATATACCTTTAGCAGGCCGGTTCTTATACAGGGTGTTTCTGACAAGGCGGTAATAAATCAAAGGAGGGATTCTGCTCACCATACCTAACAACTTTCCCAAAGCAACATGGGTCGAAATCTCAAAACAAAAATCAGCCGTCCCGTACATTGACCCCGTCAGCTGATCGAATCAATGTATGGAATAGCTGTTATTTTTTTTGAGATTTTGACCCATATTGCTTTGGGAAAGTTGTTAGTTATGGTGAGCAGAATCCCTCCTTTGATTTATTACCGCCTTGTCAGAAACACCCGGTATAAATAATGTAAATCAATACATAGTATAAAATAAAGTCGCTTCCCGCGTCTGTCCCTATGTATGCTTATATCTTAAAAACTATGCAACGGATTTTGATGCGGTTTTTCGCAATAGATAGAGTGATTCAAGAGGAAGGTTTATAAGTATAATACATGCACAAAATAATAATAGGTAAGGCGGTACGAAGTTCGCCGGGTCGACTAGTAAATTAATAAAAAAAAGAAACATACATACATAACATCACGCCTGTATCCCATCGGGGTAGGCAGAGATAATTGATTTCCACTTGCTACGATCCTGACACACTTCTTTCGCTTCTTCTGCAGTCATAAGCCTTTTCCTACACGCACGTCGGTTTCGTGAACTCTTCACGCGGCCTTTTCTCAGGACGTCACCAATTTGGTCGGTGAACGTTCTCCGTGGCCTACTTCTTCCAACCATGCCAAAAAAAAAGATCATTGCGACAATTGCTTTATTCACAGTTGGTATGCGAATGTGACAGATTAACCTGTAAGTCAATATTATTACAAAAATGTGCGTCATATAAAATCAAACTAAAATTCTGTACATTGTTTCTCACCTATGTCATTTGTAAAACAAATCCCTCATGTATAAAGCGGCTAATTAATGTTGTAGGCATTTTAATTGGCGCACATTTACCGTTTGCGTGTCATTGGAAATGTGTCCGGGAGCCGTGGGCGTTGGTTAGTGGCCAGTCTGTTAAGAGCCAGTTGACAGCGATGCTAGCGCCATTCGCGAAAAAAAAAAAAATCTTCTAAACTAAGGCAAATATCAAAAATGTGGCACTGTATGACACTAGATAATGTTGCCTAGTATTTTTTGAGCACAGCAAAGTAGTCCTAAGTAAAAAGAACAAAAAAAACATAGATTGATGCCAAAAGTGGCCACTTTTAGCAACACTTTGTAAGCTACAAACTTTGGTCTTCAACCTAAAAGCTGTACAGAAGTGCCCTAATAATACAATCAATGTCAAAATGCAATCAACATCATTTATGCTATACCAGGGGTATTATTACGCTCACATTTGCAACATTGCTTTTCGTCCTTTAGAGTGTCAAAGTCAATACCAAAAAAAATAAATATGCAAAAGCGGCGGTATTATAGGGGCAGTTAGTTAGGCCTAGTACATTCACTCAAATGGTCTTATCCAAGTGTCAAATTTTCTTATCTATCATACTATGAAGACACAACATTTTGAGTGTCGATCGTGGTAAGTTTCTTGCATGAATGTGATAGGCATATAGTCAGATTATAATTTCTAACGGTCCAATATACAACTAAAAACAAATATTTATATACCTACTTACTAAACGGACGGTGTTCCTATACCTAATTTAAAATCTTTGAATTATTGTAAACTAGTCGACTCGGCGGTTTTCGCACCGCCTTACCTGTTATACTATGTTCTGCATGAATTATACATATAAACCTTCATCTTGAATCACTCTATCCTTTAAAAAAAAACCGCATAGAAATCCGTTACATAGTTTTAAAGATATAAGCATACATAGGGACAGACGCGGGAAGTGACTTTGTTTTTAACCGACGAAAAAACAAAAAGGAGGAGGTTCTCAATTCGTCGCGTATATTTTTTTTTTTTTTTTTTTTTTTTTTTTTTTATGTATGATCACGCATAACTTTTTACTGTGTGGACCGATTTTGATAATTCCTTTTTTAATCGACAGGGTATACCTTGAAGTTGGTCCCATAAAAATTTGAAAATAAAATTCCAACCCTAAGGGTGGAAAAATAGGGGTGACTTTATTGTTCACTCACAGATTGTATTGCCGTGTTGTGATTTACATGATAACTGCTAGGTATAATTATGAGTCTTTTTTATATGAATGTTAATAATCATAATCTCAGCCGATAGACGTCCACTGCTGGACATAGGCCTCCCTCAAAAATCGCCTCACCGACCGGTCGTGATCGAAACTCATTCTGTTAGTCCCTAAACCTTAACCAGGTTGTGAGGCCACCTTGTGGGGTGCGACCACGCTGTGGAGGGTGATTGGCTGGGGTCAAAAAAATTAGCCCAAAAAAAACTGAAAAGCAAAAAATAAAAACTTTTTATCAAAAAATTAAACCGCCGAAAAAACTGAAAAGCATTAAATAATTGGGAAACATTTTCTATTAGGACTTAATTTACTCACTTCTTAAAGTAATTTTGGTTAACCAAGAAATTTTGAGTCGGTGCCACAGAATCAACGAATAACGATCACTAAATTACCTGAAATTCAAAGAAATAACCGAAAAACGTGTGCCGCCGCGCATCGCGCTATAGGTAGTTAAGGAATTTGCTTGTGTGGTGTGGCACCGACTTAAAATTTCTTGGTTAACCAAAATTACTTTAAGAAGTGAGTAAATTAAGTCCTAATAGAAAATGTTTCCCAATTATTTAATGCTTTTCAGTTTTTTCGGCGGTTTAATTTTTTGATAAAAAGTTTTTATTTTTATACTATGTATTGATATTGATTTATTTGATTGCAATTATCTTTATCACTAGGTATTGTTATTTCTGACAAATTGACAAATTGATATGACCTTATTGACCATTTTCGTGGGTCAGTTGGTATTGGCAGTGTTGTTAAGTGTGACTTCTTCAAACTAAATTAACTGTTAATTAACTTTAAAATAACGTAATTGTATGCGAAATAAAAAATATATAAAAATATACGCTCAATTGAGCAGCTCTGTCCCTAATAGTCCCTATCGATTAGTTTTAATCATCATCAACACCTAATCGTATATTGTGTCCACTTACATACAACCTAAATATTTCTTAGTAAAAGCAAGCTTTTAAAATTTTTGCTTAGCAATAAGCAAAGTGACCAAGCAGCTTATTAATCGATACATAGCGTATGCAAATCGGCCTCATATTCCCGATGACGCCATCCGAACCCGATTTACGGCTCCCCGCGGCCATCTTGTCCGTCGTTGGCGGGAAACCCGATCCCTCGAAGCGGAATATTCTGGAAAAGTTTTGGTTTTCATTTTTTTCGGATTTCAGCTTTGAGTGTAGGGCCAAAGAAATATATATTTTGTTTGTCAATCTTTTTTGTTTTTTATAAAGAAAGGAGCAATTATCGTTCTGGCTGACGACGAGTTACCGAGTTTTAAATCGGACAAATGAAAATGAAAATGATTTATTGTTCACATAATAAGTTGTACATTATAAAATAACGCATAAAATATTGTTAAGGACTGCTGTAGTTAAAACTGTGTTGCAGTAAATAAAATAAATCGTTCTCGAGTACAGATTTTCCTGGCTCGAGCCGCCTCATACTCTATCGAGTGTTAGTTTTACTGTCTTGAAGTCCGAACTCGACTGTGTATATCAATTTGGAGCAGAGAACGATTAAAAGTTACAATTTTGTTGGAGTGTTACGCGTGGAGTGGAGTGTAAGAATTTCTTCACCAAAAAGCCTTTAGTAACCTAGTGATACCAGGGCTTCAGACAATACCAAGAAGTAAACTAAACGAATGATAGAAAACAAGGTAGACTGTCGTCTGCCAGAGCGGCTGATAAGAAATAAATAGAAACCGACACTTTCTGAGGAAAAATATTAAGACCTCATTTAATTTCGTTCAACAAGAGTTTGTCAATCCACGCTTGTTTAGATAATTACAGTCGCTGTATCTAATAAAAACCTTAATTTTGTGTTCGGAAATGTACTAAACAAAGATTATTTAATCCTTCAATGAAATCAAACTTTAAATCATTCATCTTTTCAGACTATTAATGTTTCCACCATCGTTTCCGTTATTCGGAAGGCACATTATTCATTGGGTCCTGAATCTCTAGCACTTCGTCAGTAGTGTCGGTCAGCTCTCCCATTGATGTAAGGAGTTACAGACTTGAAAGAGGGTTTCTGGTCAGGGCAGCTGCTTACCCACAACAATACCAATTCACGCGAACATGACTTTATCGTCCTCATAAAGTCGATGGTCGCTGTTTTCAGATACGACCGGAGGTCTTTATTTATTTAATAACAAGATTTTAATTAAAAAGACTAGGATATAATACTTTCAAGAAATTTTCGAGGCGTTTTTACGCAAGAATCTTGCTCAGGGATGCAATGAGGCGGGAAAACTGCGGGGCGCCTGCCAGTCGCACAGGTGAATGTTTAAGTCTGTGCACCGTCTATGCTTGCCTGGTTACCTAGGACTCGCTGGTTAACTGAAACGTGATTTTTATTTTAGGCCTACTTCTCAAACGCGACCATAAATTATTCAAAGAAAAGAATAAAAGCCAGCGCTTGAAAAAAATCTTAAAGAAAATAGCCATAATAGCAAGGAATAACTATCGGATTGTATAAATACTTGAAAAATTAAATTTTAAGTAGGTAGGCACATAAGTAAAGTAGTTGCCTTACTTTCTTATGGAACGGGCTCTCATTTTGCGAGCCATACTTGCGCTTGGCCGTTTCTATTTTAATATTTTCAATTTTCGAACTAGCAACTTTTTCTCAAAGGCGTAGCGCTAAAGAAACGGTTGCCGGCAGCATGCAAAGGACAGGTCAGTACCGGGAATAAAGTCTTGCTCACTGGCCATTCCTTATTTAAAAGAATGCTGCACCTCGTAAGATGAGTTTTCATTCAACGCAACGGAACGATAAATGAGCGGGAAATCGTGCAGAAAAAAAACTATATTGATTTTTGTTAGTGTTTTTTTTTATGTATAAAAATTAAAATGATGAGTATAATCATTGTAGGATACAAGGTAATCGGTTATCTCTTATAGGTCTCGGTAGCTCGGTATCTCGGTAAGAGGTCTCTTATTGAAAGTCTAGTTTACTCTACAATACCTTAAATCAATTAAATAAAAGTATCATAGAAATAATGAATCGAGGTGGTTCAGGCGCGCCCCAAATCGGCTTTAGGCAAGCAAATGAGAAAGAAACAGACCTGCGGCGGTAGCATGATGGACAATTTGTCGACTATGTCGTATCCATCTTCGCCATACATTTCCCCCATGGAAATGTCATAAGCGTTTAAAACCGACAGAAGATTCGACAAATGGTCCGTCGTGCTACGCAGGCAGAGAAGGAGACACAATTTTTTTTGGAATTCAATAGTTCAGCCTTTTGAGCCGCATTAAGATAACATAACGTAATTAAATAACACAACACAATATTTATTAAATAATCACAGAGTAGTAATGTGTCAGATTAATAACAAGACGGGATTTAGCGTTTCAAGGCGAGCAGTCGAGGCTACACTCGGTTTAATCTAGACTGGGAGTTAAACATAGACTAATTATGATAAATGGTGGTAACAGCTAGTCTGTTTCGATTAGTTTTAAAATTTGAATTGCTAATAATTCGTTGTTCAATTTTACGAAAACAATTAAGGATCTTGCCCTCTATACAGAACCATTTAAGGTGGTCCCTCTCGGATTGCGTGAAATGGAATTTTTTTCGCGTTTTTTATTTATTCTGGCGAAAGAATTCATTTCTAATTAACTTGATTTTAGGCCTTTTAGTCCTTTAGACACAAAAACAGTAGGTCTTTCTTCCAAAAACGTTGTACAGTCACGGACTAGGAGGCCGTAACAGATTTGTCTATGGTTTTGTCAGCCCTAGACTGTATTACCTAAGAAAAGAGCTATTTTGCAATACAGAAAAACGGGAAGTGTTACGCCGATTGTGTCCGCCACTGTACTACAATGTGGGAGATGGTTTTTTACATACGCGAATTCATTAAAACCTTATTATAATGAGTACTTTCGCGAGAATCATTAAGAAACGCGAAAAAATTTTAATTTCGCGCCATACTGAGAGTTACCGCCTTAACCATAGTTCACTTTACCATAGTCCTGTAAATCGAGCTAGTATAATAGTACTCCTGTGGACTGTTTTTTTTTTTTTCATTTATTTTAGAAAGATACCTAGTTGGTTTACTAGATTCTCAATAAGAGAATCTCTACAATTTTTTTGTATATTTTGTTAACTACTATTTTTAACTTTTAAATTATAACAGTGGAATTATTTAAAGATCTTTCGCAGTAAAGTTACTAAAAAAGAAACATTCAGAATCTTAAGGTGGTAACTCTCGCTATGGCGCGAAATTCAAATTTTTTCGTGTTTTTTATTTATTCTGGCGTATTCTAGTAAACATTTTTAATTAAGTTTAAATGAATTCGCGTATGTAAAAAACCATCTCCCACATTGCAATATAACGTTTTTTGAAGACAGACCTACAGATTTTGTGTGAAAGGCCAAAAAACAAGTTCCTTGAATATACACAAAATCGGTAACTCTGTCTTTCAAAAACGATATATCACAATGTGGGAAATAGGTTTTTACGTACGCGAATTCATTTAAACTTTATTAAAAATGAATACTTTCGCCAAAATAATTAAAAAACGTGAAAAAAATTGAATTTCGCGCCATACCATGAGTTACCGCCTTAACACTGAATATTTAATATTCTAAAAAGGCTCAAAGTTAAGGCACTTTTGCTATTGAAGTTAAAAGTAAGTAGCCATTTATAATCTTTAGAGTTTTAAAACCGACGCAAAGTATAAACAGCGTCCACGGGGTGCTTTCTGAATAACTTGAGACTTCAACTTAGATCAAACTTGAAAAGCTTTCTAAAGGCTGAGCGCTAAAGTAGCGGTACTATTCATAAAAATCATAACTTTAAAACTAAGAGAAATATCTAAAACTGGCGCAGTTATTCCCTTCATCTTATAAACCTTAATTTTTCGTTTCCATTTTTGGGATAAAAAGTATAATTTGTTCGTCTCGTGGTTCTAATTTGACAAACTTGACTGCTGCTCCGTAGCTCAGTTGGCAGTGATGTGGACTGAGACGCGTGTGCACCTGGGTTCGATTCCCGGCGGGGCGAACATTATTGTTATGATGAATATCGATGTTTGTTTCCGGTCTGGGTGTAATGTTCATCTCTGTATATGTTTCGGGCACCCTAGATACAGGCTCTTTCTAGTTCGGGGCTCTGAGTGTGTTGCGTTATTATTATTATTACTAAACTTATCCATAGAGCAATTTTGTTTAATACACAGACTTTTAAATGAGACCCCATTGCAAATGCATCTCCTTTAGTTTTTATGTAAGGTTTTTGAGTTCTTTTACTTTTCATATTTGTATGCGCGACGCACATTGAGTGTACTTTTAATTAATAAATGTTTAGTTGCAGCTTACATATTAGTTTTCAAGATTTTCCTGTCGTATTCCATACTGCGACAATCGATATAGGACGATAAAATGGTCATAATATAAAGCGGGAAAATAGCTGCGCCGAGCACAAAAATTCCCTTAGAAGGGGGCGGGTTTATCAATATATATAAAACTCTTCCGTTACTGACTGACTGACTGACTGACTGACTGACTGACTGACTGACTGACTGACTGACTGACTGACTGACTGACTGACTGACTGACAGACAACGCAGAGCCGAAACTACTGGGCAAAGCGGGCTGAAATTTTGCATGTAGGTTCCTTAGGGAGTGCAGGTGAGCACTAAGAAGGTATTTCTCGAAATTCCCACATGAACGGGAATAAACGGGAATTTTGTGTTTATGAGAAATCTGCGCGGGAAAAACCGCGGGGCAGCCTCTAGTAATATATATATACAAAAACACATCAAACTCAGAGCCTAACTAGGAAGAACCTGTACCTAGGTTGCCCGAAACATATACAGGGACGACATGTACATCTATATTCATCATAACAATTTTTGGCCCACCGGGAATCGAATCGAGTGCACCCGAGTCTTAGTCCACATCACTGCCAACTGAGCCACGCATACGGAGAAGTCATACGCTGAAAAATAAGATCATATAAATTAAGTACGACGAACCAAGTCGTGCCTTGCTATATACCGGCACCCACGCAGTGAGAGAACCAACTGTAATTTAAGTAATCTTGCATACAACTAATATAACAAAGAAAGTGTAAACACAGCGTCTAACAAGGGGCACTAATGAGACCTCTGCAACAGACGTACACAGATAATGTCTAGCAAATTCATGGAAATCCTAATGAGGGTATCTAGTAGTGGAATGGAAACATCTGAGCAATTTAAAATACAACCTCTAATCTTTCACTGTATTTTATTGCTGTAAATTTATCGCATTACTAGTACTAACCTAACCTATTACTATGTTGTATTCCCGGTAATTATACTGCCGTGCTAAGGATATGAGCAGTAACTCCATTTTTGACGAAAATGAGTTACATATATATTTGAAATCACCGCAATGAGCTCTATAAAATGAGCCGACCCCCTATTTCGATAGCTTTATTGGAACCTATAGATTTTAGTAAGCATAACAACAGTAAGTCAGTTTTTCGTGCTGTCATACATAATATAATAGCAGTAACAATACTTACTGCATGATTTTAAGCATGACTTAACAATTGGCTACTTAATGTCGCGTAATATATTGACAGTAAGTATGCATACTTCTTTAATAATAAGCAATATTGAACTAATCTTGACTAGCAACCACCTAGTATATTAACAGTAACTAGACTTACTGCTGGTATGCTTAGTGAAATAAATTATTTTATATTGTCATTTACTTGGCAATCAACAGCAAGTATGTACATACTGTCTTAATTCTTAGTTAATCTCAATACTAGGGTTATCATATGAATGGCTTAACATAACAACAGTAAGTGCTCTTCAATATAGAAATCATATGAATTTCGAGTTATAAAGTATGACTTCAGCATTAATATAAAGTTTGCAAATCCAAATTCATAGCATCCCGAATATTATACAAAATCAAATATATTATGTAAGGCTTCAAACGCACAGGCGGATTTTTTCCGCGCGGTTTTTATGTAACATATTGAATCCTATGGAAGTGTCCGCACCAGCGGATAAAAAACCGCGCGGTTAAAAATCCGCTGTTGCGGTTTTGTTTCCGCGCGGGTAAAAATTCACCTGTACGTTCGGGAACTAAGAATAAGGTTGAAAATTAAATAACAACCTTTCAAACCGCGCGGAAATAAAACCGCAACAGCGGATTTTTATCCGCGCGGCGAAAAAACCGCGCGGAAAAAAATCCGCCTGTGCGTTTGAAGCCTAACTCAAAATAGTCTATAATTTTACAGACTGCGTAGAAGCTGTGCGGGCCGCAAAATCTAGAAAATCCATCGATAAAATAATGGAAGGCACATATTTTCAGGCAGCTGAAGGCCAAAATAGTAGATGATGTCTACGCTAATTATTTTCAGTGCAAAAGTCGAGTTCGAAGGTCGGCAAAATCCATAAAAGAAAATAGTTCAGGGATGGATTTTGCCAGGCTAAACGCGTCTTTTAGATTTAGCACAAAATCTGGAGCTCTGTCTTCTCTGCACCTAGGTTTTTAGACAATGACTCCCCTAAGGTGGCGACTGCTTTTCGTTTGGGATGTGTTGTTTCCGAAAAGCATCGCTGTTCATGGTGCAGTCGTCAACCCGAAGGGTTATCATGGCCTAAGCTGACAGAAGGAAACATCATGCAACATATAGAAAACCGAAGAGAGAAAATGATAGGACAGGTCACGATAATTAAATAAAGAATATAATACAAGGGAAAAAAGAAGGACGGAGAGGGTCTGGCAGACCGAGAGGAAGCTACATGAAGCAGATAAAGGAGAAAGTTGGAGTGGAGACCCACAAGGACATGAATGAAGCAGTGGAAAGACGACTGGAGTGGAGGAGGCTACACAGACAAGAGCTCGGCTCTTAAATGAAAGAAGAAAAAGAGCTGTCAGAGGTGCTTTGCTAGATTTCCCCGTCATCATGCACTGAATGATATTATTTCCCTGGGCATAAATGTCAGCCAATACTCCATGCGTACTGGTAATAATTCCATGCGTACTGAAACCTCCCGGGCTAAGTCGTTCAGATGGTGATTTTCCAGTTGAAATGACGCTGCTGCCCTTTGAGAGGGGTCATTCATTTCTTGATTTAGGATGTAATTACATTTGGAAGAAATCTCGTTGCATCTTATCTTCAATTGACAATAAGGGCATCTGCTTGTTTCTTGCCATGTTTCCTTGGAGATTGCAGTCTCAAACACACAAAATATGCGGTACTTGAAGATGTCTATATTTTTGTGCCACCTTTTCAAACAACGGGAGTTGAGGGTTCGGAGGCGGCCTCATTTATATACAAGTTGGTGGTTTGTCATCTTATGGACCGGGATCACGACCTTCGTTCTGGTACTTTTCTAATGCAGCGGCCCTCCATAGCTATTAAGCGCGGTTATACTGCCAGTGCCAGTGTCATGATCAGATTCATTTTTGATTCTTATAAGACTTTGCAAGTGTGTTATAAGCAAAGCATTATTAGGCGATGTTAGTTTTTATTTGCATGGCTGATCTTAAATATGCATGCTTTTAGTATAAGGTACTCATAAAACCAATTTAGGGTCTGATTAATGATACATAACAAAGAAAAAAATTCATGTTTACCTCATTGATTTTGTTCCTAGGATAATCCATAATTTATATGGGATACTAAGAATAAGAGTACTATAATATGATAGCAACTCCGTAGTTACTGTTGATATTCTTAGTAATTTATGGTATGTGATATTTAACTGATACTAGGCATAAAAGCTTTACCATTATACAAACCCCTTAAAAAAACAGTACAATCTTTTTTGATAATAAAATACAAATATACATGGTTCAGGCTACATACATCAAAAATCGTTTTGTAGATAGCATAAAAAGATAAGTCACAAAAGGTAAAAATAGATTAAAAACTTTAACCGCCATTATCTCGAAACTATAAAAAATGACTTACTGCTCTTATCCTTAGCACGGCAGTATACATGTCGTAGTAAGATTTGATAATTAAGTTTTTTTGCAAAAAACTAGGGATTTTCCGAAAACCCGAATAATTTGATGTAAGCATTACTTTTTTTTTTCAATCATCCTGACGTTTTGCAAAAAACCTAGTATTATTGAAATTTTTTAAACCTGCCTTAACTCTGATTGGCTACATTTATTGCTTGCTGGTAAACTCTTATTCTGATTGGTTCTCTGTAGCGTCAAAGGATATTTTAACGTACCAATCAGAATAAGAGTTTACGAGCAAGCAATAATCTAGCCAATCAGATTATAGGAAGGTTTCAAAGTTTTTAATTTTACTAGGTTTTTTGTCAGGATGATTAGAAAGACATTAATGCTTATATCATTAAAAAATGCCTAGTTTTTTTGCAAAAAACCTAATTATCAAATCTTACTACGACATATATAACAATGTTTGCCTATGTAAAACGAATTCTTATTCAATAAGCAATTTATTAAGTTAATTGTATAGTGTTTTCTTTAATTATGAAACTGTCAATAAAGGAATTTAATGACAGGGTAACAGATTGATTAGGTCTCCATCAGTCGACCAGAGCTCTGCTTTGTGTTTTTTATTAAATTTAGTTAGGGATTGAATATAAGGTCGAAATTAAGAAAAATAATTCGAGATAGAATCAGAAATTATGACATCCGCAGAAGGGTCAAAGTCACGTAGCCTGAAGAATTGTAAATCTTAAGGGCGCGCTGTCTACGATACTATAGCGCCAATCTCGAAAAAAGAAAACTTCTAAACCATAGCTTAAAAAAATATATTAATAAATAAATAAATAACACATCACACTCAGAGCCCCTAACTAGGAAGAACCTGTATCTAGGGAGCCCCAAACACACACAGAGACGAACATCACACCCAGACCGGAAACAAAAATCGATATTCATCATATCAATATTCGCCCCGCCCGGGAATCGAACCCGGGTGCACACGCTTACTCAGTCCACATCACTGCCAACTGAGCCACGGAGCAGTCGAGTTAGATAATCTTGCTTAGATTTTTTTAAAGCACTGTTGTGTAGCTTGCAGATTACATGTTGAACAAAAGTGACCACTTTAGGCAACAAACAGTAAATATATTTCTTACTTTCAGTTAAAAGTAACTTAGGCGATAGGCGTACTATAAAATCCGAAAATATAAGTTTATATTTCAAATATAATATACGAGCTTTCCCGGCTTACTTCGTTAGTTTCATTACGCCATAGAATATAAGATACTACAAAAGACTTGGCTCTATAGACTATGTTCTTTTGACTGCCCAGAATGGGCGAATAAAAACACAAACAATTACAAACAACAACAACAAACCACCTGTCAAAATATGTAAACAACGGAAAAAATATTGCACCTTGGGTTACATTATTTGAGTTTAGGTAAGGATCCCTATTTTTTTTGAAAATCTAATATAGCCTATGACACTCGGGGTTAATGTAGCTTCCTACCATTGAAAGAATTATTCAAATCGGTTCAGTATTTCCGGAGCCTATTCGTTACAAACAAATCTTTCCTCTTTATAATATTGGTATAGACTACTTAGATACATCATAAAAGGGCTCAAGCAATGCGCATACTATACCATTTTGTGAAGGCACTATGCAAATAATAGCAACTCATAAATTCACACGTAACAACGTAATTACAGGATGAATATTACATTAACCGATCCTGGAACATATTAATATTTATGAGGATGCGTGTTAAATTAAGTTTTGTGTGTAGCGGCACTCTAGCGCTACAGCTTCAATGCGGAGATCGAACGAACTATTTTTCTACGTTGCACGAATTTTCAAGGTATATGAATTGGAGGATTCATAGGGATTGATCAGTTTGTCTTTTCACTGCATAAAGTGGTGACCAATAATTCAGAAAGTCAAAGAGTTCGAGCTCTTTCAACTGATACAAAAAATCTTTGACTGAGCCTCTCAGCTTGAGCATTGCTTTCTGACTGTTCTCGTCTAGTCCTATTCCTCTACTAATTTTCGCGAAATTTAGCAAAAAGATTCGTAAGTATACGTTTTCTACTGTTGAGTTTCTATACTAATTATTCTAATAGCAATAGGACAATAATGAAAAATGTTTACTTATTAGTCCAATGTCACGTAACCCTGAGCCGAGAAACGAACAAAGGCTTAATAAAAAAACTGAAGCAGTGCTCTGCATAATTTTCTTTCATGGGAAATTATGAATTTTCATTAAAAACTGTCTCACGCCGCTCGCCGTCGCCGCCATTTTGCTCAAAGGACCAATGTAATGGAATCTTAGGCTGATATTAACATTTAGTTTTTGGATTCTACTCCATCGAGTTTGCACTCAGACAGTGAGATTATCAAGTTTGATATCAATAAGGTGACTAAAGGCGAACATATAGCTAAATAATAATAATAAACTTGGCTCTACCACAAAAAGAGTTAAACCGGGTCTAAATTACAAGACTAGGTTTAAATCACTCTTTCGTCATACAAATTCGCAATATGAGACCGGTCTAACTTTTTTGTGGTAAGGGGGATTCAGCTTTTTGATCCCTAAGCTATGTTTTGGAGTTTGTAGAACAAAATCCAATTACTCTATTTTACAGACTAGTCCACTAAACTAACATTATAATTGCAAATTTAAGTAATAATAGGCAACTTTGTTATCTTGAAATTTTATATATTTTTTAATAGTCAAACACCGCTATGCACCAATAAACCTAAATTCAGCAGCAATTAAGCAAATTCCTTGATAACAGTTCTTCATTTTTGCACTGTTGTAAGTGCTCCATTAAATCACTTTGTTACTATACCTTTATAAATGTTTTTCTGTCAATTACTGCTCCGTAGCTCAGTTGGCAGTGATGTGGACTAAGATGCGGGTTGGATTTCTGGCGGGGCGAGCATTGTTATGATGAATATCGTTGTTTGTTTCCGGTGTGGGTGTAATGTTCGTTGATGTATATGTTTCGGGCACCCTAGATACAGGTTCTTCCTAGTTAGGGGCTCTGATTGTGATGTCTTATTATTATTAATTAAATAAATTGTTTGGTTAAGACAAAACTTATTTATAGAATACCTTAAGTAATAATTTATTTGTTAAATAGTAAATGAAACAACTCCGTCCGCCATTGTTTTAGGCATGCGAAATAAAATAGGTATCGACCTATATTAATAAAACGAAAAACGTGGCTCTCAAACTCGACAATGTCTGATCTGCAGGCTGGAGCATATTACGGTAAAATTTTGCATTAGTTTTTACACCTTACCTAGATCATTGGAAATAAGCAAACAGTACTCGTAGCCCAGACAGTTCATACCCAATGGGTATTACCCATACGATACATTAGTGCCACTATAAAAAAATCTTCTAAAGAAGGCTTTTTATCAAAAAAGGGAACCCTTTTAGTGGATTATTTCAAGTTTTTTTAAATAATATCTCAGGGTCAGACTGTATTATGTATTACTGTTTGTTGCTAAAAGTGGCTACTATTAGAAGCCATAAGAAGAAAAAAGCCTTACTTTAGGAGATATGTTTTTTTCTTCTAGAGTGGCGCGTAAGAGGACTCTTAAGGCCACTCTACGATTAGTGCATGGAGGCGAATTACGAATGCTTTATTATTGTAGTTCAATTCAAATTGGTGTCACTGTACTATTGCGATGCGGGTAAGTTAATGTAGTCGTATTGACATTTTACGTGACTTGCAAACATATGAACTATAACTTTTCTAATAATACCCACTTACATCCATAGATAGACTATTACCTAAATATTAAACAAATAAGTATATTACTACTTATACAGTTTAAGTGCCAGTTTACAGAGATGCTAGCTCCATTGTCGAAAAAATATTATATCTTCTAAACTAAGGCAAATATCAAAATTGTGTCACAGTAATACATACTAGTAATACTACATAGATAATCTTGCTTAGTATTTTTTGAGCACAGTTATGTAGTCGTAATTAAAAAGAACAAAATAATCCACAGATTGTTATTTGTTGCCAAAAGAAGCCACTTTTAGCAAAACTTTGTAGCTTTCTTTGGTCTTTAACCTAAAACCTATACAACAGTGCCCTAAAATACTAGGCTATATTATCTAGTGTCATACTGTGCCAAATTTTTGATGTGCTTTTGTTTAGAAGTTTTTTTTTTTCGCGAATTGCGCTAGCATCGCTGTAAACTGGCTCTTAAGGCTTGCGTGGGTACAAAGTCTGGGGGTCGAAACAGGAACAACCCAATCTGTGTTTGTTGGGAGACCAAAGTCTAGCAGTGGACGTCTACTGTTTGTAATGATGAATGATGAAGTGATATTTCAGATATTTCTACTTAGAAACATAAAAAAGGGCTCCAGCAAGGCTCCAGCATTATAGACCTCCTTTTGTCGTATTTGACAAGGGCCACCATCGACTAACTTTCAGATAGTAACAAACAAGGAGTTAGGGCGTAGCGGCGGTTTCCAACCTCTCTGAGTAAGGGGATCTGAGTGTGATGCGCTCTCATTCAGGCAACATCGAGAAGATTCCAGCAAATTATATTTTAATCAAACATGCAGGATATATTCTAGAGGAAACTCCGTATAATTATGTTTGTTTAGTTCACGACCTCTCTTCTTCATATAAAGTGATTAAATTTCACGCATCGGCACCGAGCTAATGCGAATAAAATTGCTTTTAAAACCTTACTTAAAATTTATTATGTTACCGCTAAAACTGGAAAAATTAATTATATTATCTTGTTTAAAGTAATGGTAAAAATGCGAAATTTTGTGATGATGTTTGGAGCTTGGTTCAAGTTGAACGGGAAAAACGACTGATCGCAATTTGATGAAACTGCACAGTATGAATAAAATATATGAGATCGTTATTAAAATCTGTCTGTCGAACAATTGTAAAATGGGGTGAAATAGTTTATTGGGTAAAGACGTGTAAATAAATGGACCGGTCAACTGGTGCCATTGACTTAAAGTAAAACACAGTAGGCCTACCTTTAATGCAACATTTCACTATTGTCTCTATACAAGCAGTCACTCGCTGTCCACCACATAGTGATTTCCCAAAAAATACGATGTGGTTCTTTTCGGTTGGTTTAGGACATTGCAGGCTTGAATCACATGTCCGAAAAGTGAGATGATTTCTTCGGAAGGCATGTTAAGCCGTTGGGTCCCGGCCGCAGTAGTGGTCGTTATAACCGCGGCGACAAGCTGGCCCCTTGTCACGATGGTACTAACATAAACTTGGCCAAAATTGGGTCCAGCTCTATGCACTGATGCCTCTCGTGGCCTTCAGTCAATGAGCTGGTGTGGTGCCTTTGCCTATCTTATCGGGAATGATTATTAATATTATTTTAATGAAATGGACTTGACTCCACTTCAGTGGAGTATTTTGCCAATGTCAAGTTCACAAATTAGATTAAAAGGGTGGGCTAAAGCCCGGCAACGTTGTACGGTTATTATAAGTTTATTCGATTATTGTTTTAAAGCCCGCTACGGGAATGTTATGTTAAAATCATACCCTGTTATTCATAAAAAGTTAAAGAGCATTTTAGTTATTTGACGTATGTCAATTAAGACTGGATGTCACGTACATTTACCATACAACAAACCAGAGAAGTAGACCTCCAGTAAAGCTTCTTAAAATATACTGTATCTTTATGAATAAGACGGATAGTGTATAATGTAAGGTTACAAACTTGTGTAGGTAGTGTTGCAAGTAAAAGCGTGTAAAATTGCAAATATTTGTAATGCAAGCATGAATAATTTATGGGTGTTCGCGGCGCGCGTGGAGACGTGATTGATTTGTGTGATAAATGCACTTGCCCCTTGCTATTGAGTAAAGTTAAATTACCTTTAAATGTGACGTAAAAGATCTTTAAACCTACACGTAGGCAATAAAATGTTTAAGAGGTGTAATCTGCCTGCGAACTGCCAAGCACATGCAATTTCATTTTTTAGCTTAACGCTTGTAAGACAATCTTGCAGGAGATAGCATATTTTAAGCCCTGTAGGTCCGGGCGTAACAATAGGTCTACGGTATGCCCTGCCTGTCGTAAGAGGCGACTAAAAGGGGTCTTTGGGGTCGTGGGTGTGAAGGGCGGGGGCCCGACACACTCATCAAACGGCCCCGAGATGGCCAAGCTTGTGGCACTGTGCCGCCGCAGCTCCAAAGGCGAGTAGGGGAGGGAACAATATGCCCTCCCCGAGCACGAAGCTGATAGTAGCTGAGCGTGGGAAGACTTCGGACGCTATAATACGTGGTTCCAGGGGTTCTTCCTAAAAGCGCCAAGACGGCCGCCGGGGGGTGCGAGCCCCACTTACCCCTGACGCTCCGATAGGCATTTCCCCTATTACAAAAAAAAAGGAGATAGTATTTTTTAGCTCTTACCGAATATATTTTTTTTGTGAACTATGCTGCTATGATGTGTGAAGGCGGCATAATACCACAATTGGTTGACCCATCCCTGAACCACAGAATACTAAATAGCTACTACCCCTGAACTATCAACTAAGAATGTTGCTGCCCGTGCCCTTCAAAGCCTTCAGGTGTTCCCTTAGTTAGTAACTATTTGACTGCTCCGTGCCTCAGTTGGCAGTGATGTGGACTGAGTAAGCGTGTGCACCCGGGTTTCATTCCCGGCGGGGTGAACATTGTTTGTTGAATATCAATGTTTGTTTCCGGTCTGGGTGTAATGTTCGTCTCTGTATATGTTTCGGGCACCCTAGATACAGGTTCTACCTAGTTAGGGGCTCTGAGTGTGGTGTGTTATTATTATTATTTAGTAATTTGTGCCTTAGTCATTTTACGACACCCGTCCATGGTAGGAGATAGTCCTTCACAGTCCTAGTTTAAGATTCGAGTTTTATACTCTCTCGAGTTTCAACTCGGACAAGTGGTTCTTGAGTAACAGATTACCCCTTGTCTGTGACGTGTCCGCCTGCCGACAAAATGGCGGGAAACCTGTCGCGCTCGGTCTGTGACGTGTCCGCCTGCCGACCACCCGCCATTTTGTTTTTATTTATTTTTTATTATTTTTAGGCGTCTTGGACGGGTTTCCTTTGCCTCATCCCATAAATACCAAAAAAACCCGATTAAAAAAAAAAAAAGTATTCCTTATTTTTTTTTTTTTTAAGAAAAACGTTTTTCCGCATGTATGTCGGGGATCGACCACACATACAGGGAAAATCGAAAAAAAATGGCGGATTTTCTGTCACATACCAAAGGTCTGGCTCGAACCGTCTCTTACTCAATCGAGCATAAAGTTCACTTTCGAAGTCGGAACTTGATTACCAATCTCAATTTGAAGCAGAAAACGATTAAAATTTATAATTTGACTCATTAGAGTGCGAGATTAAGCTTCGACTCGACTGTTAATGTCAGCCTATAATAATAATAATAACACATCACACACAGAGCCCCTTACTAGGAAGAACCTGTATCTAGGGCGCCCGAAACACACACAGAGACGTACGTCACACCCAGACCGGAAACAAACATCGATATTCATCATATCAATATTCGCCCCGCCCAGGAATCGAACCCACTATAAGGATAGGATAGGAGGAGATAGATAGTATTCTATATACCGCACGGCAAATGATGTATGTGTACTTACTAACTTAAATTCCATAATTTATTTTTTATAAAAAAAAGCCTTCAACAAACTGAAACATAATCTGAGAACTTCCTCTTTTTCGAAGTCGGTTAAAAATAGAAACTAAAACCTTCTCCTGAATGTAGCAAATACCGCATCAAAATCGGTTCAGCCAAACGCGAGATAATCGCGGACAAACGATTCATTTACAAGCTCTAAATATAAAGAAGGAATAAACTTTGGTTGCAAACAGATTTTTAGCAACAAGTCTAAAGTAAGCGTGATATAAACTAAATAACAAAAAAAAAAACAAAATAGATGATATACGACAAATAAATCGAACGACCTAACGAATAGAGTCTATCTCTTTGATATAGCATACTGAGGAAAAGGGACAGTCACATGTCAGTCGCCCACATCGGTTACTACATTTTATTGGAAAAAGTAATAAATATTGAATACCTTTTTAATGATTACTTTTAAATTAAATCTGAATTGCCAGAATTCGATTTTGTTTATTATCATTATTCCTAGGTAGTTTTATCAAAAACTAGTAAGTAATTTCGATTCCAGTAGTGTTTCTCAATTATAAAAAACTTTGTTATATCCTCAAAAAGGTTATATTGAAATTTCAGATCTTTACCTCATATAGATTAAGAGAATTACTTGATTTAAAAAACCTTCAAAACTCATATAGCCCCTTAAAGTGAATATTGTATCAAAACGAACTATAAGATTAAAATACTCCGTCCTGTTACAAATTATTATAGTTAACTAAGGATACTGATTCCTTTTTAAAGTCGGTTAAAAACAGCTCCTCTACATAAATTTTATTAAATTCTAGACTTGATTCTCGCGACTACATTTCACGTCAGTCCATGGCCACAGCCGCAGATATCTTCTGCACGAGCGCGTTCGCGTTGCAACACACGCATTGCGAACAATGCTAGTGGCAATGCCAGACTGGGTGATGCAATGTGAATCTATCTAGTACAGGGCAGTCTTACTTGCGAACTATTACTTTTGGATAGTAACGGGCTCCTTTTAAAAAGAGAATAATATGTGTGTGAAGTAAAAAGTTTGCTAAATATGTTGCATATAGATCATAGAAAAAATTTACTCTCTCTAGTCGATCTATAGATGGTTTAATGTACATCCAATAAATAAATTTAAAAGTGTAGTTATTTCATATATTAGGTTATAAGGTCAGTCTCGAACACGGTAATTTTTGTATCATGGCAGAAACTTTGAGGACGAAGTCTTTGCATGATTTTGATAATTTCAAAAAATAAAAAAAACTTATTTAAGGCCGATGGCCTCCTTGTTCAACCCCCTGCGTATTGCTCTCCACCCCTTGACTCGTCTGGCACCACCTAAGCCACCGAAGGTCATTGCTCTGATGCTACACAACGTTTTTAGTTTTTTTTACAAAAACTTTCGAAGTACCTCAAGTAAGTGAGCACGGTTCATTATTTTTCAATTTTGTTTTCGGGAATCAGTCCTGTATAACTAAGCCTACAGGGCGTTAAAATTTCCTCCACGATTAAAAAGTAACCGTGTATAACAGGAACTTTTATAGGGCTTCCACCGCTATAGAATAGATTAGAACACTTTATTGCATACAAGTAAGATACAAATCAATGTGTTAAGGAAACATTCCTTACATATAATTTAGTAGAATATTAAGATCATACTAGTGGCAACACTGTTCTGTCACTTTTATATTTTGTTACTGGTAACACCTTGACTTCCATTTTTCTACCCTTTCTGTAAGACGTGCTAAATTCAATTTAATTAAAATAAATAATTTAATCTCAATACCACACACGCATTTTTACTGTACACAATGCCTAAGTACAAAACAAAACAATACAATTTGCATGCAATGGCTAAAAGCCTTATGGCTAAAAGCTATTTCTTCCAGGCAACCCATGCTGAATCGCTATAAAATATCTACTAACGCCAATATCGAAAAAATATTTAAAAAAATCTAAGCATAGTAAATTAACCATTGCAGCATTGGCTCACTTTCAGAATTTTTTTTGACGAGATTGGCGCTTGTGTCGCGTTGTAAGTTACTCTTAAACCTTTAACGTAGTATCCCTACTCAATACTCAATCATTTCTTGTTTCTACATTATTAACATTGTTTTACACTACACTAGTCACTTGAGCAAACATTTCCTAGGCTACTTTGTGGTCTTTGATGGGCGCTATAATTTTTGTGTTATTTGTTACTGCTGCATAACACTAAATAAAACTGCTCTGCAAAAGACAAATATTCTTTATCTAATAACGAGCTTTCCCGGCGTACTTTGTTACGCCATATAATATAAGATACTACAAAAGACTTGGCTCTATAGACTATGTTCTTTTGACTGCCCAGAATGGCCGAATAAAAAACCAACAACAACAACAAACCACCTGTCAAAATATGTAAACAACGGAAAAAATATTGCACCTTGGGTTACATTATTTGAGTTTAGGTGAGGATCCCTAATTTTTTTGAAAATCTAATATAGCCTATGACACTCGGGGCTAATGTAGCTTCCGACCAGTGAAATAATTTTTCAAATCGGTTCAGTATTTCCGGAGCCTATTCGTTACAAACAAACAAACAAACAAATCTTCCCTCTTTATAATATTGGTATAGATATAAAAACTGAAACCCGTTCCTCAAAGCAGGGACCTGTACAGAGTGGCGGTCTAGGTCGGCGAAACAGATTTTTCTATGCTCTCGTGCGCCCTAGACTGTATTACCAAAGATCAAGAGCTAATTTGCAATACAGAAAAACCGGAAAAACCAAATAAATTGTCACTGGAATCCGCGACCATTTATCACAGTTCAGAAATTCATTTACTAACTTGCACATATTTCAATGCCGTGTGGCTACGTCAATGTAATTTCCCACGGGACCCTGTTACGTCACGTTTACGGAGATATGAAGGGAATTAGCTAGCTTTACACTGGCACCAATCCGTTAGAAAATAGTAGAGAAATTTTGCAAATATTTTTTTTAAGGAATCCGTTTTTCCATGAATGAGCACATACATAAACTGAAAACTTGTTCGTCTTAGAAATCGGTCAATACCGGTCAAATTGAGAACCCCTTTTATGAAGTCGGTTAAAAATATATTTATGTGTCACCGCAGTATTACTATTCTCTAATCTTTGCCGCAGTTTCTACTGCGCTATTAAATTTGGGTGCTATAAAAACACCAACACACCAACACAACACCTTATTTAAATGTTTGTACAGTGGCGGACACAGTCGGCGTAACACTTTCAACGAAACACCGGTTTTTCTGTATTGCAAAAAAGCTCTTGTTCTTTGGCAATACAGTCTAGGGCTGACGAAACCATAGACAAATCTGTTACGGCCTCCTAGACCGCCACCGACAGTGTGGGGCAAAAAAGAATGTACATCAGCCGTTAAAGAGAGACATTGGCTATTTTCGATTTCGTAGAGCAATGTCGCACAAAACCAATATCATTGTTACATGGTTACCAATAAAGTCGATAGCAAGGTTTTTCTCTATTTAAAAAACGATTCTTGATGGGTAGCGGGTAGCGACCAATGTCGCCAGGGTGTTCGGTAAATGCCGACGTGCATTCTTTTCGACCCCGTACATAGTAACGTGGTACCTATTATAAAATAGATTACTGTTCTAAAAAGAGAATACAGAGTGATAATAGCAACCTTATTGCTAAGAGCAATTTCTTCCAGGCACCTGTTTGTTTTAATTAAGGAAAATTCAAAACAAAATCTAGGTGTGGATGGAAGTGCATGCTTGAAGTAAATTTGTATACTTTCATGCCTTAATTAAAAAATTGCTTTAATTATCTAGGATTAATTTAAAATTCTTAGCTTAATTTTTTTAATAAGATAAATAAATATGATCAAGATAGCATAGTTATTTGGGGCTTTGCAAGATTAGAATCGGCAAAAAACTGTAAGGCTAGTCATAGACGGTCTTCGTAAACCATTCTGACCGATCGGAGGTAACGGAATTGTTTGCTTTGCGGCACAAGCATTGTATGTTTTTGTATACTTTAAGTTCATGTATTGTGTGTGTTGGAATTCGTTAATAATAAATAATTCTTTCTTTCTTTCTTTCTTTCTATTAAGTTAAAAAAATGGTTCTGTAAATTGAATTAAATAAATTGTCCATAGATAAGTCTCATCGCAAATCTCTTTTGACCAAGAAGGCAGTGTCGCTTCTGTGTTTTTGCAATTTTATTTTTTTGTATTATATCGTATCTTTGTAATTCCAAATCTACTATCTACTTCTACCTATACATATATAAAAATGAATCGTGTTTCGTAAGTCTCGCTAAAACTCGAGAACGGCCAGGCCAATTTAGCTGATTTTGGTTTTGAAACGTTTGTAGTAGTCCAGGGAAGTTTTAAAATGTGACAAAATATCGAAAAATAGAGGGAAAGTTAGTGAAAACAACAAATTATGTTTTCTATATAAATTTGTAAGGCGTGATACGAAGTTTGCAGGGACAGCTAGTTAAAACTAAACCCACAATCAGCTGACGGCTGCCTTACAAAGTCCATTGCGGCGCCGTGTGTGATCTACCTAAAAATGCGCAACGCGTGTTGCAAACGTAATAGGCTAAATCCTCAATTAATAGCCTATTACATACAGCTATTGCTACTTGTTCTAATTGCTTATTTAAAGTCGGTAATTGTAGATTTTTATCGCCTTTAATGGACCTTGCAATGTCCTCTACATTTTAGTAGCTCTAATCTGTTATAGTGATTACAATTAAATTTCATAATATAAAAATGTTTAAGTATCAAAATTTGGGCACAATATCCCTCCATAACACACTTTCAGATTGTATGTTGTTTTATTTTTAATTATTTAAAGATTTACTTCTCTCCTCATCTGGACTGTATCCCAAGATTTATTTCGATTGAAAAAAAAAATGTTTTATCCCGGAATTAAAAGCCTAATAGCATATAAATCTGAGGAAATTTTGACGTTTTTCACAATATTTAGAGGATGTTGGTTATAAAATATGTATAAAGCTATAAAGGCCCATGATATTAAATGGGACAAATATAGTTTTGTTTTATTTTAACTAATATTTAGTACAAAGTCACGGACTAGTTCAGCGTAACACTTCTGGTATTTCTGATTTCTAAAACAGGCCTTGTTCTCTGGTATTACAGTCTAGTGCGCAATATAAAAGTGTTACGCTACTAAAAAAGGTATCTACGCATAATTTCTCTCTATATATATAAAATTCAAAAGTGACTGACTGACTGACTGACTGACTGACATAGTGATCTATCAACGCACAGCCCAAACCACTCGACGGATTGAGCTGAAATTTAGCATGCAGGTAGATGTTATGACGTAGGCATCCGCTAAGAAAGGATTTCCCGAAATTCCCACAGGAACGGGAATTACGGGACTTTTTAGTTAGTATGAAAAATTTACATTATTGAGTGTATCGACGTGAACTTTGATGTACAGGTTCCTCAGTGAATAAAAGAGTGCTGAAAGAAAGGAATTTACAAAATTCCGACGGGAACGGGAATTACGGGACTTTTTTTTAGTGAGAATAAAAAATCGACCTCCTTGAGTGTATCGACGTGAAATTTGGTGTACAGGTTCCTCAGTTAACTTAGGAATGTTGACAGAAAGTAATTTACAAAATTCCCACGGGAACGGGAATGAAAGGGATTTTTTGTAAGAATGAAAATCGACTTCCTTGAGTGTTTCGACGGGAAATTTGTGTACAGGTTCTTTAGTGGATGAAAGTGTGTTGAAAGAAAGGAATTTACTAAATTCCCATGGGAACGGGGATTACCGGACTAATTATTTAGTATGAAAAATCGATTTCCTTGAGTATATCGACGTGAAATTTGGTATACAGTTTCCTCACTGAATGAAGGAGTGTTGTAAGAAAGGAAATTAAAAAATTCCCACGGGAACGGGAATTACGGGACTTTTTTTAGTCATAATGAAAAATCGACATCTTAGAGTGTATTGACGTGAGATTTGGTGTACAGGTGCCTCGGTAAATGTAGAAATGTCGAAAGAAAGTAATTTACGAAATTCCTTATGGGAACGGGAATAACGGGACTTTTTTTGAGGTGATAAAAAATCGACTTTCTTGAGTGTATCGACGTGTAATTTGTGTACAGGTTCTTCAGTGGATGAAAGTGTTTTGAAAGAAAGGTATTAACTAAATTCCCATGGGCACGGGAATTACCGACTAAATAAGTGTCTCTGTGGATGTAGTAGTAGTAGTTGGAAGAAAGAAATATACTAAATTTCCACGAGAACGTAAAACGGGACTCTTTAGTTAGTATGAAAACAATGTGTATTTCTTAATTTTTACGTTAAAATAGGAAAACGGGTTCTTTAGTGGGTGTAATTAGATTAAGAAAATATTCACCAAAATTCACATGGTAACGGAACATTCCCAAAAACATAAAGCGCCTAAAAATCTTCAACTTTTTTTTACTCGAGTAGGTACATATATTAGGTAAGAGCTTTCCCGGCTTACTTCGTTACGCCAAAGAATATAAGATACTCCAAAAGACTTGGCTCTATAGACTATGTTCTTTTGACTGCCCAGAATGGCCGACTAAAAAACAAACAACAACAACAAACGACCTGTCAAAATATGTAAACAACGGAACAAAGATTGCACCTTGGGTTATATTATTTGAGTTTAGGTAAGGATCCCTATTTTTTTTGAAAATCTAATATAGCCTATGACACTCGGTGTTAATGTACCTTCCTACCAGTGAAAGAAGTTTTCAAATCGGTTCAGTATTTCCGGAGCCTATTCGTTACAAACAAACAAATCTTTCCTCTTTATAATATTTGTATAGATGTAGGTACGTATATCCAACTACTTTTACCCAACCATCTAATAGAAATGTTAGAAGTTTTAGTGTCTGAATGGTGGAGTGTAGAAATGAATTTATGGAGTTGCCACGGGAACTGAAATAAACATAGATATTTTAAAGGGGTATGGGTGCGATCAGAAATGATGTCACCAAAATCCTGAGTCGTAAATCAACCAGTAATTAACGATTTAAAGAAAAAGCGCGTGCGAAGCTGCGGGCAAAAGCTAGTTTATTTTACTAGCTCTCCCGGCTTATTTCGTTAAGCTATAGAATTAAGAAACTACAAGGACTTGGCTCTATAGACTATGTTCTTTTGACTGCCCAGAATGGGCGTATAAAAAAAACAACAACAAACCACCTGTCAAAATATGTAAACAACGGGAAAAATATTGGACCTTGGGTTACATTATTTGAGTTTAAGTAAGGATCCCTAATTTTTTTGAAAATCTAATATAGCCTATGGCACTCGGTAGTGTAGCTTCCTACCAGTGAAATAATTTTTCAAATCGGTTTAGTATTTCCGGAGCCTATTCGTTACAAACAAACAAATCTTTCCTCTTTATAATATTGGTATAGATATACTTTTGATCTAAAACTCTCGGCTACTCCCCCAGGTGTTCTTATAAATCGTAAATAAAGGCCTCACTGGCCAGTTTTCTATTTTCCTGCTAAATTGGATTCCGGCGAAAAAGCGACTTCCAAAGAATAAATTTAGAACTTTGTACTAATTTGTTTTAACTTACATAAATACATCACGTCCTCTGAGAACTCGCAGGGATACCATCGTTACAGAACTTTATACTACAGTTGGCAGGCTAGACAATAACTACAAACCCCTATTTCACGGGTTGAAAAATTTAAAGTTGACTTGTGCGAAATCTCGTTCTTTAAATATTTTCCTATATTTTACTATAGGTACTTATTTTGCCGAGAACCATTTTGTAACCAACGAAAACACTAAATTAATTTGTAGAAAAACATTGGAACATTGTGTGTGTCTCTTGCGGCGCGGTTCTATTGTTTTTCTATTCTAGGGCATACAAAATGTATGAAGCTGCGTGCTTCGGTGACGCGCGACCCAAGTCAAAAAAACACAACACTTTAGATCCGAATTGATATTTGTAACATTTTGTGTTAGTTCACTCACAAAATGTTATGATTTCAAGTTATTCTGTCGAAAAAAATATTATTAGAGTCCGCTCCAGCTAATTCTGCTGCGGCTGCGCCTGGTGGCTGGTGGTTTAAAACAAATTGCTATTTGACTGACAGATTGCTAATTAAATTGGTTCATATTTTTACCGAGCGCAGACTTAGCTTCGCACGCACTTTGTGTCTGGTGTCAGTATATTGATCAAATTGACCTATGCCATCCAGCCAGACTGAGAGTCTAGCAACGCTCCAGCGTCCGTAGTGTCCATCCGACGTCCGTAGGTCTTCTTAGACAAACTTTCCCTTTGACCTGACAGGGCTACGGTTGCGTACAGGTAGAAGTTTGTTTACTGCGTGACAAAATCAAGATATAAATTGTCTTAGGTAGGACATATACTTTTGTACAGTCACGTACTCGTTCAGCGTAACATTTCCGAGTTTTTCTTTATTGGAATATAGCTCTTGTACAGTGGCGGACACGGTCGGCGTAACACTTCAAAATAGCTCTTGTTCTTTGGTAATACAGTGTAGGCCTGACGAAACCATAGGCCAGTGGCGGTCTATGATGGCGTAACACTTAACAACTAACACAAAATAGCTCTTGTTCCTTGTATTACAGTATATTGCGCACGAGACCATAGACAAAAGTGTTACGCTGAATGAGACCGCCACTGTACGCTACATCCTCTTTTCTTCATGAATTAAAGGAAACTACTTTGATAGTTAATTAAAGGCACTAGTATTTGCTAGTCTACATAAGTGATAATTTCTGTCATGTATTGAATACCTAAGTGCTTTTTTAAGTTTTTCAACAAAGAACGCTGCTTCTCGTCCTTCGGATGTTCCCTTAGTCGCCTTTTACGACACCCACGGGAGGAGGTGGGGTGGTGGTATTCCATGCCACCACTAAACAGCATTATAATATAATTATTATTAATTTGATTTTTCATTTATTTTCAGGTAATTTAACAGAAATAGCTACAAAATACGATTCAGCTGATAAAAAGGTATTTAACCTTAATGTTAACCTACATGTCATTATTTACTCGTTTGTATACTGAAATTCATTACACGTGACGGTGACGTATTGATAGAACGTTGATATAAAATGTATTTATACAACCTAACCGAAATGGTTAAATTGACGGCTATTTTGTAATTCTGCAGCACTCATATCCAAAAAAAAAGATCTACTACCAAAAAGGGCGACCATCGACTTTTTAAGGATATGCGTCACATGATCATATCGTACTTAATGTCTTGGGACGCGCATAACATTAAGTACGATAGATTTGGCTAGCTGACTGATACAACTGAGGAGAAGCAAGAGATCCACGGCTTAACATGCCTCTCGTAGTACGGAAGCCATATGGCAACATTCAAAGTCTAAAAATACTCTTTTGTACGTGCCGACATTGGTAATTGAACTTGGGACCTCTAAGTAGTTTACTCCTTTTTTAATCAAGCGTATATTAACAAGAGTTCATGTTAATATACCCTTGTTTAATGAAGAATTTTCACTAATGCCAGATTTTTCGCATGCCAGTGGCCTCTGAAACCAGGCTACCTTCGCTTCAAACCTTACCTCATTACTAAGCCATCAATGTCTGTCAGTCCGTCATACGTCCGTGACATTTATCGATGACTGAAAGCAGGGACAGACGGCTAAACACGCTCTCCAAAGCACGGAAACGATCATGATGGAACCAGATAACACTTCAGGTCCTAAATTTGACATTTACGAGTGTTACGTTAAGTTAATTATTCCTTACCTTTGGTAATTCATCATCACAACCGATAGACGTCTACTGCTAGACATAGGTCTCCCCCATAGATTTCCACAAGGACAAACATTGTGAAGGGAGTTTTCCGTAATCGCCACGCTTGGCAGGCGGGTTGGCGATCGCAGTGTGGCTCTTCAAGTGTTTTAACAAAGATCGCGGCTGCCCGTCCTTCGGCTGTTCTTTAGTCGCCTTTTTAAGGCACGTTATTATGTTGATTATTAATTTAAACGTTTATGTTGATTTTTAATTTAAGTAAGAGAATTTGACCCCGATTTTATTTTAAGACTTATATTTTTACTCCTGAGGTGTTGTTTTGTTAAAACGAATTCCAGCCATCAATTTTCATAACCATATTTTTTTTGTCCATAACAATAATTTAAATCCACCCCAAAGCTCGACCCCTGGGGTGAAGATGGAAAATGCAATTTGCCACCCCGTTGTTTTCTGAACCAAAATGGGTCAGGGTTGGACCAAATTCGCTCCATATTATTAAATTAAACACCCGAAAAGGGTAGAAAGTTTTGTTTGAAATATTGAATTATATACAAAACTAGTTAAATCTGATAGAAGCCTCCGTAGCAGAGTTGTAAAGGTGTAATTTAGTAAGGGAAGGAATAATTAATTTTAAGTATAGCTGCATAGAATACTACCACCCTGTCGCCTCCAATAGGTGTCGTAAAAGGCGACCCAGGGAACAGCCGAAGGATGGGCAGCAGCGTCCTCAGTTCAATGTAATGCTTGAAGAGCATTACGAGAGGCGTAGCGCTGCCAAGCGTAATGATTTCGGCAAACTCTCTCCATAATCTTAAGACAAACTGAGATGTAGTGTAGAGTCCGCGCCAGGTCCCTCTCACGCATGGTCCTCCCACAACAAAGTCCCTTCCCGCGTCTGTCCCTATGTATGCTTAAATCTTAAAAACTATACAACGGATTTTGATACAGTTTTTATTTTAATATAAAGTGTTTCAAAAGGAAGATTTATGTGTATAACAAAGCCGGATCGACTAGATTGACTATAAAAAAAAACAAACGGCCAAACAAATTTTTATTTTTGCTGATTCCTAATAAGTTAATATTTTTACCGCTTAGGCCGCATTTGAGATCACGCAGGGCGTTGCGCGGGGCATCGTGCGGGGCGTGCTGCGAATAAATCAAACGTATAGCAATGTAAGAGACCGTTTTCGAATACGCGTTGGCGGGCGCCCCGACGCGGGCACCGCCGCGGGCGACCCCGCGCGCCCCGCGGCGGTGCCCGCGTCATAACGTCAACATAGGCCTATGTTCGATATCGTATAAGGAAACGCGTCGGCTCCCGCCGCGGCTCCCGCCCTGTTCTTTTTTGTATTTTGTTGTTTGTTTTAAGATTGCAATAAAGAATTCTCTAATCTAATCTAATCTAACGCCCCGCACAACGCGCCGCGTCTTCGTAAAGGAGGCCTTAGCTGGCCCGTACTTTATGTCCAGCTGCGGACGTCAGTTTGAAATGATGACAGTAAAATAGCACAGTCAAATATGCAAATGGCAAACCAAAACGCAATCTAATAAAATTATGTGAATTATCGACACGGCCGCGCAGTTGAATGCATGCGACGTGAAAGGGCCCGGTTGAGTGCTTATCTTGTCAAGTGGACAGGCTAAATATTTTAACATTTTACGCCCATTTAGTGCTTGAATTGCCAATGAACGTTCTAGATTTTGCAATAAGTTGCCTGTGGTTTGTGTTCGTATATAAAAATAATAATAATGTTTGACTAGCCTGACCCGGTGTAAACCGCTTTACAGTAGAAATTTACACGATTTCATTACAAATTGTAGCTTTAATGCTATTCTGATATAGCTTAACCGTCTTATTCATAAAGATACAGTAGATTTTAAGGAGCGTTACTGGAGGTCTACTTCTCTGGTTTGTTGTATGGTAAATACGTGACATCCAGTCTAAATTGACATACGTCAAAAAACTAAAATGATCTTTAACTTTTTATGAATAAGAGGGTTAGTATCTACAATGAAGTTTTTTCAAATCCCAATCAGTACTTTTTTCGTAAAAGTGTAAAGAACCTTCAAACATACCCAAAAAAATCGCATTTGTTATATTAGAAATTGTTTTTTTAATAATTATAATGATACTAAAGGAAACGCAAATAGACGCAAGATAAGACATCCTATAACAGCGGTACCCAGTCAAAATAACCTTCGACCGTCTTAATACAGAGAATTTTTTTATTTTGTTAAAAAAAGAAAATTGTTAAACCCAAACAGACAATTAATAAAGAAAAAAAAATCAAGAATCCGCCGTTCTAGGACGCTTAAGCCTATTTATAGGAACGCAAAACAAAAAAAAACGTAAATTTCGGACAAGCAAAGCACGTACACAGCATCCAATAAGATCCAAATAGTAAAGTTAACTTCACTAATCCCATAGGTCAGCCTCGAACGGTAATCAAACTGTTAAAAACTTGTGGCAATGGGCAGGTCATATAGCCCGCATAACAGATGGCCGCTGGGGCCGAAAAGTTCTCGAGTGGAGACCACGGATCGGCAAGCGCAGCGTAGGACGTCCACCGACCAGATGGACGGATGATCTGCGCAAGGCTGCGGGTCCACGCTGGATACAGGCCACCTGCGATCGGTACAGATGGAGAGCCTTGAGGGAGGCCTATGTCCAGCAGTGGACGTCCAACGGCTGAAATGATGATGATGATGAGTTTTAGAGACTTGCCGAGTTGTGGCGGCGACCTCTCCTCCCATGTCGTAAAAGGCGACTAAGGGAACACCCCGAAGAACGGGCAGTAGCGACCTTCGTTGAAATACTTGAAAGACCATTCCGATATCGGGGTGGTGAATAATTTTTTCAAATAAGTCTCGGAACCTTTTCGATTTGAACAAACAATCAAATCTTTCCTCTTTTATAGTATTACTAGTCGACCCGGCGAACCGCATAAGCTATTTCTATGTTGTGCATATATTTTACTTATAAATCTTCCTTTTGAAACACTTTATATTTAAAAGAAAACCGTATCAAAATCCGATGCATAGTTTTAAAGATTTAAGCATATATAGGGATAGAAGCGGGAAGCGACTTTGTTTTATACCATGTTTAATGATTATTAATGTAGATTGTGGAAAACCCTGCCTATAGCTGATTAGCCCGATGTTCCCAGTAGACCTTCCAATAATAACTCTTCACTGAACTTTTACTGTACTTGGTGTTTATTGAAATAAAATATAATATATTTATAAAAACACGACCATCCGCTCTGGCTATCTCTCGGAACTCTCTATGACTTTACATATTAATCAGAATAGACAGAATTTAGTGTCAAATTATTTCATAAACAAAATCATAGATTTTAACTTGTGTTGGTTGGTATCCAACATGCTGCGGAACAACAAGAAAATAACATTTTGTGCGACTACACACATGCCTTAAATTTTAAATCCTATCATGACAACATAATGAAATATTGAATGAACTGCTTCTAAACATTGAGAATTAGTGGACTGTATAAATATAAACCTTCGTAATAGAAACAGCATTTATAACAATATCTAGAATTTCTATACATTATCAAAACAGGAGTTCTCATTATCTAAAGTGACAGTACTTACTGCCTTTAAACAAATAAGATTACTAACAGGCTCTCTTTAACTTAGTATTGAATAGCAAATATAACTAGAATGTATAACTAGAATGTTTCTGGTTTAAGTTAAATATCTGACATGACATTTTGCTTAGCCAATAAATAGAAAGCCGTCTTATTACTTAGTAAGAAAATACATTAGAATATAACATTGAGCTATAGAAATAAATATAGCTCTTAGAAAGTTAAACACAGAGAACTCAGCGAGTACTCAGTTAGTATTAATAATAAAATACTACAATATATTATAAAAGAAAGTGCCGTGTAACTTATTTACAGTTTTAAACACAACTTATAACTGAATTATTTTGTATAATTACATTTAGTGGTAAGACGCACTATTAACAATGGTTCTAAGTATTTTACTTCGAACGCTCTGACCTTGCCGTCATCACCAGGGAAAACTTGCATCTCACGAGCCAACGGCCATGATTGCACAGGAGTATCTGTATCTCTAAGAAGTACAGAAGTACCATTGTACCGACCTTTATGTTCGGTAGGCTATCGCGCCACTTAGAACGGTTGTAAACCGGTTGTAAATACTATTCAAAAATTCAATCTCTAAATAGGTATGAACATCTGGCAATCAAAATGACCTGGCGTGATGGAGGCAAAATCTAAATACATAGGTAACCAAATACATTTGCGCGTTATTTTCTTAAAGCATTAGTTAACACTTGTAGCTCATTAAGCTGTATTTTATCCAGCTAAGTATAACTTGCGAATCACTGAATAAATAGACATTATCTATTTTTATTTATAGCTCTAATATTATGTAAAAATAAGCAGTCTACCTTGCAAGTAAAAGACTCGCGTTAAACTCTAATCGAGGTATCGAAAGAGACTAGTTAAAAGGCTCTATTTTGGATTTCGAACAGGTTAGTTCTACCTTACCTACCCAATCGATGGAGCGTAGGTAAAGCACGCAGCTATGGGCTACGTAACTTTCATCTGCAAAGCCGATCAATTCGTACCTAATTCCATTGGTAGGCAAAATATCTCTGGTAGACTAATTGTTGACATATCGATCAACCTTTTAACGAAATAATACCAGTCATCAAATTAAATATAACTATTTTTTTATTAGGACTATCGCGCCACAGAATATTCTGCAACGAGGTGTATCAAGGGTCCATGCTTATATTCAAAAATATCTATATTATATCTGTACTAACACTGTACCCTTCTCATCGAAAGAGTAACAGAATTAGAACTAAATCTATGAACAAGCGGCCCATTTACCATGATATCATTGAGTAATACCTCCTTGTCGGTTTTTATAGAACCATCGACTCTTAGTGGTTTCGCTATTATCGTTAATCACTCCGTGATGCGGTAGAAAACATACTGCATCTTTGTTGAAACTATACGTTTCATTATCGACGCAGTGACTAAAACCCATATCTAAGTATTGTTCTATGGTCTCCTTATATCTTACAAACAATCGTTTGTCCTTGTGCAATTTATTTTCTAGATCTAAAAATCTTTTGTAGGCTAAATTAAAGGAGTCGCTTAACTCACTATTTACCTGTTCCTTTGGGATTTCAAGTGGCAAGTCCACTTTGAACCTGTGGTCGCTCAATTGAACTGACCTTTTAATATCACAGAGTTCTTGTTCTGGAAAGTGTTCCTTGTAGAACTGAGGGACTGATTCAGTTTCCCTAAACTGTCTTACCGTTCTGTTTGCGTCCGTTTTACATTCTAGACAAAAACATGATACCTGGTTTGATGTGCAGGGATTGCCCATCGTAGGAATCCTACCTCCTATTACATATCCGAAATGTGTATTGACTAGGTTTAGCGCGGCTTCTGCATTCTGGGGAGCTTCAAATTGAGGCTCCAGCGGCAACAGGCATCTAAAAAATACATCAGTGCCAAGGAGTAAATCTATGTTAGCAGGCGTTGCAAAATCAGAATCTGCCAATCTATTTTGTGGAGGAAGGTTTTGTACACCTGACACATCAACTTTAGTTTGAGGTAATGTGCATGTGATCTGTTCAACTACATTGCAGTTGACCTGCGTCTTGTATGTGGAAGTAGTGGAGCACACCTGTAAGGGGATTGCGAATTGTACCTTATTGACCTTATTAGTTATTCCGATGACTTTACCTTTATTCACTTGCGGCTTTAAGTTCAGCTCATGAATTGCTCTCTTTGTGACAAAAGAAACTTGAGAAGCGGAATCTAAAATTGCCCTTAAGTGTACAATCTTGTTGCCTTTTCCTATTAAGGCTACCTTAGCAGTGGGTAGAAGAATAGTAGTAGCCCCTCCCAGGGACATCAAGGAAGCTGACACGCTGGTAGGGGTATTCTCTTCATGGAGCAAGGTGTTATGCTTCTGCTTGCATTGCCCACACTTAAAATGAAATTTGCATCGGCCCTTGTGTGCGTTTAAGCACAAAATGCAAAGCTGCCTTTGTTTGGAAAACTCTACCCGCCCCGCCACTGGAAGTAGCTTAAAAGTTTTACAAGCAAAAATCTTGTGTCCACTCACCTCACAATACGTACAAGCTTTTGTAATTGGTTGTTCGGTTACAACATGTACGACAGCTCTTTCCTTCATAGCAGGAATGGGAACAGCTGAACTCCTCTCAACATTTTCTAATGCTGAGGCCCTGTTCTCCAGAAACTGAATGAACTGCTGCATGGTTGGCTTTTCCTTTTGGTCCCGTTCTAGCTGATAAGCTCTAGCTGTAAATGCATCAAGTTTACGGGAAAAAATGCAGATTAGTATTGCGTCTGCTTTGGCTACGTCTGGGTCAAGTGTATCCAGCGCAGCTAAATGTTGTTTTATTGTAGAAATGAAAGACCTAGTAAGTGATGGTGTCGACTTAGTCATTGTTGGCATGTCTAACAAGCTATTAATGTGCTGACTGATGATCCTGAACTTATTGTCATAGCGAATCTTAATAAGTTCTATTGCCTTTAAATAGTTCTCATCAGAGATAGGCAGGTTTTTGATCAAGTCAAGGGGCTCTCCGTTCAAATGAGCTCTCAGATGAACTAACTTTTGAATATTGTCGAGCGTTGGGTCATTGTGGATCAGGGATGTGAAAACGTTAATGAATGGCATATATTCACTGTACTCACCAGTAAATGTTTGTATCCTTATTGGGGGCAACTTAACTTTAGACATGGCCCTGTCTACAGAAGGAGTAGGCTCAGGTGCAGTTGACCTTCGCCTCGCGAGCTCGTCGTCAATGATTGCAATCATGCTTACGTACTTATCTTCCATATCTGACAAGTCTTCGGCATCGTCTTCCCTTTGTAGAACTATGAGTTGAACATTACTTTGTTCGTACTGCTTAAATAACTCGATAATCCTGGTACGTTTTACATAAAGTTGTGCCACAGTATAACCTTGAACGTTTTCATCGCACGCTAATTGGTTATAAATTCTAGTTATAGATCCCTTTACGTAGCCCCTTTCAGCTACGCACAATTTCGCTTCCGATTGAGTCATTTTTATAACTATTAGCCAAATTACAACACCAAATAGGTACTAAAAATAAACATTTCTAAAATAAATAGGTAAATGGGAAATACAAAGAAAGAAAAGAAATAAAAAAAAGAACATCGAAAATGGCGTCAAAAAAAAACCATAGACTTGATAGATGAAGCTTCTTCCTTTTCGCTTTGCTTCCTTTTTGCTTTTTGCGTTTTGTTCTTTTTCTTTCTAGATTCTTCCCCACGTCCAGAATGAATAAAATTTTCTTGAGGTTATAGCACCTTCAATCTTTACCTTTCCAATGGAGGTATCTTTCTGCTGGCGTTATTGCACGTCCGGCGGGTGAGCTGATATGATAACAGCTGCCTTTAGTCGCGTGGATTACCACTGCTGAAGTCTTATTTCTCTGCTGAAGTTATAGCACTTCGAGCTAGTGAGCTGATAGGTGACAGCTCAACTTATGGTGCGTGGATTACCACTGCGTTGGAGTCCTAATATTCTCTGCTGGGGTTATAGCACCTCCAGCGTGAACCGATGGTTGTACAGCAGACCTTGCAGCCGCGTAGATTCCTACTGCGACCGTGTCCAGTGAGGCTATGAAGCTGGGTCAGTCGGTGGGTAATTCAGGATCGGACTAACCTCTGGTCCGTTGAAAAAAAAAGATGGCGTTGTGGTTCTTAATCTGATGGATCGATAGGACCATGTGGAAAACCCCGCCTATAGCTGATTAGCCCGATGTTCCCAGTAGACCTTCCAAAAATAACTCTTCACTGAACTTTTACTGTACTTGGTGTTTATTGAAATAAAATATAATATATTTATAAAAACACGACCATCCGCTCTGGCTATCTCTCGGAACTCTCTATGACTTTACATATTAATCAGAATAGACAGAATTTAGTGTCAAATTATTTCATAAACAAAATCATAGATTTTAACTTGTGTTGGTTGGTATCCAACATAGATAATAGCTTAACTCTCTGAAGGACCTCTCTCAAGTTGGATTCTTCACCGCGCACGCCTCTCAAAGGACCGGGCTCCATCCCGATATACCGAAGAGTATGAGAAACATAATAATAATAGTATGTACTTTTCGCAGTAGCATTTATCAGAAGATAGAGCCATGTAGAGCAAAACTGCGTAGGCCCAGCCTTTGCCTTGACATTCAGGGAGACACATTGTTTGCTCTACAAAATTATACTCTACGTTCTCATTCAAAAACGTATTTTAATACAAACGAATAAGATGAGTTTTGCTATGTTCATGTTGAGTATGTTAGGGTTGTTTCGCGCTTAAAGTTATAACTAGGTCCGGTTTCTTCGTTTTGACATTTTGAATCAAACAGGATGGTATAAATTAGTGTTATTTTTTAATAATAATTGATCTAGTTTTTTTTTTAACAGTGATAAGGTTTATTTTAAAAGCTTTTATTTAACTAATGAATGTTTGTACGGGTGAAATCTAGCAGCTCAATTTTGAAGCAGATATCTTTTACCGATTGAGCTGAAATTTTGTATACATGTTCAAGGAGCCTAAAAAGACAGCGTGCTTAGTCCTTTAAACCACGCAACGTTTTTTGATGCGGTTTTTTTAATAGAGACAGTGAGGAAGGTTTATATTTTTAACTTGTGCACAACATAGTATTATACCTTTATTAGGAGAAACGAAATTAAGCAGGGTCGACTAGTCAATACATAGTATAAAACAAAGTCGCTTCCCGCGTCTGTCCCTATGTATGCTTAAATCTTTAAAATTATGCAACGGATTATGATGCGAATTTTTTAAATAGATAGAGTGATTTAAGAGAAAGGTTTATAAGTACAATACATGCACAAAATAGTAATAGGTTAGGCGGTACGAAGTTCGCCGGGTCGACTAGTTCCCAATAAAGTCTAGTTCACACTACATGACTTTTAGCGTTCTTGTGATGTCGATGGTCACCGTTATAAAATACAAGAGATCTAATTTTCATCTATAAAATCAAATATATTATTAATTGTAAAGTAGAGTTTGTTACCCCTTTCTTCTTTACGCTGTAAAATCATTGCGAAAGGGAGCAGAATCATTTGACAGAGGAGGGTTCGTTTGGGTGCCTCTCCAGGCGACCATTGTCGTAAGGCAAGCCAAAAATTTGTTTGCCTGAGCCAATTGGTGGGCACCCTGAACTACCTCGCCTCTCACAGTATAGGATACTTTACCAAATAAGGTATCAATAGCGATTAGATTAGATGTAGTCTAATTGACTTTCAATAAGTGATATATTGTATCCTATATTGAATAAAGAATTATTTGTTTTGATTGATTTGATCAAAAATACTATAAAATGAAATCTTGAAGAATTGAGCTCTAGTCTCCCAGTCTAATTATTATTCGCCCACGCGTTTTTTCAATCTTCGTCTGATAAGATTCTAACCAAATTACTTTAGCCCTTTCAAATTAATGAAAATTAACTGAATTGCCAATTGCCTCAGTACAATCTCAATTTGATTGTCTGTTCCCCGTGATCTGTTCAATCAATCAGTGTTAAGAATTTTTTTGCTGTTTAACATCTACAGTGGCGGTCTAGGAGGGCGTAACAGATTTGTCTATGGTCTCGTGCGGCCTAGACTGTATTACCAAAGAACAAGAGCTATTTAGCAGTACAAAAAAAACGGAAGTGTTACGCCGAACGTGTCCGCCACCTTAATACTTCTTTAAATAATTATGTATGTCACAGTTATAGTGCGAAATACGTTAATATGCACTTTACCGGGTAATGTGCACATTAACTGTTTAGATCAGTTAATGTGTGAAATTTTATGTGAAATATTCGCACTTTACCTAGTTAATGTGCGTATTACCGGATGTCTCGCCGTTAAAGTGCAGAAAACAGAAAACTCCGACCGAAAATTCAAATCTAGGGCAAAATTAATTATTGAGATTAACTAGTTAATCAACCGAATAATCAATATATATAAAACTCTTCCGTGACTGACTGACTGACTGACTGACTGACTGACTGACTGACTGACTGACTGACTGACTGACTGACTGACTGACTGACTGACTGACTGACTGACTGACTGACAGACAACGCAGAGCCGAAATTACTGGGCGTACAAAGCTGAAATTTGGCATGTAGGTGCCTTAGGGAGTGTAGGTGAGCACTAAGAAGGGATTTCCCGAAATTCCTACGGGAACGGGAAAAATCGGGATTTTTGTGTTTATGAGAAATCTACGCGGGAAAAACCGCGGGGCAGCCTCAGTTATTAATAATACGTGCACAATATTATACCTAAACACCTCAACAGAATTAATACGGAGGCGTCAAACATTATGCATGCATAATACGTAATTCGAAAATTAATGAAACATTCTGAGGAGTTATAATTAAAACACGCTTTCTTGGCAAATTATTAGCAAAACAAAATAACGTCGCCTCGCGAAGTATCGGGAAGTTTCATTTACTTTAGGAATTTGTAATTGAGTCTCTTGCGCTTGTTAACTTCAGGAATAATGTCTAAGTTATCGTCTTTCTTGATAAAAATTCATAACTTCACATCTGTCGTTCATGTAGAACAAAATATAAAAACGAAAGGATTACCATTTTTATACATATTTTGATTTTTATGATATTTGATTTAAACAAAGATGAATACTATATACAACCTACCCAAAAGTTGCACTCTCAAACCCAAAACAAGGACTTTACGACTGAGCTGTCAATTTAGACGTCTTTTAAAAAAGTACGTTACCAAAAAACAACGTGTCGAATTCAAATTCTTAACTTGTGTTTATAAAAATAAAGAAGGCCGCATAAAGAAAAACTCCAGATGAACGAAATGAAAATTCAAAGAACCCCTGGATATTATAGAAGTATACTGGATACTCTTATTTTAAAAAGTTCAAAAACGTATTATTATTGTAAATTTTTAAATTTGACGTTTTAAACAATTCTATACCCTAAATAACCAATCCATAGAATTAGTTGTTTATATGACTATTGAAAGCTCTAGTAAGTACAATAGTGAAAATCAAAATGAGAGAATTCCGCCCCTGGTTTGTGTTTTTCGCGCTTGTGAAGAATGTTACCTTGTTACCTCCAAGACTTATTAAAGCTCTAATCGAAACTGACAGCGGCGTCGAGCTTTCGAAGCTATTTTTTAAGACTTACTAAGGTTTTAAGCTGCGCAGTAGGACTGGTAAATAAAATACAAACAAAATGGTTGAAATAAAAAAATTATGACACCGCCACCAGTCGCTTCTCTTCTTTTATTTAAGAGCCGAGCTCTGTCGGTGCCTCCTCCTCCACTCCAATCGTCTCTCCACTGCTTCTTTCACGTCCTTGTAGGTCTCCACTCCTAATAATTTTTTTCCGGATATTCTTGGCTATTGTACATTAAAAAATATGGTTTTTACTGTGAAAGGCTTGTTTTGCCATAGCTATTCTTATTTTAATGTCTGTAGTGCATCTCGAGTCTTCTGTGATTATGCTTCATAAATATTTAAATTGATTTACCGGTTCTTTTGCTTGATCTTCTATTTTGACCGGGTTTGTAATTACTGCAGGTGTTTTTAAAGTAAATAAGACTTTAGTTTTCTTCATATTTATTTTTAAGCCGAATTTCTTGAAATCATCGTTCATCTTACAAAGTAAATTCTTGAGGTCTTTCTGGGTTTCTGATAGAGCAGCTATATCATCGGCAAATCTTACAAAGACTACCCGTTGTCCGTCAATTTTGATTCCTTATTCAATTTCTTCTATAATTACTTTTATTGCACTTTCAATAAAAACGTTAAATAATGGTCAGAGTGAGCAACCTTGTCTTACTCCTTGTCGAATCTTAGCCTGGCCCTTTTTCCTCTCCGACTTCTATGGCGATCTCTTGGTTTCTTTAGAGTTCATATATTATGCGTCTGTCCCTGTAATCAAGACCAACTTCTGTCAGCAGTTTAAACATAATTTTTCCAGTCGACTTTGTCAAAAGCTTTTTTGAGATCTATAAATGAAATGTATGTTTTTAGTCCTATATCCAATCCATTCTTCTATTTATGATAATTCTTAAAGCCAGGATACCTTCTCATGTTCCTTTACTTTTTCTGAATCCATATTGATCTTCTCCCAAACAGTCTTCAATATTTGGTCTCTTACTATGTTGAATAATCTTTAGCAGAATCTTTGATGCTTGTGAGATTAAGCTTAGTGTTCTGTGCTCTTTGCACCAGTCGCTACTATGGCCAATTCCGATTTATTGATAGAATGGATTTTTTATGTGTTGCTTTCAATTGCAAAGTACTAAAATATAGCATCAACCTGTGGAACCTGTATCTAGGACATTTCTATAAATAAATAAATTTTCTTTCTTTTTTTCTTAAATAGAGCTATATCTGTAGGTAAGTAATACTGAAATTATAATAATCTGTATAATATTTGAAAACGGTAGCGATCAAGTCAGAGAGTAAAATTTTTCTATGATCAAGTCTCTTTCTAAAATTAACTAAAAGATAAAAATAAAAAGTATTTTATTACCAGATTTCCTTTTTTTTTGTACAAATATTATGGCTTTCTTCTCAGATTATCCAAAACTTAATAGCGGCCTAGTTAAGCGCTTGGTAATATCTAAATCAGTAAGAATCCCTTTAAAAATACTTTTTTAAAGAAAGTTATTGTAAAACTATCATGTTACACAAGCCTCAGAGCCTCATCGCAAATGAAAAATGATTTATTCAATTTAGGATACAAGGTATTAACTATTGTAAGTCAGTTACGACTACTTAGTTGGTACCTTAAATTTAGTTAAGTACTAGAGGCTGCCCCGCGGTTGCACCCGCGCAGATTTATCATAAACATAAAAATCTATTTTATTCCCGTTCCCATGGGAATTTCGGGAAATCCTTTCTTAGTGCTCACCTACACTCCCTTAGGAACCTACATGCAAAATTTCAGCCCGCTACGCCCAGTAGTTTCGGCTCTGCGTTGTCTGTCAGTCAGTCAGTAACGGAAGAGTTTTATATATATTGATACTATACTGTGCGAGGCGAGGTGGTTCAAGGGCGACAATCCTTATCGTAATCGTATTCGTATCCTTTCGGTATCTTCGCTGCGTCTTGCTAGATTCGCACTGAGTCTTATTTAATAATCTTTTTACCGGTATTTGAATGTTATTCTCCAATCTATCCTATTAAAAAAAAAAAATAACCGACTTTGCTTCTTCAGCTGCAAAACTTTCAATATTTTAAACTTACGTAGCGAAAACTGTGCGTATTAGACAAAATTTATTTTATTCAAAGTAACATTAAAACTTTTGGGTCCCAACTTAGTTGCAAGTAAGTTACAGTTAAGTCGACCGCAGCATCTCGGGTCTTTGTTAAGTTGGGGAGGGCAAGTAAGCTCAATTTCAGTTGTTTGTTGTTTATCTAACTTGCATTTCACTGTTTAAATAAAGCTTTACATCCTTACTGACTGTACTTACTTGTACTTTTACCCTGTTATTCATAAAAAGTTAAAGAACATATTTTAGTTTTTTTTACATGATGTCAATTTAAACTGGATGTCATGTATTTACCATACAAAAAACACCACAGAAGTAGACCTCCAGTAAAGCTACCTAAAATGTATAACACGGTTAGCGTATATGTGTATGAATGCTTAAGGTAATAGGAGGGTAATAGTTTAGGTGAAAACTCTAATCGCAAAATCTTTATAAGTAAAAAAAATATAAATTATTGTTATAAATATTGTTTGCGTAAAAGAATTTTAATGTTTTCTTACTGCATTGGGTAACCATGTAATGGTAGCTGTAAGTTTTTTTATAATTCAACATAACATAACATAATCTCACGCCTTTTATTCCCCGAAGGGTTAGGCAGAGGCACCAGCTCAAGAGCCGGACCCACGTTTAGCCGAGTTTTAACCTTTATTACCAACGTGACAAGGGGCCAGCTTGTCGCCGCGGTTATAACGACCACTACTGCGGCCGGGACCAACGGCTTAACGTGCCTTCCGACTAGAACTTAATAAAATACAATTCTAAACTGATTTGTAAAGTAAACACAAATAGTATTAACATGAAATGTAAATAAATTAGTCTGTACATCTACGTCGCAGTAAGCGAGTCGCAATATTTTCTTTTTGCCCTATAGCGGTTGCGTGGGCGGCTCCCGCCCGCCCTCGACTCCTGAAATAGAACCTCACACCTCTTGGTACTACGTCTGCAACGTAGATCATGTTTTCTTTACTTATATACGTTTATTTACTATAAAATTGATGGAATTCTTTTGATGAGATAAGATATTGTTTTGATGCCAAAAATAAACATCCGCAAATTTTTTTAATGTTGATACTAAAGAAGAAAGATTATTGTTTGTCCAATTGTTTGAATTAAAGGGGCTCCGAGACTACTGGACCGATTTGAAAATGTATGCATTTTTGAATCTTACATTATCACAATCTATTTTATATATCATTATCATCATCAATACATAGTATAAAACAAAGTCGCTTACCGCGTCTGTCCCTATATGCATATAAACTATGCAACGGATTTTGATGCGTTTCTTTTAATAGTTATAGTGATTCAAGAAGAAGGTTTATAAGTTTAATACATGAGCAACATAGTAATAGGTTAGGCGGTACGAAGTTTGCCGGGTCAACTAGTATGGAAAATTTAAAAAATTCAATAGAATAGCACATTACAAAGCGGTAGGCCGTGTCAGCTTGTATAAAATAAAACAGAAAGTAAGTAAGGCAGTCGACAAAAAAAGCTACTCACATTTTTTTTAGAAAAGCTTTGCTTTTTAATCAAAGAATCCGCTTTTTGTAAGAGCGTAAAATTTAATTATTTCAATAAATTGTCTGAGGCCAGGGCAAAAAAACTATACTAGGATATTAGTGTTTTTGCATAAACCACTAGAGCACAATGAAACCCCTTTTAAAGACCCCAAAGGGCCTTTAGGTTCAGCTTTTTGTGTTCAGTAATTACGTGTTTTACGTCTTCGGACCTTTAACTTAACGAGTTAGGTTTAGCTCAGGCCGTTACAGTTTTTACGGCACCATATTCGATTCCTAGCCTGGGCAAACATGACCTTATAATATAGCGACATGTTCTTTTTATTTGTAGAATCAATTATCACTACATCTGCTGGAGTGTTTAGAACACGCATTCGCTGTAATTTACAGTCCGGTTTCAATGCTGATTGATGCTCTTATTCCTCTTTATTTCTCCTTTATTATTTATTTTTTTGATAAATTTAATTTAGCTTTTTTTTTATTACCTCTAAGGGTTTAGATTTATATAAAATCTCTCTTGCTTCATAGAAAGAACTCTGTGGTTCTCGTTGTTGGCGTTACATTGATAACTTTACATATTATTATATTTTTAGTTGTTACTATGTAATGTAATGTTGTATGTGGACCCAAATAAAAAAAAAAAAAAATTATGTGTGTGTCTTCCAGTGATTGGTCGATATTCGAGAACTTTTGGCCCCAGCGAACTAACTTCATTGCCACTTGAGTTGTTCAGCCGACCTGGTGAAGGTTGCGGGAGTACACTGATTAAGGCGCACAAAACCGAACCGTATGGCGATCTATGGAGGGAAAGTTAGTAAAAAAAAAAAAACAATTTATTTTTTTCACATAAAATTTAAAGGCGCGATACGAAGTTCGCCGGGACAGCTAGTAATAAATAAAAAAATATATTTTTGTATAAGGGAAAGTTTTTTACATTTCTGTGTTTTAAACGGTGGGAGGAGAAAATATGGAAAAGTACCTTTTTTCACGCGGACGAAGTCGTGGGCACTGCTAGTTGAGTTTATTAAATCTTAAAGGATCTCTTGCTATTTTCCTCTGAATTTAGTATACATAAGGTGTGAAGGGCTAAGCCCTCCCTGAATAAGAAATTATTTCAGGTACTTTCTCATTTTGTAAGGAACTTAAACCGTTTCCTAATGAACTTTGTTTAGACAAATTTAATGTTTTTAGTCAACAGCATAATGAGGTTTCGCTTGGTAAGTAATTAATTATGTAAAGGTGAAAATGTCAAGTTTTACTTTATTTCTTATTTATTACTTTCGAGCTTTCCCGGCTTACTTCGTTACGCCATAGAATATAAGATACTACAAAAGACTTGGCTCTAAAGACTATGTTTTTTTGACTGCCCAGAATGGCCGAATAAAAAACCAACAACAACAACAAACCACCTGTCAAAATATGTAAACAACGGAAAAAATATTGCACCTTGGGTTACATTATTTGAGTTTAGATAAGGATCCCTAATATTTTTGAAAATCTTATATAGCCTATGACACTCGGGGTTAATGTAGCTTCCTACCAGTGAAAGAATTTTTCAAATCGGTTCAGTATTTCCGGAGCCTATTCGTTACAAACAAACAAATCTTTCCTCTTTATAATATTGGTATAGATAATGTTTAAGAAAAAAACGTCAACATTTTCTTATTAATATTTCCTCCATAGGAACTGGCTGACACATATACTTCGTACCGTCACAAATATAAGTTAACACAATAATATCAATTGTAGCCCATGTGATATTTTGAATTTTTGCGAATAATCTTTATCTTTACCAATATTATAAAGAGGAAAGATTTGTTTGTTTGTTTGTTTGTAACGAATAGGCTCCGGAGTTACTGAACCGATTTGAAAAATTCTTTCACTGGTAGGAAGCTACATTAACCCCGAGTGTCATAGGCTATATTAGATTTTCAAAAAAATTAGGGATCCTTACCTAAACTCAAATAATGTAACCCAAGGTGCAATATTTTTTCCGTTGTTTACATATTTTGACAGGTTTGTTGTTGTTGTTTGTTTTTAATTCGGCCATTCTGGGCAGTCGAAAAAACATAGTCTATAAAGCCAAGTCTTTTGTAGTATCTTATATTCTATGGCGTAACGAAGTAAGCCGGGAAAGCTCGTAGCCTATAATCTACGTTAGAGAAATTTCCATAATGCAATCGTCACCCCGTCTGAGGTGCAACAGTAGAATGAAATGAATACCTAGATCCGATTTATAAAAAAATTTTTTATTTTTTTTGCATCGCGTTAATGGCCAGTACTACCTTACCTTAAGGCTACTGACATAGAGGTCATTTTAGTATCTTTATGTACGGTACTCTAACAAGTGTGTTTACATAGCCGCCCGGGATAAAATAAATAGGAAACTTAGATTGTGAACGAAATTGTTTGCAGACCTAGGAAGAGGATATCTAGGTAACCTAAAACAGTTAACAATAATAATGTCTCTTAGATTTAGTTAATAAATTAAGTTAATGATACTTTATTGAAAAAAAAAACATATGAAATACAAATACTTACAATAATTAAAAGAATACATTAAATGTCAAAAATAAAATAGGTACCTACATAAAAAAAATTGAAATGTTAAAAAATATAATAATATACTTAATAATAATGTCAAAAATACAAATAAAATCCGCACACGCTTTGTCAAAACTATTTAACTGAATGAAAATCCCTCAGCCCGGTAGTAAGTTAAGTAAGCCCGGTTCAAGTTAATTAGCTCCTTAAAGGACCGGGCTCCATTTCAAAATATCACAATAATCTCAACACTATACTTGTATTTATATTTGAAGCGAATAGACTCACCCTCTTATTCATAAAAAGTTAAAGAGCACTTTAGTTATTTGACGTATGTCAATTTAGACTGGATGTCACGTATTTACCATACAACAAACCAGAGAAGTAGACCTCCAGTAAGGCTGCTTAAAATCTACTGTATCTTTATGAATAAGACGGTCAGAAACTACTGGATCAATTTTAAAAATTATTCCACATTGAGAATTCTGTTTATCCCTGATGAAGAAAAGCTTGGGTTATAATTTAAGATTACTGTGTAAAATATGTATTGTAAGGCGGTACCAAGTTCTCCGTGATAGCTAGTAAAATCAATATATATAAAACTCTTCCGTTACTGACTGACTGACTGACTGACTGACAGACAACGCAAAGCCGAAACTACTAGAAGTAGTGGGCTGAAATTTTGCACGTGCGTTTCTTGGGAAATGTAGGGGTGTACTAAGGAATGATTCCCGAAATTCCCATGGGAACGGCAAAAAACGGGATTTTGATGTTTATGAGAAATCTGCGCGGGTGATACCGCGGGGCAGCCTCTAGTATACAAATATAATTAAAACAGTTATGTTATATTTAATTATTTGACCTTCCCCTTGAAATTTTTTTTGCAATGGGTAGCCTAATCCTTTATAGCGTTGTATTCCTGGCAACACATACAATCTACTCTCCACTATATACAAAAAATGAATTGTGGTTCGTTAGTCTCGCTAAAACTCGAAAATGGACGGACCGATTTAGCTGAATTTGGTTTTGAAATGTTTCAGGGAAGGTGAATAAGGTGTGAAAATTTGGAAAAATGGAGGGAAAATTAGTAAAAACAACAGTAAAATTTTTCTATACAAAATTGTGAGGCGCGATACGAAGTTTGCCGAGACAGCTAGTAAACAGTCAAACGTATACAATTCCAGTACAATTGTCATCGAAAAGTGATTGATTACTTTTCATCGCACGCGACTTGTACAGTAAATAGGGCTGTATCGTTTGACGCAAGCGGTGTGACGTCACAGGGCTCGGCAAGACGTCACGGACCGCCCCCCTATGGGTAGGGAGGGAGGTTGAAGTAACCACAGAAAGCTCCTTAAAGTTCTTTAGATTCGTTTTTGCGTTTATTTTGAAGATTTATAGAATTTTTCTATTTAATCTATACCAATATTATAAAGAGGAAAGATTTGTTTGTTTGTAACGAATAGGCTCCGGAAATACTGAACCGATTTGAAAAATTCTTTCACTGGTAGGAAGCTACACTATCCCCGAGTGTCATAGGCTATATTAGATTTTGAAAAAAATTAGGGATCCTTACTTAAACTCAAATAATGTAACCCAAGGTGCATTATTTTTCCATTGTTAACATATTTTGACAGGTGGTTTGTTGTTGTTGTTTGTACTTTTATTCGCCCATTCTGGGCAGTCAAAAGAACATAGTCTATAGAGCCAAGTCTTTTGTAGTATCTTATATTCTATGGCGTAACGAAGTAAGCCGGGACAGCTCGTATTTTAATAAAGTGATGTTTGTAATACAAAAATAATATAGTAGCAGTGTTAAATTCAATATTATAAAACCCAATAAGTATTTTGGGCTCTGTACATAACGTATGTTAAACGTAGGAAAGATTGAAGGAAAGAGACAGCGTGGACGCCCGAGGAGAAGCTACTTTGACCAATTATGGGAGCGAGTCTGTGCAGAGTCGTATCAGATTGTCAAGAAGCTGGCGGGGAACAGGGGTGAATGATGGAGGCTCCACCGACAAGAGCACAGCTCTTAAAAGAGAAGAAGACATCACGTATACATAGAAAAAATTATCTTGTTTTTATGTACTTTATGTTTTATTTTGATTGCAATAAAGAATTCTCTTATCTTATCTTATCCCAAAATGCCGGTGCCTACGGCCTACTGGCCTAAGTCACAAAAAGAGAAGCTTTTGCCCAAATTAATCTATCTAGCTTCAGCAGCAAGCTGCCCTCGCAGCACGACCGACCATTTGCGGTGTCTTTATGTCACTTTTAATCGCTTTTGACATTTCAATGCGGGAAAATGACGTCACTAATCGAGAGCGAACCATTATGTCTACGGATCGAGCATGAGCAGCACGGGATACAACTCTTGCGATGTTGAACTGTCAGTTTAATCAATTGTCTATGATCTTGCCAAAAGTGCGAACATGAGATACGGTTTTTCTCTACGAATGACACATGAATCCGACATATCTTGTCTACTAATGGAAGGGGTGCAGAGAAAATAAGACACGAAGACAAGTTTAGTTCTAGGTTATGTTATCTTTCGTCGATAGCATAATTAGGTTTGGTTATTTACTGGAAAATAAAATAAAAACCAAATGGCAGGGGTATATATTATATACTTATAGTATAGTATAGACACTCTATTGCAATCAATAAACTTATCATTAGGTGACTAACAATTAATGTTCTTAAATTAATACATTGATTGCAATGGGCGGCCTTATCGCTTAGAGCGATTTCTTCCATAATAACATCAGTACATTATTAAATAAAGTCGCTTTCCGCGTCTGTCCCTTAAGCTTATGAGCCAGTTTACAGCGATACTAGCGCCATTCGCGTAAAAAAAATATCTTCTAAACTAAGGTAATTATCAAAAATGTGGCACAGTATGACACTAGATAATATAGCCTAGTATTTTAAGGGTACTGTTGTATAGCTTTTAGGTTAAAGACCAAAGAAATCTAGAAAGTGTTGCTAAAAGTGGCCACCTAAAAGCTATAATAAGGTGCTAGGCTACATTATCTAGTGTCATACAGGGCCACATTTTTTTATACTTATTTGTCTTACTTTAGAAGATATAATTTTTTACGCGAATGGCGCTAGCATCGCTGTAAACTGGCTCTTAAATCTTTGAAACTACGCAACGGATTTTGATGCCGTTTTTTTTAAAAGATAGAGCGACTCAAGAGAAAGGTTTATAAGTATAATACCTGCACTAAATAGTTACGTGTTAGGCGGTACCTAGTTCGCTTGGTCGTTTTAGGTTCTGTATAGGTTTTCAGTCTATCTAGGTAGGTATTGTCCATAAAACGATTTCTACTCCCGCCACCAAAACTATCCACTGTCCGCAAATTATGACCGAAGCTAGATGACCACACAACACATTGAACACAAACAACTGTTGCTCGCACAACAAAGTAAATAACTTACTACCGCTACTAAATAACTTACTTTTTTGACTCCATTTCACACTTTCTTTCTGCGTTTTTCTCTTTTTATGGCGTAAATCGGCGTAATTACTTGGATAAAATACTTAGAATACTTAGTTCAAAAGTTTTAAAAGTTTTTACAAATAAAATGAAAACAATTACAACGATCATTTGAAAAACGTTTTGTTTATTCTTCACATAATCTAGTGCATTCCATTTAAAACATTTCTTTTCATAATAAAAAAATTGTAAACTAAACGCAATGAACGAATGAATAGTGCTGTGCTGCTTGTTATTTGAATCAATATCTTTCCCCGACCCTGTGTGACCACATTAAAAATAAAAGATTGGTCTTATTTTTTTCGTTTAGCAGCCCCATCTATCTCGATGGTGAGGAAGATTTAGACAACGATTAAATTTGTCTACGCACTGCTGCATGTTCGCACATGCGGGAAAACAAGACCCTCGAGATAATTTTAAACATTTAATCGCGTGTTCAAATGAGTAAGTGCATGCTGCCGCGGCTGGACAAACAAATTAAGATTTAATAATCATTATTTATTTTAAAAGCACTTACTAACTTTTCTAAATACCAGTATTATAAGGCACTTAAATAATCTTGTTCTCGGTGACAAAACAAAATATGTTCTTCCGGAATCTCTAGAATCTAAGCTAAAATAATATCCGCCATAAGTCTAATAAAGCCTCGAGTAATTCGCAAGGGCTGTCAACTGTCAACAGGGCACAAGACAGTGCCCTTGGCTCCCAAACTCCCTTAAACTTACACGTGCTAGCCCTATTAACCTTCGAATAATGAAGTTGGGGAAAAGTGTATACGATAATTCTGATGAGAACTGACTTGGGAGTAAACAATTTTATGTATTTTGTATTAACGCATAGGCTAGCGCTAGGTTTTTTAAGAGGCATAGCACACTAAAGTAGCGCCACCCGAGAAAAAAATTTAAACCTCCTAAACTAAGGCAAATATCAAAAATGTGAAACAGTATTCCACTAGATAATGCAGCCTAGTATTTTTAGAGCACTGTTGTATAGCTTTTAGGTTAGAGACCAAAGAAAGCTACTGATTGTTGCCAAAAGTGGCCGTTTTTAGCAACAATCAGTAGCTTTCTCTGGTCTTAAACCTAAAAGCTATACAACAGTGCCCTAAAAATACTAGGCTGCATTATCCAGTGAAATACTGTTTCACATTTTTAACCGACGAAAAAACAAAAAGGAGGAGGTTCTCAATTCGTCGCGTATATTTTTTTTTTTTTAATGTATGATCACGCATAACATTTTACTGTGTGGACCGATTTTAATAATTCTTTTTTTAATCGACAGGGTATACCTTGAAGTTGGTCCCATAAAAATTTGGAAATAAAATTCCCACCCTAAGGGTGGGAAAATAGGGGTGACTGTTTGGTCGGCGGGTCGATTTATTCACTCACAGGTTGCATTTCCGTGTTACATTATAACTTTTGATACCTACTTACAATATCTTTGGAAATGAAATAAAATTAGCCGAAAGACGTCCACTGCTGGACATAGGCCTCCTTCACAAATCGCCTCACCGACCGGTCGTGATCAAACCTCATCCTGTTAGTCCCTCAACCTTCACCAGGTTGTGTGGCCACCTTGTGGGGTGCGTCCACCCTGTGAAGGGTGATTAGCTGGGGTCAAAAAAATTAGCCCAAAAAAAACTGAAAAGCAAAAAATAAAAACTTTTTATCAAAAAATTAAACCGCCGAAAAAACTGAAAAGCATTAAATAATAGGGAAACATTTTCTATTAGGCCTAAATTTACTCACTTCTTAAAGTAATTTTGGATTACCAAGAAATTTTGAGTCGGTGCCACAGAATCAACGAATAAAGATCACTAAATTACCTGAAATTCAAAGAAATAACCGAAAAACGTATGCCGCTGCGCATCGCGCTTTACATAGATAATGAATTTGCTTGTGTGGTGTGGCGCCGACTTAAAATTTCTTGGTAATCCAAAATTACTTTAAGAAGTGAGTAAATTTAGGCCTAATAGAAAATGTTTCCCTATTATTTAATGCTTTTCAGTTTTTTCGGCGGTTTAATTTTTTGATAAAAAGTTTTTTTTTTTGGGTGGCGCTACTTTAGTTGTGCTATGGCTCTTAAGTAAAAATATAATAAATACTAATTATAAAACCAAATTAAACCTTTGTGCTGATTGTGTTAGCACGAAAAGAGTCCCTAATAAAATTAATACTAAGTAATTTCGTACAAGCCAAAATAAATAAAGAATCCATTAATTTATTTATCCAAATCTTTTTTTTGGCGCGTCTTTGATTACTTATTTATTCATTAAATTCACTGCTTTCCCGGCTGATGGTTAGTACACCAATACCAGGTGTTAAATAACTATTTGGCATACTAAAAATTATGAAAATAAAATTGAAGAATTTAATAATAATTATTCTTATCAATTTTATTTATATTTTAAAATATAAAAAAGTATCAATACATAGTATAAAATAAAGTCGCTTCCCGCGTCTGTCCCTATGTATGCTTATATATTTAAAACTATGCAACGGATTTTAATGCGGTTTTGTTTATTAGATAGAGTGATTCAAGAGGAAGGTTTATAAGTATAATACATGCACAAAATAGTAAAAGGTTAGGCGGTACGAAGTTCGCCGGGTCGACTAGTTTTAATATAATAAAAAGATAGATAAGCTTTTGTTTTCCTTAATATGATTCCGTCAAGTTACCAAAAAAAAGAAGGATTTCTAGACTAAAATCAAAAAATAATTATCATACTAATGCAATTATTTTCTATTGTTTCGATATACACACAAATTTGAATTTTGTTACTTTAACACCGTGTATACAACCCCAGTGCGCACTAATGTAGCATTAGCGAAGATTTAGCGTCTTCGTCTAATTACAGCTGAATCCTGAAACTTATGTAATTAGTTATGCGACTATACATATATGTTACTAAGGCCGCATTTAGGATCACGCGGGGCGTGCTGCGATTAAATCAAACGTAAAGCAATGTATGATACCGTTCACGGAGACGCGTTCGATTGCGATGGCGTTGGTTGTTAGGCCTCCTTAACGAAGAAGCGGCGCGTTGTGCGGGGCGCCGCCGATTCAGACTTAAAGGCCCCTGAAATATAGAGATTTTGTGAAAAAAAATTGGTCGGATAAAGTTGTTTGTTTTACGAAACCAATGCATATAAAAAACCAAAAAAAAAGTATAAACCTATAATTATTTAATGCTGAAGCGATGAGAAAGTTGTACAATATTGTAGCTTTTAACAAATAAAATACAAAAGTAAATAAAAAGCTTAACCACCGTTCACAAGACTTATAAAGCAACAGATTGCTCTGCAGCCTTCATTCAAGGTTGACTCGTAAACCCCACTACCCCATCCTCAAAACTCCCCTTACCCCACTCAAACCTCCCCAGTCGCCCCCAAAACGACTCTGCAAATGATGCTACAAAAGGCAGTCGCTCAGATAGACCATTTTGCAAGTCAGCGAGGCCGAAAATAGAGTCTAATGAAATCGTAACGACCAAGGACTTGTGGAGGCCGCGGTGGCCGGAGGAAAAGTTGCGAGTCCCCTTTCATGCGCTGTCAATTGTGTTTGACATATTTTTCTGTTTAAGTTTTATCAGACAACTTATTTAGTGAGTTCACAGAAGAAGCGAGGAAAATAGTTATTGTTTTATGTAGAATTTTGTTTATTGTTTTTTATTTGAAAGTGTTTTTTTATTATAATATCAAATAAAATTTTGTTCTTGGAAACAAAATATCGATATTAAACATAATAACAATGTTTTGTTTACCCTAGCAGGTACTCGAATGCCCCGAAGAAGCAGTCGACGTATCTCAAACACGGAAGATATCTACAATCGTAAAATGTCTCCACCTCGACCAATTTTCGCAATTCCTTTTTTTAATTTTTGTTGAAGTCCAAGGATGGTTTTTACGATGAAAAAAAAAACGAATTATTACCCGGGAAAACATCATAGTAATAGGTTAGGCGGTACGAAGTTCGCCTGGTCGACTAGTTTAGTATGAAATTAAGTTCAATAATAATCTCTACATTTTATAAAACAAAGTCGCTTCCAACTGTCTGTCTGTATGTATGCTTTGATCTTTAAAAACTACATAACGGATTTTGAGGCGGTTTTTTTTTTAATAGAAAGAGAGCTTCCAAAAGAAGGTCCAGTAATCTTAGGTCGGCACGAAGTTCGCCGGGTTAGCTTGTAAAATAGAAATTTTTAAAGCACCTTTTTTACCAAAGTCAAAAAGAGCTTAAATAATGTTGATGATAAAATATGGAACTTAAATTAACCGATTTTTAAACACATAAATCGAAACCTGGAACTTAGCTTTCAAGCGCTGCAAGCCTAGCTACAAGCTACGCTGAGCGTACAACCGTAGAACGGACGCAACAAGGCTCCCCAGTTCTCCCCACCCACTCCCTATTCTCCCCAAAATCTCCCCACCACCTCCATCTGCCCACGTTTCATTGATACGCCTACGCCATTGAAAGACCACCCTCACCGTCATACGTTCGCTATAAATCGTATAAGTTAGCGATTTGTTCATTTTGCCGAACAGCTTTTTGGTAGATTACACTTATTGCTTGGTTTGTAAGTACTTTTTCTGTTTTATAGACTGCTTTGAATGGCTGGTTTGCAATAAGATATTTTAAGCCGAAAGTTGACTTCTGCTGGACATAGGCCCTCCTCCACAAATCGCCATACCGACCGTTCTTGACTGAATATAATGCAGTGTTACTCTTTCAACCGTCACCAGGTCGTCTGACTGCGGGTCTGCCTAATCTGAGTTTTCCGGTGCGCGGTCGCTACTCGAGAAAATTTCGCCGGATTCGAATTATTACGTTGAAAAACTTTTCAATCAATCGAAACGTAGACAATTTTAAAGCTCTTACGCTACTGAAAGACAACGTACAGCGCAAACTACTTGAGATAGAATTTGTAATTTTGAAATGTAGTTTTCTTAGGGGTGATGGTATTGGATATAGGGTGATCCCATGAAAACGTAAAATCACGTAAAATTACGTACTTATTAAATCCTCTGCGTAACCTTAAAAAAGCACATTTGCGTGACAAGCTTTTTAAGCCAATCCAATCGTTGCGCAATATGATATTTCACCTTCACCTTGCAATTCCCAAATACCAGGGGTCACGTGGACCTCACGTGGGGGTCACGTGGGAAGTGCTAAAGGGGTGGTGCCCCCACTTCAACTCTGCAGTTTCAGAAAGCCTACCTGGATAACTTCAACGCCAACGTCTCTTTGGACAAATTTTCATAGGCGATCGTTTCGTTTAACATTTTTCTTGATCTTTGGCCAAACGTAGAATATACACAAAATCTGTTTCTCAAAAAATATTATTTAACAACGTGTGGGTGTTTATTTAGCTGCGGTTAGTCATTCAAATTTTATTCTATAAAAAGTAATACCTACGCCAAAAAAATTAAAAAACGTAAAAAATATGAATTTCGCGCCACATCTTGCCATTTCACTATTCCTTATTTAAATATAGTTTTAAAATTTGGTTTTTTTACAACTTTTTGTATTTCTTATACTTAATATGTAAAAATTTAAACTTATAAAAGATACTAAGAAAATAATAACGTTTTTGTTAAATTTACCACAGAACAAAGATGCTCTCTCTCTAATTCTACTCATAGGTCACCTTTCCTGACCTTTTTTTTTGTAGTTGCATGTAGGGGTGGTTACCCCCTCTCACAATAACCTGCCACCCACCCACCGCTTTATTGTATTTATTGTTATGAATGCAATATTATAGTAAACAAGTCGACCCGGCGAACTGCGTACCGTATAAAATAATACTATGTTGTGCATGAATTATTTAGATAAATCTTCCTCTTGAATGACTCTATCTAAAAAAATAACTTCAAAATCTGTTGTGTAGTTTTTAAGATCTAATCATACATACACACAGACAGCAGAAAACGACTTTATTATAGAGTAGTGATACTTGCTGCGACCAAATATGAACGCGATGTATGGGAAAAGTTTTTGATACTGCTTTGACTGCTCAGTCGTTTAATAATATCTTCTTTTATTAGTTGAAAAGACGTCCACTGCTGGACGTCTTTTCAACTGCTGTCTTGCCCACAGAGTACAACATAACAAATTGAATAAAGATTTTTTGATTTTGATTTGATTTGATTATTATTTTTCCGTTAAAGACCCTTAACTTGCACTTCTCAAACAAAATATTATTATTACTTTAATCAATCGAAACTGTTCTATTTTTATGGAAAGTTCTTTTTATATAATTAGGTCGGAAAAAGAGCGGAAACTCTTCTGACTTGTGTAATTAAGTTGTGGCGAACTTAAGTATTAGGGTACCGTATTTAAAATTGTATAAATGAACAGGGGTGTAAAACTGTGCAACATAAAAAGCCTAAAATAATTAAGAAAATAACTAAAATATACTTGTGAATCCATTTAATAATCAATAGATATAAAACTCTTCCGTTACAGATTGACTGACAACGCAGAGCCGAAACTACTAAGGGTAGCGGGCAGAAATTTGCACGTGGGTTCTTTAGGGAGTGTAGGGCAGCATTAAAGAATAAATTCCCGAAATTCCCATGGGAACGAAAAAAAACGGGATTTTGGTGTTTATGAGAAATTTCGGCGGGAGAAACTGCGGGGCAGCCTCTAGTTCAATTATAAAATTTGTTTCACTCAAAGCCACTATATCCATTATAAACTGCACTGCATAAGAAAAACCTGATAAAAACTAAGGAAGGCGGGGCGGAACATAAGATTTAAGAAGACTTGACGCCTTTTACTTTTACAGCGTTTTACTTATCTCTCAATATTCATAAGTCAGTAATAATTGTATAAAAAAAAACAAAATCAGAATTTGCGTTTAAGAATAGAACCTTGCGTACAAAATTTTTATTTTTTTTCTTCAGCCTCGCTTTTTTAAACCGAACCCTGGGAATTATCCACCTGGAGTCGCCATTTGCAGGAATTTAAATCATAATGGGAAACGTTTTAATCCGCGTGGGCGTTGGGCAGAAGAATTCTTAATTTCATCGTTACTTATTATAACATTTCCTTAATCTTTTATCTATTTGTTTATATACAAACTAGAGGCTGCCCCGCGGTTTCACACGCGCAGATTTCTCATAAACACCAAAATCCCGTTTTTTCCGTTCCCATGGGAATTTTGGGAATTTATTCCTTAATGCTTCCCTACACTCCCTAAAGAACCCACGTGAAAATTTCTGCCCGCTACCCTTAGTGGTTTCGGCTCTGCGTTGTCTGTCAGTCATTCAGTCAGTAACGTAAGAATTTTATACAGTATATTGATTATCACTGATATACTATACTCACTTATCATCGCTCAACCGAAACCGCTAAAAAATAGTAATTAAAGGGATTCATTTTATTTTAGCATTCTAAAAATATAAAAAAAAACTCTTTTCAAAATTTAATTATAAATATATCTTTATCGTTATTCTAAAGTAAAAATAATCCGTTAAAAAATATTTTCCAAAGCTTCAAAGCGCTCAATTTAACTCTGAAACTTTTAATAAAGGTAACGGTGGACCTTTTACTAATGAGGTTCGAGATTTTTTGCAGTTCGTTACAACAATTAATTAGATTTTGTACTACGCTTTGAGATTTCATTATTTTAATTACGCGAGTTACAACAAAAAAAAACATCTAAATCTCTGACAGATTTTGAAATAAAAACATAAGGAAGCTAGTTAGATCCTCTCATCCATTATTCAAGAGCTGATCATCTTCAAAAGGCTGATCAGATCTTCATCAGACATGGCTAAGAACACTCGGGCTGAAATTATCTATGATAAAAAAAAACTAAACGAAAATCGGTTCAGCCGTTTGGGCTCTACGATGCCACAGACAGACAGACAGATACACACTTTTAAATTATAACCACCCCTCTCGGAATTTTCGTTCGGGGGTTAAAAAACATAACTATTTTCAATCATAACTTTTACAAAACATAGCACATTTGGTGTGTATTTGCTTTTACGTAAGTAAAGTGTTATCGACCCACATACTGTCAATCACAAACTGCTTTGACCTAAAAAAATCGACCCATCAATTGCAGAATTTTTTTGATTTAGGCTTTCAAACAATATTATAGTCTAACCTTATTCATAACGATACAGTAGGTTTTAAGTAGCTTAACTTCTTTGATTTGTTGTATAGTAAATACGTGACTCGTGAGATAGTATAAAACAATGTATGCTTATATCTTTCAAACTATGCAACGGATTTTTATGCGGTGTTTTTTAAAGGATAGAGTGATTCAAGAGGAAGGTTTATAAGTATAATTCATGCACAATATATTAATAGGCAAGGCGGTACGAGGTTCGCCGGGTCGACTAGTAACCTATAAAAAGACATTATTTATTGTGCCCAGCAGTGCTACCCGCCTGTGTTAATCCAGGGTGTCAGCTAAAAAAGCCAAATTTCATTTGAATCGCTCCAGCCGTTTAGACGTGAAGAAATAACAATCATACACACAAACTTTCGCCTAAATATTATTAGTGTGATTAGCTGAATACACAAAAAAAAAACTCTTGAGGTTTAGGAAAATCTTTAATATGTTCTTTTTGGTAATTATTAAATGAACTACCTATTCTAAATTGCAAATTTTTGTTACAGGTAAACAACAGCTTGATGCCACTTTGGGAATGTCCTGCCTCAGTAAGTTATGAACCTCAGCTCAACTTGCTCGCATAGTTTAGTTTAGTTTTAGCATAGTCAAGTGTGGGCAAACCTAATTGTTTATAGTTTAACTTCTAAGTTATAATTTGATAAAGTTTCTTCGCTAAAGCAAGACTGTCGATTTTTCGACCCTGTTCTTCTTAAATTCCTGTGAAGATAACACCAGATATGTATGATGATGGGTCGAAATAAGAATGACCATTTGTTGTGGGTTGAAACAAGAAAAAAAGGTCCGTGGGTAGAAAGTCCGGGGGTCGAAACAGGAACAACCCGAAGTAGGTCGCATTAACACTAAGCATAAACATAACTATTAAAAAATTTAGCTCCCATCGAACCCTCTGCATTAAATACTCTGTGCCTCTGCAATAATATCCAAAATAACATTCAAAAAATAATAAAAAATTACGTATCTTTATAATGATTATCTTTAAAATTAGGATAACCAAACACTGATGAAAATAAATATCTTCTAATCTATGGCGAATATTAAAAAAATGCATTCTATAATAATCGTACTTTGTACATATTTAAAAAGCACTTCTATTTAGTCCTAAGTTTGAAGACCTAAATAATATATCGATTAATCTACCAGTGCCTTTAAATTATTAAAAGCAAGAATAGGATCACATTTTTAACCGACTTCAAAAAAGAAGGTTATCAGTTTGACCTGTATGTATGTATGTATGTCCGCGATTATCTCGCGTTTGGCTGAACCGATTTTGATGCGGTTTTCAGAAATGTGTTCGTTACATTCAGGAGAAGGGTTAGTACCTATTTTAACCGACTTCGAAAAAGAGGAAGTTCTCAGTTTATGTATGTGTCAGTTTGTTGAAAGCGGGTCTCTTTTTGTAAAAAAGAAATTATTGATATTTGCCTTTTTTTTTTTCACGATCATCACTAGTATCTTTGTAATAGGCACCTTTCAAAAGATTTCAATCTCCCAAAATAAAAAGGTGTAAGTACATGAGATATTTTTTCCTTTATAGTTGGCGAGGGCAAATGGTAATCTTGTATCATTGGTGTTATACACTAAATAGGTATAAGATTTGGAGTTTAATAGGAGTTTATCTCGAGAACTGTAAAGTTAAACAACATTAACCTTTGCACCGTTCACTCGGTGATATCGCAAATGGGATTATTAACATTTAAAAACTGCCCATGTGTAGGTCGCCTTGCAACATTGTTGCAATATGCAATTTTTGATGTAATGAGATGTTAAGAATTTTTATAACTAGACTAGTCGACCCGGCGAACTTCGTACCGCCTAACCTATTACTTTCTTGGGCATGTATTATACTTATAAACCTTCCTCTTGAATCACTTTATCTATTTAAAAAGACCGCATCAAAATCCGTTGCATAATTTTAAAGATTTAAGCATACTTAGGGACAGACGCGGGAAGCGACTTTATTTTATACTATGTGTTGAAGATGCCAATCTTTAAATACAGAAAGAAATAAATTATTTTTTACCATTATTTTTAGCCTACACAGTCCAACTGCTGGGCAAAGGCCTCTTTCCTATCCTTCCACACACATGCTGTACGTGGCTAATTCACCTGTCCCATTTTTTTATTTAAACAACTTAATTTTATAATAAAATACAATCTATAATATGCTAGAGGCTGCCCCGCGGTTTGACTCGCGCAGATTTCTCATAACCACAAAAATCCATTTTGTTCCCGTTCCCATGGGAATTTCCGGAAATTCTTTCTTAGTGCTCACCTACACTCCTTAAGGAACCTACAAGCAATTTCAGCCCGCTACGCCCAGTAGTTTCGGCTCTACGTTGTCAGTCAGTCAGTAACGAAAGAGTTTTATATATATTGATAAAGAAATCGCAAAATGTGTTGGTTAGCGCATAACTCAACTACGCCTAGATCAATTTTACCAATTTTTTTTTTTAAATGTTTGTTGAAGTCCCAGGATGGTTTTTACGGGTCGACTAGTTTATAATGTAATCATGTAAATAATAATAATTATCATTTATTTCAGGCAATATTTATATTAGTGGATGTTAAATAATATAAACAGAGGCCCATATCATAAATACCTTAAAACTAAAAATACATAACACTTAATTTTTTTATTTTTTTTTATTTTAACTATTTGGTTAAACTAAAACTATTTTACACGTAAGATCGCTGACGTGTGGGCAAATAAATTAATATGGTCAAGCGGGTACAAAGTCGGCTACTCTGTCATCTCATGTACTTATAATTTTATTTTAAACAAGTCATCCCATCTTCCTTACTAGATAAATAGATTTAACACGTGCTGATTCGTTCTTTATACGATAACACATCGGAGGTCGATGCACTCCGGGCACGCTTATGCGGTTAGGAATAAATAGTACGCATAAGCAAACAGCTTACATTGTCCCGATTACCTTGGGGTCAGATACTTACATCAGAACAACAAAACAACAACAAAACAAACATGTAATATTATACAAAAAAAAACGTTTTTATTATTTATAATTTTGTTTTTATCTTCAATCTATTTCTTTATTTATTGAAGCGAAAATGTATAAATAAAAATATCATTATTTGTATGTATGTTAAAATTATACTCAAAGATAAGGATAATAATTTAAATTGGTCTCGAAATTCCAAAACTCTAATCTTCGTGAGATATCAAACTGATATAATTTTTGAAACACATGCAATTAGGGAATTTCTCATTTTATTGGAGACCAACACCAACAGCGATGCTAGAGCGGCATTCGCAAAAAAAACAATAACTTCTATACCATAAGAAATATAAAAATGTGGCACACTATGACACTATGTAGATAAACTTGCTTAGTAGGCAGAGGAAATGAAAATCACGTATCACATTCAATCACCTAATGCTGTAGGTTTAAACTCAAAGAAAGTTTTGCAAATCTGGCATTTATAATCTCTTTGTAAGTATGAATTTTGCTCATTTTGCACAGATTTAACAATATTTAAACATACTTAAATTATTAAATTTTACCGAAATCGAATTATCTATCTATATCTATATAACCAATAATAAAGAGGAAATATTTAATTGTTTGTTTGCATCGAATCATCATCATCATTTCAGCCGTAGGACGTCCACTGCTGGACATAGGCCTTCCTCAAGGCTCTCCATCTGTACCGATCGCAGGTGGCCTGCATCCAGCGTGGACCCGCAGCCTTGCGCAGATCATCCGTCCATCTGGTCGGTGGACGTCCTACGTTGCGCTTGCCAATCCGTGGTCTCCACTCGAGAACTTTTCGGCCCCAGCGGCCATCTGTTCTGCGGGCTATATGACCTGCCCATTGCCACTTCAACGAGCTTATCCGCTTGGCTATGTCTTTGTTGTTGTTTTGGCTTGTTGCATCGAATAGGCTCCGGAAATACTGAACCGATTTGAGAAATTCTTTCACTGTTGGGAAGCTACATTATCCCCGAGTGACAGAGGCTATATTAGATTTTCAAAAAAATTAGGGATGCTTACTTAAACTCAAATAAAGTAAACCAAGGTGCAATTAATTTCCATCGTTTACATATTTTGACAGGTGGTTTGTTGTTGTTGTTTGTTTCTTAATTCGCCCATTTTGGGGAGTCCAAGAAACAAAGTCGTCAGAGAGAGTATAGAGCCAAGTCTTGAGTAGTTTATCATATACATATTCATTTATTAGTGATTCTATGGCATAACGGAGTTAGCCGGGACAGCTCGTTATAAAATAATCTCATAACCCTCACTAACTAGCTACGCCACGTTATCACACGACCTTGACAGTCAAATGTAATATCTCATTTAGAAAGGCGTTTTTCTTTTGTTTTAGGCTACTGTTTTATATACCTAGATATCTTATCAACACCACACAAAAGATTATGATAAAGCTGTTCGTGAAAATATGAAATGCGTAGTAACGATTCAATATGGACTTCTCCTTGTGTCTCCATTGTTGGCTATGTGTTTCGGTCCGATCGGCAGCAATCCTGACTGCTCCGTGGCTCAGTTGTCAGTTATGTGGACTGAGACGCGGGTCCACCGGGTTTCATTCCCGGCGGGGTGAACATCGTTTGATGAATATCAATGTTGGTTTCCCGCTCTGGGTGCAATTTCGTCTCTGTATAAGTTTCGGGGACCCTAGATACGGGTTCTCTCTAGTTATTAGGCTCTGAGTATTATGTGTTATCATTATTATGTATTGCTCGGCGATTTTCGTATCGCGCCTATTCTATCTAAATTTATATGGAACAATTTAATTGTAGTTTTTACTAACTTCCCCACATTTTTTCCATATTTTAAACCTTCCATGGACAACTAGGATCATTTCAAAACCATAATTACTAAATCGGCCCGGCCGTTCTCGAATTTTAGCGAGACTAACGAACCACGATTAATTTTTATATATATAAGTAGTAGAAGTAGATTGTAATATGGGCGCCTTCTGGCGTCTCCATTGTTGGGTTTGCTTTGTGTATGAGTCTGATCGGCAGCATATCAAGGGAAGGATGCAGTCTGGCTCATGTGGCTTGACAGCTGACTCCTTACAGTGTTCTTCAATTCGGGCTGGTCGCTGCTCCTTAGGACTGTTGGTTTCGCATCGCTTCCCTGGAGACGCATGACGGACGACTCTGTACGTCGCCTCATAAAATAAAGTCTAAAAACTACAATCTTAGTTAGTTTAATCGCATTTTCAATTTTAAAAGCAGACCGATAAAGATACTTAACGATCCATTAATATCAAATCAATAAAACAATAGACAGTTATAATTGCCTTATTTGTTAGTGTATTTGTTTTAGAAATGGAATTTTGATTACTAAACAATTGATAATAGATTTTAATGTTTTATGGATATAGGCGCTGCGCACATCTGTCGAGGCGCGGCGAAGATATCTAGAGAATAATAATTTAAACTATTCTCTAAATTCGATGGCATAAAGTTTTAAAATAAGTTCTCCATAAAAATTATTTTCAAGTCTATGCCATACAGGCAAGAGAGCAGTTTAAATTATTCACCACAATTAGCCAAAAGACGACACATTTTGCAACATTTAGGCATATTTTTAACGCCAGTTCTTTAGAAAAATATATCTTTAATTACACTACATAGAGTAGCCAGCATCTAATCATTCCAAACTACGATTGTTAACGCCAACTACATGCATAACAACACACAAAAATGAATAGGTCGACATGCTGTCAAGTTTTCAAACATTTCAGATAAGATAAGCAGTCAACTGGTTTATTTTGATCGTTTATCAGGTTTGCTCTAAAGGAACAAGTTTTTTATGAAGATTTTTATGACATTTTTGCCGTGTAAAAAACGTGGGATGCTCATGGGAGGAACTGCCGGACCTTTTTTTTTTAAGATGGGGAAACTCCTAACGAGTACCCTGCAGCCCCGGGGGAGCCGCAGGGTTATGTGGGGTTCGCACCCACTAAAACCCCGCCGGTGTCCATCTCGGCTGTTACCGTCGTCAAGGGAGATCTTTCGATCTTTATGTTCAACTCTGCGACAGGAAATGCCGTCCTGGCTAGACCGAAAGCGATATAAACAGCAAACAACTACTTATAATAATAATAATGGTGATTCATAAACAATATAACAAAACTCTCGAAAGGGCCTCTACGAGTTGGATTCGTCCCCTCGCACGCCTCTCAAAGGACCGGGCTCCATCCCGTGATACCGAAGAGTATGAGAAACAAAATAATAATAATAAATTCTCTTTTATGAAATATCTATGCAGAGTACGAAGATGTGCCCTCGTCTTCATTAATAATTTCAACAAACAATGTGTAAAAATATTCATAAATTCCGATAAATTTTAACTTTTACACAATAAGTACAATACTTAGCCTTCAACTTTAATTAGCATTGTTTAATAAACATTCCTTAAATAATATCCTTTATGTCTTACCTGTATCCGTATTGAGTCGGCGCCGGCGCAGGGCAGTCGGGCAAGGTCGCGAAAGTTCCGTGAGTCGGTCGGTTGGGCTTGGACTAATCGAATTAATTTTCGATACGGCTTGGCTTATTTTGTTTATATGTACATAAATGTACTATTTACTTCTACTACATACATAAAAACAAGGGGCTGCCCCGCGGTTTCACCCGCGCAGATTTCTTATAAATTCCCATGGGAATTTTGGGAAATAATTCTTTAATGCTCCCTTACACTCCCCAAGGAACCCATGTGCAAAATTTCAGCCCGCTGCGCCCAGTAGTTTCGGCTCTGCGTTGTCTGTCAGTCAGTCAGTAACGGAAGAGTTTTGTATATTAAAATTGACTGATTAATCGTGGTTCGTTAGTCTCGCTAAAACTCCAGACCGGCCGGGCCGATTAAGCTGTTATTGGTTTCAAATGTTCGCAGTAGTCCAGGGAAGGTAGGAGAAAAAAAAAGGTTTTTATATCTAGCTCATTTTCAGTAGTGCCAGTATTCAATCCCATTTAAACCTACATAAAACGTCAACATAAAAAACGTGACCGACGAATCGAGACAAAAGTCGTTACCGAGCGACGATGCGAAGAATCACCCGAGCAATTATTTAACATTTAGCAGGGCTGGTAAACAACCGCTTATAGACTACTTCCAGGTACTTTTAGTGTAAAAGAAATAAAAGCAAAGTTTCCGCGTTCGTAAATGGCAGTGTTTTTTTTTTTTTGCTCCATAAAAATGCACATCTCGTCTGGTGATCACCGCGAATCTAGGTTACCGAGGGTATACCAATATAATAACGCTCTTCTTTGACAGAAGAATTGACGTTCAAATGTCGAAAATCATATTCACGCTAACAAACACAAAACACTATCTCCATATTTTAGTACTAGTAGGCGCCCCGCGGCGTCGCCAGCGCAATTCCCAATTGTCCCGTGGAAATTTGGGGATAAAAAGAAGCCTATGTCCTTTCTCAGGCTCTAATCTATCCATATACCAAATTTAATTTTCTCAGGAAAGCGAGACAGGCAGACATACAGAGTTACTTTCGCATTTATAATATTAGTATGAATTATTTACAGAGTTCATTTACTTAGTAAATTAAAAAATAACTACTATCATCTGAATTAAATTAATATGAAAAAATCGAAACTGAATCTACTTAAACGTTTTTACTTTACCTAGTTCTAATTTAATTTGCAGCACTAGCTTACACTGCAAACTTCGTACCGCCTTGCTTAAATTTTGAGGATTCTAATTTCTATAGCCTTTGTCGCCCTGGGATAGTTTAGGTTCCCAACACTGAAATAATTTTTGAAATCGTTTCAGTAATTTCAAAGCCCATTCAAACACACAAACAATCAATCTCTTTTTCTAAAATCTATTTTTATTTTTATTTATTTATCATGTTATTTAATAATTTTATCTATTTTTTTCGGCTGCACGGCAACTCAAGGTTCTGGCAGAATAATCAGCGCTGCATTTCTTGCAGCACATGCTGAGTCGGAGCCTTTCCACATGCGCAATACATGCTTTCATAGTTTTAGTTTTGCTTAACTCTTTTTTGTATTTTTTTCTTTTGTTTTGTATGCCTGTATTGTTCGTGTGAATAAAGATTTATCATTTGTCATTTGTCAATCAAATGTTTTTTCTGTATTTTATTGGTGTAGACGACTATGACTCTATATCTTTTATTTTCTATTCTCAATTTTTACCTATAAAAAAGCTTTTTTTAATAAAATAAACTAGTATTAACAAAACCTGTTTCAAATAATCAAATGCAACCTATAACATAATTTAAACTCGTACGATTCTAATTCAGACTAAACGATCGAAACACGTGATCTAAAAACTTGTTTTTCTGCAATAAAATTTTTTGTGCTCAAAATAACAATTATTTAAAACAAAATTGCTTCCTGCGTCTGTCCCTATGTGTATACTAAAAACTTTGATGGGTTGTCGTTTAATAGATAGAGTTATTCAAGAGGAAGCGATATATGTATAATACATACGGGTCGACTTGTTTAAAATATAGATATACTGAACCAAACTCTGCTACTCTAAAATAGTGCATTAAGCACTTATCTTTTTCTAAGTATTTTTCTATTAAGTTTATTTTTAGTTATGGAACGGTCTAAAGAATTCAACCAAACAATATTCAAAACATACATCAATCATGAACTGTCAGCGATTGCAGCCAAAAACATTCGGACGGCTTTCTAAAACCGCGATCGTATCGTAATACGGGTCAAAGTCACTGGTAAGGTCAAACTGGCCACAGACCATATGCGCCTTGCAATTACCGAGCAGTGTTTAACAAGTAATAAGCGGTATTATGTCAGGCTTTGACTAGATCGCGGATCAATAAAATTAAGGCGGTAAGTCACGGTATGGCGCGAAATTCAAATTTTTTCGCGTTTTTTAATTATTCTGGCGGAAGTATACATTTTTAATAAAGTTTTAATGAATTCGCGTATGTAAAAAACCATTTCCCACATTGTAATACAACGTTTTCCGAAGACAGACCTACTAATTTTGTGTCTAAGGACCTAACTTGATTTTTGGCCTTTATGTCCTTAGGCACAAAATCAGTAGGTCTGTCTTCTAAAAACGTGGTATTACAATGTGGGAAATGATTTTTTACATACGCGAATTCATTTAAACTTTAAAAAATATGTATACTTTCGAAAGAATAAATAAAAAACACGAAAAAAATTGAATTTCGCGCCATAGCGAGAGTTACCACCTTAAACAATCTTGGTCTGGGGCTGTACTCCCGATAAGATTTGAAGCAATTAAAAGATGTTGTGTTTTCGTTTTGTCCTGAAGTTTTAAGAGCCTACACCGGATGTTGAGCATTAATGATTCTTCCCGAAAATATCCGAAACGGCCACTGGGAAATTTTAGTGGGTGCTAGCCCCACATACCCCCGTGGTTCCCCCAAGCGACGAGAAGTACGTTAGAGGCATTTTCTTTCACCGTAATAAAATGAAGGTTTAAAATAAAACCATTTCTTAAATTGACAACTTGGATGTTTTATCACAAAAGTTTGAGACAATTATTGATGGTTATTATAATATTAAAAAACAAAGGCTTGTTTATGGAATCAAAGTGGACGAAATTGGTATTGCCAGAATTACCGGGAAGGGGGGCTGGCCAGTAAAACTGGTCGTTAACACAAAGAATAAAAAAATAAAGAAATTTAAATTTAAATAAAATCGAATGACCTTGCCGCGCGACACACCTGCCAATGAAACGCTTGGGAATTTTTATAAAGCAAATCAGTTGAAACAAAAGATTGTTTTTGCCGTTGTTAATTAATATTGGAACCAATTTATTAAATATTTACGTCAATGGTTCAGACACTACGTAAGTATGAACAGCATCCAGTAGCAACACAAAATACCTTATAGTTATAAGCACATCAATTTACCTACTGCTATGCATACTACAACAAAAAAAAAAATTAAAACTATTTATTTTTATCAATACATAGTATAAAATGAAGTCGCTTTCCGCTTCTGTCCCTATGTATGCTTAAATCTTCAAAATTATGCAACGGATTTTGATGCGGTCTTTTTTAATAGATAGAGTGATTCAAGAGGCCAACAAAGTAATAGTTTAGGCGGTACGAAGTTCGCCGGGTCGACTAGTTAAAAATAAAATAAAAGGAATTACAATTAACAAAAGAAAAAATCTTAAAAGTAAAAAAGATTGTATACTTACTTTAGTTTTTTTTTTTTGAGTTAACAGGAATATTGTTTAAAAAAAGCATGGACTGATGGTTTCAGATTTACTTGCCTGAGAGCACCTCGCCTCATGCTTTATAGGATAAATAGATACTATGCTTCTTATTAATTTAAGTATTGCAGTTTACTAGACTAAAAACTAAAATAAAAATATAAAATAAAATAAAATAAATCAAATTAAATATGCCTTGTGTAAATAGGTATATTTAGTTATGTATTTTATTGATATAATGCGTGTACTGATTCATAAAATGGCACACAAAACCACAAATAGTCATTAAAAATTAGGAATCAAGCTGTGGTTGTAAATTTTGAAAACTAGATTTAGGTATTGATGTTTACTATATTTTCAACAATATTATTTTGCAATTAAACAACAGTACTAATTAGCTTAAGTTGTATTAAATCGTGATTTTGTAAAAAATAATTAGTCAATCAATACCTACTTATCTATAATGATTTTAACAATAACAGCTGCCTTGGTTTTCAAGTTTTTTTAATTATACTAGCGCTTTGCCCGCGGCACCGCCTGCGTGATAATAAGTTTCAGTAACCATCCCGTTTTAACGTCCAAATCGCTCATACCCAATACATATAGATAAAACTTCCTTTTGAATAACCGATCTACCCATAAAAAAAAACCGTCTCAAAATCCATCACGTAGTTTTTAAAATCTAACCCTGTTATTCATAAAAAGTTCAAGAGCATTTTAGTAATTTGACGTATTTCAATTTACACTGGATGTCACGTATTTACCAAACAACAAACCAGAGAAGAAGACCTCCTGTAAAGCTTCTTAAACCCTACTGAATCTTTATAAATAATACGGTATGTATTCATAGGGACAGACGCGGAAAGCGACTTAATTTTATACTTTGTATTGATGTAGCCATAATAAAGAACCTGTCATATTAGAAAAATCACAGTACACCATCTTCCATTAATAGTGTCAGTGAAGGCAGGATATTCCGTGTATTCAATGGACGCCGATCATCAATGATTCCCGGCTTCCTTCCCAAAAATGCAAAGACGGTCACCGGGGGGTTTTAGTGAGCATGAGCCTCATATACCCGTCGCTCCCCCGGGAATTTCCCCACGTTATAAAAGAAGGATATTCCGGGTGTTAACCGAAAATAAGAGATCAAACAAAAACACCTATTGTAACAAAATCATGAGATATTCGTCGACGCCGGCCGCCGCGAGCGCGATCCCGGCGCGGGAGCACGGCACGCGGAGATAAGTTCAAGGTCACTATGCGACCTTGAGCCTTTATTAGACTATCCTTGTTAAAAGGAATTTCGAACGCCTTTAGCTATTTTGCTCGACAATCGTCGTCATGGACAGATTTTAATAAACGTTTTGGATAAGTTGTACTAAGAAAGTATGTCAAGTAATTGAATATTGAATATTGAATGAAGGTATATTCAATTGTAAACCATAAGTAATAAGAGCTACACATAACAGTATTTATTAAAAAATATATATACTTTAAATAAAATTTTCAATACTTAAATTATTGGTTTAGCAACATTCTTCTTTAATTTATCATGTAAATATAATCATTAAACTAGGTACACATACATTACACATACCAATTAATGTTTTCTTAAAATAAACACGCAAAACAACTTTTACCAATCACAAAATCGAAGGGCGGGCGTAGGCGCTACGACAACGACGTAGCCCGGGGTCCTGCTCGCGTAGCAGCTACGTGCTACGCTGCGTAGCCTTTACCAACAAATTTTGTTCAAAAAATATTTTTGCATTAAAAAAAATATTTAATTACAAATATTACAATACAAAACTGTACAAGCCACCTGTGTTATCAAAGCGATTTTCACAAGAGAAAAACCAATGTTTTTCCTATATATTTTTTGTTCTAATATCCCCGCCGATAACGTACACTGTACGCACGGAGTGCGCAAATATGCCGCTTAATCAAACTCGTATTGAGGGAGACAAAGATATCTTTATCTTACGTGCGGGAGTAGGAAAGGTGATGTAGCAACAAGTCTGTGAAAAGCTGAAGGGGTAGTGGGGGGAGGCCGTGACCGTCGCGTTATCGCGTCCGTGACGTCAAGACCCTTTCACTGGTCGAGTTTGGCGCGGTGCCGCCAGAATTCAGTACGCGTTGCTCTGTCAGCGAGAGCACACGGCTCGCGTTTCTATTATAACAGTATCAAGTTATAAAATCGTATAACTCCATTTAGGGACGCACGCAAAAGGTCCTAACTACCCAGACCTTTGCGTAGACCTGTTTGGGTTTTTTTTCATATTCTTTTTTTGTGGTTATTTTTATTTCTGTCAAAATGGGAGTCATAAAAGTGACTCCGGACACGGCGTCCCTCATCTCAGCCTGTGATTTGCTCGACGACATGAAGGTAAGATGTTTAATTTGGTTGTTTAATAAATTTTATTAATAAAATGGTAGTGGCGTGGGGTTGCTATGTCAACGGCTATATTTTTAGGTTTCTTTGTAAAGAATAACTTTACTAAAATTTACAATTAAATATCTATGACCTTGATTATGTTGTAGGTATGTATAAAAAAAACTGGTTTAATATCGCTAAACGACAAGGTCGGAAATTATTGTTCTCGCCAAAATTAAATAAAGTAAAATATAGTTCAGGGGCTCTAATAAGGCTTACATTTGGTAGAATACTTTTTGTTCACCTAGTAAACAGTCATTACAAAAAAACGCTAGATGAACGAAAGTAGTAACTCCCTATGCAGCCATATTACAGGGCAGGTTAACATTTTTAAAACAGATATTACTTGTAATAAACTTTATATTCTTGTTAACCTTGACTTGCTGTATTGGTGAAACAACCACTTTTTACATTAAGTAACAGATTTATTTTAACTTATTTTCTACGGATTGCGCAATAAGATTTGACTATGTATAAGTACATACTACGTGTAATAATAATTATTTATGTACCTATATGGGTAAATAATAACTTTTCATTTTTATAATTTGAATTATACTTCAAAAATGAAGTTCCGCATTTATTTTATTTAGACGACTCTTTCTATAAATAAATGTCGTTAGAAAAAAAACAGTTAACGATATAAGTAATAAGTAACATAATATAAAGAAAACAAAATATGGTTGACAAACGTTCTGAATTTCAGCAATTAATTTTTTTATTATTTGTGCAAACACTAGTGTCGGCCAACAGGCTGCGACCGCGGTTTTTGTATTTATTACAACGTATGTTCTAATTCCAATTTGAAGAGACCAAGTTTTCGGGCAATTAAAGTTGTTTTTTTAAATCAATCAATCATCAATCAATATATATAAAACTCTTCCGTTACTGACTGACTGACTGACTGACAGACAACACAGAGCCGAAACTACTGGGCGTAGCGGGCTGAAAATTGGCACGTGGGTTCCTTGGGGAGTGTACGTGAGCACTAAGAAGGGATTTCCCGAAATTCCCACGGGAACGGGAAAAAACGGGATTTTAGTGTTATGAGAAATCTGCGCGGGAAAAACCGCGGGGCAGCTTCTAGTTAAGTATCAAGAACATATCGAGTCATTCTTAATGAAGGGTTCCGCAGCGAGGTAAAAAGATGGCGACACAAACACACAGAGTAAGCAAAAATTTAAGACGATGTCATCCTAATTAGCCAAGATTATACGACAATTCGATACGTTTTCGCAATGCGATGAATCTAAAGCTTCACTCGCACTCGCACTTCAAAGTGTCAAAATTAAACATTCGTTCTTCACTCCAAATTTTAATACCTAAATAGTGGAGTTTCAACTTCAAGACAGTGAAGCTACGCTCGACGGAGTATAAGAACCAAAAATATTGGGATGTTATGCCTATTTGTTCGTTCAAACAAGGATGTTGGAAAAGTTTACTTACGGACACTTAAGTACGGATAACACTTAGTAACGGACAAAGCATGCGCACTAAATTCCTACGAATAGTATTCATACGAATACCCACATATACATATACCTATGTATACATACAGTATACCTATGTTATGTACCTACGACTTGATTAGTACCCGCTTTGAGCACGGCTTAGGGATGACTTGTTTGGCTAATTTTTAATTATTTATTTGACAAAGGAACTCTAAAATACCGTCCGCTTGACAACGGAAGCAACTTTATCGATCCACGAGCACCAGCGAATCGAATCGGCGCACGCTACGTGAGAACTCGAGTACAATTAATCGATTCTGCACAGTGCACAAAGAAAGAAAGTGCTGCCGATCGATGTAATTGTTACTAGTTACGTACGATAAAGTAAAGGTAAAATAGGTCTAGGCTGTATGGTCTTGATTCTTTGGCCTTAAAAGAAGGAAAAAGTTGATCGTGAACATGAGCCATATTGTTTGTTGTTGTTAAAGATTTCGCTTGGTTTCAACATCGCTTATGATTTGATATTGACATATCTTGATAGCCAAGATATTAGGAAACTAAACTTAAACCTATAATATAGGTATAAACTAGTGTACGCACCGTGGCTTTGCCCGTGAAATTTCTCTTTAAATTGCAAAACCCCAATTTTTCGTTAAATGCGTTTAAAAGTACCGTTTGTCCGTCTCCTGGTTTTAAGCTATTTACCTTACAATTTTAGCCATATCGGTTCAGTTGTTAAGGCGTGATTGCGTTACACATAGAGAGACAGATTTAATTTCGCATATACAGTACAATTATTAATTATGAAATAAAAATCGATTTTAGGGCTTTTAATAAATTATTAATTTTTGTACTCATCAGAATTTTAAAACAATGAGACTGAGTATTTATTGTAAAATATAATAGGTATAATAAAAGCTAGAATAAAACAAATTATATTTTTTCTTTAAAAACCTTATCAGCATTTGCGGTGTTACGCAGATAAATTCGTTTGATAATAGCATTGTTCGGAATGTAAATTTACTTACGAAGCCTGCGATATAGTTGAAAAGTAAATTTTTGAATAAACGCCTTGTTTTTTATTTAAACTTTATTCAACTCAGTATAAATACTAGAATGATACAATATACCATATTCACGCCAACATTTTTATCATACCGTAAAATTTGAAACATGGTTGGCATAGTGATACAGGACTGATTCCTGAAAATAAAATTGAAAAATAGTAACCCGCGCTCAGTTGGGGTCCTTTGAAAGTTTCGGTAAATAAAACTAAAAATGATGTACACCATCAGTGCAATGAACTACGGTAGCTTGGCTGGCGCCAGACGAGACAAGGGATGGCGGTCAACTTGCGGTAGGGTGAACAAGAAGGGGTCAATTTGGTTTAATCCTAAAAATGTCGTGCGCACGTACAGTGTCGGTCTAGGAGGCCGTAACAGATTTGTCTATGGTTTCGTCAGTCCTAGACTTTATTGTCAAAGAACAAGAGCTATTTTGCAATACAGAAAAACCGGAAGTGTTACGGCGACCTAGACCGCCACTGTACCTGTGCGTAGTTTGTATGCGTTTGAGGGTAGTTCAAAATTCAACGGGATGCGTTTGCAAAAAATATATTTCTTTAATAATTTCTTTTTTTACAAAAAGAGACCCGCCTTCAACAAATTGACTCACATAAACTGAGAACTTCCTCTGTTTCGAAGTCGGTTAAAATAGGTACTAAAACCTTCTCCTGAATGTAACAAATACATTGCTGAAAACCGCATCAAAATCGGTTGAGCCAAACGCGAGATAATCGCGGACAAACATACATACATACAGGTCAAACTGATAACCTCCTTTTTTGAAGTCGGTTAAAAAAGAGACAATGAATAATGTGAAGTTCATGGCAAAAGTCTGGATATGTAGTACAGACAGAACATCTGTTTCGATTGTTTTTTTGGGCTCACTGCTCCAAATCTCATGACGTAATGCTACCAAATTTATTACGACGATATATAGTGGGCGAGTGTCGCGCAATTTATATATAGGTTTAGATATAATACCAGAGTTAATCTATTTATAACATCTTCATCATTGTTTCAACTGCTGGGCATAGGTCTCCCCCACATATTGTGACGATGGCAAGCGTTTTGTAGAGAAAGTAGAGGCTGCCCCGCGGTTTTTCCCGCGCAGATTTCTCATTCACACAAAAATCCCGTTTTTTTCGTTCCCGTGGGAATTTCGGGAAATCCCTTCTAAGTGCTCACTTACACTCCCCAAGGTACCCACGTGAAAATTTTCAGCTTTCTACGCCCAGTAGTTTCGGCTCTGCGTTGTCTGTCAGTCAGTCAGTCAGTCAGTCAGTCAGTAACGGAAGAGTTTTGATTTTTTTTTTGAATATATTGACTGCCACAATCGCCACGCTTTACAGGTGGGTTGGCGATTGTAGTGTTGCTCTTCAGGTATTTCAACTAAGAAGGCGACTGCCGGTACTTCGGGTACCTTTAGTCGCCCTTAACAACACCCGTAGGAGGAAATGGTATATCTCTACATTTACAATCAATCAACACCTTTTGTAAAGGATGTCTAGATCTAAAGTTTCGTAGTCTCGTGAAGCATTATACAAAGAAACTTAAAAAATATATAAATTTAAAAATCACCTGCTGAAAAAGTCTTGATAGAACTTCAATTAGTTCCAAGATAACAAATGCATAATGAGGGAGGTCATCTTTTATCTTGAAACAAAAATAAAATATTAAAATAATACCTTTTGATATTTTAATTGGGTTATTGCACCCGACTTTGACCTTAACGGTAACGACGGTCGGCGTTGTCGAAGATGACAGGGTCTTTGGCTAACATTACACAGTCAAAGTTTTAAGGCTACTCGATCAAGTATACTCGGACAAGTCGTTCCCGAGTACTGATTATTCTGTCTCGACCCGTCTTATACTCGAGCGTATGCTTTACTGTCTTGAATTCGTCGAGGATCCCTACCATTAATTATAGTGTTGCTAAGCGTATCAAAAAGTGAAAAGTTAAAAAATTCTTTATACAATATAGGATAAAATATATCACTTATTATAAGTCAATAAGACTTTAATCTAATTGGTATTAAGAGCCATAGCACAGCTAAAGTAGCGCCACCCGAGAAAAAGGAGAAAAAGACCACAGAAAGAAACTGATTGTTGCCATAAGTGGCCGTTTTTAGCAACAATCAGTTTCTTTCTGTGGTCTTTAACATAAAAGCTATACAATAGTGCCAAAAAATACTAGGCTGCATTATCCAGGGAATTACTGTTTCACATTTTTGATATTTGCCTTAGTTTAGAAAATATATTTTTTTTTTTTCGGGTGGCGCTACTTTAGCTGTGCTATGCCTCTTAAATTATATGGTAAAGTATCCTATACTGCTAGAGGCGAGGTAGTTCACGGTGCCCACCAATTGGCTCAGGCAAACAAATGTTGGCCTTGCGTTACGACAATATGGTAGCCTGGAGAGGCCCTCAAACGAGCCCTCCTCTGTCAAATGATTCTATCGTTTGCCACTTTACTAGTGTACTAGTTTCTTTCTACGCTAGATCCGCGCGGCCGTAGCCGGTATGCTTAAATGTAGGTCAGTTGCATTTTGCGATGCTCAATGTTGCGCCTGCGCATCACGGCCTTGTTGAGGCCTTTACTACGGTTTTGAATAGTAAGTGATCTAAGCAATGTCTTCTTTTTGACTGCTTCATTGCTCAGTTAGCAGTACTAAGAAGCGTGTGCACCTGGGTTTGATTTCCGGCGAGGCGAACATTGTTATGGTAAATATCGATGTTTGTTTCCGTTCTGGGTATATGTTTCGGGTACCCTAGGTACAGATTGTTTATAGTTAGGGGCTCTGAGTGTGATGCGGTATTATTGCTGATTTATTTAGTTCTGCTCCCGCTCCTTAAAATTCTTTGGCTGTATAGTGGCGGTATAGAATAGAATAGAATAGCCTTTTGTTTCTAAACCGTCTCATTTGCTTAATTTATTTTCTTTAAATTGGTTTAGTGTGTCAATAGACAGAGGCCTCCTCTTTACATCTTCTTCAAGTTTTCTATGTAATCAAGGTATTATTTTGTTGTAAGATGGTAATTGTCATACTCCCCCGCAGTGACAAACTGTATTGGGAGAGGATACGTATAGTGGCGGTATAGAGTACCATAATCCCATCTCCTCCCACGGGTGTCGTAAAAGGCGACAAAGGGAACGGCCGCAGGATAGGCAGCAGGGTCGTTTGTTGAAATACTTGAAGAGCCAATCGCCAATAAGCCTGCCAAGCGTGGCGATTACAGCAAATGCCTACCATCGTGTTTTTTCTTCATCTATGTTGAGTGGGAGAGACCTATGTTTAGCAGTGGACGTCTACTAGTTTCCAATGCGTTACCGATCAGAAAAAAAAACATCATAACAATGTTCGAACCCGCCGGAAATCGAACCCGGACCTTTTAAAGTCACAGTCAATATAGCTGCTGTTTTAACCACCGGAGATGGTCGATAACATACATTATGTCAATCAGTCGCAATTTACTTATCTTGGTTGCGGTTACACAATGTGACCTTATCAAAATATGTATGTAGTATGTAGGTATAAATAAATGAACAAAACTGCGTAATAAGCACATGATAAAAATAAAATTGATACTAGTGGGCGCCCCATGGCTTCTCCAGAGCAATTTGAAATATAAAATTCACAATTTTCCCGTGGGAATTTGGGTATCAAAAGAAGCCTATGTCCTTTCTCATACTCTAGACTATCCTTTTACCAAATTTTAATTAAATCGGTTAAGTAGTTTTTTCGTGAAAGCCAGATAGACAGATAGAGTTACTATCGTATTAATAAATAATAAGTATGGTTTTCGTACTTATATACAGCAGTTAATATAAAATTATTGGGTAGGTATGGTGAGTTGAAACACTTCTACTTGTCGACTATTATGAAATTTAGTTCCAAAGTCAAAATCACAATAGAAATTAATATCCATAATAATTATTTACTTCAAAAAAAAACTTATTGCCTTGCTTAACGCCTATTAGAGCTAACTAAACCTTTTTTTACTTACTGCGTTGCGTGTCAAAACATCCGGTTTTTTTAGCACATTTTTTATCTATTTACCGATACTGAGCTCCTATAGCTATTCTTAGAAGCAGGCTTCTTGGTAAGTTTGCAAATTCGTTTTTTGTTTTCACGAGAATTGCCTACGCAAGTAAGACTCAAGTGCTAACAATATTTGTACTTATGGATGTAAGGACGTTTCACTTTTATTTAGTTTTTATGTTACAACGTTACTGTTCGTTCGTACTTGGTGCAAAATACAGGTTTCCTGAAAGAAATCTCTAACAATGATAAGGTCGCCTTTTGCCAACTTATATGTATATACCATTGATAATATCAATATGTAAGAATTCATATTAATACATTCCTAGGTTATAAATAATATTATTTCATCAATTTTATATTATAAGGTCGTACAAAGTTCGCCGTCTTAGCTAGTACAGGGGCGCTCTATGACGGCGTAACGGTTTTTCTGTATTGCAAAATAGCTCGTTTTCATTGGTAATACAGTCTACGGCGCACGAGATCATAGACAAATCTGTTACGGCGTCCTAGACCGCCACTGTACCTTGCATAATAAAAGTAAGTCAATGTAACCAATAACCAAGCGATTACTTTAATTTTTTTCTATATAATTTTTTGTTTACGAAATGTTGTACAAAACTACTATCAAAATATTTATTAAGTGTACTTAACTAATAAAAAAATTATACTACACGAGATATAGTAGGCGACATAGTTCGCTGCAATCACGAGTTATTTTTAGTGTCACGTAGAAATGTAACAAAACCACACGTTTCTTCTGATATGACGTTTTTCGTTCATTCGGTCACTAATGTTAATTTCTTGATATTCTTGATAATAATATTAATATCAATAGGTGTGACATTAAATAACATACCACCCCATCTCCTCCCATGAGTAATAGGCGATAAATTTTTTTATTGGGGGCCTTTCCAGGCGACTATTGTCGTGGACCTCACGGGTGACCGTTTTCATCGATTCTGTGCTTCCCGCGTCTGTCGCTATGTATGATTATATCTTTAAAATTATGCAACGGATTTTGATGCAGTTTATTTTATGGATAGAGTGATACCAGAGGAAGGTTTATATGTATAAAACATGCACAAAATAGTAATAGGTAAGGCGGTACGAAGTTCGCCGAGTCGACTAGTTTCATTATAAAAGATTCTAGACCCCAATATTTAAAACTAAGTAGACAGGGTCGAATTCTACAGCACCTTGGAACTCAAGACACTTTGCCTCATTTATGTAGGGAACTACGGTCACGATGAAAAGTCAAAATAAACTGCCGTTAAGACGAAAGACATAAGGTTTATATTACTTTAATTTAATTAAAATACTTTGTATTCAAGCCTCAGGCTCTCTTCTGTGTAACATACTAAATACTTCAATTGACACGTTACGTAAGAGTGGCCTTTTTGTACGTTTTTGCCGATTAATGTCTTAGACACAGAGTACGGCTGAAGCTTTGTGCAGATTATCGGTCGATGTCCTCGGCCTGAGGAGGTCTGAGGCCTCCTCAGCCCTCATACAAATAGCATGCAGCAATTTGACTGAAGTCGACCTAGGTCGTCCGAAGGGTTGTCAGTCAAAGTGGTTGGTTGGCAGGAATAAATCGGCCGCCCATTGCATGCAAATTCAATTTGTTTGTACCCTAAATTTATTAAATTAATTTTGTATCTTACTTTGTATGCAATAAAGTATTTTCTATTCTATTCTATTGTTGGCAAAAGTGACTGTCAAATGTAATTTTTATCAATTTGACTGACAATTCTACGTTCGACCTCAAAGATTTTTAGCGTTTCCTCACCTCACTGGACGACCTAGGTCGACTTCTGTCAGCTTGCTGCATACTATTTTTATGACGGCTAAGGAGGCCTCGGATCTCCTCAGACACCCTCGGACGCGTCAGTCACCCGGAGATTGAAACGTCCGAGGACTTTAATTTTTTTTTTTTTTTTCGTATATAGATATAATTTTATACCCCTGACACAGGTACATAAACGGATATAAGGGGAGTTCCCCAACTAGAATAGTTATAAGTACTTTAAATAAATGAAATTTTTAATTGTTTAATTTTATGTAAATGACTGTTACTATGGAGAATTCGATTCCCGAAAGGTATTAATACATATTGCTTATATTGTTGTATATTATGATATATCAATATTTTTAAAGTGTTATAAATAATGTACTACGTGCACAGCACATATGTATATAAATTTATTATTGGCTGTTTACGCATAGGTACTTACCTATAAATAAATGTACAATCATCTCTATTTATTCCAGTTCAACAATAAGATAAAAATGTAATAAAAAAAACATTAATGTAAAAAGTTTATCCATCTTTAGATTGTTTATTTTATTTTAATTGTTTTTTTAATTAACAACGGTTTCAATGCATACATTGCTTTTAAAAATAATTTTTTATTATAAAGCTGTAATGTAACTGATCTAAAAAAATAACAAAGCTTGTAGTTTCGTTTTTTTCATCTGATTTGAATGTGTTAAAATAAAGAGTTCGTAACCCGACTTCAAATTGAAACAAATTTTTATCATAATCGGTTTACTAGTGTTTTAAGTTTTTAGCTTAACCTAGATGGAAAATTTAGAAATCTAGTTGCTAAGTCTTACATCGAAAGATCCCTACACAAGTCCTAATGACGTCAATCAATCTTCTTATCAATACAATGCCAGGGCGTGTTGTCGTTACGGTGATAGCCTTGCTCTTAGCTAGTATTTATCTATGTTCTTTATTTTATATTGTCTACAGGACTGACCCATTAATTTATTTATTCTATTTTATTTTTATTTAAGTATATTAGCCATGAAAAAACTTACGCACTTGCGCAAAATACAAAACAATATTTCAGTAAATACCTACATAGGAAAACATATTACACTAAGGCAAACGTTTTTATTTTTATTTTAGTTCTTGTAATTAGTTAAACGTTACCATTATTCGTTACCAAAATCGAACATAGAATCCGGTCAAATAAAATCGATTCAATTAAACTAAACGCATGTTTTACTAATTATGTGCAGTAACAAAACGCAAATTATGCAAATTGGCGTTTGAATCTTACAATATGCACGGCTGGCCGGCGATGCATGGCCAAAATATGCGAGCTGGCAGCTACAATATGTTTTTAAACTAACAAAGATCGCGTTATAATGAGTACGATTTCGAATTTCTAGCGTCCGTCCGTTGACGCAATAGGGGCACGCGCCGCTCGGTATATTAATCAGCTGATTCGGTACGAATTAAGAACGTTTGAAATTTTATTTAAAAAAAGAAAGTGAAAACGGTTGACTTCCCGTGTCGCTCAGCCGCTCTGCTTCGAGCTGCCGCTGCTTCACTCTTTCCTTTTTAAATAAGATTAACTAACACACACAAGCATGTGTGTTTTACACACACAATAATGTGTGGACCCAAAATACAAAGCGAAAAAACCAAAAACCGTTTTTATATTTTCTGGGATTAATCTGTACGGACGATTTGTCCAGTATTCAGTAAATTTATTTCAAATCCATTTTCGATTGACTGCACTGCATTTCAAATTCAATACAATTTCCATTCATATTCATCGTCAGGGGCGTGAGCTCGGCACTTTACTGACCCTCCGTTATTGAAATTCGAGCAGTGATTCCGGCAAGTACTAAACGGGCGTTTTGACATTCAAGCATTCAGACAACTTCGCCACAGTATAATAAATAGTACTACATACCTACAGTATAGGGCACTCCCTGCCTCCCTCAGTAAGTGCGGTCTCTCCGCGCTGGTTCACCTCTCAGTTACCTTTCAGTACAAATAGCACGTCTTATCTCACTCACACAAGCATGATACGCGTGCACGAACACGAGTTTCAGCGCAAGGTATCGCGCTTTTTTCCATGAAGTGTCCGAGGTGTGATTTCGGTTAGGGTAGCGGACTTCCGAGCCAGCTTGTTATGCAACCTTTATTCATTTTGCAACTTGCATCGCAAGGTCAAGAATCCGCCTCTCAAAAAAACTGCAGCATGCCAAAAGAGCCGCGAAACGAAACGATAAAAAAAAAAGTAAGCGTTATTAGCATAAGCATTTGAAATTGTCTCGTCGTCGCTGCGATTTCGTTTTCATCTCCTAATGAAATCCGCGCCGTGTGCAGGCGTAGACACGACATTCTGTAATGACCGAGAAATTCAAAAAGCGTGACCGCTCGTGCGCTCAGTAGGAACCGCTTAGTAGGAACAATGTCGGCGGAATCGTATAGAACGATTGTCTGATGTTTTTAATGCTATTTCATGACGAGCAGTTTGTCGGGCCTCGCGATGCCCTGTACTAATATCAAAAAGTTATGATGATCATCGATTAATCCTTTATCTCCTCAACAGAGTCCAACCTAGCGCCTCAACAGTCTTCCTCCAGACTTATCTGTTCTGCGCTTTTTCTTTGGTCCAGGTCATTCCTGCCGCCCTGAGTTACGTCATGATAGAACGCTTTCAGGTTTCAGCGGGGCGACCCTGTCTTCTTCGGCCGCCAGTAGGGTTCCATTCTAAGGCTACTCTGCTGATGTTCTGCTGTAGCCTATTCATCCCTATTTATTTTTTCAATATCAAAATATACAATTTGTATTGAGGTGAAGAATAACAGGAAACTGTACCTAAAAACTGATATAAAAGGTTGTTATGTATTGTTTACTCCGTAGGTGCACATACAGTTTGTCCTTTCAGTATTTGAATGATTCCATCGTAACTTTCAAATAGTGTATTTGCAAAAGGAAATCCTTCCTTTTTTTTTTTGGAAAGGAAGTTGAACTGCACACACTTGTTCACAACATGTGCGACAACTGCTGACAACCAACAAGTGTTCCGCAGTCACGTTTCAACGCCATTCATTTATTATTTTCAAATTCAAATTCGTATCTCTTTTGACAAACGATTTTTCTTTGTAATTTGATACTCGCAAGTGGTCTACAGTCTTAATGGAAAATTCTGTTGTTTACAGAGTGGGTCTTTAAGAAATAACCAATTGTAACATGTCACTTTAGGTGTTTTTCATTAAACTTAATTAGTTTTGGTACCAATTATTTTCTTTCAAGTATTTCGTTAGCAACAAGTACACACCTCTATTATGCTGTATAAAGAAGCAAATCAATTTTAATCTAAAAATATCATCATCATCATCAGTTAAGCTTGAAGACGTCCACTGTTGGTTAGGGCCACAGATCTTCATAAGGACAAAAATCAATACATACTATAAAATAAAGTCGCTTTCTGCGTCTGTCCCTATCTTTGAAATTATGCAACGGATTTCCATGCGGTTTTTTCAAATATTAAGAGTGATTCAAGAGGAAAGTTTATAATTATAATACTTTCGTGCACAAGATAGATAAAGGGTATAGGCGATACGAAGTTCGTCGGGTCGACTAGAAAAAAAAACATAACACTTCTAGTCTTCAACGAAAGACGATGCCGCCCGTCGTTTGGGCATTCCCTTAGTCGCCTTTTTCGACACGCATAGAAGAAGATAAGGGAAGATTCTATGGCGCCACTAGGCGGCCAAAATAAATGAATCAAATTAATATTAAACTGAAATATCCAGCGTTAAAAAGACAGTATTAAAAACATCACATAGAAAATACAATAGTGAATCAGTAACAATGGGCAGCGACATTTATTATTTGAGTTTCAACAACCATATGTGAACCATTTGCACGCCTGTGTAAACAAAATTATAGTCCGTAACTAGTAAAGTTTACATTTACAATCGTTTAGCAGCGTGGTTAGTCAAAATAAAAAGCTATTGCAAACATTGACCGACGTTTTATGCGGTCAGGTCCGGATGGGTATCAGAGCGCGAGTATTTTTCCTAAAGACATTTTAAAGAATTTCAATAACGTTCTTCAGAAGAAAAAACTGTAAGATGGATAATGTTTCCAATTCTGTATACTCAGATTTTTATCCATAAATTATTTTTATCATATACCCTTACCGTCTTATTCATAAAAAATTAACATGGCCTTAAACCACACGTTTAGCCTAAAATGGCGTGTTGTCAAAAAAGTTGGATTCATAAATGCTCATTAGCACTAAAACGTCGTTATAATGCCTCCGTAAGTTAAAGTAGGCCCGAACCTACTTTAACGCACTAACACACTGATTTTTGCCAAGATGGCGCCTGCTGATCAGCTGTTTTTGTTATTTTCTCGCGAGGTCGCGAGGATGTGTCGTGACTCGGGAATGATGTGAAGTGAATTTTGAAAATGCAAGCGCTGGTATTTAAAGAAGATAGATAGCTTTGGATGTTAGCGAGCTAGTTGGAAACCAAAACCCTCCGCACTTCCTTGACTTCGAAAATAATATAAATTATTATAGGACCTGATTTCTTTGCGCGATAAAGTACGAACGCTCTACAATAAACGGACATCATCTTTTTTTTGTACAGGAAGTCTTGCAATTTGACACAAGGGATTGTGTGTGAGAAATCATTGCAGGGTGTTGGGGATATCGTGAATGTCGTATGTATTGTATATATACTTTTTTACATTTTGAATACCTGAATAACACTATTTTAGCAACGCTCATGGCTATGGGATCTTTATCTTTGATAAACAGAATACAGATACTTACTCAATTAAGAAGGCCCAATTTAATTATTTGTATTCATCTGAATACTTATGATGAGAGAGAAAAACACATTGATCACAAAATATTTATTTTCAATTTATAAATATTTTCTTAACTCATATACCTATACCAATTATATTGATTTTGTTCCTCTTTTTAGGTCGCTCCGACGAAAGTTTTGCAGTTTTCTGGGCTTGGATGTGATCTGAAACAGTTATAAAACGTATTGTAAAATAAAGTTTTGTTCGCACGGGAAATATTTTTGTTGTTACTTGCCTCTTAGGGATGATTCTCCTTAGATCGGGCCGTGTCCAGTGCCGGGCCAGCGCAGCGCGTAATATCTTTTGCTTTTCCATTTTGCAAACTTGCCCTCAAAATACTAAACGAAGTATAATACGTACTTATGTAAAAAAAGTTAAATAATTTTAATAAATAATACCTCGGTACCTACCTAACTACCTATGTTTGTAATGCCTGAACAAAACAAAAAATCATCAGTCACCTCAGCTGACTGAGTCAATCAATCATAACAAGTTTTTTTTCCCTCTAGAATTTGTTGCGCCACTGCTGGGCAAAGGCCCTAAAAATTGTCATTTTTTTTCTTTTGATAAATGATTGATCGTGGATTGACCGGTGCGACAACCTGAAAATGCAAAAAACTACTATTGGCCTCATGTAGTTATAGCAGGCCTAAATTGCGTTTATGAATAATGTATTTTGAAATCAGTATTTTAGCGTTAGCAAACGTTTTAACTAAATTGAACGTTTAGGCCATTTTAGGGGTTTTTTATGAATAAGACCGTTAGAATATTTTGAACTACACAACGTTTTTATATTGTTCTTGTTATAAACACGTTGAAATGTTTTTTTTTTTGTTTAACATTTTTAGTTGTTACATTAATTAGGTATGATGACTACAACATTTCGCTGCTGAAACTTCAAGTTTCTGTAAAAATTAGAGTGACAGACATGTGGACAGATGTCCTAGGAAAACTACAAGGACTCCTCGTTCGACTACTGAACCTAAAAAGTATTTGTTTCAAATAAACTTGATTGTTTACTTATATAAATGTTCGATTAATGCTCCCCGTATATTATAAACGTGTGCGTTAAAACAAAGTATATTTACATAATGCTCATTATGTATTTCACTTTCTACGTCGCGTTGGTGCGCAGATAATTTAAATATGCGTTCTTAAGAGGCATAGTACAACTAAAAAAGCGCCACCTGCGAAAAAAAAATATCTTCTAAACTAAGGCACACATCAAAAATGTGAAACAGTATTCCCCTAGATAATGTAGCCTAGAATTTTTAGGGCTTCATTGTATAGCTTTTAGGTTAAAGACCAATGAAAGCTACATAGTGTTGCTAAAAACGGCTGCTTTTGGCAACAATCTATAGCAAAAAATCTATTTTTTTATTTTCTCCTTAGTTTAGAAGATATTTTTTTTTACGAGTGGCGCCTCTTAAACTTTAATTTTAAAATTTAAATACAGACAAGGCTATAACAAACCTTGACGCATCTGCTGAATAAATAACCGGAGTAGTATACCAGACCACTGCTGAACATATGCCTTTTTCGGTAACGAAAGGAAATGCCTATCGCATTTCTCGACGCTCGGCGGAGCAACGATGTGGGGCTATCACCCACTAAAACCCCCTGGTAGCCGTCTTTACGTTTTTGGGAAAGACCCCGGGAACCATACATCTCACAAATCGCGCCATAAGAAAAATATTAAAGATGAATTTTGCTAAAAAAAATGCATTTTTTATGGTGAACACATTTTATTCCTAGATAATCGATATATAATACAAGATAACAAACAACAATATATAAGTGAATTCTTTTATGTATTAAGTTTCGTTGCTAAAAAAAGGTGGATGCAGGTTTTCAAACACAAATACCTAACAATTTGTATATTTCGGATTTCAAAATTGAATTTATAAAACCTATTGCTATCGACTATGCTTAAGAAATTAAGACTGCACCAGCCGACACGTGTTTATGGAAAGGGTTATGTATGATACGTCTGCAGACAAAGCGAAAGAAGAACCTATGTCAGAATTGTAGCTGGTAGAAATCAATTGTTTGTGCCTACTCCAATGGGAAACAGGCGTGACGTTATGTAGGAACTCTCTATAGGAAATCAGGAATACTAGGAAGAGTTTTAAAAAGTTTGCCTCTCACAATTATATCAATCTTATATAACGAATAGGAATTAAAATTTATGTTATAGGTGTATATTATAAAAATAATTAAACATTAACACGCGATGACCGAGTGATCATGAACTTTAATGCGTGCACTACGCATTCATTCAAATAAAAACAAAAGACGCACGCGAATACTTGCAGGTACTAAAACAACGATTATACATTAGTTGAGGTGGTAACTCTCGGTATGGCGCGAAATTCAAATTTTTTCGTGTTTTTTATTTATTCTGGCGAAAGTATTGATTTTTAATAAAGTTTAAATGAATTTGCGTATGTAAAAAACCATCTCCCACATTGTTTTACAACGTTTTTGAAAGACAGAACTACAGATTTTGTATCTAAGGGGGTAAAAGGCCAAAAATCAAGGTCCTTGAATATACACAAAATCGGTAACTCAGTCTTTCAAAAACGATATATCACAATGTGGGAGATAGGTTTTTACGTACGCGAATTTATTTAAACTTTATTAAAAATGAATATTTTCGCCAAAATAATTAAAAAACGTGAAAAAATTTGAATTTCGCGCCATACCGTGAGTTACCGCCTTAAGAAGACAGTATAGCAATGAAAGAATATCTAGAAAACCTTGTTGTCGCCTCCTAACCGCTAACCTGCGATAAAGAGTGAGCTAATTTTTTTTATGAAATTTGCGTTTCGGGGGAAAACGTTTTTGAGTACCTAGATCTTAATTAATCGCGTTAATTTTGATGTCCATCGCTTCTGCATTAAATATTCTTAGGTTTATACGTTTTCCTTTTTTTTAATACAAGTCGACCCGGCGAACTTCGTACCGCCTAACTTTTTACTATTTTGTGCATGTATTATACTTATAAACCTTCCTCTTGAATCACTCTATCTACTAAAGAAAACCGCATCAAAATCCGTTGGGAACTATTAAAGATTTAAGCATACATAGGGACAGACGCGGGAAGGGACATTGTTTTATACTATGTATTGATTGATGAAATTATGTTAATAATAAAATAAAACTTGTAACTAATGTATACGGGATTTTGATCCAGAGCGCCAAACGGGCAGCCCAAAATATTTCCCCACGGGCCCCTAACAGGTGACTTCCAATTGTTGAGGGAAAACAATAGAATTTCGTACTCTGCACCAACCGAGGCCACTCCGCGTCACCACAATGTCAATGCCAGGTTATTTTTTTCGTTTCGCTGTGAATGACGCAAAAACGTCGAATGAAAATGACCCAGTTGTGACGTAAAAACTTTTAACTCTTTATTCAAGGGTAATTAATATTATACATAATGCTATTGTTTTTCGAATTAAGAGTTTCTGAGTCACGCATGGGATGTACATTGGTATGTAGTTTCAGCTGAAAGAACACAACCTTAAATTAAATTATTTCTTTAAATTATACACGGTCATTTTTTAATCGTGGCGGAAACTTTCAGGACTAAGTCTTTGCATGCTAGATGACTCGATTTTTTTTTTATTGTTGATTTTTTTTTTTAATTTCAAAAAATAAAATAAACTTATTTAAGGCCGATGGACTCCTTGTTCAACCCCCCTGCGCATTGCCTTCCACCCCCTGTCTCGTCTGGCACCAGCTAAGACACCGTAGGTCATTGCTCTGATGCTACACAACGTTTTTTGATTTTTTTTTTAGAAAAACTTTGTGTAAAAAGTTAAAAAAAAGTACCTCAAGTGAGCACGGTTCATAATTTTTCAATTTTGTTTTCAGTAATCAGTCCTGTATAACTATGCCTACCGGGTGTTAAACTTTCCTCCACAATAAACAGTCACCGTGTATTTAGGACAACTTAAAGAAACCCACTTCTAATTTTATGTGTCATAGTACATTTTGACATGACCTGCGTCCTGCGACCTTCATCCTCCTAAAGTTTTCAATTTGTTTCATAAACAACGCTCGAGTTTCCTAACTCGATAGGAAGTGCGACCACATCTGTTGCGGCAGCACGACTTCAGTTGCTTGTTTAGTTCACAAATTTACTTAGTTAACATTACCATAAGTTGCTTGAACTTGAAGGGTACAAATATAAGGAAACAATACAATTAAGAGTTGCGTTATTATCCAAATTGAATGCAACATGAAACGCCGCGAGGCACGGTATAGAATACCCCATCTCCTCCCATGAATGTCAGGGCGTCCCATGGGCAGCAGTGTAATACTTGAAGAACCACACGCCAGGCGTGGTAATTACGGCAAACTGTTTCTTCTTGTGAAAATCAAAATTCTAGACATGTCCAGCAGTGGACTTCTCCTGATCAAAAGCAAAGCTTATGGCAATCTTGAGGGTGAAACCTATGTAAATCCAGCAGTGCAAGCCTATCCGCTGATGCGTTTAAAAGCATTTCTTAATGTAAGTAATTTGTAATTGTTCCAGAGCGAGTCATCGTACTCATCGGCGGAGGAATGCTGCGTGGACGACCGCGGCGAAGGCGGCGAGCGGCTGGCCGTACTCAGCTACGAGCAAGTGCGGCGGCTGCACGACGTGATGGACGAGGTCGTGGCCATCCACGGCCGCGGGCACTTCCCTACCCTGCACGTGCGGCTTCGTGAATTGGTAGCGGGAGTCCGCGCGAGGCTTGAGGCTTCTCCAGCGGCTGGCGGCGCGGGCGTGGCTGTGCGCGACGTTCGCCTTAACGGTGGTGCCGCGTCGCACGTGCTAGCAGACCGTGCCCAGCCCTACTCCGACATAGACCTCATCTTCACGGCTGAGCTGCCGACCGCGCGTCACTGCGACCGCGTCAAGGCCGCCGTGCTCGGCCACCTGGCAACCCTGCTGCCACCTGCGCGCCGCCGCGCCTCGCCCGCTGGACTAAAGGAGGCCTACGTCTCCAAGATGGTGCGCGTCAATGCCGATGGTGACCGCTGGTCCCTTATCTCGCTTGGCAACTCGCGCGGTCACAAATCGGTCGAGCTCAAGTTCGTGGACACGATGCGCCGCCAGTTCGAGTTCTCGGTGGACTCTTTTCAGATCACTCTCGACTCGCTGCTCGCGTTCCATGAGTGCGCGCAGCTCCCGATTGGTGAGAACCTGTATCCAACTGTTGTGGGAGAGTCGGTGTACGGCGACTTCCGCGAGGCGCTGCGGCACCTCACCGAGCAGCTGATCGCCACGCGCCGCCCAGAGGAGATCCGCGGCGGCGGGCTGCTCAAGTACTGCGCGCTGCTAGCCAAAGGCTACCGAGCGGCGCGTCCCGAGCGCATCCGTCAACTGGAGCGATACATGTGCTCGCGGTTCTTCATCGACTTCCCGGAGCTGGACCAGCAGCGTGCCAAGCTGGAGGCCTACCTGAGGAACCACTTCGTGGGGCGGGATGATGAGGTCCTAAAGCCGCGGTACCTGACGCTGCTGTACGGCGTGGTGCGCGAGTCTACCGTGTGCCTGATGGGTCACGAGCGGCGGCAGACGCTGGCGCTGATCGAGGCGCTGGCACTGCGCGAGCTGGAAGCGTCGCGGCCACCGCCCATGCTTCTTGCGCCGCAGTACTACGTGTGCGTGTGCCCGGCCTGCAGCGCCGCCGCCGCCGCCGCTGCTGCAGCCCACCAGCACCTCATGTGCCGCTGCTGCGAATGCCCCGCCTGCCCGCCACCCCTCCCGCAGCCCGCCGCCGCCCCCGCGCTGCCCCCGCCCTGCGCCTGCGCCGCGTGCGTGCCGCGCGCGTGACCGCCGCCGCGCATCGCGTCCGTCTAGTGCCAAATGTATATAAGTACGGTTTTATATGTATATGTATGATTTTATTACGTTCTGTAGGCATGTGCGACTTTATTATAGTCTGTTTATCCGTAGAGCGCCCGCTCGATAGATTTCGGTCACTTGATGAGTGGAGACAATTCGTGAAGTCAATTCGGGTTTTCTCGCCTTCTCGCGGATCAATTCTTCCTTGTCAATTCGCCTACAGCGCCCCGGTTGAACGTGAAAATAATTTCTAGTCGTACTCCTTTCGTGTTATTAAATCGCTAATATGTTAGCAGTACGAAAATTACTGTTCACGTTGTCGTACGCCATATCTATCTTTAAACAAACGCTTGCCTTGAAAATGTAGAAGTAACTGCGCTATTTGTTAGAAATTGTCTCCATATCAGTGAGCGATGAGACAGCCGGTAAATGATCACTGACTCCTGGTTACTAGGCTTCGTCTCCGCAGGACTTTCCATTATTGTTTCATTAGGTAAAATAAATAAACTGATGTGAATATCGAATCGCAATTCTGACAAGGAATGAAAGGCCTATCGTAAATAGCGTAATATTGTTGTTTATATAATTAAAATTATGTATATAAAGAAAGTTTATTCAAGCGTTCCTGCCGCGGGGTATACACGTGTAAAATAACAATGTATTTTACTATGTATTTATCTTTGAAACATAGAATATAATTATCGTCTTCTTCGTTATCGCTGTAGTATTGTATACGGCTTGGCATAAAATAAGAAAAACAAAAAAATCCGAAAAAAAAACTAAGATGTGTACAATATTAAAGTTCACTGTCTGATAAAGAATAATTTCTTTAAACTCTAAGAACATTTCGCAGGTAGTGAAGTCATGATTGTTTAAAAAAAGTACTTATTGTTTTTTTTATTATTAAAAAATATATAAATGTCTCATCAATTAAAATAACTTTTTAATCAGTAGATTGTATGAAAAAAAATGTGATTTAATTGTTGTAGATTAACCTGTTGTCGAAAAATATATACTTTAAAACATAATATTGTATATAATATAATAATATACGAGATAGACATATATAACTATCATTGTTGTATTTTAAAGGAATATAGATATTACGAATGATGTTTGAACAGTGTCCGGCCAAAATGTGCATGTTATAGATTTGCCAATACATATTCATATAATATAATATATGTCTACATACCATAGCTGTGCATGGAAATATTTTATATAGCAACTAGAAGTTTGTTTACTATATTTACGTATAGAGGAAAATTAAATTATCCATGAAATTAAGTACAATCGCTTTTAGGATAATCTTCTTAAATATTTCGGGTTTTAACGAATTTCCATTTTTGCTCACTAACGGTCGAACCAAAATTTAAGATCTCATACTTTTTTTTATTACTTAATCAAAACTGAACGGGGATAGGGTTGTGAAATTTTTTGTTGGTTTTATAGTTTTGGAATTATTTATATATTCTGATATTTCTGATTCAGAATTTCTAAACTTGTAAGATACGATGTTTTAATTCAAGAATTCTTAAGAAATCCAAAAACGTTTTATTCCAATTGTAACGGAACACATTTTTTAACTAGTTAAAGAATCTAAACCATATTCTATTTTAATAAGAATGGATATAAGTTAAGTATAATAAAATATACTTACTAACTCAACTAAATAAAATAAAATACTATATCGGAACAGGAGTCTAAGTTGTGATTCGTAGTGTTTTCGACATTCTTTATACTATAAAAGTATTTTATAATTAACTATTATCACTATTAACAGAATATATTATATTAGCTGTGATTGTAATCTACGTCTAACAAAACTTCATATGAGAATGTTAAACTGTAAAATATGTTATAATAAGGCCTAAGTATATTATATATATTGTTATATATAAATAATCTTATCACACAGTCTCTGTTTGTCACTACGCGTGATAATCTGTCAACGAGCCTCATTTGTACTAAATGATTTTTAAACAAAATTTATTTTTTACGTAAATAATCCTAAAAATTCGCTTTTTGGAATAATTATCAAGTTATTATTTTGAACATACTTTGTAGAAAAGAAACCGCTCTTTTAAAAAAAAAAAGTCCTTCCACCTTCTTCCATGTTAATAAAAATAAATACAAAAAAAACCTCAAGTATTGAAATATCTGTTGTAATAGAAACCACTAGATCCTACATTTTTTTAACCTCATGATCAATTTTGCAAATGTGCCTCATTTGGTTGATATCATAAAAAAAGCTAGACAAAATATTATCTACATTGTGTGTAAGCAATCAAATGAGTTTCACATTTGAATTTGAATTCCGAAACTCTTCAAAAAAGATGTACATTGATGGCTTGATTTGGCATTATGCTAAAAATATGCTTCATTTCTATTTGTGAGAATAACTCAAATTATTTTTTATTATATATCTAATTTGCAGAAGTATTGGAAGTTAAAACAAAAGTTATTTCTTACTGTTAAAACAACTTATTGGGTTTAAACCCAATTGAACATTTGCAGGCTTTGTTTCGTTACCGTTTTTTCTTCTTTAAATGTCAGGTCCCTAAATTCTTCCAAATATTTAAAACAATGAATTCCAAATATTTAAAAAAAAGAAATAAATGTTACAATGAAATCACAGCTCACTCTGTCTACGTAAAAGTTATGTAAATAAATTATATCTGGCTTATTAATGTAAAATATATTTATTATACATCAGATAGAGATTCCAAATTATTTTCATATATATATATATAAAACAATCCGCTTGTGTCATCATATTATTAGTATAATATTAAAAGCACCTTTTGCATTCATTTTTTTTAATGAATATATAAAAGTGGCCGGTAAAACGTGCACATAAATATGCGTTATTTTTTATTATTATTATAAACTAAAGGGAATTATCTAGTTTATTGTTTCTAAAGTTACCATTTCAGTTTCAGCTAGACTTTATATTTAGGTACCTACATGTAATTTAATTTTTATAGACATTTGTCTTTTTCTTAAATTGTCTCTGACGCTTGCGTGACAACTTGCTGATCTTAAAAATGGGAAAAAGTAAATGTGATAGATCGCATTTAAAGCAAAAACTTTCTATAAAAATACCAAAAAAAAATTATATAATTTTAGATTTAAGTGATTTTACGAACTATTCTGTCGGAAAGACTAGAAAATTTTTAGTTAAGGCGTAGTATTCAATAATATTGGCATAAGTAAACGTCATAGCTAATATTTAATGAAAAAACTTAGTCAGGTTTTGCTTCAAATGGTTTTCTAACTTGGGATTGAGATCGTGTCGACGTGCGCAAGCGTTAACGAAGCGTCTTTGGCTATTTACTTTGGATGAGACTCTAACCAAAGCATGGTTATCGAAAACTTTTAATATTATAATAACAACTATTGAACGGGTCCGTGTGACGCGATACTAGCGCCACTTTAGATAAATAATTAATATCTTCTAAACCATGGCCGAAATCAAAAAAATGCGCAATGATACACTAGATAATCTTGCTTGGAATTTTTAAGGCACTGTTGTGTAGCTTTCAGGTTCAAAATCAAAGGAATATCCTGTGTGATGCCTAAAGTGGCCACGTGTAGTTTAAAATGCGTATATTTCAAAGATCATTAAACTAAAAGCTACACAACAGAGCCTTAAAATTCTAAGCAAGATTATCTAGGGCATCATTGCACGCATATCTTTGATTTCGGCCATGGTTAAGAAGATATTATATACCATCTATCGGAAGTGGCGCTAGTATTTCACCCGTGTGCCCCTTAATTAGACATATAGTTCTTATGAAACAGAACGAGATTGGTCCTTAACCCTGTGCCGTAAAACTGAGAGACCCGTTTAAATTTCTAACCTATCAGTATATTCGCCGCGCATTATAATAAATCCTAAATAAAAGAAATCTTCAATCTACCTACCTTCTTTCTCCTTGAATTATTCCTCTACATAACTCGTCTTTTTTTTATCTTAGATCAAGTCTGTCGCTGTTTTAAATTTTGTAATAATCTAGTTGTGTTTCAAACTATTTTTTCCTTATACCGAAGCATTTATATTGGAAGGTTTTCGTTATGATTGCGTAAAACAAGTCTCGTTGCCAGAGTAAGTAGCTGGGTCGCAGGTCGATCGCCGTTCATATGTTAAAAGCGGACAGATCGACAAACAGACTCTCTAGGTAGGCTAGATATAACGCTTAACGTTTACGTCGTTGTGTAAGCTCCTTAAGTTTTATCAAACATTATTTATAGGGTGTATACACATTAATTTTTTTTTTTCTCGTCCTAAGTTTGTCAGTTTCTGAACAAGACGCTGCGATCTATAATTAATTATTATTGAATTAAAAAATATATACTTACTTGTGAAGTCTTAAGCTATTGTAAATTTTACAGAAAAAAAATGTTGTGAAAATAAATTATAAAAAAGTGATAAACAGTGAAGTTTGGCTTTTTATTTCGGTTTACTCCTCGACTGCTTAGGTATAAATAGTGTAAATTTAAAAAGAGGTTGTATGAAAATTAAATTATATAGGAGACTGCTACTGAACATGAGTATGATTCATGGTACTGGTATTAAAATTAAAAAACTAAAGGATTTCGTCGTTTCAGAAAAAAAAAACTGTCTGAAAATTAACACCCCGTTGTGTGAATTTTTGTCCGTTTTAATTTTTCTGCAAACCCCCACATTGAATAAAACGACATGAAAAGTAATAGGTACATTTTAAATTTGTATCTTGGTCATTCGGGATCAAACTACCGCTATCCCGTGATATATTAATATTTATTACGCTTAAAAAACAATAAATTACGTGGAATTTGATATGGTCGCCCCAATAGCTGGGAAGTGTTGAAAATGGATTGGAATACATTTTAAATAAAACTACAATAATATAGCTTTCGGCGGTAACTCACGGTATGGCGCGAAATTCAATTTTTTCGCGTTTTTAAATTATTCTGGCGAAAGTATTCATTAACTTGATTTTTGGCCTTATGTCCTAAGACACAAAATCAGTAGGTCTGTTTTCCAAAAACGTTGAATTACAAATGTAGGAGGTGTTTTTTTACATACGCAAATTTATTAAAACTTTATTAAAAATGAATACTTTCGCCATAACAAATAATAAACGCGAAAAAATTTGAATTTCGCGCCATACCGAGAGTTACCACCTTAAACATCATATGGCACAATGTGTCATAAGCTACAATTTACAAACATATCGAAATACTAATCCTGCGCAGATAAAGTCGCGTCACCAGCTAGTCTACTTCTACTATATATAAAAATGAATCGTGGTTCGTTAGTCTCGCTAAAACTCGACAACGGCAGGGTTATTCCCATTTGTCGCCACTGGCAACGTTACCACTGGGGACAAATGGGAAAAAAAATCACATTTGTCACCATCTGTCGCGGGTGGAGACGAAAAACCGGAACGATTAGTGATTTAGCTGATTTTGGTTTTGAAATGTTCGCAGTATTTTTTTTTTTTCTCTTTTCAAATTGTTGTTTTTTTTTTCTTCTGTTGGATTTTTTTGAGATTTTTTTATCATTTGTTTTTTTTACATATTTTTTTGTCTTACTTGTATTATGTATTGTATGTATTGATTAACTTTTTGTGTGTGTCATAGTTTTTGAAATTAAATATTTTTTCTTTCTTTCTTTCTTTAGTAGTCCAGAGAAAGTTTAAAAGGTGAGGAAATATAGAAAAATGGAGGGGAAGTTAGTAAAATCAAAAACGTATTTTTTATTCATATAAAAAGCGCGATACAAAGTGCGCCGGTATTAATAAGCAATACTGAAAGAGAGTAAATAAGATTGATAAGTATTAATAACACAATTAATTAGTTGCCGAGGCCAAGCCGCATGTGTTTTCAAAGTTAAAACTACACACGCGATGCCTGATTACACTGATAATGGAAGTGTCAATGGCTGACCGTTGACCTCGCCATAGCACGGTGTAACATTCAGGAATCTGATAAACTTTAGCCGCGAATATGTGTGTAAACAAGTAACTATGCTAGATGATTTTTTATTTTTATACACGTTCACTCTTTTAACACCACGGAAATTTTCAGGACAAGGTGGGTGCGAAAATAGCGCCACTTCGATAAATCCATACTTCCATATTATTATACTGGGTGTTTCTGACAAGGCGGTAATAAATGAAAGGAGGAATTCAGCTCACCATAACAAAAAACTTTCCCAAAGAAACATGGGTCGAAATCTCAAAACTAAAATCAGCTGTTTCATACATTTGTTCGATCAGCTGACGGGGTCAATGTATGGGACAGCTGATTTTAGTTTTGATATTTCGACCTATGTTGCTTTGGGAAAGTTGTTAGGTATGCTGTGCTAAAAAAAAAAAAAAAAAAAAAAAGGTATGCTGTGCCGAACCCCCCATTTCATTTATTACCGCCTTGTCAGAAACACCCTGTATATAACTAGTCAACCCGGCGAACTTCGTACCGCCTAACCTGTTACTATGTTGTGCATTTGTATTATACTTATAAACCTTCCTCTTTAATCACTCTATCTATTAAAAAAAAACCTCATCAAAATCCGTTGCATAGTTTTAAAGATAAGCATACATAGGGACAGACGCGGGAAGCGACTTTATTTTATACTATGTATTGATATTGTGATATTATAAATGCGAAAGTAACTCTGTCTGTCTCGCTTTCCCGATAAAACTACTGAACCCATTAACAAGAAATTTGGCATACGGATAGTCTATAGCCTGAAGAAGGACATAGGCTACTTTTTATCCCGAAATTCCTACGGGGAAATTGGGAATTTAATGTTTAGTATAATAATAACACATCACGCTCAGAGCCCCTAACTAGGAAGAACCTGTATCTAGGGTGCCCGAAACACACACAGAGACGAACATCACACCCAGACCGGAAACAAACATCGATATTCATCATATCAACATTCGCCCCGCCCAGGAATCGAACCTGGGTGCACACGCTTACTCAGTCTACATCACTGCCAACTGAGCCACGGAGCAGTTTTAAGGACAATGGCGCTGGCGAATCCGAGGGGCACCCACAAGTCTCATAAACCATGGCCGAAATCAAAAATAGGCGTCTTTGATCCTAGATAATCCTGATTTGAATGTTTCAGTCTCTGTTGTATAGCTTTTAGAATAATGACCGGTCTTGAGTGACCCTCATCCAGTTTATTCCCGCAAACTTCACCAGATCGCCTGACCACCTTATGGAGCTCTGCCTGATCTGCGTCTGCAAGTGCGTGGTCGCCGCTCGAGAACTTTCCGGCCCCAGCGACCATCTGTTCTTCCCAGTGTAACCTTTGAATATTTCTTTAGAATATAAATTTAACTGACAGCATTAGAAAGTCAGATGTTCCTGTCCCAGCCTAAATACATACAAATATTTGGCCGAAGAACATTGAACCTGAATTCAAAAAACTCTATAAGATTTTGTCTCTCAATACATTATGTATTTGATACAAAGTCAAAACTACTGTGCGCTCATGTAAAAATTGTGTTTCATAATGGAAACGAAGAAAAGAAAAGAATAGAATGTTGGCTCGGAAGGCACGTTTAGCTGTGGGTCCTGCAACACCTACATATCGTCTAAATTCGAGATAAATCGTAAAGTAGAGTTTGTTACCCCTTTCTTCTCTACGCTGTAAAATCATTGCGAAAGGGAGTAGAATCATTTGACAGAGGAGGGCTCGTTTGGTGGCGTCTCCAGACGACCAGTGTCGTAAGGCAAGGCAAACGTTTGTTTGCCTGAGCCAATTGGTGGGCACCGTGAACTACCTCGCCTCTCGCAGTATAGGATACTTTACCAAATAAGATACTGGCCGTCTTATTCATAAAGATAAAGTAGATTTTAAGTAGCGTTACTGGAGGTCTACTTCTTTGGTTTCTTGTATTATAAATACGTGACATCCAGTCAAAATTGACATACGTCAAATAACTAAAATGCTCTTTAACTTTTTATGAATAAGAGGGTGGGTATTTAGATTAGATAGTCTAATTGACTTTCAATTAGTGATATCCTCCTATATTAAATAAATAATTTTTAAATTTTGATCTTTTGATTATTTGTTTCTGGGAGTGCATAATTTTATGTCTTTGTAAGAATGTGTTTACCCCTTTTTTTACTGTGTGAGAGAGATCATCTTCCTTGTTCTGTGGTGAGAACCATAAACACAGGTTTTACCTATTGTGATGCGTTATCTTGAGACAGAGTAGGAAAGCGGCCTAATATGAAGGATTACGCGCAAAAAATACATTCTGACGAAAATAATCTTCCAAACTTGAAAGGTTCATAATATAATATACTGGCTCAGTCAAAGGGCTGACAACTAATAGAAAATTATTATAAATCTGCGTGCAGCGGGGCGGAAAATTGGAAAACTTCGCCAACCCTGTAAATAAGGAGACGCCCACACGCGCCTTCAGAATTCTACTAAAGCTGTTTACTCGAGTTTAGTTGACACAATTTTGCTTTTAAAATGCGAATTAATTCACTACTTTTATAGAATTTTATATTTAAAAAAAAATTGCTTTAAAATTGTATACGGTCGTATTGTACAGTGGCGGTCTAGGTCGCTGTAACACTTCCGGTTTTTCTGTATTGCAAAATAGCTCTTGTGTTTTGACAATACAGTTTATGGCTGACGAAACGATAGACAAATCTGTTACGTCCTCCTAGACCGCCACTGGTACCACAAAAAAACTTTACTGCGTCTCAAAATTGTTACATTTACAAAAAGTCTGATGAGGTAATATGTTTATACAATAAAAGTGCATTTTTATAAATATACAATAAATTGTGGGTTAATGGTTAAAATACTTGAAATGAAAATGTAAAAAATATAATTCAAACAATGAAAACAGGGTCGCCGCAGTTATTTTCCGTTGGCAATTTTATTTAGCTTGCACTATAGTTCGTTGAGTGAATTATGGTGCAGGTATTGAGTAGCTGCTACCTTTTTTTTTTCTTTATCAATATATATAAAACTCTTCCGTTACTGACTGACTGACTGACTGACTGACAGACAACGCAGAGCCGAAACTCCTGGCCGTACAAAGCTGAAATTTGGCATGTAGGTTCCTTGGGGAGTGTAGGTGAGCACTAAGAAAGGATTTCCCGAAATTCCCACGGGAACGGGAAAAACGGGATTTTTGTGTTTATGAGACATCTGCGCGGGAAATACCGCGGGGCAGCCTCTAGTTCTCTAGTTGTACAATAAACACAAAAAAACTTACATGAGTATAAAAAAATATAAATGACCTTTTTAATTCAAGCAATGAGGACAATTTTTTTTTCTGAGAATGGTAGATGAAATAAGTAGGGAATAAGAAGCTATTTGAGAATCGCTTTATATTATTGCCACAGTTATTGCTAAAGATTTTGTTATATTATTGCATCATGTTATCAATAAGTAAGCATTCTTAGCATTACAAGTACACACCAATAAAGTAGTCTTTATCGTTGAACATGACTCATTTACTTAGATAGGTTTATACCATTTCTTTGTTAGATCGTTTGAACATACCTACAGAAAGTATAAATGAAACCAAAAGATGGAACACAAAACCGACTTCAGAAAAGAGGAAGTTCTCAGTTTATGAATGACAATGTGTCAATTAGTTGAAAGCGGGTCTCTATAAAAAAAAGGAATTATTATTTTTTAATTTACTGCACCTATGTCCACCGAGCAGATATATGTTTAGGCAAGGCCGCACAAGGCAGACCGGTGCAACGCGGCGAATGTACGTGGGAACAAACTGTACTGCTTTTAGTCACATTCTAAAAATATGCGAATACATAAAAATAACTGGCAACCAACCTCGATATAAGTACTTTAAGGCGGTAACTCACGGTATGGCGCGAAATTCAAATTTTTTCACGTTTTTTCATTATTTTGGCGAAAGTATTCATTTTTAATAAAGTTTAAATGATTTCGCGTACGTAAAAACCTATCTCCCACATTGTGATATATCGTTTTTGAAAGACAGAGTTACCGATTTTGTGTATATTCAAGGAACTTGATTTTTAGCCTTTTACCCCTTAGACACAAAATCTATAGGTCTGTCTTCCAAAAACGTTGTATTACAATGTGGGAGATGGTTTTTTACATACGCGAATTCAATTAAACTTTATTAAAAATGTATACTTTCGCCAGAATAAATAAAAAACACGAAAAAATTTGAATTTCGCGCCATACCGAGAGTTACCACCTTAAGTAGGCACCTAAGTAGGTAAAATAAAATTAATAAATATCAATGACAAATTGTATTGGTTTTTGCTTACATTTCATGGTGGGTTAATTTTATGATTTGTTACCCTAACACTAATTTAGGTTATTTTGTGGGGGAGTACCAAGGGAGATCTATTGTCCTTTAATAGAGGACGTCTCTACGATGAAATTTTGATAACAATAGATAAGCCTCGCGGCTTCGCCAGCGCATTTTCCTTTGACACATCAAATTCCCAATTTTCCCGTGGGAATTTCGGGATAAAAAGTAGCCTATGTCATTTCTCAGGCTCTAAACTATCCATTTATAACAAATCTCATTCAAATTGGTTCAGTAGTTCTTTCGTAAAAGCGAGATAGACAGAGTTACTTTCGCATTTATAATATATATATTCGACCCGGCGAACTTCGTACCGCCTAACCTATTAGTATTTTGTTACAGGTACTTAAAAACCTTCCTCTTGAATCACTCTATTTATAAAAAAAACGCATCAAAATCCGATGCATAGTTTTAAAGATTTAAGCATACATAGGGACAGACGCGGAAAGCGACTTTGTTTTATACTATGTATTGAAGTACGGATATTATTATTACAGAATGACTGTCCTTGTATTGTAATATTTTCTATTTGCCCTTAGGTAGACCTACCTAGATTTACGTTGTTAAAAATTTAAATTTATTTTTTACGCTCTATACAAAAAACCAATACAAATTATTCCATTTAGTTTAATCGCAAGGCCGCCGTGGCCGCAGCGGGCAGGCCTCAGGCTATCTAGAATTCTAGACCACACCTTCACTTAATGATAACATAAGGCCCTGTTTCCTAAATACGTTTAAAGTATCCAAGTTATCGACAACGAGCTGTCTCGGCTAACTTTGTTACGCCATAGAATATAAGATGCTACTTAAGACTTGGCTCTATAGACTTTGTTCCTTAGACTTCCCAGAATGGGCGAATAAAGTAACAAACAACAACTCTACAAACCACCTGTCAATGTGACATTTAAACAATGGAAAAAATTGCACCTCGGGTTACTTTATTTGAGTTTAAGTGGATCCCAATTATTTTTGAAAATCTAATATAGCCTATGTCAATCGGGGATAGTGTAGCCGAGAAACGGGCAGCAGGGTAGCAGCGTCCTTCGTTAAAAAACAAGAATACCCATTCCTTGTCAAACAATCGCCAACCCGCCTGCCAAGCGTGGCTTTTACGGCAAAAGCACAATGTTTTATCCTTCGGCAATCGGTGATGGGGAGCCCTACGTCGACGTCGGTTTTGGTTGCGATAATGATGAATCAAGTTTTTTATACAGTAGCCAGAAATTATAGGCTCAGCTTACATTAGGTTTGGTTAACGATACCCGAATTCGTATCGTATGATCCGTATCGTCGAAGGCGATCCCTTTCCGAGTTGATATGTGTGACAGGACCACTGTGCGCCACTTTTGAAACAGTACCTTAAATTTTAATACCGAAACGATTTTAAGCACGTGCGTATTGTTCTGTTACCACAAAGTCGAAACTTGTTGCGTTTTGTTATATACCTAGAAAAGGGCTGAGTTTAAATGAAGAAAACCTTATTGATATGTATCAAATAGGTAAGTACCTTTTTTTTAATACCTCAATTTGTTATTGCCTGGAAGAGATTTGTTTCCCTCAATAGCTTTCTAGGATAAAACACTATAAAAAAAGGAGATATTCTAGATCATAATATAACCCCTCATTACAAAATCGAAGTCAAAATCGTAGTCATATTGGTCGTTCTTGTTTAACTTTGTTAAAAAACTGAATTTTATCTCGCTACAAATCTAAAGCAATAACTTTTGCAGATAATTACCTACTAGATAATTGCTAATTGTTTCTCTACTGACTGCCTTGTTAATTTTGCAGCCTTGTATGTAATCGAACGTTTAATTGATAGTATTATAAGACCACCAACTCCGTGGCTCAGTTGACAGTGATAATAATAATAATAGTGAAATGTTGCATTAAAGGCAGGTGTACCGGTATTTCACTCCATAGCACCAGTTTACCGGTCCATTAAACAGTTCACCCCCATAAACCATTTCTTGTTATCCATTTTACAATAGTTCCTATCACCTTCTGGGTGCCGCCTCTGGGTGCATGATCTATTTGTGCATTTAGTGGCGGTGCCTGGTTGGTGATCCATATACAATGTAGCAAAACTCTCGAAAGGGCCTCTACGAGTTGGATTCGTCCCCTCGCACGCCTCTCAAAGGACCGGGCTCCATCCCGTGATACCGAAGAATAATAATAATAATAACACATCACACTCAGAGCCCCTAACTAGGAAGAACCTGTATCTAGGGTGCCCGAAACATATACAGAGACAAACATTACACCCAGACCGGAAACAAACATCGATATTCATCATATCAATATTTGTCCCGCCCAGGAATCGAACCCGGGTGCACACGCTTACTCAGTCCACATCACTGCCAACTGAGCCACGGAGCAGTCGTGATGTCGACTCTGATTCCCGGCGGGGCGAACGTTGTTATGATGGATATCGCTGTTCATTTTCTGGGTTTGGTTGTGTTTGTTTGAAAGTCTTTGTATGTGTTTCGAGCGCCCTGGATATGCTGCGTTCCTTGAAATATCAAATTCCCAATTTTCCCGTGGGAACTTTGGGATAAAAAATGTCCTTTCTTAGGCTCTAGCTAGACTATCCCTATTTTTTTTTTTTTTTTTTTTTTGTCAGCCTTTTATGTGTCCCACTGCTGGGCAAAGGCCTCCCCCTCTCCTCTCCAAGTATCCCGATCCTGTGCGATCTCCGGCCAATCCTTAAGGAATTTGTCCAGGTCGTCCCGCCATCTCCGCCGCGGTCTACCACGCTTTCGCCGGCCGTCTTGCGGTACCCACTCAGTGGCAATTTTAGCCCACCGGTCCGGGCTCATGCGGCAGACGTGGCCGGCCCAGTTCCACTTGAGTCTAGCAGTCGCAACACCAACGTCAGAGATGCCTGTTTGCAGTACTGTTTTCATAAATGGTTTCTAAAATGTTGATGTAGGTTGGGTCAATATCTTGATTGCGAAGGGCAGTAAATATGGAGTCGTGGCCGATACTGTCGAAGGCTTTTGAATAGTCCACAAAGGCCAGATAGAGCGGTATGTGGTACTCGTTGCACTTTTCTATTATCTGGTTGACTGCATGGAGGTGGTCGGTGGTCGAGAACCCGGGACGGAAGCCTGCCTGTTCGGGGGGTTGGTGTGAATCAAGTTTATGGACTATTCTGTTTTCAATAATTTTTATAAAAACTTTGTAAACATGTGACACAAGGCTGATCGGCCTATAATTACCGACGTCACATCTGTCGCCCTTCTTGTGAAGAAGTACGATGTTTGCGTGGCAGAGGTTTTCTGGGAGTTTTCCAGAGTAGAGAATGGCGTTACACAAGTTAGCAAGACGTGGCAAAAGCGCAGGTTTGCCCAGTCTTAAGGCTTCAGTCGTAACACCATCCTCCCCCGGGCTCTTGCTGTACTTCATGCTTTTGAGGGCTGTGTGGACTTCTTGACCAGTTATTGGAGGAATAGTATCTGAATTAGGTGGAGTAAAAACTTTAGAAGGCATTTGTTTTGAAGAGTCGGAGTAAAGATATGAATAAAATTTTGTGCAGATGTCTATGAGTTTGTCTCTATTTCCATGCCTAACACCATTCTCGTCGGTAAGCCTTGTGATCAGTGATTTTTTCGCGCCGATGCCTTGTTTTGCAACTCTGAGAGAACTATTACTTTCTATTGCATTTTGGACAAGCTGTGTGTTATAAGATCTGATGTCTTTTCTTATGCTGCGTTTTACTTTTTTGTCAAAAGCGTAATACTTGGGTGTTTGCTTGCTTAGCTTTTCTCTATTAACAATTAGGTCTTTGGTTGTTTGTGAAAGTTTATTGTCATTCCGTCTGTCTTGTTTTATAGTTTTGCTGGCCTTTTCTATTGATTTTTTAATATGAAAGTAGTGAAGTTCTGGATTAGATTGATCTATTTGGAGGTTGTCGTAATAGTTATTTAATTCTAAAGAAAATTTGTCCTGATTTTGAAGAAGGGTTAGCTTGTTCAGTTTTTTTATTTTATTTAGAAAAAGTTTCTTGCGAAGTATTTTGAAACGAAATTTAATTTTTATTCTTAATGGCCGGTGATCGGAGCTAAATTTGAAATTGTTCAAAATACCAACATCTTTGACAATTTCTTGGTCAGAGGAAAGGGCAAAATCTATCTCGTTGCGGGTGTTTCCGTTCGGTGCTACCCATGTCCAACGACGATGCGATTTTTTGTAGAAGAAGCTGTTGCATACCTTCATGCTCTGCCCGAAGGCAAACTGGAGGAGGCGATTGCCACGAGCATTTCGGCTTCCCAGCCCGTGTGGCCCAATTACATCGACTCCGTCCGTTTGCAGTCTAGGACCGATTTTTGCGTTAAAATCTCCGAGGACTAAAGTACACGTCCCTCGGTGATCATCGCATACCTTGTTTAGAAGGTCATAGAATTCTTCGACATCGTCATCCGTATGTGTAGATGTTGGCGCATACGCTTGGACAAGTGTCAGGGTCTTCTTATCTGTCAATCGGAACTTTAAAGCCGCGATCCTATCGGAGAAGCCAATAAACTCCATGATATTATGCTCCCACTTTTTGTTTACCATAAATCCCACTCCATATAGGCCACTCGTTCTTCCACAATGATAGAATATAGTGTTTCCGGTGTCTGTAGTTTCTTCTCCTGGTCGCCTGACCTCAGAGAGACCAATTATATCCCAATTTACATAATTTAAAGCATTTTCTAATTCAATGAGTCGCTCCTCTGTCAATAACGTGCGCACATTGTACGTGATAATATTTAGATTCTCGGTTTCCATTTTCATTGCCTTGGTCGTTTGACGGGGTATCGATTCCGCCCGGAGATTCTTCGCACCCCAAGCTCCAGCGCCGCCCCGGCTACCGTCGTCACCGGGAGCCGCGCTGGAGACGCCGGGAACTAGGGGCCTGGGTAAGGGTTGTACTTTCATACTAGGGGGGGTTTGGACCTTGAGCCCGCCACGCTGGTCCAGTGCGGGTTGGCGGGGTTTTCGCCATTGCCTCGTTTGTTATACAGCAGGGTGTACCACGTGCAGGTGAGGTTGACTTGGGGTTCGAAAGGTGATTAATGAACCCCCTTACACCCCTATCCCTATACCAAATTTTATTCAAATCGGTTCAGTAGTTTTCTCGTGAAAGCAAGACAGACAGAGTTAATTTCGCAATTATAATATTAGTATGGATATAGTGTAAATCATTACAGAAAATAAAAAAAACACATTAAAGAATAAAGGAAAAAATAAAAATATAATAAAAACACAAAAATAAACAAGAATGTACTGCTTTATCAAAATAACGTTTTAAGTAAAGTTAGAAGAATTTCTAACATTCTCCGATTCTGTTGCATTAGCAATCGTTTCAGAACTAACATTATTATTATTATTTTCATCAATAATTTCTACCGAATCTAGAGCAGGACTTATAGTATCAATAATATGTATGGGAGTTTTCAACAACAAAGAACTTTCAGTCGTAAGATTTACTGGTTCATTATAGAACTTATCATCTTTATATTGAGTTGCATGTTCCTCTAGTGGTAATAGAGCTGTGTTGTTTTCTGTCAAGAGTCCATGACTTGCAGTCTTATCAATACGTGGGATTGTTTCAATCATATCATTTTCATTTACAGCTTCCGTAAAATTTGTGAAGTCTGCAGCCATATCGACCGAAGTCACATTTTCGCTTTCAACAACATTTTTGCTATAAGTAATTGGACCATTATCAGAATGAACAATTTCCTTATACTCTTTAACGTTCACAATAACATTGTATCCTGCTTTTTTAAGATTATTTAAAACAGTAATGTTATCATTGCCAGCATTAGGGTCCATGGGTACTTTTATTTTAAATCTAGATATACCTAGATCGTCTAATATCTTGACTTCAAGTGTTTTATTGCGATCCTTGCCAACCTCTTCATTCTCGACCGATCTTCGGTAAAACGATTTCGGTTCCAATTTCTGTTTTTTAAGCTTCGATAGGATCATAGTTTTTACGTTTGTCTTGTTTCCTTTTATCTCGACGAGCGGTACGACCGGTGGGTAGACCCTCCGTGGATTATCGTAATCAGATTCCGCTGAGGTTCTAAACGTTTCGTTTTTGAAAAGATCGTCAAAGACAATTGGAAACGGTCCGTAAACGATTCCATCGCTGGCTTTGTTTGGACTTTCAATTGCGAACAACATTTCATCTTCATCATCATCGAGATTCTGTAATATCAATGACTAACATGATGACGATTGCATACGCACTTGTGAATAATAGAGGTACGCAATAAATGGATTAAATTAAGAGGCATATTACAGCTAAATTAGGTTATATTATCTAGTCGAATAATGTTCCACACTTTTGATGTTTGCCTTAGTTTAGAAAATATTGATTTTTTCGCGGATAGCGCTACTTTTGCTGTACTATGGCTCTTTAGTATCAAAAAACTTCGTTTCGTCATCTGTATTTTGAATAATGCTTAGATTCTAGCAAGATTTGTATATTTTCATGTAGGAAATACATCTGTCTATACCTGTCGGATGACTATATTTTTGGATGAAATGTTAAAAAGGGGTGCATAATTTAAAGACTATCATTACGGAAAGGCCGGAAGATCATATGGTTCTAGCCTAGCATGAATCCTAGTTTTAGCATGAGCTGCTATGTGCATGTCCCGACCGCCTCTGATCCGTGTAAATTTATGGAATGACTATAGTTGAAACATCAAATTCCCAAATTTCCCGTGTGAATTTCGGGATAAAAAGTAGCCTATGTCCTTGCTCTAGACTATCAACATACAAAACTTCATTCAAATCGATTTAGTAGTTTTCTCCGGAAAGCGAGACAGACAGACAGACAGAGTTACTTTCTCATTTATAATATTAAGTATGGAAGTATGGATATGGATAAAACAAGTAGATATCTAACTTACTTTTCTGGCAGTAAAATTCCTAGTAGGTTCCAGCACTCCATATTTTGTCTGAACCTGAACAGTACTAGCGTTCTTATCAATCACATAGCCAGCTGGGATAGGATCGAAGGTAGCGAGGAGATAGACGAATAATATGAAAAGTACTATCAGGACTAGAGAATAAGTACCCACGAAACACCTGGCTGATACGAATGGCATCGTGAAGTAAAATTGTAAAGAAAACGCTAAAAAAAAAGGGTTTGTTTACGATGCAGCAGAATTAAGATAGTTTGATTGATTGACAGAATGATTTTATATTGAACTGACTCTGTCTGTATGTAATTTTTGGGCGCATGAAACGTACCTAGGTTAACGCGAGCGATCGATACACCATGTCTCTGGCTATAACCACGATCTTTTAGATTGAAAAACCTTCCAAAAGTTCTATTAATAACGCATCACACTCAGAGCCCCTAACTAGGAAGAACCAGTATTTGGGTACCCGAAACATACAAAGGCGAACAATACACCGAGAACGGAAACAAACATCAATCAATATATATAAAACTCTTCCGTTACTGACTGACTGACTGACTGACAGACAACGCAGAGCCGAAACTACTGGGCGTAGCGGGCTGAAATTTTGCATGTAGGTTCCTTGGGGAGTGTAGGTGAGCACTAAGAAGGGATTTCCCTAAATTCCCACGGGAACGGGAAAAAACGGGAATTTGTGTTTATGAGAAATCTGCGCGGGAAAAAAAATCCCGGGCAGCCTCTAGTCAATATATATAAAACTCTTCCGTTACTGACTGACTGACTGACTGACTGACTGACAGACAACGCAGAGCCGAAACTACTGGGCGTAGAAAGCTGAAAATTGGCACGTGGGTTCCTTGGGGAGTGAAGGTGAGCACTAAGAAGCGATTTCCCTAAATTCCCACGGGCACGGGAAAAAACGGAATTTTGTGTTTATGAGAAATCTGCGCGGGAAAAACCGCGGGGCAGCCTCTAGTATTTATTAAAACAATGTTTTCCCGCCAGGAATCGAACACGGTGCACCCGCGTCTCAGTCCACATCACTGCCAGCTGAGCCACGGAGCAGTCTAAAGTTCAGTACAATTCTATTGCATTCCAATAAAACTTTGCAAACCTAACCTTCTTGAGCTGTGCTGTGCCTACTAAAATAAGTCATTGTTGTGAAGAAGGTTATGTACCTACACTTAGTTTACATTGGTCAGTAGGTAGTTTTTAGGGACATTATAAAAGTTCTTTGATGTGTTTATTCATATAGGTTCAGACAAGGCGGTTTTGATACCATGAGATAAAATTTGCCTACCTACTCTGCGTCATCTGTTGCGCGGTCGCCACTCAAGAATTTTTTGGCCTCATTATTGAAATATATGCCGCCCTGCCCATTGCCTTATCACGGTCAGTGAGTCGTTTTCACTTACATATTAACAAAAGAAAACTCAAAATATAACTTTTAAGTACTATTATATTATTTCTCATAAACGTAATCTAAACCAATCCATCGTATCTTTAGCTGTAGCGCTTAAGAGCCAGTTTACAGCGATGCTAGCGCCATTCGCGAAAAAAATTAATATCTTCTAAACTAAGGCAAATATCAAAAATGTGGCACTGTTATAACACTAGATAAATGTAGCCTAGAATTTTTAGGGCACTTTTGTATAGCTTTTAGGTTAAAGACCAAAGAAATCTACAAAGTGTTGCTAAAAGTGGCCACTTTTGTCAACAATCTATGTGTTTTTTGTTCTTTTTACTCAGGACTACTTTGATGTGCTCAAAAAATACTAGGCTACATTATCTAGTGTCATACAGTGCCACATTTTTGATATTTGCCTTAGTTTAGAAGATATTATTTTTTTCGCGAATGGCGCTAGCATCGCTGTAAACTGGCTATTAATTCTTAGATAATCTTTGTTCGAATGCTTAATTATGTAGCACCTCAATCATGTTCTTCAGCCTCATAACTCGGTACTTCCGGCGCCAGTCCAGCAGTCCAGGGTCTACCAGGGTCATCAGGTAGCCCATCGTGAAGAACAAACTCGTCAGCATCAGGGAACTTACCAGTATTATTAGAACCAGCCTCATTATTATATTTAAATATAAAAATTGTGTTGAGGAGGTAAGAATGTTATTGTTTCTTTTTCTTGTTTGATAAAATATTTTGGTTTTTAGATCACAGATTAATATTTTTCTCACTACATGTTTATGCTTTATGTATAGACACATAAATACAAGTCAGAGAGATGGGAGCTCACTATTGAGTAGGTATCATAGAGGGCGGTACTGTGGCGGTCTAGGACGGCGTAACACTTCCGGTTTTTCTGTATTGCAAAATAGGTCTTGTGCTTTGGCAATACAGTTTAGGGCTGACGAAACCGTAGACAAATCTGTTACAGCCTCCTCGACCGCCACTGTACCTATCAAATTATCAATCCTAACAGAATCCTATTTATAAGTCTGTGAAATTAACCTAAAAAGCCTAAATAGAAATTTAAAAAAAACTTCGGGAGATTTTTACTAAGAATACCTAGTTAAGGTAAGGTTCCTTGGTTGAAACCCTTGAATACTGCAATCGCAATCCCGCCACAAAACCACCCACTGACCGGCCTTCTAAGATAAGTGATTTTGGCAAAACATAGGTTTGGGTCACTGGTCATAATAATCACACGTAAATTTGTGCGCCTAATTTAGGCATATCATAGTGATACTCTTTTTTTACTACATAACATCTGTAAAGTATAGATTCTGATTCTGATTCTGGTTCGTAGAATCCTAGTTCCGTGTATTTTCAAATTTGCTTTGCAGAACCTAAAACGACCCACCGACCGGATAACTTACTTACTGACTGCACTTCCACATTTCGGGACCATTTTTAAGTTTGTTATTTGGTCTCCGTAGCTCAGTGGCGTAGCGCGTCGCGCCTTTGATAAGGGCACGGCAGGTTGTGGGTTCGATCCCCGCAGAAAACACCACATATTGATTTCTCACAAAAATCACGTTGTGGTTGTTTTCGGTTGGATAGGGCATTGCAGGCTTGAATCACCTGATTGTCTGAAAAGTAAGATGATTCCGTGCTTCGGAAGGCACGTTAAGCCGTTGGTCCCGGCCGCAGTAGTGGTCGTTACAACCGCGGCGACAAGCTGGCCCCTTGTCACGTTGGTAATAAAGCATAAAATCGGCTAAACGTGGGTCCGGCTCTTGAGCTGGTTCCTCTGCCTAACCCTTCGGGGAATAAAAGGCGTGATATTATGTTATGTTATGTTATTTGGTCGTCCTTGTACAGTGGCGGTCTAAGACGGTGTAACACTTCCGGTTTTTCTGTATTGCAAAATAGCTCTCTTTCTTTGGCAATACGAAAAGTTATCGAGTGGTAACCGCGAACCGGAAGGCGCAGAGTAGGCAAACCCAAGGTGGTCAGATGACCTGGTGAAGACTGCGGGAGTGCACTGGGCGATGGTCGCTCAAGACCGGTCGTTATAAGAGAGGCCTATGTCCAGCAGTGGACGTCTATCGGCTAAAATGATGATCCAAAATACTAATACCTTATACCTTATCATAGTCCATCATATTCCATCACTTCAACAGGTCATAATAATCAGCGATGGCCAAATCAACAAAATCAGAAGCATCGACAAGGACAGATCCCGAGCTAGGCTCACAGGCGTCAGTAAGGGGTGCCAGGTATGGAGCCTTGCTGTGCCCCATAATCTGTGCCCTCGTCTTAGTAGCTTTCTTCAGCCTCTCGTTCATTTTTGCCAGAATATTCTACGACCAATATGAAGCCATGTGCATGAGTCGCCGATTTGGTGAAGCAAAAGTTTACACGCTCTATCTGCCTATAAATGTAACTGTGAAACCTTTTCTGATGCAAAGGGCTGCTATGTGAATGTTGGTTGGTTTATATTATCAAAATTATATAAATTCATTTTATAATACGTTTTTTTTTTTTTGGACAGAATCTTTGGGTGGTTTGTAAGCAATAAAGTAGTACAGTGGCGGACACGGTCGGCGTAACACTTCCGGTTTTTCTGTATTGCAAAATAGCTCTTGTTCTTTGGTAATACAGTCTAGGGCTGACGAAACATAGACAAATCTGTTACGGCCTTCTAGTCCGCCACAGTACCTAAACTATGACGCCTTTTTTAACCGACGAAAAAACAAAAAGGGGGAGGTTCTCAATTCGTCGCGTATATTTTTTTTTTTATGTATGATCACGCATAACTTTTTACTGTGTGGACCGATTTTGATAATTCTTTTTTTAATCGACAGGGTATACCTTGAAGTCGGTCCTATAAAAATTTGAAAATAAAATTCCCACCCTATGGGTGGGAAAATAGGGGTGACTTTTTGGTCGGTGGGTCGATTTATCCACTCACAGGTTGCATTTCCGTGTTACATTATAACTTTTGATACCTACTTACAATATCTTTGGAAATGAAATAAAATCAGCCGAAAGACGTCCACTGCTGGACATAGGCCTCCCTCACAAATCAACTCACCGACCGGTCGTGATCGAACCTCATCCTGTTAGTCCCTCAACCTTCACCAGGTTGTGTGGACACCTTGTGGGGTGCGTTGGGCACCCTGTATATATGTAACACACCTTGTTGTCCATGGACTGGCAGGCGAGCCACTTGCCGTGGGGCACCCTGTATATATGTAACACACCTTGTTGTCCATGGACTGGCAGGCGAGCCACTTGCCGTGGGGCACCCTGTATATATGTAACACACCTTGTTGTCCATGGACTGGCAGGCGAGCCACTTGCCGTTGGGCGCGGCGGCCACGGCGGGCAGCGAGTGCATCGCGGGATCTGCTATGTACTTCATGTCCACCGGGATGTCCCTGGGAAGTCACAATACTATATTATATTATAGAATAGAATAGAAAATAATACAAATAGAACCTACAGAATAGAACAGAATACAACAGCAGTAACAGGATAGTAAAGAATAGGACATAAAACCTTTTTATAAAAAAATTAAACCGCCGAAAAAACTGAAAAGCATTAAATAATAGGGAAACATTTTCTATTAGGCCTTAATTTACTCACTTCTTAAAGTAATTTTGGATTACCAAGAAATTTTGAGTCGGTGCCACAGAATCAACGAATAAAGATCACTAAATTACCTGAAATTCAAAGAAATAACCGAAAAACGTATGCCGCTGCGCATCGTGCTTTACATAGATAATGAATTTGCTTGTGTGGTGTGGCGCCGACTTAAAATTTCTTGGTAATCCAAAATTACTTTAAGAAGTGAGTAAATTAAGGCCTTATAGAAAATGTTTCCCTATTATTTATTGCTTTTCAGTTTTTTCGGCGGTTTAATTTTTTTATAAAAAGTTTTTATATTGTAGGCTGTCTTTGTGAGCCTGGACAAATTCAAGTGTAAGGTTAAACTGCAAAAAACATAATCATGAGAGAAGAACCCAATATTATTATTTTTCAGGAAAGTGCGCTTACTACGCTTTCAGCTTCAAGGCGCCATCTAGTGTGAAACAATAGCAAATCGTTAGACTTAAAACAGCCACAAGATACATCGCAATAGAAAACCAAGCATTTTCACGGCACTCTACAGTTCACAGTTCCAGTATCCGCTAGCTACAGTTAGTACTCGGTAACGTTTATGCTTGGTTTTACATTCAGTCAAAAGATGGTAGTAGTAATAGCAAATTTGCTCTAAATATTTTTTTTCAGCTACTGTTGCCCAAGTTATACTTGCTTGTGTATCTAACTAAATGTTAAATTAGCTTGTTTGTCTTAAATAATCATGGTATTGTAACTATACCTGATAATTATGTCTGATTATTAGTTGTGGTGTTGTTGCTGGACACTGAAGTGAAAACCTTCAAAGCCCTAAAATATTTTCAGTTGGCAACATTTGGCATGTTGAGCTGAAAAAAAATGGCTCTTCGCCGCCCGTGAGGCCGTGAAGTTGTATTTTATTGTTTATCGTAGTTTTCCTAAAACTCCTTTGAAAAAGCCCAGTGATTTTAATTATTTTCTTCGGTGAGTGTGACGTCATCGCCTCCGGTTGCTCGCTGTGACTTTATGTGAGTATTTAGGTTTATAATTTTGAAACTTTCGTTCTCTACTCCTATCGATTGCTCTGCTCGGAAGGCCAATGTCAGAACGTCCCAGCGACACAGTTCTACGGTCTTGTCAACTGGTCACTTTTGTTAGTAGGCTAGAATATTAACTTATTAAATATTAAAACATTAATTTCGCAAAACAATTGAGCTCCTATAAAACATCGGAAATACCTGTTAATACAAAATGTTTGCCCCGGCCGGGATCGAACTTGGTCGTCTTGAATTGACAGTCCATATTGCTGAGGCAGTCAATAAATAGTACACCTACTTATTTGTTTTTAGTATATTGATATTTTAAATTATCATTTATTTTTAACGAACTTTTAAAAAAAAAGAACGATATCAATTTGTTCGATAACATTTCTATTGTAGTAAGTTATTTCAAGCCCATACTTCCCACTGCTGGGCAAAGGCCTCTCTCCCACAGTTGCCTGTCCTTTTCCGATAATATTTCTAGCGAAGTTACTTTCGCTTTTATATCATACTACATTCTAGTGTTTTTTTTTTCCTTAGTTTAATGGTAAAATAGCTAGCATCACCCTACGCTTTTTAATTCACACAAGCCCTCACGACCCTGAGATGCAAAAACAGGCAAAAGAGTTACACAAGAGATGAAAATGAAAACCTCAACCCGGAGATGAAAAAAGAGCATGCCTAATGAATACTCCCAAGTCTCCACGAACCAGCTATCAAAATAGACTTGACTTAGGGCTGGAAATAACACATCATCACACTCAAAGCCCCTAACTAGGAAGAACCTGTATCTATAGAATAGAATAGAATAGAAATACTCTTTATCTATCTGTATCTGTAACCCTATCCAAGAATAGATCCTTGCGGAACTCCTCTAACTACAGCGCTAGGCAGCATAACCTAGACCCATCTAATTTTTGTATGACCACCTTCTGTTGACGTCCATTGAGATAGCTCTCAAACCATCTTATTGCAGAAGTATCGAACCCGTAATATGACATTTTAGATAAGAGAACAGTTATATTTACCGAGTCAAAAGCGCGTGAGAAGTCTGAAAGAGCTAGGATTGTTTCTTTACCTTGGTCTTGAGCGGTAAGAATATTATCGATTACGTCAAATAAAGCCGTAGCGGTACGATGCTTTTTCCTAAAACCAGACTGATGACTAGAAGACTAGAATATGAATAAAAGGCTGTCAGGGGTAAATGCTGTGGTGTGTGCAGCTGCAAGCAGAAGGGTTACTAACTCAGCATTCTAAAGGTTAGTTAGTAATATTTAACATAGTTTATGTTGTGCATCGCTAGTGCATCGTCTATCTTGATAGATGGTCGGTGGCGCCCCCATTACTGGTTAGCTCTAAGATAGTAGGACTGCTCGCATGAGAGATGGTAGAAACCTGCTTCAAATAAAAATGTAAGCTGCCTTGGAAAATATTATGGAAAGAGAATTTCGTTATTGACGGGTCCCAATATTTTCTAAGTATGTCAAATCTAATAAATTCAAAATTCTTTATTTCATATAGGATACAGATATCACATACTAAAAGTCAATTAGACTACATCTAATCTAATTGCTATTGATACCTTATTTGGTAAAGTATCCTATACCACAGCCTATACTATGAAAGGCGAGTTAGTTCAGGGTGCCCAACAATTGGCTCAGGCAAAAAAATATTTGCCTAGCCTTACGACAATGGTCGCCTGGAGAGGCCCCCTCTAGTCTACTTACTGTGTCTCGTTACGGGGTTTCGATTCCCTAAATGAGCGAACGAATTAGGATTTTTATGACACGACCCCTATCCAGTATAAGGGTGTATTCATGTATAAAGCTTGCTATCGCTGGTTCGAAAAATGTATAGAAAATACATATGCGGACATAGGCGCTTGTTCCAGCGCTAATGTCAGCTCAGGTATTTTCTATATACATTTTTCGAACCAGTGCAGCGCAAACAAGCGCTTGTTATCAGATTTGTATGTAATACACCCTAATTCCGCAAGCTCCGCAAGTTATCTGACAACGTCTCTCTATATTTCTTTATCATCAACTAGACTAGTTGCCCCGTTGCCCTGCGGTTTCACCCGCTCAGATTCCTCATAAACACATAAATCCCGTTCCCATGGGAATTTTGGGAAATTACTCCTTAGTGATCCCCTACACTCTCCAAGGAACCCTCATGCAAAATTTCATCCCACTACGCCCAGTAGTTTAATTGGCTTATGCGTTGTCTGTCAGTCAGTCAGTCATTAACGGAAGAGTTTTATTTATATTGATTGATAATTATAATGCAATATTGGCCAAAACAGTGACGTCATATCATAGCTTCCTTCATTATCTCAGCCGACCACCAGCCCAAGGCTCTGAGCGCTCTAAGCTCCAAGTCATGAATACCAATGCGTTCCGTTACAAACTTGCACCCTGCCTGTAATTTATTCGGCAGCAGCAACTGGGAGCGATGCTAATTCCGCACCGTATAATGGAACGTGGAAGTTTTAAGTTGCCTTTGCATGTTTGATTCGCTTGAGCTTCGGATCTGCATCTTTCTTCGTGATTTAGGAACAATTATTTTTCATGCATTTTTTTCGTATTGCCTCATTTTAAATTAAGCTGGCTCCGTTGGAACCTCCTGCAGCTCTAAATTTCTACCCATATTCCCAAAACTTGATACCTAGATAAATAACTTTTTGTCAGGCCAACTGAGTCGTGTCGAGTTTTCGTGGTCCCCTGGGGGTTCACTTGGACCATTTAAGGAACTACTGGTATCTTTGAAAAATAACTGGCGGGAAAAATGTGTATAAAAAAAACTTAACAAACAATCATGAAACTACCACCAACCAACCTCAACCAGCAGCTCCTTTGATGCTCCATTGTTGTGTTGTATTTTTTTTCTTTCAGACCTTTTTCAGATAGGCAAAGGTCTCAGTAACATGCATGCTTCTAGTTTTCCCGCCATAAATGAGGCTGTTCCGCGACCTAGTTCTTTACATGTGTGGCCTCAGTGGCGCATTTTTGATAACTCATCTGCCCTCTCTAGGTAAAGAGAAGAGTCAAAGGCTTGACATTTAAAAGTAGCTCTTTCATTTTGTATTTTCTTGAATCTGCAGGCTGCAGGCCGTATGCAGACAAATTTTTTTTGTGGAAATAACGCAAGTGATGTCACTTGATATATAATTTAATCTAAACAATCTAAACAACAAAAAATATATGCTAGTTCCGCAGAAGGCCGCAATGGCCTCTTACAACCTCTTACATAAAGCATAAAATAGGTCCTAAAACATGCGCTGCGCACTTCACTAATTAGCTTTAAACCATCTCTGTGCATTAAGTATACTTACTCCAACACCGGTATAAGCCGCGCAGATTAAGAAACGATTTGAAAATGGCGGCCGAACGCATGCTATCTTACGAATATTAGTTACCCGTAGAACGATTACCTACCCTCAAACGCATTTAAATTATGCACAGTTTATGTGCGCACGACGCGATGAGGTTTAAGGAAAGAGTTAAGAAGAGACACAGCCCATACAACGGCCGCCATTTTGAGATCGTTTCTTTCTGCGTGCCGGTTGTACCTCTTGAAGTTTTCGGAGATATCCTAATTTCTGGCTTTTAAAGTAATCTACGAATAATAGACTTCAACAGTACTTGTCCTAAGAATAGCAGTAATTTTTTGCAAATACTGTCAATGTCATAGAATTTTCAGCTGGACCTACCTGTTTCCAATAAGCGTTTTCCAGAATACTCCCTGACCCAATTCCCGCCTGTCCTGTGACGTTGCTAACATCATGACGTCACGCAGGTGACCTGCTTACGATGGTGCCGTACCCAGCCATTCAGGTTTAATCCCGGATGCAAATGTTATTTTAAGTTCATTCATCGATATAGGATTTGATAGCCTTTGTCGTTTATCTGTCTATATATATAGGACGCAATGAAGGAGTGTTATGGGTTTCGTAGCTGGATGATATGTCAAAACGGCTGAATGGATTTTGATGAATGTGGTCTTGTAGACCACTCCTATTCTTGACCCCGTGATTGAGAAATACACTTACCGACGACATGTTGGTATTTTGTGTGAAGCGCTTAATAACCTTCTATTAGTTCATGTTACCCTGGTACTTTTTACCTGGTACAATCTTTACTATTGTAGTAAATTACTAATATAAGTATTAGGTACCTACTATAAGTATTTTTTTTTACTTTAAAATAAATAAAATACATAGTATACTTACTTTTAAATAAGAAAATAAAAATAAATACAAATTTTAGAACAAAAGGTGACAGCTCGGTCGTAAAGTTCCGATAATGCGAGTTCCTCTGGTCTAGAGGGAATGAATCTTCTGTTTCTCCTGTTGACTTGGTTTCTCATTTCCCTGCCTGAAGCCGCATAGGAAGCGACCCTGTCACTGTACATAATATACGATTTATGTTTTTAAATAATTCTATGTAGGTAAGAAGGTAGGTATTGATTGCATTTTACTAGATTTTCAATACGTGACACATTGTGTCCCTTAATCGATACAAATGATATAATTCGTTTTATTTATTATTTGAATGTTCTCAAATTCTTTTCTCGTTATATTCGAGTTTGATGCTTCAATGTAGCGTTACCTCAGCTCTAATCTTCCATGAAAATGATGATAATAAAAGATCTATTTCTTTTAATTAGTCAATTTGATTCAGTATTTCAACTGAAAGTTCAAAAGGAAAATAGTTCTCTTAGGAAATTCGAATCTTTATTACCAAAAGGCAGGTGAATAAACCTGAAAATAACTTGAATGTTTTCAGAGGACTATCATAGAAATGTCGTTAGTCTGATACTGAACAAACAGTTTATTTGTATTTTGATACTATAAGTTTGCTCTGATAAGATCCTAGTCATGTTTGTTGGCTTGTCGCAAACTTTAGGGCGAGGTTAGGAATTGCTTTATTTTACTTTGCAAATTGATCGTCATTACAATCGCCAGATATCCACTGTTGAATATAAGTATTTTCCACAAATCACCAGGGGAGTAAAGAGGCATAGCACAGCTAAAGTAGCGCCACCCGCGAAAAAAAATTATAATTCTAAACTAATGCAAATATCAAAAATGTGAAACAGTAGATAATGTAGCCTAGTATTTTTAGAGCAATATTTAAAAAATAAAAAAAGAAGGAAGACCAAAGAAGGTTACTGATTGTTGCCAAAAGTGGCCGCTTTTATCAACAATCAGTAGCTTTCTTTGGTATTTTATCTAAAAGCTATACAGCAGTGCTCTAAAACTGACTTAAAACTTTTTAAACTCGGCGAATTTTATTGTAAAAAAACATAATTTTGTCTATAGTGTGTCGATGGTATGAATGTGAACTGATCACATTTCAAGACCGGAAATCCGGAAGTACCGGAAGTGGAGTTAGATCGAAATAGAAGCGGCTAGGAGCAAATGCAATGCTTCCGTCTGCCATTTTAAAATCAAGTTAAAATAAGTGGGCATACATTGTTTGCATGCTTAGGTCTATCATTTACAAAAGTAATCCGTTTTTAGATAGTGCTGTATCGCAATGAAATATCCAGGAAAGTAAATTTTATCTAAAAAAAAAAGTAACCTATACTTAACTAATAAATGACGCACCTTTTCACCTTAGCTAAGCCATCAAATCCTAGAATAGTATTATCTCGATCTATACAATAATCAAGAATAGAAATCGTCTGGTCGCGGAATAAGTAATAGGCGTGGGCAAACTCGATGTCAAAACTGCATAGCCCTTGCCCACACAGCCAGCCACACACTACTGTGTTTTATACCCTAGTTAGCTAGAATTAGAGTTGAAATACCTTTGCAAAAGCAGTTGTAAAACCTCTTGCATACTGATGATCTTGGTACCGGAGGTTCAGTAACCACTCGACAGTCCAGTCACAGTCAGTCAGTACTCATTCAACCGCAGAACACTTCGGACGCGCGTTCTCAGTTTAAAAATCATAAACTTTTTTCGTTTTTGTTCTAGCCTGCCAGTGTCTTTAAACTCTAGTTTTGTTTTGTTTTGTTCTCATTGCAAAACTGTACAAACAGTTATCACGCTGGATTTTGAGAGCACAGGTAAATTGCCTAGGTACTTTAGTAATGGCTTAATTCTTGTTGAGCCTCTTTATCCGTTTTTGTGTACAATGACTCATTTATTGTTATATTGAGTGTGTGCGGCCGGTTTTTTACTGTTATTATTTTCTGTTGTGTCGTGGTCGTGGACACGCAAGACTGTACCTCCTCTACGAGGATGTATATATACATTTTTTTTTATCTTTTTAACAATTTAATTAACTTAAGTACAAAACTTTGATTAATTATCAAGTAAGATGTCATCAATCAATATTGAATAACTTATAAAAAGTTATCATAAGGTGACCAAGGCCTCAGGCCTCAACCAACCAAATAGATTAAACGAGCTCAGAATCAGAATCAAATCTTTATTCATAATAATATCTCAGTGAGATCATGGTTGGATATATTCTTTGTTTATATACAAAATTAGTAGGAACAGTATATTTACCTCTATAATTTGGATACGTCCAAACAAAGCCACAAAGTGCTTTTGTCAACATGTTCAATTTAATTCAGTATTTTGTTATGTTTGACAGGTAGAGCGTTTACGTTCCATTGCTTGCTAAAAGATGTAATGTGGGTATATCTTTGTTTATATTAAAAAAAAACAACTGTCATATGATGGGTATATGTATAGTATTATAGCTTCGGTCGCTGGTAGGCAGTGGATCTGCCTGGCGCAGCAGTTGGCTCTTACAGGCTGATAATAATGATGTTTATAGCTTCACTATCAGAGGCCCGAACTAGAAAGAACCTCTATCTAGGATGCCCGAAACACATAAGAATACATACAAACACAACTGGATCCAGAAAGCGAACATCGATATCCATCATAGTGATGTTCGCCCCCATCTAATGAATCAGATGAAAAATGAATCGTGGTTCGTTAGTCTCGCTAAAACTCGTGAATAGCCGGGCCGATTTAGATTATTTTGGTCTTGAAATGTTCGTAGTAGTCCAGGGAAGGTTTAAAAGGTAAGAAAATAATGGGAAAATGGGTAAAAAGTTTTTTAAGAATTGTAACGCCCAATACGAAGTTCGCCGGGACAGCTAGTAACAAATAAAAAAATTGGGAGTCAATGACCACAACAGTACATTCCCTAAGAAAAGCAGCAATGGATTTTAAACTTTTATCAATTTATAAATTTATCGTAAATTGGTCAGGAGACTTGACACCTTTTCAGAAGTTCCGTAAAACAGTGACCAAAATTTATGTTTGGTGTATTTTGTCAACCATTACATTTTTAAATTTAACAAGCTTATTAATTGCTTTAATTAAGTTTAATCATACCTATATGGTAATAAAAAGTTAAGAGCATTTTTAGTTATTTGACGTATGTCAATTTACACTGGATGTCACGTATTTACCATACAACAAACCAGAGAAGTAGACCTCCAGTCAAGCTACTTAAAACCTAATGTATCTTTATGAATAATACGGTTAGTCTATAACTAAATTATTCACAGTATACTAAGTAAGTAGTATTCACAGTAAGTATATTATTTAAACTGTTCAAGACCGAAAATAACACGTTTTAAACGGATTTATTTCAAAATGTAAACAGAAATATGAATAAACTAATTTATACAATGCTAATAACGTGTTGCCTTGCACTGAATAATAATTTAAATAAAATCAATTGTAATGGTAAAAGACAGAAACATAAACTAAAGTTATAAATAGTGTTCTAGTTTTATGCAACTTAAAAAAAAGTCTTGAAACGATACCAATCTTAAAATTGAGTAGGATTTGGTAAAAATTCAGAAAAAAAGGAAGAGTAGTAAGTAGATCACGAATCATAGATTTTTTATTTCGATAAATATCAGGCTTTGGCGGGGATTTTACAGCCAGTTAACAGCGATGCTTGCGCCATTCGCGAAAAAAATTAATATTTTCTAAACAAAGGCAAATATCAAAAATGTGGTACAATACAAAAAATATACACAAAATCGGTAACTCTGTCTCTCAAAAACGATATAACACAATGTGGGAGATATTTTTTTACATACGCGAATTCATTTAAACTTTATATTAGAAATTAATACTTTCGTCAGAATAATTAAAAAAACGCGAAAAAAAATTGAATTTCGCGCCATACCGAGAGTTATACCGCTTACCGCCTAAACTCCTTAAAAAAGTCATGACATACACGAAAACTTTTTTTTATTACATTTTAAAAGTAAATAATTCTTATCGCACTATCAGCAAGATTATTCAATCGACTGCTTACCGTTAATTCCTAGGTAAATAATATCGAATGAAATAATTTCCACGATAGAAGGTTGTGTTGAATACTGTCATATACTTGTACTTATGTAATTGCAATGGCATTCTAGGCAGCTAATATTTATCTCAGCCCATACAAAGGCCGCCATTTTGAGATCTTTTCTTTGTGCGCAGGTATATAGACCTACCTGCTGCAGTTACCGTTTCATTTGGTTATTATTTGAAGGTATATCTCATGTACTTAGTACATAATGTTATACTTGGTACTTATCCATAGAAACTCTGTTTTTCTGTGTGTTACGCAATCACGCTTAAACCACACTTTGGATATACTTCATAGAAAAAATCTGTTCTTCGAGGTATTATTGGGCTATGTCGGTGACTTTAGTTCATCCGCGAATCTGTTTGTTTCTGATTCGATCACGCAGAGAAACTCCGAGCTGATCTTTAGATGCTAAATTTTATTTAGCATGCCAATTTTATAAACCTTAAAAACAATGTATTTTTAACTGATTTAAAACCGACTCAAGGGGATTAGACAAAGTTACCTTGACATGCGATGCTAGCTTACTAAAGAATATTTTTATCTTATCAATCGATAACTGTAGCGATCACCGTTTACAGAAAGTCTTCACTTCATTTGTTTTGACCTTAGAGTTTGTTTCTTTGCAATGAAAAGCCTATTTTAGATGGCCACACCTCGGACACTTCATAGAAAAACTCGGGTTGCTTCGCACACAGCCGAAACTCGTGTACGTGCACGCGTATCATGCTTGTGTGAGTGACTTAAGAGCCAGTTTACAGCGATGCTAGCGCCATTCTCAAAAAAAAAAAATCTTCTAAACTAAGGCAAATATCAAAAATGTGGCACTGTATGACACTAGATAATGTAGCCTAGTATTTTTAGGGCACTGTTGTATAGCTTTTAAGTTAAAGACCAAAGAAAGCCACAAAGTGTTACTAAAAGAGGCCACTTTTAGCAACAATATGTTTATAATTTTGTTCTTTTAAGTTATGACTACTTTACTGTGCTCAAAAAATACTAATCAAGATTATCTAGTGTCATACAGTGCCACATTTTTGATATTTGCCTTAGTTTAGAAGATATTTATTTTTTTCGTGAATGGCGCTAGCATCGCTGTAAACTGGCTCTTAAGACGTGCGACGCTGCTTTATTTGTACTGAACGGTAACCTAGAGGTAACCGAGAGCGGGGGAGCCGCATTTGCTGACGGAGGCAGGGATTGCCCATACTGTATGTATTACTTACCTATTTATTATACTGTACCCAAACCCTCCCCTTGAATTAATCAAGACGTTCTCGTTAAAACTTCTGCATTCAGTATCGAATGCTGCACTTATCCCCATCAATAATTCATATTTCGCTTCAAGTGGGTCATTGAACGGTGCATCGCGGTCGATAGGGAGGCCTTCGAGCGGACTGTCAATTTTTAATTGAGTTGGTACTATTATTGTTCAACCACTGAAGAGGTAATAGTTATGATTGTATGCTGATGTGTAATTGTGTATGCTTTTAGAGGTTAAATCGTTTGTAAACTTGTAATGTACTATGACAGTATACCCTAAGGACAGAAAACCCTTAACGAGTACCTTGCAGACCCGGGGGGAGCCACAGGGTTATGTGGGGTTCGCACTCGCACCCACTAAAACCCCGCCGGTGTCCATCTCCGCTGTTAGCAAGGGGGTAACGGGAGATCTTTCGACCTTTATGTTCTCTGCGACCCTCTCCAGCATTGGCTCTTCGGCCTCTTCTCTGAGGTGGCATGGTGGTCGTCCGTTCTGGAGCGTGGATCTCTTTCCCAACGCTCGACGACGGAATCGGAACACCGCGTTCAGTCGTTCTTCTCGGGGCCGTTATATGACTACACGAGGCCCACGCCTCGTGCACCCAACGACCCTGGGGTCCCCTATTAGTCGCTTCTTACGACAGGCAGGGGATACCTCAGTCCTATACTTCGGCCCGGTACTGCAGGGCTGACAGTATACCCTGTCACACTGAGCGCCGGGCGTCAGCTCCTGTGTGACAGGGTAATGTCTGTCATCAAGTCGACACTCTAGCGCTGTGTAGGCTAGCGCTCTAGAGCTAATGTGTGGCAAAACCTTAATGGTACCTTAATGGTAGCTGCATCGAGCTCTTATCGTAGTTATAACGCTGCGAATTTGAAAGAGCGAAACTGCTGCGTGAGCAGTGAATTTCACTCCCGTAATAATGTTTTTTCGCGGTGAAGTAAGCGAAATTCATTGCCGTCGATGAAACTGCCGATAACCTTGTGTCTTTCTTGTCTTAATATTATTATTTTAATTTAATGGACTTGACTCCACTTCAGCAGAGTATTTTGCGAATGTCAAGTTTACAAATTAGCTTAAAAGGGTGGGCTTAAAGCCCGGCAACGTTGTACGGTTGTTATTATAAGTTTAATAAATTATTGTTTTAAAGCCCGCTAACAAAACACGTAGTTTCAGAACCAACGTTAAAACAACAATAATAATAACACATTACACTCAGAGCCCCTAACTAGGAAGAACCTGTATCTAGGGCGCCCGAAACACACACAGAGACGAACATCACACCCAGACCGGAAACAAACATCGATATTCATCATATCAATATTCGCCCCGCCCAGGAATCGAACCCGGGTGCTCACGCTTACTCAGTCCACATCACTGCCAACTGAGCTACGGAGCAGTCAAACAATCTTCTTGTCTTTCAATAAAGTACTTTATCTTTCAGTTCTGTTCTGTCGCCGATATCCCTATTCCCGTCGATAATTGGTAGTCGGCCTGTAACAGTTATTAAATCTCTCACTACAATTGACAATTTGACATGCTCTCGATTAGTATCCGCGCTCCGGATTCCGGATATACAATCTGATTTGTAACTCGATTTAGCAGCGACTTACGTTTAGAGGTTCGATCATTCGAATCAAAGTCCGAGTTAAATTAATCGATTCTACTCGATAATGGACAAAATTGGGAACAACAACTATTACTTCCTTACTAGGTATACAACTATCAAGGAAACATAATATTTTTGTTAAAAATAAACTTTTCAACATAACTTGACTGCCGTTTTCCCTAGGACCAGTTTGAGTGATAAAATTAACTTTCCCATTAAAATCTCGATTTGATTTGAGTCCCTCCCTAGATATTCAGAGAAAAACCGAAGAGATGAGCCTAATTCAATTTATTACGCCTGCAGGCGTCATAGACGAATCTCCGCAACTTCACCACGATGCTAGCTAAAGCATTAATTCGTCATTGGTTTTTAACCTCAGGTAGGTTACGTGGGTTCCGTGACGTCATACAATCACTTGCCAGGCTTCAGCCACGGTCAGCCGTGAAGCCATAAAGTTCATATCTATATCCAATTTCCGAGATAACATTATTAGGCCATTCTGTAACAGAATGACTGTGGGCAGAATTAATCCGCAGTTTGTGGAATTATTCGTTTTTTTTTTTCGTTTCTGATGGTCATGAGTATCTTATAGTTTTATTTTACCAAATAGTTTAGTGTTTAGGATATTACCTATCTTTTTCTATACCAATATTATAAAGAGGAAAGACTTGTTTGTTTGTTTGTTTGTTTGTAACGAATAGGCTCCGTAAATACTAAACCAATTTGAAAAATTCTTTCGCTGGTAGGAAGCTACACTATCCCCGAGTTATTATTATATTACATTTTCAAAAAAATTAGGTTTCCTTACCTAAACTCAAATAATGTAACCCAAGGTGCAATATTTTTTCCGTTGTTTACATATTTTGACAGGTGGTTTGTTGTTGTTGTTTGTTTTTTATTCGGTCATTCTGGGCAGTCAAAAGAACATAGTCTATAGAGCCAAGTATTTTGTAGTATCTTATATTCTATGGCGTAACGAAGTAAGCCGGTAAAAGCTCGTTTTTTATAAGAAAAAATAATCGATCGGAGTGTCTCAGGGTCCCACATTAGGATCTGTATTATTAAGCACTTTATACTATACATCTATCTACTAAAAGTGTATTAAAATTGAGATTAGATTAGATATCTAATATTTCTCCAAAAATCTTAAATATTAATAGATTTTATCATTGTATAATTATAATAAAAATCATTTTTAAATACCCATTTCATATACAGTTACACAAAACATTATTGTATGTACATCCACGTGTATGTTACTTGCATGTAAACAAAACAATAAGTTATTCAGTCAAGGGAAACAACAAAATGTGAAACTAATGGGACAAAACGGACAATTTAGTCGAATCAAATCGTGTTTAGCAACTATAGCATTACATACAAAGTACAGTGGCGGACACGGTCGGCTTAACACTTCCGGTTTTTCTGTATTGAAAAATAGGTCTTGTTCTTTGGTTATACAGTCTAGGGTTGACGAAACCATAGACAAATCTGTTACGGCCTCCTAGTCCGCCACTGTACAAAGAAACTTTTGAATGTGGTTGTGTGTGGCGGAACAACATACCTCTGCGTTTTTCGTTTGGCCCTTTTCAAGGATACGGTACACAATGGCCTAAAGCCTTGACTGTTTTGTGGTACTATATTCAAATTATAAATAGAATTGTCAGCCATGGTTATAAAAACATTATTTTCTAAATATACCTAATTAATTTTACATTTAACTTTTAAACTAGTGGTGTAACATTTTTTTTTTTATGCTTTACTTTTAGCATTTTTTACTAATAATATTTTTCTGCTGTTGGTAATTAAGGCGGTATACCTTGTGTAGTTGTTTAAGGTGGTAACTCTCGGTATGGCGCGAAATTCATTTTTTTTCGCGTTTTATAATTATTCTGGCGAAAGTATACAATTTTAATAAAGTTTTAATGAATTCGCGTATGTAAAAAACCATCTCCCACATTGTAATATAACGTTTTTGGAAGACAGACCTACTAGTTTTGTGTCTTAGGACATATTGAATTTCGCGCCATACCGAGAGTTACCAGCTTAATTTTATATCGAGAACTATTAAAGATTATTAAAAACAAGAGAGTTATTGTATCTTATAAAAACTTATTTTTATCGTTTCAAAATAAATAAAATATTAAATTTGTCATTTTAATCTTGTTCATTATTTAGCTAAGTTCAAATTTTATCGTCATGGTTAAAAAAAAAATAATGTGAAGTAAAGTAAAGTTTTATTTAATAATTTGTTAGTAGGTACTTACTCTAAAAATTTGGAGTTACTATATTGCGACAATCATGCAATAAAATGCGGATAAAAAGCTTTTTTAAGTAATAATACATTTTAATGATTTTCTTTTCTAGGATGACCAAAGGCCACTTTTTGACCACTTATATAAAATAACCATGTTTTCTCAGACCAGGGACTCTAGTCTCTTAAACTTACGATTAAACTTCTATTGTATTATTATTCTACTATTACTCTATTACGATTGTGTAAAAAATTGCGAGTCTCGTAACTTTGATGGATCATTATAGTATAGCAATAGAATATGAATAGCAAGCTATAGAATAATCTGGGATTTTTTTACCTAAATCGTGAATCCTGTTTTATGTTGTGAATTCGGACGGGCGTAGTGTCTCTTAATATCAAACTGTCACTTAATATCAATCAATATTGACATATATAATGTCAGTCGAACGTAATCATAACAATATCTTATTATGGAGCAGACGAGACTACCATTACGAGACGACCAAATGTGTATATTCTTGCGATTAACGTACTGTTTCTACTCTACTTTTATTCGATAGTTACGTTATGCGCGATGAGACTAAGGGCCCAGGAATCAAACCTGAACTCGATGTGCAAAGAATTCCTCACCGTATTTGTGTGTTTGTACCTACTCTATAGTATTCCACCTAATGCAAATCAATATATATAAAACTCTTTCGTTACTGACTGACTGACAGACAACGCAGAGCCGAAACTACTGGGCGTAGCGGGCTGAAATTTTCTTGGGGAGTGTAGGGGAGCACTAAGAAAGGATTTCCCGAAATTCCCATGGGAACGGGAAAAAACGAGATTTTGGTGTTTATGAGAAATCTGCGCGAGTGTAACCGCGCTTCATAAATAGCTTTATTTTCTATTCAGATCTCATGTTGACAATGAAGACTTAGTTATATTGTAGTTTAACGTTCGTGACCTTTAAATCTAAGTACTTATTTACTTTGAGTTTATTCTCTGTAAGTACAATTGAAAGAGGATAAATTGCGTGCTATTGCTCCTTTCTGCAAAAAAACAACTAAAGGAAAATAGTAAATAAAAAAAGCCTTTGATATTTTCTCTTAGAATACAAAGTTGCTATATTTAGCTAGAGGTAGCTTTCTTCAGGTAAATTCTATAAAGGGAACATTATAACAATGCAGCAATTCCCAGAGCAGCACAAGTTCAAAAATAGCTTATCTCTCGTTTCCAGTGAATAAAGGTTTATTCTGGAACAAGCAAGATTAAGTTATTTTGATGAGCCATTTAGCTCGACAACCTCGTACCGTTGTGTGCCATTAATTATAGTTTACTAGTGGATTCTGCGAACTTCGTACTACCTTACCTATTTCTAGGTTGTGCATAATAATCTACATTTATAAACCGACCTTTTGAAATCTAAACCAATTTTATAAAGAGGAAAGATTTGTTTGTTTGTTTGTAACGAATAGTCTCCGGAAATACCGAACCGATTTAAAAAAATCTTTCACTGGTAGGAAGCTACACTATCCCCGATTGACATAGGCTTAAGTATATAAGATTTTCAAAAAATTTAGGGATCCTTTTTTAAACTCAAATAATGTAACCCAAGGTCCAATATTTTTCCGTTGTTTACATATTTTGACAGGTGGTTTGTTGTTTTTGTTTGTTTTTTTAATGGCCCATTTTGGGCAGTCAAAAGAAGATAGTCAATAGAGCCAAGTCTTTAGAAGTATCTATATTCTATGGCGTAACGTAGTAAGCCGGGATAGCTCGTATTTAAATAAAAACCGCATCAAAATCCGTTGCATAGTTTTAAAGATATAAGTATACATAGGGTCTGTCCGGCGGGAAGCGACTTTGTTTTATACTATGTATTGAAGCGCCCCCTAACAAAAGACTTGGTTCCATACTGGGGGTATCACTTCATGCGTACAGCTTGGCAGCGGTGTCTTGAAACGGTAGCATTTTTATTTTACGTTGAAAACCCTAATAAATATTAACTTGTTATCTTTCATGTGTTTTCGAGTCACGTATAATGTCAATAGGAAATTAACTTACCCGCATCGCAATAGTACAGTGGCGGACTAGGAGGCCGTAACAGATTTGTCTATGGTTTCGTCAGCCCTAGACTGTATTACCAAAGAACAAGAGCTATTTTGCAATACAGAAAAACCGGAAGTGTTACGCCGTCCGTGTCCGCCACTGTACATTGACACCGTTTGAATTTTACCAAAATAACGAATTTATATATATACTAGTCGACCATGCGATGATACTATTTTGTGCATGTATTATACCTATAAACCTTACTCTTGAGACTCTATCTATTAAAAAAATCGCATCAAAATCCGTTGCATAATTTTAAAGATATAAGCATACATAGGGACAGACGCGGAAAGCGACTTTGTTTTATACTATGTAGGTATTGATATATGAGGTAAAGACTTAATAATTTCATGGGTACATATAGTTCCACCCCATGAAATTATTATGTCTCTATTATTATGTTATTATTTATTAAACACTAGCTGAAACGGCGAACTTTGAACCGCCGAGGCCCTATTACGGCCGTTTTTGCAATATTGCTTTTCGTCCTAGAGAGTGTCAAAGTCAATATAAAAAAAAAAAAAACAAAGAGGACGCAAAGCAATATTGCAAAAGCGCCCATTAATTATTTTATTTTAAGAATGTCATCCAAGGATAGTGTAGCTTCCCAACCAGTAAAAGTATTTTTAAATCAATTCACTAGTCTTGGAGCCTATTCTATGCAACCAAACACACAATCAAAATTTTCCTCTTTATTATTGGTATAGATAGATATGGATAAAAAATATACCATACATACACTTACTAAAGAAGTTTATAATCATGAGCAGCTCCATAAAAATGTCAATAAAAGAAAGAATGCCGCGACTGACGCAGAGGCGAACAATTCCCTCGTAAATACAAGAGATGATTGCAAATGACAATAAGCATTCAATTATAAGCTCAATTATGCAATGAGGACGTCGAGGACGCGACAGCGAGCTAGTTCTATGATAATCGGTAGAATGATTTTTTTTAAATACATACCTTGGCAAACATAACGCATGATGTATGCTCTATGTTGCTTTGTCTGGTATTCAAAATGTGGTGATGAGATGAGACGACTAGACGACGTTTTGTGACAACGAAACTTGTGACTCCTGTTCTTGCTGTTTTTTTGAGTTAGGATTCCCCATGATTTGCAACGTGTCGTTTCACTAAAGGTCTGTCTGTTCTTTGGCAAGGGTCGCCATGAGATGAGACGACTAGGTTTATTAGAGAAAACACGTCTTTAGAATATGAAATCCATTTATTGAATGCTCAATTAAAATATATGATTAATACATTGCCGGTGGGTGGTGGTGGGTGACATACATACCCTTTCAGTGACTTGACTCTAAACTATACCTATATAAAACTTAAATACTCCATCCATGGACTACATACGGCCGCCCATTTTGAAATTAGATATTTATTTACGTTTTTATTCAACCCTGTGATATTCGATGCACCGATGCATAATGCACATCAACTCCATCTACATACTGGGTGTTTCATTAAAGAAGTGATAAAACTATAAATTCCTAATATGTACAGTGGCGGACTAGGAAGCCGTAACAGATTTGTCTATGGTTTCGTTAGCCCTAGACTGTATTGCCAAAGAACAAAAGCTATTTTGCAATACAGAAAAACCGGAAGTGTTATGGCGACCTAGACCGCAACTGTACAAATTTCACAGAAATGTTTGCAGTAGTAATTATGACGTTGTAATAATAACCGAAACCTGGCTACTGGACGGCATAAGGGACACGGAATTATTTGATGACCGGTACGTGGTATGGCGCCGTGATCGTGATTATGAATCACAAAATCAAACTCTAGGGGGAGGCGTTCTTATCGGCACCAGAAGAGACCTATCCGTTACATTCCAACCGTCGTTCGTGTCACAGGCAGAAGATATCTGGTTAACAATTAAAATAAACAAACGTAATAGGGCTCTGTCCTCCTCTCTGCACATTTGCGCGCTTTATCTATGTAAACAAAAAATTGGTTGTAACTTTTCGCTACAATTACGTAATTTCTTTTTTAAATTAAATGAGAATATGATGCAAAATATTGAGGACAAATTTTTAATTGTTGGTGATTTTAATATGAGCGATATCCAGTGGGCTTCAATCAACAATGCAAACAACTCATTTGATCCCTTTAACTACCTCACTGTCGATGAAATTTACTTAGTAGATGAACTAAATTATCTCGGTCTGTCCCAATTTAATGGTATAAAAAATATGTATGGCAAAACACTCGACTTGGTATTATCTAATGAGGAGGTTCATGTTAGTGATTCTAGCAACGATTCCCTAGTACCGATCGATCCTTACCATGGTGCCTTAGTAATTAAATTGCTCTTCGCCAATCACCAACCACTAAAAGTTAAACCCTACACCAAGTACCTATTTAATCATGGTGATTACGTGTCAATTAACAATGAAATATCTAATATTAGGTGGGACGAAGAGTTCTCGTGTAGATCACTCGAAGAAGCTGTTTCCTTTTTTTATAATGGTTTTCTCTCGCTTCGTGACAAATATGTACCTTCTAAACTAATAAAAGAAGACTCCTTCCCTAAGTGGTTCTCTCCTGCTTTAAAAAGGGCAATAAAAGAAAAACATAAATATTTTCAGAAATATAAAAAGTATGGCAACCGTGGCGATGAGGAGTGTTACAAGTATCTACGAAATCGCGTAAAACAACTTGAAAAGACATGTTATGAAAACTACATGAATACGGTTGAGTCATCTATCCTAAAAAATCCTAAATACTTCTGGTCCTATATTAAATCAAAAACTAAATCTAACACTATTCCGAACTGTCTAACCAATGGTAACTCTGTAGTAAATAACGGTGAATCAATCTGTAATGCTTTTTCTGACTATTTTTGTTCTACATTCCTTGATTCACCCACAAATTCTTCTAACACTCCTCCTGTTACGTACCCGAGCTATTCTCCTGTTTGTGACATCTCTAACATCTCAGTCGAAGTTGATAATGTTTTTGAGTTGTTGCGCAAACTGGACCCCGCTAAGTCTCCTGGACCGGATGGTTTGCCAGCAACTCTCTTAATAAATTGTGCTAAAACTATATCTTTTCCTATATGTCTTCTCTTTAGAAAATCACTTTCTACGGGTGTAGTACCTACCCTTTGGAAAAAAGCTTTTATAACTCCTGTTCACAAAAAGGGCAATAAAACAGAGATACCTAACTACAGACCTATTTCAAAGCTTTGTATTGTATCTAAGGTTTTTGAAAAACTGATATATAACCAGGTTTACCCCGCGCTGAAACATTGCTTTAATGAATCCCAACACGGTTTTTTAAGGGGAAGGTCCACAGTCTCCAATCTGGTTCTAATGAATAATTTTCTCACAAAATCAATGGACAATAGAGTGCAAGTAGATGTCATTTATACCGATTACAGTAAGGCTTTTGATCGAATACAGCATAGAATCCTTCTTATGAAACTACAAAAAATAGGGATCTGTGGCGATTTATATAGATGGCTTGCATCCTATATTGACAATCGTACCCAGGCAGTAGTCGTCAACAACTACACCTCAAGCTGGGTAACCGTCCCTAGTGGTGTTCCACAAGGATCCTTGCTGGGACCTCTTCTTTTTATAATTTTCATTAACGATATAAATTCGCATCTGAAATCTTCCCAATTACTATGTTTTGCTGATGACATGAAATTATTTAAGTCTATAACATCGCCGAATGATGCTTCAGACCTACAGGAAGACTTATCTCGTCTCGAAAACTATTGTCACCAAAATAAACTTGACCTTAATCCATCTAAGTGTAGCGTCATTACTTATACACGAAGTCATCATACTTTCGTACTAGATTATACTTTGATGGGTGAGACTCTTGCACGAGAGTCCTGTATCCGTGATTTGGGTGTCCTTCATGATTCTAAGCTACTGTTTGACGCCCATATACGTCAAATAGTGGCTAAGGCTTCCAAGGCTCTTGGGTTCCTGATGCGTAGTTCTAAGGACTTTACTCAAGGTAAGACTTTAAAGATTCTTTATTGTACACTAGTTCGAAGTAATCTCGAGTATGCATCTCAAATCTGGAATCCCTCATATAATATTTATATAACACGGCTTGAAAATATTCAACGTAAATTTATCCGTTATCTCTGCTATCGCATTAAACAACCGTATGCCTCTACTGACTACCTCAACATCTGTAGAAAACACCATCTACTACCACTGTACCAAAGACGGGAAATAGCAGACATATCTTACCTGTTAAAAATTACTTCAGGCCAAACCGACTGTGCAGAACTGCTATCACTCTTATTCCTTCGGATCCCGCCGCGCATTTCTCTTCGGTTCAATACACCCCTTTCAGTTCCACAAAGCAACACCAAATATCGTCAAAACACCTTTCTTCTACGAGCAAGTAGGACATTTAACGAGCTTAGCAAGAACTATGACCTTGATCTATTTAACACGAGCTGTAAATCTGTAAGGCATCTTATGAGCAACTTGTTCTTCAAGCAATAATATAAAAATATATCTAAAAATAAAAAAAAATATATTTGTTTTTTTCTGCTGCATATTAACTGTATTGCATATAACCTAGTGAATTTAAGTGTAAAATGTTATCCCCATTTTGTTACAAAATTCTGTTTCCGTTCCGCGTACATTACTCTTTTCATTTTTTTGGACGTACTAACTCATATTTTATCACTATCAGCGAGGGCCTTTAATTGGCTATCTATGAATATTTATTGTACTATTTTGTTTGAATAAGCTGTTGGCCTTCCATACATGTAAAATAAAAAAAATAAATAAATAAAATCGGTAAAACTGAAAAATCTATTACTTGGACAATGACACGATAAGCTGTTCCCATTATTGTCAGAAAAAGTGTAGGTAACCATTTAAAACGTACGACAATTCCTATCAGTTAGTTCAGCTGTCTCAACTATAGTTTTTTTTTTTTTTTTTTTATTGTATTGTACATTTACAGAGTAGAAAATTCATAAAAGAAGGGTTTTATTTCTTTTATTTCCTTTTTTAACCTTGGACAATTTACCGTGGTAACTGCGCATTTAAACAAATAAATAAGTCATGTGCATATGGACTTAATTGCCCTGTCTTTCTTGCCTTAATTACGATCCATACCTACATTTTAATAGCTTGAACGATACCGACAATTGTAAGTCAAAAGCAAAAGCTAAAGAAATTTATGGAATCAGGACAAGCCGCTGCAGCATTCGGTTGAAAAACTGAAAATTGTGTTTTTCATGAAAAGGAATACAGCACAGAACATAATTATATTATAATCAAGGACTGAAGAAGGATATCATCATACCAACCGAAAGAAAATTTATTGGGCATACGTTTTGTCGCTATCGCAGTATGGCACTGCAAGTTTTTCAACGAAAGACTCTGCTGCTTGTCCTTTGTGTGTTCCCTCATGCCCGTAATATCCGACTTGGTTTAAACTGCTATCTTTCTCGTATAGAAAAAAAGTAACAGCAGCTTAAACCCACAACACAGTTTAATCACATTTATGACATCGACGGGAGGAGATGGGTTGGTTGAGTTCTATGCTGCCAGTAACTACTGGGGATATATTTTTGTTTTAGTTTTCTAATACCTCTAAACTTTATATAAGCCTGACGTCACGACTAGACGGAATCAACGGGAAATTCATTAACTATTTAACAACACAGAACATTAACACCGAGTATAAATCAAAAGGCTATATTCGGACTAGTTCCCAATAACAGCTGAAAATTATGAAAATTTAAAAGCTATCGACGCGTAAAGACTGGTGGACTCTGACGTCTGACGTCACGAACTGACCTCCGCTACTTGGCACGACGCAGTTATTTTATGTTATTTTATTTTGTAAAGCCTCTTTTGTATCCTAATTATGGGCCTCCCCGCTGTTTCCATTGGTCTCTAGTTATTGCACTCTACATCTGATTCTATTTTCGAGGGAAGGGTACACGACAATGATTAGGGAGTACTCACACTTAAGCTTCAAACCCACAGGCGGATTTTTTCCGCGCGGTTTTTTGTAACATATTGAATCCTATGAAAGTGTCCGCACCTGCGGATAAAAATCCGGTGTCGCGGTTTTATTTCCGTGCAGATAAAAATTCGCCTGTGCGTTCGAGGCCTATAAATAAGGTTGAAAATGAAATAACAACAACTGCAACAGCGGATTTTTATCCGCGCGGTTTTCTTCCGCGCAAATAAAAATCCGCCTGTGCGTTTGAGCCTTATTCAGCTCTATTCAGCATCTGCGCATAGAAATTAACGATTTGGTCTGGAGACGCGTACGCATCCGAAAGCTGAACGGATGCGTACCAGTCTCCATACAAAATTGTTGTTTTCTATGGGCAAACGCTTAATAGAGCTGTTTAGGTGTGACTACTCCCTTAGTTGAAGTTTATAGGGTTAACAACATAGCTTTGAGTTAAATAAGTACGTACTTACACTAAATAAGAACGTAAGGAAAAAATGATATTTTTAGATTATTTACCTTGCACATCTATAAAAGCCGTTTTTAAAATATGCATCTTTTCCTGTCTGAGCTCGGAAATGTAAATGCGTTGCAAAATTTATATAACAACTTCTCGGTGCTACATTTTACAGCCAACAAGTGACATTTTGAATAAGGACGCACATTACGCACGATTATTTTTAGTTCTTTAGTTTTTTTTTAGTCAATATCAATATCAATACATAGTATAAAATAAAGTCGCTTCCCGCGTCTGTCCTTATGTATGCTTAAATCTTTAAAACTATTCAACGCATTTTGAAGCGGTTTTTTTTAATAGATATAGTGATTCAAGAGGAAGGTTTGTAAGTATAATACATGCACAATATAGTAATAGATTAGGCGGTACGAAGTTCGCCGGGTTAACTAGTACATAGTATAAAATAAAGTCGCTTCCCGCGTCTGTCCCTATGTATGCTTATATCTTTAAAACTATGCAACGGATTTTGATGAAGTTTTTTTTATTAGATAGAGTGATTCAAGAGGAAGGTTTATAAGTATAATACATGCACAAAATAGTTATAGGTTAGGCGGTACGAAGTTTGCCGGGTCGACTAGTTCTCTTATAAAAACCTTGTTTTCTAATGAGCTACATTTAGAGCATGGTTCCGCAAAACAATTGTACATGGATTTTATTTTTTTTGGGCCGAAACTAAATTCTTTGTTTGTGATTCATTTGTACCACGGTTTTTTTTTAAGTCTCTTATCAGTCACGGGCCGGGTCGATCTCAGCGACTCCAAAAAGCGACCTTTGCACTGTCCCATCGACTCCATTGATAAGTGAACAGGTAGAGGGACTGACTGGTCGTTTTAACCGCCAAAAAAACGAGGATGATGTTCTCAAATCGACGCGAATACTTTTTAGTAGAAGTAAACCTGTGGGAATAGCTGTTAAGTTATAAATAAGAAGACAACTTCTGGAAGATTGCGTTCATTTACATAACTGTTTTGCATTTGAAATACCTGTGCTGGTGTTTAATTTATGAATAATTAATGAGAGATTTATGGATAATGTCCCCAGGTAACCATTTGCATAAGTCAGTCTACGTCTACTGACTGATCAGACAGCTTTCACAAGATTTGACGCTGTGTATTTGTGTATAAATAATGAATAATAATAATTATAATCACTATCTCAGCCGAAAGACGTTACTTTACCATTATAAATACGTAGATCGGCACAATGACTAAGATTTTGGAGGGTTCTGCCATACTACTTTATCGCCATTCTTGGCAGCCGGGTTGGCGATACTAGTATGGCTTTTCAAGTCTTAAATTTGAATTTATGTCTGCAAAAGCCTACCTGTTTTACTTATTTATAACAAATGTCTATCTATTATGGAAAAATGCTTAGTTTAAGGTGGTTTCAGTTACAATTTTTTATCAAGTGTTTTTTTGGATTTATATCCTAACTAGTCGACCCGGCGAACTTCGTGCCGCCTAGCCTATTGCTATTTTGTGCTTGTATTATATTTATAAACCTTCCTTATTAATCATTCATTATGAATTCAAGCTACTTTGTGAGGACTACCACCTTTAAGGTGGTCTTTGTTACCCATGTTATTTCCCATCTCACAAAACAATAACTCTCCCTCTTGACCCTTTATCCAAAAAACGCCTCATCATTTTCTGCTCCATCATACTCCACCTTAATTGCCATTCACATAATCCGCTACTAGCTCGTAATTAAATAATCATCCTTAACAAAAGAGGTTCCTAATCCTTCAGTTTCTAACATCGAGCGATCCCGTGACCCAGTTGGGGGTTCGATGACCTTATGACGTCACGTTCAGGTACCCCCCACCACCCTTAACTTCACCCCTCGTAGGATCCCATTCGGGGGTGTGTTCAGTGTTGGTTTGGAGGTCATACGCTATTCGCTCTCCGTGTCGCGCGGACGTGTTAAACTTTTTGAGAGGGCTTGTGTGTTCGTGATTCCTGAAATGACCATTATCGGTACGTTTTTGTTTATTTAACTAAGTAGGTGTGCTGTTTAGCCTAAGTGGTTTAGTAAAGCCCGAGTTTAAAGGCGCTTTCGATTTGTAAATTGCTTTGTTTTCAAGGCTGGCTGGTAACGTAGGGTTACGTAATTTTTTCAGGCGCGTTTTCGTGTTTAGTGCGGCTTAGTATACGCTTTTTATAGTTTTTTTGTATTTGATCAGGGACTATTTTAGTATTCATTACGAGGTTTACTGAAATGTCTTTGTTATGCGTTGGCCTTTGTGTAGTTAATTTTATTTTCGTAAATGTTTTTTTTTTTTTGAAAGAAAAGCTTTCGTTGACCCTCATAGCATTATATTTTAACGTGTGTTATATAAAACAAGTTCTAAGACATTAAGAAAAGCGGTAAAATTTTAAATATTAATCAGTTTTAAAAAATCTGTACAGTCTATTAGGAAAATGTTTATACCAAATTAACAGCCGCTATCTTTATTACTTTATGTCAGGTTTTGTGGTAGCTTACATAAGAGAACACAATTGATCCTTGAAAAAAGACTGTGTTAAAAAAATAGGTTCTTCCAATAAGCCTTTTGCAATTTATAAAAAAAAGAGAATTTTATTTTCTGTACCGGCTCCTTCTACTCTTCTTGAACACTTTCCCGGCTGAGTAGTCAATTTAATACTCTTGTCATATACATTGTGCAAATTAAATCAGAACTTTCCGTTAACGTGCGATTTATAGAATAAAAAAATTATCTATGTCCTTCTCAGCGGTTACCGGTTCATTAGTTTAGGCGTGATTGCTGCTACACAGACAGAAAGAGTTACTTTCTCATTTATAATATTAACTAGTCAACCCGGCGAACTTCGTACCGATTACTATGTTGTGCATGTAATTATTATACATAAAAACCTACCTCTTGAATCACTCTATTTAAAAAAAACGCATCTGAATCCGTTGCATAGTTTTAAGGATATAAGCATACATAGGGACAGACGATATATGGCTTATCAAACTTCCAAATATTACTTTTGGCAAAAAAAAAAACCTTACTGACAACACAATAACGCCTACAAAATAACCCTAACTAAATAAACAAAGGCTCAAACTCTTTGATTCTTCAATGGATCGTCCGTCCTCCTCGGAATGCAGTGGAACGTAAAGGAGAGGAAGGGGGGGTGAAGGGTAACTTTCAGTGACGTCACGGGAAACCCCGTAACCTAGATTCAAGTAACAAGTGCAGTTTCACTAGTCCAGGGCACTTAGTAGGTCATAGCAAGTAGCCCTATGGGAGAGGATCTATTTTTTCCTCACGTCGAAAGGACGCTGTGTAGAAAAAAAAACAGGAAATATGTTTAAGTAATTTTTTTCCCGTAGTCTTCTTGACGAGATACGACCCATTCCATAATGCGCCTACTGATTTACCATGATATTAGCATTAAAATAACGATGTCGATAAAAAAAAATGCTATTTCCGCTTTTCATTCTATAGGTGACGTAAATGGCAATAAAACTGCGATCGATCGTTATCTTTTATCCATTTAAATATACTTATTATTATTTTTAATTTAAGTCGGTTAACTTTATAATAAAAAAAAAACAAAATAAAAAAAAACAATGCTACCAAATCGCCACCACCCGAGACAACAGGGTAGCCATGCATTTATGCATTACCAGGCTGATGCGCTGGCCGTGGTCATGGACTTACACGACGTACATCAACATCTGATTCAATTCAACATCCATCTCACAAAACAACTCGTCTATTAATTTCAGAAGGCCGCTCTATGCGGACGCCGGGCAGTGTGGCGGCTACGGGCGTAACCCGCTGGGCCCACTGCCCCGCACCCCTCGCCGCCTCCCCGGTGCCCACGTCAGCGCCACTGCACCAGCACGATGTCTTCCCTTATGTCCCGGCTATTAATGACCGATTTGCTATCTGGTAAGGTCCTCGACAGCATTCGTTTCTTGTTGGAATCTAAGAAGAAGAAAGACGCTTTCACGTGGATAGGTTTCATTGCGAAGATATTAAATAGCGTAGCGCTTACTGTGACAGTAGTCGTAGTAGTAGTAGGCGTACCTCCGCTATGTGGTCAGACGACCTATAGTGAAGGTGGCGGAAGTTACCGCCACCCCATCTGCTCCCATGAGTGTCGTAAAAGGCGTCAAAAAGAACACCTTAGAATGGGCAGCTACGTCCTTCGTTGAAAAAATATAAACATCAGCCATACTGCCATCGCCAAGTCGTCTGCCAAGCGTGGCGATTGTGGAAAATTCTTTGTCTTTTATTTTACACTTACTTATAGCTAATTATCTTACCGTTGAGTTATCATGTGAGAGATAGATAGATCAACACATCTCTAGGGTCACTAACGCGGTGGTATCGTTTAACTTTGAAAAACCCACGATACCACTAGGGGTATCGTTAGGGGTAGCGTGGTTCTGAAGCGGTGGTATTCTATAGCGCCACCATACAGCTAAGGACTCACTCAAGGTGCGCTCTAAATCCACACGCACGCGCACATAGTCTTACCAAAGTCAATTTGATTTTCAGGCAAGGCGACATCTCAGCCCTGGAGGTGGACGCGATCACCAACACGACGGACGAGACCCTGACGGAGTGCAATGCCGTTAGCGAGAGCATCATGCGAGCCGCTGGGCCCGACTTGAAGGAGGAACTCATTACTAGGGGATATGGTTAGTTTTGTCAACCATTCTGGGCAGGCGCAAAAGCTCATGGTTTAGATAAAGATTCAAATTGATTTATCAATATAGGATTCAAGGAATGACTACTACATAGTACCTAAGCTGAAATATCACAATTAAAAACAACGTATCTGAGGCAATTTGGTTCAGGGTCGTCTCCCATGCCGCTTCAGGTAAGCGAATGTAAAATCAATAAATCTCAGGAGCACAGTCAGGCTTTAGCAGCAGAAGATAGTTCAAAGGCAGTAGTAATATCACACGACACAGGCTGCTGCCTGCTTCTGCATGCTGCGGATCAGAAACACCCCCAAAGCTAACGATGGAGCCGCCTGGCGACGAAAGGAGTTGACTGCTCCGTTGCTCAGTTTGCAGTGAATTGAACTGTGACCCTGGAGCGGACATCGGATGTTTGTTTCCTGGTATGGGTGTGTTTTTCGTATCTATACCAAAGGATATACAGGTTCTTTCTAGTAAGGGTCTCTGGGGGTGTTACGTTATACGGTAATTATTAAACCTATCTAACATATTAATGTATTTCCACCAGAATGCCACACTGGCGAAGTGGTGGCCACCCCCGGCTTCGCTCTGCACTGTCGTCACATACTACACACTGTCAGTCCGAAATACGTCGCCAAGTACCACAGTGCTGCTGAGGGTGCCCTCCACAACTGTTATAGGTAAGAATTATTTGTACTTTCCGACCACAAAAAGAGAGGGTGCATTCACGTACAAAGCTGGTAATAAGCGCTTGTTGGCGCTGGTTCGAAAAATGTATAGAAAATAAGTGCGCGGACATTCGCGCTGGAACAAGCGGTCTATGTCGCCAACAAGCGCTTGTTACCAGCTTTGTACATGAATACACCCTTAGACCTAGTCTAAATCAAATCACGAATTCGTCATACAAGTTCGAGATTAAGACCGGTCTAACTTTTTTGTGGTAAGGCCGAAACACACTTGGTGGATGTATGTGATGTATGTCTACTAAATGCAATTTCAGAGGAAATAGATATTCTCTATTGCACGAAGGTAGAGTTTAACAGATCTGCGATGCGGTTACTCTGCTATCCAGTGAAATAGATAGGTACGAACGTAGTTTGTATAAAATAAACATCATTTGTTAAATTATTATAGGTGTCGCATTGGTTTTATACTGTTAAGGCATTTGTAAATATTGTAAATAAATAAATAAAAAAAAAAAAAAAAAATGTGTGTACATATTTTTTGGTGTGCAATAGTATTTATATAGAACGCATTAGGGTGAGTTGAGTATGAGGTTTGCGGTTGTATAATATAATTCCCTACGCCGTGTGTTGAGTGGCACAGAATACTACTGCTCTGTCTCCTCCGATAGGTGTCTTAAAAGGCGACTTAGGGTACCTTCACCCGAAGGACAGCCAGCAGCGTCCTTTGTTATAAAACTTGAAGAGATCGCCAACCCACCTCCCAAGTGTGGCGATTATGGCACAATGTTTGGCACACTATAAAATTCATAAGGGTGTGCAGCCAAAGAGTGTAAAAGTAACTATAAAAATATCTTATAAACTCGTATACTTATTCATTCTTTAAGGCTTTAAGAACTAAACTAACTCAGAGATATTATCTCAATTCCAGAAACGTTCTGTACAAAGCCCAGGAACTAGGAGCCAGGTCGATAGCGCTCTGCGTGATCAGCACTCCGCGGCGGAACTTCCCGCCAGATGTCGCTGCTCACACCGCTTTACGTAAGCATATGTTTTTTTTTTTATTATTTGATTGGTGGCTATTCAGGGCTTTATCAGCCCAGTATCACTGCGACCTTTGCAGATCTATTGTGATCGCCACTATTTTATTTTATAGATCAGCATCAAGGCCTATTGCCTTTAAGAACAAACAGTATGTCCTTGAAACTGAGAGATTTTATCTCATCCGGCTGTAACAAATGTTTTCCGAGATGGATTGACCGTTTATGTACTAGGGGACCACACTCACACAAAATATGCATCGCAGTTTCATCTGCAATGCATATTTTGCTATCATCTGCGATGAGTATATTATGATACATTGCTTGGCCGTGTGGAGTCGTCGTTCTATGACGCGTCATAGAACCACTACAATTCCATCTTCTCCCATCGGTGTCGTAAAAGGCGACTAAGGTAACAGCCGAAAAAACGCCAGCAACGGGAACCACACTGCAATCGCCAACCCGCCTGCCAAGCGTGGAGATTGAGGCAAACTCCCGGCACAATGTTTGTCCTTGTGTCAATCTGTGGTGAAGACCTATGTCCAACAGATACTCTTGACCTGAGCTTAAATTGTTAAAAAAAACTCGTATACAGGATGTTTCTGATAAAGCGGTAAAAACGCAAAGGGGGGATGCAACATCATACCTTTTAACATTCCCGAAACAACATAGGTCGATTATATCTCAAAACTGGAATCAGCTGTCCCGCACATTAACCTCGTCAGCTGATCTAACCAATGTATGAAACAAAGGAAATTTCTGTTACACGCCCAAACAAAACAGCAATGGTTAACGTGATCGCTAATAATACAATCACAAGTCGATCGAATTTAGTTATGAAACTTGATCCCAAGTATTCATCAAAACCGGACCTAAAAAAGGACAAAGCCTTATCCAATCTTTCAGTCGATGGCTGATGCACCCAGTAAGGATATCTTGTATGTAATGTCCCACAGGCACAGTCCGGCGGTTCCTAGAGCAAAACGCGCGGCCATCTTTAGTGCTACTAGCGGTGGACCGCGCGCCCGACGCCGCGCTGCTCACCGCGCTCGCGCCGCTCTACTTCCCGCGACACCCGCGAGAGGCGCTAGCCGCCAGGTGACTATACCCCGAGACACGTAGTTTAAGTGCCAGTTTACAGCGATGCTAGCGCCATTTGCGAAAAATAATAATCAATATATATATATAAAACTCTTCCGTTACTGACTGACTGACTGACAGACAACGCAGAGCCGAAACTACTGGGCGTAGCGGGCTGAAATTTGCATGTAGGTTCCTTAGGGAGTGTAGGTGAGCACTAAGAAAGGATTTACCGAAATTCCAAAGGGAACGGGAAAAAAACTGGATTTTTGTGTTTATGAGAAATCTGCGCGAGTGAGACCGCGGGGCAGCCTCTAGTATCTTATAAACTTCAGCAAATATCAATAAACTTGCACAGTATGACACTAGAAATAATGTAGCCTAGTATTTTCAGGATACTTCTGTGTAGCTTTTAGGTTGAAGACCAAAGAAAACTACAAAGTGTTGGTAAAGGTGACCACTTGTGGCAACAATCTGTGGATTATTTTGTTTTTTTTTACTTACTACTAAAAATACTAAGCATGATTATCTAGTGTTATACTGTGCCACATTTTTGATATTTGCCTTAGTTAAAAAGATATTTTTTTTTTTTCGCAAATGAATTTTAAACTGGCTCTTAACTATGGCCTTTAATGCACAGAGAAATTAAAATAGGTGTCTCTGGAACGAGCGGGATGACGAGTTTCCACACCACCGGATTTTTGGTTCAACTTACGTATCTGCTCTGTAACACAAGTAACTAGTGCAGCACAAGTAACTAGGAGACAACCGTTCAACAAAATCTTTCGTCAACGTGTCCCACGATCTTTTGTGGGTGGGTTTCTTGATTGTCAACAATACTTTAAATGTGGCCTGGGGCTGTACTCCCGATGATTTCAAGTGATCAAAATTTAAAACTGTGCTCCAAAATTAGTACTAGAAATTTACCACAAAAAATTAAGTCTTACACCCGTATTCTAAGTCGTTTCCTCCAAGCTTCCTTCACTCACACCTTACTGGAGGATCCCTTTTAAAAAACTGGAGGAACTCTTTGGAGGTGGTATTCTTAGTTGTAATTTTTTATTGACTCAAGGAAAAGATGAGGTTCCTTATTCGAGGATGATTTCGAGTCCAGGACGAGAATAACGTCATAAATGACGTCACAATTCAGAGACACAGTTATTTTTTAACAATAGGTTGCAAGTTTTAAAACGAATTTGACAAGTTCTTAGCATTCAATCAGTCAGTCCAGTCAGTTTGTGTATGGCGGTTCGTATTTACAAACTTTTGAGTTTACTTTCGTAGATAAAGTACCTAATAAGCCGCGCACATAAAGAAACGATTTGAAAATGGCGGCCAAACGTATACTATCTAGCTTATAGTAAAGTATGAAGATGTATGTAGTTTAGAAGAGAAACAGCCTTTACAACGGCAGCCATTTTCAGATCGTTTCTTTATGTGCGCAGGTTATACCTAATTTTAGATTTTAATTTTTTGCTAGTTTTTCTTCACCGCTTTGAGTTAAGTATTATGCTCGTCCGCAAACCACCACTGTCGAGACATCAGTGATTTACAACTGTTTATTCGATATATTGGACTCTTCTGATAGTGTTTGAGGTGTTTGAGTAAGTATTGAAACTTTACGAGAAAAACAGTAAACAGGATTTTAAATTTATTAAATTTTCTTTTTAATACATTTATTAAAATTTAAAATTATTATTTAACTCAAAAATACTCAAACAATTTCATACAAAAAAAGTCCTCAAGGTTGGGTCGAGGCTACCTTAAGTTTGACAGTAGCTTCCTTACCTCCAGTGAGGACGACGTTGAGTGGAGGTAAGGTGGAGGCATCATTTTTACGACTTAAACTACGGATTTCCTCGAATAAGGTTGAGTCGAGTGGAGGAAGCTATGAGGAAACGACTTAGAATACGGGTGTAAGTCGCCAATTACTGTGACGAATTAGTGATGTAAACCTAGTCTATTGATTTAGACCACGTGTAACACTTTTTGTGGTAGAGCCGGTCAGAGTTCAGAGTTTGTCCCCGGCCCAGTCCCGCGTGTTCAAGTTATTGAAGTAGTCGTTGTCATAATTTGGTGAAATAATTTTTCCAACAAAAAAAAATTTCAGTTAGTTATTTCTCTTTTTAGCGTGTTGCAACCTTTAAACCCCATGTCCTGCTATCGGCACCTGTGCCTAGCGTCTAAGAGAACAGCCAAAGTACGGCGTTCTTTGTTGAAATACTTGAAGAGTTACACTGCGATCGTCAACCCGCCTACCAAGCGTGGCGATTATAGCAACTCCCTTCTCAATGTTTGTTTTTGTTTCAATCTATGTGGGAGACCTATGTCCAGCAGTGGGTGTTTGTCGATTGTATACTTAATTAATAAATGCGCTCTTTATAATGAGTATTTCTACCCCCAGGTGGCGCCTCGGCGACGTCGGCGGAATCAACGGTGAGCCGACGCATCCTGAACGTAGAATTAGAATCATACACAACCCACATTCCAACTCCGACAGCGGTAAGTCGTGTACCATTCATTGTACAAACAAACATTTACATTGTTATATACTACCTGAACATAACCATTGCTTATGCACTGACCAAATTGTCGATAATCAGGTGAGGAAGGGACCATTAAGATCAATGATATAGCGGATATTCGGATTTTATACAATAAACTATTCTTAAACAAATATCTTTGATGCTTCCTCACATTAATGAGCTTTAAATTAATAAATTGTTCTTCGGATTCGTGATTTAAACCTAGTCTATCTATTAAGACCAGGGGTTAAGTTTCGTTACTAAATATCATCGACTCATACCGTGCAACTTCTGTTAACAAAGCCGATTTCAGTTACAAGCTTAAAAAGAAACTGGTTTAGAAAATCGCTGTTAAGTCGAGTCGAATACGATATCGTATCGAGTCGATAGAATATAATTACGAGACTTAACCTGCAGACCTAACTTTTTGTACCGACAAGGATGTTTTGTTAGAACGCATTACAAAAGACAAAGTAAGTCAACAAATAAATCAATTAACACAGATCACAAGATTAAGCTCACCCATTTAGACTTGACAGTTGAACCATATCTTATCATTATCAGATAACGGAATCGTATTGACGCATTTGTTTTATCGATCGCCCGCGTTATTGCAAAGGTATTTCTTATTGTGATTGGTTGTGTTGAAATTAGAAGTGCAATAAGTGTAATCATGGAACTGCTGCCGACTGTTAAAATTGACTCGAATCTTAATCCGCGACCTACAGGTACTTAATTTAATGTTACTAAATTTTTCATTAAATTTCGGGTTTTTAATGCCTTTTTGATAGACAATCTCATGAACGATACCATTCAATAGTTCACCCTTATAAACTCCTAAGGTAAACTAAAGTTAAAAACCTGCAATTTAATCTTCTTGAAAATAAATTAATAGTCTTTTGTTTCAAGAGTATTTTATTGTTTCTTCTTGTTGTTATTTGTGTATTTCGCACATTCTGAGCAGGCAAAGGAACACGAAAAAGTGTGATGGCTGCGTATAATACCAACACCCCATCTGCTCCTGTGGGTATCGTAAAGGAGACTTAGGGTACGGGTACAGCCAAAAGACAGGCAGCCGCGGCCTTCGTTAAAAAGTCAGAAGATAGAAAGATAAAAAAATGGTTTTTCACCTTACAGCACAGATACATAATTCAAAATTCAAATAATTCTTTATTCAATATAGGATACAAGATATCACTTATTGAAAGTCAATTAGACTACATCTAATCTAATTGCTATTTATATACCTTATTTGGTAAAGTATCCTATACTGTGAGAGGCAAGGTAGTTCAGGGTGCCCACCAATTGACTCAGGTAAACAAATATTTGCCTTGCCTTACGACAATAGTCGCCGGGAGAGGCCCCCGAATCAGTTAACATTATAATAATAATAACGCATCACACTCAGAGCCCCTAACTAGGTAGAACCTGTATCTAGGGTGCCCGAAACATATACAGAAACGAACATTACACCCAGACTGGAAACGGACACGGGCATCGATATTCATCATAACAATGTTCGCCCCGCCGGGAATCGAACCCAGGTGCACACGCTTACTCAGTCCAACTGAGCTACGGAGCAGTCAACGAACGAAACAATAATACAAGTTATATTAGTTTGAGTTATTGGTTGAGGTTGAGTTTGTTTGAGGATGTTGTAGAAGAAAAATCAGCAAAGTTCAGTAAAATCACTATAAGATAAAGAAAACACAATGATTTAGGCAGTCTTTCTCGGTAAGTACTTGTTGTTCGTATGCAGTTGCTACCAAGTAAAAGAGCAAAAGCAATAAATGATTTGATTTGGTAATAAATAAAATATGAAGATCCATACTGCTATCGCTGACCCGCCTGCCAAGGGTGGCGATTTAAGCAAACTTTGTGCCACAATGTTTGCCCTTATGACATTCCGTGGGGGAGACCTATGTCCAGCAGCAGTGATCCACACGTCTATCGGTTGTAGAAAACCTAATTATCATAATGAGAAATTTGACATTCTTAGGTATTGCTTAAGTTCGAAGTTAGTCATAACTTTTATGCGTCATTGTCATATCACTGATGAAATCTAGATTATGAATATCAACCTAAATAGATAGAGGTGTAGGTACCTTGTATTGTTGTATGAGTAAATGATTATTTTTTCTTAACCCATTAACAAAACTGAATAAAGTTATTAACAGACCGCCTTTTCATCATAATAAAAAGAAAGCCTATTGTTGCCTAAAGTCTAAAGTTTCCACTTTTCTCTTCTGAAGTGGGTTAAAATAGGTACTAAAACCTTCTCCTCAATGTAACAAATCCTTTTTTGAAAACCGCATCAAAATCGGTTTAGCCAAACTCGAGATAATCGCGGACAAACATACATAAAGGTCAACCTCCGATTTTAAAGTCGGTTCAAAATACATTATATTATCCTATATTGCATTGGTGGCTCAGGGTCGTCCCTCATGCGGATTTATGTAAGCAAAAGAGAAAGCAACAGGAAAATAGTTTTCACTCTATCTTATCAATCTTCCATTATACCAAAATCGGCTGCAATTTAAGAGAAATATGTATGACACAGAAAAGTTTATTTTAAGGTATACATACCGGAAATACTTAAGAATGTAGGTAGGTATAATAAATCTTAAACCTTGGAGGTTTTCATAAAATATTTTTTACTCTTTAAGTCCCAACGCACATCTCGAGAGCAGCGAAGATATCGACCGAGAAAATAAGAATTTTACATAGTCTCTAAATTCTATGATTTAAATTAGATATTTAAGAAAATTATTCTAATCTATTAAACAGAGCACGAGATTTACTTGCAAACCTGTGCCATAAAATTCAGAGTCAACCAAAAAGTACCTACAAAAAAAAAACGAAAGAAGAACGAAAGAAGTTGCATTTTGTAATAAGGGGGCAAAGGATCTAATACGATCACATTTGCAATAATGCTTTTCGTCCATGAAGAGCAAAAAGTCAATACAAAAAAAAAACGCAAAAAGATCGAATGGAGTTCTTCTTTTTGCGGCCATATTACGGCGGCTGTTTATAATAATAATAAAAACTCATCAAACACGGAGCCCCTAACTAGGAAGAACCTGTATCTAGAATCTAGGGTGCCCGAAACAGAGACAAAAATTACACCCAGACCGGAAAAAAAACATCGATATTCATCATAACAATGTGCGCCCCGCCAGGAATCGAACCCAGGTGCAATTTACGGATGCTTTAAATTTGTTATCCCTCGCCGCGCCTCGCGAAATGTGGACGGGGCCTAAGACTTACTTAATTATGCAAACAGAGCAAACAAGAAGATACAATGCCACTTTGTCACAAAGTTTGTGAAGTTTTTTTTTATCTTTAACATCAGTCAAATATAACGCGCGTTCTTGCTAACAACAAACAGCCTTCTCCGAAAAATTACACAATTTTTAATTGTACTACGTAGATGGCAATATATATACAAATGAATAATAAAGTTATATAGGTTCAAAGAATCGGCCTTTTCTCCATAGAATTTATTTACTTGCACACTTTTCGTAAACTTACAGTGCAGTTTATTTTATGAACTTCATAAATGTTTAATTGTTTAATTGCATATTTTTAAAGTGTCATGTGGTGAAACTTTACATATGTTTACTTACCTTTTATTTGAATGAGCACTTTTGCTTCTTGTGGTATTGAAATATAACAGTACTTTAAAAAATCGTGCATAAAAACAAAACAAAAGAAAGTGACAGGGATTTTGTTTTCCCGCCTAAATTCACCATGTTGACTTTCACGCATCCGTTCGGAAACTACAGATAACATGTTAAATGAAGCCTTCGAGTTTGATCGTAAGTTATGTGTGTTCATTCTGAAATCGTGGATTTTAGTTACTTGTTAAAATGTTTTGGTTTTTTTAGATAAAAAACTTGACTTTTTTGATTTTGAATTTCAAACTCAAAAACGACAGTACCCTACTTCAACGTAGACTTAACTTAGGGCCATAATATTCAACACGGTTAAAACTGCCCCCGCAGCATGACGGACCATTTGTCGAATCTTTCTGTCATTTCAATCGCTTTTGACATTTAAATGTGGGAAAATGTATGGAGACGATCGTCAAAAGTGACAGATAGATACGACAAATTCGTCAAATTGTCCGTCATGCTACCGCCGCTACTTCTGTAGTTTAAACTGCATCTGTCACTTTCTTTCTCATATAAACAAAGAGTGATAACTGCAGCTTAAACCACCAACACTGTTTAAAACCGAGTTGCATATTACGGGCAATAAGTAACGTTGTATACAAATTCCATTAGTTGGTATTTTATTCGTTTTTTAACATACTGTAAGTAGTTAGTAAAGATTTTGAAAAGTGACATAGGTACTACTATGACCACTGTCTTGTCTGCCCAACCGAACCCAAAGTACGCGAATATTAATTCCATGACGCGAATAAAACCAAAAAAATAAAATTCAAGCCGCTCTAGATGTATGTAGATTTTGGCGTTGGCCACACTTTTTTTTTTTTAACTCTAATGGGCTGGCAATAGCCTTCTTGCCGCGCCTCGACAGTATTAGTACTTTATAGGTAAGTATTTTAATATTCACACATTATTTACGAAATCTCAATATCATATACTTACTTCAGTAAATAAAAGATAAGTATTGCGTCACTGCCGCATACCGCATTACAGTTTGTGTTATTAAATGCGACGTCCTTTTTGTTCTAAAATTATATATATATGTAATACTAACCACTATTTAATGTTTGTTAAAAGCAAATGTTGATAATTTTTGTGTTTGATCAACTACGGTTGAATTTCCGTTTACAAATTTTGTAACAAACATAAATCGTATGTACTAAATGTTTTAAAGATTAAAATTGTTGGTTGATTGCATGTAATTTTAACAGCTAGTTGGGATACTCGTTCTATTAAAATCAAATTGGATCACCAATTCAAATTTGTTAGTGCAAATCAATGACGAATAAAAAATTACCTAAATCATCTATCAATACTTAGGTAGTTAGGTACTTAGTATAGTGATGGAACATGCTTCTACGCAACTTGGAAGTTGTGTTTTTCTAATGAAAAACTTAAATGGCATCATGTATACAGTGGCGGTCTAGGACGGTGTTACACTTCCGGTTTTTCTGTTTTGCAAAATAGCTCTTGTTTTTTAGTAATACACGCGCACGAGACCATAGACAATTCTGTTACACCGTCCTAGACTGTGCGGTCTAAGAGGGCACTGTTGGTAGAGCGAGTGCAGGATACACCAAGTTGTATGTAATGTGAGCCAGCCTGCTCCTACACCACAATATGTTGTTCCGCTTACAAAGCTTATCAAATGTAACGATATGTTTACCATCTATCAATGATAGCCCCATTTCTTTATCGATATTTATAAGAACAAGTCGATAAAATGATGTATTTCGTTCATGGATCACTGGCGCACCCAATTATACAGTCATGAGATTTAATGTATGTACTTAAAACTTAACAGCCGTTACTGCCAGCCCAATATGCCCTTTAAAAGCTATTATATCGCGATTTGTGTTAATTTACTTTACATTGTAGGTAAGGTAAGATTATGGGGTAGTCCCCATTTCCTCCCATGTGTATCGTAAAAGGCGACAAAGGGAACAGCCGAAAGACGGGCAGCAGCGTCCTTCGTTGAAATACTTGGGTCGTCTTCTACGGCAAACTCCCTATGTTTATACTTTTAGGAATTTGTAGAGTTGACCTATGTCCAGCAGAGCAATGGTCGTCTATAGGATGATGATCCTTAGATCTATTAAAGGGTCTTATTTTCTTCTTTGAGAAATCTAAGTTAGAAATCTTTGTTCCTAGCGGAAGACTCAGCGTCCCTGTACGACGATGAAGCGGCGGCGGAGGCGGCTGCGGCGTTCGCCCGCTCCGTCGCTCCGGACACGCAACGGCTGCTCGGCCCGGCAGCCCCGGCACACTCGCAACTGCTGCGGACTGTCGAGTCGCATGAACAGTAAGTACACCTAGTTTTTAATAAGGACCGTCCAAACAAAGTGCTGAACAGCTTGCTGCGCAAACATTTCTACATTCCTCGAGAGAAATTGTGTACTGCAATGCCACGTATTGCTGCCGCGCAGTGTTGCTCTGTCTGGGCGCTCCTATAGAGATGGATAAAATATTACGAGGAAACAGATGCGGCAGCGGCATTTGCCCGCTCCGTCGCTCCGGACATGCAACGACTGCTCGGGCCCGCAGCCCCAGCACACTCGCAACTACTACGAACTGTCGAGTCGCATGAACAGTAAGTACACCTAGTTTTTAATAAGGACCGTCCAAACAATGTGCTGAACAGCTTGCTGCCCAAACATTTCTACATTCCTCGAGAGAAATTTTGTCCTGCAAATGCCTCGTGTTTCTGTCGCGTACCTGATTTGCTCTGTCTGGACGCTCCTATAGAGGTGGATAAAATATGACGAGGAAGCAGAGGCGGCAGCGGCGTTCGCCCGCTCCGTCGCGCCCCACACGCACGTTTAAACCTTTAACTTATTTAACATCAAAACGGCTATCGAAATATTGACCACCTCCATTACTAGACCTACTCAAGCTGTCCAGTGCGTGATACAGATTTTTTTTAAATAAAATCCCAATTAGGTAGTAGCCAACGGTACCAGGGGTAAGCCTAATGCAAAATTTCATAAGCACCTAATCACATGATTTTTAAATCTTCTATTGATTTTATCACAGATGATCACAGATGATAAAATCCATAGAAGATTTAAAAATCATTAGGTGATAAACATTAACCCTCTTATTCATAAAAAGTTAAAGAGCATTTTAGTTATTTGACATATGTCAATTTAGACTGGATGTCACGTATTTACCATACAACAAACCAGAGAAGTAGACCTCCAGTAACGCTACTTTACATCTACTGTATCTTTATGAATAAGACGATGTTTGGGATGTTTGACATAAGTACAAGATCTTTTAGAAAACCGATATTTCACAAAATATTTAATCTGCACTTTATCTGTACCTACTTAATACAGTTGAATCGACAAGGTGTTTGTTTTCATCGATGAATGAGTAACGATTATTTTTGTATGAATGTTCCGGTACAAGAAAAGATAAAGGACGCCAACGCGTTCACAGTATCCGTTTTAGTTTATCGATACTTCTAAAATAGTATTCGAGTCATCGAAGAACCGATTTCCAAATCGAATCACTTCATCGTAAGCTGGGAGTTACGCTACGATATGGTTACGCTATAGTTGTTTTCACATTATTCCGTATTTCAAATGACGTATGTAGTTTGGGTTTATGTTACGCCAACGATATGACGTTGCAACTGGAACTCGATTTTATGAGATTTCTTAATAATAACGCTCACAATTTAACTTACTAGGAAGAACCTGTACAAAAGGTGTCCGACAAATATACAGAAACTAACAATACGCCCAGACCGGGAAACGAACATCGATATTGATCATAGCAATGTTCGCCCCTGCCGGGAATCGAACCCGGTGCTCCCGCGTCTCAGTCCACATGAGCCAGTCAACTTTTCAACAGAATTAGATTTTCTTAAATTTTCTTGTTAGTTTCAACCGTAATTTTTACTAACGCTGAAAGACAGAAGGCCTTCGACTTCCAAAAATTACTGATATTAGGATTAGGTTACGAGCAACACCGTGACGGGAACTAGTATATAATATGCAGTATGTATAATAAGGTATATAAGAAGGCTATTGTGGCAGTTCTAATGGCGTCTCTCCACAACCCACGCTCTGGTCTGACCCAGATCTAGCCGCAGGGTGTTGGCATAGAGATTATTTGATAAGATTTTTTATTATTCTTTATAAATAAGGCAATAAACTACATATTTTTTTTTAAATCAAACAATATTAAGTATGTGCATCTCATGAGAGTAACATATTAAACATATTTGAAGTATTAAACTAACCTATTTTACAGTGTAAGTTTAATCTTTATGAAATTTAATAATCCAAATATAATTAATAAAAACATTTGAACACACTTCGTCCGCGTGGAAGGAATAGTGACTTTTTAATATTTTAAAACATCCCCGGGTCTACGACAAGCATTTTAAACGAACATTAGTGAAATCGGCCCCTCGAGTTTTAGCGAAACAAAAAGTCGACGATTGATTTTTAGGTAACAAAAAACGCTAGTTGCCCATCTAATCAGCCAGTCCTCGTCCAACCGACACTTGTCGCAAAAGTGTCAGAGTGACAAGAGTCCGTCACGGACGCCTGCTGACCTAAAAAGATGCCTAGTAGAGTGCATTTTAAAGTTTCGAATTGCTGCAGATTCTTTTTAGTTAAGTGTTCTTCGAGTTCTGTTGACTGCCTGCGTTTTAGAATAGAACGTGTAAACCGTTACAAAAATAGACAAAAAGGTTAACAAAAACAATATTACGGTAACAATATGCCACTATAACAAAGAGCACTGCCTCAGCATTTGTCCAAAGCGTTAGTTTGCAGTCAGTGCCGGTAGTGTTTTCAATGGGTTTTGATGTTCAGTTTTAGTCCAGAGCTTCATGTTACATTCCCCGTGCGCAAGAACATTGTTATGTAATGAGTAACATGGCTGTTTGTTTCCCGGTTCGGCGGCAGTCACCGCGCCTTACCAGATTTGCTATAAATTTATAGGTAAAATATGGTTGTCGTTCGTTTTAAGCAATAAAATGCTGTGAAAGCGACAAAATAAAATAAAACCGTAAAAAAATTTCATAAATTAAAATGAATTTCACTTTATATGGGTCACCCATCAAGCGTTTCAGTTGCATTGGAACAAAGAACTTCCTCCGCTGTGGCGGTTCCTGAATGATGACGGTTGGGAAATGGGATTCCATTGTTTATACACGCTAGTCTTCACTTGCAGGTGTTATTCCTAGAACTTGCTATTATTAGGGTTCCGTTTTCGTAGCTTTGACTGCTCCGTGGCTCTTGGGTGTGATGTGGATTGAGAGGGTGCACCGGGCTCGATTCCCAGCGGGGAGAACATTGTTATGATGAATATCGATGTTCGTTTTCCGGTCTGTGTGTATTGTTCGTCTCTTGTATATGTTTTCACCAGGCACCCTATTTGGGGTTCTGACTGTGATTTGTTATTATTATTTATGCACCCACTGATACAGGTTTCTTAATATAGGCCATTAACTTATCGTTTCTAGACATATTGTAGGAAAGTTATGATATGGATGTAGATAAAGTTTATTATAATATTCTAGTTGTTGGCATTTTAGTTGGTAGGTTGATGTACTTAAATTTGGCATTTTTTGTGGACCGTATCCTCTAGAAATGCCATAGTGTGCCGTAAAGTGGCGATAGAATACCACCCCACCCCATCTCCTTCAATGGGTGTCGTAAAAAGGCGACTTAGGGAACCGCCGACGTTCGAGCAGCAGCGAGCTTAGTTTAAATACTTGAAGGACCATACTGCGATCACCAATGTTCGTCCTTGTGGAAGTCATTATGGAAAAACTTCATGTCAAATATTCGAAGTCCGATTTTGTGTGTTGCACTTCTTGCTTAACCTTCTATTATTTTATGTAAGCCTGGTACTTTTTTCCCTGATAAATTTTCGAACAATTTCGAATCGTTCATTCGAGGAATTGTTTTTTGCCCAAAAGTTATTTCGAGCTAACGTCTATTCGAAGAAATGTTCAGTCGACGTTTCGTTGATCGAACATTATGACTTTCGACTAAAAAGTTTAGATGTACCTATAACCGTAAACACAACTACTATAGACAAAGGATGAAAAATAATATAAATTACCAAGTTCTTCCAAAAAATACACGAGTCGAGTCACCTTCATTATTCTTATCATTATCTTGAGAGCTCCTCTCTCAATCACTGTTCCAATGTTTATTTTAGGTTTTACTTCGTCAACCGTTTTGTCTTACAAATGGCACTTTATCTTCCTTCCGTGATGTAGCCCAAAAAAAATCAGAACGCTTAAAAACTTCAGATAATATGACCTGCACTCTTTGTAAATTATATTTGTTTTTATGCTTATTGGTACTGAATATCACTTTTTCTGACGTAGAAACCCTGTTATGGGTACCTAACCACGGCCCGGAGAGCGATATAATATAATGTCAGAGCAGAGAATACCTAATTTGTAGTTTTATGTATACGTCCTAATCTGTAACTCTGAAAGATGTACATAGCTTTAAACTTCACCGATTTAAAGAAACTTCACCCGAGGAATATGTTAATTTTAGTAATCCAACAGCTAAATAAATGTAGGACTGCTCCGTGGCTCAGTTGGCAGTGATGTGGACTGAGTAAGCGTGTGCACCCGGGTTCGATTCCCGGGCGGGGCGAATATTGATATGATGAATATCGATGTTTGTTTCTGGTCTGGGTGTGATGTTCGTCTCTGTGTGTGTTTCGGGCACCCTAGATACAGGTTCTTCCTAGTTAGGGGCTCTGAGTGTGATGTGTTATGTGTTAAATGTCTTTCTTAAGTATATCGAAAAATATCTATATATATAGTAGAATATTTGTAAAAAAAATAAAGTTGATAGACTTTCATCGCATTGTGGCACATTATAATACAAGTACTGAGTTATAGAATAAGGATCCTGTGTCCTTTTTTCAACATGTAAAAAGGGCTCCATAACGATTAATTGCATTACCGTCTTGCAGTATTGTCGATATAAAACTAATAAATGAAAATGTAAAACTCAACGAACAAAACTAATTTAATAAAAAACCAGTCTAAACGTCACGTCTAGTCCCCCTCAGACAACTGCGCATCGGCCTCTTTAAGGGTAGAGACAGGGAGGGACGTTTCACCACAACCCATATACCTAAATCCAGCTATAATATAGACTGAAACCACACTGAAACACACATTCCAGCTACAACTATAGGGAATAAATTCTCCGATCGCCCCACAGCACCCACCACCCACCTCCCATACTCGTCGCTGAAATTTCAAATTTCGAACTCGTCTCGCTCAGTCTTCAAGCGACCACTGCGCAGGACTGACGTCCCGCTATCGATCGCGACTTTAATTAACTATTCTCAGCTGAAACAAGTGAACAAAGTGTTTTTAATCTTGTGTTTACGATTGTTAATGGTTGGGTATATTTTGTGTTATTGCGAATTGAGTATCGGTATAGGGTTTGCTCGATAGTGATAGTTTTAGCGCTGCCCTGTTTTCCACGATTATTGAATTTTTCTTTCTACTATTACTTACATGATGAATGAACTAAACAGTATATGAGAAGCGTATGGTACGCTTTCTTTGTGATAGTAGGTGGGTATAAACATTTTTAAAGATGCAACAGCTTAGTTTTTGCTGCATATAACATAGAATTATTAATTATTAGGTAAAGTAACACAATTTTCGTTTAATTATTATTTAATTTCGATGTTCAAATACAGCAAAAACATTCATTAAATTCATTTGCGTTATGTTTAGATTCTTAATTATAATAAATTAAAGTAATTCAACATAATTTTAACGAGAGCTTCAGAAATATTTCACAATTCCATTTAAAAAGTAAATTATAAAGTCAGTAATGAGTGTCGGTCTCTTAATTGTTAATTAAGTGTAATTTTAAGTACGTTTTAGTTTCTCTCTTCTTTAATTGCTAAAATAGTATAAATAAATACGCTTCCCGCGTCCCTATGTTAATATGTATGCTTAAATCTTGAAAACTACGCAACGGATTTTGATGAAGATTTTTTTTTTTTAATAGATAGATTGATTCAAGAGGAAGGTTTATAAGTCATGTACATCATCAATACATAGTATAAAACAAAGTCGCTTTCCGCGTCTGTCCCTATGTATGCTTATATCTTTAAAACTATGCAACGGATTTTGATGCAGTTTTTTTTTAATAGATAGAGTGATTCATAAGGAAGGTTTATATTGTACAATACATGCACATAATAGTAAAAGGTAAGGTGGTACGAAGTTCGCCGGGTCGACTAGTACACAATCAAGTAACTGATTAGGCGGTACGAAGTTCGCCGGGTGACTAGTTGATAATAAGGGACTTATTAATTTTAATATGTAAAGTTGGAATGTATTATTGATCTTTGTCGTTACATAGAAACAAATCCATATTATTCATACTAATATTATAAATGCAATAGTAACTCTGTCCGTCTCGTATTCATGACAAAACTCTCTAAAAAACTCGCATCAATGAACTCATTTAAATTAAATAAGGTAGGTACACGGATAGTCTAGTACCTGAGAAAGGAAATCAAATTTTAACCTGAAAATCCTACAGGAAAATTGTTTCAATCGTTACAATGAGAGGTTTTCAATCTGACATAATAATATCAGAAGAAAAAAAGCAAGTTTTATCACGCTGCTGTCAAATAGTTTTTGTTTTATTTAGTTTTTAACTTTTTAAGTTAATTTGAACTGATTTGAATAACTTACATATGTCTAAAACTTTAGACAACGCTATCTATGGGCGTATTACCACGTATTACGAATAATTTTTTTTTTAATGTCACGTTAAAAACCCCTCATTGGCTTAAAAACAGAAACCTTTCCTTTTTATTTATAGCTACTTAATGACAAATTATAAACAAATGATGAAACATGTACTTACCGCATTGTGGTTTATTTAATCTGTCATACTTACTTAGTGACGCAGGCGCACACTGCGCATCTGTCACTTTTAATTGTGTGAAGATCATAGTTTTATAAAATAACTTATATACAATTACTAAAATAAATACTAGTCGACCCGGTAACTTAACCCGGTAACCCGGAACTTCGTACTGCTAACCTAAAGCTATCTTGTGCACGTATTATTCTTATAAACCTTTCTTTTGAATCACTCTATCTATTAAAAAAACCGCATCAAAATCCGTTGCGTAGTTTTAAAGATTAAAGCGTACCTAGAGACAAAAGGGGAAAGAGACTTTATTTTAAACTATGTATTGATCCCTCTATGTATGGACCTGTGCCCTCATCCGCTTGGAAAAGTAACTTTTCCACATTTTTTAACCTTTTCTAGACTAAATACTGTATAGAATAAAAGACCATAATCACAATAGCAATTTAATTATTTTATAATAATATTTTGTGAGTTTGAGAATCGATTTAAGTTACAGCAAACTTTATAGCAAACAATTTTTTAAAGTACCTATAAAGACTATGGAAGAATACGACTTTTGCCTTTGATTATACGTGACTCGGTCCTCTTAACTTTTACTATATTTAGATAGTTAAATTTACAACTAATCCTACTTACTCGGTAGCCAATATATTATAGAATCCTTTTCAGTTTACATCAGAAAATATACCCAACATCTCCATTATTAATCAATATATCAATATAGTACCTAAAAAAACAGGCTTACACCATATAATAAGACTTAAAGTGTAGTGTCAGTGATTCTAAAATGGCGATGGACATGATGTCAGTTGAGCTGCCGGACCTCGGCACACATGCTCCCGCGCCACCCGTCGAGGAAACTCCTGAAGAAAAGTGAGTAGAACATTCTGGTTCACATTCACATCACAGTCTTTATGCACTTTATGCACTTTTGTCTCAGAAGACGCCACTTGGCAGGATTGTTGTATGGGCCAAAACAAGCCGATGTAGCCTGGTTGACACTGGTGTTGCGTAGCCTGGTAGCGAGCCACGACTTCCTTCTTTTACCAGCGCGTCTTTTACCCTCTACCTTGCCCATCATTATAACTGGAGAAGACGGTATCGATCGTATCTGAGCACAATATGTCCGAGGTAGCTGATAAATGGCCGACTGAATAAGTATGACTGAGAAAATGCATAACTTCTATCAATTTATCTATAGGTACATACTTTGAAATTGTATTTACGCACTAATAACCAACATTACCACTACTAAGACTTGAATTTTCCATAGTTATGTGTTCTGTTCACAAATTATGTCGTGCGTGCTTCTCGATATAAGTAATCCGATACCCAGTATTATATTCTAACCACGCCTTTAGCAGTGATGTATTAGATTAGACCCAAGTCCGTAATTTGTCTAGACAGGGCGAGGAAATAGACTGGATATCACATTACTTTTCTTTTTTCATTAATTTCGAAGTAATATTAAACCTGTACCTGAAACTCCGATAAATTATAGCTTATGATCTGTTCTGAAATTTTTAATATTATTTTGCCTATGATCATCAAGGATATTATAGAATTCTATCTTATGGTGCACTATTTTTTGAAAATTGTCCAGTACTTTCGAAGCCTTTTCAATTCAAATAAGCATACACATAATTAAATAGTTTCTGCTTAAAATATAATAATAATAATAATAATAACACATCACACTCAGAGCCCCTAACTAGGAAGAACCTGTATCTAGGGAGCCACACACCCACAAGGCCACAGCCACAAGGGAACATCACACCCAGACCGGAAACAAACATCGATATTCATCATATCAATATTCGCCCGCCCGGGAATCGAACCCGGGTGCACACGCTTACTCAGTCCATATCACTGCCAACTGAGCCACGGAATATTTGTGTAGTATACTAATATTTTTTATCAAGAGTAACTCTACATTAGGTCTTATTCTCGCATAAAGTTTTAGTAATAATGAATGTGTATTTTAATTTGATGTTTACTCATGTTTTACTCTTCAAAGTAAATAACAAAACCTGTTTATTTAATAAACGAGCTTTCCCGGCTTACTTCGTTACGCCATCGAATATAAGATACTACAAAAGACTTGGCTCTAAAGACTATGTTCTTTTGACCGCCCAGAATGGCCGAATAAAAAACAAACAACAACAACAAACCACCTGTCAAAATTATGTAAACAACGGAAAAAATATTGCACCTTGGGTTACATTATTTGAGTTTAGGTAAGGATCCCTAATTTTTTTGAAAATCTAATATAGCCTATGACACTCGGGGTTAATGTAGCTTCCTACCAGTGAAAGAATTTTTCAAATCGGTTCAGTATTTCCGGAGCCTATTCGTTACAAACAAACAAACAAATCTTTCCTCTTTATAATATTGGTATATAGATAGATGATGCAAAGTAAACTCAAAATGGGCGTAAGCTTTTCCACGTAAATAAGTATTATAATTGCATGAAACATCTGAAGGAATCGATGAAAATTTTCAGGCTACTTTTAGATGGGAAGATAACGAGAGTATAACCAATTTGGACTTTTATCTAAATTCTAAGGCTAAGGGTTGAGGACCAATCACGTGCCGTTTCTTTTTCAAAGCATTGTTGAAGATATCTAAACATAGACCTCTGTCATTTAAAGGTACATATTTACTCTCGCTCTGCTAATACATAAGTACATTTACGTAGTACGTACATGTTAACCTAAATTAATGAATCATCTTTTTAACGATGATTCATAGTGCGTATCACTAAAACGTGATACAAAATACAATAACTGCAGCGCTCTTCCAAACATGGTGGAAGACAAGACGACTAGATTGCTCTTTGAATTTAATGAATTGTCCAAGGTTTCACTATAATGGTGTAATAAATGTTATGTAGGTCCGACTCTTGAGCTGGTACCTCTGCCTAACCCTCCGGGGAATAAAGGGCGTGAGATTATGTATGTAAATGTTATGTAATTTTTTCGGATCTATTTTGTGTTTTTAAAATTTACAATTATTATTTTGACTGCTCCGTGGCTCAGTTGGCACCTGGTGCCACCTGTTGGTGCACCCTTGTGCACCTGGGTTCGATTCCCGGACGGGGCGAATATTGATATGGTAAATATCGATGTTTGTTTCCGGTCTGGGTGTAATGTTCGTCTCTATGTGTGTTTCGGGTACCCTACCATACAGGTTCTTTCTAGTTAGGGGCTCTGAGTGTGATGTGTTATTGTTGTAGTTAATTACTATATACAATCTAATTGGGGCTATCCTGTAATGATGTGTAAGTGTAAGTTAATTTAAAAAAATTGGTACATGCTAAGTGCGAACAAAACACACTACCGCGACTGAGAACTTCCTCTTTTCGAAGTCGGTCAAAATAGGTACTAAAACCTTCTCCTGAATGTAACGAATACATTTCTGAAAACCGCATCAAAATCGGTTCAGCCAAACGCGAGATAATCGCGGACAAACATACATACATACAACTGATAACCTCCTTTTTTGAAGTCGGTTAAAAATAGAAGAAAATAACAGCGATACTTAATAAATCGATTTTACGACTGCATTTTATGGCCAGCCCGAACGTTCCGACCTAGATCCTTGACTAATGATTTTGCGTAATATTGTCTAGTCTAGGTATTTGGGACGTTCTGTGACGTCTGCAAGAAAATGTGTCAAGGATATTAACTCATTTACGCATCTTACAAATTGGGATACGTTTTTGTTCGATAGTAATAGATAGATAGAAAAAGAACTTAAGACCTAGGTAGTAAGCCTCCCACACAGATCTGCCTACTCTACGTCAACCGGTGCGCTGTTGCACGTAGCTTCATGTATTTTTTTAACACTTTGTTTGGACCGGCTATTAATATGCAAATGCAATGCAATACATTTTGTCTTCTTAAATTATGTTAACTTCAATTTAATACCACCCAACTAATCTATATAGATAGTATAGTATAGTAATCAATATATATAAAACTCTTCCGTTACTGACTGACTGACTGACTGACTGACTGACTGACAGACAACGCAGAGCCGAAACTACTGGGCGTAGCGGGCTGAAATTTTGCATGTAGGTTCCTTAGGGAGTGTAGGTGAGCACTAAGAAGGGATTTCCCGAAATTCCTAAGGGAACGGGAAAAAACGGGATTTTTGTGTTTATGAGAAATCTGCGCGGGAAAAACCGCGGGGCAGCCTCTAGTCTACTTATACAATATAATAATATATTGTTTGTTACCTAGTAAATGATAACAATTTATAAAACCAATAGGAAGAAAAACATTTTTATTTCATAAATTATTGAAAGTCTACTTTCTACTTTACAATATTTTCATTTGCATAAAAAATATAAAAAATGCATGTGTTCTTATTTAACAATCAATTTGGGTCATACAAGCGATCTAGTTTACCTATCCACTGGTATTTGGGCTCGATCGTGAATTTTTTAGATGTTTGCGTTTGCGTGTGACATTTTTAGCTCAGCTCTAATGATGATCACAAAATAAATAAAATAACAACCTGCCTAGTCAATTGACGCAGCACGTAAAAAAACAGGAAAATCCGAATCGTTAGGGCATTAATTACTGTTGTTTGTGATATCTTATTAATGGTTTCTATATTTTTACCATCAACACTTTACAGCGATTCTAGCGCCATTCGCGAAATAAATTAATATCTTCTAAACTAAGGCAAATATCAAAAATGTGGCACAGTATGACACTAGATTATCTTGCATAGTATGTTTTGAGCACAGATCAAGTAGTCCAAAGTAAAAAGAACAAAATAATCCACAGATTGTTGCCAAAAGTGGCCACTTTTAGCAACACTTTGTAGCTTTCTTTGGTCCTTAACCTAAAAGCTATGCAATAGTGCCCTTAAAATACTAGGCTTCATTATTTAGTGTCATACTGTTTATTGATATTTGCCTAAGTTTAGACGATATTATTTTTTTTCGCGAATGGTGCTAGCATCGCTGTTAAGGCTCTTAATAACAATAGAGGCAAATCTATTACCTACAGTCGTCACAAAATAAGATGCCCGTTGAGGAAGAGCCTAAAATGTAACTTCTTCTTCTTCTTCTTCTTCTAAATTGTAATAAAAATAAAAATTGTTAATCGCCTAGACACCCCAGGTGATTAATAATATTTTTTGGTTTCATTCAGTTACATTTGACAGGTCAAGTAGTTACATTTTAGCCTCTTTCTCAACGGGCCTCTTATTTGTGACGACTATAGTAGTCTTTTCGTACCTAATTATGCTATCCAGTTGGACCCTAAGTTCTTCACGGAACACTTGACGAGGTTCTTGATAAAAACTTACCCTGTTATTCATAAAAAGTTAAAGAGCATTTTAGTTATTTGACGTATGTCAATTTAGACTGGATGTCACGTATTTACCATACAACAAACCAGAGAAGTTGACCTCCAGTGAAGCTACATAAAACCTACTGTATCTTTATGAATAAGACGGTTAGTATTTAGTTTTGCGAATACGGTATGCACTGTTCGATGTCATTTATTTTCGTCTTCTATATAACTTTAATTTTGGTTGCAATATAATTTTTCTCTTATCTTATCTTTATATAGTAGAAATGTATGGAAATGCTGTAAGAAGTCCTCCGAAACCAGCTAAATTTTGAGAGACCACTAAAAAAGAAGAAGAAGAGTAAAAAATTAAGTGCAAAAATAAGACGTTAAATGAAAGAAAGGAGTTACTCTTTATGCAGCCTTATTACTGGATCAGCCTCTATATTAATTACGACCACATTTACAATAATGCTTTCATTCTCTTCGCGTTCAAAAGTAAATTTTTACTCTAAAGGACGAAAAGCATTATTGCAAAATTTGGCCGTAATATAGCCTCTGTTCTTCACTTGACTACAGTTTCAATATTCAAGTGATCACGAGTTCAAAACAAAGTAAAAGTGATTCACTGAAAAAGTAGGTACAAAGAATTCACGCTACCGAAAGTTATATAACCTATGATTTAATAATGTCGGCTCCCAAACGCGGTAGGTACGCTACGCTTAGACCACATTATTTAACGTATTCCGTTGTATAACTAATCTCACAATTGCTTCATGCTACGCTCAAATCGACAATAGGCTGAAAATTTGCCTTAATTCTTTGTTTTTTGAATAAACCTTGAAAGTTAAGTCCTTTTTTAACAAAGCGTACGCCTTCCAATTAGCTAAATGCTTATTTAGTAGATAAACTATGTTAGGTAACGACTTAACCACATTGTTACCTTCTTCTTCTTCTTCAAATTTAAGAGCTAGGCTCTTGACGGTGGAGCGTCTTCCACATCTCCCGTTTCCCCGCCAGCTGCTTGACCTCTTGATACGACACGACCCCTATCTTTCCCTATTGTTACCTAAGATTGTTAAAAATATATTTTCGTTTTTTTCAGCCTTAGTTACTTGCCTACATCATTTACCCAAAAACAATATCCGAGTTTAAAAATGAAACAACAAAAAACAGTTTCTAGATAAATATCAATATGCTGAAAATTCAAGTTTTTATTTTCAGCTGCATTTGCGTAGTTAGAATTTTCTATTTACTTTTCTGTGTTTGCGATGCTTACGATAAATAATTGCAACAAACATGAAAGTACCTATAAAAATGACTCCATATGATAACCGCTTAAAATATAGGACTTCAAATTCGGAATAAACCTACTACGGTCAGGATGATTGAAAAAAAGGTAATGCTTATATCAAATTATCCGGGTTTTCGCAAAATCCCTAGTTTTTTTTGCAAAAAACCTAATTATCAAATCTTACTACGGCATATATATAACTGCTTTGATTTACTCCATTCACCTTTCGAGCTACGTTTTATAAATAACACCCAATGGCGCGTCTACGACCTCACCACGCAACGGAACTGTTTCAGGGGCGATTCGAAAATAACTTTAATATCGGTTTCTATCTATCTACACTGAAATCCATTCATTCATACGCATTTTCGTTTTCCTGTTTACAAATTGTTTGTTTTTTTTATTCTAAAGTAAGTATATAATCGTTGTAGAAGTTGCTAGTAATGCACAAAAAGTTCGAAACGTTATCTTTTAGATCGATCTTTCTATTATTTCCATTCAAAATATAGTTTTTTTAAAACAATTCGAAATATCAAGTAATAATTTTTAATTCCTGCCCGTATTCGACCACAGCAAATGGGATCTAGGGCCTATTACGGCCGCTTTTGCAATATTGCTTTTCGTCCTCTAGAGTGTTAAAGTCATTACAAAAAAAAAGCAAAGAGGACGCAAAGCAATATTGCAAAAGCGGCCGTAATAGGCCCTCAGATAATAATTGATAGCTACTTAGCTTAGTTGGTCTACTCGTCTACTCTAAACTGTAACTGGCGCAGATAATTTTTGCAGCCAATGTACACTACTACGTCGCTGCAATTCAGCACCCTCCGACATAGATCATTGTTATAAAGGCTGCGGTTTTTGGGCTTTGTGTTCGTCTGAGAGAGAGAGAGCAGTCTTTCTTGTTCTGTGGTTCGTCTCGTTTTGCATCTTTCTCACTCCCCTTCACTTCTACTCTTCTCTCGGTAAGTACACCTCCACTGTAGTCACTCCACTTCCGCTGTCAGTGTCTCCCATTGTGACGGATCTAGCTTACAACGCTTCATGTGACTCTTAAGCACATCTTTGTACTTTATTGAAATCAGAACCGTTTCACAAGCATAGCTAACAACCAACGTGATCCATTTAAAGAAAAACTTCAACAAAACAATCTTAATAAGATCTTTTATACCATGTGACCCATTGTTGAACCGTTCGTACCCTATATCATACCTTGTAATCTTTGCGTGCCAGATTCTAGATATGATGATGAACTCAAATTTGCATACTAAATCCTGTAGCAAGATGAGTTAGAAGGACGATTTAATGACCATTCTTTATTTGATTTGCATCTTCATTACGTTTTTTTTTTTTTCTAACAAAAACGTGGCATTTTTTAAGTCACGTCTCTGTGACGTTGCTTCTTATAGTTTGCATACAGAATATACTTCTTTACAAGAAATTACACAAATTATATGTAATTTACTTAACCGTAGAATATAATAGAAGAATAAAACTACTCAAAATACAAGTGGCAGGCCTGGTTCTATTCCCGGCGGTGACGAACTTTGTTATGATGTTTATCGATGTTCTTAGCCTGGGTGTAGATGTGTTTGTATACTTCTTTATGATACAGGTTCTACCTAGTTGAAAGCTTTTAATAACAAGTTATTACATAAGTATTACCAACCAAAGTAGTTATAAATAAACGGTTTCGAATTTACAAGCAACGCACCGTAACAAAAGTTGTTAAAATGAAGTACTTACCTAAAAATAGATTAATCCCACTGACTGAATAACCTACGTCCTATCTAAGAGCTGTATTATTGTGTTAGGTAGGCAAACATGTCCCCCTACCGACAACCTACCCTGAAAGAAAGAAATACTTCCTCGCGATCAGAAACAAACAAACTAAAAGCAAATATTGGCTTTTCGCAAAGAGTATTGGAAAAGTGGAACTTTCCTACGTCCTATCCTAAGTCGCAGGAAAAATAATGACGCGGCGAAAAGAGTCACAAGTGACTGCATAAATGGTAAATTTATGGCACAATAATTTCTTTTAAAAAAGGAACCTGCCTTCAATAAACGACACTACATCGACTTGAGCACTTCCTCTTTTTCGAAGTCGGTTATAATAGGTACTAAAACCTTCTCCTGAATATAACAAATACTTATCTGAAAACGGCATCAATTTGTTCGGCCAAACGCGAGATAATCGCGGACAAACATACAAACGGACTCTTTGGTCGATTATCACATTATTTTTGAAAATGCGCCCCTTCGCTATTGCAGTTTTTCTTCACCTTTGGTATGGGATAAAAAGTATCCCTTGTCCGTCTTTTCAGCCATATCACTTCAGTAGTTTAGGCGTGATTGCGTACCATATTAACATACAGAGATACTTTCCCATTTTTAATATTAATAACACATAATAACACATCACACTCAGAGCCCCTAACTAGGAAGAACCTGTATCTAGGGCGCCCGAAACACACACAGAGACGAACATCACACCCAGACCGGAAACAAACATCGATATTCATCATATCAATATTCGCCCCGCCCAGGAATCGAACCCGGGTGCTCACGCTTACTCAGTCCACATCACTGCCAACTGAGCTACGGAGCAGTCAAATTATATATATATAATATTGGTATAAATTTAAAAATTTTAATGATGGTACTGGTAGTTTTTCCTGTAGTTTTATGTTGTTGTCGACTCACCAACTCATTCAATTAGCTTACGTTTCCCTGCAAATTGGACCGACCCAGTTTCCGTCTTGAAAGTGCAGCTATAAATAGAATTGACTGAAACTCACCCTTCCAAGGTTTCGCTCTCTAGCCACTACGGTGTGTTTAAAAAAAAAACCAAATGACTGGCTAGTGCTATGTTTTAACCAAAACATTCGATTTGCAAATTAAAAAAAAAAACACGATAACTTTTTGTTGTTTTGTTCTCACAAGATGTCATTTTATGAAGCTGAGTTAGCTATTATTATTAAGTAATTTATTCGAAGTAAATATATTTTACAGTTTTTTGATAATTCGCCAAACTGCTAAGGCAGTCTGTCGGCGAATGTATGCGCCTTCACAATCTTATAAGTAAATAATAAACAATATCATGCAATAAACCTTACCCACCACTCACTTACTTATAACCTGTGTATTATGATAACATAACAACATTATACAATGGAAGCTATGGTGTTATTTAAATTTTTTAATTTGGATTCACAATAAATAGGTATTTAATTCATATATCAGAATAGATTTGTTATACTTATTTATCTATTTGTACTAATTAGTAAATTTAACATCGTAATTTAATAATAAAAATTTTTTTAATCTGTTTTTAAATTCCCTCATATTAATACATTTATCTTCAATTTCTACAATATTAAATATTTTAGGAACCATGTACTTTCTTAACCTTTTTCCGTAATAATTTGTGAACTTAGGTATGACATACGTTACACGTGACTTTTTTCTAGAGTTATGAATATATGACTTAGCCATTCTAAAATCTAAACATTGATATTGCTCGACTGCTATTAGGTATTTTACCTTTTCATGCACCGGTAAAATGTTACATTTTGCAAAGAGTTTATAATAATTTGTGTTACAGCGCAATTTAGTTTTCTTATTAACTAATAACTTTAGGAAACGTTTTTGTAGATCGACAATTTTATCCAGATAGGTTTTAAAGGTTCGACCGTATATACTCAGGCCATAGCTCAATACAGAGTCAACTAATGTATGATAAATCATTATTAAAGTTTTTCTGTTAACTACATTTTTAAGATTGTATATATTTGCTAACATTGCTCTTAATTTATTACAAACAGTATCTATATGAAGCTTCCAGTTCATATTACATTCGATGTTCAAACCTAGGTATTTATAAGTTTTGACAAATTCCAGACATTGACATGAACAGGATTTCCCATCACTATGCAAGCATTCGTACGTATGGCCTATGATTACCGGTTGTTTAGGTTTTTTTAAGAAAGGTGACTTAATCAGCATACATTTGGTTTTGTCAACATTTAATATAATGCCATTGTCATGAGCCCATTTTAATAAACTTTCAAAATCCATTTGCATTTTTTGCTCTATTACACCAATATCTTTATCAGAGTAAATTAAGCAGGTGTCGTCTGCGTACATATATGTTTTACAATGCTTGACCACGTTAGGCATACTGTTCACATGCATTATGTACCCAACCGGGCCATATACAGATCCGGTGGGCACACCATACCTGACGTTGCACTCGTCCCCCGAGACACCCGCGATGGTCGTGCGCAGTGTTCTGTTTCGCAAGTAGCTGCGGAACCATTCATTCATCGGGCCCCGGATGCCACACTCACGCATGGCTTCCAGAAGTATCTCGTGGTCCAATGTGTCAAACGCTTTTTTGAAATCTATGAACAGTGCAACAACATACTTTCTCTGGTCTAGGCTTTCATAAATATCGTCTGCAAATTGACCTAGTGCTGTTACAGTGCTACGCGCATTTCTAAATCCATGTTGTGCATTTGATATAATACAATTTTGTTCTAAGTAGATTTTTATTTGTTTTAAAATTACTTTCTCAATAATTTTATTTATGGCAGATAAAATGGCAATAGGCCGATAGTTAGAATAGTTAAGGTGGCAGCCCTGCTTATAGATAGGTCTAATTATAGATTTTTTTAGGTTATCAGGATAAATTCCTCCTTTTGCACACATATTTACGAACTTTGCCAAAACTGGGCTGATTTGTTTTTTTATATATTTAAGATCTTTCATTCTAATACCGTCTGTACCGGGAGATTTTCTAGCGCTTAATTTCTCTATGATTTTTTCTATTGTTGATGCGGATACTTTTTTGAAGCGAAAAGAGCTATTACTTTCTTTTATGTATGTTTTACGATCTGTGAACTTAGTATTACATTTGTGTTTTATGTTATCTATTTCCTCCGTAAAAGTCTTGGAAAAGTTCGTGCATATTTTAGGCAGGTTATCTGTTTTTCCAAGGTAACGCATAATGATTTCATCTAAGTTTGGTTTTTTATTACCAAGCCATTTGTTTATTGTTGACCATATCTTTCTTACATCTCCTTCACACTTATTTAATTCATCCTGTTTAAATTTGTTCTTGGCTACTAATATTTTTTTATTTACCTTATTCCTAAAACGAGTGTATTCTAATCTAAGATTCATATTATTAGGGTTTAATTTCCATATTCTGAAAAGTTCGTCACGTCTGTCAGTCATTTTAATTAAATCTTTTGTCATCCATACTTGCGATTTTCTAGCTTTATTACATGAAACTGTAGTTGTACACCGTTCATAGACTTCCCTGAAAATAGTACACAATTGTTCATACATCAATATAGGACACTCAATGTCACTAAGTTTTAACCAATTGACACTGTCTAGCTGTTCTTTAACCAATTTATCATTTAACATAAAATTCGATTTGTTTACGTTACCACCGATGTTATCACTTAAAATGCCTGTTTCCAAAGCTGCTCCGACAATATAGTGGTCTGACAGCTTACAGGCGAGCAAGTGTGCAGCGGCCGCGCTGCGCGTGCGCACCCACACATGATCGATGCACGTAGATGTAAGCCGGCCAGCTGCTACCTCCTCCCGCGTCGGCTCACTTATCAGGCACTGCAGGCCGCGGTCACACAGGACGGTTTTATATTCATCAGTGACTTTACATGCAAATTTTTCTATAAGGTCGATATTCATATCCCCTATCAACACAATATCATGGTTTTTTGATATCTCGTCGAGCAGGTTCCTTAGATCTATAATAGATCGCCACTTATTCGTTCTCGGTGGTCTATACACTGCTATAATATCTATGATTTTCTGTGAATCAGTTTTAATATGAGCATGCATTATTTCTGTTGCAAACCCAGCTATGTTTCGTACTTCTAAGTCTATTCCAATCTTAGTGTACATTAGTATACCTCCTCCTCTTCGATGTTCGCGAGTAAACTTATGCTGGTTATATCCTTCCAATTGATATAGTTTTAACTCTCCCTGTTTAATGTTTATTTCGGTTAATATTAATATGTCTATACTGTTTTTACTTTCATGTAGCATCAGTTGCAATCCATTAAAGTTCTTTCGCAGTGACCTAATATTAAGGTGCGCTATCTTTAAGTGTAGATTCATACTTTGTAAATATTTGCTCCATTGTTCTAATTCTTCAAATTTTGTGAATTGATAAATATTTTTTTGAATATCTGTTTGTGGGTCGTTGAATTTTAAGCCGTATTTTAACCAGGTAGTGTGAACTCACATTTGTTGATTAATGAGATCTAGCTATTTTGTACTACGATGCATAGCTTTTTAATGTCCTCTTCATTACGTACTACGTTTATTCTGGATTTCTCACACTTTTTGACTAGTACTCTCGAGTTTTGTATCCATATGAATTTATAGGTTTCCTTGAGCTCAGTTTTAGTGTTCCAGAATAATTGGCGTATTTGCTTGGTGACATTTTCATTAATGTACATGCGTGTCTTATTGTTATTTGAGTAAATGTCGTTATTTGCAACCATAACCTTTTTCTGCCTAAGCCAATCATCACGTATCGCTTTCGATTTGAGCGTTACGATAACCGGGCGCGGCCGTTTCTCGTCTGGCTTCTGTTGTCCTACCCTCCACGCATTATCGATGTTTCTCGGATCTAAATTAAGTTTTTCGGCAATCTTTCCAACTAATTCTTTGATATTTTCGTTCGGCGTAGCCTCTAATCCAACTATTTCTATATCTTTTTCTAGCTCTTTCTGCTCCAACCGAGCCACTCTTTCTTCCAGTGCGAGATTAATTTTTTGCAGGTTGATATTAGTGTTTTCCAGTGCTTTTATCTTATTATCAGTTGTTTTTTTCTGGTCCAGCATTTGTTGATATTGTTCAGCATAAAACTCAACCGTATTTGTAAGTTCATGGATTTTGTGCTGTAGATCAAATAACATTGCCAATTTATTATTCAGCTCAGTGAGCACCGACTCAGCCGTCGCTTTGCTCATATCTATGTCGATACTTGGCGGTTGCTTCAGCTTCTCCAGTTTCGATGGTCCCGATATCCCCGGCACAGGAGAGGCATCCTGTCCCTGGGCTGCCTGGGACTTAGGGCTGGCTTGTTGTTGTTGGCAGGTATCACATTGTCCATTCTTCTGAAACACCTTGATGTTTGGGACACATTTTTTATGATACACTGCTTCACACGGGCCTTTGCACCTTACCACATCGTCCTTGGTAAGTGATAAAAACATTTTGCACTTTTTGCACTGCACCATGTTGATTTTTTACCGGTTCGATATATAGGTAAACGGGTTATTGCGTTTGCGTATTCCTCCAAACACGTCCGTTCGTAAGACGCGCACGACCGAACTGGCTCAGCGAACTTCATACCGCTTTAGAATAATTGTTTTTTGATCTATATTTGATTAATATTAATACATAGCATAAAATTAAAGTCGCTTCCCGTATCTGTATAAGCTTAAATCTTTAAAACTACGGAACAGTTTTTCATGCGTTTTTTTAATATATAATGGTTCAAGAGGAAGGTTTATAAGTAAGTATAATACATGCACAAAATACTTGAAAATACTAATAGGTAAGCGGTACGAAGTTCGCCGGGTCGAATAGTTTTTAATAAATAACTATGTAAAGAGCCTATTTTCATCAAGGATAAGTAAGATTCTAATGGAGAAAGTTTCTTTCAAATCGGTCGAGTGTAGTGTAGTTTCAGTTTCGGAGCCTAACAATCAAATCTTTCCTCTTTATAATATTAGATTTAGATTGGTACTTTATTGATTTAAATATATCTTGTCAATGGCAAAGGGTATACAGAAAGTGTGTTCTCTCTGAAAACAATAGAAAAATCAGGCCATGAAAAAATTATGTAAGAACAATAAAGTATTATTGCCGACTTAAATATTACGAACAAAAGAAGTTGAAATTATTGAAAATATAAAGAAGTTGGCATTAAAATTTGCAATGCAATTATAAATTACCATTCAATAACTACCTTCTTTAAAATATGGTTATAATATTTATTTAATTATTCTTATTTTAATTGTTGAAATTTATTTTATAATTTAAAGTTAAAGTTTGCTTTTTAATTAGTATATTTTATTCTCTGTTGACGAAAGTATATATAACTAAGTAGCACAAGGTTATTTGTACAAAATCTGGGTGTGTTTATTCACTTTGCAACATTGTAGTTAAACTACAACAAATAAAGAGCAAACTAATATAATCACTGTAAACTACTTTGTTGCCTTAGTTTAATTTGGCTTCAGCAAATAATTATTTAATCCTCCCCAGGAGAAATTAAAATACCTATAAAATAAAGGTAGTTTCTTAAAAAAAGGTTTCTTATTTCACATAATATTATGTACATTGTAACAATATATATATAAAGAAATCAAGCCAATCAAGTTTTCACAACAACATACATGAACATATTTAATGGTTGAATTATATTTAAACTAGTCGACCCGGCGAGCTTCGTACCGCCTAACCTTTAACTATATTGTGCATGTAATAATACACAAAAACCTTCCTCATGAATCACTCTATCTATTAAAAAAACCGCATCAAATTTAAAGATTTAAGCATACATATGGACAGACGCGAAAAGGGACTTATTTTATACTAGTATGTATTGATAGAAAGGTTGTAACCATAAACAAAATTAAAATTTAATGAGAAAGTACATTTTTTTTCTATTAATGTGTTGTGAAATATTTAAGTCATCGCAAAAATCGTTAAAATGATCACAAGCTTCAGTTTTCAATTAGTTTTACAAGTTCATACACTCATCATAAATATCAATCAATCATCAATCAATACATGGTATAAAAAAAGTCGCTTCCCGCGTCTGTCCCTATGTATCTTTAATACTACGCATTTTGATGCGTTTTTTTTTAATAGATAGAGTGATTCAAGAGGAAGGTTTTTAAGTATAAAACATGTACAAAATAGCATTAGGTGAGGCGGTACGAAGTTCACCGGGTCTACTAGTATAACCTATATTCAGCAGTATTCCATTACCAATTTCAATTTCCCAGTTTCAACAAATCACTTTTGATTAATTATGGATAGAGGTACGGAATTATTTTTGGGGCTATTTCGAGTTTGCCTTTTTCTTTTTCGAGTGGACCTTTTTAATCACAGTCGTCTGGCATGACGTCACGAGATAGTAATTTATTTATTGTATTACGTCATGCCACAAACTTGTAACTATGTATTGCACTGACTGCTTCGTGGCTCAGTTGGCAGTGATGTGGACTGAGTAAGCGTGTGCACCTGGGATCGATTCCCGGGCAGGGCGAATATTGATATGATGAATATCGATGTTTGTTTCCGTTCTGCGTGTGATGTTCGTCTCTGTGTGTGTTTCGGGCACCCTAGATACAGGTTCATCCTAGTTAGGGGCTGTGAGTGTGATGTGTTATTGTTATTATTATAACGTAAGTCGGTCGGTTCTCCCCTTCAAACAAGTTTAAATGGAAAGTATTTGTAAGTGTACGAAAATAGAATTTGACGCACTTACCTACGTCACGATTCGTCACGTTACTATACTATATTTAAAAAACAAAGTTACTTAATTGAAAAAAGTTTTCTTAACTTATTCTAAATACAGTATATTTCTGATTTCTTTCAGGCAAATAATTAATATTTTGCCCAGCACATCTTTGTCATGAATGTACTTAGTATAGTATTTTATGGAATTGGTATATTCCGACAAGGTTATATCGAAATCAATACACGATTTATACCATCTAACAACTTTCCCTATGCAAAATTGGTTGCTATCTCGGACCCTGTTAGCTGATCGAACCAATCTTAAGAGCCAGTTTACCGCGATGCTAGCGCCATTCGCGAAAAAAATTAATATCTTCTAAACTAAGGCAAATATCAAAAATGTGGCACAGTATGACTCTAGTCTAGATAATCTTGCTTAGTATTTTTTGAGCACAGTACAGTAGTCCTAACTTAAAAGAACAAAATTATACACAGATTGTTTTAGCAACACTTTGTGTCTTTCTTTGGTTTTTAACTTAAAAGCTATAAAACAGAGCCCTAAAAATACTAGGCCACATTATCTAGTGTCATACTGTGCCACATTTTTAATATTTGCCTTAGTTTAGAAGATTTTTTTTTTTCGCGAATGGCGCTAGCATCGCGGTAAACTGGCTCTTAAGTGTCTAGGACTATTGGAATATTGTTATATTAAATTGTTGGTAAAGAGTCGAATCTTTAGTTACTCGAGTAACCTAGTCTTATTCTTCATATAGAAACATAATCTACATAATCTCACGCCTTTTATTCACCGAAGGGTTAGGCAGAGGCAACAGCTCAAGAGCCGAACCCACGTCTATCCGAGTTTATGCTCATGCTTATGTTTGTTCTTCATAGTATAAGATTATTTTCCATCATTTTCTAAGCTCTTCTTTCCCCTTGCTCCAGATACGAGCGTCTGTTAAGGCGCGCGCACACTGAAGACCTAAGCGAAGTCTCAGGAATTGGCTGCCTTTACCAAAGTGGTGTAGACCGACTGGGAAGACCCCTCGTAGTGTTCATCGGGAAATGGTTTCCAATTGCAGACATTAATTTGGATAAGGTAGGTTTAAGAATATTTACCACCATCCTATTCTTTAAATTGGTGTGTCGTAAAAATTGCCTCTGGAAACAGCCGAAGGGCAGCAGCGTCAGTGTTGCCAATGACTGTTTACCAGATTCCCCAAAATCACTGGTCAAATTCCCCAAATTTGGGGAGAAAAATATCCTGATTCCCCACAAAATCCCCGCACAATGAGATAGTGAACTATTTACGAAATAACTTTAAAAATCAAACATTTATTAATGACATACACTTGAAAAATCGCAATATCAATTAAAAAAAATCATCCTGTATATTATTATCCTCTTCAGGTTTTCTCTTATATTCAGGCCAAAAAGTAAAAACATGGTTAAATATTATGTAAAACTGATGAAGTGTAAATTCATAATCGAACAAAAACTTTTCCACTTAAAATAACCAAATATTTACATAGGTACATACATTAGCAAAGACTGGGGATAACAAACTGACTGATTTTAAGGTGGAGTGATACATTTTCATTATTGTATTTCGCATTTATTCAGTAATTTAAACGTATAAGGTTAATAATCACTACTCTAAAGATAAGTTTTAGCTTTTTTAACATTAAAATAAACAAAGGCAGTAATTTATATTTGATCATGGATGTTTTGGTTGTAAGTTTGTTTTGAATTGCTTAAATGCTAAATTCCCCGCATATTCCCCACACAGAGCCTCTCCCCACAAATTCCCCAATCGCTTTGAGATTCCCCGCAGTTTGGGGAATTCCCCACACATTGGCAACGCTGAGCAGCGTCCTTCGTAAGAAAATATGTCTTTTTATGGTTTGTCTGAACGCGCGTATAGCTGTATAGCTAAACAAAATCTGTGCTGAAATATACGCGTTCCTTAATAAAGCCTAAGGTTCCTTTTTGACCAAGGAAAGCTTAATTCAACTAATAATATAGCCTAAATTCCGAGCCAATGTGTTCCGTTATTTTTATGGTAATACTAGTCGACCTGGCGAACTTCGTACCGCCTAACCTATTACTATTTTGTACATGTATTATACTTATAAACCTTCCTCTTGAATCACTCTATCTATATTTAAAAATACGCATCAAAATCTGTTGCATAGTTTCAAAGATTTAAGCATACATAGGGACAGACGCGGTAAGCGACTTTTTTTTATACTATGTATTGATTTCGAAGGGGCCATAAATCATTGCTAGGCTGAGTCAGTGCTACTTTTGTAAGTGCTACTTTTCTAAGTGCTTCTTTTGAGAATTTACTTAAAGGTGATAGGTGATTGGCTCGTGCATAAATAAGCTTTTAACAAGCTAAGCTACATAAAACCATGTTTTTCTTCCAGGCCCTCCTGTACCTAATAAAGCTGCTAGATCCGATAGTAAACGGCGACTACGTGATCGCGTACTTCCACACCCTGGCCTCCTCCGGGAACCATCCGCCCTTCTCCTGGCTGAAGGAGGTCTACACCGTACTGCCTTACAAGTAAGGAATTTTTCATACTCATTAATCATCGTCATAGTAATTTCAGCCGAAAGACTTCCACTACTGGACATAGACTCTCCCACGATTCGCCATTTTGACCGGTCTTGCGCGATCCTGATCCAGTGCATTCTATCAATCAATCTTCGCTAAGTAGTTTGACCATCTTGTAGGAGATCTGCCTACTCTGCGGCGTCATTCGGTGCGATGTCGCCATTCCAGAACTTTTTGGCTATAGAGACCATCTGTTTTTTGGTCTTGCCATGCTCTTTGCCACTATGTTATGGCTTACGTTGTATTAAAACCAAACGAGCGAATGCTCATATTGCTCATTCTGTTAATACTCCCATCAAAATTGTTAGTGTTACAGACGTAGAGCATACTTTTGTTGTTTTTGGTACCCTACTAAAATGTCAAGAAGGAATGATCTAAGAATGCTCTTTGGTAGAGTCCCGATGAAATAGCATTCGCTCGGTTGATATAAACGCACCTTAAAAATGGTAATGGTAAAAAAATTGTAAAAGCATCTTTCTATTTCCCCAGATACAAGAAGAACCTGAAGGCATTCTACATAGTTCACCCGACGTTCTGGACGAAAATGATGACGTGGTGGTTCACGACGTTCATGGCTCCAGCCATCAAGCACAAAGTTCACACTCTGCCCGGCGTCGAGTACCTGCTGGCCGCAGTGCCGCGCTCCGGGCTCGACCTGCCCGCCTTCGTCACTGAGTACGACATGACGGTAAGTCAAAAGTACTCTACCACTTAACTCTACACATAGATACCATACTCTACCTTTTCTTTATGCTGTAAAATAATTGCGAAAGGGAGTAAAATCATTTGACAGAGGAGGGCTCGTTTCGGGGCGTCTCCAAGCGACGATTGTCGTAAGGCAGGCTAAACATTTGTTTGCCTGAGCCAATTGGTGGGCACCCTGAACTACCTCGCCTCTAGCAGTATAGGATACTTTACCAATCAGGATATCAATATTAATTAGATAAGTGATATCTTGTATCCTATATTAAATAAAACATTTTTACCTTACTTTTACTTTACTTCTTTCTTTAGATATATCTTCGTATAGTTACCAATCTCTTGATACCTACTCTACCTTGGTATCTCTAGATAATTATCCCTACCTATACCAATCTGTAGATACTTACCTCTGACTATAAGCTCTACCGTACTCTACCTGTCTCCTATCTCAACCAACATCTACCGATCCCTAAATATCCCTTACTTTCAATCTTCGACTACCTCCACCACTACCTTCCTCTACCTAAAGCCAATAAATTGAAAATAATAAGAGAAATATTATACATTTTCGCGTTTCCATAATCGAAAGTGAAACCAACTCTAACAATTTATCTGTTAAATTATTATGAAACGGAAGACAAGCGCGTGCAGTATATTTATTATACTAAGCATGACCTCATCCATCTCTAAGTAACTAAGTGACTAATGTTAGTTATGATATGGCAGCATTCCTTTGAATAATCTAATACGACGAACCTTATAATTAAAAACATGTTTTTATATTTCAGATAAACGGTCTGCATTACTTCCAACCTGATACGAACAACACGTAAGATCGACTCCTGCGCCGCCATTTCTAGTGTTAAGTTTATACATGTAAGGAGGAAGTACTGTTGACCCTGTGTGTCTACGTGTTGCGTTAACTTATTGTTATTGTTAACTGTGCAAGTCACATGTTTAGAGATAAATTTTAAGAAACATTTAAATTTATATTCCGTAACTCTGTATTTTTTTTTTATGTTTTTAGCTAGCTTTGTTCTCAATGATTTTTTTAGAACGTAAAATTGAGGGTAGTTGGAAGAACTGTATTGAACTTGTATTGAACCAAACTTTTTTTTTAACTAGACTGTTTTTTTACTTGTGTGAAACATACTCCAACAGGGAACCGATTTAGTACTTATTAAAATGATTTTATAAATTGTATTATTCGACACGTAGATTTTGTATTATTAGGTTTTAAGACAAATAAGGTCAGAAAAAACGTTTGTATATCCCTATGTAGGTTGTACAGTTGCGTGCAATGAAATGTTCTAAAATTGTAAACATTTGATTGCACTTAGGTATGTACCTGCCTATTTAAAGTTGTATGAGTTTTATAAAGGTGCTTGATAATTTTTGACAGAGAATGAGATTATTATTATATAAAAAAATTAGGCTGTTTGTAATCCTGTACCTACCTAACAATGTACTTACTTCACATGCCTCAAAACAACCCTGACGCTTATTGCGTCTTAAAAATGTTGATGGCATAGCTACCACCAAAAATTTTAAGGAAGGTCTTGTGACCCTCTTCTTTAATTGATAATATTGTAACCCAATAAGAATGTGGTTTGATGAACACTGCCTCAAAATTGTTTCTACAGTAACACATCGTAACTAATTGATTTACCTAATTAAAATATGTAAAGGTAGTAAAACAAACTCTACAGATAGGGTTAACAGGTTTTTATTATAGAATCCTAAGAAATATATATTTTGTTAATATAAAAGTCATTTTAACTCTGTTAACCGACGGTATACCTACCTAAATAAAAAATATTTGAACTTCTTCATTGTGCTTTCTTTGTCTGTCATAATAGGAACATAACACCTGTTGGGTTATGACTACTTGTTGTGATTTTTTTCAATCAATTGCAATATCAAAAAGAACAAATTTTCTAAACTTTTTTCACTTATAAATGTGCCACTGTTCTGCTATAATATGTAAATGTGAAATTTTTAATCAATTGCAATATCAAAAGGAACAAATTTGTACAGAATTGTTATTTTAATTAGATATATAAAAATTGCAATATTGTTTTGTAAATAAATATAATTAAATGCATTTTAATAACAATTCATAGATTTTAATATTCAAAATATTTCTACTTGATGTCTTCATATTTTTCTCTAGTGTTTTTTAAGAATTTCTCACTAACCATATTGATGGCTCATAAGCTCAGTATATTGTTGATTGATGTACTATATCTCATCAATTTCAAGTTATCTAGTGATTGAGAGAAAGCTGTATGTATAAAACAAATAAGATTTGTAGTTTTAGAGTGAATAAATTTGTTCTAGAGTGACTTAAGTATATTTTAATATCAGCCTTATCTGAGTTGATTATTGTTATAAACGTACATTTGATTTGCGAGATTTTATCAATGTTACTAAGCAGGATATTCTCCGAGACAGTTGAACTTCTTAGTGTTAAAAATATTGCTAAGCATATTTAAAATATTGTGATCAAGAAAAATGGTTAAGTTTCATATTAAAACTATAGGCTATAAATAGTTATGTAAATATTTAACAAAAAAATTAAATAAAAGGTTAATAATTTTACTAATATTGTTGTATTTATTTGTTGTTTTCCTAATCTACTTATCATGAAAGTATAACTTCCAAATATACATTGAACTACATTTAAAAAAAAATACAAAAAATAATTTACCTAATAAATAATAACAAAATGCAATAAATGCAACCAGGGTCCAGTCTCGTAACTAAATTCTAGCTACTTTGTTAGTGATTTATTAAATCAAAGCTGTTATTTGACTTTCTAAAGCAGAAATGGTACCAAATTACAAACAATATAATTATGAGGCAATTAAAATTAGTTAACCCTGGTAAGTTCTAAAAATAATTATTTAGAAGAGGAAATTCTGAACTTGTTAACAATACTGAGTAAAATATTCAAAGCTGGATATTTCTGTGACGCTGACATTAAAGTTATTTTAGTAACAGTAAGTACATTAGATAAAAGATAACCTCCCATAGCTCCAAGGTAACACGGAATCGGCCACACTTGCCATGGAGTGTTCCAGTCAAGTGGAATAACCACTGCCCCTAACCAGGCTCCGCACACAGTTAACAAGGCATTATTAACTAGCATCTCAACAATGCTATCTTTACTAAAATTCTTCACTCCAAAGAGCAACTGCATTGATGCTTCTACTCCAGAGTGGGCTACGAGAGGAAATACAGCTAACAATGCCATAAGTGCTGATAGCATCAAAGTCTCTTCATGGTTATCCAAGAACGGAGCTCCAAAAAGGATGATCCCAATAAAAAAGCTGAATACTACACATAGGAGAAATACGAATGATTTCACTAACTCCCGCGCGCCGCTTTTGCTCTTCTTTCTTACTTGCGCTTCAGCAGAACTGTTCAAGTAGCAGGCTTTAAGCAGCTCGGCAATGAAGATAAGCACCAACACGTAGAAAGATGAGCCGTGCCCGACGGTGTACAGTAATCCCTTGTACGAAATAGCAGTTACGATACTCGGCAGGTAAATACAACTGATCAAGCTGGATATAGTCACTTTTCTGAGTTCTAGTTGATTGTTTAGGAAAAGCATCTTATATTTTTCGTAATCCCAAATGTTAGAATACTTTACTTTTCACCGAATCAAATAAAATTGGACTTTTTTATGATTTCTCTTCTCTGAAATCGACTCACAAAATCACAGAAATCGACTACAAATGACTGTTGGTGTTGGATGGATGGATTGAAATCTTACTTAGTGATTGATTGATACTGAGAGGGCAGGGCAGGGTCAATCGTGATGTCAAAAACATATGATTGTCATTTTGACGTTAAAATGAGTTTGCCAGTGTTAATTATTATATCCAGTAACTATCCATTATTTTCCCCACCTCACTGGTATCCATCGATGAACCCACCATTTTTGTATGTTACAACATTAATGCATGTTCTGAGACAATTTAACAATTAACAAAAAAATTCAAATTTTATTTTCAGAAAGGACAAAATTTAATTTTTATTGTAAAATGATATTAAATCAAACCAAAATGTTAAAAAAAAACTTGCGTTGGAGACATTTTGGTAGAAATTGTACTGAAACCTGGCAACCCCGATCCCCTCCCTGTCTTGCGAAATCTACACACAATAAATACAAAATTTCAGTGTGTTGGCGAGAACTTGAACGTAATCGATATGACGAAACAGACCGTGAGTTTATAAATGAAAGGTGTTATTGCATAAAACAGCAGTATCTTTTATTACGTTCGGCTTCAGTGTAGGCCAACGTTACCACTTCCAAAAAACACAACAACGAAACTCGTGCAAAACTTACCAGTGCCTAAACCGTGATACCTCAAGGATTACATAAAAATGCCGTGCCCTTTCCTTGGATCCTTGAACCAGGCGTTCGTGAGGAACTACGGAGGCGTACTAATGAAGCAGTATGGAAACTTCTGCCCGATGGTTTCGCGGGGCTTCCGCTCGCTCGGTAACGACGAGACGAAATGTCCCTTCATCCAGAGCAATGGTCCGATCATCTCCGAGGCTCCCAAAGAGATGACTGAGGACATTGTGGACAACAGCGCGTACCGCTACGACAACTTCTTCCGTGAGCAGATCAGTGCTAAGAAGAAGGACTACTCCTACCGCGTCTTCCGTAAGGTGTCCCGTTTAGCTGCTGAGGGAGCCTACCCGACGGCTTTGGAAGGCGCCGAACATCGCCAGGTAACTGTTTGGTGCGCCAACGACTACCTCGGAACATCGCGCAACCCTACCGTCCAAGACGCTGCAGTCTCTGCCATCAAGGCCTACGGAACCGGTGCTGGTGGGACCAGAAACATAGCTGGCAACTCTCAACTCACTGAGAAACTTGAAGCGGAGATAGCGCACCTCCACAAGAAGCCTGCTGCTCTTGTCTTCAGCTCTTGCTTTGTTGCCAATGATGCAACATTGTCAACTCTTGCCAAGATTCTTCCCGAGTGCATTGTTTACTCTGATGCTGGCAACCACGCTTCCATGATACAAGGGATAAGAAACAGTCGAGCGCCAAAACATATATTCAGGCACAACGACCCAAACCACCTCCGGGAGTTACTGGAGAAATCTCCCGCAGGAGTCCCCAAGTTGGTGGTGTTTGAAACTGTACATTCCATGAGCGGAGCCATCTGCCCGCTCGAAGAGATGTGTGACATTGCCCACCAGTACGGTGCTCTAACTTTTGTGGATGAAGTCCACGCTGTAGGGCTCTATGGGAAACATGGAGCTGGTATCGGAGAAGAGAGAGGCATCCAGCACATGATCGACATTGTTTCCGGCACTTTAGGGAAAGCGTACGGCAATGTTGGAGGGTACATCGCCGGGTCTTCGCTCCTAGTGGACACTATACGATCGCTCGCGCCAGGTTTCATCTTCACCACGGCACTTCCCCCACCCGTCTTGGCCGGCTCGTTGTCTGCCATTAGACTCCTCGCCAGTGAAGAGGGGCGCAGTCTCCGGGCAAAGCATCAAGCCATAGTGAGATACTTAAAGCTCTCTTTACTCATAGCGGGTCTCCCGCAGCTACCTTCCGTCAGCCACATTGTCCCGGTGCCAATAAAAGGAGCTGACAAGGTGGCTCAGGTCGCAGAGTCCCTCATGAGGCGAGGGCACTACGTTCAGGCGATCAACTATCCCACCGTAGCTAGGGGAGAAGAAAGACTGAGGTTCGCTCCTGGGCCCTACCACACCCCAGAGATGATCGACCGCCTCATAACTTCCCTCATTGAGTCATTCCACGAGAACAATATAAGTTTCAACCAGTTTATGAGAGACGGAGCCTGTACAGAGTGCAGCCTTGAGTACAAGGCTGACATACTGTACGAAGAGCCCTACAAGCAGCCTCTACGCTACCCTATGCAAGTAGCTTGAGTCTGAAAACGACAAAAATAGTAAACTTAAATGTTGCAAACTCGCATGTTAAAAAGAAAAAAAAAGTTTATTGTTTTAAAATATAAATTTTATTCTTGTTATTCCGTTGAAATTATTGTTCTCTTTATATAAAAAAAAGCTTGGGTCTATGGTTCTTTTGAGGGTAGCTTAAATAAAAGTGTGGTAACTCTTTAAATTGACTTTTTATTCAGTCCCAATACTTGATAACTCCATCCCAGCCAGCCGTTAGCAGTTTGCTGGGCTCGTGAGGGTGCCACAGGGCCGTGATGCAGACCCCATCGTGTGCCTTCCACTTCTTATACAATTTCGTAGTCTTCCAGTCCCATATGTAGCATTTCCCGTCAGCATCACCCGACACCAAGTAGCTGCAACAATACAGAAACTTGTTTTGAAAGAAGCAAAATAAATTTTACCTTGAACTTTGAAACTATATTAAAGTAGGTTAGGTATTTGGTAAAAATCAAAACATTTGAATTATGAATGACTCATCAGTTTCGTGTTCACATAATATTTGTGAAATTGATTTGTAAAAATCCCAGTGTCCAAAAATATAACAGGCCTTGCGCATTTCAAGCGAGGTGCGGCGAAGAATGAAATGGACTACAATTTAAAGTGAATCCTAATTTCTATTTCACAGGGTTGAAAATTGCTTTATGTTACGTTTCTTATGGCCGAAACTAAGAATATTTTGTATTGAATTCAACCCTGTGGCATAAAATTTAAAGACCTATAACTTGTTATAACTCGATATTTTCACCGCACCTCGCTGACTGACCTAATATTTTAAAACAAAGACATAAAATTGTTAACTACCAAATTATTAATGTCGGAAAACAATAATTATAACTAAATAGACATTAAATGCGTGCTAAATACAGAAGTTATTGAATCGGAGGTCATACGGACACCGATAAATATTTAGGGTAAAGTGCCGTTTTCGTATCCGATAGTAGTATTACACACAGCTCACAAGTGTTATGCCATGACTACACAATAAGTAGGTACAGTATTCCCAAATTAATAATGCGCATGCAGATCTAGTTGTCGTTGTATTGTCGAAACAAAAAACAATTTCACAAAATTATGCATGAAGAAAATGCACTTACCACTCTACATAATACATAATCGTCTTCCGACGCTCGGGTATACGACTGTTGCCGAACAGTGACGAAGATTTTTATGCGCATTATCACTTTGGGAGTATGTACTGAACCTACTTATTAGCAAGCTAATAAAAATAAAAAATAAAATAACGGTAGTAACTCAAAACAAACTTATTTTATATTATTTCCAGCAAGTATAGGAAATGATCACGAGTTATCAATATATATAAAACTCTTCCGTTACTGACTGACTGACTGACAGACAACGCAGAGCCGAAACTACTGGGCGTAGCGGGCTGAAATTTTCCATGTAGGTTCCTTAAGGAGTGTAGGTGAGCACTAAGAAAGGATTTCCCGAAATTCCCATGGGAACGGTAATAAAATGGATTTCTGTGTTTATGAGAAATCTGCGCGGGAAAAACCGCGGGGCAGCCTCTAGTATCATATAAATATAGTAGTCGACCCGGCGAACTTCGTACCGACTAACTTGTTACTAACTTGTGCAAGTTTTATACTTATAAACCTTCCTATTGAATCACTCTATCTATTAGAAAAGACCGTATCAAAATCCCTTGCATAATTTTAAAGATTTAAGCATGCATAGGGACAGACGCGGGAAGCGACTTTATTTTATACTATGTATTGATATTGATATTGATGGGTAAGTAAATATAAGGTATGATGTATTGCCAAGTCAACGGATGATTTGCTTGCCAGTTGTTACTACCGCCTCAGATATAAATCTATATAATGTTCATTGTCACCAATCATTATCACTATCCCCTTCGGTTAAAAATAGCTTATGACTGTTATAAAATGGGACTTACTTAAATTCGACAAAGTAAAAAAAATATTATACGCTACGTACCTAAGTACACCTAAAATTTAAAAACAAAAAATACGAAGGTTTATATTCTAGTTGATATTTTATGGTTCTCATTGCTTTATCATTTAATCATATTCGGATAAATAAAAATAAGAAACTTTATTTTTTTCGACGTTAATTTGATGAAATTAATTTACTAAAACAAGTAAAGAGTTAGTAAAAGTTTAGTAAAAGACTGACGATGTCGTAATCTAAAGGTACAATACACAATAACCATTTCCTGGTTTAGTTTACTAAAAAAGCCATACAAATAACAAAGCGTATTTACTGGTAACTCTAATCCTAGTATCAATTTACCTACATAAATATTCTACCTAAATACATTCACAAAATGTTTCTGACAATGCGGTATTAAATCAAAGGAGGGAACTGACCATACCTAATATCTTTCCTTGAGCAACATTTGTCAAAATCTCAATACAAAAATCTGCTTACGCGTAACCCCGTCGTCTGATAGACCTAATGTATGAAACTTATTTTTTTTTCTGATATTTCGACTTATGCTACTTGGGCAAAGTTGTAAGGTATAGTATAGTCATTATATTGACAATTTGGAGTGCTCAAACTCCTACTCCACTGTAAAAATTAGCAGCCCCCTTAAGAGCCAGTTTACAGCGATGCTAACGCCATTCGCGAAAAAAAAAATATCTTCTAAACTAAGGCAAATATCAAAAATGTGGCACTGTATGACACTAGATAATGTAGCCTAGTATTTTTAGGGCACTTCTGTACAGCTTTTAGGTTGAAGACCAAAGAAAGCTACAAAAAGTGGCCACTTTTGTCAACAATCTATGTTTTTTTTTGTTCTTTTTACTTAGGACTACTTTGCTGTGCTCAAAAAATACTAGTTTTACTTAGTATTTGACTTAAAAAAGTGTGATCTATACTCGGTATAAATGTTTTGTTATAGCTTAATTCTGTTATTTCCCGTATTTTATACAATTTAAATGTTACAGTTTTAATTAACTAAGTATACTATACATTGAAGTATTAGTAAATAAGGTATTCCATTGGTTTAATTAAATCTAATTAAAAAAAAAAAACAATTTGTAGACAAAAAAAAACATAAATCATGATGATACCTACTAAACGGTATCAGTATGTCATATGACTAACGAGCTTTCCCGGCTTACTTCGTTACGCCATAGAATATAAGATACTACAAAAGAGTTGGCTCTATAGACTATGTTCTTTTGACTGCCCAGAATGGCCGAATAAAAAACAAACAACAACAACAAACCACCTGTCAAAATATGTAAACAACGGAAAAAATATTGCACCTTGGGTTACATTTGAGTTTAGGTAAGGATCCCTAATTTTTTTTAAATCTAATATAGCCTATGACACTCGGGGTTAATGTAGCTTCCTACCAGTGAAAGAATTTTTCAAATCGGTTCAGTATTTCCGGAGCCTATTCGTTACAAACAACCAAATCTTTCCTCTTTATAATATTGGTATAGATTATGTTACAATAATATTAGTACAATACAATTAGTTACAAAATGCAAGTCACCTCAATTGTTGACAAATAAGTGTCGAGAGGTCACCCACAGGTTCGCCGTCGCCGCGTGACTTTATATAAAACTCGAATTTTAATGAAAACATCGATATTCTGCTCTGACGTAAATGTAAATTATTTTCATATAAAACTAGATGCAAAATAAAGTTTTACGTATGTAAGTCTCATTTTAATCAGTGGCACGAATGGCTCCGTAATACTAAAAGACGGGGATAACCGATCATCAATGATTCCCGGGGTTCTTCCCAAAATGCGCCGTGACGGTCACCGGAGATTTTTAGTAGGCGCGAGCCCCACTTACCCCTGTCACTCCCCCGAGCGACGCAAAGTGTGTTTGGTATTTCCCCCGTTATAAAAAGAGACTTTCAACTTAAGGATCGAAACGGTGCGAAACTAGCGCCACTTCGATAAATAATTAATATCTTCTAAACCATGGCCGAAATCAAAAATATGCGTTTTTGACTCACTAGATAATCCTGCTTAGAATTTTTAAGGCCCTGTTGTGTAGCTTTTAGGATAATTAGGCAACAAACGGTTTTTTTTTTAGATTTGAATATTTTTTATTTCCGCCATGGTTTAGAATATAATTAATTATTATCGGGAGTGGCGCTAGTTTCGCACCGTGTATGCCCTTAACCATCATCTGGCCGCCATAGTAGAATATGCAATGAAAATATGTTTGAATGAGGAAAAAGCACAGAAATGCTTTTTCCTCATTCAAGAGCCAGTTTACAGCGATGCTAGCGCCATTCACGAAAAAAATTAATATCTTCTAAACTAAGGCTAATATCAAAAATGTGGCACTGTATGACACTAGGTAATCTTGATTAGTATTTTTTGAGCACAGTAAAGTAGTAATAACTTAAAAGAACAAAATTATAAACAGATTGTTGCTAAAAGTGGCCACTTTAGCTACAAGCTTTCTTTGGTCTTTAACTTAAAAGCTATACAACAGTGCCCTAAAAATACTAGGCTACATTATCTAGTGTCATACGCCACATTTTTTCATTTTTACCTTAGTTTAGAAGATATTAATTTTTTTCGAGAATGGCGCTAGCATCGCTGTAAACTGGCTCTTAAGGACATGTAAGCAAGTGCCGATCATTAATCTCTGTTTAGCCCTATGAGAATAATATATTGCGGGGCTATATAACTACTACAATATATAACACGTAGCCCGTATGGACTCCAATCGTTGGGCAAGGAGGGCCACTGAGTGGGTCCCGAGACACGGCAAGAGACGACGTAGTCGCCCCAGGAAGCGATGGAGCGACGAATTGGGAGCACACGATAGTGACTGGTTGGAATCTGCTCAGAGGGTCAAGTTTCTTAACTAAATTCGATCGACTTGTGATTGTCTTGTTAGCGACCTCGGTAACCATTGCTGTTTTATTTGTGCGTGTAACAGAAATTGTCTTAGTTAAAGCGGCAATGGTTAACGAAGTCGCTAACAAGACAATTACAAGTCGATCGAATTTAGTTAAGAGAATTACCCCCCAGGACAGGGAAGTGTGGAAGGAGGGGAAAGAGGCCTTTGCCCAGCTGTGGGGTGGGATAACATAATAATAATCAATACATAGTATAAAACAAAGTCGCTTCCCGCGTCTGTCCCTATGTATGCTTATATCTTTAAAACTATCGAACGGATTTTGATGCGGTTTTTTGTAATCGATAGAGTGATCCAAGAGGAAGGTTTATAAGTATAATACATGAGCAACATAGCAATAGGTTAGGCGGTACGAAGTTCGCCGGGTCGACTAGTAATAATATATAACTATTTCCCACCCATGCAGTACAAGTATGAGTTCATCATCTCGTTTTCAGAGGATCTGTTATGTTAATAAACAGTTAATTCTTGACTAGATAATCCATTAAATGATCGTCTTTGTGCAATATCCGGTGATAGTAGATTAGTAGACCTACTTGATGTTTCTGACAAGTTGGTTAGAATAGAATAAATATTTTTTCTTTTATGTTGCTAACATTTTTGAAAAACTTCTCCTAAAAATACCTCTTAAAATCTCATAACCACTCTTTATCACCGTCTTATTTAAAACATCGTCCTAGAAATACTAACAGTTATTAAGCTCATCATACCTTACAACTTATTCTAAGCAACTTTAGTCTCGATTATGTTTAGCGATTGTTATTTACGGAAATATTTAATGATAAGTTGATTTATCAATTTAGGAATTTACTTCATAGTTAATGATCGATTTTATGACGTAATCAAGGTATAATTCTGTACCTCAGAAGCATAACACTGTAACTGACATTTTTGCGATTTTCACTTTTTGATGGAATCCTAATGTATTTGACGAGCTCTTTCGAATGCGCTTACTCCCGTGGCCGTAGCTAGCCTAGAAGTGCCTTTTTTCGATTTGCATTATAGTGTAAATACCTTGCCTGATGAGAAGCATTAAACTGTAAGAGCGTATACTGCTTTATGCTTCGAATTAATTTTATTGCATAACATTGTATGTACCATCATACAGTTTTATGCTTCTAAACTATATCCGATGCATAATACTGTAACTGCGCAGTTACCGTGTTTTGCTTCGAAGCAAATCAAGATGCATAACACTGTATTTTTGCTGTTACAGTTTTATACTATTCAATTAAATCCGATTAAGAGGGCGTGGTTTAACGCATCTTTATATAGAAGCTGCTAGTTACGCGGGAGTAGGGCTTGCAATCGAATATTCGAATTATTCGAATAATTTACTCAATCGAATATTCGAAAATTAAAAAAGATTATTCGAATATTCGTTTTTACCTAAAATTCCATATTTTGTACCATTAATTTTAAAGTTTACGTGCTTGGCGAGACGTCATCAGTTGTTTAGACTTAAAAAATGCAATCAAAAAAATCTGGTTAACATCTGAGGCAGGATATTCCATCTATCTGGTCTTACAGTCAAGAATCTGGTACATTTGCTTTTTATTTTATTGCAATATACTGTCAAGGTGGTAATGGTTTGTGGCCAGAATATCTTTAGTATCCTTCTCAGGCATTTGTTTATGAATATCTGGAGCTTATTGGTCAGTTCTTTTCTCACAAACCATGTCTCACACCCATATAGCAACACTGATTTTACATTGGTCTCGAAGCTCCGAAGCTTGGTCCGCCTGGTAATAACGAGAGCCCCACAGCCACAGTAGTATCAGTTGTGCGAACGCTGCCCGCGCTCTGTTAATGCGGTTCTCAATATTAGCTTCCGTACCTCCTGTAGGGCTCACCACTCCACCAAGATGGGTGCACCTTGTCACACGCTCCACCACTTCACCCTTAATGTTCAGGACCCTTCCTGATCTGAGGTATGTATCCGCATTTCTTTGGTCTTAGCCGTATTAATACGAAGCCCTCTTTTGCAGCTTCAACCACAAGATCGTATGTCTTTACTTGAAGGTCGCTCAGTGTTTTAGATAAAAGGCAAAGCTCGTCTGCAAAGTCTATGCCCTCAAGACACTTCTGCGAGTTCCAGGGAATAACCCGCTTGCCTTTGCCGGTGATTCTACACATCACGTCGTACAGAACCAGCAAAAACAGCACCGGTAATAATAAGCAACCCTATTTCACGACTGCTGTAAACGTAATGGATTGCGTCAATTGGCATTTGTGAAGTACTCTGCAGGCGGAGCCCAATTTATCAACAGTTACCCCGAGTTTATCAACTTGTCCGGTATAACTTTACTGCGAAGTACTCGCCAAATGCTGGACCACCTAATCCTGTCGAACGCCTTCTTGAATTCCACGAATAGTTCGCACTGCATCTCGTTGCATTCTTCCAGAATGATTCGCTGCAGGTTCAGTTGGTCCGTGCAAGATCTTACAGAACGAAATCCAGACTGCTCTTCTCTCAACTTCACGTCCACCACCCCTGCTATCCCGTTCAGCATGATTTTGACCAGGTTTTTAGTGCAGGCCGAGAGCAAGTTTATGCCCCACCAGATAGGGCATTGCGAAAAATCCCCCTTCTTTGGAATTTTAAGGATTATTCCTTCTGTCCAGTCGTTAGGGACTACTTCGGTTTCCCATATAGCTGTCAACAAGGGCAGAAGGACAGTGGCTGAAACATCTGCGTTGGCCTTTAGGGCATCTATGGGGATACCGTCGTTGCCAGGACTATCTTACTATCGAGTAACTCGTATACAAATTAAAATTTAAGTTGGCCAAGATTATAATTGTATTTGAAAATATTATTGACCGTTACCTTGAGAAAAAGTTATAAATAAAAAAGGGACAGTTATAATAAAAAAAAACTAATTTTCCTTAACCTTTTACTTCTTTTTCTATTATTCGAATAATATTCGAATAATTCGAATAGTAGCCCAAAAAAAACCGAATATTCGAATACCAAATTTTTTCGAATAATTGCAAGCCCTACGCGGGAGTTCGGTCTTGGCCGGGTATCAGAAATAAATAAAATAGAAAAAAATTGTATCTAAATTGACAGTTTTTGGCATTCTTAATTCAATGATACTTACCATACACGTAAAAATACACGCAATCTTCTTTTAAAAATAAATGGTAAAAAAAGTCCGTCAACGAATGCTTCCTCATACCCTCAACATAACAACTTCTTGCAACAACTCCATCAAAGATAGATTATACCACTGTTGCAGCTGAATAAAATACCGACAGAACTCATTACCCATAGACGAAACCATACAACGTCACTTCCACGCCATACCTTGCGAGTCGCATCGGTAAACAAAATATCCGGCGTGAATATCCTGGACTAGAACCGAAAGAAAACTGCAAAGAAAATGGCTAAAAGACATTCAATGAAGACCTCAATTCCTCACTCATTTGCCAAGCAATGATACCTTTACACATGTTATCAACACGCGGTCACGCTACAGTAAGAAAACAAAAAAAAATGGTTCTCCAAGATTGGAGCACAATTCTGACTTTAGATATAAACATCTTATATTAAAAAAAAGTTTATATCTAGCACCAGAAAAGATACATACTTACCAAAGTCTCGTCCTTTTTTCGATTTTCTTTTAAGCCTGAGGATGGTCGCGCACGGATCTGATCTCAAGTGTGACATCACATGCATTACTGCCAGGCAAACTAAATTGAAAATAAAGTCTTCATTGGTCATACTACCGTAAAACCATTTGTTTTGCAATACTTTCCTCGGAAACTTGGTATTTATTAACCAACTCTGATAGTGCCCGCCGATCTTTAGCACATGCTTTCATTGCTGATTTACCCGAAACACTGCAGCAGTTATGTATAATCTGTCCTTGATAATGCTGCTGCATCAAACTGCTCGATTACTTTGAAAGTATTAAGAAACATTAATTCAAAATTTCAAACAGACGTCATACAATTTACATTACAATTAATATCCGAACAGCAAATCTGTGAATTTCTAAGGTAACTTTTAAGTATCGGTCCTGTTTTCTGGCGCAGATCTACTACTTCAGATAAACATTCAGACTGCATTTAGGTAACATAATATAAAAACTCTGGTTTCTCTCCCTATTAGCTAGCTACCAGACCCTGACATCATGAACGGCTTATTGTGAAATCTACAACGTTAAACTCATGCTACGTCGTCGCTAAAGTTCAAACTTCCTATAATGAACCTTTCATGACCCCACTATGCGTGTGACTACAGGCAAGGAAAGAGAAACTAGTGGCATTTTATTTATAAAGTTCAAAGCAGTCTTAAAACCTTACTAAAACTAATCTACGCCAGAATATAAGACAAGAGCTCAAACTTCCACGAGTTATACTACTAATCAGTGAGCCACTGCAGACTCAGAGCACAACCAAGAACAACGTTTCGCCTACCCTGACATAATGGAATCCTGATACCAAAGCGCTAGGGACCTATGTCTCATTCATGCAACAGTTACTTATGGACCCCATATGTCCCATATTATTTTATATTCAACTATTTCTTAATCATTTTTAACCGACGAAAAAACAAAAAGGAGGAGGTTCTCAATTCGTCGCGTATATATATTTTTTTTTTTATGTATGATCACGCATAACTTTTTACTGTATGGACCGATTTTGATAATTCTTTTTTTAATCGACAGGGTATACCTTGAAGTTGGTCCCATAAAAATTTGGAAATAAAATTCCCACCCTAAGGGTGGGCAAATAGGGGTGACTTTTTGGTCGGCGGGTCGATTTATCTACTCACAGATTGCATTTCCGTGTTACATTATAACTTTTGATACCTACTTACAATATCTTTGGAAATGAAATAAAATCAGCCGAAAGACGTCCACTGCTGGACATAGGCCTCCCTCACAAATCAACTCACCGACCGGTCGTGATCGAACCTCATCCTGTTAGTCCCTCAACCTTCACCAGGTTGTGCGTGGCCACCTTGTGGGGTGCGACCACCCTGTGAAGGGTGATTAGCTGGGGTCAAAAAAATTTGCCCAAAGAAAACTGAAAAGCAAAAAATAAAAACTTTTTATAAAAAAATTAAACCGCCGAAAAAACTGAAAAGCATTAAATAATAGGGAAACATTTTCTATTAGGCCTTAATTTACTCACTTCTTAAAGTAATTTTGGATTACCAAGAAATTTTGAGTCGGTGCCACAGAATCAACGAATAAAGATCACTAAATTACCTGAAATTCAAAGAAATAACCGAAAAACGTATGCCGCTGCGCATCGTGCTTTACATAGATAATGAATTTGCTTGTGTGGTGTGGCGCCGACTTAAAATTTCTTGGTAATCCAAAATTACTTTAAGAAGTGAGTAAATTAAGGCCTAATAGAAAATGTTTCCCTATTATTTAATGCTTTTCAGTTTTTTCGGCGGTTTAATTTTTTTATAAAAAGTTTTTCTATAATGTTCACTACATTAGGTCACAGATTCAGGCAACATCATTTAAAACATGAAATTTCACTCAGAAAGTACATAATATAGATTTAGAGTTGCAACGGTTCTGAATGTGTTCTACAGTGTTTTTTAACACTAAAATTGTTTTTTGTACTTTGTTTTCTTAAAGAAAATACTGTAACTGACACCATTTCTCACCGGATTACAAAAATTATCTTAGAAGCATTTTAGTGTATGTGATGCATGTTTTTACAAAAGTACCTGAAAAACTATATTTTTGTTTTGAATTAAGAGATAATTTCTCTATGTTATCAATTAAACTCAAGATGATTATAGCGTCTACTTTTGCGTCTTATTTGCGTCTAAAGTTGAAAAACATGAGATTTCAAACTTTAAAACGCTCTCCTGTAAAATTACGATTTGCGACTTACAGTGTTATGCTTCTGAGGTACAGAATTAAGAAAGATAAAATTCTGTTATTTTGTGTATAATGTTTATTATAGGCATAGTTAAAAACAACATGTTAAGTTGGTTAATTAAACTTCCTCCGTGGTTCAGTTGTATGTATGGTTGTATGTGTAGTATGTTGGTTGACTGTGATTTCGAAGGTCCGGGTAAAATTTTCGGCGGGGCGAACATTGTTATGATGGATATGTATGTATGTTAGTTTTTTGAGTCTGGGATGTCTCTGAACATGTTTTGGGGATTTACTGTCTTTACGGCGCTCTGACGTTACGTAGCTCCTGGCCCACGCTTTAAACCTACTGTCACTACGTCGCTCTCCGTTCTTCGAGTACTGTCGTAACGTCGCTCGTAAAATTTATTAATTAAGGGGAAACTCTTCTAAAATGTATTTAACAGAAATATAATTGGGCACCCTTAATACACGTTCTACCTAGTAAAGGGGCTATGTAATGTGAGGCGTTATTTATTATTGCCAGATACTCATAAAAATGATTAAATAGGTAGGTTGGTACCTATTTTGTTTTTAACGACTAACTTCTTAGTCAAAAATAACTACTTTATATTCCGAACAGCTGTATTAATAAACTAATAAATAAATACCTAATATGGGTATTGTGTAAAATTTCATTTAAAAGTACAGATAGCCAATAGGAAAGCGACACGAGTACGTAGGTACATTGTTTTCATATTTAATAGAACTCATTATTATATTGCTTATTTCAACAGTCGTTGGCGTGGACAATATAAAATTTTTTCAATACAATTCATCTACTTGACTGTGTCTTTGGAGCTCCGGGTTCGATCCGGAGTGAGCGAACATTGTTATGTACAGTGGCGGACACGATCGGCGTAACACTTCCGGATTTTCTGTATTGCAAACTAGCTCTTGTTCTTTGGTAATACAGTCTAGGGCTGACAAAACCATAGACAAATCTGTTACGGCCTCCTAGTCCGTGACTGTACAGTTATGAAAGATATCGATACTGTTTACCAGGATCTGGTCTGGATTTTTTTTTGTTCTTATGTCTGTGTATGTGATTCGGGCATACTAAATATAGGTATTACCTAGGTTAAGGACTCTATCTGATGATTTTTTATCATTGTATTATCCAATTGTAATAAAAAAATTCGTGATCATGAACAAAATGTAAAATAGTAAAAGGTAGATAATTACCTACTCATTTATGAAAAAGTCACGTTTTGTAAGCCACGAGTAATCAATGCAACTCTGTGTGTAATTCTTAATAATGTTACCAATATTCATGTTGCTTATTTCTCACACGTACAGTGGCGGTCTAGGTCGGCGTAACACTTCCGGTTTTTCAGTATTGCAAAATAGCTCTTTATTCTTTGGTAATAGAGTCTAGTGCGCACGAGACCATAGACAAATCTATTACGCCCTCCTGGACCGCCACTGTACGTAAGTATCTAAAATCTTCGCCCATTTTTTTTTTTTTAGAGTAAAGTACTAACCTTATAAGACCATGTATGCAGGCTATTTAGATTATTTTCAGACAATATTTTAAAATAACTTTGTTTAGCTGAATATAAATAAAACAACAAAAAAATCTTATTTAAATAATAATTTACATATCCTTGTAAATAAAACGCATAAACCAACATTACTGCATCTAAATCCGGCTACGCCCTCATTTAAATGTAACCTTTACCTCAAAACATTACGTAGTTAACACACTTTGCGTTACGGTACAAAGACTTGCCTGCCAATCCACAATTCGCTAATCTATTAAGTTAGTAATTGGTCTATTATTAAGTAAAGTTATTTGTATTTTGCTTCCGGGTTGATATGAGTTGGTAATTTGAAAAATACTTAACTGAAATAATTTATGCTAATTATCCCACTTCTATGCACAGACACACAGAACAAGAGAGAGAGAGAGCATCTTCCTTGTTCTGTGCACAGACAGTTGCTAAAGTCCATACAGAGTCAGCAAAAATTATCGCATCCAGTTGTCACCAGCATAATATTTGTAACAGTTTGTGTCACTGGCGCGCAAGAAGTTTTAGACCTTACACTATATAGGGAATTTCACAAGGTACAGCACATCTGGCGAAAATGCACAGAGTTCAAAACAGGTTTTCGAACGAAAATTATTCAAAGCTAACTTAAAAAACGGCACACCTAATAAAACAGGTTTAGTAATAATTGGATTTTCATAGAATGAGCAGTTGCTGGAGCAATTTCTTTCAGGCAACTCAATCTGCTAAGCAAACTACGAATGCAGCAAATCGCTTAGCTCATCATTACCAGTAACTCGCAGATAAAATATAGAAACATGAATAACGTCTAACAACTTTCTCTTGCCGACCTCACCTTGACGCCTCGTCTGCCTGCCTAACCAAAACGATCAGTAAGCGATGTTACGTTAGTAAACTAAAGGATTTACGGATAAAACTTGAACTTTTGTGTTTTATCCGTAAATCCTTTTTTTTTTTGGAGATTATGAAAGGAAGACAGGCGCTTACATACACTGTTGAACACCGGGAATCGAAACTGGACCTTCCTACCAATTAAATAAAGGCTATAACAGATGAGCGACCCTGTGTCGCGCGACCCGTACTCCGAGAGTAGCGCGGCTGCCGCTCAGCACAGGATCGCTCGTCTTTTATAGCCCTAAGGCAGCCAATATAGCACTCAAAGAGCACTTAAAATAATAAAACCCAAGAACATTAAAGACATTAAATTCCAAATAAGTTTAATTTTTTTAAAGTACCTACACATTGTATAATAGTGCAATTAAAAAAAAGATTTAAGGCGGTAAGTCACGGTATGGCGCGAAATTCAAAATTTTTCGCGTTTTTTAATTATTCTGGCGAAAGTATTCATTTTTAATAAAGTTTTAATGAATTCGCGTATGTAAAAAATCATTTCTCACATTGTAATACAACGTTTTTCGAAGACAGACCTACTAATTTTGTGTCTAAGGACCTAACTTGATTTTTGGCCTTTATGTCCTTAGGCACAAAATCAGTAGGTATGTCTTCTAAAAACGTTGTATTACAATGTGGCAAATGGTTTTTAACATACGCGAATTCATTGAAACTTTTAAAAATATGTATACTTTCGCCAGAATAAATAAAAAACACGAAAAAATTTGAATTTCGCGCCATAGCGAGAGTTACCACCTTAAAAAGAAACGACAGCCCTATTAAGTATGTCCTCGCTCAAATTTATTTGAGCAAGACAGCATGATGTTTGTCTTTCATCTTTCAAAACTTTTCTTTAATGGCCCGAGTTATAAGTATTTTATTTTAGTTACAGTAAGTATGTGTTTTTTTTCTCACAGTCAAAATGTGCACAATGAAACTGTTTTGTATTTTAAAACAAAATATTTAAACAATTACATTGGGATGGGAGCCTTCGACAAGCAGATTTGAGTACACCGACGCGACGCATGTATTGTGCTGATTTTCTTATAAGATAAATTCATATACTAATATAATAAATGCGAAAGTAACTCTGTCTGTCCGTCTGTCAGTTTTTCTGTCTATCTGTCTGTATCTGTCTCGCTTTACTGAACCGATTAGAATGAAATTTGGTCCATATGGATAGTCTAGATCCTGAGAAAAGACATAGGCATACTTTTTATGCCAAAATTCTGACGGGAAAATTGAGAATTTGATGTTTTAAGGGAAAATGCGCTGGCGAAGCCGCGGGGCGCCCTCGAGTATCAAATCTATTTACTAAATTAAAAAATTACAACTTATTACAAACTGCTGTACATTAGTCTCCCCCACTGATTGCCAATGTGGAGATAACATATACAGAGACGAACATTACACCCAGACCGGAAACAAAAATCGATATTCATCATACCAATGTTCGCTCCGCCGGGAATCGAACGCCGGGCACACGCTTACTCAGTTCAAATCTAGTGATTCGAACTGAGCTACGGAGCAGTCGAAGTATGGCTCTTCAAGTAGGTATTTCGAAGAATTTTCTTTCGCCAATTTCCTTAGTCGACGTTTAAGACATTCATAGGTGGACAATAGGACATGGAGTTGTGGTATTTATGCCGCCACCAGCACGGCCAATATTAATATCTATAGATATGGATAAATAATAAAGTCGTCACGCCAGTGCGAAGATCACAGCTGCGTACAAGATAATGAAGTAATTTCAGATAACCGTTACAAGGTCTCATTCCGCCTTTGTAAAACATTACATAGTTCTAGGTTAGGGTTAAATGTTGCTTTGTTACGCGGCGAATCAAAAATAAGCTTTTTTAAAAACTAATTTTATTACTTAAAACTAATACATAGAACTTGATGATTTGAGGTTGAGAGTAGGAATAGGAATGAGGTCTGGAAGCAAAGATGGATGTTTTATATGGGACTTTGAGGAGGGGAAACATTAACTAATGATTTAAAATATAAATGAGTATAAACATATTAATGAACTAAGTACTAAACAATAACACAATAGAATGTAGTACACACAGATAACATAACACCTCCCCCCTTAGAATAAAGATCGGGCATTCGAAACGGACGATCTTTGAACTGGATCTTCTTCTTCGTCTTCTGTGGTACTGCAGGATGTAGTATTCAAGGACGTCATTGGAACTTGAACTTGGAGTTGTCGCTGAGAGCGGTCAAAACAGTTATTGAAAATTTGCACACATCCGCCTTGACGCGTGGAATGTCTTCTTGACCAGCGAAAGGGGTTGATTTTGTTGCACTTGCAGCAACTATAGAGAAGGCATAGTAACATAGAGATGCCTATGACAATACTTCCATAGGATAGCTTGTATACATGTTTTTGAAGAAACGTTGGTGACTCGTTGAGCAATTTCGATTGCGCTTGGATTTGATCTTTTATGGAGTTAAGCGAATCTAATTGAATATGATTAAATTGGATTGGTAATAGTTCTTTATATTTGAGGTTAGAATTATTCTCGAATATGCAGGCATTTTCGATGTCCACGGTGATGATGGGATGACTTATGTTGAAAGTTTCAGGGTCTTCTGCTGAAAGCGTTACTAGGGCTGTGTAAAGAGTACAGCCTTGCTTTAATGTGATAATACCAGTTTTGGAGATTTCGCCGTGCTCGGTTTTGCCTTTGCATTCCAATGCGTATGTAAGCTTATCTTGAATTATGAATAACCAGTTATTGTTCTTGAGTGGTTGAAACGTATTGATTTTTGCAGAAAATGTACTGATCTCACAAATATCAGGAACATCTTGACTAGTGGTAGTAAGGATTCTGGTTTCGCACGTTGGTCTTGTGTTGACGTTGTAGATGACGAGGTTGTCGCAGACTCTGGATCCTTGGGCGAAGTTTTTGCAGTGGTCCAGCGAGTTAGTTGTCACATACTGCTGTCTCGTGGTACTCATCGCCAAGTACGTTTGCTCAGGGATAATAGTGGAGTAATAAGGGGATTCAGGATGTTGGATAGGGATTGAATATATATGATATAAAGAGAATTTGTCGTTTTTAACTAATGGGAACTCTAGAATATATATAAGTTTATTCATATAAATATAAGATGTGATTGATGCGGATTCTAAAATTTTGTGAATGTTGGACAAAGTTATAGGGGCTACGAGGTTTTTATTATTTCTCATATGACTTGAAGATAGTAATTCTTTATATAAGCGGATAGTTGATATAACTGATGGATGAATTGCACCGGATTTAATAAATAATATACTTGCTACAATATCATCAATGTCTTTTTCTAATGAGGTAACGGATTCTAAGATTTGAATGGATACAGTGGTTATTTCCTCAGAGATTGCTAAATTGAATATAGATTTTGAAGTTTCATTAAAATAGGAATTGATTTTAACTAGATTTTCATTGATAACATGTTCGTCATAAGATATTTTTAAAATAGTATCGTTAAAGTGAGTAACTGTCGAGGATATTATTTGAAGTTGTTGTTTAAGAATATCGTGATTAGAGATTTGCTGTTTTTCTAACAAATCGATACATTCATCGTATCGTTTAGCGTCTTTAACATCAGGAGTGCCAATGAGCCATTTCAAAATTGAGCTTAAACCATCTAAGAGTTCGCGTTTGGTACGTTTGTTATTTGTATAATAATTAAGTTCTTCGAGTCTAGAATCGATTTTGTCTAAGTTTAATTTAATATAAGAATTGGTAGTAATAACGCTAGGCATATGAGAGTGACGAGTAATGAGAATTTCGTAGTTGTTAACAAGGCGTTTTAAAGAATCTCTATTTAAAAATAAGGGTTCTAAGTTTCTGTATACTAGAAGTTTCCATGAGCTTTCGGAGACAAAGATATCTCCTTCAGGTTCATAGTATAACCCTGAATTATAAGGAATGGGATGAACTATAGTATCTCCAACAACAACAGTTGCGGAATACCTGAAAAGAATGAAAATATCTAGTCACTTGTTGTGTTAGCGAACTTGTTTGTATAAAGATTTTTAAATTTAATGTATAATTTATATAATATAACATAGAATAGTAACTTAATTACAGAGCATACTACAAAACTAACATACGGATTATTCATGATTTTATTAAGATTATCTAAGGAGTTGTGATTAATTTTATTATCTTCATGAGGATTTGGATGTGCCATTATTTGGGCTATCCTGAAAAGGGAAATTAATTGAATTGATATACTTAACTAATAAGAAATAACTTAACTGAAGATTTGACTTAAAATTAATGATTATGAGTCGATGAAATAGGGTTTGAGACGATTAGCATGCACGACATGATTTCGTCCTGCCTTCCTTATAACATAATTTTCATTAAAACCTAATCTTACTATTTCATAGGGACCTTCCCATTTAGCATCTAAGTTGTTAGGGTTAGGAACCTTTAACATTACTTTACTACCTAAACTAAACTTAGCTACATTTTTAATATTATTATCATAACGTTCTTTAGCCTTTTCTTTCATTGATTCTACGTTTTTGATTGCAGCTTCGCGTGCAATTCGGAGTCGTTCATTAAGGTCTTGGATATAGTCGTTTGCAGTATAATCATTAAATTCTTTCATGGAGTAGAACGGGCGTGGTTTGTAACCAAACAACAGCTCGTGGGGAGTAAACCCAGTGGATTGACTAAGAGATGTGTTATGACACATAATGGCGAATGGAATTATTAAATCCCAATTTCTGAGATTGCGACTTTGATACATTCGGATATGATCTCTAAGGGTTGCATGGAATCTTTCTAATGCACCATTAGTTTGGGGATGGTACGCGGTATTGAAGGTTTGTTTGGAACCTAAGAATTTCATTAATTGTTTTAATACGTTATTCATGACTTCAGAGCCTTGGTCGGAGTGGAATCTGCGGGGAACACCATAATGTTGGCAAAATACTAATAATTGTTTTGCAACGGTGACTGCTTCTTTATCAGGGATTGGATAAGCTTGAACGAAACGAGTGAGTTCATCTTGAAGAGTTAGAATATAGCGATTAGAGTTTTCAGAAGAATCAGAGTATGATACTAAATCCATTGATACGCGTTCGAAAGGTTCGGTCGATTGACTAGTTATAACCATTGGGGCTTTGTAAGTTTTCCTAAGGATTTTATTTTTCTGGCAAATGAGACAGGAATCGACAGTTTTTTATTTCTTCTGTCATACCTTTCCAGAAGAAATCTTCACGGATTTTCCTGGTTGTTTCGACTACACCTCGATGTCCTGCGAGAGGGTCATCGTGATATCGTTTGAGAATTTCAGGAATAATTTCTTTATCAGGAGTGGTAACTTTATTTCCGCAAATTACGATATTTACATCGTAGATATCAGCTAAATATGCAGTGACATATTTTTGTTGGTTGCCATGCATTTTACATGTGCGATCGTTCTCAAGATCGGGAACATATAAGGTTTCTATTGAATAGGATTGTAGGCAATTGAGTAGGACTTTAAAATAACTTTCTATATCCCATGGATCGTAATGACTTGGTCGTGTGACGCCAAGGAAAATATTTTGTTTAAGATTAGAGCAAAGTAGATCCACTTGATAAAGTTCTTTAGTTTTTTCTAAGTATGGTTGAACTTGGGAACAAAGATTAATGGCTTCGTCAGAGAGTTTGTTATTCCCGGATAAGGTACTCGAAATGGGAACGAAAATGTTTTTATGACGCTTGTCGAATAAGTTATCGGGACTGAATGTTAATTTAGGAGTATCGTAAGTGGTATAAGGGTTTGAAATATAGTGTTCATAATTCAACTGGAGTGTTTCTGAGTTGTGAGAATTTTCGGATTTGTTTACAGCATAAACCGGAGGTCTTGATAAAGCATCGGCGTTTGTATTTACTTTACCGGCTTTATATACAATTTCGTAGTCATATTCTTCCAACTTAAGTCGCCAACGAACGAGACGACTACCTGGGTCTTTTATGGAAAATAACCATGTTAAGGGTTTGTGATCAGTTACGATTGTAAACTTTCTTCCAAACAGATATGGTCGGAAATGTTTTACCGCCCATACTATTGCTAAGAGTTCACGCTCTATTGTGGAATAATTTGATTCTGCTTTATTTAGTGTACGTGAAGCGTATGCTATGGGTAAATCTTTACCTATTTCACCTTGTGATAAAATTGCACCTACGGCATGAATGGAGGCATCGGTTGTTAGAACAAATTCTTTATTAAAATCGGGATATTGCAGTATTGGTATAGTTGTAAGGATTTCTTTACATTTATCAAAAGCTAGTTGTTGATCTTGACCCCAGATGAAGGGTACATCCTTTTTGAGTAGTGAGGTCATTGGTTTAGTGATTTTGCTGAAATTTGGGATGAATCTACGGTAATAACCTGCGAGTCCTAGAAATGATTTAATGTCTTTGCATGATTTTGGAATAGGGAATTCTTTTACGGCTTTTACTTTATCTGGATTGGGCTTTACGCCTTCATTGGAAATTATGTGGCCTAAATAAGCTACCTCTTTTCTTAGGAATTCACACTTATCTGGTTGTACCTTTAGACCATATTGTCCTAGTCTTTCGAAGACTTCCGTTAGTTTTTGCTCGTGTTCCTGAAGACTCGATGCAAAAACTACTATGTCATCTAAATAAACAAAGCATCTTTCGCCTTGTAACCCGTACAGGACGCTGTCCATTGCACGTTGAAATGTAGCAGGGGCATTTTTTAAACCAAAAGGCATACGTAAAAATTCGTAATGGCCATACGGAGTGTTGAAGGCGGTCTTAGGTATATCTTTGGAATCTAACTCGATTTGATGAAAGCCTGAGGCTAGATCTAGGGTTGTGAAGTAAACTGAATGTCCTAATTTATCTAGAATGTCATTGATGTTAGGAAGTGGATAACTATCGCCTATTGTAACTTCATTTAGTTTTCTATAGTCAATAACCATTCTCCATTTCCTTTTTCCTGACGCATCTATCTTTTTAGGGACTATCCATATAGGACTAGTCCATGGAGAACTGCTAGGTCTTATTATCTTTTGATCTAGAAGTTTTTGAACTTGAGTTTTGACTTCTTGTTCGTGGACTTGAGGAAAGCGATACGTTTTTGTATGAATAGGGATATCTGAAGTAGTGGGAATTGTATGTTTAGTATGATTTGTGAAAGTCAAGGGGTCTCCTTCCATGAAAAATATATCGGGGAATTGATTAATTATCTTATTCAAAGAATCGTTTTCTTCTTTGTTAAGATGGTCACGTCTTATCAGCTTGTGGACTTCGTCGCGTCGGTCAGTTGAGTTTATTATATTAGTATTGTTGATCGGGAAGTTATTATCATTATTTAATGATTCGTCATACAAAGTTGATTTAACTGTGGGAATGGGAATGTATTTATCTTTATCTAATGTATTGACACAAGTAATTAGAAATTTGTTGTTAACGACATTAACAAGGGCATTAGGAATTGTGATACCTTCTGATAATTGTTGTTTGTCTATTATCGCGGTTCCTGTGTGAACATCATTTGTGAGACACGTTATCACTGTTTCTGAGCGACTATTAACTAATTGGTTTTTATCTAAAGTTGTTTCCTGTTCACCAAGGTGGAATAATTTATATCTTCGGTTTCCCACGTGCATTGTTTTTGAAGCAATATAGATATTGACAAGTCTAAACCAAGGATTCCGTCGGCTTCGATATTGAGATTGGCTATATGAAATTTATGCTTACAGAAATTGTCTAATGAAATTTCAGCTGTACCAAAAGTACTAACTGTATTGTTTTTGCTAGAAACTCCTACAATGGATACTCTATGTGAAGTATTAATTTTGCTTGTGCCTATTTTGTCTTTGTGGAGGACTGAAATAGCGGCTCCTGTATCGACAAGAAGCGTTACAGGTTCGCCATTCACATGAAATTTGCAGTGTAACAATTGATCTGGAGGAATATTAAGGGATGAAATAGTGATTTGATTAGTATTGAGGATATTAGATTCGGATTCGATCTGAGAGTTAGAGTTAGACTTGAGATTAGAATTCGAATTAGGATTGATTTCAGAGCTAGAATTTGAATTAGAACTTGGATTAGGATTTGATTTGATTTGGTAACTAGAATTGGATTTGTTAAAGGATTTAGAATGATATTTAGATTTTTGCTTCGATTTTAATTTGTTATTAGATTTAGAATTTGATTGATTGAAACCAAGAGTTTGGGGCTGGTTACCCTGTTCGTAGGTTTCCTTGCTAATATTACTAGGGATAGGATCTGTCTGGGTACCCACTTCACAAGTTTGTCTCCGATAGACTGTATTAACTTGCGTGGAAACAGATTTGAATTTATTAGACCTAGGGTTTAATTGAGGCTTAGGTTGTCGAATTGGTCCATCACATTGGGGTGGACATGGTTCGACTGGCAGACAGCTAAAGCGGTTTCCATCGAGTTGCCATCCTCGTTGGCCGCTTCCGAGTTTAAAGAATTAACAGGTGCTGGAAGGGCGCGCATGGGCTGAGTGTGAGGAAGCTGACGTTGAGCTTGGAAATGAGTTTGCGGTTGTTGGAATCTTTGATTGTTATAAGCACGTTTTCTACATTCAGATATGACATGTCCCGGTATTTTGCAATAGTTGCAGATTTTATTTTGTGGGTTAGGGTTTGGTTGGTTTGGTCGGAAGGTTCTGGTAGGAAAAGAGATTTTATTTTGTCTAAATTCTTGAGGTCTACTCGCGGATTTGAAAAGATTTTGTCTCGCGTTATTCATTGCACGAATCTTTTCTTCTTGCAAAGAAAAACGGCCTGCGTCAGAAAGGGTTGTGAAACCTTTTGTTCTCAACATGGCTCCCATGTCGGAACTGAGACCATTTACAAACACGCTTAAGGCGGTTTCTTCGGTGGTTGCCAAACGTCCTAACAAGGTATGGTCACCTATTTCTGCATTTAATTTTTCTACGATCTTATTTCTGCAAAGATCGACTCTGTGGAAATATTCTGTAACCGATTCATTCGGTTTTTGGAACATTGACTGCAATTCAAGATTGAGATGGGATATGGTTTTCACATTTGAGAACTTTTCAATTAAGAAAGATCTAAGTTCAGACCATGATGATATATTTTTAGCATGTATATCTGATGCTCCTGATCCTGTTATATTATTTAAGGCGTAAATTAATAATATTTGGGCTTGCTCGGTTGTTCCGAGTTTGAAAGCGGAATCACAGGATCTGATAAATCTATAAACCTGATCATTATTTACAGTATCAAACGTTGGGATTAATTTTAGTAAGGTTTGTATATCGAGAGACATTTTGGGGATCTTTGAAGTATTTGGTTTGGTTTCGCTAAACATAGATATAATAAAGATATAATAAAATAGTTAATGAAGGATTTAGGATATAAAGGAATTGGAATTGAATATGAATTGGAATTGAAAATAGAATGGAATAGAATTGAGCAAACAAGCTTAACGACTCACCAGAGTAACAGTAACAGGCTTCGCATACTGGTTGCAGGTCCGGCGCGGAGTTTAAAACCCTTCGGGTACCGTAGCCTGGCGATGCTGTCCTGGTCTACGTTGTCCACGTCTTTGCGAAACACACGTACGCGATCCTACCGACTGCGCCAAATTTGTTACGCGGCGAATCAAAAATAAGCTTTTTTAAAAACTAATTTTATTACTTAAAACTAATACATAGAACTTGATGATTTGAGGTTGAGAGTAGGAATAGGAATGAGGTCTGGAAGCAAAGATGGATGTTTTATATGGGACTTTGAGGAGGGGAAACATTAACTAATGATTTAAAATATAAATGAGTATAAACATATTAATGAACTAAGTACTAAACAATAACACAATAGAATGTAGTACACACAGATAACATAACAGCTTTACTTCCGGAATGATTGTGTGTGTAAATCCGATTGTGATATTTTAGGTAGAGCAAAGAGGAATTGGCCAATACCTCCCAATGCTTCTACTTTGAAAATTCTATTTATGCTAGCTGCGTCAGAAACTTCGTTGGCGCGATGTAGGAATTGCTGATCGAGCAATCGCCCCTTTCACAAGACATCACTAGATGGCGCTAGTGTGCCCCCCTACAATATAATTAATTTCAAGGTTAAGTTCATTAACAACGCTTTATACGAGCCCGTAATTAGGTAAATCCTGTGAATAGGGTGCCCGAAAGGTAAGGACACAGACCGGGAAACGTACATACAACTTGGCACAGATAACTAGAAACTAATAGGGCCGCCGCCATTTTGTATGTGGACGTAGTAATTTTTATTCGCTTGCTCCCTAAATAAAACACAACGTATGCCCAAAGTAAGTCGAATAAAAAAAAAATCAGCAAATCATAATCTGTTTCTTTACAAGAAGTTTTTTTTTTTTTTATGTTTTACAACTCAAAATAAAAATGTTTCCGTTTCAAGACACCGTTGCCAAGCTTTACGTTAGACCATAAAGAAAACAATTTAAAATAGTGTCTTTAGTGTGTTAATCCTATGGCAGAAATTTAGTGGTGGAATCAATCAAGGTTCAGGTTTTTTATGGTGAAATAAACTATAAAATCGGTACAGTGGCGGACTAGGAGACAATAACAGATTTGTCTATGGTTTCGTCAGACCTAGACTGTATTACCAAAGATTAAGAACTATTTTGAAATACAGAAAAACCGGAAGTGTTACGCCGACCGTGTCCGCCACTGTACAGTTCTTTCTGAGCCCATACGATTCGAAAATTTTCTCGTCATAATACTGGTGCAGATAATAATCTAGAGACATAATCTTATGTTATTACATCACTGCACTGTACGATATTCAATGCACAGTCGCGAGTATGCTGGGTATTATAAACACTCAACATTCACTTTGAGCCCGACCCAAAGGCCGTTGTTCGATGCCAAATTTGTAAGGTGAACAAGAATTTAAAGGCCTATTTCGGCGATACTAAAAACTAAAACAAAAACGTGGCAAATAACAAAAATGTTATCATAACATAATATCACTCCTTTTATTCTCCTAAGGGTTAGGCAAAGGCACCAGCTCAAGAGCCGGACCCACGTTTAGCCGAGTTTATGCTTTATTACCAACGTGAGGCGGGGCCAGCTTGTCGCCGCGGTTATAACGACCACTACTGCGGCCGGGACCAACGGCTTAACGTGCCTTCCGAAGCACGGAATCATATTACTTTTCGGACAATCAGGTGATTCAAGCCTGCAATGTCCTATCCAACCGAAAACAACCACAACGTAATTTTTGTGAGAAATCATTAAGTGGTGTTTTCTGCGGGGATCGAACCCACAAACTTCCGTGCTTCTGATCAAAGGCGCTACGCTACTGAGCTATGGAGGCGAAAAAATGTTATCCAGTAAAAACTAGAAATAAGTATATTGGTAGAACTAATATCTACGATACCCGAAACACATACTCAAAGAAATACAAATACAACCAGGGTATCTATTGACGTTCCAATGAGAATGAGAATGAAAAACATTTTGACATGCGAAAAGTATACATTGCGGGTATATAGGTCATTAACTTTTCATAAACAAGAGATTCGCCTTAAAACCTGCAATGTACACTTATCACATGTCAAAATGTTTTTCATTCGGATTTTTATTGACGACAGACCCAGGGATCTATTGCCGTTCAAAATGAAAATGAGAATGTGAATCATTTTGCCATGTGATAAGTATACATTGCGGGTATATAGGTGAATCATTTTGTCTACACAAGAGATTCAGCTGTGAGCCCGCAATGTACACTTATCACATGTCAAAATATTTTTCATTCTCATTTTCATTGACTACGACAGACCCAGGAAACGAACATCGATATCCGTCATAACAAAGTTTACGCCAGCAAGAAATCAATTACTTATTATAATAACTCTGTACAGCCACTATCGGAATGCCAACCAAACTTATTAAAATACCTTTTTCATAGTGACTTGCAATAAAAATATTACATACTAGTGGGCGCCCGCAGCTTTGCCAGCAAATTTTCCCTTGAAACATCAAATTCCCAAATTTCCTGCGGGAATTTCGTGATAAAAAGTAGCCTATCTAAGTGTCTTTTCTCAGGCTCTAAAGTTTAGAAAAAGAAAAATGAAATTTGGTATATGGATAGTTTAGAGTCTAAACTATCCATATACCAAATTAGTTTAGAGTCTAAACTATCCATATACCAAATTTCATTCAAATCGGTTCAGTAGTTTTCTCGTAAAAGTTGGACAGGCAGACAGATAGAGTTACTTTCGCATTTATAGTATAAGTTTGGAAGAATGGATCATCGACCTTGTTACTATAGGAAAGTTGTAACGTACTATCGACTTATCAGAAACACTCAATACTATTTTGTACCGTAATGCTAGAATATCATTTAATCAAGGTGACCTCTGCTTTATATATATCAGAGTTAGCAAACAATATGCATCGGTACTACAACAAATGGTATTAAATAGCTAGCTAACTCATTAGTATAAACAATAATAACACATCACTTAGAGCCCCTAACTAGGTAAAAACTGAATCTTCATTGGTTGCCGTAAGAAAAGAAAAAAAAACAAGTTTCATCACACCGCTATCAGATGGTGATAGCAAAAATTTACGCGTTTGATAAATTAAATTATAAGCCCTAAACTAGGAACAGAATCTTGGAAGTTATAAAGAATTTGAAGCATCTGTTGCCTACGTGTATAATCGTTGTATTTTGTGACCTGTAACGGTGCTATTAATTAATGAAATAAATTCAGGCGATTGGGTAGCACTTTTTATTAAAATTCGGGCGAATGGGTAAATTTAATATTTCGGGCGAATATTTTCAGGCGAATGGGGAAGAAGCCAAATCTACAGGTGAAGTTGAAATGAAACATGAAAAGCTCAAAATAAAACTGGAACTCGTCATGGGCCAGTCAAGTAGTTTAGTTTTGATTTAAACTTTAAGTTAATTTGAACAGTTTTGAATTACTTACCTATGGCTATTATGCCATTTAACGACATTTACGGGCGAATTTAGATAAAAAAATGTCACTTTGAAAACCCCTCATTCGAAAACAGGAAGGATTTTATTCTTTTTTTGTTTATAAACGAAGAAATTTCTAACGCACTTGGGATGATCGACGGGGGTATGGGGGCTTGCGGCCAAAAAACCCTTCGGTGGCCGTCTCGGCGATTATTGGGCTAAAAACGCGGAAATCAATGATGATCAAGGAATCTTTGATGATCAACATCCTGTTATAAGGATTTTAAACTGATATTGGATACTAGGTGCTCCTTTGTACAGTGGCGGTCTAGGTCGGCGTAACACTTGCGGTTTTTCTACATACATGCATACATTACGTCACGCCTGTATCCCAACGGGGTAGGCAGAGACAATTGATTTCCATTTGCTACGATCCTGACACACTTCTTCTTTCTTCGTTCCGGTTTTTCTGTATTCCAAAATAGCTCTTGTTCTTTAGTAATACAGTCTAGGGCGCACGAGACCGTAGACAAATCTGTTACACCCTCCTAGACCGCCACTGTAAAAATAGTGTGTTGGCTTGCTATAAAAAAAACTAAATAAACCCAAAGAAACCTACCTCATATCCGGGGAGAAGTCCGGCTGGCAAGCGTAGCCGGCCACCATGTGTCCTGTGAATGTCTTCTTCCGGTTCATTTTGAACCGGCCGAGCGCTCCGAATACCACCACCTGGTAAAAAAAATATTGTGAGCTTAATTCTCCGCACAAAGTCAAAGGGGTAATGAAGGAATACATTTACGTACTGTATAACTAGCATATAAGTTGTGTTTTGGGCTCAACACAAGACTAACCGTGTTATTCATAAAGATACAGTAGATTTTAAGTAGCGTTATTGGAGGTCTACTTCTCTGGTTTATTGTATAGTAAATACGTGACATCCAGTCAAAATATATGTAAAACACCTTGTTGTCCATGGACTGGCAGGCGAGCCACTTGCCGTGGGGCACCCTGTATATATGTAACACACCTTGTTGTCCATGGACTGGCAGGCGAGCCACTTGCCGTGGGGCACCCTGTATATATGTAACACACCTTGTTGTCCATGGACTGGCAGGCGAGCCACTTGCCGTTGGGCACCCTGTATATATGTAACACACCTTGTTGTCCATGGACTGGCAGGCGAGCCACTTGCCGTTGGGCATCCTGTATATATGTAACACACCTTGTTGTCCATGGACTGGCAGGCGAGCCACTTGCCGTTGGGCACCCTGTATATATGTAACACACCTTGTTGTCCATGGACTGGCAGGCGAGCCACTTGCCGTTGGGCACCCTGTATATATGTAACACACCTTGTTGTCCATGGACTGGCAGGCGAGCCACTTGCCGTTAGGCACCCTGTATATATGTAACACACCTTGTTGTCCATGGACTGGCAGGCGAGCCACTTGCCGTTGGGCACCCTGTATATATGTAACACACCTTGTTGTCCATGGACTGGCAGGCGAGCCACTTGCCGTTGGGCACCCTGTATATATGTAACACACCTTGTTGTCCATGGACTGGCAGGCGAGCCACTTGCCGTTGGGCACCCTGTATATATGTAACACACCTTGTTGTCCATGGACTGGCAGGCGAGCCACTTGCCGTTGGGCACCCTGTATATATGTAACACACCTTGTTGTCCATGGACTGGCAGGCGAGCCACTTGCCGTTGGGCACCCTGTATATATGTAACACACCTTGTTGTCCATGGACTGGCAGGCGAGCCACTTGCCGTTGGGCACCCTGTATATATGTAACACACCTTGTTGTCCATGGACTGGCAGGCGAGCCACTTGCCGTTGGGCACCCTGTATATATGTAACACACCTTGTTGTCCATGGACTGGCAGGCGAGCCACTTGCCGTTGGGCACCCTGTATATATGTAACACACCTTGTTGTCCATGGACTGGCAGGCGAGCCACTTGCCGTTGGGCACCCTGTATATATGTAACACACCTTGTTGTCCATGGACTGGCAGGCGAGCCACTTGCCGTGGGGCACCCTGTATATATGTAACACACCTTGTTGTCCATGGACTGGCAGGCGAGCCACTTGCCGTTGGGCACCCTGTATATATGTAACACACCTTGTTGTCCATGGACTGGCAGGCGAGCCACTTGCCGTTGGGCACCCTGTATATATGTAACACACCTTGTTGTCCATGGACTGGCAGGCGAGCCACTTGCCGTTGGGCACCCTGTATATATGTAACACACCTTGTTGTCCATGGACTGGCAGGCGAGCCACTTGCCGTTGGGCACCCTGTATATATGTAACACACCTTGTTGTCCATGGACTGGCAGGCGAGCCACTTGCCGTTGGGCACCCTGTATATATGTAACACACCTTGTTGTCCATGGACTGGCAGGCGAGCCACTTGCCGTTGGGCACCCTGTATATATGTAACACACCTTGTTGTCCATGGACTGGCAGGCGAGCCACTTGCCGTTGGGCACCCTGTATATATGTAACACACCTTGTTGTCCATGGACTGGCAGGCGAGCCACTTGCCGTTGGGCACCCTGTATATATGTAACACACCTTGTTGTCCATGGACTGGCAGGCGAGCCACTTGCCGTTGGGCACCCTGTATATATGTAACACACCTTGTTGTCCATGGACTGGCAGGCGAGCCACTTGCCGTTGGGCACCCTGTATATATGTAACACACCTTGTTGTCCATGGACTGGCAGGCGAGCCACTTGCCGTTGGGCACCCTGTATATATGTAACACACCTTGTTGTCCATGGACTGGCAGGCGAGCCACTTGCCGTTGGGCGCGGCGGCCACGGCGGGCAGCGAGTGCATCGCGGGGTCTGCTATGTACTTCATGTCCACCGGGATGTCCCTGGGAAGTCACAATATTACATTAGATGATCGAATAGAAGAATAAAATACAAATAGAACATACAGAATACAACAGGAGTAACTGGATAGTAAGCGTGTTTCTTCAAGAAGCGATATCGATCGCGCGATAGGAGTTCGACAGCCAATATAAATCGCTCGAACATCCACAAAGCCTACCAGATGTAAGTAATATATATCAATTATATATCAATATTACTTTCATCTGGCAGGCTTCGTATACGAGCAATTTATATTGGCTGTCGGACCCGTATCGCGCGATCGATAAGTTGCAATAGATGGTGCTGCGGAACCCTAAATAGAGTGTGGTTTGACAAGCATTTATCTATTTATTAAATTTAAAATACTCAATCAATAGCTCTACTTATATAATGAATACTAGCTTTCCGCCCGCAGCTTCGCAAGCGCTTTTTATAATAAAACTTAATAACTGGTTGATTTGTTTCTCAGAAATATACGGAAATCAATTGTAATCGCACCAAAGCCCTAAAAAATCATAAAAAGCAGTTTGCCTTTACAACAGTACAATTTGGTTTTTCCAGTTCCCGTAGTAGGTATCTTCACGAATTTATGTCTTTGCTAGACTTATATTCCTTACGTTTCTATCTTGAGATGTTTGGGCTGAAAACTTAAATACTCATTGTTCCCTTTTCCATTTCTGGATATCCTTCATTATTGTCACCCTGTATTGTATAAACAAACTAACCTATATGCCTCATCTCTGAGGCTAAGCTCTGAGGCTTCACTAAAAAAACAAACTAACCTTTAAGCTTCATCACTGAGGCTAAGATTCTAGGCTTCACTAAAAATCCAGTTCTATTCTTGTACCCTAATTAGGTCTACTCAGATTCATCATCATCGTCGTCCCAACTGATTGTCGTTCATTGCTGTAAATTTGCTTCCCCTACAGGTTGCCATAATAACCTTTCTTGCGCGACCCTTATCCAGTTTACTAACATCACTTTTTTTTTTCATACAAACTGTTACACTCTGTATCAGGGACACCCGCAAAAACTTTGAAAACACCTACCATATTACTTTATAAGGAAACCTAATGTTCGCCATACATATTGTATCAAGGACACCAGGACTAATACGCAGTTATAATATCATTATTTGATGTTTAAGTATTATGAGGAGCTTATTTTGAACATTTTAAGAGTGTCATTACTTTAAATTTTAGCAAAAAAAACCTGTTTTACCCTGAACTCAGGGGAAAAATATTAAAAAAATAAAACCATTTATGAGGTTTGTAATATAAAGAGAATCATCAGCGTAAATTTCAACTTTCTAATCGCAGCAGTTTAGAGTCTGATACAAACTGTTACATCCTATATATACTCGAGTCTTCAGCGTAAATTTCAACTTTCTAATCGCAGCAGTTTAGAGTCTGATACAAACTGTTACATCCTATATATTTAGAGTCTGATACAAACTGTTACATCCTATATATCATCCTGTATACGGCGGCTCAGTGAAGTTATCCCCATATCCCATCTTTGTAAGACGAAGACTCCCATTATCAGCACACCCACAAATGATTTCGCAATCAGCGCCCCCAAAAACCTAGAAAACGCCACCCATATCGATTTTTAATACAAATTTATTTCCGCCATCTTGGATTTCAAAATCGATGTTTTTTGTGTAATTAGCGACCCTTATAACCTTGAAACATCACCCATTTCAATTTTTAAGCAAAAAAAGGAGCGGTTTCGGTTTTTCATACAAACTTTAACACCCTGTATCATGGCTTACAGGACTAATTAACGCAGTTTTGATATCATGTTTTATGTTGTTATATAAAAAGGACCTTATTTTGAAAATTTCAATTCTCTAGTGTAATTAGTTTAGATTTTAGCAAAAATCATATTTCACCCTGTTAAAGAACTCAGGAGCAAGATATAAAAAAACCAAAACCATTTATGGTGTTTGTAATGCAATGACAATATACAGTGTGAATTTCAACTTTCTAAACCCAGCAGTTTAGGAGTTTCATAAAAACGATTACACCCTGTATACGGCGTCCCGGTTAAGTTATCCCAAAATCCCGTCTTAGTGGGTGCCTACGTCACGTAAGGAAGCTGCTGTCCAAATTTCATCTTTCTATCTTCAGCGGTTTCGGCTGGGCGATGATGAGTGAGTGAGTGAGTGAGAGTGAGTGAGTAGATCAGTGGTATTTGGATTTTATATACAGGGTGTTTCTGACAAGGCGGTAATAAATCAAAGGAGGGATTCAGCTCACAATACCTAACAACTTTCCCAAAGCAACATGGGTCGAAATCTCAAAAGAAAAATCAGCTGTCCCATACATTGACCCCGTCAGCTGATCGAACCAATGTATGGAACAGCTGATTTTTTTTTTGAGATTTCGACCCATGTTGCTTTGGGAAAGTTGTTAGGTATGGTGAGCTGAATCCCTCCTTTGATTTATTACCGCCTTGTCAGAAACACCCGGTATATAGATGAAAGTAACTTTGTCTGGTTGTTTAGCAATCACGGCTAAATTACTAGATCGATATGGCTGAAAATTAATTAGTAGAGCTAGCTTAGACAAAGAACCACGAAAGGGACATTATTTTTATCCCTATCTTCGCACGGGAACTGATATTTGAAGCGAAATCGTAGAAATGTATATTTAATTTATCATAGTAGTTCATGCAACAAGTGGTGTATGTATGTATGAGGGTTTTAACCACACCCGAGGCAGAATAACTTTACCCCCAAGTTGTATTTATACTACTTTTATTTTTTAAAAAAATAACCTACGCACCTACCTAATTTTGCTGACCTAATCAGCTAGTTTGTTTTCAAACCCACTTCACTTCAATCAATAATTTTTGTAGCAATAATACAATAATGCATCATAATTGCCCAGAGGACAAAAAAGAATCTATGGATATTCATTATTGACCGTCTATAAATCGCATGTAAATAAAGAGGAACTTACGACTAGAGACGGTAATCAAAAATACGACTTTTGGAGCGGATGGGATAAAAAGTAGGATAAAAAGTATAATTTTTATACCTAACTCCGAACAGGAAACAGAAATTCGGGATTTCGTAGTTCAATTCGAAGGAAAATTGCGGTCGCTCGCAGCGTCTGTCCCTATGTATGCTTAAATGTTTAAAACTAGGCAACGGATTTTGATGCGGTTTGTTTTTTAAAAGATAGAGTGCTTCAAGAGAGTGTTTATAATTATAATACATGCAAACAATTTCTTTTTTTATAAAAAAGGAACCCGCCTTCAACAAACTGACACATACATCAACTGAGCACTTCCTATTTTTCGGAGTCGGTTAAAATAGATACTAAAACCTTCTCCTGAATGTAACAAATACTTATCTTAAAACCGCATCAAAATCGGTTCAGCCAAACTCGAGATAATCACGGACAAACATACAGCCAAGTTTCTTAACTAAAAACGAGTGACTCGTAATTGTCTTGTTAGCGATTTCGTTAACCATTGCCGCTTTAACAAAGGCAATTTCTGTTGCACGCCCAAAGAAAACAGCAATGGTTTACTAAGTCGCCAACAAGACAATTACGAGTCACTCGTTTTTACTTAATAAACTTGGCCCCAGGTCAAACTGATAACCTCCTTTTTTGAAGTCGGTTAAAAATAGTAATTAGGTTAGGCTGGTCGACTAGTAGATGTTACAAGAGTAATGAAAGCTCACCACTCCCAGACGCGCAGGCTCTTGTCGTCGGAGGTGGTGACGAAGCGCCGGTTGTCGTCCACGAACGTGATGGTGTTGACGGCGCCCAGGTGCCTGTCGTACTCTTGAACTATTTCGCCGCTTCTTATGTCCCACTGTGTATTAAATTTAAAAAAAAAAATTAATTATATGGGGCATGCGCAAACCGTAAACTATATCTAGCCATTTAATTAACTACTCTCCTCACATAATTTCAATAAAGGATGAACCATATAACTCGGGGGGATATTAAGCGCTCTTATTCCATAGCGCTAAAAGATGGCTATCATTCAACTTCACGGCCACGTCTTTTTTCTTTATTTTAATATGGAAAACAAGATAATTATTCAACGGAATATTTAAAAGAATGGAACTAGATTAAAAAAGAAGTTTTGGGATCCATCTTGGAACGACTGACTACTTGTGGTGTGATCGCCCCCCGCCTACCTCTACTGCAATAGGTGGGGTTTATCTATAGACTCTAGAGGATAATAAAAGCGATTTTTTCCCGAGCTGAAACGTAGACACTACATTCTATCTTGGCATACACTGCTGGACATAGCCACACCTCGGACACTTCATAGAACAAACTGCTTTGCTTCGCACACAGCCGCAACTCGTGTACGTGCACTCGCACCACAGAACAAGAGAATACAATAGAAATAGCATCATGAGCTTTTAGTACCGAAACCAGTGTGTCCAAACTCACACATATAAACCAAACGCTCACTATGAAATCCAAGCTACCATTGGTGATTAACGACAATGCCGAAAAGATCTACATCACAAAACTTTGAAGTAGACTATGAACCTTTTTTACAAATAAACAAAGATCAAAATCAAATAACAATTATGAAATACTTAAAATAATGATGACATACATATGATAAAAGAATGAAATTAGGTTTTTCCAAAGACATGGTAAAAAGCTATACATCCTCTTTGCTTTAAAATCCTCACGCATTGTTCCTAGTTTTACTATTCGACGCTAGATGGAACTACACATTTTGTACTACCGCTACTAAACACTAGGTGGCTACGTCGAAAAATGAAAAACTAAGCTAGGGATGTACATATTGCGGGAGAAATTTTGTCGATGAGAAAAACCTATCGATATACAACTTTCTTTCATATGGCTACAGTTAACAATTACTTTTTTTACGAAAATCTATGTGTATTCTACGCAAACGGCCTTCTTGGTGATTGGCGATGTATTGGTATTATCATATGAAAAAACCAGTCGCTCATAGAACAAAGTTTATTTTAGTGTACAGTTTATTTTTTATTTATTTCCAATGTCGTTTTGTATTCAACAGTTATGCTTCGCATAAATAGATTCAGAAATAAAAATGTGTTTAGTTATAAAATTGTATATACCTACAGTTCTGCAAAAGTTATAATGCGCATAGAAATCTTCGTCACTGTTCGACAACGGCCGTATTCCCAAGCGACGGAAGACGATATGTATTTAAGGAGGTTAAGTGCATTTTCTGCATGCGTAATTTAGTAGAATTATGATTTTTGATTCAGGTGGTTCCGTGAAATCGACAATTAGCGAATCTGCATGCGCATTATTAATTTTGGAGTAAGTACTGTACTTTAAATGAAGCTTTATTTTAATCAAAGTAAACAATTTAGGTGGAAGGGTAGATAGACCAATAAAACAAGATGGGTTTTATATTTATATTATTTTATCTTTTTTAATATCGAAATACTTGCTTATTTATAACTTGCCTTAAACTCTTAACTAATCATGGTTTTTTAATATATAATACTAGAGGCTGCCCCGCGGTTTTTCCCGCGCAGATTTCTCATAAACACAAAATTCCCGTTTTTTTCCGTTCCCGTGGGAATTTCGGGAAATCCCTTCTTAGTGCTCACCTACACTCCCCAAGGAACCCACGTGCCAAATTTCAGCTTTTTACGCCCAGTAGTTTCGGCTCTGCGTTGTCTGTCAGTCAGTCAGTCAGTCAGTCAGTCAGTCAGTCAGTCAGTCAGTCAGTCAGTCAGTCAGTCAGTCAGTCAGTCAGTCAGTCTTTTTTCTCTAGGTATTGTTTATTGAAACTCCTCTTAGCTTAAGAAGCTTTCATGATGGCTCTATCTTCACGTTTATGCTTAAGTGTATTAGGTTCTGAGCTTGGCCCAAGGTGGCCCAGTAACATAAGCTGTAAATAAATGAAAAGAAAAATAAAATATAGCACACTATAAGAGTGACGACTTGTCTTTATACAATACTAGTCGACTCGGCAAACTTCGTACCGCCTAACCTATTATTAGAACGTGCATGTTTTATACTTATAAACCTTCCTCTTGAATCACTCTATCTATTAAAAAAATCCGCATCAAAATCCGCTGTATTTTTAAAGATTTAAACATACCTAAGCACTGATGCGTAAAGCGACTTTATTTTTTACGTATTACAACATTATCGATAGATTTTTATCATAGAAAATTATCGATAGATTTTCATCATGTTGAGCAATCTCTAACTGATTTCCATTATACCTCAGAATAAAGACAAGCATAGAAACCGGGCTAAAATAAAAAGTTATTTTCATATTGTTACGCTCCTTACTAAACGGCAAAAAGACTATTAGTTAGAGAGAGATAAAATATAAGAATTCTTTGCAAGTTTTCTTCTTGTGGTATCAAAGTGGTTTATTGATGACACTGGTTTATTAGTACCGTACAAAATTAAAAACCAATAATTTGGTACATATTTGGTGGTTTGTTTATGGTTTGTTTTATTTTGACGTATAATATGACATTGTAAACATCGGTAGCAGCTCCAAAAGTTTTATGATTATTTTTTATGAAAAAGGTGTGATAAATTGGTTTTGTGATTGTGAATGTTTAACTTAATGTATACCAATCTCTTGTGTAGTGACGGGATGTGAATCAAATGCGTCAAGGAATCAAAATCTTGATGTTTCGGTCACCTACCATTCGGTAAATAATTTTGTTTCATTGTAGACTTCTGGGCACTATTTTGACTAATAAATTATCAAGAACATCAATTTTACACGCTGTTTGTCGAACTCGTACCTAAATTTATTGAATTATTACGGTAAAACACCTTCTGTAAAGGTTATGATAGTGTTGTGCCAAAATATGTTTAGACAAAAGTTATCGAACCTAAATCATCCGTTCTAACTTAAGGACAAATAAAAATCAGACATAATAATATGCTAATTGTTGTCTTTTTTTTTTCAGTTTTCAAGTAAATTATATACTTAAAACAAAATGACTGGATGCTATAAAGAGACAAGATTTTAAACATTCACAACATACTGTTTTATCAACAAAGAAGATTTAAGATGGTGAAGATTATATCTGATGATGATCTCGATATAGAGCGAGAGCGCAGGGCCTTGGCAGTAAGATGTAATATGCTGGCACGCAGATTCGCAAGGTGTACTAAAGAGGTAAAAATAACCTTATTTAAGGCATTTTGTCAAACCATGTACACCTGCAGTCTGTGGGTCAGCTACACACAACGATCCTTCAATGCCCTGCGAATTCAGTATAATAATGGTTTCAGGATGATGTTGGGGCTGCCACGCTTTTGCAGCGCGTCAGGGATGTTTGCCAGGCACAGGACAGATTGCTTTAAAACTATAATCAGAAAACGAGCATATTCCCTGATGCAACGCGTGCGAGGTAGCGCCAATAGCCTTCTGAATACTATAATTGATAGGTTGGATTGTCCCTTGATGCGGCAGTGGAACTGCCTTCATATGGGTTCTAGGACCGCCATCTTCAATGTGAAGTAAATAGACGTGTACGGGTCAGAAGAATTTAATTTAATTTAATTTAGTTTTATATAGTAGATTAAGTTGTTAGGTTAGTTTAGTTTGTGTTTTATAGTTTAGTTTAGTTTGTGTTTTTTTAGTTTTTTAGTTTAGTTTTAAGTTTTATGCTTAGTCTGTAATCAAATGGAACATAGTTCTGAATAAATAAAGATTATTATTATTATTATTATTATTATAACCTGAAACTGTAACAACAGTTTTGCTGCTGCAATTTGAATAAGTTGGTTGGTGGTAATCATAAAATATTGCCCTTTCAATTGCTTATTTTATATCAAATTAATTAAATGTTATTCGTTATCAACTTAATGTTAAAGGAAATAGGACAGCGACATTCAGTGGACGATTCATATTTCATATCTAAGAAAGAAATGCAACCAGAAAATACCATCATCTCAGCTAAAAACGTCTACTGCTGGATATAGGCCTTAAAGAAAATATCGTGACATACAATTTGCCCATTCTGGATAAAACAGGTTTAAGTTTATCTATGTTTTTTTTCTGCAGATCCTCATAATTGTATATGAAAATTTCAAGTTTAAGTTGCGGGATGTCATCGTTTAAGTTAATATTCTCTAAGATACCTGTTTTCTAAAAAAAAATACGAAGGCTTTAATTAATATATATTTGAATAAATTATTATTATTATTGTCTTGAATCTAATATTTAAGAACATTTTTCTTGCTTTCTTACAGGCCTCACAAAATACTTTGATAAAAAAAGCTACAGAATATATGAACCGTAAATTTGGGTAAACCAATGCTGTAAACTGTAAACAAATAAAATTCCATGAAAATTTTACTTTGTGATAAAAACAAAAGCGCCATTGTTGCTGCAGGATATCACTTACGTATGTATAAATTGTTTAAACCCAGGTTTTATAATACTTACTCTCTTTTATAAGTTTTAATTAAAACATATTATATTTTTAGGTCTCAAAAAAAAACCACAAGCAGGGTTTTTTCACATACAAACAAAGTGATGATCAAGATCAAACCAGGCAAAAACAAACATTTGAGTGCAAGATTATTGAAAATGAGTGTGTAAAGAAAGAAGCGCATAATTCATACATTATGAAATTTCCAAAAATAGATTTGTTTTACTTGTTTTATATATACATATTATTATAGGCACACATCTTTTAGTTTTAATTATTTTAGAGCTGTGCTAATAATATCTGATGTGACAGAGTTTTTTATGAACGGAAAATCTTTAGAAATATGTTATACGGTTTGTTACATTTTGTATTTTTATTTGCATTTTTATAGCAATAAAGCGTTTTTATCTTTGTCTTTGTTTTCTTGTTATTATAATACCATACAATTACTCCTGAATTAGTTATGATAAGTTCCATAATAAAGAACCATGTCTTGTATAAAAGTATAGACAACTTGATTTAGGACAAGTTATTTTTGCCATCACTAGCTTTTTAGAAAATTAAAAATAAAAAGTCGAACCCAGGTACGGGCAAGGTGCGGAAGAGTCATACGACCCAGTGGAGAAAGTATATTGGTCTCTTTTTAACATATTCAATGGTTGCACTTGAGTAAGTAGCGTAACACAATGATGTGACTTTTTATTTTAGGACTCCTTCTATGCTTGTCTTTATTCTGAGCATTATACTGTTGTCAAAATGTTCTAGAAAAAGTCATGAGTCTAATACCATAGATAAAGAAGAACGCTATGAAGGTACAGTCACAGTCACAGGCTTCAATGAAAATTAAATTTTACTGCTCCGTAATTAGGGTGTTTTCATTTTCTCACTTATGGTTTTGTTTTCTTGTTCATGTATAATTTCAAATTTATTTAAAAATACAGTGAAATATTACTTACCGATGTAATGATACGGCATAATTAGTACTTTTAAGTCCCCAACTTTAATTTTTGCATTCCAACACAGCACAATATGGCATTTTAGTGGGTTTTTTTTCATATTTTTCCTGGTGGTTTGTTTACAAGAAGCATAAAGCAACTGAGCTTATCAAATCTGTCAAAAACTACGCTTATGCACTGCAGAGCTAATGATAGGCACGTGGGCTCCGCCTACTCGCGATTTCTATTTAGAGAGAGAGAGCATCTTCCTTGTTCTGTGACTCGCACCATGCTTGTGTGAGTGAGATGAGACGTGCTGCTTGTACTGACGTCACTGAGAGGTGCCGAGCGCGGCCGAGCGCAGCCGAGTGCGGCCGAGCGCGGGCCGCACTTGCTGAGGGAGGCAGGGAGTGCCCGTACTGTATGTAGTACTATTTATTATACTGTGCCATAGCTCTTCTACTATGTGCACGTATGCGGCATAGAAAACCACCGCCCTAGATGGGGTGCTAGCTTTAAATTATACTTACGCAAATAATCTTCTTATCCGAAGTCCCGGCGACGAACAAATGCTGTTTATCCTCGTCCGGATGAAATTTGGCGCAGTAGGGGACTTTGCGTGACGTGAAGCGATTTATACAAGCACCAGTTTCTGTGTCCCACAGCTTTATGTAGCGGTCGTAAGCTGTAGACAAAATGGTTATTTGGGTATGGCTCGTTTGGGGGCCTCTCCAGGCTACTATTGTCGTAGGGCAAGGCAAACGTTTGTTTGCCTGAGCCAATTGGTGGGCACCCTGAACTACCTCGCCTCTCACAGTATAGGATACTTTACCAAATAAGGTATCAATAGCAATTAGATTAGATGTAGTCTAATTGACTTTCAATAAGTGATATCTTGTATCCTATATTGAATAAAGAATTAGAATTAGAATTTATGAATTTGAATTGAATTTATAGGTTAGGTTTTAGCACCTGAAATAAAAAAAAGAGTAGATAATATGACATAGGTGTAAAGTTGTGTATAACGATACGATGAGGGTGTGCTTGTTACAACCAGCGCAGAATAATGGCTACAAACTTGAAAAAGCGAGGGTTGTAACAGCACCCGAAGCTGAATAGTTATACACCCATTATGTAATTTAATTGAAAAATGTTTTTTTTTCTCCTATAAGTTAATAAATATTATGTTGGTAAGATAAGCTTGTTTTTAACCTTCTATGACTTGATTATATTGAATAATGTATTTATGCAACACTAAGGTAAGTGAAGTTAAAATATGTACAAAGGAAGTATGGAAATTCATAAATTGTGTGGCTATAAATTGGTACAAAATATGAATATATTTAATGATATATATAATAAATAAATAAATAAATAAATAAAATGTTTTTATTCCAGACAGATAAGTCCATAATATAAGCTTATATCTAGGTACATATTTACAAAATGTGCTTATTAGTCCATTCTTTAGTGATCGGACTGTGAAGATCAAGCACCGTCTTTAGCAGCTCGTTTTCGGTCATCCGGTACCTCGTCGAGAGTTGAGCCGTACGATAGCGAAGCAGAGCAGCGAAACCAGGCAGACTACGTTCGGCAAACATCTGGGAGGCACTACAGTACTTCGGAAGCCTGAGCATAATTCTAAGAGAATTGTTATACTGTACTCTTATGGCACTATATTCCGCTTTAGTATAAGTGCCCCATAGTTCGCAGGTGTATAGGTTCGTGCAGTATAATATATATAAAAATGAATCGTGGTTCGTTAGTCTCGCATAAACTCTAGAACGGCCAAGCCGATTTAGCTGATTTTGGTCCTACTAAATGTTTGTAGTAGTCCAGGGAAGGTTTAAAAGGTAAGACAATATGGAAAAAAATAAGGGGAAGCCAGTAAAAACAACAATTTAATTTTTTCATAGAAGCTGCTCCATTACATACTTTGTATCCATTTTCCTGTGACGGAAGAATTGATTGACTGACAGGTTTGTTTTTAAATTCTCATATTCCGAGCGGGTAAAGTAACAAAGTCCATACAGCCAAGTTTTTAGTGGGTAGGTTAGGTAGTATAATAATAATCGTGTAACCTTATAAACTAAGGCGATACGAAGTTTGCCGGGTCAGCTAGTATTTAATGATTATGGGAACAGTAACCAAAAAGTGCTCTTTTCGGGAGGATGGGATGAGAAATAAGTATAATGGTATGTATAGCAAGAGTGTCCTCCCACCTGCGGAGAGGAAGCGCGCGCCGCCGTTGTCGAAGTTGACGTCGCGGACGGCCTGGCGGTGGCCGAAGTACGTGCGCGCGCAGCGCCGCGCCCCGTACACCTCCCAGATCTGCGCACACGCACACACCGAATTATCTATACCAATATTATAAAGAGGAAAGATTTGTTTGTTAGTTTGTTTGTAACGAATAGGCTGGGGAAATACTGAACTGATTTGAAAAATTCTTTCACTGGTAGGAAGCTACACTATCCCCGAGTGACATAGGCTATATTAGATTTTCAAATAAATAGGGATCCTTACTTACACTCAAATAATGTAACCCAAGCTGCAATATTTTTTCCGTTGTTTACATATTTTGACAGGATGGTTTGTAGTTGTTGTTTATTTTTTGATTCGCCCATTCTGGGCAGTCAAAAGAACATAGTCTATAGAGCCAAGTCTTTGGGTGGTATCTTATATTCTATGGCGTAACGAAGTAAGCCGGGACTGCTCGTTTGTCATAAACATCTTATTACGACAGTAGACAAAATCACTTGTGAAGATTTTTTTAAGATTTTGACCCATGGGCGCTCTGTCTAATTAAAGATGGGCAAATGGGTCAAAAACTATCCTATTTTTAACCGTCTTATTCATAAAAATACAGTACATTTTAAGTAGCTTTACTGAAGGTCTACTTCTCTGGTTTGTTGTATGGTAAATACGTAACATCCAGTCTAAATTGACATACGTCAAATAACTAAAATGCTCTTTAACTTTTTATGAATAACAGGGTAAATGTTTTATACGGTTGAAGAAAAAAATAGCGTCCATTTCTACAGCAACTTGGTGTTTCTAAAAAGGCTTTTTCTCAATAAATGAAAGGAAAGTATCAGATCACCATAACTAACGAATTTCCTCGAAATCATAAAAAAAACAGCTGCTGTTTCAATTTTATATATGGATTCGATCACCTAACGGCGGTTCCATGTACGGGACAGCTGGTTTATGTTTTGAGATTTTTACCCATGAAATTGTTTACTTCTGGAAAAATTTTAGGTATGGTGTAGCTGAATCCATCATTTCATTTATTACATCCTGTATAATGTCAGGTCATGTCAAAACTAAATAAAATTTTAACGTAAGAGCTTTAAGGGGCGAAACGGTGCGAAACTAGACCCACTTCTGATAAATAATTAATCATCAATCAATATATATAAAACTCTTCCGTTACTGACTGACTGACTGACTGACTGACTGACTGACAGACAACGCAGAGCCGAAACTACTGGGCGTAGAAAGCTGAAAATTGGCACGTGGGTTCCTTGGGGAGTGTAGGTGAGCACTAAGAAGGGATTTTCCGAAATTCCCACGGGAACGGGAAAAAACGTGATTTTTGTGTTTATGAGAAATCTGCGCGGGAATAACCGCGGGGCAGCCTCTAGTACATAGTATAAAATAAAGTCGCTTTTCGCGTCTGTCCCTATGTATGCTTAAATCTTAAAAACTACGCAACGGATTTTGATGCGGATTTTTATAATAGATAGAGTTATTCAAGAGGAAGGTTTATAAGTATACTAGAGGCTGCCCCGCGGTTTTTCCCGCGCAGATTTCTCATAAACACAAAATTCCCGTTTTTTCCCGTTCCCGTTGGAATTTCGGGAAATACCTTCTTAGTGCTCACCTACACTCCCCAAGGAACCTACGTGCCAATTTTCAGCTTTCTACGCCCAGTAGTTTAGGCTCTGCGTTGTCTGTCAGTCAGTCAGTCAGTCAGTCAGTCAGTCAGTCAGTCAGTCAGTCAGTCAGTCAGTCAGTCAGTAACGGAAGAGTTTTATATATATTGATAAAACATGCACAAAAAATTAATAGGTTAGACGGTACGAAGTTCGCCGGGTCGACTAGTATCTTCTAAACCATTGCCGAAATCAAAAATATGTGTCTTTGAGTCATCATCTGCGCGTTAAGGTTGATAAATAGTTGTAATTGTATGTAAGTACTTTTGCAAAGTATGGCATACCTTAACCCGGCAGTCCATTCCAGCAGAAAGCATGAGATGAGCCGTCCTGGGGAACCAGCGCGCCGCCGCCACGCCGCGCGCGTGCCCCTTCCAGCTGTGGATGTGCGCCTGCGGGAACATTATACATATACAAGTAGAAAAAAAAATGTCTATGTATAAAACAAGTCGGTCATTTCATAGAAAAACGCGAGTTGCTTCGCTCACACCGAAACTCGTGTACAGTGGCGGACTAGGAGGCCGTAACAGATTAGTCTATGTTTTCGTCAGGTCTAGACTGTATTACCAAAGAACAAGAGCTATTTTGCAATACAAAAAAACCGAGTGTTACGCCGAACGTGTCCGCCACTGTACATCCACGAAGCCTGCCTGATTGGCTGTCGAACCCCTATCGCGCGATCGATATAGCATTCCTGAGGTAACACGCTAAGATGAGTACTGTAGTGCTTCTTGTACTGAGGTCACTGAGAGGTGCCGAGCGCGGCCGAGCGCAGCCGAACGCGGCCGAGCGCAGCCGAGCGCGGCCGAGCGCAGCCGAGCGCGGCCGAGCGCGGGCGGCACTTGCCGAGGGAGGCAGGGAGTGCCCATGTCCATACAGTACGTAGAGTATACTCTTAATTATTATATGCCGAGGTGGTGTGGTGAAAGGGTAGGAGTGCAATATATGTTGGTATGAAAACCTAACACTAACCTTAGGCAAGAAGCACTTGTCAGGCGGCGCGGCGCTGCGCAGCTGCGTCTCCCCGCGCGGCGCCGCCAGCCACGAGCGCCCTTGGTAGTCCGGCTCGTCCGATACTGTAGGTGTGCAATTTGTGTTAGCATGAAAACATCTTAACTTCATCATAACATAATCTCGGCGTAGGCGTCAACTCGGCGGATAAAAAAGTCTTTAAAAGTTCCAAGATTTAATGCAGTCTTTGCGACCAATAGATAATCGGAAAACGCATTATTATTAACAGCCTTTAAATTATTTTTCACTACTTCAAAATCATTATTATTTATTTGTCTACCTATTCATCTACCATAAGGTGAATTAATGAGACAAATCAGTCTTCTTGATTCACATGGGTGAACAAAACAACCTGTATGCAAATGGTCTACTTACCAACCCAAACACAGACATGGTCAAAGACTTTGAGTCAAGATTAAGATTTTACTTCATTAATATTTTGTTTTCTATTTATTTTATTGTAGGTATTTCACATAAAAACTAATATGTACTTACTAAACATAATCTATACCAATATTATAAAGAGGAAAGAATTGTTTGTTTGTTTGTTTGTTTGTAACGAATAGGCTCCCGAAAAACTGAACCGATTTGAAAAATTCTTTCACTGGTAGGAAGCTACATTAACCCCGAGTGACATAGGCTATATTAGATTTCCAAAAAAATTAGGGATCCTTACCTAAACTCAAATAATGTAACCCAAGGTGCAATATTTTTTCCGTTGTTTACATATTTTGACAGTTGGTTTGTTGTTGTTGTTTGTTTTTTATCAAGCCCATTCTGGGCAGGCAAAAGAACATAGTCTATAGAGCCAAGTCTTTTGTAGTATCTTATATTCTATGGCGTAACGAAGTAAGCCGGGAAAGCTCGTTATATTATAAGTATGTTAGACGAAAGAGCGGCTTACTCCTAACACAGGCTTCGTGCTTAACTGGAGTAAGTCAAAACTCATTGCCATTTACGTAAGTTTTGTTCAATAAAAATCTTTGAAATATAATTCACACCTAAAGCTTATAGACATGGAGACACAGACACATTTATGGCATCAAAAAAGATGGAAATAAACATCACCCTGTAACAGGCAAAGTTCTGGTAAAGTTTTGTAATGAAATATTTAGGTACTTACTGTGGAATACAGATTTCTCTTCCAGAGGTTTGTCGTCCTCAACTTTGCCCTTCTTTTGTCTCTTTGCGAGGATCTCTTCCAGAGCTTTCGCTTCTTCACCTTCTGGTTTCATTACTCTAAAAACAACACATCTATTACTGTTAGCTGACCCAGCAAACTTCCCAACTTAGCCAAAGTTCTATCTATTTAATTATCTTTAGTGTTAGTAGAATTAATATGTTTAATTTTAGTTTCGTGCTTCGAAAGGAAGAAAAGTACTTGTGTTTTTTTTGTGTTGGCGAAAAAATATCCAATTTTTTTTTTTATGTTACTTGGGAGTATTTTTCTTTAATAAGTTTTAATATCTTAAAATCAATATATATAAAACTCTTCCGTTACGGACTGACTGACTGATAGACATTGCAGAGCCAAAACTTCTGGGCGTAGCGGGCTAAAATTTTGCATGTAGGTTCCTTAGGGAGTGTAGGTGAGCACTAAGAAAGGATTTCCCGAAATTCCCATGGGAACGGGAAAAAACTAGATTTTTGTCCTTATGAGAAATCTGCGCGAGTGAAACCGCGGGGCAGCCTCTAGTTATAAAGATAAAGTAAAAAGAAAATATATTCTTTCAAATTTATTCTAAGAATTACATCCATTGAATTCTTAGCACAGCTACCAAGACACTACCAATGCCTAATTCTTTTCCATTGTATGGATATTCTTACCGTTTTTCATCAATGAATCCACCCCAAGGACCCAGGAATCCCTCCACATCTTCTGGTTTGTCATTTTTTGTCCTTTTTCTCTTGTCTAGCGGTCTCTTCTTTATGGTCTCAAACACTGACTTCCCTTCAGCCTCCTCCGGCGGGGCTATCATAGATGACACTGAAAATTTACAACAAATTGTAACAAACTTTAAAAATGTTTAAAAAATTACTGCAATCCTTTCTTTTTCTTCTTATATTATTTTTATTAAATTTTTAAACCAATACTAACTACTTATACAAAAGTTCGATAAATATATATTACTAGTCGACCCGGCGAACTTTGTGCCGCCTAACCTATTACTATCTTGTGCATGTATTATACTTATAAACCTTCCTCTTGAATAACTCTATCTAAAAAAAAAAATCTCATCAAAATCCGTTGGATAGTTTTAAAGATATAAGGCAATAAGCATACATAGGGACAGACGCGGGAAGCAACTTAATTTTATACTATGTATTGAAGGATTGATAAAAAATATTTCTGACAAGGTAATGATTTCTACCCCTTTTTTTTGATATTCCCTCATGGCTGAGGATCGTCAACAATACCTATGACCCTCCATTTATTGCGATCAAGGGCTATGTGGGCTGCCCTCTGCATAGAACCACATGCTTGAATTAATTGAAACCACATTAATTTCATGTCATATTTCAAGTTATGACCAAGAATTTGTGGAGTAAGTTATATTATTTGTCCCACCAATTAAAATAAAATAAAATATCAAAAACAACCCGTAGAATAGCATTAGTGAACTAAATACTACATACTAAATTAGTTAGGCCATAGGAAAGAAATATAAAATAACCAACAATGAGAGAAACCAAGAAATTATGCAACTTACAGATAACAGCATCACCAGTACCAACTTCACTGTCGGTGGACGGGTCTACAGCATAACCATAGCTTGTGAACGTCCTCCTCTGATTCTCAAACTGAAACTCGCTCATATGTGCCTTTTCTACAAATCCTGAGAGCATATTTCTTGTAGCCTTCATTTGTTGTGTTTGGAATGGATTATCTGGACCGTATGTGGGTGCGTAAAGCTCCTCAAACTTAGGATTGTGCATCAGCTCTTGGTTTGATTTCATAAGTACTCTCGTATCATCATTGTTCTAAAAGGCAAAGGTTGGTTATAAGTTTCAGATAAGGTTTAAAAAATAGAGTGCTTTATAGTCAGGGTAGATAAAATACTTACAGTGGGAAGTACAGCAGGTGCTGCAACTACTTGCATTGTCTTTGCTATGGATAGAGTAGGATCAACAGGTTTTAGATGCGTCAACAAATTCTCGTTGCTATTTTGCGTTTCAACAGCTTTCGAAGCCTCATCTTCGTCGTCCTCTGAGCTACTACCGTAGCTACGTAAGTTCAGCATCGTTTTTATTAATTTCTGTATAGTTTGAGAAAATTAAAGGCAATTTTAATGCAACAAACAAAACACAAAACACAACGCACGCATCAAAGCAATGCAAATTGATTGATGCAAATTAAAAAAACAGAACAGCCAAATTACTGATTGATTGTGATCGATTAAGGCAATCCATGTTTGTGTCAATCATACTAATTTGCAGTTTATTGATCTGTGCAACTAGTTGCAAACCATAGACAACCGTTATCTTTTTGGTAGATTCTCGATTTTAGTTTAATAGATTACGACACTTATCGATTGTGGTGTCTTTATGTACCATAAAGTCCTTTACTCCCAAACCTATCCTCAGGTTAGCCAACCTTTTGCAAAAAAAAACCATAGTCAGGTGACGAGCCCTTGTGACAGTTCTAGTTTTTCTAAATTTTGCACAAAAATAAATCAGAAATTTGTGAAAAATGGCTCTTCACGCTGCTATCAAGGGTAAATTGATCAGTGTTATCGGTGACGAGGTAAGAATACTGCTATACGAGTCGATTTATATCCAATTTATCTCTGTTTTCATTGCCTGAAAATGGTTTTCTTTAGCTCCCTAAAATCAGTGTATTTCTTCAAAACAATGCTTCTTCTACGTTTTAGGACACTTGCGTTGGCTTCCTTCTTGGTGGCATCGGTGAGATCAACAAGAACAGACACCCCAACTTTATGGTTGTGGATAAAAGTAAGTACCTACCTAAAATAAAACCTAACCAATTCCCACTTTCAAACCTAGCCATCTTATTCATAAAGATACAGTAGATTTTAAGTAGCGTTACTGGAGGTCTACTTCTCTGGTTTGTTGTATGGTAAATACGTGACATCCAGTCTAAATTGACATACGTCAAATAACTAAAATGTTCTTTAACTTTTTATGAATAAGACGGTAGGTTTAGGATTGCCTGCAAAGGTAGTACCTAGTTATATCGTTTTCTGAAGTCTTACAAAAATCCCATCATGTTTATGGTACTGTTTTTCATAACATAACACAAACAATATAAACTAAACCCAAAGGATGAGGAAGACCAATCCATAGTAAATAAGAACCTCAAAGAAGCCCAAATCATTAAAGATACTACCCAGGACAGAGCTGCCTGGAGACGCATGATATGGAGGGCCAAAAAAAATAGTAAGGGGCCAGGCACAGAAGTAGATAGTAACACAATATAATATGAATATTACAAGTGAATGCACAGTCCACACAGTATTGTTAACCAAAGTTCTGCTTCTACATTCCTACAATTCAGCCCCAGCTACCATCTGGTTTTCAAGCTATATACCCTGCTCATTGCCACAGCCTTATAATTCTTTGCGCTATGTTGGTAGTTCCCTTTCTTCTCTATGCTGTAAAATCATTGCAAAAGGGAGTAGAATCATTTGACAGAGGAGGCGACCATTGGCTCAGGCAAACATTTGTTTGCCTGAGCCAATTGCTTGGCACCCTGAACTACCCCGCCTCTAGCAGTTTAGGATACTTTACCAAATAAGGTATCAATATTAATAAGATAAGTCTAATTGACTTTCAATAAGTGATATCTTGTATCCTATATTAAATAAGTCATTTTTCACTTTTTTTTACTTTACTACTGAAATGTTTCTTATTTTTTTATTAGGCAGACTCAATAAAATGCAGTATGAATAAAGTTTTTTTTTCATATCTTGTTTCCAGACACACCAGTGAGCGAAGTGGAGGACTGCTTCAAGCGTTTCGTCAAACGTGATGACATTGATATCATCCTCATCAATCAGAATGTTGCTGAACTGATCCGCCATGTGATTGACGCACACACATCGCCCGTTCCAGCTGTGCTTGAGATTCCATCCAAAGATCATCCTTATGATGCTAGCAAGGACTCGATACTGAGACGTGCTAGGGTAATATAAAAGATTCTTTTATTAAAATTTGTCATCATCTCACCCGAAAGACGACCACTGCTGGGAGTAGGCCTCCCCTATAAATTGCCACAATACCAGTATTGAGCAAGCCTTAAATAAATTTTTAATTAAAATTTAAGATTTTATAATTTTCCGCCTTAATTATCCAGAGGGTCTACTGCCATTCTTGATATTTAAAGGATTTAAACATGTGATGCTCAGTAAGAAGTAATTTTTTTTTTCTGTAACAGAAAAAACAATTTTTTTTGGTTCATTTAAAGAAATTATTTAACTCCAACAGAGGCTCTAAATTTAGACTGCTCGATGGCTCAGTTAGCTGTGATGTGCACTGACTCGCGGCGTTCGATTCCCGGTTGGGCGATTTTTGACAAATAACGATGTTCGTTTCCCGGTCTGGGTGTATTTTGTCTCTGTATAAGTTTCAAGCTCCCTAGATACAGGTTTCACCTAGTTAGGGGCTCTGAATATGATCCTTATTTTTTTTTTTTTATATTTTGCAAAAAAAAATATTAAAATTTTAAAACATTGAAAATAGTTTATTTCTCTTTAGATAGGTACTTACCTGAGGCCACCCAGCGCATGCAAATTCAATTTGTCTGTACTTACTCTTGTATATTACTTTGTATGCAATAAAGTGTTTTCTATTTTATTCTATTCTACCTAATTGACTTTATTTTGTTTGTTTCAGGGCATGTTCAACCCCGACGACATGGTACGCTAAGAACTATTTACTCGCATGGTATTCTACTATCTAACGGACTGGCTGTACTGTACATAAGCCATTTTAAACCTAACAAAAGTCCCATTGATAACCAGAATGCAATTTATTCCCCAAAATATTAACACATTCCGTCAATAGATCATTTATTTTATCTCATTGCATTACAAACAAACAAACTTTATTGCTAACAATAAAAAAGTAAAGTAGCTAAGTATATAATTTATTTCTTTATATAGAATGATGTATTATGTGATTTCCATTACACTTTTTATTTGATTTTTATTTCTATAATCGAAGTTTTAATAAAAAAATAGTAGTAGATGTGGCCAGGTATACAAAAATAGTAATAAAACTGCTCTGCTAAATGTTAGTGTTATATTAATTAATACAGAGTATTATTGAAATGAACTTGTTTAATTTGTTGAAAGTATAATAAAATAATTAATGTGATAAAAGCATATTTTTACTGTTTGTTGTCATCGTTTGATTGTGAATGTTTTTGTGCAGAATTTCAGGAATGAAGTGTGGTGCCCTTTTTAAGTAAAATATATTTTTTTGTATATGAATCCGAAATAAGACTCGGTAAAAACCAGATTTTTGTTCTTACTAACTCATACTGTTATTGAATATTTTGATCGTCCTGTATTTATGAGTGTGTGCACTGATTTGTGTTTTGTATCATACAAAAATTATGTTGCTGGTTTGTATAGCACTTATTTACATGATATTTGATTAAGGTTTATTTATTTACAAAGCTATTGATGCCTCTTATCATTTTTTTACAGTGTACCGACTTCTAAATTCATTTATAATAATAGCAACATTGAAATATAGCGTCGCATATATACAATTTTATGTAAGTATGTATTATTATATTATTTTTTAAGCCCCCTGTAATATAAATAAAAAATAAAATCACTCAATTATAAAGCGCTTACGTATATTTATTTTACAAAAAAACTAATTAACAAAAAACCTTAAAAATTAATAATACTTATCAAAAGAGTATACATTTTGAGCTACATACAGTGCACACAACCACAGAGAGGACTAACTTAAAAAATATTTGGTTAGTTAGCTTTATGTCATAATGTTACAAAAAAAAAGATCACTGGCGGTAAAATTGAAGACCCGTATTTTAAAAAGCTGACTGTTCTAATATTCAAATTTCAAATTTATTCATCGAATTCGGTGACGTCATTCTCTGCCTTCTTGTGGCCAACCCAGTCCCATTTGGAGTAATGGAGCTTGGTCTTCTTGAATTTGGGATTCTTGGAAGTGATGCGGACGAAGACGCGACGGCGGAAGAGAGGCTGGAGCTGGCGGAAGTTGTCGACAAGAGGCAGGTTCTGGTTCGACAGGAGGGTTCTGAAGTTGTCCATCTGAAAATGGTGAGTTGCTTTATTAACTAGTTCCTAGTAGTAATTGATTATGCTTTTGAATGAAGGCGTCATTTTAAAGCGTATATAAGTAAGTATACTACTTTATCTGTATATGTATATCCTTCTGATTAGTTATTTTGTGATATACATTAGATATTAGCGTAGGAACTTTAAAGAATCAGTATAATGTAAAAGTGGCATAGCAACTGATGTGATCGAAAGAGATGCAGTGATATTACTAAACGTGCATGTTTTTGCAGTAATATAGTATAATTTTTTATTTTTATGTAAGTAAGTATATTAATTTGTTTTTTTTCCGTCTATATATTGAAAAGACAAAGGTTCTCAATCAGTACAGCCTAAAATTAACTTTAAAACTTTTAAAACTCGCCTGGTATACAGAGATAGGAAGGTAGTCAGAGAACAGGATCCATGTGACGGCCTCGGCGCAGGGTGGGGTGGTAAGAGAGCCCTTGTAGGTGTAGAACCTTTCAGTGTCCAAGCCAGTGAGGAGTGATGCTAGTGAGAAGGTGTGTGGTAGCTGCATAGTGGTGTTGTAGTTCTCGATGGATGACAAGTTTTTGACGATCGGGGTTAGGAGCTTGGCGTCGAATTCAACCACCTGTAAGAAGTTTTTTTTTTTTAAATAGTGCATGTTTGATTAAGTTTTTAGCATTATATAGGTACAAATATTTATCTAATTTCCTTGCAAAAATATCAGTTTGCCTTTAATATGCTATTAGTGGGTCAAGTTTTCATACGTAAAGAGCTCATATGAGGTATTTTTTCTGTGCGTTCCTCTTGTTATTTATTGAAATAATTGCAGAACTAGAAACGAGATAATTGTACCTCCTGTCTCCACATTTAAGTGTTGTGTAAAGTCAAATGATAGATTAGGATCCATTTTGATTAGTTTATCTCGAGTTCATCATTAATTACTTAACGTTGAAAAACGTGATTATCTTTAACTAATGCGAAATTGGGAAATACCTAGGTCTATAATGCATTGGGAACGAAAATTGATTTTCAAGTATATCCATATACAGATTGAAAACTGGTTGACCAATTATAGACGGAATAGGGTACAAAAGGATTCGAAAATATCGCTTCGTAAAGTGATCAAAATATTTTGAAAGATCCATTATAAGAGCCTATAGCTCTAGCTAGTAGAAATTTCACTAGGCGCGTGACAAGCTTTTTTAGGGCAAAGCCCATCCCTCTTACACTCCTCAGATGATCAGAGTGGTTGTCACTTTGTATGTGTCGTAGTAAAATTTGATAATTAGGTTTTTTGCAAAAAAAACTAGGGATTTTGCGAAAACACGGATAATTTGATATGCATTGCTCTCGTAAGCTGCAGATCGTTTCATGAATAAATCTAAAAGTTACAAACCTGATAGAAGAAAGCAATAACAGCAACGCCATCTGGATGCTGGAGTGACTCAGTAAGACTCCTATACTTCTTGTTCCTGTGTACGATATGCATTTCCAGAGGTAATCTCATGTCGTTCATAGTGTGTTCGGCTCCACGGTTGTTCTTGTCACCCCAGTGGAAATGGAGTCCCTCGATCTCGTATTCGTTGTCTAGTGGACCACCGAAGATGTAGGGTAGACGGAAACCTTTCTTCTCCTCTTCGGAACTGTACTTCGGGATTGTTAGGGCAACTGTGGAATTGAGAGTGATTATAGAATCTAAAAAGTTAGATGTTGTTTTGTGCTTTGGTTCTCAATCACGATCATCCACGTATAGCAAAATAAAATTCAATGAAAGCTGCAGTAGGTATTTATTGTGTAGCTGATCAAATCACTATCAAGAACTGTATGGTATGAGTGCTGGATATTTTCTACGTGACAGTTAGAATTAGGCTTCAAACTTCAAGTTTGGATTTTTTTCTAAAATAGAGACCACAACTTAACGAGAAATATTGGAGCGCCTAATAATAAAACCATTTATTTCAGTCAGTTTCTGTCAAAAGTGTAATACAAAATTTTGCGATTTGAAGGGAAATTGATGCGCTGGCAAAGCAGCGGTGTTTTTACTCAAAATATGAATGGATACCGTACCTGAATGTCCATTATTAGTGATGCTAAGAGGTCCAGGCAGCGGATTCTGGTAACCAATCAGCTCCATTGCCGGAATAGTGATAGGGATAGCCTGCCTCGCTGATATGGCAATGGGTGACTGTTGTTTCCCTCCACATGCTGGGTGCAAGACTGCCCAACGACGCTGGTCGGACGCTCGGTAACCCCAGCCGAGTACTTGGGCAACTGATGGGGTTAAATAATGATTTGATTAATAAAATTGACTTGGAATTAAGGATAAATGGATGATAAGACTGATTTTGTGTGATCATAATCTAATCAGCGGACTCTTCAATTCATTTCATTGTTTTGTAATTATAAAAATTAGCACTATTGATTTTACTAAAATGCAGGTTATATTTTAGGATAAATTGGCAGTTTCTCTGCGATCTTTTATAACTTGTATTTTTAACGGTTTTCCAATTTGAGATTTTCGGATATAAATCTTGTTGGAAGGCAGCTGCGTAGCTCTAGCGTTGGTCAATATCCAACTCAATTGAATTTTTTATCACTTTTTATTTGATAAATTTTCCATGGTAAAAATATTTTGTAGCTAATTAACCAAGTTTTCTGATTTTTAATGCTATTGTTTGCCTATATACAAGACATTTGACAAGGGAACTTTTGCCGGCGGTCATTTTACGCTCGCAAAGCGTATATGCCTCTCAGATATATCTTTCTTTGGAGTTTTCTAAATATTTATTTATATTTTTTTCATTTTTAGATACTCTTATGGGCTTGGCTGGCCTTTTGTTGTTTGGTCATATTTGCATAGCTGTTAATGTAATATCGTACTTGTATTCATGATCTCGTTAGGTTTCGATTCATAAAATTGTGCGTCATAATTGGAAATGGTAACTTTGAACCGATTTTCAATGCAGATTTAAATAAATGTTTTGTTGAACTAGCTGGACCATGCCCTTTGGCTTTTGAGGTATATTGATGACTCCATAATATGAGATTAGGAAGCAAACGAGTTAACCCTACGATGCAAATTAAATTCGCGGGTAATAGTTACGAAAAGTTGGCACAAATTTTTGAATTATTAATCAAGAAATATTTGGAACATTATTCGAATAGACGTACGTATTTACAAATATATAACAATTAAATAAAAACAGCTAAGTATATTACGTACTTTCTTCTTGCGTAGAAAAGTTTATAAAAAAACAAACAAAACACTTCCTTCCCGAAATTAAATTAAAACCACGTATAGTACCTATTAAAAATAACTGGGTGGCTAACGTGGGTCCGGCTCTCAAGCTGGTGCCTCTGCCTAACCCTCCGGGGAATAAAAGGCGTGAGATTATGTTATTTTATGTTTAAAATAACTGAATATTTTCAGTCAATTAAATAAAAAAACATGTTCGTATGTGATGTCGCTCGGATCGCTCAGACGGTCAGACAGACAACGACTTGCAATTATACATTAAACTTGAAATATATTTTATTAGCAACTTAATTAATATTTATTAACATACATTATTATTAAGCTTACTTATCTTTATTAGCCGCGTACTCGGTACTTTTTTGGACAAGAAAATAAATAAAACAAAAACTTTAACCAGACTGCTTTTTACATCCGAAAATGCAAAATAGCAATAAAAGCTAATTCAATGTAATAAAAGTACTAATTTAAATTACAAAATCTCATTTTAATGTAACTTGAATTTATTAACATTTTGCATCTATGCATCGATAAACGTAAAAAATGTTAAGGTGCAAAGTCAAAAAAAAAATTAGAGTTGTTAATTATTTATTTTAAAAAAATCAAATTAAAATACCTTTTAAATAAAAATAAAAACTAATTGTAATTCACCACATTAAGGCTATTAATCAATCAGATCGGGTGCTTTTTGATGAGTTTACAGGCTTTAAAATTGATAGACTCTTAATACGTGACGAGTGTGCTTAAAATTCGTGTGAATTAAACAATAAAATATTAGACTGATGTCCCGACAACGCTTATACATGTCTGGCACACTAAAATAGCATACTTAAATCAGCTATCTCAATGGTTCGGTGGGCAGTTCCGGGTTCCATTCCCCGCGAGGGCAAACGTTGTGATGATGAGTATCGATATTGGTTTCCAGGCGGAGTGTATTTGGGACTTATGTGTTTCGGGCATCCTATATACAGGTTCTACATAGTTTGAGGCTCTGAGTGAGATAAAGGCTGTATATCAATACATAGTATAAAACAAAGTCGCTTCCCGCGTCTGTCCCTATGTATGCTTATATCTTTAAAACTATGCAACGGATTTTGACGCGGTCTTTTTTAATAAATAGAGTGATTCAAGAGGAAGGTTTATAAGTATAATACATGGACAAGATAGTAATAGGTAAGGCGGTACGAAGTTCGCCGGGTCGACTAATTTTTTTATATAACTTAAAATCATTATTATTAACTTTCTATGTATTATCAGGCTGCATTGTTTATTGTGCACGATGTCGATTAATTTAATTTATATATTATTTATTATAGTATTTTTTTTAAAACAAGCTATTGACTGTTGTGTTTATGAAAATTCTTGTTCTTGTATCTTGAATTTTCGTATGTTACGCGAAAAATACGAGTTATTCCGGAATGATCCATTAAAACCGATCCCATAAGGGATTAGACTTAAATATTACCTGAGTTGGTACGTATAATATTCGTGAGTTTTATTTTACATGCATATTAATGCAGTTTTTGTCTATGTATTAGGCACGTGAGCTAATCCGGCAGACATGATTACCATGCATTTTGTGTCCCGCCAATAAATTATAAACAAGTCGTTTATCTATTCAAACGGCGGACTGCGGGTAATCAATTTTTCAATAGACACAGAATACCTCCCAAATTATGTACAAGCGTTGCTCTTGGTTTAAATGCATTCTAGGTGCATTGTTTTGGACAGTTTTTTGATTGCTCTACATTTTAGTGGTTTTAGGATTTTGTTACCTACCATGCGCTTTGGAATTGTTTTTTTTTTTTTTTCTCTCCTTTTTTTATTGCAATCTATCATAAAGATACTCAGCAATTTGGAATTGGATCTAATAAGAAATTATATCTTACAGGTCTGAAAATTTGGAAATTTCGCGCAAAGCAATCATAGATTTTATTATTACTATAGCTTAGCTATAGACCGAATTGTAAAAAAATCCTGCTTTTAACCTAAATGAAAATAATAATAGTTATTTAACGACGTATAACAATAGGTTTTATACAGTTTGAACTTTACATGATTCTTTGCATAAAGCGATCCTCTTTTTTTATTTGAAGCTTTAATGGTTTATAATAGTTTATTTTTAAGAGCTCTATTTTTTAGAGTGCAACAGACTCCTAATATAACAGTATGAAATTGAAGATTATGAAATTTCGGCGAAGCGGCTAAGATTATTAAAATTACAAAATTAGATGAATAAGTTATATCAGTTGGTTTCTATGACATTCTAGGATAAATTATTTATAATTTTAATTGTAAGGTGACCTAGCATTGTTTACAAATACTTGGATAGATCTAGTTTTTTTTATGCTAAATCGGATTCGTGACAGGCGTCAAATTAAATAAGGAAGTACCTTTTTTTTTTTTCAGACTGCAAAAATGCACTAACAAATAATATACATGAGTAGATCAGACATTGTAAATTGATTCGGCCTTTGGATTATTTGCATGGATTATGCAGTAAGAGTCAATAGTTCTTTTTTTAAATGGTTATTTTGAAATTTCTAAGTCACAATGACATTATTTTTTCAGGGTAGTTGCATGCGTCAGCGTCTTTTCGCGTGACTACGCGATGCGCAATTGATACTTGGGGTGTCTCAAGATTTGAGCCTGGTGGGGCGAATAATTATCTTTCTAGCACCGATCTTACAGATTGGTATGTTTTGAAAAAATTAAATAAGTAATCTAAAAGTCTTGTACTTAAATTTACTATTGACACGTAAAACTAGAGCAACGGATTTTTTGTTAAGTTATGTGATTCCGTAAAGCATCAATTGGTACATTTAATACCTCAATGGATCTGAGGACCCGGGTTCGAATTCCGAGTGTAACTAATTTATTAGGATATTTTTTTAACCGGGAAACCTCAAATGAAGAATACTTATTCTTATAAGTACAATACGCTACAAAAATATAATGTAAATAAATTAACCCTTGAACTGTCAGGGTCCATTTTGAATATCCGATCCGGAAGTCTGCAGTATGACATTTCCTTAACAACTTAACAAAATAATTGCCCCCCCGATTAATTATTGATTGGAAATTTATACCAACAACGAACTGACTTAAGGTTTATTTAATAACAAAATATAATTTTATTTATTACTAGCTGTCCCGGCGAACTTCGTACCGCGCTCTACTATTTTATATAGAAAAAAATAATAATTGTTTTTTTTTGCGAACTTCCCCTTAATTTTTCTTGATTTTCTCACCTTTTAAACCTTCCCTGGACCACTACTAATATTTTGAGACCAAAATCAGCTAAATCGGCCGTTCTCGAGTTTTAGCGAGACTAACGAACCACGGTTTATTTTTATAAATATAGTAGGTAGATAGATAGTAGATTCTTTCAAGCTTATTAATTTGTCAGAATTTGACTTAAACAATCCTATTACTTAACTTACTTAAATATTATTTCATATTAAACTTATCGGAAACGTAAACCATACCTGAAGTTTTATTTAACACAAACATACACCTTTTTTATTCGTTATTATTTGAAGCTTTTAGGTACTTAAGTAAGCAGTTTAATTTAAATAAGCATTTTAAAAATTAAAAGTAGGTATATATTTTTAATAAGTACTAGACCCTGTGTTGTTAAGTGCATGGTTGATAAATGAATGATAGTAAAGTAACGTAAGTATGTTGTTTCTTGTTTTGTAAATAAATCGGATGTTTTGGAATTAACTGTCTTACCCAGACGATTCACAAGCGATTTTGTATCGATTTTCATGAGTCTCATTCTCATATTAGTTAAGTACCTGTAGGTATTTTATAGTTCCTAAGCTAAAAGATTTTTTTTTTTATATATCTACTTAACCGATTATAAAATATATTTGCGTACCTTTATAAAAATTATTTATTTGCAATTTTAATAATAATTCGTTTTGACGATTTACAATAAATCAATTTTATACGGCGTCTTTTTTATTAAGATTTTTTGTTAGTAGGCTTATATATATATATTATTATTTATATTATGATCTACAACTCTACTTTTTGCACCATACTATGCGAGTGCTCGCAACAGTTATTTGTTTTACTTCACAAATGCGAATATTAATTACTCTGAAACTTATATGTTGCAAATGTATGGTTTTTATTTTAATTTAGACAAGGACAATAAAATCTTTTTTTCTCTTTTCTTACCATTAGCCGCCAAAAGAACAGCTGCCAGTGCGTAAATAGTATTCATGTTTTATAACTTCACTTCACTTCAATGTGATTTAAATATGGAACTTATTTTTTTTTATTGTTAATGATTTATTGAGCTACAAACTGCTGGATGATCCTGCCTCGTCGCCGACAGTTTATATACTAGTCTTACACTTCGGTATTCGTACAGTTTTCAATGGAGATGCGTAGACGTAGCGTCACTCTTGAAGACCTAACCCTGTGATTGGTATGTTGATTAAAAAAAAAAAAGAAAAAAACATCAAAAATTTTGTTTTTCATATTTTGTAAGTACTTATTTAAAAAAAATAAGGTGTAGGCTTTTTAAATAGTAATTCTTCGTGTAGGTTCTACTTTTTTAATACTAAAAATTTTAAGTATAGATAATTATTTTACTGTAATATTTGTTTCTTAAAAAAAAATTGCTTAAAGATCCAGATATGTGGAGTTTATTTGGTTGCTGGTGGTTTTATCCGTATGACTAAAAGGAATGACTTTATCTGAGAATGACGTCAAGGGTTTTAGCTTAAACTTTAGTGAATTTATATAATATTTTCAACTTTATATGACTTACTTACTTACTCATCTAAATTGCGTCTGTGTCCTTTCAAATATATTTGTCAATAAAAGTTTCTCGAAGTTTATTTTAGTTTTAATTTTTTTTTATCTCTAAAACTTTTTCTAATCATAAAAAAACTAACTCCTTGTTCCTGTCCTACCTGATACTCTAAATTTATGCTAATAAAAAAACCATAAAACATTTTGTATAGTTTTTAGTATATTCGTGATTTATGGAACTCCAGCTTATAATTGGTAATTTATGCACATATACATTAACTAATAGTACTCACTTTTAGTTATGTTAGGTCTTTTACATGCAATCCGCAGCCACATCGTGACACCCATTTTTTTGACATTAGTAATTATGTAAAAATTAAAACTATAAAAAAAAACTAAGTAATCATACTGAAACAACTTTACTTTTGACAAAAACTATTTGTATATCTAGATTCTATTTCACCTACTTACTTTTTAAATTTCACTAAATCTATGTTTATATAGTAAGTATATAGTAACATAAAGATGTTTCATTTAAATATATAATTTTTATTTTATGCAGCTATCAAATTTCCTTGACCTAGCAAATATTACGAAGGTACATTATTTTATTTTTTTATTTCAAGTTAAAACAACATTACGTCTTGTAGATTACTTAGATAGATAGACATCCCTCGACGCCAAATAAATCAGTTGTTAATTTATTACCATTAAATTTTTTTTTTTTTTCAATCAATTTAACTTTGAATCGTGTTTATTGTCCTTGAAATAAATAAAAATATAATTCATAGAAACTTTTTACTAAATTTTTTCCGGCCTTTTCAGTATTCTTTATCGTTTTTTTTTTTTTCAAATGTTGCATGGTATTTAGGCACCTAAAGTATTAATTATACTAAAAACTACAATATTAAATCAACCAGTAAGTCATTCACTCGGTAACAGACTTATTTTTACATAAATTATATGTTAATGATATTAAAAATATTCGTAAAATTAAAAAAAACTATTTTAACTGTCAATAGAGAACAAGAAATGTTTACTTAAAACTTCCTGTAAAAAAAATTTAGTGTCTCTGTGAGTGTTACCTCACCGTCTAGTTATTTTATTCATACCAGACCCTTAAAATTTCACCCGCAGATTTTTTAATAAATTTGTCGAAGGTGATTTTCTATACAACTTCAAAAATTTACAAATTTCAATAAAAACCATTGAGAATTGCGAACTGTATTGATAACAGACAGACATACCAAAAAATAATTGCCAAGTTTGCCTTTGTTTTTTTTTTGTTCATTACGTGTTTAAGGGTTAAGTCGCACCCTCATGAACATATTAGCCAAAACAATAGTAGTTATGACAAATAAATGAGATGATTATTAGGATCGTTATTAAAACACGCCCATTGATTAGATATGTAAACATTAAACAAAATTAAATACCCGCTGCACTTTAGTTCGAATGGCTGGCTACATACCTATCATATATAAGTTAGCACAATGGTTTTCGATTATTTTTTTTATATCATCCAACCTAGCGCCTAAGGTGCAATATTTTTTTTCGTTGTTTACCTAATTTGACTTGTTGTTGTTGTTTGTTTTTTATTCGGCCATTCTGGGCAGTAAAAAGAACATAGTCTATAGAGCCAAGTCTTTTGTAGCATCTTATATTTTATGGCGTAACGAATTAAGCTTATTTGTTTGCAATAAAGTACCTATCTTAATAAATCTATCGATCTTGCCTAAATACTTCTGATAAGGCCCGATCATCCAATCGACTCCAGCGCATAGATTTTAAATTTCGATCACGCGTCAAAATCAACGAATGACATCCATCATTCGGCGCTCTTTTGTCGTAGCTCGTAAATTATGTTATTCTAAAGGTGCCTACCTAAGTATTGTGTATAATTTATTAAGACATGCCTAGGCGGCGCCACCAGGACGCCACTTCGGAGTCGGCGAAGGGCGGGCGTGGCTGAAGAAGTCTAGTGAACCTGAAGCCTGTTATAAAAGCCGAATGTCCAGCTCGCAAAATTGAGACAGTTTTTTTGTTTTACGTAGCTTGGCTGGCACAGTTTGCGGTGAATGCACAGCACTTGTTTAAAAAGCTGGCTCAACTATGCGAGCTAAAGCTAAACGGTTTAGTTTGGAGTAGACTGACTCCAGACTGTAGATGAAAATTTGATAAAAATGACATCATTCGATAACCATTGCTGCTTTTCTTAGAGCATGTAGTCTTCATGTAGTGTTGAGGCCCCTAAACATTGTCATAGAGTTTTCATGTTAAGCGACTTACCCCTCAGGTCTGCAGTTTCATAGCGTAATACTAAGTAGGAACTTATGTTAATAATATAGAGATATACTTAGGCAGTAACTCTCGGTATGGCGCGAAATTCAAATTTTTTCGCGTTTTTTAATTATTAAAAGCGAAAAAATTTGAATTTCGCGCCATACCGAGAGTTACCACCTTAAGAAAATACCTAAGTGTAGGGTACCTACCTTATTAAATGTTTAGTGTGTCCAGTAAGTAACTAGACTAAGTAGGTACTTAGTGTATGTTTGATATGTTTGTGTATATTTAGGAACTAATTCGACCAAAATTAGTGTTAAAAACGTTGCTTTTCAGCATTTTCAGTAAGAAAGAAAGTTGTAGTAGTTGCAAGTAGGTATCAGGTTAAGCTTCAGACAAGGATAACACACACAGCATTAGGGTACCTTACCCAGGTTTTTACTTTGTTTTTTATTATTAATTGTACTTAGGTAGGTATAATGTAAGTATACATAAATAATAAATAATGTTTGTTTTGTTAATAACCTAAATAAATAAATTATGTAAATGAATTACAAGAGAGACGCAAACTAGATCTCTGAGGAAAACACTTTTCCATTTCACTGAACGCAACGTCAGATGTGTTTAAATCTGACACATTTAATTATTCGCGTAGGCAGGCACCTTACCAAATTGCTTGATGAAGAAGAATTAAATTCATGAACAGATTTACTTAATAAAATGCAAATTCTACTTAAAATGCGTAGCACGAACACGTAATAAACCCCAGACTGTTTGAAAACGCAGTGATGTGTTTAGGAGACCTCTACTTACGAATTAAAAACGGATTAAAAATACTTAGGTATTTTTTAAATCCGAGTAAACCAGTCGTTCCCAATGTGGTCCAGACTATCCTCAGGCCAGGGGCCCGTTAAGCCCTTGCTCGGCTCGCGGGATCTAGAGTTGGCGTGACCAAAACTTACATAGGACGACATAAATAAAGAAAGAAAGAAAAGCGTTTATTGCCAAACAGTGACACACAATTAACAACAACACAGACAAACAAAATACAAAAAACAAAAAAAACTTAATTTTATGCCACTGTTGCAAAGGGCACTGCCTCAGCATTTGCTATGGGTGTGAACACAAAGCGCTGGTTTTCAGTCAGTGCCGGTAGTATTCACGAGCGTCTATGGGGTGCGTTACTTATTTGCGCAAACTAGATGTTGTAAACACACGACGGAGAAATCTATGTTTCAGGAATATGTCGTTGTGGGGTGTACTTAAGCTGTAATCCTCATCTTTTAAATCTTCGCTAAAAGAAATTTTGAAAATGCAAATAATTGGGTCTAACAGAACCAGCTAAATTTTGTTTGAAAATGGTTATGAGAAAAATAATTGATGGGATGAACTAAAAACTAAGCGATATTAAGTACTAATTTATTTACTTGTATTGTAGGTGTAGGTACCTATTTTATGTATCTAGGCAGCATTTACAAAAAACAGTAGGGTAAGCAGTACAATGATTGGCCCCTTAAGAAAAGTTTTGACTTTGAACATTTCTATGTGCCAAATAAGGTTCAAAATTGAAAAACTGTTAATGTAGGATGGTAGCTCATTTATCTGAGAATAAGTTTAAACCACAGGAATCGTTATTTGCTACCTTATAAACAACTTTATCAATAAAAATATAAAAATGTAGCGAAAAGTACAGTCATTGGCAGGGTATGTACAAAAATTGGCATACCCTAGTACAATGATTGGCATGACAATCATTGTACTTTTTGGGCATTGGCATGGCCAATCTTTATACTTTCCTAGGCCAATGACTATACTGATCCATTAAATTATTCAATAATGATGCCCAGACAATATTTTTTTGAGCTCAAAAATGAAAGGTACCCTTCATATACCTAAAATCGCACTATTATCTCTCGGAAATAAGAATACTAAATAAACAAGATAAAATAAAAAGAACATAATCAAATTGGTGAATTATTTAACTACAAATTTAGTACAATGATTGGCATAGGGAAAAGTATAATGATTGGCATGGCCAATCACACAAAAGTACAATGATTGGCCCTGCCAAAATCTAGTTCCTCTGATTTTATTAAATAAAAAGATTTAGCGTTTTAAACGCAATTGTTGATAAGATTTGATTTAATATTTAAATATAAATAATATTAAAAAGCAAAAAATACAATGATTGGCATAGATGCCAATCAACTGATACTTCATACTTACCACAGGTACTAATGTTGGCCTACCTATTTTTGAGGTTAATCTTTAGTGTTTTTCACGAATTACCGTAAATAAACCTGAATTGAAGTGTAATAAACATATATGGAAACATATATTGCAATTTAAACAAGAAGAAAACGAGTAAAACCATTCTAAAAGTTACGTACTTCTTACGATTTTCATAAGAAAACACACCCTCTGTTGTAGTCCAACACAAAGTATTTTTTTAATCAATTGCTAGCTGTTGCATTTAAAAACTATTAATTTCGTTGTAGAGTGTTTTAAATAAAGAAAAATATAAATATTTTTTCATTTCTGGTATATAAATACAACTCTTAATAAATAGATTTTTCATTGAAGGGGCCAATCATTGGAGGGGGGCCAACATTAGTACTGCTTACCCTACCTAATAATACTGTGCATTTGAATAGATATGTACATGCACATACCATACGTACTATGTTCAAAGTAGGTACCTAAGGAAGATCTAAAAATATAGGTATCTACTTACGAAGTGTTTTTAAAAGTGGTCATTTTATTCAGATACTTAGCGCTATCGTTGATATTATTTCTTAGGTCTTGAACAGAACTAGCAGAGGTATACTTACCCAATGTATAGTGATCTTAGCAAGAATATCTAGTTATACATTACTGACCCTCAGTCCCATCGCGCAAAACGTAACTATCGAATAAAAGTAGAGTAGAAACAGTACGTTAATCGCAAGAAAATACACATTTGGTAGTCTCGTAATCAATTTTGCTATAACTTTAGCAGTAGTATCGCAACAGATTGGAATTGACCAAAAAGGGTAGTCTGCTCCATAATAAGATAATGTTATGATTACGTTCGACTGACATTATATATGTCAATAATGATTGATATTAAGTGACAGTTGCACTACGCCCGTTCCAATTTCGTCTAATAAAACAGGATTCACTATTTAGGTAAAAAATCCCAGATTATTCTATAGCTTGCTATTCATATTCTATTGCTATACTATAATGATCGATCAAAGTTACAAGACTCGCAATTTTTGACACAATCGTAATAGTAGAATAATGATATAATAGAAGTATAATCGTAAGTTTAGGAGACTAGAGTCCCTGGATCACATTTTGTATTTCAGCCATGGTTTCATCATTTCAGCTGAAAGACGTCCACTGCTGGACATAGGCCTCCCCCGTAGATTGCCACAACGACCGGTCTTGATCAAACTTCATCCAGTGTACTCCCGCAGCCTTCACCACACCACCTAGTGGAGGGTCTACCTACTCTTCTTCGTCTCCCGTTAGGCGGCCGGCCATGGTTTTGAAGATTTTTTTTTTCGTGCTAGTGTTTGCCCTTCAGTTTTTTTTATTAATAAAGTACTTACTTTCTTATTGTAATTTTATTTTTAGTTACCTACCTCAGAGGGAAAGGTAGGTACTTGACTGAACAGACTTTTGTCCCGATTTTTTTACTTACTGAAAATAGACAGAGACACGTAAGTTGAACTAAGTATGACCTTGAATCCTTGAAAACACAGAGAAACAAAAACAGGTACTTACTTAATTATAATTTTAAAATTTTCACGATAGGTACCCCCAGGGGTATCAAACGTAGTGATTTACCTTCTCTCTGGGGGTATCGTCAGGGGTATCGAGGGTTTGAAGCAGGTGCTGCGAGTGCGACGAGTTCCCCCACCACCGGAATTTTGGTTCAACTAAGATTTCTTTGACTATTACACTACCCTTTTGCTAGCTTCACTTGTATATTCTGTGCTAGCTAGCATATTAGGAACAAATAAAAAAAAAAAACATTTTAAATTATAAGTATCTTTTTTTTTTTATTATAATCATCGAAAAAGTATTTAAGTCTCTAGTAAGTATTACCTACTTAAACTTTTAAACAACCTAAGTAATTACTAAAAATCTCTATAAATAAGCATAAAAGTTACTTAGTATGGAATTTTTAACAAAAAGATAAGATTTAAAGTAAAGAAGCAACATAGAAAATACCAGATGCAGTGGCCAAAGGTTGCATGTTGCATACTACACGATTCAGAAAAAGAAACAGAGTTATTCATACTACTACTATTATAATCTGTGGTGCATTTTAAATGGCAAACCAATGACGAAAATTTGTCGACTTTGTCGTATCTATCTGTCACTTTTGTCGATCGTCTCCATACATTTTCCCGCATTTAAATGTCAAAAGCGATCAAAAGTGACAGAACGACTCGACAAATGGTCCGTCGTGCTGCGTAGGCAGGACTCATATTATAAATGATAATAAAACTATAAACTAACTTACATCTAGATTTTTAGTTAGCAATCATAAGTATTAATATTATGTATGTAATTCCAAAAACATAAAACTTTTTTATATACCAAATTCTAGAAAGTATATTTCTATATCTATTGATTAGGCTTTTATTGGTGATTTAGGTAATTATACTCACATAAAAAACACAATGTTTTTCCTATTTCAACTGAAATAATAGGTGAAATGTTAATGTTAAAAATAATTAATTAAGTTCTTATGGTCTTACACAGTGCGAAACTAGCGCCACTTCCGATAAATTATAAATATCTTCTAAACTATGGCAGAAATAAAAAACATGCAAATTCAATTCTAAGCAAAATTATCTAAGAAGTCAAAGACGCATATTTTTTTTATTTCGGCCATGGTTAAGAAGATATAAATAATTTATCGAAATAGGCGCTAGTTTCGCACTGTGTAAGCCCTTAAAAAGCCAGCAAAATGTCAAATTTACATTTGTTTTTACTTTAAAAAAACTAAACAATCTATCCCTCTTATTCATAAAAAGTTAAAGAGCATTTTAGTTATTTGACGTATGTCAATTTAGACTAGATGTCACTTATTTACCATACAACAAACCAGAGAAGTAGACCTCCAGTAACGCTACTTAAAATCTACTGTATCTTTATGAATAACACGGTATATATATAAAATCCAAATACCACTGATCTACTCACTCACTCACTCATCATCGCCCACCCGAAACCGCTGAAGATAGAAAGATGAAATTTGGACAGTAGCTTCCTTACGTGACGTAGGCACCCACTAAGACGGGATTTTGGGATAACTTAACCGGGACGTCGTATACAGGGTGTAACAGTTTGTATGAAACTCCTAAACTGCTGGGTTTAGAAAGTTGAAATTTACACTGTATATTGTCATTGCATTACAAACATCATAAATGGTTTAAGTTTTTTTATATCTTTCCCCTGAGTTCTTATACAGGGTGAAATATGATTTTTGCTAAAATCTAAACTAATTACACTAGAGACTTGAAATTTTCAAAATAAGGTCCTTTTTATATAAAAACATGAAATATGATATCAAAACTGCGTTAATTAGTCCTGTAAGCCATGATACAGGGTGTTAAAGTTTGTATGAAAAACCAAAACCTCTCCTTATTTTGCTAAATTGAAATGAGTGATGTTTCTAGGTTATAAGTGACGCTATTACACAAAAAACATCGATTTTGAAATCCAAGATGGCGGAAATAAATTTGTATTAAAAATCGATATGGGTGGCGTTTTCTAGGTTTTTGGGGGCGCTGATTGCGAAATCATTTGTGGGTGTGCGGATTCTGGGTGCCTACGTCTCACAAAGACGGGATATGGGAATAACTTCACTGAGCCGCCGTATACAGGATGTAACAGTTTGTATCAGACTCTAAACTGCTATGATTAGAAAGTTGATATTTACGCTGAAGATTCTCTTTACATTACAAACCTCATAAATGGTTATATTTATTGCCCCTGAGTTCAGGGTAAAACAGGTTTTTTTGCTAAAATCTAAAGTAATGACGCTATCTTAAAATTTTCAAAATAAGCTCCTCATAATACTTAAACATCAAATATGATATTATAACTGCGTTTATTAGTCCTGGAGTCCTTGAAACAATATGTATGGCGAACATTAGGTTTCCTTATAAAGTAATATGGTAGGTGTTTTCAAAGTTTTTGCGGGTGCTGATACAGAGTGTAACAGTTTGTATGAAAAAGAAGTGATGTTAGTAAACTGGATAAGGGTCGCGCAAGAAAGGTAATTATGGCAACCTGTAGGACAGGCAAATTTACAGCAATGAACGACAATCAGTTGGGACGACGATGGTGATTAATCTGAGTAGACCTAATTAGGGTACAATAGATCTGGATTTTTAGTGAAGCCTCAGAGCTTAGCCTCAGAGATGAAGCATATAGGTTAGTTTGTTTATACAATACAGGGTATCCTGAAATGGAAAAGGGAACAATGAGTATTTAAGTTTTCAGCCCAAACATCTCTAGATAGAAACGTAAGGAATATAAGCAAAGACATGTACTCGTGAATATACTACGGGAACTGGAAAAACCAAATTTTACTTTTGTAAAGGTAAACTGCTTTTTTATGATTTCTTAGGGCTTTGGTGCGATTACAGTTATTTACTTTTATTATAAAAAGCGCTTGCGAAGCTGCGGGCGGAAAGCTAGTTTTCTTATAAAAACCAAGCAACAATCAACAAAGTGCAAAGCTGTGCTGAGCGGGTGAAAATTGAAAATGTACTCTTAATAAAATTTAATAAATTATGTCCATTTTCGATTTATATTCTATCAGTATCTTAGCTTCACCTTGCCAGATGCTCTGGCCCTAAAACAGACAAATAATACGATCCAAACATGACTAAGAAACAAATAAACATAAATGCGAAAGTAACTGTATGTCTTTCTATCCAGCTTTCACAAGAAACTACTAAACCAATTGGAATGTAATTTGGTATATGGATAGTTTAGAGCCTGAGAAAGGACATAGGCTACTTTTTATCAATAAATTTCCACGGGAAAATTGGTAATTTTATGTTTCAAGGGAAAAAGCGCTGGCCCACTAGTAGTATAATAACTTAGTGCCTGCAAAGTTAAAGTTATAACTTTTCGTCATCATCTAGCAAGAACTTTGCGAGCATTTTCTTCATTTTCTCTGGGACGGGAACTCCAGAGTGTGCAGGCTTTGGTCTTCTCTTCCAGCCAGATTTCTTGACGCTCTTGCTCGCACTTTCTACTTCGGACCGTGTCAAATTGGATTTTGGGGTTACAGGCTTAGTAATGTTTGTAGTTTTCACATTTTCTGTAATTTAATTAAAACGACCCTTGAGCAATTATATTTTGTTTTATTTTTACATTTGATTACTTTTCCTAAGTAAATAAAAAAAAACCATCTTACCTTTAAGGCTATGGGCATTTTTGCTGGAATTGTTAGCTTGTTTTTTGGAGTCAAATGGTGTAGAGAGCCCTGAAACGTAACGCGTAAATTATTTTTAGTAAGTAGGTACTTTGAAATCATGAAAAGTTACCTAGTTGCTCAGTACCAATTTTATGAAGCTCGATAGTTGATTATACCTTTAGAAACTGCTTCTGTGTTCATTGTATTTTTAGACATGGTTTTTAATCTTGGAGAGGATCGCACTTTCAATGTGTTCGTCTTATAAATGGTACGATTAACTAATGGCGTAGGCTTCGAGGTCACGCGTGGGGGCATCTTTACTTCCCTAATCACTTATTCCTTGCTAAACAAAAAACAGGGTAGATAATTACCCAAATACAATCAACAACAACAAGGGAAAAATGAAATTTTATAAATTTCAAATTTTAACTGAATACAAAAATGTCAGTCTTAAATCAGGCCAATCAGTCCATTTAGGCTACGAACGCACAGGCGGTTTTTTGCCGCGCGGATTTTATGTAACATACTGAATCCTATGGAAGTGTGCGCACCAGCGGATAAAAAACCGCGCGGTTAAAAATCCGCTGTCGCGGTTTTACTTCCGCGCGGCTAAAAATTCGCCTGTACCTTCGTGGCCTATGAATAAGGTTGAAAATGAAATAACAACCTTTAAAACCGCGCGGAAATAAAACAGCAACAGCGGATTTTTATCCGCGCGGTTTGTTGCCGCGCGGATAAATATCCGCCTGTGCGTTCGAAGCCTTATAGATTACGTTAATCTGTGCTCAAACTAGGGATGTGAATAAAAAAATTAGAATCGATAATATTTAAAAACAAAAATTCCTGCTTTTCTACCAATAAAAAAAACTACCAATCACTATATCAATAATTAGCACTAGCAACACCAGTATTTTGCGTCCATCTTTGATGTGTTGTGTTGTGCTAACAAATTTTTTACGGAAAAAATATAGTTTTACCAATCTATTGCTGAAAATAAACTGTATATTGTTCACTCAACATTTAATCTTTCGGACACACTTGCGCAAAAATATTGGTGAGTTTGAGTTTTATTCATGTTTACGTAGTGTCACACTTTTTGATTTCAATACCTACCTACCTATCGTTTGTTCCACTAAAGTTTTTACAGTAATTCTTCCGATTGGTAGCGTTGGATGTTTTAGTTTATTTTTTTTATTGATGTTCAGATGAAGTGCGGGAATGGATAGAGTGAATCAGCTGCGTGGCGCGGCTGGAGGGTCTGGAGACAGCTCTCTGGAATCGTCACCGGGCAGCGAGGCTTACTTGACCGCCAACGAGTCGTCAAAATACTTCAGCCTGTCGGAGGTCGACTCCAGCCTTGACCTGACTCCTGTCAAAGACGTGTCTCTCACCTCCGCCGCGGATTCCACGGGGACTCTTACAACTCCGGACCAATTTTCCGATCTCTCGCCAATCGGAAAGAACAATGACCTCCTAGATAGCTACAAAATTGGTAAACAAATTGAGGCTGCCAACATCTTGTCGGGCGGCGTTGATATTTTTGACGACGACAATGACACTTCTTGTGATGGCAACGAGTTGATAATAGATGATAATGTAGCGGATTTGGATGAAAAAGCAAATGAGCAAATTGTTGAGGAGTCGGAGAAGGGTGATGACAATTCTGTAGACTCAAGTCTTGTTGATGCTGAGCCCATACCTAGTAAGGATACGGAGATATCTCTTCAGATAGATGGAAAGAATGTTAACGCCATTGACATTGGTAATGGGCTCTACTTGTACAGAAAGGGAGACCAACAAGAAGAGCTGGCTGCGGTGCAAATAATTGACTCGGACCAGCCGGAGCCTAGCTTCAAGTTTCTCAAAGTGCGGTAAGTTTATATTTTAAGTCATCTTAAGCATTGAGCAAAATACATTATAATTAAAATTAGAGTAAATACTTTCCGTCTTATTCATAAAGATACAGTACATTTTAAGTAGCTTTACTGGAGGTCTACTTCTCTGGTTTGTTGTATGGTAAATATGTGACATCCAGTCTAAATTAACATATGTCAAATAACTAAAATGCTCTTTAACTTTTTATAAATAACAGGGTTTGTGTGTTTATTTATTAAAACATATTTTGCAATGTTATTTTTATCAAGCACCTCTATCCATAATATTGAGTCAGTTAATAATAAATTGAAGGAGTGATTTACCATGGAACTTATTGATTCCATACGCTAATTGGGAGTTGGCTGTAAGAGATTTTTTTAGTGAAAGTCTATAAGCTCAATCTACACTTTAATTACATCATTGCATGAAACATGTTTCACATGTCTGTGTTACACCTGTATAATCTAACGATCAATAATATTTGTTTGTTTATTTGTAACATAGTGAACAAAATAAACAGTGAACCAATTTGAAAAATCCTTTACTGGTAGGAAGCTACACTATTCCTGAGTGACTTAGTGATTAGATTTTCAAAATAATAAGTGATCCTTGCTTAAACTTGAATAATGTAGCCAAAGGTGCATTTTTTTTTTAAAAGCTTAGGAAAGCAGCATTTACTCAAAAATAGCTCCCACTCACACTTATTTAGTCCTATCGTAACTTATTGGTGAATTTTAGTCTACCAGGATTTAGGAGATTACCTGCTCAACCCTGTTTGCAGTTTCTTTTAAATCATTACTTCTCCAAGCACACAAGGACACATTTTAAAATCTTCTTTGTTCCCTCTTTATTTATTAGAAAAAAATATACATTCATGTCATATATATGATAACGGCCACTAAAAAAATAATTAGGATGATATGGTGAATTTTATTAAAATGGGAAAGTACCTGCTCACTACAAACACTCTCTTAAAGTCAATTCAGTGTCAATGAGATAGATGGCTGACCACTATGACTGAAAATAAGCCTTTGGGTTAACATGCCCTGTGACAGACACAGGAAATGTTAGTCTGAAGAATTCTATGTGCTTCCACTAGGGATTGAATTTCGGACCCGAAAATAGGGTTTAAGACTGGGTTCAGTTATTATAATCAGTCGGTAAAAATACCTTACTAAAAGTTATTTTATAATAAGTGATTAAATATTACCTGTTTAAATTTTCTTAAGGAAGCTAAAAATAGAACAATCTGAGACTATATTGACCTTTTACTTTTAATCAATCAGGGTATTGTTTACCTCACCTCATATCATTATTACTTTGTATTTATTGCTATTACAAACTCTTAGTCGCCTTGCGAATTTTTTACGTGATAATTATTTTGTTACTTTTGCATTTTGATTTTTAAATTTATTCTGTTATTATTTCAGTGAGAATTCAGAAGGAAATCTTGAAGTTTATGAGGAGATTGAAGTAGAAGTGCCAAAGACTGTAAGTTTTCTTTTTTTTTATTTATTTAGTAATTTTTTTTACTTAATTTCATCTTTTTCAATATATATTTTTTTCTTTTTTGAAGCCAAAATCTAAGTCCAACCCTGCTAAGAACAACGCGGCACAAGCATCTATTAACAACACCAATGAGGTGGCTAGCGAAGCTGCTACAGTAAACATCGAAAGTAAAATCATTAGTTCACCACCAAAGACCCTTAACACTATAGAACCACAACCTGGGTGCAGTAAAACTGTAGATGCAAAAGCACAAGAAGCCAAAGTCGACCTCAAAACTTTTACAACAGAGGCTAAAATATCACCCTTGATTGGTTTTACTCCTATGACTTTCCATTCAACTCCTAGCAAAGAAGGCATTCCTCTAACAAAAACTATGGTGGACCAACATCTTCATCCTAATAGGCATTCTGATATTGTTAAGAAGACCATAGAAGTAAATACTGAAACTTGTAAACTGAAGCTTCAGGAGAGCCCTATATTAGAAACTGCTGATAATAGCAAAGTGAATGATAAAATCGTTCCAATTGAAATTGCTAGTTCTGAAAACAAAGTGGAAGAAAAGGATTCAGGTATAAACAGCATTGAAGAAGACAAAAATAAAACTGCAGAAATTAGTCCTGAAGTTGTAGTTGAAACAAAATCAGAAATCCCATCAAGCATGAAGGTGGAGGCAAACAAAGAGACAATTCCTGCAAAACAAATAGAAGAAATGAAAGCAGTAGTAAATGACAATCAAGTTACAAATAAATTAAACTTTAATATGGCTAGTCCTGAAAAAACCGTCACAGCAGAAGCTACTTCAACTACTGCAAATTCAGAAAATGTGGAAAAAGATCAAAAGATTTTGGAAACTGCTAATATTGAACCACCAAAAGATACTGCTAATGAAAACCCTACTGTAGTAGAGACAAAGGCCGAAATTGCTAGTTTGACAGAAAAAGAAGTAACAAGTGTTAAAACTTTACAAAATCATGATAAACCAGCAGACCAAAAAACACTAGAAAAAACTGAATCAAAACTTAGTGAACCAATTGACGACAGTAAAAGTGCACAAAAAACTGAACCAATAGCTCTAAAAACACAATCACCGCCAAATAATACTAGTACTCCAAAAAAAGAAGCTCTTTTAAACAAAACTGTAGATAAAGAACTATTGCCTGCTGCTGCTCCGGCACCTAAAGATAATCTTCCGACTCCACCTAAAGAAAATGTTGTTCTTATTAAATCTGATAAAAGTGAAGAAGTAGGTGAACCAATCAAAGGCACTGGTAACGTTACTTGTGAAAATAATGAACAGAAAAATTTGAGTGACGATCTTATTCAGTTAAACGATCTAGGTGTTGAAACTAATCAGGACAAATCACTTGAGTTTTTGGAACCAAAGGAGCTTACTGACAACGAAATGTATAAACCTAGTCCAGTTAAAGTGGCCAAAATTGAGAATGACTCCAAAGTCACGACCTCAACTCCCAACACAATTTTCAATGCTAAAGTTAAAGAAGCTATTGCAACATCGTTAGTGGGATCCCACAAAATGGCACCAACTTCTCTGCCCCAGCTTTTGAAAGCAGAACAAAAGCCAATGACCTCGAATTTGGATTCTAAAACCAAAGTTTTTGACAATAATGCCTTTGTTAACAAATACGTGAACAAAGCTCTTTTGATTAAAAGCGTAACAAGTGGTCCTCCAGGAGACTTTAAAAATGTTGCTGTCAACAAGCCTCCATTAACTTCCGTATCTAAAGACGCACCAATAATCAATAACGCTAAAATAGTAAACTTAGCAGACAGAAAACATGTACCAATACCTGTACAAGTTGACACTAAACCAAAATCTATAAACAATAACAATGCTGTACCCTTTGGCAAGTGGACAGAAGCTAATAAACAAGCATATTTGAACAAAATTAAAGAAACAAAAGTTGTTCCTAACAGTTCTAATGTAAGTCAAATAAAACAGCCATACGATTTAAACAGGAGAGATGTTTTAAAGAAAATAGACAGCCAAAGACAGCAAGTGTCTAACAATACTGCGGCCAGGAATTTTGAAGCACAAAACAAGCTAAATATCAAGAAAGAAACTCCCATGTTTTTACACAAACCCTCATTAAAACCAGATACTAAAGTTCCTGTAAAAACCGAACCACCAAAACCAAAACAAGATTCAAACATACCTGTGCCAAAAAAAGATATTCCTGAAACTGTTACTAAAGAACCAAATGATCCTTCCGGTTCAATAAAGGATCAGAGAAAAGTAAATGCTCAAGATATCATAAACAGAACCATTGAAGATATTCTAATGGAACGCAAGTCGCCCAACGAGTCTGAACTCATACCGGCTGAGAAAGCCAGAGTCGGCAAAAAGTCGTACAGTAGGCTGCCAACTAAAAGCCTTGGTCTCGTTGATGATATAGAAATGAAAATGAATGAGCTACACGGCATTCCAAACGACAGGTGTCAAGAATCTCGATTCGCTCAAGATGTCAAAACTTATACAAAGTCAACGCCTTACGATTCTTACGAATATGACTCCAAAAGTTATTATGCATCAAGAGGGAATAAGATTCCTAGTCTTGTTCCGATTAGTAAACCAAAAGGAACTAATAGCATAGATGTTGACGAAGATGAAGTATTGGAACATGAACCGGTCACGGGGGACATGGAATTGATCAAAACATCGCCTAGAAAAATCGCTCGTCCAATTCCACAAATGCCTACTGTCGCCACCGCTGGTGCTAAAAAAGAAGGAGGGATAACAGAAAAAGACTTTGACAAATTTGCTAGACGAAACTCTATAACCTATAACGACAATTGCATTTCATTGAATTACGAAAACAAACAGCAAAATGTTGTAGAGGACGTTGTTCTAACTAAGTACACTATTGGATCAGCTCACACTAAATCTGCGTTCAACCAGCATCTTCCAACCAACTACAATACCAAAAACCATTCCTCAAAATTCATGCCGATTCGATCCGAAGAAGTTTACAAATCGGCACAAAATAAAAACAACTTGAAGACCGCTTATCACTCCGCGTTAACCATGCGACAGAAAGAATCTCCTATAACGGTAATAGAGGATAAGCCAGTCAAAGTAGTTTTTATGGATTCAAATGCAGAATACGTTACTAGCTGTCTAAATGCTCAAGGAAAGGAGCTTTCTCCCGCTAAAAAGCCAGTTATACCCGAACCTGACGCATCAAATCATAGTTCGTTTGATTCATTGGACGCTGAGGTGCTAGAAGTGATCGATGTAGCAAAATCTCCTGAAAAGAGTCAAACTCCACAACCACCCATGAAACACCAACGTAAACAAGTCCTTACTCCAGTAGAAACACCCGCTTTTGAAATCGTGGTAGCGACGGAAAAGAATTCACCTCAAAAGAAACCTAAGGTCGAAGAACCGATGACTAATGAAAGAGTCCCCAAAGAGAAAGATACCTCAAAAACTGTCCTACCAAAGAAAACCTACTTGCTTGGAAGGAGCGCGGTTGAAGAAGTAAGAGCAGAACCACAAAGTCCTCAAAAATCTATGGCTATGTCTAACGCTGCATCAGCTATAGATAATTTGGTCAAAGCAGCAGAGTTACTGGAGACTCAGTCTAAGAACATGCAGCTAAATGAGTCCAAATCAACTCACGAGAGTTCTAATACGCCGACACCTATAAAGAGAGGCAGGGGACGACCTAGAAAAAACCCATTGCCTGAAAGCAAAGACAGTCCTCAGAATAAATCAGTCAACGTAACTTCTCATAATAAATCAGTCAACATAACTTCTCCGAATAAATCAGTCAATTTAAGTCCTCAGAAAAAACGACGCGTTTCCAAACCGAAACCAGTTTCTAGCTCGGAAGAGAGCAGTGACGATGAAGATGCTATTGTCAACTGGACGATGGGAAAAATCAATGAGAACATTGTGTGCCCTATTTGCAATAAGCTGTTCCGTTCAGAGAATGTAGTTTTCAAACACGTGAAGCATTGCAGTGGCCCTTCACCTAACAGATCTGAAACTACTCGAAGCTCGAAGCGAACGAGGCGTTCGTTCGAATCCAACAATAGTTCTCAAGATATCAGTGACTTTGAAGAATCTCTCAATAAGATTTCTGAAACTAAACAGAGGAATAATGATCAAATTTCCGAAGTTGAGAAGAATGATAATAAGAACTCGCAGATTAATAAGAAAGATGAAACTAAGGTTACTAGAAAATCAGTTGAAAGTGAGCCTAAAGTAACGGAAGAAGTGATCACAATTGAAGACACGCCGATCAAAAAGAAGATCGATAAGCCAGAAGAGAGTAAACAGACAGAAGCAAAGTCTGCTACGACGACTAAACTAAAGCAGCCACAGAAAACTAATCTCGTCTGCGAAATATGCGGAAAGGCTTTCAGACAACTGTCCTATTTGGTCAGTCACAAGTTGACGCACAAAAAAGACGAGCCGAAAAAGCCTGAAATTGACAATAGCGGCAGTGTATTTAGCTGCGAAGTTTGTAAGAAAGAATTTAGGAAGCTCCACCATTTGGTGCAACATCGGATCATTCACAATCCCACCACTTCAAGGTCGCGTAGGAAGAGTTCCGCTGAAATTCTCGAAAGGAAATCTGAGTCATCGAAGGCGGAAGACCAAAGCGCGGGTTTCCGCTGCGAACCGTGCGACAAATCGTTCAGGAAACTTCACCATTTGGTAGAACACAGAGAGACACATGACGGCATCAACCGTCAGAAGACTACGTCAGCACCTATTGTTCCGGAGAAAGAAAAAACTGAAGCGCCTACTCCTCAGTGCAATGTGTGCAACAAAACATTTAGGAAGCTCCATCATTTGATCGAGCATAAAGAGCAGCATCTCGAAGCTGCTTCTGAAAAATCTGATGACAAGAGTGTAAAAAGCTCTATGTCTACGAGGGACATTATTCACGAGTGCTCTCTATGCTACATGGTGTTTCCAAATGAGCATTCTCTGACCAAACATTCCGTCAATTGTCAAAGGAAAAAGAAACAGTCGATGTCGAAGCCTAGCAAGCCTGAAAACGAAGACAGTGGTGATGATATCGCGTTGAGTAAGATTGCCGAAGACGCCAAGTTAGCTGATAAACTTGCTGTGGCAGAGATTGAGAAGAAATCTGACCCACAATCAGAAACTAAACCTGTTGAAGTTAAAACTACTGCTCCCGTCGAGGCTAAACCTAAAGAGCCAGAAGCAGAAATTGAACCTAAGCAAGCTAAAGACGAAGCTCCTAAAAAGTTAGAATCTGAACCAGAGAAAGCAAAGATAATTGAGACGATTGTAATCGAAGACACGCCGAAGAAAAGAGTAGCTTCTAAAGACAAAGTTGCCACAACGGTAACTAAGCGGCAGAAGTCGACACATTTAGAGTTGCCAGTTGTCGATGAAAATAAACTGTCAAGCGATGATGATGAGATCAGATACATGTTGAATCCAGACTTCAAATCTGATGAGTCCACAGAGGGCAAGTTCTTTATGAAAGTGCGTGCGAACAAACGAAACTCGCTCCAAATAGAACGGCCCAATTCTAAAAATCTGATAAAAAGAAGGGTGTCTCTGCAAAATCCACCCAAAATACCCCGCTTGAAGCCAAGGAAAATTGAATCTATAAAAGAGATAATAAAGCCTGTAAAAACAGAAGTGCCTTCCACTGATTCTGACGATAGTGATGTAAAATACTCATTTCCGGAATCGAAGAAAGATACGGAAACGGAACCGGTAGTAGAGAAGAAGAAACGGAAGTCCTTAACGGAAAAACGGAAATCTCTAGTTGGTATTGCTAAACGGAAGTCCCTCGTTAAAGTTGCAAACAAGAAAGCTGCTACGAAAAGTGTTACCAAGAGCACGCCGGTTGCGACGAAAACTCCTAGAAAACGTGAGTGTTTTTAAATTAGTACTTTTACATTTTGTTATTAGTCTAAAAAAAAGGATAAAAGTATAATCATAACCAATGCTATTTTTTTCTGCGTTATTTTACCATACTTCCTCATCGCACTGCGTGTGTGCAGGTCGCACGAAAAGTTAAATCGTCCCGGGACTACGAAAAACATCACAAAACCAACATATTAAGCTAAATAGGCCGGCCCAGCCTTCCTCGCGTTTTAGCCAAAAAAAAATATAACAGAAATGGATTTTTATATTGCCTTTGTATATAAAGATAAATAGATTAGTAAATGGCCAAGTAATTTGAATCAAATTGGTCTTATTTTATAAGTTTTTTTATAGTGCTAGTGCTTACTAACTATTTTACAGTATAAATCAATTAATGATATAAAGGTCATAATATAACAATAATGTATTGAAATTGCAACTCCAGGCCAATCAGCAGTTGAACATCGTTGTGACTGCGGCCAGTTATTCAGCAGCGCAGCCCTGCTCACACGGCACGCATCGCTCGCCCACACTCCCCCACGCGTCCGCCGAATACGAGACGCGCCCCCCACACTGAAAACACCGAGAAAATCTTCAAGCCAAATTGAGTCTAAAACTACAGAAAATAAGACTGAAATCAAGCCGAAGATCGGTAAAAAATCTGAGGGCACTAAGGCAAGAAAGTCGGAGGTTGAAACGAAAACTAAGATACGCAAAACTGCCGGTCAAAGTGTGTTGAAATCGAGTGCAAAGAAGCAAGAGGTAGAACCGAAAAGCACAAAGAAGGAAGAAACTTTAGCAAAAGCAGCTATCACAAGGAAATCGAGCATAAGGAGCGACGCAGGCAAGTCGGGAGCGAGCTCTCGCAAATCCAGCGTCAACGAAGGAGCGTCTCCCGTAAAGCGGCCGCGGAAAGAACCGCAAACCGAGAGCGTCTCCAAAACTACAACTAAATCCGCTGCCAAGTTGCGACGAAGCCACGCCGGTGTGCCCGTGCCCGAGAAAATGAGGAAACTAATGGAGAAATTGAAAAAGTGAGTTTAGATGTAGTTTTAAAAGATTAATATTTAAGTCCGGGTCGTGATAGCGTTCAACCGGAAGTTAAACCGATGAACATTTACACGAGTGGGCAATTTAAATTGGTCGGGTATGATAATCCGACTAAATAGCAGAAGCCCGGGTTTTGACTGTCGTTGATAGTTGGATAGGTCGGGAATAGTTAAAACTACGAAACTCACAATAAAGTAACATACGGACCATTGTTTGTATCATAAAGAGTATTTTTACCACATTTTCAAAGAGTTTAGACACGTAAGAGAAAGATGTTTTATTATTATATCTCTCTCTCTCTCTGATGTTTAACATCGTTAGCGATGAATAATATCATCATTTAATTGTAAATTAATCAATATATATTTTGTCTTTTTTTTGTTTGTTTAGATTATATTCTTTAATTTTATTTATTCTAAGTAAATATATATATATATATAGTTTGCTTGATTAGTGTCCGACATTAGTTATCAGTGTGCAATGCTGTTTTAGAAAGGACCATGTTTTTTATGCAAAAGTAACACTAACATAATTATTGTAACATTTAAAAATTAGATTATTATAATTGCTTTTTTATTTATTTAATATATTTGCGTAATTATAAAATGCACGGCCAATTGAAAGCTATAGGGTCTTCCCATTTAGTCTTCGAGATATATTCGTTTATAACTTTTGATTTAAATGAAATTAAAACATTTTATAATTTAAACTAAACAAAACGACAAGGTATACCATACCAATGAATTGAATGTTACAGCTATAGATAAATACTTCTATATGAAAACTGATTTAATTCTGCGTGTAGGCTCGTAGACGCCGGTTGATTTTAAGACCTCTCTTTAGACGTTAAACGCGTTGTGTGTTCAAATATAGACCTTATTACCTTGTGTTGTACGGTATATAAATGAAATATTTATATCAGATGGCTAGTTAATCAGCGTCAGTAAGGTGGTCTAACAATTTTAATCTTTGATAAGATTCAGCTTTGTTACAAACTTGACAATGCAATTTGAGCTTGACACATGTTGCACTTCAAATTATAATTATTAGAAACTATCAATGTTAATTAAATGTTTAAAAAAATATTTGTGTTGTTCAGATCTGAGGCCCTATTACGGCCACTTTTGCAATATTGCTTTGCGTCCTCTTTTCGTCGCTCGACACTCCAGAGGACGAAAAGCAATATTGCAAATGCGGCCATAATAGGGCCTCTGTGCTACAGAATAATTTGTTCAATTCAATAACTAGCAGTAAAATAAATCTGGACAAACTGCTCGTAATTAGCTGAAGAGATTTTTAATCAGTGTTTAGAAGATGACTGTTTTAAATCTAAGCATTAATTTTAAATTTTATTAGGAAATCAGTAATGTATGTAATTTTAAAAAGCTCGTTTTCTAAGCAATTTTCAAAAGAGTATTTGTAACATAAATGATTTTGTTCATAAATGTGAATTGTAACAAACATTTTGTGAGAGTATTGTTACAATCACATTAAAAATGAGTGTGTTAAAAATTATAACAAAATACAGGTTTAAGAAAGCGAGCTTTAAATGTGAGTTATGTTAAGAATGTGTGTTAAAAAGCATACCTAACCTACCCCTTAGCAATAATACCGTTTCCAAAGCGTTCATATCTTGATCATTTGGTATCAACCGTTACCGTTTTAATAAGTAGGTATACTTTGAGATTAATGATGCGTCAGAGTGTACTTGAGTTTAAAACAAATCTTCTGATTCTCTTTTTTATATAAATAACATAATAAATGCATATGAGCCTATATGAATATAATTTTGAATATGAGCTTCCTAATTATATCTTAGTTCTATCAATTACAGTCATATCGCTTTTATCGTTAATTAACCCACTAATTTGAAGCAGAAACTATATTTTAGTAATAATTTTGTATACAGGATGTGTCTGACTGGCCGAAAAAAAAAGAAGAGCGGAGAACCTCATCTTACTTAACATCTTTCCCAAAAGAACGCTAATGTTGTTAGGTAGAGTTAGTAAGCAGATCACTCCTTTTTATGTATTTCCGCCTTGTGAGACACATCCTGTATAACATTTTTAGTTTTAATTTAATTTTTACTTACACATTTTTGTCACCTAATAATCTTAATACCTATTGCTGGGCCAATAACGAAAATTGTATGCACTTGCTGTATAGATGGAGGATACAGGCTGTTCTGGTTTTTTTTTTAGTTTGTAAAAAAAGTTTTTATAAAACCCTGCGTTAAAATTGTTCATTTTTTATTTAAAAACTTAGTGACTAAACTAACGATGTAAATGTAATTAATAAATGTCAAATTTTACATTAAATGTAGATCGTCTTGTGAGATTTATGTTTTAGAAGCATTTAACGTAAAGTTTTATAATGTAGATATCATTATTTTTAATATGGTGATGCAATTTGGTTATTGGGATATTATTAAAAATAAATCGTCTGAAAAAAAATGTTTGTGTGTTATTGTTAGGTACTGTTCGAGTTCTTTTAATTTTCACTCAGTCCTTATTCCTCGTACTACTTAGGCAGGTGTGCACTAAAAGAATGGTCTTCAGCTGGCTATTCTATTCTTGCCATAATTTCTACGAACAACAATACTCAGGAAGCGTAATTCTCCGCTTCGATTTTGGTTCCACTTACGCACACAAAGTAACTCCTATTGCAACAAACACTCAAACATTTTTATAGACAAGCTAGCACGCTATTGGTCGCTTCGCTCGCGTCTGTCGACAAAGCAGCGAGCTAGCCCCCCTGCTTTTGGCTGGTACATATTATCGCTACTAGATGGCGGTCAAGTGTTATTTTACAAAATATTTAAAGGTGATGTTAGTATTTTTTTGTCTTTATGGCTTCTACAACAATATAAATGATGCACGAAGGCATATTTGTCAAGCTAACACACGGTCAGAAATACCCAAAAACACAGTATATATATGTCGTGGCCAGATCGTTAAATTGGCCACTTCATGATATGGCCGGCCATTTCATGAAAAGTGATTTTTTCATGAAATGGCCGATTTTCGTAGGCCAGATCGTTGAAATGTCAACGTTTAACGATTTGGCCAAGTAATAGCATGACTATTTCATGAAATGGCCAAACGTTAGCGATCATATCGTTGAATAGTTAAAAAATTCTCCGCTAGTGGCGCTGTTGTTGCATTTGTGTTGTGTGTTTTGATTAGTGATGGGTAACTTAGTGATTTCAAAATTGAGGATGAGAGAGGGCCTCATTCTTTAGACATTCACTAATTTAGCAATATTAGCATTTATTGTATAAGTAACATACTTATATTTTCCAATTTAAATAATTAATATTAAAGTACCTACATAGTACAAACATAATTAATGTTAAGTGATTATTTGTGCCATTTTATAATTAATGTTAAGTCATTATTTGTGCTATTTTAATTAAGATACATAGATCTCTTTATGTAAGTAACGTTATAATAAATAAAAAAATGATTAAGTATAATATTTTTTTATTTCACCTTTAAATCACTCTAAATTCATGATTTGGCCAAACGTGGTTGGTCAAATCGTTGAACGTTGTCATTTCAAAGACATTTTAACGATCCGGCCAACGAAAATTGGCCATTTCATGAAAAAATCACTTTTCATGAAATGGCCGGCCACATCATGAAATGGCCAATTCAACGATCTGGCCACGACATATATATACACACAGCATATGCTCCCGACGCTGCAGCCAAACGACTCAAGGTGCCACTAGGAACTGACGCGTGTGCGACAGTGGGGCCGAAAAAGTCACGGCATCGAAATTTTGAAAATGCCAATATTCAGTGCATCGAACGAAGGATTAGTGCGCGAAGTGTCGAATTTGTGCATCCAGAGGTTCTGGAGTTATAGGCTAAAAACTAATTCTGCTGGGATGACGTCATCCTGGAAACACTTTTTTGAACCGCTGGGCCTAGGTCTTTGAAACTTGGCAGAAATGTAGCTTATAAATGTGCGCTGAATCTGGTAAATGTGCCTCTTCAGATAACAGAGTTATTCCATCTGTTGCTGGACTGACGTTTTGCCGGAAATCTATTTTATTAAATATTTCGGAAACTGCTGACGCTAGAGAACTGGATTTTTTCATAAGCATTACTGAAAGCAGCACTTTCTTGAATTTGTGTCAATATGTCGGTTCAAAATAATTGTTAGTTTACGTGAAAAAAAAATAAACAACAAAAAGAGAAATACCCTGAGCACTAATTAAGGACGATACTTGAAGACTTCAAAACTCTATAATCCCTTCCTTACCTTGTCTTTCACGTTATTCTGAAGTTTTTATAACGCTAGGTCAAATACTTTTCGAGAAATAAAGCTTTAACTAAATGTTTGACCGCGCGTTAGGTTTAACAACCTTTCACGCAAAAACCAAAGCAGCGACGACATTGGTAACCTGGCACTAATTCGAGTATTATGTAATAAAGATTTACTTTAAATTTCAGTGTGATATTCTTAAACAATCCGAAGTTATTCAAGAAAAACATTAAATTTAGAACTAACCGACCAAATTAAATGGACCACTAAAAAGCGGCCATTGCATACAGTGTGCCCACATTTTCTAGTTTGTTGGATTATAGTGTACCTTTTAGCTGAAAAGTGTATTACGAAATTCCTTTCTCTTAGTACCTATATGATCTTTTGAGTAAGTACCTAATGCTAAACTACCTAGATATTATCATTATTTGACGTAAGTATTAAATATCTAAGTAAGTAAGTAAGTACATAGATAATGTATAAATAGTAGTATCTAGTTAGTTAGGCATTAGGTAATGACGATTCACTAAGTATTCTTATCAAATTTCTTGCTAGGGTTTAGCGTTTAGCCTAGATATAGAGTCCCTACTGAGGTAACTAAGTATATGCATGACGGGGTTGGCGGCGCGGGGCGGCGGCGGAGCGCGGGGCGGTCCGCTATGCTCTGCACGCACAGGGCACAGATCTGGTAGTCTTTAGATCATAACGTTAGCTGAGGTCAGTGTCCCCGGAATGGCATGCAGCCCTTATCGCTGACAACGCAAATTCCGCGACGCGCAAGGTGCATCGAGTCGTTGACCGAGCGTGACAAGACAGAGAAGGCCAATCCTGCATCCCGCTCCCACTTAGGTGTCGCGCAGTGCGTCCGCGCCGACCAATGACGAAAGGCTACGGACCAGCCCGAGCGCGGCCACGCGGTCGGCCATAGAGGTGGTCGTTATTTACAATCGCATTTAAAAACACTCGTTATTTCATGGCAACGAATCGCATTGCTATTCACAACGAATGTATAATGCGATCGCGTTTTCGTTGCCGGCGGCAACGATCGCGTTCTCGTTGCCGCCGGCAACGATCTCGTTGTCGTTGCCGTCAGCAACGAAAAAGAGATCGTATGTGACAGCTTGTCATTAGCAAAGCAACGAAACGCATTGAAGCATTGCGATCTCACTCCTATCGAATTAATATGAAATGTACTAAAAATATATTTTGCTGAAAAATATTTATATAAGGTTTTGTAATATCGATAATTGCTGCACTTCAATAAAAATATCCATATTAACATTTATATTAGAGCAAACTTGCATGTCTAGTTACATCCTGCGTTTTCGTTGTCAATCGCATTTTCGTTGCCGATCGCATTTTCGTTGCCGATCGTATTCTCGTTGCCGATCGCATTCTCGTTGCCGATCGCATTTTCGTTGCCGATCGCAGTTTAAAATCGCAGTTGTTTGAAAATAGCATAACAGCGATCGCATGCGATTGAAAAATAGCAGTTATTCTCACCTCTATACGTAGGTACCTAGAGATTTATGAATGGCTAGCTGGATTGGATTTTGGATGGTGAATTCCGAAACATCGAATAGGTACCTATTTTATATACTTTCAAAATTTAGAGAAATAAATTTATCTAGGTAGGTACCTAAGGTGTTCGATTCGAGCTAGGGATGCTTTATGTTCATCGATGTTCTATGATCATCGATGTTAAGAGACAAAACATCGAAACATCGATGTTGCATCGTAAGGCTTCAAACGCACAGGCGGTTTTTTGCCGAGCGGATTTTATGTAACATATTGAATCCTATGGAAGTGTATCCTATGGAACCAGCGGATAAAAAACCGTAAAAACACGCTTGTGCGTTCGGGGCCTATGAACAAGGTTGAAAATTAAATAACAAACTTTGACACCGCGAAATAAAACCGCCTGTGCGTTCGTAGCCTAACATCGATTTTACAAACACTTTATCGAAGACGGGCCCCTGGAAGAAATCGGTTTTCTCAAAGTTACGATCAAAACCCTCAACAAAATCTGTAATCTATAAAATAAATGCATCTACAGATTATTTTATAAATTTCAGAAAGAACGAAACAAGAAAAAAAAATTTGCTAACCCAATGTCTTTAAAAACACATCGATGTAACCTGACATCGATGTTTTGGGTTCGATGATCATCGAACATCGATGTTGAGCTATCGATGTCAACATCGATGTTTTCTCAACATCGAGCATCCCTAATTCGAGCATCAGTCAGTGAATGAAGGAAGAAAGACTGACGTAGGGATGTGAAAAAATAATCGATTTGAAATTTGATTCCTATCAACTATATTCGATTTTTTGGAAAAAAAACAATTTACATCTTGTCAACCGTGTCTTGAAACGGAACAATTTTTATTTTCAGTAGAAAACCTTAAAAAAAATAACTTCTAGTAAAGAAACAGATCATGAATTTGTTGATTTTTGATTTCGACTAGCTTTTGGCGTAATGGTTTTTTATTTAGGGAGAAAGTGAATAAAAATTATTAAGTTCACATACAAAGTGGCGCCCTCATTATTTTCTAGTTATCTGTAGAGGTGGTCGTTATTTACAATCGCATTTAAAAACACTCGTTATTTCATGGCAACGAATCGCATTGCTATTCACAACGAATGTAAAATGCGATCGCGTTTTCGTTGCCGTCGACAACGATCGCGTTCTCGTTGCCCGGCAACGATCGCGTTCTCGTTGCCGTCGGCAACGATCTCATTCTCGTTGCCGGCAGCAACGAAAACGCGATCGCATGTGACAGCTTGTCATTAGCAAAGCAACGAAACGCATTGAAGCATTGCGATCTCACTCATCGAATTAATATGAAATGTACTAAAAATACATTTTGCTGAAAAAAATTTGTATAAGGTTTGGAAATATCGATAATTGCTGCACTTCGATAAAAATATCCATATTAACATTGATATTAGAGCAAACTTGCATGTCTAGTTACATCCTGCGTTTTCGTTGTCAATCGCATTTTCGTTGCGGATCGCATTCTCGTTGCCGATCGCATTCTCGTTGCCGATCGCATTTTCGTTGCCGTTGCATGATATGCGATCCGGCAACGAAAATGCGATCGCAGTTTAAAATCGCAGTTGTTTGAAAATAGCATAACAGCGATCGCATGCGATTGAAAAATAGCAGTTATTCTCACCTCTAGTCGGCCAACAGCCTTTTCAACAACCAGTGAAACATAGCCACCGCACATGACGCACGTCGCTCCGCTCTTCTCTATGCTTTCGCTATCGCGCGCTTTACTAACTACTTTTAAATATATAATTGTTAGACGTTATAATATTTGTACAGACATTAAATTAGTCAAAAATAAAATTTAATAATCAAAGTACAAGTGTTCCATTCGCCTCCTCTGGGATTACTAGGATTTAGGAAGATCTGGGACTACAACATCTACACCCAATGCCCATACTGTACGGTATTATTTTACTCTGAACATCTCACCACTAAAGCTAGTTTATTAAATTTAACCTCAAAGAAGTTCAAAATCCGATTCTCGCCCCAAATCCTTCGAGAAACTCTCTCCGTGCATATGGCGCTTAAAAGGTTAAATTGTATGGACTAAAGACTACTAGATCTGTGCCCTGTGCGTGCAGAGCATAGCGGACCGCCCCGCGCTCCGCCGCCGCCAACCCCGTCATGCATATACTTAGTTACCTCAGTAGGTACTCTATATCTAGGCTAAACGCTAAACCCTAGCAAGAAATTTGATAAGAATACTTAGTGAATCGTCATTACCTAATGCCTAACTAACTAGATACTACTATTTATACATTATCTATGTACTTACTTAGATATTTAATACTTACGTCAAATAATGATAATATCTAGGTAGTTTAGCATTAGGTACTTACTCAAAAGATCATATAGGTACTAAGAGAAAGGAATTTCGTAATACGCTTTTCAGCTAAAAGGTACACTATAATCCAACAAACTAGAAAATGTGGGCACACTGTATGCAATGGCCGCTTTTTAGTGGTCCATTTAATTTGGTCGGTTAGTTCTAAATTTAATGTTTTTCTTGAATAACTTCGGATTGTTTAAGAATATCACACTGAAATTTAAAGTAAATCTTTATTACATAATACTCGAATTAGTGCCAGGTTACCAATGTCGTCGCTGCTTTGGTTTTTGCGTGAAAGTTTGTTATAAAAACTTCAGAATAACGTGAAAGACAAGGTAAGGAAGGAATTATAGAGTTTTTAAGTCTTCAAGTATCGTCCTTAATTAGTGCTCAGGGTATTTCTCTTTTTGTTGTTTATTTTTTTTTCACGTAAACTAACAATTATTTTGAACCGACATATTGACACAAATTCAAGAAAGTGCTGCTTTCAGTAATGCTTATGAAAAAATCCAGTTCTCTAGCGTCAGCAGTTTCCGAAATATTTAATAAAATAGATTTCCGGCAAAACGTCAGTCCAGCAACAGATGGAATAACTCTGTTATCTGAAGAGGCACATTTACCAGATTCAGCGCACATTTATAAGCTACATTTCTGCCAAGTTTCAAAGACCTAGGCCCAGCGGTTCAAAAAAGTGTTTCCAGGATGACGTCATCCCAGCAGAATTAGTTTTTAGCCTATAACTCCAGAACCTCTGGATGCACAAATTCGACACTTCGCGCACTAATCCTTCGTTCGATGCACTGAATATTGGCATTTTCAAAATTTCGATGCCGTGACTTTTTCGACCCCACTGTCGCACACAACTGACGCGGCATGGTGTCCGTAACCTAAGCCCCGCCCACCGGGGCGTCTTTTCCGTGTGAGCATTTTATTGGGCTAGTTACGCTTCTTGAGTATTGTTGTTCGTAGCATAATTTACTTACATAAATTGCTTTTAAATAATCGAGAGCTCCCATACCTAACTAAAAAAAACAAATGCTTCATTTTAATTAAATAATAATTTATTCAACCTCTCTCACAAATAATATCAACAATACTGGGCTCCATGAGCTGTGGGTCGACACAACGGAGTTGGGCCGACGACAGCGCGTCGTCCAACAAGGCGTTTAATAGACGCTCATCGGTGCCCAGGCAAGCAAGCCGCTGCTGCAGAAAATGTAAGTCCACTTGCAGCTGTTGCAGCCCATGCCTTCCAAATGTCCTCAGCCTTACACACTCCACCAACGCTTTTAATGCCACCTTCAGCGCTCCATTGGACAACGCTACTCTATCAGCACCGGCTGGACTGAACACCTCAATCCGTTCAGAAAACAACCTGTTTATAGGTGAGAAGGAAGTCGTTGTCCGTGACCATAGAGTACGCCTGCTCGAGTCACTAGAGGGCTTCATGCTTGTTGGAAACAGTTGTGACGCTGCATTGTCTGCGCTGGCTAATGTTTCTACTACTCTTCGGCAGACCGCTCTTGGGCCTCGAGGCTCTGGTGCTCGCAGCCAGTCTCGGGCAAGCACGGAGACTCTCAGCATCTGTGCTGCTGTCTGTCCAACGAATACTACCTCTGCATCCAATGCTGCCTGAGCAGCTGTGGATAGAGGAACCATGACACTACTTGTGTCTCTGTTATCCAAGCTCAGACCAGGCGCAGCTTCTTCCATTAACTTTGACAAATGATTTTGAAGGATAGCAACCCCACCATCTTGCATCTCTAGGCAAAGTTTAGCCAATATCAATAATAGTTCAATTGGTAAGTTGTTATTTGAACCCTGCATTGAAGACATGCTTTTAACTGTGTCTGAGAGGTTGATCATGGTTTCGGAGATTATTTTCCAACAAGCATCGGACACTGCTCTTCCACACCACTGCTTGAGACCGAAAGACAGGTTGTTCTGCAGAAAAGCCATGAGATCCAAAAGTGATGCTTGCACTTTTTGCATCAGATAAACTTGAAGACTGTTTAGTGTGTCCTTTAGGTCTGCACTCTCTAAGCCCTTGGTGGCCAAGGACTGGCGCACCTTCATCAAGCTTTCTTTAAACTGTGTCTGTATTGACTGGTACTGCATATTGGCCTTATGATCTATGCATTGTATGACTGCCTCAATAGATTTTTCAGACATGGCTTTATCTGAAGCTATTTCAGTCATAGCTTGCAGCTTTCTAAAGAATTTATCCAAGCCTCTTATAAGGATTTCAGTCCCAATAGCTTCCGGTGATTTGACAACTTGATTGAACAAATTGAAGACTTGCATCATGATTTTTTCTGCAAACTCTGGTAAACTGGTGTCGTCAAGAAACATTTCTCTGTAGCATGAAATTATAATACCCAAGTCTGCAAGTAAGCTGTTATTGCATTTCTCAACCCATTCAAGAATATCAGAACTTTCTACCATCGAGTTGAGTGTTTGTACATGTTTTTCCAGTCTACTTTCAGAGCAACTTAAAAATATGTCCTGTAAAGAGGAATCAGTCTCTTGCAGCTGTCTCAGTAAGCCGACACTTTCTGCCAACTCAGATGCAGATGTGTCAGGGCTTAATAGTCTCTCTCGGAGTGTTTTCTTCAGCTCATAGATTATGTCAGTACATTCCGTCTGTATGCTCTGGAATGATGGCTGGTTTCCGTATTTCTGGAGAACTCTTTGAGCATGAGTATAGTCATGAACCGCGTCGGCATATCTGCCCTCAACTATTGCTGTATTCAGCTGGGACGGCAATAGGAACAGGAATTGTAACTTGTCTAAAAGTTGCCTTGTTGCGCAAAGCCTGCTGACATTATTTCCACTGTCTTTTAAAGATTCTGAGATCTGAGCACTGAAAGATGTTACATTCTCCATTTTTTCGCTAAGCTTGTTCATTTCTTCTTGCATTATTTGGAAATCGGAACGCATTTTTCTTACGGTTTCTGTTGCTGATATAAATTTGTTGTAGTTTTCATAAACGAGCGTCTGCATCTCCGATTGCAAGAACTGGCTTTGGTTGACGAGCTCAGCTTCTTTGTCCATCACCTGCTTCAGGTTTGCGCATTTCAACAGCTTTTCTAAATACAAATCCGAGTTAAAACTGCTGCTATCGATGTTCAGAGGATTTTCACTGATTTCCTTCGTTTCAGTCATTTCTGATGATGTGCTGTATAGCTTCAAGGCATAAATAGGGGTTTAAGATTTTCAGTTGTGTTTTATTTCGCGAAAATAAGCTAAAATTGGATCACAATTCTAAAAAAGAAGAATTTTTTAATTTTTTCATTAGTCAACAAAACAAAATAACGTAAAGAAAGATTGATAGAGATTGAGTCGTGCGCGTAACAAACAATACAGACAATCTTGTTGTTTACTCTCTCTTGTTCTAGTCAGGCAAAAGAACAAAATCCATACAGCCAATGCCTAAATATCGCTAAAAGACCGCCACTAATGAGTTAATTCTTCATGGTGTTTATAATAAGAAGTTCCTAGGTACTTACCAAACTTTTCAACAGTAATGTTTTTTTTTATGTGGCATTTTTACACTTTACTAACGCCATAAACTTTTGTAAATATATGTACCCACCTATCTTGCAAGCTTACTTGCTATTCAGTGTATGTATGTACAGTGAATAGAAACTCAGTTACCAATGCCTAAAATAATTTTGTGCCCAACCAGCTAAAAGAAAAGTCTCTTTTAATTATATTTCTTAAGAAAACTTTGTTTTTTATTGCATAATACATAGATACATTTTGAAATTAGTTAGCTAAAGTACTAGTTATATATTATACATATAAAACTTTGTATAATTGTAGGTACGTTATTTTATCCATACGGATTTTGTTTTTAACTAAATCAATACATAGTATAAAGTGAAGTCGCTTTCCGCGTCTGTCCCTATGTATGCTTAAATCTTTAAAACTACGCAACCAATTTTGATGCGGTTTTTTAATAGATAGTGATTCCAGAGGAAGGTTTATAAGTATAATACATGCACAAAATATTAAAAGGTTAGGGGGTACGAAGTTCGCCGGGTCGACTAGTCTAATAAACTTAGGTATATTTTGCACTAATTTTAACATCACAATAAATTACACTCACAACATTTCACTAAAATTCAGCAACAGGCACCAATGTTCGACAAAAAAATATTAAAACTTGGAAAACATAACAATTAACCAACCATATAAGTATTATACATACTTACTTAAGAGCTAGAGTAATATTTATGGCATACATAACGAAAAAATGGGTTGTTCCGGAAATCCCCCTTGAGTGATTCCCCCCTGAGGGGGAAAACAGGAATCTTGTTTAAAATATGTCCGAAAATCCCCCTCGCTTAAATTTTGTTATTCCTGTAATCCCCCTGAACCAAGGGGGAAAATAGGAAACGAATGTAACATGTGTCCTAAATTCCCCCCAGTCTTTAATTATTAAAAACTAGAAGGTAATTTTTAGAAAATAAATTCTTATTTATTATTATAAACTTGTTAACAACGTTGAAAAAAGTATATAATATACCTATAGAGATCAACTTGTTGTTTAGAGGTACCTACCTACAACAATTGAATAGATGGTGGAATTTAGAAAATTTGTTTTAATTTTACGTAAAATTTACTCCAATAATTAACAAAGTAATTAGAGCAAAGTAGAAAACAATTTCTTATTAACAATAATGGACTAGGAATAATGATTTTTTAATAACGTATATATAATCATCTCAGTTAGCACTATAGAACATTAATTTGCAAACAGTGACAAACATTGTGGGTTCCATTCCAACATTGTTAATCGGGGTAGGATAGGAACCCAGCGCCGATTCAAAATGGTGGTCGATCTAGACTCTAGATTCTAGAGTAATACATGTAGGTACCATAGGTTACATACCGTTAAGTTACACGTAAATTATTACTTTTAAGTTGCTTGTTTTTTTTTTTTTAATAAAAGTGGGAGAGAGTGTAATCAACGAGATAACCCGTTTAAACTTATAAACAATGCCGTCTTTACCATAAGGGCACACGGGGCCCGTGCCCAGGGCCCCCCTTCTCAGAAGGCCCCGCGAAGAACCGAAGATTTCTCTCTCACTATTTATTTTCAAAACCTTTTTGTCTTGCACATTACACTTTATTCACAAATCTTTAAGTACCTATTGTTATCAAAAGGTATTATATGTCGTTTATAACAAACAAGCTGGCCCCTTGTCACGTTGGTAATAAAGCATAAAAACTCGGCTAAACGTGGGTCCGGCTCTCAAGCCGGTGCCTCTGCCTAACCCTCCGGGGAATAAAAGGCGTGATATTATGTATGTATGTATAACATTCCACATTTAGCCAAAAGTGAAGCTATTGCAAAATACACTAAATCAGTCACTCTGTCTTTCAAAATTGATGTATAACAATGTGAGAAAAAGTTATTTAGCTGCGGTAAGTTATTAAAACTTTACTAAGAAGGAATACTTTCGACAGAATAAATAAAAAACGCTAAATTTGAATTTTGCGCCAAACCTTGCCCGATCCCTCTTAACTTTTTTTAAAAACTATTTATTATCGATTCAGTATCATAGTCAGAGTGCCCTGTTGAAAAATAAACGCTGATTACAAAGTAAACCTTTGTTTCCTTACTATACCACTATTCCACAAAAAAATACTCACCGAAAAAAATTTATCTTAATAAAAAAAAACTTGCACAACGATACTTTTTTTACTTTCCAAAAGGGCCCCAAATCCTTTGTGCCCTACTTACTGATATTCAAAGTAGCAGTTTTAATAATTATATTATTGATTTAACGTAGTGATATATTAAAAGAAAACCTATTATCTTGAAGGGGGATTTCAGACATAATTTTTTTTGCATTCCAGTTTTCCCCCCTAAGGGGGATTGTCAAGGGGGAATTCGGAACTTTTGGTTTTTTCATTCCTGTTTTCCCCCCCAAGGGGGATTTCAAGGGGGATTTGAGGAACAACCCGAAAAAATGGCATGACTTACCTAGAATTACATTTTTGTTTCAAATTGGAAGACAGCAACAAATTATATACATAATATACTTATAATGATTTTTTAATGCTAAAAACTTAAAAAAGATTTGTTCATAATTCACTTCTACAAAAGTCGTAACACTATTAACATCTTTACTAAAGAAAAGCAAACATATTAAATAAATTTTATCATCAAAACTCTATAACTCGCTTCAGGAAATAAAAGTTGCGAAAAGACATCACAAGCCTCATGCTTACTCACTCAAAATGATTTTAAATGAGCGAGACAGCAGTATATTTGTCATGGTTATTTATTCAAAACTTTTCTTACTTGCCCCTATAATTTTTCTTAGTCACTCAGTTCTCAACCTTAAAGGGTCTAAACAAGGTAGATTATCACTCATCGCGCACTCAGCTTGGTGAAAAACTTTCAATTGGTACTCTTTTATTCTCCGCGGTGATTTCGGTGCAGTTTTCACACTATTCCTGCGACCACCTATCAGTGAAACTGGTACTAATTGTCTTTTTCCTAACTTTTCTGTGGGAATGTCACCTTCTGCCGCTTCTAACGCCGTCTCTACGTCTATCAGAGCGTGCTTACGGCATTCCAGCAATGACGTTAGCTGTGGGATTAAAATACGATTTATTATTTGCCTCTTTTGAGTCCAAGTATTGGACAAATAAAGACTTTTCAACATCAAATCTATATCGTTTTTTGAGGAACAAACTTTTTTGAAATTGCACTTTAGCCTTTGTTTATCAGAGAAAATGTAGGATTTAAAATTTTAGAATGTTTATATACCATTCCTTATTAAAATTAGATGTAAATATATCAGTATTGCTTGCTTGCCCAGCCATCAGAAAAGCGTTTTAATTTTTACATACAAGTGCAGGTACGAATCTTAGCTAATTTAAACAAGTTGCCTCTTTTTAATTTCTATATTTTTGTGCTGCACTGTACCTTTTTTATATAACAGGGCTCACCTGCATCAGTTCCCTGAGCGGCGCAGCGTGCGAGCCAGTCGCCGGCAACGCGGCCCTTAACGCGCGCACCGCGCCCGGCAACCGGCGCCTTAACAAGCCGAGCAGGGCCAGCTCGCTCGAGATATAACCCTCGCTTGAAGATGACAGGCGACCCTCGCTGGAGGGTACCGAGGGATGAGAGGGATTGCCAGGGCCGGAGCGCTCCTCTATAGACCAACTAGAGAGGCTGGGGAGATATATTATTAACTAACATTATATTCACGAGGAAAAAAAACTGAATAATTTAAGACTGAAACATTTGCCATACAAACGTAATTGCCTTTTTACAAAAAGAGACCCGCATTCAACAAACTGACATTAATAATCTGGGAACTTCCTCCTTTTTGAAGTCGGTTAAAATAGGTACAGTCACGGACTAGGAGGCCGTAACAGGTTTGTCTATGGTTTCGTCAGCCCTAGACTGTATTACCAAAGAACAAGAGCTATTTTGCAATACAGGAATACCGGAAGTGTTACGCCGATCGTGTCCGCCACTGTACTTAAACCTTTTCCTGAATGTAACAAAAACAATCCTGAAAACCGCATCAAAATCGGTTCAGACAAACGCGAAGTAATCGCGTACAAACATACATATACATTCATACATACAGGTCAAACTAATAACTTTCTTTTTTTAAATCGGCTAAAAACTTATTTTTTTCTCTCGTGATAGACTAACAGAGGAAGCATCAAAGAAAAACTGTGTTATATTTATTAATCGAAAACCTAACTTTAAAATTTGATGATAAGCCGTTATTTTTTTAAAATACATAACACGTGTATCTGTCTATACGTATATCTGACAACTCACTCGTCATCAGAAGCATCATCAGCGCTGTGTGTGGCGGGCTGTGGGGGGGTGTGGGGGCGCGCACACAGTCTCGGGCGGTGTAGGTGCCTTGCGAGATTCACCACGTATCGACACGGAGCGGTCAGTGGTTTCATTAGTAGTGACAGGGCTGACCCCGGTGAACTTGCTAACACTGGTGGATATACAATCAATCAATCAATACGTATAACCTGCGCAAATATAGAAACGATTTGAAAATGGCGGCCGTTGTATGGGCGTCTATCTTCTTAACTCTTCCCTCAAATACGCGAGATAGCATGCACTAGGCCAGCATATTTAAATCGTTTCTTTATGTTATACAGTAAATTACGTACATACAGCAAAATTCTAAATATTTCCCACGTGGGATTTTAAGGATAAAAAGTCACCTTTGTCCTTTCTCAGGCTCTAGACTATCTGTCTACAGCGGAGGTCTAGGACGGCGTAACAGATTTGTATATGGTTTCGTCAGCCCTAGACTGTATTACCAAATAACAAGAGCTATTTTGCAATACAGAAAAACTGGAAGTATTACGCCGTCTTAGCCACTGTACAAAAATTCAAATAATCCTTAATAAAGAAAAAATAAAAAATGTGTTTCTTTTTTAATTCTATTAATGTTAATATTTGAACTTTCCGGATGAGAGTTCTTAGTAAAAAGTTTTGAGGGTAAAAACTATACCCTCAAAACCCCCATTACGCCCTTGACAATACTTACATTGAGTCCTCATAGAAAGCAGCATGGCCAATAATACAAAGTGCACGTGCGGCAGTGTGGGACCCTCGCTGAACAAGAACCCCCACAGGGCAGGCACTTCGGAGCGCGGGAACTCTCGCCCGAATAACAGTCGGAGCCAACGACTGAAATTTATTATAATTTGGGGTTAAAAAAATTAAGTTCAAATAAATTGGCTGTATAAGCTCTTGCTCTTTCGCCTTCCTTGTAACAATGTGTTAAAAATTAAGGTAAACAAAGAGTCCTTTATCCAGTGCCTTAAGGTGGTAACTCACGGTATGGCGCGAAATTCAAAATTTTTCACGTTTTTTAATTATTTTGGCGAAAGTATTCATCTCTAATAAAGTTTAAACTCAAACTCAAATATTTTATTGTATGATTGTAAGTTAACAAAGGTGATAGGTAAGTAAATTAATGTCCATTTACAACCTGCCGGTTATGGCGTACAATAATATCAAATCAAATCAATAAGAAAAGAACAGAAAATTTACAAAATATTTACAGACAACTTAATAGTTTTGCATGCATCTATTTTACTTATTTTTTTTTGTGCTTTAAAAATTCATCAATAGTGTAAAACATATTTTGTAGAAGCCATTTGTACAATTTTACCTTAAATTCGGGAAGATCCATTTTTTTTATAAATTCTGGTAAGTTATTTTTATTGACATAAAAGTGATATTAGAGCCGAATAAACGAGACTGACTAATTGGATAGACTAGGTCGTGACTATAACGTGTGGTATACCTGCATATGTCCCTCTTCATTACATATTGATGCTGGTTATTTTTTACAAATAAGCATACCTCATATATATAAAGAGAAGGAAGGGGTAAAATATTAAATTTTATAAAAAGTGGTTTGCATGATTCAATTTGACGCAAGCCACAGATTGCTCGCAGACATTTTTTTTGTATTTTAAAAGCTTCGACAAAATCAGTGCTATTGCCCCATAGTATGAGGCCATATCTTAACGATGACATCACATAGCCATGAAACGCAAGAAGTGCAGATTTTTGTGATACTGTTGAGGACAGGCGTCTGAGGGCATATGAAAACCTACTAAGTTTAGAAACTAGAAGTGCGATGTGGCTTTTCCAACTAGTGTGCGTGTCTATCATGATTCCGACAAATTTGATAGTGTTAACTCGTTCTATTTCCATGTTATTAAATGCAATTCTCAGTTCAGTTGGTTTTCCCTGTGGTGCAAAGAATTCCATCTGTTTTGTTTTGTTAATATAAACTTTAAGATTATTATCGATAAGCCAGTTATTTACCTGATCAAAAGCTTTGTTTGTCTCCATTTCGAATGTACTTTTGTCTTTACATTGAATCAAGACTGAACAATCATCTGCAAACAGGATCATTTTGTGATGTGTTACTCGAGGCAGATCGTTTATATATAACACAAAAAGCAGTGGTCCCAATATGCTCCCTTGTGGTACACCCCGGCTTACCTGTCTGTAGTTTGATCTGATTTTCTCTAATGTATTGGAAGTTTTACAATATTTTTGAACTTCAGTGCATTGCTTACGATCTTCTAGATAAGACTTTAGCCAGTCATGACAATTGCCTCTGATTCCGTAGGAGTATAATTTGTACAGTTGTTTCTTGTGCATAACCCGGTCAAATGCCTTTGACATATCCATAAAGCTTAAACACAGTGGCGTTCTAGTGTCTCTACAAGTTGTCACTACCTTTATTAATTCATAAAATGAATTCGCGTACGTAAAAACCAATCTCCCACATTGTGATATATCGTTTTTGAAAGACAGAGTTACCGATTTTGTGTATATTCAAGGAACTTGATTTTTGGACTTTTACCCTTTAGACACAAAATCTGTAGGTCTGTCTTCCAAAAACGTTGTATTACAATGTGGAAGAAGGTTTTTTACATACCCGAATTCATTATAACTTTATTAAAAATGAATACTTTCGCCAGAATAAATAAAAAACGCGAAAATTTTTGAATTTCGCGCCATACCGAGAGGGACCACCTTAAAAAGAACGACAAAATAAAATAATAATCAATGACTTGGCTGTATTGAAAAAGTAACAACAAAAAAAAGAAGTTTCCCAGCGAAAACAAAATGTCGGTCTTTTGTTTCTCACTTCTCTAAATCGGTTTTCTGAAAGAATTATCTTTCCTGTCAATTCACATTTTAACTCTATTCACTAAATTGGAATTCGCTAAATAAATAAAATCTCACCATATTATTCATAAAAATACAGTAGGTTTTAAGTAGCTTTACTAAAGGGGTACATCTCTGGTTTGTTGGTATGGTAAATAAATTCGTGACGTCCAGTCTAAATTGACATACGTCAAATAACTAAAATACTCTTTAACTTTTTATGAATAACAGGGTAATTCTATAAAATAAACACAAAAAGAATTACATTCCAAATAGTTCCAAGGATATATTGCAATCAGTCAAGTGTGTCGCTAGTTCCGGGTCCAAAGTCATCAGGTACTCGGTCCGGATCCGGTCTAAGTACCGGACCACTTCGTTGGGATTCTAAAATAACAAAATATAAATTTTGACTCTCTTCAAACAAGACTTGGGCCCTACTCTCATTACGCAACAAGGGTCGATATCTCAAAACCAAAATCAGCTGGCCCGTACATTGACCCCGTCAGCTGAACAACCTAATGTACATTAGGTCGTTCAGCTTAAATATAACTTTTCCGTACGGAAAAGGTATCAGGAATGGTGAGCCGAATCCCTCCTTTGATTTATTACCGCCTTGTCAGACACACCCAGTATGTATAACACATGCACAATATAGTTAAAGTTTATGCAGTACGAAGTTCGCCGGGTCGACTAGTTAAAAGTAATAATCATTTAAAATCACTTTAAAAATTCAAACTTACGTGAACAGAAGAGGAAGTCGGGAATCTACCACAAGGCGACGGCACAACATCGCCGGTCGAATAGAATCTCTCTATCCCTTTCATTACGGTATCAAACAGCATACTGAAAAAGAGACAACAAAATATTAATCTGTTTTTCTTTAAAGGTTCAAAGTCGAGATTGTGGATTATACTTACTAGCTGTCGTGTTCTAGGCAGTCTTCTTTTAGGTAAAACTTTAGTGTGTCACTGAAATAGAAAATTAAATGAGTTAAAGCAAAGCTTTCATATTGACAGACAAGATTAGAATGGCACATTTATAAAAAGGGGGTAAAGTGATAAATTATGTATGATGGTTGTAACCTCACCCGAAGCAGAATAACTTTACCCCCAAGTTGTAAATTCTCCAGGTGACCAGACCAGGCGAACAGCACTCGCACCTGACCTACACTACACTAGGCTGACACCGACCTCAGTCCTCGCGGCGCGCGCGCGCGGTCCAGGTGCAGCTCCAGCAGCAGCGGCGCGAGCACCTCGTGCATGCCCTGCCGGTAGCCCTGACCGCGGCGAGACCAGGCGAACAGCACGCGCACCTGACCTACACTACACTAGGCTGACACCGACCTCAGTCCTCGCGGCGCGCGCGCGCGGTCCAGGTGCAGCTCCAGCAGCAGCGGCGCGAGCACCTCGTGCATGCCCTGCCGGTAGCCCTGACCGCGGCGAGACCAGGCGAACAGCACTCGCACCTGACCAAAAAAAAAGGAAGAGAGTTTAGGTAGAGCAAAGAGGAAAGGGCAAGAAAATAATTTATTTTTAACAATAAAGGAACCCGCCTTCAATAAACTGACACATACATCAACTGAGCACTTCCTCTTTACGAAGTCGGTTAAAATAGGTACTTAAACCTTCTCCTGAATGTAACAAATACTTATCTTAAAACCGCATTGAAATCGGTTCAGCCAAACGCAAGATAATCGCGGACAAACATACATACATACATACAGTGAAACTGATAACCTCCTTTTTTGAAGTCGGTTAAAAACGGAACCCGTAATTAATAAACTGACATACATCAACTGAGCACTTTTACGAAGTTGGTTAAATAGGCACTAAAACCTTCTCATGAATGTAAGATAGATAGATAGATAGATAACATATTTATTTTCACTTATAATACTAATACACACAACATAAAATACACATAAAAAGACAAATAACAATTTTACATATAAAATGTACAGTTCCAAAAGGTGCGAAAAGTATTACAACTGAAAAAAGGCCCCGACTCAGCATCATGTCACAGTTTCCTGTAACGCTGGTATTCTGCCGGCACCAAAATGGAGTGAGGGCGAGGTGAAACATAAATAAGAAAATATAATGTAAAGAGATACTAAGATGTGTAAAGAACTACATAAATACTTCAACATTAACAATATAATAATGGTTCCACAAGTCTAAAAATAAATAAGATTTTTGCATATAATATAAAGGATAGATTACTTATAATAGATATAATGTAGTTAATATAAAGAGATGAAGAAAAATTTAGGTAGGCAAGTTTTGCTTTTGCATATCGAGCAGATTGTAACAAATACTTATCTAAAAACCGCATCGAAATCGGTTCAGCCAAACGCAAGCTAATCGCGGACAAACATACATACATAAATACAGGTCTAACAGATAACCGCCTTTGAAATCGGTAAAAAAATACTGAAATCCTCTGCCGCAATGATTGTACGTGACGGTGAAACACTTCTGATTTTCTGCATTCGAAAATTGCTCTTATTCTTTGGCAGTACCTCGAGACCAAATACAAAATTGTTACGCTGAACAAGTCAGCCGCTGTACACATTTAGCGCGCAGATAAAGAAACGATTTGAAAATGGCGGCCGAACGCATGCTATCTCGCGTATATTAGTATGAGGGAAAAAGTTAAGAAGAGAGACATGAGACAGCCCATACAACGGCCGCCATTTTCAAATCGTTTCGAAATGCGCGCAGGTTATACTTATTATTATTACTATTTATTTTGGTAATAACATAAAGTTTTAAAGGAATTTATTGCCATTTTTATAATATTTTTGAAAAGAGCGGAAAAATCATGAAAAACAGCCCGCAGTATCATGGCGTCGGGTATGACGTAACGATTAAATAAAAGTGAATTGTTTCTACGCACAATCAAAGAAAAGCTATTGCTAGTCGCTGTCTATACGTAGGGCAACAATGTTTTGATATGGCCTACTCTTATTAGTTACCTGCTTTCTGAACCTAAGCAATAAACTATGAATATTAGATTTAAACTTACCATCATATTTTGAACATCCTTATCTCTAAAGTACAGTTCATCAGGAAACGTCCTGACAACGTCTTGAAGTATGAGTGCTTTTAGCTCATTGTCACAAAAATGCTGTTTCCATGCACTCTGAAAAAATAAAAGCAATAGATAATGTCTTGCTTGTCTGCTGATGACTTTCAAAATAAATATTTTGCCTTGACTTGACTTACCTCGTCATTTTGAGATAGAGGGTCGTCCCCAATGACCACTCTCGGATCCATTGTCAGCTTATTGACCAGCTCCTCATACTTTCTTCTGTGAGACTTTAAACTGTAAGAAATATTAATAAAATTAACTGGTTTTTAAGCACCATTTTTGGTCATAATTTTTTTTAACTAACAAACAAAGGTCAGGGGATCTATTGCAGTTCAAAATGAAAATTAGAATGTGAATAATTTTAACATGTAATAAGTATACATTACGGGTATATATATTTAGTCTAAACAAGAGATTCAGCTGTAAAACTGTAATGTATACACCTATCACATGTCAATAAAAAACTCATTCTTATTTTCATTGCGAACGGCAATAGCCAACAGAACTAAATAAATTGTAGCAGCCACAATAGATCTGAAAAATGGAAGTGATACTGGGCAGATTGATATTCCCAGCATGGCTTTTGGCTACAAATTCAAATAGAAACCAGAAACGAAACAACCATCACTTGATCAAAGTCAAAAGTAAAAAAAAATTTTTTCAATATAGGATACAAGGTATTGCTAGGTCAATTAGACTTATTATTCTAATTGGTATTGATACCTTATTAATTAAAGTATCCTATACTGCGAGATGCTAGGTAGTTTAGGGGCACTCACCAAATGGCTCAGTTAATGAAATGGTTGTTCCTAAAATATTAATTTACTTACACATTAATTAAATTGGCATTAGGTGGTGGTAGCACATGTAGTAAAATAGCCCACGCCAAACTCCGAGGTCTTGGCAGCTTCTGCTCTAATGCCAAACTCTTCAAGGAGTCTAGACTCCATGCTGGCCATTCAAGGCTGAAAAAAAAAAGATCAGTTAGTAACTCTCGGTATGGCGCAAAATTCAATTTTTTCCGCGTTTTTAATTTGTCTGGCAAAAGTATTCATTTTTAATAAAGTTTTAAGTATGTACAGACACAAAATCAGTAGGTCTGTCTTCCAAAAACGTTGTATTAAAATGTGGGAGATGGTTTTTTTACATACGCGAATACTTTTGCCAGACAAATTAAAAAACGCGAAAAAAATTAAATTTTGTGCCATACCGAGAGTTACCACTTTAATCATTCCTTTCAGCTGAAAGAGATCGACTGGTGAACATAAGCCTGCCCCACAGATCACCATACCAAGTAGTCTTTTGAGACACTTATCCAGTGTACACCTGCAACCTTCACCAGGTCATCTGACCATCAGTGGTAAGCCTGCCCACCCTGCATCCTGCAGGTTGCAGTGATACTGATAAAGTCAATAGCCACATACCAAAATACTATATTCACTGATAAGGTTTTATCTAGTCAGATGGATACTTAGTCAAATCATTTAAGTCATAGAAAAGAATAGAAACATAGTGGTAGTCAGCTAACAACTGTGTAGCGCTTATTCAATTAACCTCATTCTACAACTTAATTATAGGTATAGGCTCGGCAGTATTTATATTAATATTGCGGTTAAGCAGAATAGGATTACAGTTATCAATAACATCCGTTGAAAAACTACAAGATTGGGTGTCCTTTGTACTCACTTGTAGTCCGAAATATCAGTTTGAATTTCCTCTGGAAATGAATCGTTACTGTGGTTATTCTGAAAACAGACATTAGGATAAGTTACCTTATATAATAAAACAGCATTAGATTATCGATAGATTTCTCAAACAAGATAAAATAAAAAATTTAGATTCGGTGATAACCGTTGAATGGAATCTTACCATTTTTCTTTGTGAGTGTAAACCAAGATCATTTCAGAGTTTACTTCCATGCATATAAAAACTTAATCTGTCTGAGATAACGTTATCTATCTTCTAACGATCACTTATTATTATCCCACAATATTTGTTTCCGTGTAAGATAAGAAATTGAAAAGAAAATAGGAGGACCATGTATACCTAGGCCTTTTCCTTGTTTTGATTTGATTAGGTTGTTGTTTGTTGTTGGAATGGAAGAGAGGAGGTGAGGCGTGCGTGGTGAGGGGTAACCTGTCAATGACAAAAACCAATATGACATTTTACTAGTGTTGCAAAGTGTTGTGCTTAAAGAGTGAACGAATACTTTTTTAAATTGTAGATATTTTTACTTCACTATATCAGCGAACGACGGTGGTGGCCACAGAACAAGGAAGATGCTCTCTCTCTCTAAATAGAAATCGCGAGTAGGCGGAGCCCGCGTGCCTATCATTAGCTCTGCAGTGCCTATTCGTAGTTTTTGACAGATTTGATAAGCTCAGTTGCTTTATGCTTCTTGTAAACAAACCACCAGGAAAAATATGAAAAAAAAACCCACTAAAATGCCATATTGTGCTGTGTTGGAATGCAAAAATTAAAGTTGGGGACTTAAAAGTACTAATTATGCCGTATCATTACATCGGTAAGTAATATTTCACTGTATTTTTAAATAAATTTGAAATTATACATGAACAAGAAAACAAAACCATAAGTGAGAAAATGAAAACACCCTAATTATGGAGCAGTAAAATTGAATTTTCATTGAAGCCCGTGAGTCCTGTGACTGTGACTGTACCTTCTTAGCGTTCTTCTTTATCTATGGTATTAGACTCATGACTTTTTCTAGAACATTTTGACAACAGTATAATGGAAATCAGTTAGAGATTGCTCAACATGATGAAAATCTATCGATAATTTTCTATGATAAAAATCTATCGATAATAATAATTTTCAGTGAAAAAAAAAAATAGGTATTCGCTTCGACTTGAAAACCTCTACCTTTTTTTTTGGTTTAAAATGTGATTTACTTTAAAGTTAAATTCTTGAATACGAATACAATTATATGAATCTTTCAACTTAGACTCTTGCGTATGAATGAAATTATATTAGCATCATCATCATATTACAATCAGTCCTTAGGCATGTTTAAATCTTTAAAAATACAGCGGATTTTAATGCGGATTTTTTTAATAGATAGAGTGATTCAAGAGGAAGGTTTATAAGTATAAAACATGCACGTTCTAATAATAGATTAGGCGGTACGAAGTTTGCCGGGTCGACTAGTATTGTATAAAGACAAGTCGTCACTCTTATAGTGTGCTATATTTAATTTTTCTTTTCATTTATTTACAGCCTGTATTACTGGATCACCTTGGGCCAAGCACAGAACCTAATACACTTAAGCATAAACTTGAAGATGGAGCCATCATGAAAGCTTCTTAAGCTAAGAGGAGTTTCAATAAACAATACCTAGAGAAGAAAAAATGCTAAATATTATGTATTAAAAAACCAAGATTAGTTGAGAGTTTAAGGCAAGTAATAAATAAGCAAGTACTTCGATATAAATAAGATAAAATAATATAAATATAAAACCCATCTTGTTTTATTGGTCTATCTACCCATCCACCTAAATTGTTTACTTTGGTTAAAATAAAGCTTCATTTAAAGTACAGTACTTACTAAAAAATTAATAATGCGCATGCAGATTCGCTAATTGTCGATTTCACAGAAACACCTGAATCAAAAATCATAATTCTACTAAATTACGCATGCAGAAAATGCACTTTACCTCCTTAAATACATATCGTCTTCCGTCGCTTGGGAATACGACCGTTGTCGGAACAGTGACGAAGATTTCTATGCGCATTATAACTTTTGCAGTACTGTAGGTATACACTATTTTATAACTAAACACATTTTTATTTCTGAATCTCTATTTATGCGAAGCATAACTGTTGAATACAAAACGACATTGGAAATAAATAAAAATTAAACTGTACACTAAAATAAACTTTGTTCTATGAGCGACTGGTTTTTTCATATGATAATACCAATACATCGCCAATCACCAAGAAGGCCGTTTGCGTAGAATACCCATAGTTTTTCGTAAAAAAAAGTAATTGTTAACTGTAGCCATAATGAAAGAAAGTAGTATATCGATAGGTTTTGCTCATCGACAAACTTGCTCCCGCAATATGTACATCCCTAATTTTTCGACGTAGCCACCTAGTGTTTAGTAGCGGTAGTACAAAAGCTGTAGTTACATCTAGCGTCGAATAGTAAAACTAGGAACAATGCGTGAGGATTTTAAAGAAAAGAGGATGTATAGCTTTCTACCATGTCTTTGGAAAAACCTAATTTCATTATTTTATCATATGTGTGTCATCATTATCTTAAGTATTTCATAATTGTTATTTGATTTTGATCTTTGTTTATTTGTAAAAAAGGTTCATAGACTACTTCAAAGTTTTGTGATGTAGATCTTTTTGGCTTCGTCGTTAATCACCAATGGTAGCTTGGATTTCATAGTGAGCGTTTGGTTTATATGTGTGAGTTTGGACACACTGGTTTTAGTACTAAAAGCTCATGATGCTATTTCTATTGTATTCTCTTGTTCTGTGGTGGTGGCGATGGCGGCGGCGGCGGGCTGCGTCGTCGGCGGCCGCAGCTGTGGTGCGGGGTGCGCGTGGCCGCCGCCATTTCGTGAACGAAACCAAATGGTGACTTCATTTGATATTTGTGATGAGAAAATGCACTGTAATTAAGAATTGCGGATTAATACTTTATACTTTTAATTATTAATTGATTGCTTTTAATGGATTGCTATTTAATGAAAAACCCGTAATGAACTGAAGCGAAGCTTGTAGTAATAACAACATAGATAGGTACAGTGGCGGACACCGTCGGCGTAACACTTCCTGTTTTTCTGTATTGCAAAATAGCTCTTTTTCTTTGGAAATACAGTCTAGGGCTGACGGAACCATAGACAAATCTGTTACGGCCTCCTAGTCCGCCACTGTACCAATAAAAAAAAAAAAAAAAATGAGATAAATTGTAATAATAATTGGCCCCAAATGGCGCTAGGTACTTAACTAAAAGGAGAAAGCATTATTTATTTTGTAAAAACTATCGTATAGGGAGGAGGTAAGAGATAACAATATAAAGTAGATTTTATTAACTTGACACATTAGGTAGGTTAACATCTTCAGCAAGAAATGTGTGTTACTTGACTTGTGAGAAGACAAAGTTATGTTTTAAATCTTGCCCTAACTTCATTAATCTGCCGATTTGTATGTATGCTAAGTATAGGTAAGGTATTTTTAATTACTTTTTTGGTCTGAGAACTTCACGACGGTGTTGTCACCGTGTTTCAGTGGCGTTACTACAATATAAGCCGAGAAGCCCGGCTTGCCCTAATAAAATAACTAAATTGCATGTAGACTCTAATAACTCATTCAAAATATAATAAACGTTCCGTCTACGTGCTTTTTTTAATTTATAATACGATTTCATTGTTTAATATTCTCGCGCATCCATTACAACACGGCACGCGATAATCGACTCTGCCACCATGGTACTACAATTACTGAGGTACAATAAAATGCACTCGCGACTTCCCCGCGACCAACAACCACACACTAAACAATATTCTATCTTTGTTTCGCTTGCACTCGTTGGCTTCTTATCTGGCTTGCTATCCTCTCTTTCTAACCTATATAAATATCAACTTAGGCTCGATATATTTGGATTGCTAGCTAAAGCACTTTTGTACTGAGCTCGAAAGCCCGGATTGCCAATGAAGTTGTCGCGGACGCGCCAAACTCGTGCGCCGCGAGATGGCGCCATGATGCATTTAACTTTGTCGTTTTCTCGCTTCGCTCGCGGCTCGCTGTTTACTTCAGTTCAGTTCGATGAAAATTTTCTTGTTGTGCGCGCGGTAAAAGTTTTATGAATCGTAATTTAATGTTAAATTGAACTGTTTTCGAGTGAAATGGAGCACCCGGTTGTGGAATGTGAGGCTTTAAAGTGTGTCCGCTTACTTGTTCACGAGAAAAAGGTAAGCTCGTTGAGTTTTTCCGAAAAAAAAACAACTCATTACAACACCAAAACCAACTCCTGATTTATCTATTTCTCAAACGACTAAATCTCACAAACGACAATTTAATAGATCAGTTTACAATAATAAACTGTACTGTTGGTGTTGTATATTTTTTTCCAACGACAAAAACGCTTGGAATACTTCTGGTTACGATGATTTGAACAATTTAACCAATGCCATTAAAAGGCACACAAATTCTCAAAAACACATGAATGCTTTGATTTCTTTTAGTAGTTTCGGAAAGCAGCGAAAAGAAACCAGAAAATGCTTAAATCATAGCTCGGGCTTGCTCTGTTTTACTAGGCTCGGCACGCCACTGCCGTGTTTAGATTTTAAAGAATGAATTTTTGCAACAAAGATCACAGTAAAATTCAGAATTTGAGACAAGTTACCAGTAGAAAAAATCCATTGTCTCAGCTAAATAATGTCAATAATGATCCAAGGTCAGAGTGCTTACTATAACTTATTATATTTTTAGCGATATTTTGACATGGGAAATGTCTTTTCGTTCGCTACAGTATCATCGATTTCACGAAATACTGAGTTCGCTATCTCGTAGAGTTCTGAAATGGTTATCAAAAATATATAATAAAGACGCGTATTCACAAGAGCTGTAGGTTGAAATAATAATGATTTAAGAAATCTAAAAAGAAAAAAGTTATGGCTGAAAACGTGGAATAAATGAGTTTTTTTTCAGACATTTTGATTTTATTTAGAGCTCGATATTTGGAAACGAAATATGATATCAAAAATTTGAGAAAATCTCTGGAAAATTTAATCAGCTTAAATCCTAACAAAATGATGATCGAGTTAAGGGTGTGCCCTGTACTTGTAACTCAACCTTTTCGAAAGAAGTCAGATCAGAACGAGTCAGTGACGATAATAACGGCAATGTAAATGCGAAGTTGATTAGTTAATAATATGGTTTTAAAGCGATGTATCATGCGATGGGTGCGCAATAATGCGCATGGTAAATTCCAGAGCGTAGCAAGGGAATAAACGCTTGAAATTTGAACAAGCGTGGGCTGTAAAATAGGTCCAATTGAAATAAATGCTTGAATAGCTCAAAATAAATCATAAAAATTTTAATTTAACTGAGGCAGTAACGGGATGGGGGAAATTAAGTTTTATACTTAGCAGAAAATTATACAATACAGAGAGTCAGTCAATACTTGGTCTTCCATCTCTCTTATATTTCTGTAGACACCACCTTGTACGGGCGTATTATTAAACTTTTTTTTCTTTTCTGTCACTTTGAAAACCCCTCATTACAGTTATTTAAAAAATTTAACTTTTTAACAAAAAATTAAACGGCCAAAAAAAACTGAAAAGCATTAAATAATAATCGAATTACTAAGTTCTTAAAAGTAATGTAGAGTCCAAGTAATTTTAAGTCGGCGCGCCACACAAGCAAAAATTTAATTAATTACGTAAAGATAGATGCGCGGCAGCGCACGAATTTTGGTTATTCCTTTAAATTTAAAGTACCTACCTAATTTAGAGTGATCTTTGTACGAGGAATCTGTGGCGCCGACTCAAAATTACTTGGTATACCCTACATTACTTTAAGAACTTAAAATTACTACAACATTATTAAAGACCTACTGATTTTGTGTCTTAGGACATAAAGGCCAAAAATCAAGTTATGTCCTAAGACACAAGATCAGTGTGTCGGTCTTCCAAAAACGTTGTCTTACAATATGGGAGATGGTTTTTTACATACTTAATATTACATATACATATATTTTACATACTTCATTAAAACTTTATTAAAAACGAGCTTTCCCGGCTTACTTCGCTACGCCATAGAATATAAGATAAGTACTACAAAAGACTTGGCTCTATAGACTATGTTCTTTTGACTGCCCAGAATGGCCGAATCAGTATTTCCGGAGCCTATTCGTTACAAACAAACAAACAAATCTTTCCTCTTTATAATATTGGTATAGATGAATACTTTCGCCAGAATAATTAAAAAACGCGAAAAATTTTGAAGTCGACTAGAGACTCGGATATTATATTTAGGTTAAATCATTGCGTAAGGCTGCAGTAAGTAAGTAATTCATAAAATTCCAACAGAAACGAAATATAATCTACTTAACGCCCGCCCGACAGAAAACCTTTTCCATCTTGATCTACAACCGGTTTCACCACTCACTCGATCATAGTTGCGCGCTATTTACCTAACGTATCGACTTCCAAAACCATAACTAGAGACCTCAAGAGACATAATAAAATATTATCAAAGTGTTTCTGTCTCTGGGTACTTGTCTGACTTATCGGTTGCGTAATCATCGCTTTAGATTAGTGCAGCTTTCTGCTTTCACAGAAGTAGGTAAATTTTAAAACTTTGATAAATCTTGTAAACAGTGATAAATCTGTCCCGAAGAGACCATTTTCTAATCTGTGGGGCAGCTGAGTTCGACAGCTAGTTGTAGACATTGAATCTACATTACATACACGACATAATCCGGCTGATATTTGGCTGGATCAATATTTGATTTGTTTGTATGATAGTGACAGACAATAGACCCCATTAAATAAAATGGAGACGTAGGTAACTAATTTTACTCAGGTAGAATTATCTACAATTAAACCCATTATAGTTTTTTTTCGCAATAATTGAAACAAAATACATCGTATCCAATTTAGTTGGAACAAAATCAGTCAATCGACAAACAAAAGTAGGCAAAGAATCTACCTACATTTTGCAGTAGACAATCAATTTACAAAAAAGTGTTACTTTGCTGCCTCAGTTTGCTGCTGACCATGCACTACATTGTAGTGACTACAAGATCCTATCCTGTCCCTCAAGAGCGGCACCACACCAATCGCTATTGCTATTGCTATAATATTGCCTTTCTTTGATTGACAATACTATGCAATTAATTTTTCTTGAATCAAAATTGTTTTCGAATCGATATTAAATCGTAAATTAATTTCGTTCATTCTTGCTTTACTTGGCTTCTCAACTGTAATTTTATTTAGTACCGTAATTTGGGGTGAGAAGGGACGATTTGTGACTTTACAATCGATTATATTGACTTTTTTCAAGCAAAGACCTCATTTAAAATGCATAGATTTAGTTCCGGCAGCTAATATTTTATATTTAAGAAATTATTTTAGAATTTCTTATAGTATTTAAAGCAATAATCTCAAAAATATGTGTGATCCCTTCTCACCCCGTAATCGGGGTGAGAAGGGACAGAGAAGGGGCGACAAGGGAAATTTGTTAGGGTTGTCACTTTTAGATTTTAATCCCTACTAGTCGACCCAGCGAACTTCGTACCACCTTAACTATTAATATTCTTATACATAATATTATGATCCTTCCTTATGAATCACTCTATCTATTAAAAACCGCATCAAATTCCGTTGCATAGTTTTAAAGCGACTTTGTTTTAAATTATAGTAACAAATAATAAAACAGACAATTTGTTTATTTATAATATTTAAGTCATATTTTTTTCGAGTTTTTGTTCCCGGATTTGCTGTATATACCCTCGGCATCCTGTAAATAAAACAAAAATATTTAGATGCATTTTAAACGAATGAAAAAAAAAGAAAAATAATTCGCAAAAACGTAAATAATTGGTGATTTTAACAATGTAATTATATATCAATGGTACCTTTATCCATATGTTTTATTCCTTATATTAACAAGTTCATTTAAAATTGCCAACCCTAAAATAATTTTCCCAACACACCCCTTTAGTGTCCCTAGTAACCTCATTCGCGTAACAACTAACCCCACTCACATCCCAACTCACCCCGATTCTGCTTTGACTCACCCACTTAGACGTCCCTTCTCACCCCAAAAATATCTAAAATGTGATTCATATTTTTAAAATGTGAATTTTCGATGAATTTGGGTAATTATTACTTATCTGTTCAATGTTTGGATCTTGTTTTAAACTAAAATTCAACTAAACAAACTTTTTAAGCTCGGAAACACAATAAATTTTGTTTTAAAATCAAAGTTAAAACACCAACTCAACTTACCTGTTTTTACTTCCGATTTTGACTTAATTTTTTTTATATTTTCGGGGTTCAGATACTTGGTTGTTGCCAGGGAATGAGTACGAAATACTTCTAAAATTTAAATAAAAAAATCGTACTACGAATCAACAGCCATACATTTATACCACAAAGGTTTAGACAAAATCTGGTTTCACGTCCCTTGCCACCCCGCCATCCCTTGTCACCCCAATTTACGGTAATACTTTTATGATTATGATCAAAACCGAGAAACGAAAACTACAAAACACAGCGACTATCTTTTTCTTTATAATTACTTAGCTATATAACTGTTTCTATTTTAATATTATTCAATGATAAAAAAATGTTTTTCATAAAAATTACCAAAATAGAAAAAATCAAAAAGCCTTTGGGACACCTTGGTATAATTTAATCATTGTTTTTGTAATAATTATCTAAAAAGTATTGTATCTTATTTATTTCGTAATGCAACTCGTATAGGTACAGTCACGGACTAGGAGGCCGTAACAGATTTGTCTATGGTTTCGTCAGCCCTAGACTGTGTTACCAAAGAACAAGAGCTATTTTGCAATACAGAAAAACCGGAAGTGTTACGCCGACCGTGTCCGCCACTGTACCTACTTGAATATAAAAGGCTCGAACTCGCACAACTGAGCGCACAACATTACTTGTTGATTGATTGTAGTTTGAAAAACGCTGTTTTAATCCATTCAGTTTCATTCGGTCTTTTTGCCATTCATTTCATTCATTCGTAACAGAACGCTTCGCACCTCTTTTGTCGATTCCAAAAAAAATCGTAATTTTCGAAAAATCCATCCTATTTCAAAAAGGATTTTTCTGTAAATTAGTGCTAAAGTGATTGTTGATAAATGGGTGATAAGTGTCCACCATCAGTGTCGCCAAGATGGATGCCAGCATGTTAACCGTTATGGCATCGGAGCTGGACGCGACGACATCGCTCGAGCTGCCTGCCGCGCGCCGCCGATGACGCGCGCGGGCCCATCATGATCGCGAACCTGCCGCTGCTGTTCGCCGGCGGCCACCCCACGGCTCTGTCCAAGATCTCTGCGCCGGAGCTGGAGCGGTTCATCACGTTCATGGTGACGTGCTCATGGGGCCACGACACGGCCAAGGATATCAAGCAGCCGCCGTGGTGGCCGGCGGACGTGCCGTTTGCGCATCCTTTCCGCGGCGCGGGCGCGGGCCTGAAGCGCGGCGAGTGGGCCGAGCGCCTGCGCCAACTAGTACGCCGATGCTACGACTTCCATAAGAGCAAGTTTCTGCTCGTGTTCTCGGCTCAGCTTGCACGCCACCCGCGCCACAAGCTGCGCTATGTGGACAACCTGGACCATACCACCTCGCTGTACTACCGGCCTAGCGGCAAACTCCTTGTTACCTTTCGCAACGAGAATATAAACTACGACCGCGAGCCCACCGCTGCCGCGCCGAGCGAGCAGCCGCAGCTCAAGCCTGCTGATATTTATCTCTGTGACAACTGTGATAGTCACTTTGATAACTTGGACATCTTGAAGGCCCATGAACGACTATGTAACAGTGAAGTAGTTCCGACCAGTTCAATCATCAGTGGTGGACTGCCAGAATTTCTAGCAGCACTGAAATTGAGGCCAGCTGGTGAAAATGAGGAGAGTTCCACTGCCAATGACATAGCACCGAAACTAAGACTTAGTAGAAGTTCTGTAATCAGTGACAGAGGGCCTGCTTACCCCTTCTCATCCATAGCATACATGAGGAATGCAAAGCCCACATCTCAGCGGGACAGCACCTACTCCAGGGAGCGCACAGAAAGATACTGCTGTGATGTTCCCACAACTAGTAAAAATTTAGGCAATAAATTAAGAGGAAGCCACTTTCCTGTCAAATATAGAAGACCAATTGATTACTGGCATAGAAAGCAAGTTTTTCCTCATCAACGAAAAAAGGTTGTTCTTGACCTGGAAGGCCAATTATTACTGCTGCGATGCCGGCCTGTGAGTGTGGATGTGTGCAGGATGTCGCAGCAGAGCATGACCGAGTACATTGAGAAACTGGAAAAGGAAGCCAAGCTTAAGGCGGACAGTGCCGAGGACATAGAGTTTGTGGGAGGTTTTGACTGTGATCAAGTGACAGACGTAGAGAAGGATGATCCCTTGACAGGCAAGGCGGAGGAGAGTGAGATCATAGACTTGTGTTCGGACGACGAGGGTGCGGGGGACACGTGCGACCCTCGAGCCGGCGTGGCGTGTGTGATGCGCGGCGGCGCCGTTCTGCGCCGCGCCGTGGCGTCCCCTCCGCGCGGCGCCACGCCGGCCGAGCCCAGCGGCGCGCGACAGCGCCCCCTGCCTACTTCACCGGCCGTGCTGCTACCCCACCCCGTCGTACTCTTTACACACTCTCTAAGCAATCTTCAGACGATATCCATAGACTAATAATTTGTACATTGTAATCTGTATCTTAACGTAAAGTTTTATTGTTAAGTATTTAATTTATTATTATTACTGATCGTCATTAAATTTTAATGTTTATCATATATAAAGTTGAAGGTTTTATTTTTATTGCACTGTATTACATTTAAAATGAATTTATACAGGATAAAAACTTGAAACAAAATGGCGGTTCCGAGATAATGTTGTATTTTGAGTTATTTAAGTTACCTAGATGGCAAAATATTATTTAAATACACTAAATATCTGCAACAAAATAATCATCCATCACAAAATTTAAGAAACATTACTTGATCGTAAATATTTTTACATAAAACTGTTTTGCTTAGTGGAAGGTCTAGCTCACTATATCTTTCACAAAATGGCGGCCGTCCGCTCGTGTGGGGGTTGCAAGCACGGAGTGGCTTGTTTTAAAATCCGTACCGTAACCTATTCTTGAATTGGGTTTGAGTTTCTTCTGTTGTCTGTTTTAACAACAACTTAAAGCTTTTAATCTTTCTATATTCTAGATGCAGGCATAAACGCGTTTCTTAAAAAAAAAACTAATCTCCGCTAAGCAAAAATGTACAGTAGGTTCGTAAAATTACTGTCGTGGCAATATTCCCAGTATATTAATGGTATAGTTAATGTACAGTGGCCGTGGCCCTAGACTGTAATACCAAAGAACAATCTTAAAAACCGTAAGTTTTATTTCGTCCTAGACCGCCACTGTATACGAAACAATGTCAGAGACTGCCGCTATTCCCAGTAAATTACTAGTGTTAATGCACGGGACGATGTATTAAACAGCCGCAGCAATATTCACAGTAAATTACTCTGTTTTAATGCACGGAACGATTTCACAGACTTCCGTGGCAATATTCCCAGTGGTGGGTGACAAATCCGTGACCTTCTAACGTGGATTATAGCTTGGACTTATAAGTACCTACAGTTTTTGTATTATTGCAAGACTTATAAACAAAAAAAAAACATTTCAAATTATACATCACTAAATTGGGTCACTATATATAGAAATACAAATCAATTACGAGCATTGTTGGACGTATCAGTACCTAACTCAAACATTAAACAAATGTGTTGAACAAAAACATGTGACAAGGTTGAAGACTGATACGGCAATATTCCCAGTAAATTAGTAGTGTTTTAATGCACGGGACGATGTTAAGTTAAAGATTGCTATGGCAATATTACCAGTAAATTACCTGTTTGTTAATGCACGGGACGATGTTAAAGACTGCTACGGCAATATTCTCAGTAAATTACTAGTGTTTTAATTTTAAAACATTTCTCTACTTTAATAGTGTTTTAATGGTCGGGACAATGATACAGACTTTCAAGGCAATATTCCTAGTGGCGTGTGACAAATCCCTTCTGCTAATTAGTACATTAATTTCTCGTGTTCCATCAAAGTACGACCTGCCAAATTGTATCCCTCCACTGGCTTACTTGGCCTAATGGAGTTCAAAAGCGGTTTTAAGCTCTTTTCTATACTACAGATTTATCTTTTCTATTCAATGCTATAATTAGCGTGCAAGCCCTAGTTTGCAGAACGGGAGAAAAAATCGTTTTAAATAAGGTTTATTAGGTTAGGCGTTAGGCTATAAAACAGATAAGGAATTAGATGATTTTTGATTTTGACTAACTTTGGGCTTAAATTGTGTTTTAATAGACTAGACTAAAGTAAATAAAATTACTAACTCCAGATACAAAGTGGCACCCCTATTATTATTTTGCAGTACGGGAAGAGGTTATACTGCGGTGCGGAGTCAATATTCCCAGTAACTTACTGGTGTATATGTACGGGACAGTGTAAGAGACTTCCCAGGCAATATTCCCAGTAAATTACTAGTGTTTCAATGTACGGGACGATGTATTAAACTGCTGCCGCAGCAATATTAACAATCAATGAAGATAAAGGGGTTGTTATGTGTATAATACTTGAATTTTAAATTTATTTCATAAATTAACTGTTAATTTCATGATCAAAATTCCTACTAGAAAATAATTCGATTTTTACAATTTTAGCAATGGAATTGTTTTTATATACCTGTTATAGGGATAATCCCATACCACTATGACATCTGTATGAAATATTAAGCATACTTTTAAAACTATACTTGCAAAGAAAGCTCAGTCATTTTTTTTATATCCTATACAGCAGATTAAAGTTGAGCACGTAGGTATTTTTTTTATAATTTTTGGTTGGGAGAAACGAGCAATTTTCTTCTAAACTAATGTAGATGACTTCGAATCTATGGCAACAATTTATACACGCATTTCTAGCGGCGCGGCGGTTTCCTTTCTCTTAGACTAGGGAGGGGCTATATTTCAACAATGAAACCGAGAAAAAGTTACGATTTGTAGCAACAAGGTGGAAATGATCGTCACAGGGTGTTGATTTTTTAGTTTTTTTTTAAATAGCCATAGTTTTAACACCACAGGGTCTACATTTTATTATTTATTTTTCTGGTAGTTTTGTAATGACTTGCTCTTTCTCCTGCTTCCGGTTTTTCGTCGGCTTTTGGGACACCCTGTATGTATATGATATTGAAGTTAATGTTTTTTAAATTATCCCGTTATGGGAATAATGAGTATAACAGGCTGTTTCTGACAAGGCAGGAATGGAATAAATTAAAAGAGTCAAAAAAATATTTACAGGGGAATTTACAGGGAATCTTTCCGTTTACATATCCTCCCCGCTATTAGAATGTATTGTATTCGGCAACGTTCTCGGAAATTTAAGCGATCGTATAATGCTAGTGGCGGCCATTTTGTCGTAATAAAAGCGCCATTTATGTCAGCAGTGTTGCTAGCTCGTTGCTTGTTAAAATTATAAAGTATAAAACTTTTAAGAGTTTATTGTATCCTAGCTATAAACGAAACGATATCGTGGCTACAATAAAGTTAAATATAGCTAATAATTACACCAACATTGACAGGCAAGTTACTTTGCGCCAGAATCGATAGTAACAAAGATTATACTTATTATTCCGAGCTTATTCCAGTTGAGTTTATTGTATCCTAGCTATAAACGAAACGATATCGTGGCTACAATAAAGTTAAATATAGCTAATAATTACACCAACATTGACAGGCAAGTTACTTTGCGCCAGAATCGATAGTAACAAAGATTATACTTATTATTCCGAGCTTATTCCAGTTGACAAACCCAAAAAAAGAATGTTTTCTAAAACTGCTAAATAGAGGTAAATAATAAGGAATTTCTCGTGTCCATCAAAGTTTACGGTGCCAAAACCTATCCCTGGCAGCGTGCACTACTGGCTTAAACAAAGGCTTAAGGGTACTGGATTTTAAAACCGGTTTTTTGCTCTATGCACATACAGCACACTATATAAATATGTTATGTTATTCGATGATAGAACAGGAGAATAAGTAGTTTGAATTAAGGTTTATTAGGTTTCATGGTTTGTAACAGCAGTCATAGGAGCGTAAGCTTATGACTCATACGTGCATTATGCGTTCCATTTTCAAAGAACTCTTTGTTCACTTGATAAGAATATTGTGGTAAGAAGGTAGGTAGGTAGGATAACAAGGATACGATAGGTTCATTAAGTACATACCATGATGAATTAGTATAAGTCTTTTTTCAAAAGTATTATTTTTAAATCTATAACCTACTTACCATAAACTATTCTTTTTTAATTTAAAATCTCTAAAAATGCATTATTAGTTTTTTTAGTAGGAAGGAACCTGGGGCCTATTTAATATAACTTACAAATTGTAGAATTGTAATTGTAATTTACAGGCTACAATTTACATGTTTTTGTTTAATAAAAAAAACGAGTTACAAGTTTACAATTGTAGAAAATTTACAAATTGTAGAATTGTAGCTACAATTTTACAATTCTCTGTTTAATAAAGGTTTTCTTCTTACAGGTGAAAACTTACATATTTGTAAAGAAAACAGCTTTATTGAACGCACAATTGTAATAAAAAGTTTACATATTTGTAAATTGTAGTAAAATTTCTACAGGTGGATCGTCATGTGTCAGATATTTACAATTAAGTGCATCAATCTATAAGTGATTTTTTTTGGAAAAAAAAGTATAAGTAGGTAGTAGGTAAAGCAGTAGTTATAGGTTTAGACTGTTTGAAGTACTACAACTGTACTGTTTGTTTTTAGAATACTATATGAAATACTTAAAAATTACTAAGGACCAATATTTTACTGCTACGTGGCTCAGTTGGCATTGCTGTGGACTGAGTAAGCGTGTGAACCCTGGTTCGATTCCCGGGCGGGGAGAATATTGATATGATGAATATCGATCGATGTTTGTTTCCGGTCTGGGTGTAATGTCCATCTCTGTGTGTGTTTCGGGCATCCTAGATACAGGTTCTTCCTAGTTAGGGGCTCTGAGTGTGATGTGTTATTATTATTTTATTATTAATATCTAACGCGCTAGGGAGCCCTTTTTTTGATAAAAAGCCTTACGACTATGACTTCTTTTTAGAGTGGCGTCACTGTTCGCGTTAAAGGACTCTTAACAAGTTTATTAATTTTTATTTTCGTATAAACTTGTAGCTACAATTGTCATAGAAATCTGCAGGGGTTTTCTAAACTTGAAAACTTTTATTAAACAGCACTTGTAATTGGAATAGGTAATAGTAAGATTGTAACCTGTAAAATTGTAAAATTGTGGGGTTTATTAAACAGCACTTGTATTATTAAACAGCACTTGTAATTGGTACAATTGTAAGGTTTTTACCTGTAACATTTTTACTATTTGTAAGTTTTATTAAACAGCATATTTTGTAAAAAAAACTTACAAATATGTAGCTTTTTTTCACAATTGTGGACTTGTAAGTTATATTAAATGGGGCCCTGGTCAAAGTACCTACCTAATTTACCTGTACAAATAAATAATGCTTATATTCAATATTGAGACAAAGCCGGCCGGTCGTTGACCCCCAGGAGAGTTTAGTGACCTATCCCCTTATTTTTTTTTAATTATTATTGTTATCCTTATTATTAATGTTTAGTAGACCAATATCGATATTATACTTAAATCTTAAAAAAAAAATTATTCTTATTCAAATTAAAAAAAAAACAGTTCATTAAAATTTAAACACATAAATTTATTTCCTTTGTAACAAGAAAATATAATTATTATGATTTTGTACACTATAATTCACTATACAAACTTAAAAATATGCAATATTTGATTAAGATATCTCTTCATTGACCCGCGACCGCGACTGCGAGTTTAGGGGCCGGCGACTCTCCTCGTCGGAGCCGTAGATCACATCTTCATCAGAGTCGTTGATCATTGAGAAAGTCGGGTTGTCTTTTGTTATTGATGATTCTGGTAAAGAAACAAATCGTTAGGCTCTACAAATGTTATATTTGCAAATGTTTAAAAATATATTTTTTTTAAACAAAATATATATATGTGACGTTGGCGATGGGCAGACAGGCAGGAAACATGATATATACTCAATTTCTGTTTTAGTGCTGCAGTAAAAAAAATAGGATTAAAAATGATAAGTAATTCGTACCATGAATAGGTCCACCGCCAGGCGAGTATAGATACGCCAGAATGTACAGTTTAAAATTGAACAATCCGTACAAAGCCATGAAGGGCGCAGATGTATCGTAGTGCACCTTCGGCTGCGATGCCCAATGGTCTTGTAAAGCGGCCGGGCCCCATCCTTGTAGGGCCAGAAGGGCGCAAACTGAGCTGACTGTACCCACCACTATTGATAAACACCGCAGGCGCACATCTGCGAACAAAACTTATTTGTAGGAAAAAAAAAACAAAACAAGATGGCGGCCTGCATTGCATACAGCTGAGCGCGCCATTTTACCGTCGATGTAGAATGACCTCTATACCGTAAGCGTAGGTTTGAATATCGTTGTGGGCGAAGTTTGGTTTAGTCACAAAGAGTTCGATCGCCCCTTGGGCTGCCACTACGCAATATTGTTACGGAAACGATGCAAAGATTGCCGAGTTGCTTGCTTGCTAAAATGGCAGTGTAAGTACATGCCTAGTGTAAAATATTGCTTGGTAACTTTTAGTTAATGGACCATTCTAATAATTTATGTTTGAATGATAAGATTTTGTATGTTTAAAAGAATGATGGAAATAGTAAATCAACAAGGAAAAAATACTCAACTAAATTACACCTACTAGATAAAATAGCAATTAGTTAATGCATGTCCTTAACAATATATTTTTTTAATTAATTAACCTACTAGTTTTAACGTAATTTTTCGTACAGACAAAAAAAAAATACTTACCAAAGAAAGGCATATTTCTTAAATCACTATATGATTTGACTATCAGAATTATCAAATATAGGAAGTATATTGTGATGCCGCCAAAGAACATTATCTTGATAACCTGGAACCAAACATTTAAATCAGAAATTTTGCTTTTTTTAAATAGGTAAGTACTTACTTATTTCAATTTGAAATGAGGGGTTTTCAATGTGATTGATTCATACATGTCATGAGATTATCTATAGTATGAGATATGAAACCATGGCAAGAATAAAGTTTTAAAGGAAAGTAGCAAAGAAGTTGAAATGGAAAGACCTTGATAGGAACAAAAGGTCAACCAATATACCTACTTACTCAGAACAAAGAGAAGTAAATAGCATTAAGAAGATATTAATACAAATAAATATATGCCTATATACATATTTTTTGACCTTGTGAAGAACACCCTGTATTATTAAAAAAAATTATCCCCATCAATTTAGGACAAGTCAGGTCATACATAGTTGACCTGACTTCTATACTAAATTGTATTCCTCCTGGCATAGAAATAAGGTAACTCACAGAGTAATTAGGATTCATCATATAGTTGAATGTCGGGTCGTAGAACGCGTAGTACTTCTGCCATACAGTGACGACCATCGCCGGCGTCCATACTAATCCGACCACAATCACTTTGAATAGGTAAAACGCTAGAAAACCCCGTTCGTTCTGCAATTAAATAATGTTTATATAGAAAGCACCTAAGAACATACAAGGTTACTTTAAATTAGTGTACGAAACTCAGATGGATATTAGAATCGACAAAATAATTTTTATTCAAGAAATTATTTTTGCAAGCGACTTTACTTATTGTAAATAATTAATTTAACATAAATTTAGCAATATGAAATACGTATATAAACATAATAAATTAAAATTTAGAGAACTTTGGATCATTTGACCCACATTCGAATTCTTACTTATTTAAAAAAAACATTTCAGAGCAATTTTTCAAATTAAGTATTATATTATATTTTCTAAAATGGCGATCAAGTCAACAAAGCAAACCCTAGCTCCAGCTAAGCGCGGGAAATAAAATTCAACATGGCGGTCTTACCTGTCTCAGTCCGTGGTACTGTGCGAGCCACGACAACATGACACAAGCCAAGAATGTCGTTTGGAAGACCGCATCCATTAGTGGCGCGAAACAACTCCCTGAGACGAGCCGTAATGGAAAAAGAGGATCTGTATGTAAAAAAAAGATGTATTTATATGTGAAAAATGATAAAGTTTGCAGTTTTAACCAAAGAATAAAAATATTGTGTTTTCTAAAATATTCACATATTGAACAGCATGCTTCCATCGTTAAAAAATGCCGTGAATATCTGAAGTTTTCAATGAAATAAAATAAATGCCAACAGTATTATAAAAGCATTTTAGAGACATAGAGAAATAATCGATATAGCGGAAACCACTAATTTCTTATTACAAATTTGAAAAAAATAGTCAATCTTCCATTTTTGGGGGAGTATTCTCAGTCTGTGAGCTTTATCTTAAATTCAATTGACTTACCATTATAAAGCAAGAGAAGAGGTAAAAGTATTGACAGCCATTTCTGCTCTATCGCCCAATCTTGTGTTGGAAATTTTCTTAGAGAATGAGCAAAGCAACACTGAAAATAAAATAACAACCTAAAAATTTTTCCGTAGTTTTATCAAAGTTGCGATCATACAACTGTTTGGTTTGAAAGCATAGTTTAATAAGAAGAATTTACAATTATAATAATGTAGGAACTTAATGATAAATCCAAAATTCTTAATATAATAAAAAGAAGATTTTCTTACTGATATTATAAATGTTGATATTAGAAAAATAAATCTAAACCACGTTTCCATTTGTGTAAATCCGGGGTTATAGGTTTTAAACTGAAAAAAAAAAAAAACATACGATTAAAATTATGTGGATGACTGTATACAGTGTAAAAGGTGTCATTTGGCACTAAAGCCAAAGGCACCTTTAACCATACAAAACAATAACTATATTAAGAAGCGCTATATTAAAATTCAAATATCACAAATCGATCATACCCCTAGGGGTTAATTCTTGAGGGGATTTTGACATTACAATAAAATTTTAGATTAGACGCGTAAAGTAACCAATTAAACCGTAAAAAGGACTTACGTAAAAAACGACTTCTCTTATAAAATACCGCTTGTGAAACTCCCGCAGTCCGTAGAAGTGAATGTTTAGGACAAAGTGCGTGTACTCCAGGGAGCCTAGGTGCAGCACCATCACTTCGTCGCATACCTGCTTCTTGCATTTTAGATGAAGTGTTCTACAAAGAAAAAGTTTTAATTTGGAAATGGGTAATTTTTTGCCAAATACAATATTGATATCGTTTTCGAAATTGGTGATTAGGTATATCACGCACGGCTATATCCGGCCTTGGGCGATTATTCTTTAGTATTAACACGTATTAATTGTTGTTTCTTTGATTGCAATAGAGTGACGTAGGTTTTTAATTTATACATTAAAGGGATACTTTAAATTAGCAAACAAAACTTTTTGGAAGTGTTAGTCACTGTATAATATTAGATAGATTTTCTTGTTAGTAGTCTCAGGATTCATAATAATAAGTTATCGAATAATAAGCACAATTATCAAATTGTATAAAAAAGTAACTCCTTGATTTACCTGTTAGTAGCTTCACTTTCCGGTATTAAGTTTTTAGAAGTGTGGTCACTGAGAACACCGTCTACTGATATACTTATTTGGAAACTTTTGTCGAATATTTCCTCTGTAACAGAAAAAAAATATAGTTTGCGTATTTTTTTAATGTTAACATAAGCATTATTGTGTTATTTTGCCAAAATGATACATCAGATGCAATAAACTTCTAAACACCTAAAGCAGGAATTAGCAATCAAAATAAAAAAAAAACTTAATTTTAAATTAAGCACTAGCCGCATAATACTGCCGTTCACACGTGTACAGTTGCGGTCTACAACGGCGTAACAGATTTGTCTATGGACTCGTGTACCACACTACACGCGCAAGAATAACTATTAAATTTAAACGAGCTAAATTAATGACTGAAATCAAATGAAAAGTTGGGATAAAGCGTCTACTTGTTTAAATTTAAGGGCCATACCATCATTATTGTTGGTCAATATCTCCGCGAGCAGCCATAGTTGCTGCACCCTCGTGCCTAACGCCGGGCTGTGAAGGTGGAAGGGACCGCAGAATATGTCTGTCTTGTTGCTTAGTATGCTCGATGCTGCTATTGACGTTGTAGATGTTGGAGACGGACCTAAAGATTATGTATTTATAGTAATTTATTTATTGTGATGTGATACAGAAAAATTGTGATAAGCCAGGCGTTAAACAGAAAAGTAAAAAAAGAAATACTAAGTAACTTTAAAATAATGAAAGAAACTTAAGGTTAAAAAAACAGTTTATTTGAAGATTTTAATAAAAAACTCGACATATCAACGATTTAAAATATATTTAGTACTGACCTGCTAGACCAATGAAGACACCGAGACCTAAACATGCAAAAAATGCAACGATCACCATTACGAATTCCCCTTTGTGCATTGAATAAACTCTCATCTGGACTGATCTGAAAATATAAGAAAAAGCTGCAAATATCTAGTGAAATAAGTTATCATTACTTAAATATCATTTTAAAGTAATAAACATTCCAATTTGAAAGAAAAAAATCAAAATAGTTAATAGACATAGACATAGACATAGATTTATTTGCACACACAATACAGACACATAGTACATATTCAGAGATCAAAAAGGTAAGCTAGGTTAAAGTATTTTTATATGTAGATATTGTGGGTGCAAAATGGCTCCGACTCAGCATGTGTTGCAAAAAATGCAACGCTGGTTATTCTGCCAGAACCATGAGAAGCGGTGCGATTAATAAATGTGTAAAAATATTCATACTTATAATACAATGTGTACTTAATAGATACTTGAAGCGTGACAAGTGTTATAAATAAATATTTATATTTTATATATATATAATTATAAAAATAATACTGATAATACGTGTTTAGGTTAAAAAATATACATATAATATAGTTAAATTATGTGTTCAGTGTGGGTAAAAAGAAAAACGAAATCAATGACGAACTGATAGTTGATCACAGAAAACATTGAAAATATTGTGTCCTTAATTTAAATTACTTCACATATTGTGCGTCTGTTGTTTGTAGGTGAAGTAAATATTTCCTTAAGTTTTTTCTAAATGTAAAAATACTGGTAGGCTGTCTTAAAGGCGGTGGAATGTCATTCCAACATTTGGTGGCACTATATGTGAAGCTCCCTCTAAAAGCTACAGTTTGGTGATGTGGCACCTTGAGTGGTGAGTGGCTTGAGTAATGGTCGTACTTATTTAGAAAGTGATTTAAAAATATACTACTATATCTGTCTGACTCTGTAAACAATTTGTGTTTTGGAAAATTTTAAAGTTGTCATTGTCTGTTTTATAAAAAGAAATACATAATGGGTAGGCTTATCAATTTTATTTAGAAAAAAAGTAAATACTGTAAAAAACAAAGTTACGCTAAGCATACGTGGCTGTGATCCAATCCAATCAACCTATTAATGTGAAAATTCGTGTCATGAAACATGACCCGTCCCAATTTTTCCAGTCGCTTCCCTAATATACAGATTTCGGAAGCAACAAGTTTTATCTCATACAGTTAACACTGACGGATTGGCGTTACCAACATCGAGGGAAGAGACTTTAAATAAACAGTTCTTTTAGGTAGCGAAAAAATAAGCAATTTTGCCTATTTTTGTGAAAAACATGATTTTTAGCTTACCTCTCGCATCGGTCGTGGTGGTATGCAGGGGCAATATACTTGTTAAATTCACTAAATAAGTCGCTGAATTGGGAGAGTGTGTTCCGAATCTTGTAGTTCCAACTGCCAGAAGGCAACTGGTATGAATATCCCACGTTAGCAGTATCCATTTTGAGCTAATTATTACTAAAAATGTTAAGTCAAATAAGCACACTGAACATTCAAAGTAAAAACTACAATAACAAAATAGTATCGCGCTCGCGAGTGTTTACAATGTGTAGTATTGATTTTTAGTGGCGAGACTCGCTTTCTGCGCAGATTAGGGTGGAATCATGGTGGATTCGAGTAATCGAGTTTTCTTATAACTTTTTTAAGTATTTATCATTCATTTGTTTAAAGAGACAAGGTTGCTAGTCTAATGTTTTTCTTTTTCTGTATCAATTTACATATATTTTTGAATTAAGTTTTTTTTTTAATACTAAGTTATTAAACTTCCCCAAATCACGTAATGGTGACTAATTAAAAATAACCTTGTTTTATTTTTTAAATAAATAAATTAATGTTACTTACCTAATTATTTTTAATAAAAGTTTTCCAACACGTATCATGCCAATTTTAAAGTTTGATGTAAAAATTGCATATTTTTTAATTAATTTACTTTTTATTTCATTAACTTAGATAACACGTTTTACATGCAAGCAAGCAAATACACAAACAAAGTAAATAATTATATTAAATGCATTAATATATATCTATGTTCCATGTTATTCTTAATTTAAATACTTTAGAAGATTTATTATCAATAAGAATATTTACCTACATCTTTGACAAAAAATGTTTCTTTGATTTTATTAAAATTTAATTATTTCCATATTTGTTTACATATAATAATATACAAGTGTAATGTTTAATATCGTATAAATAAATATATTTTATACTTATAAAATTCTAGTTAGTATATAATACAGCCAGTTACAAAGATATTTTTCAGGATTTATTAAAAAAAATATAAATACTGACAACAGTTTTTTAAAAATAAAATTCAAATTTTCAATAATTGTATTTCGGATTGGGCTGTAATTTAAAAATACAGTAAGTTTAATAATAACAAAAATCGTATTCAAAATAAATTCAATAAATAATTTACTAAATAACTATTGCACTAACAATTAATTAAAAGTAACATAATTGGTTTTAAACCGATTGTGATTATAAAAATTTTTAGTTTATTAATTTACATATATAATTTTAATAACAATGACATTTATTGGCACCAATTATCTTAAAACGATGACAAATCTTGACGACAAAGATCTTAATTAAAAACATTATTTGATTTTATTAAATTAGGAACTTAAAAATGCTTTATAAGCTAAACATTGACTACTTTAAAAAAACACAACAAAACAGATCAACTTTACATACTATTACATAATTACAATTCATTAGGTTTTTTGGTTTCATTAGTTGGCAACATTGTAGTGGTGGGCAACGAACTTTCATTCTTAGGGTTGCCTGTTTCAAAAACTGGTCTAGTAGTGTTGCCAGCGATGACTTCGCCTGTATTGTTGTTAACGCCGCTTGTGTTGATGTTGAGTGTTATTTTTGGAATTGTCGAGTTGGTTTTAGAAGGTGTCACTTGTAGTGGTTGACTGGATTTGTCTGGTAACAAAATAATTTGTATGTAAAAAAAATTAAAAGAATTTTTGTATGTCTATTTCCTGATTTTTATTATTAGAAACATACAAGAAACATTGAAAAATTTCAAATATTTATTTAACTCTACTTCCCTACTTTACGATTACTGAGAAAGTTAAAATGAAGAATTGTGTAAATGAATACCGAAAACCTAAATTTTAAATTATTTTATTAGTTAGGGTAAGCTGGATAGATAATAATGAAAAAGATGTTGACATTGAACATTTGTGGGGGGAATTGAAAAACAGTGTGGTGACCACAGCCATCGAAGTATGTGGATTGTCTAAGAGAATGAAAGGTACAAGGGTGAAGCCTGAGTGGTGGGATAATGATGTTTGTAAAAGCGTGAATAATAAAAAGAAAGCGTGGTTGGATTTGTTGGCTCTAAGGGCCAGTCAGAGATTGGGTAGAAAAGCTGTGACAAATGATGATGTAAGAAAGAAGAAGGCTGATTATAATAAAGCAAAAAGCGAATTAAAAGATATGATTGCAAGAAAGAAGCAGGAATGTAAGGATGCGTATGACAGGAAGTTTTCCGACCATTTCCGGGACAACTTGAAGCTTTTTTGGAAGCTTATAAGGCAGTCCCGGGGAAGATCGGAAAAAACCGATATAAAAGTAATTAGGGATTCAGAAGGGAATATTTTAAATGAGGAAAGTAAGCAAATGAGTAGATGGAAAGAATATTTTGAGTCTTTATTCGAATGTGAAGGTGAGAGGTCCACGCCAACACCGCCATCGGTTATAAATGAAGGAGAGGTTATAACTTAGCATTGTGGGAAAGATGTATGCTAGAGTGCTGATTGAAAGAGTGATTGCACAAACGGAAGACAAAATATGGGATGTGCAAGGAGGTTTTAGAAAGGGAATGGGATGTACGGATCAAGTCTTCTCGTTGCGAGCTATCATTGAAAAGCATCTCGCAAAAAGCCAGAAAGTATTCTGTGCTTTCATAGATCTTGAGAAGGCTTATGATAGGGTACTGAGGAATGATTTGTGGGCGACACTGGCCGCGTATGGGGTGGACAAACATCTGGTGCAGGCGCTGAGATCTCTCTACGAGAACTCTAGTGCCTGTGTCCGGGTTAACGGGACCTACACGGACTGGTTTAACATCTCGAGGGGTGTTAGACAGGGCTGTGTGGCATCCCCATGGTTGTTCAACCTATTCATGGACAGTTGTTTGTCGGATTTGAAAGAGAGTGAACATGGAGTGAGGATGGGAGAGTTGCTCGTCAAATGCCTTCTCTATGCTGATGATCAAGTTCTGCTTGCTTCATCGGCGGATGAGTTGCAGGAAATGACAACTCTTATGAATGCAGCGTTTCGAAAGAAAGGAATGAAAATGAATGTGAGTAAAACAAAAGTAATGGTTTTTGAAAGGGATGGTATGACTCCAATAAATATTGCAATTGAGGGACAAAAAGTGGAACAAGTGAATGAGTTTGTATACCTGGGATGTATGTTTACCAGCGATGGTAGGTGTGTGGCGGACATAGAAAGGAGAGTGAAAGCGGGAAACAAAGTTAACGGCGCTTTGCACTCGTTTGTGGGCAGCCATGTCGTGTCTCAAAGGGCTAGCCTGGCTGTGCACAGCGGTGTATTGGTGCCTACACTGATGTATGGAAGTGAAACTTGGGTGTGGCAGAAGAGAAATGAAAGTAGAATAAATGCGGTGGAGATGAGGTCATTGAGGAGTATATGTGGGGTCACTATAAATGATAGATTGAGGAACGCTGTTATCAGAGAACGTTGTGGTTTGAAAGAGGATGTAGTGACCAAGATTGAAAAGGGTATGCTTCGGTGGTTTGGTCACTTAGAGCGGATGGATGACAGGAGATTGACAAAAGAAATATATAGAGCGGATGCGGAAGGCACGGTTGGAAGAGGTAGGCCACGGAAAACGTTCACCGACCAAATTGGTGACGTTCTGAGGAAAGGCCGCGTGAAGAGTTCACGAAACCGACGTGCGTGTATGAAAAGGCTTATGACTGTAGAAGAAGCGAAAGAAGTGTATCAGGATCGTAGCAAGTGGAAATCAATTGTCTCTGCCTACCCCTCCGATGGGATACAGGCGTGACGTTATGTATGGTAAGCTGGCCCGTTATTTGCCCCCTACTATTATTAGCATGGTTAATTTAGAGGCGGAATATAAAGATAAGAGAAAAACACATATTCCTATATTTGGCTCATACCTGGGCCAGCGCATCAGCCTGGCCATTCAACGGGGCAATGCAGCCAGCCTGCTGGGCACCGTGCCGCCGGGTGGTGGTGATTTGCAAGCAGTGTTCTACTTGTAAATATGTGATTTCTTATTTATCCTAAGGCGATACGATGTGTGCCGGGCCAGCTAGTATAAGCATAATAAAAACACTAACCTGCCAAGTACTTCTCAAGCCAATCTCGCACGGCGGGCGCCCGCTGGCGGCGCCAGGCGGCGCGCAGGCCGCCCGCGTCGACCAACTTTTGTATTGTTTGAGACAACGGCCGCAACAGCGCGCGATGACGGGTTGCGAATACCTTTAGCTACAAACAAATACTTGTCAATAAACCACAACACACCTTCAGCAGTACAGTCGCGGACACGGTCGGCGTAACACTTCCGGTTTTTCTGTATTGCAAAATAGCTCTTGTTCTTTGGTAATACAGTCTAGGGCTGACGAAACCATAGACAAATCTGTTACGGCCTCCTAGTCCGCCACTGTACACCACAAGTACTTGTCACTACATTTATCAATATCATCGATGACTAGAATTGAATAAAAAAAACTTTATGAGAACAGAGCCTAATAAAATTCATGTATATATGGCTCATTAACTAACTCCCGAAAGAAACCTTGTCAAAACATCTAGCAACCATCAGTTTCTGTACGGTTACAGACAATTTTTCAAATCGGTCCTATACAGTTTGTCCGGGGAAGTTAAAAAATAATTTTAAGGGTGTATTCTATGATCAATTTCGTCGACGAAAACACCCCATATTTTTTTATTAACGCACTTTTATTAAAAAAGGACAAGCAATACTTGGTTATTTTGTTAGTAACTTAGGTAGCCTAACAACTTAGCCTTCGATCAAGACACAAAGTAACGTTGTCGACTTTCGTAAAAAAAAAAAGTTTAAAAAACATTATACTAACTTTAAGGCTGCGACTCCCCATATGGGGTGTTTTTGTCGATGAAAATGATCAAAGAATATACCCTTAAAATTATGTTATAACTTCCCCGGACACCCATAGTTACGGAGCCTATTCAATTCAAACAATCAAATCATTTTTCTTTATAATATTATATAGAAATACCTTTTCCAGTTCATCCTCTGAAGTAATAGCCCCAAAGGCCCCGCTCAACACTCCGGGGAACAAAAAGGCGTCCGTTTGAGAGAACACCTGATACACCCGATCCCAGTTCTCTATGAAGAAGTCTTGAGCTAATTTGCAGCCGACTGTACTATCAAAGTTCCACACTGACGCTGAATATTGCTTCGGAATTTCTGTTAGAGATTTTTCTAAGAGCCTGCGGGTAGTTATAAAAATTTAGATTATATAACGGGACGTAATTGTAAAATGATGTATTATGATGAGCGAGCGCATGTTAAAACCCGAGCGCGATTGAACAAGCGAGGGTGTTAACAGCACCCGAAGCGGAATAGCTTTACACCAACGTTGTGTACTGTACTTTTTTTTACATCCTACGATAACCAATTGTTATAAAAAATGCAGATTCCTCAGTACAGTGGCGGACACGATCGGCGTAACACTTCCGGTTTTTCTGTATTGCAAAATAGCTCTTGTTCTTTGGTAACAGTCTAGGGCTGACGAAACCATAGACAAATCTGTTACGGCCTCCTAGTCCGTCACTGTACCTACCTTGCTCTGTTGACCTAATGACCCTTGAAACTTTCACTGCGCTCGGGATTTACTAATGCACAATCTACTTAAAAAAAATAAGATCGAGATATTTTGAATGGCGAAAGTTTAAGTGATTGATGATGCACAGTGACGGTCTTGGTCGCCGTAACACTTCCGGTTTTTCTGTATTGTAAAATAACTCTTGTTCTTTGGCAATACAGTCTAGGGCTGACGAAATCATAGACAAATCTGTTGCTTACAGGATACCAGCGATACATTTTTTTTATTTAATAAATGCAACATATGCTGAGTCAAGGCCCTTTCACATATACAATACATACAATTTTTTTCCCTTTTGTATTTTTTTTTTAATTCTTATCTTGCAGAAGGTTTTATTAATGTTGTAATGTAAATTTTGTTTGTATTATTGACGTGAATAAAGATTTGTCTAATTGTCTATGTCTATGTTTCTACATTTGAATTAGGTGTGCACTTATCAATATATATAAAACTCTTCCGTTACTGACTGACTGACTGACTGACTGACTGACTGACTGACTGACAAACAACGCAGAGCCGAAACTACTGGGCGTAGCGGGCTGAAATTTTGCATGTAGGTTCCTTAGGGAGTGTAGGTGAGCACTAAGAAGGGATTTCCCGAAATTCCCACGGGAACGGGAAAAAACGGGAATTTTGTGTTTATGAGAAATCTGCGCGGGAAAAACCGCGGGGCAGCCTCTAGTATCAATATAAGAGGCCTCTTAGCTACCTATATAAGTTTAAAACTCACATAGTAATGAGTCCCTCCTCAGTAGTGCTAGGTAAACTATTGATGATCAAACTCTTAACACTAGGGTCGGTCGTGTTCTGGAACATTCCCCATAGTAACTCGAACTCTTTTCTCCCGCCGCGCCTCAGAGCCGTCGAGTAAACTAAGTGACGCAGGTAGCTTGGTATTCTGGGGATAAGAAAACATATTTAAGAGCCAGTTTACCGCTATGCTAGCGCCATTCGCGAAAAAAAAAAAAAATCTTCTAAACTAAGGCAAATATCAAAAATGTGGCACAATTGACACTAGATAATGTAGCCTAGTATTTTTAGGGCACTATTGTATAGTTTTTAGGTTAAATACCAAAGAAAGCTACAGAGTGTTGCTAAAAACGGCTACTTTTGGCCGGTAATTTATTTTTCAATAGTAATAGTAGTTTTAAGTAAAAACATCAAAAGTTGACAAAAGGCGACCTTATTGCTTTAAACGATTATGATGGCGTATCAACCTGTATAAATAATCCATACTAACGTATTATTAGACAAATCCTTTTGCCCAGCCCAGGAGTCGAACTGGCCCTTTGCCCAGTCGATGCACCGCTGAGCCTCCACGGCACACTCCCAACTCAGCAAATCTTCTATCAGGAAAGCTTCGTTATCATCTTTTGGTTTAGTCAAACCGTAGTTTAGGGTTTTAAGCTGTTTTGCTAGTAAGAGCTTCATGAAGTCCTGAAATCAATATATATAAAACTCTTCCGTTACTGACTGACTGACAGACAAAGCAGAGCAGAAACTACTGGGCGTAGAAATCTCAAAATTGGCACGTGGGCTCCTTTGGAAGCGTAGGTGAGCACTAAGAAAGGATTTCCCAAAATTCCCACGGGAACGGGAAAAAACGAATTTTTGTGTTTATGAGAAATCTGCGCGGGAAAAACCGCGGGGCAGCCTCTAGTTTTAAATATAGGCATTTATGACTAGTTGACTCGACGAACTTCGTACCGCCTAACCTACGAACAAATAATACTCAAAACACGTAACAAGCCCATTTACAATGAGCCAATTGCAATAGATGACTCGGTGGGCGAAGCCTAGATTATGGACACCATGCCGCGTTAGTCAAATCAATATATATAAAACTCTTCCGTTACTGACTGACTGACTGACTGACTGACTGACTGACAGACAACGCAGAGCCGAAACTACTGGGCGTAAATAGCTGAAATTTGGAATGTAGGTTCCTTAGGGAGTGTAGGTGAGCACTAAGAAAGGATTTCCCGAAATTCCCACGGGAACGGGAAAAAACGGGATTTTTGTATTTATGAGAAATCTGCGCGGGAAATACCGCGGGGCAGCCTCTAGTCAATATATATAAAACTCTTCCGTTACTGACTGACTGACTGACAGACAACGCAGAGCCGAAACTACTGGACGTACAAAGCTGAAAATTGGCACGTGGGTTCCTTGGGGAGTGAAGGTGAGCACTAAGAAGGGATTTCTCGAAATTCCCACAGGAACGGAAAAAAACGGGATTTTTGTGTTTATGAGAAATCTGCGCGGGAAATACCTCTAGTTAATACATACATTGATTGCAATGGACGGCCCAAGCGCTAAAACAAACAGACAAAAAAACAAAATTACCTGGAAGTAAACATAAGCCGAAGTAGTCTTCAAAATATGTCTTAAAAACGCCATATTATTTAGAAGCGTATCCCATACAATCTTGGAATCCTCCCCATCCATCATATAAGTCGTCATATCCAACGCGTAAGAATAGTCTAGTTGTCCGACTTTAGCCAAGTTAAAAGCGTCGTCCAAAAGCTGCGCACGCGCAACCGGCGACTTTATACGAGACTTCTTTAATGCGTCGCGTAATAGCTCCCAGTTTCTACTGTCGTAGTTTACTCTGTAATAGCCTGTGTAATAAACAACACACTTTAATAGATTAAAAAAAATTGCCGCCGCCGCTAATAGAACCGGGACCGTCAAGGTAACAGTCGGAAGTCACAGCCCACTGAACCACGGAAGTCGTTGTTGTTGTCAAAAACCTTATCTTTAAGTCCAAATAATCTCTGTCTATTGAAATAAGGTTAAAAATGCGACATCCAACTTTAGCCACAGATTAACTAATTGTACAGTGGCAGTCTAGGTCGGCGTAACACTTCCGGTTTGTCTGTATTGCAAAATAGCTCTTGTAGTATGGCAATACAGTCTCGGGCTGACGAAACCATAGACAAATCTGTAACACCCTCCTAGAACCCTACTTACTGTAATAAAGTAAAGAAAGCTCGCTCCCTGGAGTCGTTTAAATAAAAATATATTCTAGCTGCGTTTACATAAAGCACAAAACAGCTTCCTATTATATTAACCTACAGCGTTAATAGCCTAAAGTCCAGTCCCGCAATGTTTTCATTCAAAAATAAAGCGTGTCACAACGCGAGAACGCATATTTTAGTATTAAATAATTATAACAAAATTAAAAATTTAAAAAACCCCCGACCAGATTAGACCAGTCAGATCATCTAAACTAGACCCTTATAAACTAAACTAGAACTAGAGCTGATCATCTTCAAAAGGCCATGGTTACCCTAACATACTTTCAATATCATTGAAGTAACACGGTACAATATTTAAAATCGATAGGACATATGAAAGGTGGTTAGATGCCCTCATCCACTATTTCAGAGCTGATCATCTTCAAACGGCAGATCAGGTCATGGTTACCTTACCATATACATTCAATATCATAGATGTAACATGGTACAAAAATTTCAAATCGTACATAAGGAAGCTAGTTAGATCCCCACATAACCTAGACAAGAGCTGATGATCTTCAAACCGCTGATCAGATCTTCATCAGACATGGCTAAGAACACTCGGCCTGAAATTATCTGTGATACAAAAGAACTAAACGAAAATTGGTTCAGCCGTTTGGGCTCTACGATGCCACAGACAGATACACACGTTAAAATGATAACACCCCTCCGAGTGTTTTGTTAGGGTTTAAAAAAATATTAGTATTTAATCTATTCTACTCACCAATAGCGTCCACATTAACATAGAGTGCGTCTCCCTCTCTCACATTGACAGAGAAAGAGCCAGAATGTTCCTTCAACCACAGAATAGGTTCTGTTTGGTTCGAACCGATCGCCTTGTAAGTTATTGGTATCTGCCATATTTGTTCTAGCATGCTTTTGTATGGGCTTTTTGATGTTGTGAATAAACTCTGAAATAAATCTATATATATAAAACTCTTCCGTTACTGACTGACTGACAGACAACGCAGAGCTGAAACCACTGGGGCGGGCTGAAATTTTGTACGTGGGTTCCTTAGAGAGTGTAGGGGAGCACTAAGGAATCATTAACCGAAATTCCCATGGAAACGGGAGAAAACGGGATTTTTGTGTTAAAAAGAAATATTCATTACACCCAGAGAGACAAACATTACACCCAGGCCGGAAACAAACATCGATATTCATAATAACAATGTTCGTCCCGCCGGGAATCGAACCCAGGTGCACACGCGTCTGTCGCGGAGTTGAACATAACGATCGAAAGATCACCCGTGACCCCTTTGCCAACAGCCGAGATGGACACCGGCGGGGTTTTAGTGGGTGCGAACCCCACATACCCCCATACCTCCCCCACCCCGGGGGGAGTCGCAGGGTACTCGTTAGGAGTTTCCCCGCCTAAAAAAAAGGTGCACACGCGTCTCTGTCCACATCACTGCCAACTGAGCTACGGAGCAGTCAAATATGATAGCAATATAGAATACCTCACCCCATCTCCGCCCATGGTTGTCATAAAAAGCGACTAAGGGAACAGCCGAAAGACGGGCCGCAAGCAACGTCTTTTGTTGAAAAACTTGATCCGCCTACATAGCGTGGCGATGTGTGGGGGGCTGAAGGTGGTAACTCACGGTATGGCGCGAAATTCAAATTTTTTCACGTTTTTTAATTATTTTGGCGAAAGTATTCATCTCAAATAAAGTTTAAATGAATTCGCGTACGTTAAAACCAATCTCCCACATTGTGATATATCGTTTTTGAAAGACAGAGTTACCGATTTTGTGTATATTCAAGGAACTTGATTTTTGGCCTTTTACCCCTTAGACACAAAATCTGTAGGTCTGTCTTCCAAAAACGTTGTATTACAATGTGGAAGAAGGATTTTTACATACGCGAATTCATTATAACTTTATTAAAAATGAATACTTTCGCCAGAATAAATAAAAACGCGAAAAATTTTGAATTTCGCGCCATACCGAGAGGGACCACCTTAATTGCAAAATTGAAAGTATTTCAGCTTAGTTTACAGGGGTGCAAAGAGTACCACTAGAATTTTTGCGACTTAATCCGCTGATCCGCAAGTTTTATTTTATGTCCAAAAAGTTCAAGTAAAATAATGAAATTTAAATAAATGTTAAATATTTTCCATATAAATTGTAATGCGCGATACGAAGTTCGCCGAGACAGCTAGTAATGAAATAAATATAAAGTATCCCACCTGCTCGAAGTCCACCTTCCCTGAAGAATAATCTCGCCGAGCGCGCAGAACGGGGTAGCCCGCCTGCCGCGTCCACGAACTCATAAACGACCCCACGCTCCCCACTCCAACCCCAGGGGACTTCGACCCTGCATCGCTAAACCCTGAAAACTTCGAACCTTCGTTTCGAACCCCTGACGACTTCATTTGTTTGTCGTCAACCTCCGAAGACTTCGATTCTCCGTTTTCATTCTCCAAAGACTTCGATCCTCTGTTATCAACCCCTAAAGACTTCCCACTCGCAGCTTCCTCCACCGCGGCGTCCATGGCAGCCCATAAGTCGTTCTCTTCCGCGCTTGAGTATTTCCTAATGAAATAATTAAAAAAACCTAGTATATAATTAAGTACATTTGAGGGCTAATTTGTGAACTTGACATCAGCAAAATAAGTGGTGGACTTCCATGGAATTAAAGGATTGATTACATACTATATCACTGGCTACCCGGCGATCTTTTCTAATGGTGAACATTCCTATATATGCTTAAATCGGATTTTGATGCGTTTTTTTTAATAGAAAGAGTGATTCAAGGGGAAGGTTTATAAGTATAATACATAAATACGTGTAGGTGGTACGAAGTCCGCCGGGTCGACTCATCATCATCATCATCATCATCATTTCAGCCTTGGACGTCCACTGCTGGACATAGGCCTCCCTCAAGGCTCTCCATCTGTACCGATCGCAGGTGGCCTGCACCCAGCGTGGACCCGCGGCCTTGCGCAGATCATCCGTCCATCTGGTCGGTGGACGTCCTACGCTGCGCTTGCCGATCCGTGGTCGAACACTCGAGAACTTTTCGGCCCGACACGGCCGGGTCGACTACTTAGATATAAAAATACAACTCACCACTTATTCAAATATTTAACTAAGCCGTCCCGGAAGACCTTCCCACCAACAGTATAATTCAGCATCCTTATAAGGTTAGCTCCTTTAGAATAGGATATCTCGTCAAACTTCTGAGATATTTCCGACGCGTCGACAACTTCGCGTGAGACTGGAGATGTGTTCTTTAAAGAGTCCAAACGTAGGAGGTCCATCTTGTCGCGGGAAAATGATTCGAACATTTTCCATTCTGGCTCGATCTATGGTAGATAAATGCATTTTTTAATAATAATAATAACACATCACACTCAGAGCCCCTAACTAGGTAGAACCTGTATCTAGGGTGCCCGAAACATATACAGAGACGAACATTACACCCAGACCGGAAACAAACATCGATATTCATCATATCAATATTCGCCCCGCCCGGGAATCGAACCCGGGTGCACACGCTTACTCAGTCCACATCACTGCCAACTGAGCTACGGAGCAGTCGCGTGTCGTGATAATGTCGTGAACTGTGTTACCTGCAATTAAAATTCGACAAAGACGCATGGAAGTAGTCTGGCTCAGCACCTATGATAGATTCTGACTTCTTGAATGCTCTAATGGGCGTAGTAATAGACGACTATGGGAACCACCAAAGGACGGGAATAAGTGAACTTATTTTTTTTTATATACCGGGTGTTTCTGACAAGGTGGTAATAAATCAAAGGAGGGATTCAGCTCACCATACCTAACAACTTTCCCAAAGCAACTTGGGTTGGAATCTCAAAACAAAAATCAGCTGTCAAGTACATTGACCCCGCCAGCTGATCGAACCAATGTATGGAACAGCTGTTATTTTTTAAGCTTAACATTAGTTTGTTAAAACTTTAAATTGTATTTTAGATAACATACTTCAGTCCTCTTAATCTATAGATATACTGTAGTTAGCTATTTACATACTTTTCAATTTAATTTATTTTATAAAGTTTAGCAAATACAGATTTTTTACATTCATTTCGAATAGAAGAGGGCATCTCGTTAAATACAGGGTGGCCCATAAGTCCTTTGAAATTTAAATCAATATATATAAAACTCCTCCGTTACTGACTGACTGACTGACTGACTGACTGACTGACTGACAGACAACGCAGAGCCGAAACTACTGGGCGTAGCGGGCTGAAATTTTGCATGTAGGTTCCTTAGGGAGTGTAGGTGAGCACTAAGAAAGGATTTCCCGAAATTCCCACGGGAACGGAAAAAAACGGGATTTTTGTGTTTATGAAAAACTGCGCGGGAAAAACCGCGGGGCAGCCTCTAGTTTCGAATAAAATTCAAACGGTGCGCAAGAATGGCGCGTGGGGTACGGGGGAAGCACTAACGGGTCCTTCGGAATTCAGTCGCCATGGAGCGTTTCACTGGTGCGGACCGTGCTTTTTGTGTGCGCGAGTTTTATCGCAACAATAATTCTGCTACCGTTGCGCGGCGTACATCGTTTAATAACGTATTATTTTCTGATGAGGCTTACTTCCACATCAACGGCCATGTCAACAAGCAGAATTGTCGCTACTGGAGTTGCGAAAATCCAAATCGCAAACATGAAATGCCCTTACATAGCCCTAAAGTGACAGTTTGGGTTCTCGAAATTTACAATAATTCTGCCGCCGCGCAACGGTAGCAGAATTATTGTTCCGATAAAACTCGCGCACACAAAAAGCACGGTCCGCACCAGTGAAACGCTCCATGGCGACTGAATTCCGAAAGACCGTTAGTGCTTCCCCCGTACCCCGCGCGCCATTCTTGCGCACCGTTTGAATTTTATTCGAAATTTAAATTTCAAAGGACTTATGGGCCACCCTGTATTTGGAATAATACTGACATGGTGGACCCCCACGTACTCCATGTAGGAGGCGAGCCCCTCGTTGAGCCACAGCGCGCCCCACCAGCGCGCCGTGGCCAGGGCGCCCAGCCACTGGTGCGCCAGCTCGTGCGCCGCGTCCACGCACACGCCTTGCTGCGCGCGCGGGGTCACGGTCGACTGGTCGTACAGTAGAGCCGTTTCTCTGGGGTTAAGTTCACGGAATACAAAGTCTAATTCATTTATTCAATACTAACTGACACGGCTTACTTCGTTACGCCATAGAATTTAAGATACTATTTAACACTTGGCTCTATAGACTATGTTCTTTTGACTGCCCAGAATGGGCTAATTAAAAATAACAAACAAAAACAACAAACCACCAACTGTTAAATTATGTAAACGGGTAAAAAATGCACCTTGGGCTACATTATTCGAGTTTAAGTAAGGATCCCTAATTATTTTGAAAATCTAATATAGCCTATGACACTCGGGGATAGTGTAGCTTCCTACCAGTAAAAGAATTTTTCAAATCGGTTCAGTATTTCCGGAGCCTATTCGTTACAAACAAACAAAGAAACAAATCTTTCCTCTTTATAATATTGGTATAGATTATTAGGGGGCCACACGGTGCGAAACTAGCGCCAATTCCGATAAATAATTACCCTGTCATTCATAAAAAGTTAAAAAGCATTTTAGTTATTTGACATATGTCAATTTAGACTGGATGTCACGTATATACCACACAACAAACCAGAGAAGTAGACCTCCAGTAAAGCTACTGGAAATGTACTGTATCTTTATGAATAAGACGTGTAGTGTATATAGGTGTCTGTGTGCACTAGAGTAGTGCACACAGACACTAAATAAATTCTGTCGTCTCGCTCGCACATGCTGTGGTAAGAGAGACAAATGTCTATAAAAGGCGCGGTCCTACAAGCCTCAAGGCAGTTTTCCCCTTCGACGTAGTGTAAATACTCTGGCAAGCTACTTTTTTTCCCCCGTGGCTTGAGTGTTATGCAATTACCGTCCTTCAGACGAATTGCATACAATCAGTTGGGAAAAAAAAAAAACCTCAAGGCAGTCGGTCTCGGGACGCCGTACCGAGCGGACGTGTCTTCCAGCAGCGTGTGTGTGCGGAGCCGATATTGTGATACTACGGGTACCGAGGTACACTACAAGACGGTTAATATCTTCTAAACCATAGACGAAATAAAAATATGTGTCTTTGACTCTCTAGTTAATCATGCTTAGAATTTTTAAGGCACTGTTATGTTGCTTTTAGATTGAAAATCTAAGAAATAAACCGTTTGTTGCCTAAAGTGGCCACTTTAATTTCATAAAATAATATTTCTAACATCATTATCTTAAAAGCTACACAACAAAGCTTTAAAAATTCTCAGCATGATTAAGTAGGCAATTAAAGACGCATATTTTTGATTTCGGCCAAGGTTTAGAAGATATTAATTATTTATCGAAGTGGCGCTAGTATCACACCCGTTCGCCCCTTAAACTGCATACACTTACCTAAAAGTAATAAGGCCCCAGTTCTCCATGGCGCCGCTGGAAAAGTCCGGAATGGCGACCAGATCCAACTTGTCCAAAGCGTAAGGAATACTGAACAACTCCTCATAGAACTCCAATAGCTTTTTTGTTATCGTCAGTGCGTACTGGGCCTGAGAATAGACGATATATTATTTTAATCAACTATCTACTTCTACTATCTAGAAATCGCTTTTAGCGATAAGGCCGCCCATTGCATGCAAATTCAATTTGTTTGTACCCTGAATTTATTAATGTACTTTTGTATCTTACTTTGTATGCAATAAAGTGTTTTCTATTCTATTCTATTTAAACAGGTTGTCCCAAAAGTCGACGAGAAACCGGAAGCAGGAGATAGTGCAATTCATTACAGCTACTAGAAAAATCTTCTATATCTATCTAAGTACTATATATATAAAAAAGAATCGTGGTTCGTTAGTCTTCGCTAAAACTCGAGAAAGGTCGGGAAAATTTAGCTGATTTTTGTATTGACATTTTCGTAGTAGTCCAGGGAAGGTTTAAAAGGTGAGAAAATTTTTGGAAAATGGTGGAGAAAAAATAAGTTATTCATAAAAAAATATAAATTATTACCTTATCAATATGTTCGGCCCTCGCCCAAACCCTGATGGGTTTGGTAACGTTGTCCGTGCTGAGGTATTCCGTCTGAAGAGATCTGAAGTCTGAGAGGCAGTAGGCCACCAGGTAGGTCGACAGCGGAGGGGTGCGCTCGAAGTGCGTCCATTGGTACTGACCGTCCGGACTGACGGGAGAGAGGATCAATCAATCAGTCATCAAAATCATTACCCTACCTCAGGGGTCACCAATTAGTTTTGCTCGGGGTCCGTTTCAAGTTATAGTTAATTTTAGGTAGGGCCTACCTAAAAGTAACTATAACTATATAAATTCATAATACTAAATGATTAAGTTTATGAGCTGAAATACCACTGTATACTGCTGGACATAGGCCTTCCTTCATTATGTTCATTATGTCAGCCAAAAGACATCCACTGCTAGACAAAAGCCTCGCACACAGATAACCACACCGACCGGTCTAGAGCAACAGGTCGCCATGACTACCATGTGTAATCAGCCTACTCTGTGTCATTCAATGCAAGGTCGCCTAGATACACGCCCTGCCCTGCAGTACCGGGCCAAATAATAGAGACTGAGGTATCCCCTGCCTGTCATAAGAGGGGACCCCGGGGGCGGGGGCCTCGTGTAGTCATATATCGGCCCTGAGAAGGACGACGGAACGCGGTGTCCCGATTCCGTCGTCGAGCGTTAGGAAATACATCCACTAGGTAGTCTGCACACACCTTGCGCAGTCAGCCTACTCTGCTTGTTCTGGTGCGCCTAGATATGAATGGGTTTCGTAAAGTTGTCTATGCTGAGGTATTCCGTTTGAAGAAATAACACTAACATACATAAAGTTCAAACATCTCCAATTAAACAACTCGCAACTCCTTTTCGGTGGCACACCTCGGACACTAGCGATCAAATGTATGAAACAAACGCGTTGCTACGCACACAGTCTTAAGCCCGTGTACGTGCACGCGCACCATCATTGCTTGTGTGAGTGAGATGAGACGTGCTGCTTGTACTGAGAGTCACTGAGAGGAGCCGAGCGCGGCCGAGCGCAGCCGAGTCCCGCCGAGCGCGGGCCGCACTTGCTGAGGGAGGCAGGGAGTGCCCATCTGTACGTAGTACTCTTCATTATACTGTGTCGGTGACGACCTATTGTCTATTTACATCTAAAACTCACAAGTCCTCCTCAGTAGCGACCCTCGTGTTGGACAGAGCAGTGAGCCGCTTGTCGTGCGCGAGGCTGAGTTCTACTTGAGCCTTTAACTGCGGCTCGTCGAAGCACGGGAACGCTGCCCGAGCCATTGTAGGCTCGAACTGAGTTACTGCTATTGTCCTATAAAACATTACATAATCTCACGCCTCTATTCAACCATGGACCCAATTTTCACAAGAGGAGGGTTCATGGCAAAACAAAACACATCCACAACCAGCGGCGCCACTTTCTTTGCGAAAAAAAAAACAAATGCACCATCTGGTTGCCAAAAGCAAAAACATTTTGCAAATACACAATTGACTACTGCAGTTGATGACGCATTTGTGTTTTTTTTTTTGCTTACAAATTGGCGCCGCAGGTTGTGGAGGTGGGAAACTATTTTGCAAAATGTTTTTGCTCTTGGCGACTAGATGGCGGACTGTTTTTTTCGTCGCATAGACAGTAGCGCCGCAGATTGTGGAGAGCAGAACCTACAGAGAGCTCTTGAGAATTACGCGATTTTGCTTGAGCATGAACAGTCCTCCCGTGATAATTGGGTTACGCAGAGGCACCAGCTCATTAACTGAGTAAGCCCACAAGGGGCATCAATGCAGAGAGCTGCCTGTATTACGGCAGCATTTGCTATATATGTCGTAGGAAGATTTGATAATAAGTTTTTTTGCAAAAAAACTAGGGATTTTGCGAAAACTCGGATAATTTGATAATAGGATTACTTTTTTTTCAATCATCCTGACAAAAAGCAGTTTTCGGCCTTTTTTCGTTTTTTTTTGTTTCGATGAAAAGCATTATTGCAAATATGTCTGTAATAATACGGCTGAACCCATGCTCTGCCTCATTTATCTAAATGGGAATAACAAATAAAATGTAGCTTCAAGTTTGCTGTGTGAAGGGCGGCATAGAACAACAACCCCATATCTTCGCATGAGTGTCGTAAAAGATAACTAAAGGGGATAGCCAAAGGATGGAAAGATGCTACCTTTGATGAAATACTTGAAGAGCCACACTGCAATCTAAATCCAATCCTCCTGTCAATCATGGCCATTATAGTCCTTTATTGGAGGGAATTTGCTATAATTATAGCAAAATCCCATTTAATCAATTTTATGTAATCTTATTGTGTTTATTGTTTCTTGATCTTTTTCAATACAAATACTCAAGTAGCGCCTCCCGCGAAAAAAAATAAAAATTTTAAACTAAGGCAAATATAAAAAATTTGAAACAGTATTCCTCTAGTTAATGTAGCCTACTATTTTTAGGTTTAAGACTAAAGAGAGCTACTTGCTAGCTCGCGAACTTGGAGCCATTATCTTATCAAATACTGCTTCAAATTTTTTATATTGGCCTTAGTTTAGTTTAGAAGATATTAATTTATTTGGCTGGTGGCGCAACTTTAGCTGTGCTATGCTATAAATTACAGTTTCTTAAATGCTTACCTAACTTCCTGTTTACTGTTGGTATAAGAGCTTTTGTAGAATCCAGTTAGAGAATCCGAAATCACACCTTCAAAGGACAACTCCAGAGTATAATCCACACCGGTTTTCAAAGCCGAAGCCAAGGTTAGGATCAGACGGTCACCAGAACCTTGGGCTATGTTGATTATCTTTATATTCCTCATATTGCTTAGGGAAACTTCATTGATCGGTTTTGGTATTTCAACTATTATTGTTTCATCATTTGGAATGGTAAAAGTTTCGTTACTGGGGAAATCAGTTGTAATATCTTTAGTAGTTCCTTCAGTGATTTTCTCTGTTTGGATCGGTTGTTCTGAAGTTGTTACAGGTGCTTTGGTTGTCGTCTCGGATTTAACAGATAGAGTTGTATTAGCGTCACTATTTGTAGCATTTATATTGTTTGTTTTATTATTATTTCCATTCTCACTACTCAAATTGTCTTTAATTTCTTGGCTCTCTGCACTATCTGGGTTCAGTTTGGCCTTACCGTCAGCATTTACAGCTCTTTTAGTCCTTCCACTATAAAGCTGGACTTTCTCATAAATTTGTTCTGTAAGCTTTGCATTATCATTGATCTTTAAATCTTTGGAATGAAGAATAATCTCTTTGACGCGTTTATTTGCGCGGATAGTGATAGCAACGTCGCCAGTAAAGGTAGAATTTTGTAGATGAGCTTTGATTTTGAGTCTGTAGTAGCTGGGAACAACTTCGGTGGGTAATCTGAGGTCCGCAGCCTCCGAACCGGCGATTCCAAACGGCTCGTTTTCATCCCAAAACTCCGATGAATTTTGAGTCAACTGAAAGTGTAAAATATATTTCTGTGAGTCAAAGAAGCTGGGAATAGAATGTTCGATTCGAAGAATAAAACTTACCACCGGATTAGCACAGCAAAAGGCTAAATTAACTAAAAATATTATAGTGAAAAAATGCAAACACATTTTCAATTTAAAACTAGACACTATCACAGAATAATAACTTTTTAGAAAGAGTGCACAACTATTACACTAATCCCTTCATTATAATTTAGGTTTTATTAACCAATTTCATTTTATTCTGATTTAATTTTCAGAAAACAATTCAAAACATTTTTTTTTCAACATTTTCCTTCACTTCAGCGCTTCAGTCATAAACTGACTGACATTGTCAGAATGAAAAGCAAATCAATCAAAGTCAATGACACGACTAGTTTTAATCTTGGTGGCAAAGGCCAGAGGCTAATAGGCCTTTTGGTTATCGAGTTATCGCTTGAATCAATACATAGTATAAAACAAAGTCGCTTCCCGCGTCTGTCCCTATGTATGCTTATATCTTTAAAACTATGCAACATATTTTGATGCGGTTTTTTTAAAGGATAGAGTCATTCAAGAGGAAGGTTTATAAGTATAATTTATGCACAAAATAGTAATAGGTTAGGCGGTACGAAGTTCGCCGGGTCGACTAGTTACAGTATAAAAAATGAATTCAATAAACATTAGCTTTAATTTGTCGATAATTTGTTAGTAGGTACAGTGGCGTTCTAGGACGCCGTAACAGATTTGTACATCATCAGCCCTATACTTGTAATGCCAAAGAACAAGAGCTATTTTGCAATACAGCAAAACCGGAAGTGTTACGGCGACCTAGACCGCCACTGTACCTACCGAAACCCATTATTACGTGTTTAATATTGCAGTAAACGGAAGAGGGTTTGTTTATCTGTGATTTACCTTCTCTCTGTATGTAACAGTTAAGTTGGGTTCAAGAACCGCGTTTTATAAAGCCTCAAGTTTACATTCAACGTATTTTTAAATCATATTCCTATCCAGCTAATAATAATTACCTTGCTATATGTAACATAGTACACAGCGATCCCGATTAAAGCTGCAGCCACTACAGCTAAGACCACCAAACCTGCGCAGACGCAGGCGCTGATAAAAACTCCTCCCCTCCTCCCGTACTGGATGTCTTCAGGGGATTGGCCTTCGAATGCTAGGAACTGCTGCCGACTGGTCGAGAGCGTCATTTTGACAGAGCTGGGTCAACATTCTGAAATGATATTTTTTTAATTTAGATACGCTTTACACAAAAACAAGACCCCTAGGATAAGGGCCTTATCATAAGGCGAAGGCCTAATGACCTAGGGCGGGAATAAAAAGTCGGTTGAGTAATAAATAATAGTCATCGTCAAACCTCATCATCATGAAAGCCGAAAGACTTCCACTGCTGGGTAAAGGTCGCCATACCAACAGATCCCCCAACCTTCACCAGGTCGTCAGATGACCTATGGGAGGTCTGCCTACTATGGGGTGCTGGCCAGAGAACCTCCACGCGGTGCACCCTGGGCAACAGCGGACGATCGCACTTTTCGTTTCCCGTTTGGTGTGATCGTCCGGTGGCTAATAATCTGGCGGGAGTAGCGCTCCACATGCTCTCTGCCCTATCAGAGAGCATAGTGTGAGTCGAGGAGGAGAGCGGGGCTTGAGACTTCCACCACGGCGTACTCCTCGGCGCCGTGGGGGGACTAACAAGCCCTGCTGAACAAGGAGGAAGAAGAGTGGAGGAAGAAGAGAGGAAGAGAGAAGTGGAGGAAGATGGCGACGCGATGGCTGCGGGAGTTGGGAGCTCCCCAATGGCGCGCCCACGTGGAGATTAATGGCTCGGCTGATTAGAAACCCTGCGTTATTAGATGCCGGGATTCTCCTTCCCCGGCTCGTTGCTCGCCGATCGTTGGGAGCAGATGCCCCTGGCTGATCTGAACGCGCAGGGGAGTAGATGCCAGGCTATCATTTCTCCACGCTTTGCGGTCGGCTGGGGCGGTCGAAGAGGAGAGCGGGCGGGGCCCCAAAGGTTCCACCACGGTGGATCACACACGCTGTGGCGGGGCCGATGGGTCCCGATCCGCTCTGCAGCACCGCTGCAGGACCCCGGGGTCGTTGGGTGCACGAGGCGGGGGCCTCGTGTAGTCATATAACGGCCCCGAGAAGGACGACGGAACGCGGTGTCCAGTTCCGTCGTCGAGCGTAGGAAGAGCCATCCGCGCTCAGGAGGGACTATCACCAACTGTCCCCCCGTGAAGAGGCTAAACAGCCAATGCTGGAGGGGGTCGCGGAGTTGAACACATAGTTCGAGAGATCTCCCGTGACCCCCTTGCTAACAGCCGAGGAGGACACCGGCGGGGTTTTAGTGGGTGCGAACCCCACATAACCCTGCGGCTCCCCCCGGGGCTGCAGGGTACTCGTTAGGAGTTTCCCCGCCTAAAAAAAAAGGTCTGCCTACTATGCGTCTTCCAGTGCGCGGTCGCCACTTGAGAACTTTTCGGTTATGAGCCTTGCCCATTGCCACTTAAGTTTAGCAGTTATGGCTGTCAGTGATTTTAATCTTCTGTGATCTCTTATTATCTATACCAATATTATAAAGAGGAAAGATTTGTTTGCTTGTTTGTTTGTTTATTTGTAACGAATAGGCTCCGGATATACTGAACCGATTCGAAAAATTATTTCACTGGTAGGAAGCTACATTAACCCCGAGTGCCATAGGCTATATAAGATTTTCAAAAAAATTTGGGATCCTTACCTAAACTCAAATAATGTAACCCAAGGTGCAATAATGGTCTGGCATGTTTGCTGAGAACAGGGTTAATGATTTCTACGCGGTGATGCGGCATGCAAGAGCTGGTTTCGAACGGCGTGCGCGTGAGTCGCTCAATTATATAATAAGGTCAATCTATGACAATTTTTATATCTTTGACGCACACTACAATGTGGTAGTTTACAGTACAAACTAGGACATAACTATGTACTTGACATTTTATTTATTTACTAGCATTTGCCCGCAGCTTCGCACGCGCTTTTTCATTAAAATCGGTAATTACTGGTTAATTGACGACTCAGGATTTTGGTGACATCATTTCTGATCGCACCCATACACCCTAAAAAGATCTACCTATTTACAGTAGTAATATTTTGTTTATTTCAGTTTTCGTGGCAGCTCCAGAAATTCCTTTCTACACTCCACCATTCAGACACTGAAACTTCTAACATTTCTATTAGCTGGTTGGGTAAAATAATAACTCGGTATATATACCTAATATATACCTACTGGAGTAAAAAAAGTTGAAGATTTTTAGGCTCTATGTTTTTGGGAATGTTCCTACCATGTGAATTTTGGTTAATCTTTTCTTAATATTACTCTGAATCTAATTACACCCACTGAAGAACCCGTTTTCCTATTTTTACGTGGAAATAAAGAAAAATATATACATTGTTTTAATACTAACTAAAGAGTCCCGTTTTACGTTCCCGTGGGAATTTAGTATATTTCTTCCTTCCAACACCCTTACACTTGTAGACCAAATTTCACGTTGGCATACGCAAGAAAATCGTTTTTTCATACTAAATAATTAGTCCTGTAACCCTATTCCCATGGGAATTTAGTTAATTCCTTTCTCCAACACCCTTTCATCTACTGAGGAACCTGTACACAAATTTCACGTCGATACACTCAAGGAAGTCGAGATTTCATTCTCACAAAAAAGTCCCGTTATTCCAGTTCCCGTGGGAATTTTGTTAATCACTTTCTTTCAACATTCGCATTAAATTTAAAAAAACTTTTAAATGAAGATATAAGTTAATTAAAGAAAGATATAATTATTTAAATAGATTTGCTTTATATAAATATTTAAATTTTGTACTTACATAATATAGCGAGCACATGTTATTACTTTAAGTGGAAACTTAATTGGCTTGTGTAAAACCTACCTAATTCACTAAGCAAATGTTATATATATATATATTTAGGCTGTATGTTTCCCTATTGAAATAAAATAAAATAAAAACATTCTTACATTTACTGAGGAACCTGTACACCAAATTTCACGTCGATACACTCAAGGAAGTCGATTTTTCATTCTCATTAAAAAAGGCCCGTAATTCCCGTTCCCGTGGGAATTTTGTAAATTCCTTTCTTTCAACACTATTTCATTCACTGAGGAACCTGTACATCAAGTTTCACGTCGATACACTCAATAATATAGATTTTTCATACTAACTAAAAAGTCCCGTAATTCCCGTTCCTGAGGGAATTTTGGGAAATCCTTTCTTAGCGGATGCCAGTGCCATAACATCTACCTGCATGCCAAATTTCAGCTTAATCCGTCCAGTAGTTTGGGCTGTGCGTTGATAGATCACTATGTCAGTCAGTCAGTCAGTCACCTTTGAATTTTATATATATAGATTTTATTTAATTTGAATTTATTTTATTTTATTTGAATTTATTTTATTTTATTTGAATTTTATATTCCAATTTTTACAATAATTATTTTATAATTTTATTATTATTATTATGTTTCTCAATACTCTTCGGTATCACGGGATGGAGCCCGGTCCTTTGAGAGGCGTCGAGGGGACGAATCCAACTCGTAGAGGCCCTTTTGAGAGTTTTGCTATATTGTATATGGATCACCAACCAGGCACCGCCACTAAATGCACAAATAGATCATGCACCCAGAGGCGGCACCCAGAAGGTGATAGGAACTATTGTAAAATGGATGACAAGAAATGGTTTATGGGGGTGAACTGTTTAATGGACCGGTTAACTGGTGCTATGGAGTGAAATACCGGTACGCCTGCCTTTAATGCAACATTTCACTAATTATCATGGCAGGCAGTGACTCGCTGTCCACTGGGTGGGCTTCCACTAAGTCGCCGATCTGTTGGCAACGGGTCGCAACACTGGGGGTGGACAGCTAAGGTTGTCGAGAGGTGAGACTGCGGGCAGCATAAGATGCACCCGGCGTTATGACATTTTACACTTCCAACCTGGAGCATAGGCTTCGCTCTTGCTACTCCACTCTGGCCGGCTGGTGAAGGCAAGCTCAGAGGCGGGGGGGTGTGTGTGTGTGATGACTGCATGTGAGTGTGCGTGCGATGAGTGCGTGTGTCCCCCTGGAGGTATAGGGTCCGTGGTGTCGCCACTCACCACCGACTCGCCACAAGCCGTCCCTGCGGTGACTAATTGCAATGGAAGTTCCAGACCGAAAGTACTGGAATTTTTATTATTATTATTATTAATATTTTTTCCGTTGTTTACATATTTTGACAGGTGGTTTGTTGTTGTTTTTTTGTTTTTTATTCAATTCAATTCAATATCAATATACTTTATTTTGCGAAAACAGGTCTTTACATAAAATCAGATCTTAGTCAAAAAAAATAGTCACACTGTAATCGGCCTCAAAGGGCATGCAAAAATCTTAATATTCGGCAATTCTGGGCAGTCAAAAGAACATAGTCTATAGAGCCAAGTCTTTTGTAGTACCTATCTTATATTCTATGGCGTAACGAAGTAAGCCGGGACAGCTCGTTACCTATATAGGTACATTTCATTGTGCTATTATCGTCAAAAAGTTTATCAAATTAAGTAGGTATACCTTAAGTGTAGTACCTACTAACATTTAAATTAGGTACCTAAGCATTCAGTAAAGTATCTAACTTTTTACTTATTACGTATTTATGTATAAAAATGTATGTATCATTAAACAAATGAAAACATAAAAATAAAAAAATGATGTTTTATTTTACAATATGCAACTTGCAAAGAAAAAAAAAATAGTAAGTAGTTCACAGTTACAGGTAATAGGTAATATTGATTTAGGTCGAGTTTAGCAACCGTACCCAGAACGAATGCGGGCGATAAGGGCCCTTCGCTTCTGAAAGGTTACGGTAATGTGCCTGCAGCTACGCTAACCCATTTACTGAGTAAGTACATACTTTAGTAGGTATAATTTCTCTACCATAAAACTTACTTAAGTACTTACTCTACATTACGACTTATTTTATATTATTACAAGTCGACCCGGCGAACTTCGCGAAGTATTTTGTGCATGTTTTATACTTATGAACCTTCCTCTTGAATCACTCTATCTATTAAAAATAACCGCATCAAAATCCGTTGCGTAGTTTTAAAGATTTAAGAGCCAGTTTCCAGCGATACTAGCGCCATTGGCGAAAAAAAAAAAATCTTCTAAACTAAGGCAAATATCAAAAATGTGGCACTGTATGACACTTGATAATGTAGCCTTGTATTTTTAGGGCACTGTTGTATAGCTTTTAACTTAAAGACCAAAGAAAGCTACAAAGTGTTGCTAATAGTGGCCAATTTTATCTGTGGATAATTTTGTTATTTTAGGTTAGGACCACTTTACTGTTCTCAAAAATACTAAGCAATATTATCTAGTGTCATACTGTGCCACATTTTTGATATTTGCCTTAGTTTAGAAGATATAACTACATTATTGTTGTAACGTTGGTTCCGAAACCAAGTGTTTTGTTAGCGGGCTTCAAAACAATAATCCATTATACTTATAATAACCGTACAACGTTGCCGGGCATTAAGCCCACTTGACATTGGCAAAATACTCCACTGAAGTGGAGTCAAGTCCATTAAAATAAAATAATAATAATAGAAGTTATATTTTTTTTCGAGAATGGGGCTAGCATTGCTGTAAACTGGCTCTTAATAATGCGGGAGTCTGAATACTTTGTCTTTGTTGAGCGAAAAAAAAAAAAACAATACGAAGTTATTAAACTGAGAGTACAATTTATATACAATGAATGACTTTGATTAAAGTTATCAGGTTCACAATTTGCTCGCCGTTTGTTTGTATTTGATGTTTAACTAAAAAACTGAGTCACTGCGAAGCCTTCTCAAGTTCATAACTATTTAAACAGGTGCTTTTATTAAACTTCGAGGAGATGGCTGTGGACTTAGCACTATACTTAGTAGGCAAGTTATGTATGATGCTATCATGATAAGACTTGAAATACTATTGCTTGCTATCGCCTGAATAAGTCGTTCACTGATGGATATAGGCCTCTCGCACAGATCGCCAAACGGACAAGCATTTGGGGAGGTTTGTAGTTGATACATGCTCGTTTGTTGGTATATACAGTGTGTCCGGGGAAGTTATAACATAATTTTAAGGGTGTATTCTATGATCAATTTCATCGATGAAAACACCCCATATGGGGGGTCGTAGCCTCACCCCCCCCTCAGTATGACGTTTTTAATTTTTTTTTTGCAAAAATCGACCCCGCCTACTTTTAAATTCACAGTTAAAGGTCTAAGGCTCACAGAACCTTCATTAAGGTCTTGATCGAAGGCTAAGTAGTTAGGCTACCTAAGTTACTAACAAAATAACCAAGTATTGCTTTTACTTTTTTTTTTAAAGATGATAAACCAAAAAAAAATTTTGTTTTTTGTGCATTTTTTACGGTTTTTCAAAGTTTCCACAAAAAAATGCAGATACTTTTTTTTTTTATTTTTTGTGTTTTATTGTTAGCTTTTGAGTTGTTCTCCAAATTGGTATTAGATTTATTTCTCTAGGTCTATTACTTCAGAAATTATCAACTACCAAAAAGACCCTTCGCTTTTACCTTTTAATTTAAGATTTTAGTTTAACCCACTTTTATTAAAAAATAAAGTCAATATTTAATTATTTTGCTAGTAACTTAGGTAGCCTAACTACTTAGCCTTCGATCAAGACCTTAATGAAGGTTCTGTGAGCCTTAGACCTTTAACTGTGAATTTAAAAGTAGGCGGGGTCGATTTTTGCAAAAATAAAATTAAAAACGTCATACTGAGGGGGGGGGTGAGGCTGCGACCCCCCATATGGGGTGTTTTCATCGATGAAATTGATCATAGAATACACCCTTAAAATTATGTTATAACTTCCCCGGACACACTGTATAAACCGAATTTGATTGGTTGTATTATTTTAGATAGATTGCTTTTCGCTCTTAGGTAGATAATAGCATGGAATTAATAAGTACTACGTTCATACAACTGAATGCTCACTGTAGTCATATCAAAAATAGTACTTCTTAATTCCATGGGTAAAAGGTAGTGCCAGCTAGTGTTTGTACATTAAAAAAAAAATTCAATGATTCTAGAAACCACAATTTGGCACAATAGTGTTGTTTTCCGGTCAGGTGTCTTCTCTATGTTTTCAGTTGAATCTATGAAAAAAACCTTTGAAACGTTTACACAACTGAAAATGCACTCGACAACAAAGGCAGCTAGGTATTAGCTAATTATAACAATTTTTTATTAATATACATATTATTTTCCTTAGTTTTAATGTTCATTCGATTGAATATCGACCATTCTACAGAATGTTCGAAAACAACTCTTTTTTGTAATGTTAATGCGTGAAATAGGAATTTTAACTTTATTTACTAAAGGGTATTAAAGCATAAAACTCGGCTAAACGTGGGTCCGGCTCTTGAGCTGGTGCCTCTGAATAACCCTTCAGGGAATATAAGGCGTGAGATTATGTATGTAACTTTATTTACCTAGTATAGATACAAATAACTCAGACAGACGGACCAAAAGCATTTACATATGTTTTTTTAAACGGTGTTTACTTACATAATTTAACACCTATTAATGATGTTCATTATCATAACTATACCACATCCACAACCTCATGCACCTACCTATAGTCGAATTTTTAGGCTTCAACGCACAGTCGGATTTTTATCCGCGCGGAAAAAAAACCGCGCGGATGAAAATCCGCTATTGTGGTTTTATTTCCGCGCGGTTGAAAATGTTGTTGTTTCATTTTCAACCTTATTCATATGTCCCGAACGCACAAGCGAATTTTTATCCGCGCGGAAATAAAACCGCAACAGCGGATTTTTAACCGCATGGTTTTTTTTTTCGCTGGTGCGGACACTTCCATAGGATTCAATATATTACATAAAATCCGCGCGGAAAAAAACCGCCTATGCGTTCGTAGCCTTAATTAGACGGAACCAACTGACAGCGAATCTCACTTTGTAAAATATAATAATACTAGTCGACCCGGCGAACTTCGTACCGCTTAACCTATTACTATTTTGTGCATGTGTTATAGTTATAAACCTTCCTCTTGAATCACTCTATCTATAAAAAAAAACCGCATCAAAATCCGTTGGTTATTTTTTAAGATTTAAGCATACATAGGGACAGACGCGGGAAGCGACTTTGTTTTATACTATGTATTATATTATATAAACTAGAATAATAATAAAAACACATCACACTCAGAGCCCCTAACTAGGAAGAACCTGTATTTAGGGCGCCCGAAACACACACAGACCGGAAACAAATATTGATATTCATCATATCAATATTCGCTTCGCCCGGGAATCAAACACGGGTGCACACGCTTACTCAGTCCACATCACTGCCAACTGAGCCACGGAGCAGTACTTACCTAATAATAATGTGTTCAGTTCTAGCTTTACGATCTGTAAATTTTGCTATGGATGGGAACGGAACCTCATGTATGAACGTTATGAAAACCACAGCTCAATGGTAAACCAACCATACCTATCTAAATTTTTTATTTCTTGCTTTTATCAACTAATTGAAATTGCTAGTAGAAAATAAATATTTTTCAAAAGTGATTGGGTACTTACCGCCACTACGCCAACCTTCTCCCTCCGACCGATTCCAGAACAAACTGGCCACTAATTTTCACAACAAAACATTGAATCCAAAAAAAATATTACACAAAACAAAAAAACTCATTCGATATTCAAAATGCAATTTGAAAATGTGAAACTGAAAAAAAACGTGCGGCTTGTCGACGCAAGCGACGCGAATGGCGATAAACTACCTTCAGATCGCGTAGGTAACAGTTTCAGAACCATGTCACTTGAACCATTATTTTCCTTCTGACTGCTTTGCAAAGTGATGAGCGAAAGACCTTTGAAAGCTGGTTAACGGTTGAGTAAGAAACGAATGTGACCTTGTCGATAACTCTATAGTTTTATGCATCAAACATTACATGATATTATGTGATGTGACTGAAGTACTGAAGAAGATTGTGCATCGCGATGAATCATAGAATCATTAGCACTCTTTCATTATCTCAAACCTATGTACATGTTAACCAACCAAACACACCTTAGCGCAGTCAGTGGGCAAAAATGCACGTTCCAAGGCCATTTTTAAAATTGGCTCCGAAACCGAAGTACACCATCTTGGTGGTCCTATTTAAATGTTGCAAACCTCTCTTTCGTGACGATGACATTATAATCTGCGAGTCCCGCATCTTTCGCATAGCATTCTCGTCAGTTGGTGTGAATTGTAGGAATCTTGTGCCGCTTTTCTGGTTTGTATCTACTTTATCTTCTACTACCACTAAACGTGGCGACTAGTGGCTCAATCAAGCCACCAATCAGCTGGCTAGTAGTAATAGGGCATAGCATAGTGGTAGACCTCGAGCGATTCCCGCAGCTTGTAGCTCGAACGAGGCCACTCGAACGCTCGAATCTCGTTATGCGCTAATTCTATACAAAATATATGAAAAAACTTATTCACAGTAAAGTTTGTGGCCTACATCATCATCATCATCAGCCTTCAAGAGACCACTGCTGGACAAAGGCCTCTTCTCTCGCACGCCATGCATCGCGGTCTTGTACAGTCACGGACTAGGAGGCCGTAACAGATTTGTCTATGGTTTCGTCTGCCCTAGACTGTATTGCCAAAGAACAAGAGCTATTTTGCAATACAGAAAAACCGGAAGTGTTACGCCGATCGTGTCCGCCACTGTACCAGTCTGATCCACTGTCTACCGGCGACCTTTACGATAACGTCAGAAGCATCGAGCTAATTCAGTTTAACTGAGTTTAAGTTTTTAAAACACAATAGGATTGTAGTATTGACATTGTTCGTTCACCATGAATCGTTGGCACGGAATAATCGATTATTCATATTATTTTTTAATTAAAATTCCTTACTTAGAATCTAAATTGAAATGAATAAAACAATTGACATCGTAACAGCTAGTTTTTTATTTAATTAAACAGTTTAAGTTAAAAAGGAAGAAGGTAGTATTTTAAACCAATGAATTCAGTTGACACAGGAATTATAATAATTCCTGTGTCAATCAATAATTGATCTTACATATTTTGCAGTCATATAAAAAAATAAGAACATAATTTTTATGTGAAAAAATCTAGATTTCAATCTAAACCCAAGTGAGTTTAGTCTCCTACCCAAATTTAAAATGAAAACTCCATAAAAAACCAGAAAGACACGCAGAAAAGCAGCAATGGTTTTCTTATGCTGTCCTCGTCATTGAATTTTCATTGTTAATTTGGTGAGGAGTAGATCTCCCCCAGATTTTTACAGAATAAATCAAATAACTATCAAAGAACTTAACAACTCATTAATAATTATCTTAATTAATTCATGTTACCAATTATTAATGCAACTACATATTTAAAATTGTAATTTAAATCGACGACTTATGCGTGGCTAAGAAATTTTCCAACCACATATCAATAACTGGTAGATTCTTATCAGACCATTTAGCCTCTTCTCGTATGTTTCTTATATTCTTCTCAATTATATGTTCAGCTGAGAAGAATTCTCCTCTGTGGGCCTTGAAAAGATTCTGGACCATTTCTAGTCCCTCTTGGGTTGTGAACTGTGCGGTGGCAGAGTTTATGAGGTTGTCCCATAAGTTTGTCTTTGTCGAGAACCTGGGAATAAAAAGGATTTATTTGAGACGAGCTTTCCCGGCTTACTTCGTTACGCCATAGAATATAAGATACTACAAAAGACTTGGCTTTATATACTATGTTCTTTTGACTGCCCAGAATGGACGAATTAAAAACAAACAACAACAACAAACCACCTGTCAAAATATGTAAACAACGGAAAAAATATTGCATCTTGGGTTACATTATTTAAGTTTAGGTAAGGATTCCTAATTTTTTTGAAAATCTTATATAGCCTATGACACTCGGGGTTAATGTAGCTTCCTACCAGTGAAAGAATTTTTCAAATCGGTTCAGTATTTCCGGAGCCTATTCGTTACAAACAAACAAACAAACAAACAAACAAACAAACAAATCTTTCCTCTTTATAATATTGTTATAGATTATAGACTAACTTCATAAAAGTTAAAGAGCGTATGTCAATTTAGACTGGATGTCCCGTATTTACCTTACAACAAACCAGAGATGTAGACCTCCAGTAAAGCGACCTAGAATCTACTGTATCTTTATAAATAACACTGAGTCAGTATTTGGAGGCTACTCGATCGAATATGATACTCGGACAAGTCGTTCCCGAGTACTGATATATAGTCATCGACGTCTTATTCTCCGTCGTGCGTATACTTCACTTTCTCGAAGTCGGAACTTGGTTTGGTACGGAGAAGTTACATTTTGAGTCGGAGTTTGGAATAGCACTCCAAAGTGTCACTTTGCAACTAGAAATAGGACTCTGCTCCAATTTGATGTACAGATTCGAGTTCCGATTTCAAGACAGTGAAGAATACGCTCGACGGAGTATAAGACGGCTCAAGATAGGATATTCTGGAGAACGTCTTGTCCGAGTTAATCTCAAGCGAATACACTACACACACTGTAAGTTGGTAAAATAATACCCAATTATTTTCATAAAATAACAAAAGGTATTTATATTTTTCCCGAACTTATTAATAGGTACACAAATTAATGAGCAACTAACGGCGAAAATATCGTAATTGGGAGCATCTATTAAAAGTTATAGCCGATCATAAGTTTCTTATACGAACTTTGTTTATTATCTTATAGAAACTTATAAATAAACGTAAAAATACGTTTATTTTAACAGATTCACACAAAGTTACACTGATAAGTAAATACAACTTAACTTACCTATATTAGGCGTTTCGGACAAGTACCTACGTTATAAATTAAGGGCTGATTTAGCTCACCATACTTAACAACTTTCTCAAAATAAAAAGCAATAAAGTTCCTAACATTTATTGATCAGCTGAAAGGTTCAAAGTGCTGCATAATTGATTTGAGCTTTGAGATTTTGACCCATGTTGCTTATAGAAAGTTGTCAGGAATGGTGAGCTGAATTTATTATCGCCTTGTCAGAAATACCTACTATTAATAATAATAACACATCATACTCAGAGCCCCTAACTAGGAGGAACCTGTATCTAGAATACCCGAAACACACACAGAGACGAACATTACACCCAGACCGGAAACAAACATCGATATTCATCATATCAATATTCGCCCCGCCCGGGAATCGAACCCAGGTGCACACGCTTACTCAGTCCACATCACTGCCAACTGAGCCACGGAGCAGTCGTTAATAGCAACACTCTTAATACTTTACAGGTGTTTATGACATCCCGAAGTTGAAGGATTGTGTAGATTACTTACTTTTGTCTAAGAACATCCCAGTTATTCTCGACAAACTTAAACAGTATGGTGTATCCTTCAGGACTGCCAGAAACCATACTGAAGATGAGAAACAGATCGGTTTCCGTAAAGTTCCCGTTTCCCTCCAAAATCGTTATATTCAATAGTCTCATGATTTTATACTCGCTGATCGGGCAACCAGCTAAGGTTTTCAGGAGGTAAGTTCGTTCGCTCTGCTGCCTTGATGATGGAAAGTTGATGACTCTCTGAAGACCGAATTCCCACTCGTCCTTTGATCCCCATTTGAAGACTGGGCAGATGAAGCGGTTGTGTATGCTGTGAAAAACGTATATTATATTTATTCATGAGTCAACCCGGCGAACTTGTGCCGCCTAACCTATAACTATCTTGTGCACGTATTATACTTATAAACCTTCCTCTTGAATCACTCTATCTATTAAAAAAAAAACGCATCAAAATCTATAATGCATTATTTTAAAGATGTACGCATACATAGGGACAGACGCGAGAAGCGACTTTATTTTATACTATGTATTGATGATTCTAACCGATAGACGTCCACTGTTAGACATAAGTCCTCCCCACAAATTACCACAACGACAAACATTGTTGAGTTTGCCGTATTCGCAAAGCTTGTCAGGCGGGTGGGCGATCGCAGTGTGGCTCTTCAAGTATTTCAACGGAGGACGCAAATGCGCTTCCTTCGGCTGTTACTTAGTCGCCTTTTGCGAAACCCATGGCACAACTCGGAAACTTTAGAATAAAGCGCGTTGCTTCGCGAAGCCGAAACTCGTGTACGTGCACGCGTACTTTGCTTGTGTGAGTGAGACAAGACGTGCGACGACGCTGTACTGAGCGATAGCTGAGAGGTAACCGAGAGCGGGGTTGCCTCACTTGCTGAGGGAGGCAGGGAGTGCCCATACTGCAAGTTTATTATACTGTGCCCATGGGGAGAGATAGGGTGGTGGAGTAATGGTATTCTATGCCGCCTCTAATGCACGATTATAATTTTAACTAATCAAGCATTTCGTTCTGACATACGGTTCTGAAACGTGGTGCTTCACTATAGGGCTTATGAACAGGCTCCGGGTAGCTCAACGAGCCATGGAGCGGGCTATGCTCGGGATTTCTCTGCGGGATCGAATCAGAAATGAGGACATACGCAGAGAAACCAGGGTCACCGACATAGCCAAGCGGATAAGCTCGTTGAAGTGGCAATGGGCAGGTCATATAGCCCGCAGAACAGATGGCCGCTGGGGCCGAAAAGTTCTCGAGTGGAGACCACGGATCGGAAAGCGCAGCGTAGGACGTCCACCGACCAGATGGACGGATGATCTGCGCAAGGCTGCGGGTCCACGCTGGATGCAGGCCACCTGCGATCGGTACAGATGGAGAGTCTTGAGGGAGGCCTATGTCCAGCAGTGGACGTCCTACGGCTTAAATGATGATGATGATGAAGCATTTCGTAAGCTTAGTTTTTTTTTAAGTTTATTCAAGTATATTATTTACACTGCTATGTAATTCTAAGTTTCTATTAATCAAGATTGCGATCTTTATCTATTCAATCGATTACGTAAACTTTGAGAGATGCTGTAATTGGCATCACAAAGTCACTGAACCGTAAATATATTGTAATAAGCTGATTACGGAATTATTCAACAGCTCAAACGCCTTGCTTGACCATTAATGAAACCGCAATATTATTGTTTATTGTTCGTTTTATTAAAACTAGAAGGAGGTCATTGCTCATTGCTTACGAATATAAAGACAGAGCGCGTCATGGTGTTGTGTTGCTCATTATTTTATTTTTTCGCTATCCTATCTAGCTCTCATCACGCTATTTATGCGAACTTAATGAAAAAAGTAAGCTGTTACCTTACAAACTGAGGTAGACGGAAGTTAATTTTTCAGCTAAATCGACTATACTTCGACTATAGTTTTGTTTCGATGTTAACTATTATTGGTCCATGCTATCTTACTGGGGTCTGTGAATTATTGAGAGCTAGTTCGTTCGTTCGTGTGCTCTAGGGCTAGGGGTCATATTTGATTATTTTGACAGCCACTATTTTACCTAGTGCAAGGCAATGTTAATGCCATTCAACAGCGATCGATAGTAGCTTTTCTACATAATTATTTCTTATTTAGAGAATAGCATAAACGTGAAATTTAACAATTGACATGACAAAACATAATAATGAGTTTTTGCGGTTTTTAAAATAGGAGAATGAAGCACTTCTGCGATATAATTGTAATTCTGACATTATATTTTACAAAATTTTATAAAATAATAAAATCGGTCACCTTGACATTATTAATTGATGCAAAAAAGACAAAAACATCTAATAAAGTAAAACCATTACGAATTCATTATATTTTATTAATTCCAGTCTGTCATCAAATATCTGGTTTCACTCTCACTAAGAATTTTATAACAAAAGCTTTATCCTCCGTAGAGAATAAATATCCAATTAAAGAGGGAACAATGGATGACGGCTCTTTAATCTTTCACTACGAAGCGTTTTAAAATGGACATTTTTAGCCACCTGCGAAGGGAAGGACATTTTGGTTCATTACTATGGTTTGGCGGGAAACCGAGGATGTGATCGGCAGGTTAGCCTCAAACTTTTGTCGAGGGATACAAACGTAACCTCAGCGCTTTGCCCGTAGCTCTGCCCGTTGAGATGAGTTTCCCGTTTTGACAACTGACAGGCGCTTGTACAGTGGCGGACTAGGAGGCCGTAACAGATTTGTCTATGGTTTCGTCAGCCCTAGACTGTATTACCAAAGAACAAGAGCTATTTTGCAATACAGAAAAACCGGAAGTGTTACGCCGATAGTGTCCGCCACTGTACAATACAAATAAACCTTCCTCCTTCCTCCCCCTTTAATAACTCAATCTATTATTAACAATTCGCATCAAAATCCGTTGCGTAGTTTAAGCAAACAGGGACAGACAACATTTTCTTTTCTTGAATATGTAGGTAGTGACAGTTAAGTTCTTTCAAACTGAGGAATAAAGTTGAATTGGCAACAATTGAGGTGGCTAAACGATTATAGGCCCAAAATAGCTTGTGCCTGCAAGAGAATTTCGCAGAGTCGGTCGTCCAAAACAGATGAACATCCTGAATACGATATGATTTGTAGAAATCGTAAAAATATAAACCCAGATTTTTGAAGTTTAAGTTTTGAAGCACTGAGCTGCGCTCCAAGAGTAAAATAATAGATGTTGCTCAGAAAGCTGCCCAGTTAAAGTGGGACTGGGCCGGCCACGTAGCACGAATGCAGTCGACTAGCTGGGCCCAAAAAGCGACAGAGTGGCTACTAAAAGACGCGAAAAGGCGCCGAGGTCCTCCGAAGAAGAAATGGAGCGACGAGCTGGGAGCTCTAAATAAAAACTGGTGGCAGACCGCGCAACAACGCGATGAATGGAAAAAGGGGAGAGAGGCCTTTGTCCAGCAGTGGGCAGCAAGGCTCATAATAATAATAATAAGTTTTGAAAATGTAAGCGTGCCAGACACGTTATTAAGTGTACAATTCAGAAGCAACATCTCACTCCATTACAATCACCAGAGATTAGGCTCGGAGCGTCGTGCCGGCAATTTTAACGGTGCCAATTTCTACTAATGAATTAGAGCTTTGTCAGAGTTTTCTTTATTTGAGACTTGCTAGTCAAGATAGCAAGTTAGCTTGCTAAAAACAAAAACGTAACTAAAACCAAGTCTCACTCAAATAAGAGGCTGTTTTCCCAATCAAATTTGTAGAAATTTAAAATACTTATTCTGATTTTCCTACAAGTATACATTACTAGTCGACTTCATTTTATACTATGTATTGATTATTTAATTTAACAATTGTAAATATACACAAAATCATAGTTTTAAAAGATATAAGGATACATAGGGACAGACGCGGAAAGCGACATTTTTTTTTATACTATGTATAGTTGATAGATTGTAATAAAGAGTCTATCTATCTATCTATCTATCTATGTATGGATTGATGATGTAAGCTGGAAATAAAATCATACAGATTTCTTCGACGACTCACAAGTTATAATTAGAAAACTCTAAGAAATCTGTATGTCTAAAGTCTAAACTCGTCGCACGACGAAAACGCATACTATATCGTCTAACGAACTTAGGCAATTAAGACAACGCCTACAGGTTAGGCAGTAGGTAATTACAAAAGAAAATTAATACGTACGGGTTTCCTTCATCGGGGTTTTTAGCCTTCATCCAAACGCTGTACTGTTCCTGTGCCTCTTTAACGCAGGGTTTGTACCCAGCTTTGCAAAGAAAACCCTTTGTAAGGGTCCGAAGGTTCCTTTTTGAAATGTCTTCACCTTCCTTCTCAGTTTGAATCAGTTCTTCGTAAAGTGGGCTCAGCAGCCCTATTATGTAGTTCTGTTGGTCAAAAAGTTATTTAACCTTGACTATTAGAAGGTCAGGTATAAGTACGTAATAAAGTTGATTAAGCTGTTTAGTAAGGTTTAAAAACGTTGTTGACTTAGGCCCAATAGGCGCTTTCAGAGTAAGATAACCCGTGACCTGCAGTAAGATATTATTTATCATAGTATGTACTTTAGTAAAATTTCTCTAAAACAGAGGTCTAAGACTTTTTTCCTTTTAGACCACTTTTAAAACTTAGCTGATATACCTAAATTGCAGCTAAATGTTTATACCATATTTCCAAAACTAAGACAGAAATAGAAAAATTGTTCATGCCAAGTTAGACCCTAGCCGAGTCTCTCTTGTACCTTTGGGTCACTTTGGGAATAACTGCTCTAGACATAGACACTCAAAAGACAAAGTATTTGTAAAATCCTCAGAATATACCACAATGAAACCTTTCTTGCATCCAGTAAGAAGTCTTGTATCAGCATTACCTGGAATTTCCCCTGAATGCATTGACAGAGATGCCTTCCAATATGGTCGATCATGGTAAATACAGGGTCCCAAACCACGTGATTCCTTTCATCCTTCAAGAACAAGGTCATGTTCAGTGCCACCTCAAAGGAGAGTTCGTCGGCATATGCAAGGTTCCAAGCGTCATGGAGGAGCTTGGCTCTCGTCAATTCAGGGATAGTGGTCCTCTTAGGGCTTTGGAGGTATTTTAGGAGGAGGTTCCAGTTCTTGACGTCGTAGTTCACGGGGAATGGACCTGCAGAATGGCTTAGGGTTAGAGAGATTTTGTCCTGATCACATGTTTTTTTGTGTTATGTGCCCTGGCTTTAGGATAAGAATTTATACATATACTGAGGTATTAGACAAAAAACCGATGGTGTAACAAAGTATAGATGTAACAGAATTAAAATATATAGAAGGTTTTTTGCCTCTCGATGGTAAAAGTTACGATAACTATATAGGTACATATCGAAAAAATCTAATCTAAAAACAATAGGCCAAGAAAAAAATCGTTCAATCATACCAATCTCTTCAGGGTTGACAATGATGAAAGCGTCATCAGGTACAGCAATATTCAGGTCGATTTCCTTAGTCTTCTTCATCCAGGCAACGGTCTTAAGGTCCGAGAAGTTCATCTTATCTTGCGTCACCATTACGATTGGATTCCACCAGAGCATTTTGTCTGCTTCCGGCACGTCATGAGGTCTTTCGCGGAGGTACATTTTCTGTGAAATTGTTTTTGTAAGTGTAATTACACTCAAAGTGTCCTAATAATAATTTGAAGATTGATTTGATCCTCAGAAGGATAAAAGAATTTAGTGTCCGATGTTAGTTGTTAATTACACAAAATTAGAGAAATTTCACTGAACACGGGTTCAATGCAATGGATTATGCACAGTCACAGTCATGTAAGTTAAAAAAATAGTGACGATAAGTTAAAGAAAAATACCGTATACCTTACAAAAAATAATTTAAGTCGCTGAAATTAAATTGGTTCAATGCACTTGACTAGATAAATATCTACTGAACCCTTTTGGCTGGAGCCCCAATGATATGTACCAATTCAACAATTCTGTTTCTTGTCATAGTCATTGACGATGGGATTCCTATAGGGCTATAGCCTAAAACAAGCTTCAATTGCTGTACCTGCCAAATACGAATCTTCTTGTTAGCATAATCTCTCTCAACAGTGACAAGTGGAAGTCTGTTGATATTGATCCAGTCATCAGCTGCCGTCTTCACGTCAATATCAGCTGGTAGCCTTTTGGCTTCCTTTGCTGCAGTGTTTAGAGCCGACCAGATATCGTCGCTGGTAAAGGTTTTGAATTTGCTGAAAAAATCATGTTTTTATTCTGATGTTATCATAAGGTCATCTAAGTAGAGTGAAAGATAGGATTATTTTTTTTATTTTTAATGCTAGAAATGAAACTGAATACAGCACATGACAATCTAAAACGCACTCTAATGTCTTGGTCCAACCAAATAAACTTTTGCAAAGCATTAACTTTTTATGAGGCAATACGTGATTTCCTTAGATCTAGAAAAATAAGCCCTTGAGAACCTTAATATGTCCCAAGTTCGTTTGAGGAGTTCATCAAAATCAATCAATCTATTGATTTTTATGAACCCTTTCATTTCTTACCGTGCTTCAAGAAAGTTCCTCAAACCGGAACTGAAAACGTCACCGCCAACAGTATAGTTAAACATTCTGAAGAGCAGCTCGATCTTTGTGCAGACGGTTTCTTGCTTCATACCGGTGATGCGAGAGTGTGGATACCGCTTGCTGTACTCGTAGAAGAGTGAATATAAAACTGTCATTGGCCACTTGCCATCCATTTCTAAGGCACCGTTTAACTGAAATAATTCAAAAATCAAAAAGCGCACAGTTACCAGTCACTTCTATATTTTATGTCCTTGGAGTTTTTTAGTTCAATCCTGGAAGAGAATAAAGAAGAATCTTGAAGATACATATGCTTAAAAACTTGAAGAACGCACACAAACCAATCCATCCTGCACACCTAAAAGCTTTTTATAGAAAAAATGGGTAAACGTCATGTTATACTATTGTTCTTCCTAATTCTTCTTCGCTTTCGTATCTTCTACACTTCTCTTTTACCCGCCAGCTGCTTAACCTCTCGATCTTTTTACAAAGGCCAATTGATGTAAAAAGTATGAGGCTCTTGTAAAACCTACCTTATATACAGTATCAGCGGCCAGATAGTTGACTAAAGCCTTATTCAGATGGGCATCGGTCCACCAAGCAGGCGTGGTGAAGGCACCAAGCCACTGGTACGCTATCTCTTGAGATAGTTGGTAGACTCCGTTACCGGCTAAGTCACTCTCTCTGCAAGCAATGGATATGGGTTTATCAGAAGGCTCAAAGGTACCCGAAGGGCAATAAAAAGGGCTATTTTTAGAGTTAAATGATAATATCCACAGAAGAACAAAGATATGCATAGCTGAAGCATCAACTGGCAGAGGGCCTATTACGGCCGCTTTTGCAATATTGCTTTGCGTCCTCTTTGCGTTTTTTTTGTATTGACTTTGACACTAGAGGACGAAAAGCAATGTTGCAAATGTGGCCGTAATAGGCCCTCAGGACACAAAGCTTGGCGAACAGATGGTCGTGGCGACCACGCACCTAACGACACAGAGTAGGCAAACTCCTCAAATAAATATCGACGTTTCCTTTCCGGTGGGTGTATTTCTATATCGAGTTTCTGAGTTTGTAAGAATGCATAAAACTTTTTTAGAAAAGAAAAGTTGTCACCATTTGTAGTTGGTGTCGTGGGCGCCAGCACTTATCTCGCTAATTATCATTGATCACTTACTTGCGAGTTTCTTGGTTTGATGAGGGTAAGGCTAGAGGGTAATGAATTTATGGTTCTGCCAGGTCAATTGGTTGGTGATAAATTTGATTTAGAAAGCCTGTTTGATATCAGCTGCGAGCAGAACACCAGAGTTAGATTTTTTCGTAAAATGACGATTGATTTTAGTTAAAGGTTTTTTACTTCCAGTTATTTTAGTTCTGTAATTTCTTTTTCTAGTATGGAATTCGGAATATTCTCGAACATATCACATCTTGACTGCTCCGTAGCTCAGTTGGCAGTGATTTGGAATTTTGACTGAGGATGCGTGTGCACCCCGGGTTCGATTCCCGGGCGGGGCGAATATTGATATGACGAATATAGATATTTGTTTCCGGTCTGGGTGTAATGTTCGTCTCTATTATGTTTCGGGAACCCTAGATACAGGTTCTACCTAGTTGAGGCTCTGATTGTAATGTGTTATTATTATTATTATTATTATTATTATATTATGACGTGATCAATAAACCCTTTTTATGAGTACCTTACTTTTACATTTTTTTAGGTCACTTCCACTTATATTTGTAAAGTAGCCAGCAAAGAAATGTTTCCTCTTAGAACCCCTTGTGTTGTGATCTTCCACTGTGACCACGTAAATATCATTAATAACGCATTACCTCACTGCACATCATCTCTGCCTAGTGCCTACTGTGCCTCTTTTTTCACAACAATTAAATGTATTGAACTTTGGACTATATTTTGACCGTTACCTCTTAACCGCGCCTTAGTGCGATACAGCGCTAGGTAATGGTAACACTATACCTTGCATTCTGTAATATATAGAAATATTTTTTATTAATAACTTGCACAAAAAGCGATTCTATCGATCAACTTACTTGAAAACGATGAGTCCCCAATTATCAGCTGATTTCACTCCGTAGTAGTTTGGCAGCGCTACCAAGTCCAGCCTTTTTATGGGAAGGGGAACCTTCCAGAACTTAGCCAGTTCTGCTAATACCAGTTTTGCATTCTCTGGTACTGAATCCAATGCTATCTCGAAGTCTTGACGGCCAAAGACTCTAATTTCTGCAAAATTTGATTCAGATGTAAAATAGGAATTTGATGTCATGTATTTAGTCACATCAACATCATCAAATAATACACGTTCTAAACTCTACTCAAGGCACGGGTTTCTCCTTTTAAGGTATCCATCTAACGTCCGGCAAACTACTGTTATTCTCATTAAACACTGTTACAAGTTTTTTTTTTCGTTGAAGTACTGTCAAAATCATAAAATCAAAAAATTCTTTATTCAATATAGGATACAATATCACTTATTGAAAGTCAATTAGACTTTAGACTACATCTAATCTAATTTGCTATTGGCTACCTTATTTGGTAAAGTATCCTATACTGTGAGAGGCGAGGTAGTTCAGGGTGCCCACCAATTATTATTGGCTCAGGCGAACAAATGTTTGCCTTGCCTTACGACAATGGTCGCCTGGAGAGGCACCCAAACGAGCCCTCCTCCGTCAAATGATTTTACTTCCTTTCGCAATGATTTTAGAGCTTAGAAAAGAAAGGTTAACAAACTCTACATTACAATTTATCTCTCTTTTTACTGTAAAAATGTATCGGTCCGATACCGTGCCGCCCGTTCAATGAATAACATAACTTTAAAGAGGAGGTTTGGGCCTACTCCCCAACGCGGTTATAATGTGTCTACTGAAGGACTTATTCTCTAAAATTTTGCCTATAACAATCTGTTATACTTAGTTTATATAGGTGCTAGGCAATCGTAATTATGAGAATATGCAAGCCATCAGAAAGTCAAAAGAATAAATCTGTACTTCGAACTTTTTTTTTCTCGAAGACACGATTTACTTACCAATATCATTGCCGTAGTCATCAGTATAATTGATAGAGCTCCTGATCTGCATCAAGTCAGCAATGACCAGGCCGAGGGTGAAGGTGGACATCGGCTGAGTTCGCTCGAAGTAGTCTCTTACAGCGTTCGGTTCATCAGGTCTAGAAATTATCGATTATCATCATAATCATTAGAAACAATAGACGTCAACTGCTGGACAGGTCTTCTCGACAGATGATACCGGACAATGGCTCCCGATGTCCGTCCCAAACACGCCAATACGGCCACCGGGGTGTTTTAGTGGCTGCGAGCCCCACATACCCCCGTCGCTACTTCGAGCTACGGGAAATGCTACTAGTTGCCTTTTATGACGACCATGGGAGGAGAAGAGGTGATCTTATTCTATGACGCCACCGTATAATAAAGAGTACACAGCACTGTGTAATAAAACGAAAACCAAATGAGAACAAAGTCTCGAGATGATAAAGTTAATTTACCATGATCTTAAAAACATTTTTTTTACTATACTCACTTGAGAAAAGGTCTAAGACTAGCAGTAGGATCTGTCAGGCTGATTGATAATGATGATATTCACTTACATTTCCTCTGATCTAGCAACAGGTGTGTTGCTTAAAGCCATCAGATTCTTAGGCCTGACAACGCTGAGCACGAAGGGTGCTTTGTATCCAGGCTCGTCGAAGCAGGGGAATACCCGGCGAGCGTTGTTTGGCCGAAGCTGAGTGCCAGCGACAAGACTGTGAATAGAGCTTTATATTGTACCTTCAAACATATTATTGAGTTAACTTTGAAACCGGCTTTACCTAGTAGTCCTGAAAAGCTTGCATGTAATTATCTATTGCTAGCTTATTTTAAAAGATCTTATATAACAATCTTTGATTAAATTATCTACAATCATATTAGAAACAGAAAGGATTTGATTGCTGTCCTAATTCAAAGCGTCCGAAACTACAGGGCGGATTTAATTTATTTTAAACTTTACAACAAATATACCATTATCCTTGATAAACAAGACTATGGCATTATTAAAAAAAATTGATGATAAAACGACATTGAGCAGTAGAGTGGCGGTCTAGGTCGCCGTAACACTTCCGGTTTTTCTGTAATGCAAAATAGCTCTTGTTCTTTGGCAATACAGTCTAGGGCTAACGAACCATAGACAAATCTGTTACGGCCTCCTAGACCGCCACTGTACGCTTTCCTGTTTATGTGTCTTTCCATGCGTCTAATAAAATAGCTCAGAGTTTGACGCTAGTCGAATTGAAAGCTATAAAGACAATGAACATGAGCGCGCTATTGAAAGCGCACTGGTAAAAACATAGTTTATTTATACAAACCTCCTAGCTTCATTTCGGTCTATGAAACTAGTTCTGAAGAACGCCTCGTTATTGGTAGTCTCCATGTTACCATTGAAGCTCATGTTGATGTATCCAGTGCTGGATTTGAGGACCGTCTTCTCTAGTCTGATGCTGTAGAGAGGCTTCTTGGCATCGTTGCTAGCGCGCCTGATCGGAATCATCACGGGATCCTTGCTGGAATTTGAAGAATTAGATTTTTAGTTAGCTTGACTGCCGCGCAGTGACGTGGACTGCGACGCGGGTGCACCTGGGTTCGATTCCCGAGGAGGCGAACATTGTTATCATCAATATTGATGTTTTTTGTTTTCTGGTCTGGGTGTCATAGTCGTGTCTGTATATGTTTCGGGCACCCTAAATACAGATTCTTCCTAGTTAGGGGCTCTGAGTGTGATGTGTTATTATTATTATGAGCATGGTAAGTATTTCCGGTTGTCCAGAATATGTTACTATTATAGTTAACTTATACGATAGCTATTTCTAGAATTTCTCTCGTAAACACACTGTTTGTCAGGCGTATCGAAAACACCTTTGCTAATTGGAAACGCTCAGTCTGATAAAAGAAATGAAAAACGTTTGTACGATAACGTTTTGAAATAACTTTTACTATGAACAAACACTATGAATGAATTTCAATGGGCAATGCACCAAATGCCATTGATAGAGCTGCATAGAGGCTGTTGCCATGTTCAGTACTAGGCTATAGCGGCCCACTGGTAACTGCTGGTCTATGTATATTTTGTATACGAATCTAATTCTGAATATTTCTCACACAATTATTTTGTGTAACGGCACGTAATTGTTGATCTAATCATAGCACATTTTAATTACATGTTCTAGACAGACCTCTGTGGTTTAGTAGGCAGTGAAAAAGCACCGCGAAAATTGTGATGCTGAATATCAATTTTTGTTTCCCGGTCTAGGAGTATTTTTTCCTCTTTGTACGTGATTCGAGCACCCACGATAGATACAGGCTTTTGCTATTTGGCATAAGAATCTATCAGGTCTATCTTTTTAATTTCGTTGAAACTTAACGTAGCATTCCCAGAATCAATGCCACGTTACGATGAAATGTTTCAAACAGTTTCAACTCACGAATCAGGAGCGATCACATGGACCTCCACGTCTGTTATTTCCAACTCGTGGGCAGAATGGAGGGTGACCTCGTCCGAGTCTTGAAGCCAAGTCACGTTGATCCGCACTTGACCCTGCAGAATTGGAAATAGTTATCGTGATAGGTTCCTTTTAGCACTTCTATCTAACTACAGGGATTTTACTTGGGTGAAGTTATGATCATCAAACCAACTACCTCAGAGAATAATTTGACTGAGGTGAGGTTATTAAGTTCGTCTCCGTTTTTTGGGGTGCGGATAGGCCTTATCGGGCAGCATGCATTGGGTGAGTGCGGTCTGGCTCGTATAGCATGACGACTCCGTACAGGAAAGTGAATGAAAAACCAACAGCTTACAGAAGCACAGTCCAGCTCGAATAAAAAAACGTGTACGAAGACATACATTATGCCACACGAGCCAGACGACACTCTCCCGTGGAATTCTAATGATAAGACCCATCCGCAAAGCCATGGATGCATCCAACTTTGGATGATATTTGTGTCCGGGAATGTATGAAGACAACCTAAATTACCTTCCTGTTTAAATAATTCTCAAAACGATAATTGGTTCTAAATTAATTTTATAGCTTGGACTAATCTTACCTTAAAGACAGCATCCTCAAGGTACGGCTCCAAGTCGAGTTGGTAGCCAGTCGGCTCAAGGATACCGTCCAGCCTGGTTTCCATTGAGAGTACATGAGCATTGTTCAGGTCAATACTCCTCGTCTTTATGATGTGGAACGGTCGGATTTGCTGCAGCAGAGTAACATAATGTTTATGGTCGTACTTATTATTTTATGTTCGCACGAAAAAGATACTGAGAAGCAATTAATTAATACTAGTTAGTCTTTAACTTTTATGGCACAGGGTTCAGGGTTGAAAAGCAATTTGCATGCCGTTTTTCATGGTGAGTAGAATCATTTTTTTGGAAACGATTGCAAAGGATTGCTAACCTGTTTCGCACAATGTGATAAGGATTTTTAAATTGTTATCCTCTCTGTGTTTTAGTCGCACCATGCGTGAAGTATGCAGGGTTTAATAATCTTAGCAGTATCAAATTTATATCAGTTTTTAGACCGAGCTACCATAATAGAAAAAATTGTGTTAATGGATCGTAGGGGCAGGTGGAGTTTATTGGTAATTTTAAAAGTCATTTTCCTAATAGAATAAGGCGGGTATACGTGTAGTTATCCGGTATTATTAGTATATGTTCTCTACAGGAACAAGACAAACAACTGAAACAGTTATTATCTAATAATTTATAATTATATTTTTAACAAGAAATCAACCGGTTCAGAAAAGCGTGTAAAAACAAGTCCAGATCAATTTAACATTTTAAAATAAGGAATAAGAACACAGTTATTCGTAATCTTCATTAAAAAAGATAATGTACAGCCATCCAGTATTATAACAGGCCAGTATCTTCATGTCGGCGTAGACAGTATAAAGTATCTAAACTCATGCAATGCAATTTAAGAATGTCAGTGTGTGTAACCCTCTCCCGTCTATACCAGATAAGTGGGATGTGTCAATTTTCATTCAAATGGAGGGTCCTTGGTTGGATTATCAAAGCTGTATTCATCTGTATCAACAGTGGCGATCTGAGATAAAAAAAACAATAAGAGGTTTTATTATATACGAGCTTTCCCGGATTACTTCGTTACGCCATAGAATATAAGATACTACAAATGGCTTGGCTCTATAGACTATGTTCTTTTGACTGCTCAGAATGGCCGAATAAAAAACAAACAACAACAAAACACGTGTCAAAATATGTAAACAACGGAAAAAATATTGCACCTTGGGTTATATTATTTGAGTTTAGGTAAGGATGCCTAATTTTTTTAAAAATCTAATATAGCCTATGACACTCGGAGTTAATGTAGCTTCCTACCAGTGAAAGAATGTTTCAAATCGGTTCAGTATTTCCGGAGCCTATTCGTTACAAACAAACAAACAAACATACAAACAAACAAACAAATCTTTCCTCTTTATAATATTTGTATAGAAGATGTATAGATATATAGATTTACTTAGTGACGTTAGTTCGACCCGTCTCGCCGAAATCGCACTAAAAGCACTGTCAATTTAACCACCATACGGTTATACGGTAACAAATATGTCCATATCAGAGACTTAGGCAGTTAAGAGAGCAATTATACCAGCGCAAACCGCGAAAACAATGTGTACCTTCTAACTAAACCATGGCCAATACTAAAATGTGATTCTATGATGGACTAGAAAATCTTGATTAGAATTTTTCGGCACTGTTGTGTAGTTATAGCTACTAAGTGTTGTTAAAAGTGGCCTCTTCAGGCAACTATCAGTAGATTATATAGGCTGTCGCTCTAGTATCGCAGTAAAGCCAAAAACCTGAGCGTATTCACTAAAGTTTTAAGAGCCAGTTTACCGCGATGCTAGCGCCATTCTCGAAAAAGATTTATATCTTCTAAACTAAGTCAAATATCAAAAATGTGGCACAGTATGACACTAGATAATGTAGCCTAGTATTTTTTGAGACCAGTAAAGTAGTCCTAACTTAAAAGAACAAAATTAAACACAGATTGTTGCTAAAAGTGGCCACTTTTAGCAACACTTTGAAGTTTTCTTTAGTCTTTTACTTAAAAGCTATACAACAGTGCCCTAAAAATATTAGGCTACATTATCTAGTGTCATACTGTGCCACATTTTTGATATTTGCCTTACTTTAGAAGATATAAATTTTTTTCGCGATGGGCGCTAGCATCGCGGTAAACTGTATGTATCTTGTCTGTAGGTATGTATGTATCCAATTTGCGAAGGTATTAATTGACTTCTAACCTTATCCGGAGGCAGCCCTTGCACTGCACAGAGGCAGCAGACGAGCATTATTGCTTGACGCATTTTGCATGTGACTATCCTGTAAGAAAATGTACTCTAAGAGGAAATACAAAAAAAATTATCAATTCAAGATTCCTTATTTATTCAACAATTACCGTGTTATTCATAAAGATACAGTACATTTTAAGTAGCTTTACTGGAGGTGTACTTTTCTGCTTTGGTGTATGCTAAATACGTGACATCCAGTCTAAATTGACATATGTCAAATAACTAAAATGCTCTTTAACTTTTTATATAACAGGGTTAGAATTTAACATTTTCAAAAACCTGTCTTAGGACACAGTAAGCAGAGTTTGGAGCTACGGTAGTAATGTTGTGAAGTTTTGTGTGAATCCGCAGCCTTGGGTGTGGTTTTGTAAATTAACTTGGTTTCTATCCCCGGGGAAATATTTGAAATTCCTTCCTTTGTGCACCCCTAACTACACGCCATTAGGATCTACGGGATCTACGTTTCATGTTTTAAGTCTCTCTTTACTCAATGGGTTTGTCAAGACATTTTATAAATAAAGGCGTTATTTTACAATTTTTATCGTTTTAGTGCCGGTACTTCATCAGATACAATAATAGATTTACACAGTATAATAAATACCAATCGCGTTGCGTAGTACATAAAAACAACAATCAATCCTAAGTAATTCCTATTACTCTACTATTAAATTAAAGGCAGAGTTTTTGAGCTTGTCTACTTTAAATCAACAAACTACTGATCAGAATTCGATTAAACTTTCACAGTATAACAAACAACTTATTCATTAGAATAGCACAAAGGTAAATTTATATTCTTAGGCGAAAACTAGTAACACAAAATAGTCCTTTAAAATTATATTGTAGGTTTCTACGTCTATATGTTTTGGGTATCTTAGATAAAGTTTTTTACCTATCTAGAGGCTCTGAGTATTCCGTTATTATTTTTAATATTATTATAATTAAATAATTATATTATGTAAAAGGTATGTACTCACGCAGATGCGATCACGTCACGGGCAGCACTGAGCCAGCTCCCACAGTCGCCAGGATGTTACCAATTTATATGAACAAGCTCCTGATTGCCATAGGCTCCTGGTACATTGTGATTTTGGCAAACCTGATTTTTGTTGAGATTTTGCTTTATTTGGATAGCTAAAGAGATTTTGCTTTATTTGGATAGCTAAGAGAGCTGACGCCTTCGCAGGCTTCGGGGGGTTTTAGTGGGTGCGAGCCCCACATACCCCCATATCTCTCCCGAGCGACGGAAAATACCTAAGGCATGAAAGTCATAAAGTCACGGCGATTTTAGGAAACCATCCCGGAAATCATTGATGATCTACATCCAATGACCTTCCAACCTTTTTTTTTAAGGCCCCGGGGTGAGCCGCCGGGTTATGTGAGGTTCGCAGTTTCGTACCCACTAAAACCCGCCGGTGTCCACCTTGGCCGTTGGCAAGGGTCTCACAGGAGATCTATTCAAGCTATTTAATCTTCATGACCCCATCCAGCATCAGGCTGATAAGCCTCTTCTCGGGGGGACATAGTGGTCGTCCCCCCGAGGCGGTTTGCTTCGTCCAACGCTCAACGACGGAAATGGGACACCCGCGTTCCGTCGCTTTTGTCTGGGCCGTTATATGGATGCACAAGGCCCCCGCCTCGTGCACTCAACAACCCCGGGGTCCCCTTTTAGTCGCCTCTTACGACAGGCATGGGTTACTTCAGTCCTAATCTTCGGCCCGGTACTGCAGGGCGTAATGACCTTCCAACCTGGCTCACACATGAGCCTGGTGTTTTGCTGCAAGGATGATCTTTTAAGTTCTGCCGCCCCAGTGTAAAAGCGTCCTTACTGTACAGAATATTATTGTAACAACTCTTCAACCATAACTTGAATATACCTAGTGTCACAACAGCTTAGTAGATGTGGTTCTAGATAGGAAATAATACAGGAAAACAGTTTATCATCATCATTGTTGGCGAAAGATGGGGGGTAATGTCTATCGCATTTCCCGACGCTCAGGGGAGCTTCGGGAAATGCCACTCAGTGGCCGTCTTGGCGCTTTTGGGATGGATCCCGAGAACCATACATAGCGTCCGAAGTCCTTCTCACGCTCAGCTGCTACAGCTCTGTGCTCGATAAGGGCATATTGTTTCCTCCCCGGCTCGCCTTTGGAGCTGCGGCGTCACAGTGCCGCATGCTGTGCCGCCGCCCATCTCGGGGCCGTTTAATGAGGGCCCCACCCACCCCAAAGACACATTTTAGTCGCCTCTTACGACATGCAGGGAATACCGTAGAACTATTCTTATGCTCGGACCTACAGGGCTTTTGGCCTCCCCTACCACATGGACTAGCCACAAGGGCAAACATTATGGGGGCAGTGACCACGCTTGGCAGGCGGGTTGGCGATCGCAGAGAGGCTATTTAAAGTTATTCGACAAAGGATGCTGCTGCCCCTTCTTTGTGTGTTCCCTTAGTGACCTTTTATGACACTCTTGAAACAAGAATGGGGTCGACAACGAGAAAAAAGGAACACATTACTTTTATATTCAAGAATAACAAGCTGGCTTCTTTTTATAATGGTATAAACATCAACTCTCTCCAAAGTTTGGAGTCCAAACGTGGGTCCAGTCCAGTTCGGTGCAATGCCTCTCGTGTACTCAGCTGGTGTCTCTGCCTACCCATTTATAGGCGTGAGATTAATCTTAAAGACTAATGCAACAGTTCTGTAAGCCCCAGCCTACATTTAGCGCGCCGCAACGAGGATTTATTCTCTAGATATTTACGCCACGCCTCGCCATATCTGCAGAGTCTAACCGTCTTATTCATAAAGATACAGTACATTTTAAGTGGCGTTACTGGAGGTCTACTTCTCTGGTTTGTTGTATGGTAAATACGTGACATCCAGTCTAAATTGACATACGTCAAATAACTAAAATGCTCTTTAACTTTTTATGAATAAGAGGGTTAAAGTTTTAAAATCTTTCAAACCAAACCGCTCCTACCCATTCTATGTGCGTAAAATCTTCGTAATATAAACATTCTTGAACTTGAACTTTGCGTGCGTCCGACTGTTTGACTTGACGGGGTTATCTATCGCGAAGCTGATAGGAAAAAATAAACGGCTAAAATAGAATTCGATTGTCGCTATAAGGGTTCCGCATGTTTTAATTAAGATCAATGTCAGTTTGGGTTGGCAAAACTTTTTGTTTTTACATGGTATACCATGAGATAACCCCGTCAAGTCAAATAGTCGGACGCACGCAAAGTTCAAGAATGTTTATATTTAGAAGATATAAAATACTTTGCAATTCAATTTGTCAAATTACTGAATTGAATTTGTTTTGTTTTTCAAAATCAATTTATTCGCAGTAAACTACAGTAAAATATTTATACCATTGCATACTTAGATTTAAAGCTAAGCAACAACAAATTATTAAAAGATAAATTGTCAGGCTGTAAGCGCCTTTAACAATACTGTGACATGGAGTACATAAATCTATTCACAACATCATTTAAGGTACGTGCTGATAACACACAAAGGATAAACATTAACTAGAGCTTTGTTATTAACTGAATTGAATTAAAAGTTTTATAATCGTTTTATATTTGGTTCAGGAATCACGTGTTTGGTCAGTGAGCTCAGCAAGAATCCATGAGATTTGTTAAAACCGTACAACATTGCCTTTTTTTTTTTTTAGGCGGGGAAACTCCTAACGAGTACCCTGCAACCCCGGGGGGAGTCGCAGTGTTATGTGGGGGGTCGTAAGAGGCGACTAAAACGTAAGAGGCGACTAAAAGGGGTCTCTGGGGTCGTGGGTGTGAAGGGCGGGGGCCCGACACACTCATCAAACGGCCCTGAGATCGGTGGCGGCACAACTTGTGGCACTGTGCCGCCGCAGCTCCAAAGGCGAGCCGGGGAGGGAGGGAACAATATGCCCTCCCCGAGCATGAAGCTAATAGTAGCTGAGCGTGGGAAGACTTCGGACGCTATAATGTGTGGTTCCCGGGGTTCTTCCCAAAAGCGCCAAGACGGCCGCCGAGGGGTTTTAGTGGGTGCGAGCCCCACATACCCCCGACGCTCCCCCGAGCGTCGGGAAATGCGATAGGCATTTCCCCTCGTTCAAAAAAAAAAAAAAAAGGGTTATGTGGGGTTCGCACCCACTAAAACCCCGACGGTGTCCATCTCGGCTGTTGGCAAGGGGGTCAGCGGTGATCTTTCGATCGTTATGTTCAACTCCGCGACGTACAACATTGTCTGGCTTCCTGACCACAAAACGAAACAAAAACTATTTGACTGACGCGTGACGAGTTTCAATTTTATTATGAGCTATCAATGATTCATTTTGAAGCTTTTGCAGAGCTGATAGCGGCCTGATAAAATTTGTTTTTTTGTTTTTGAGATATCAAGTTGAAAGCCTCTCATTACTTTTACTTAGGTATTTATTATTAAAAAAAAGGAAAGCTACAGAAATTCTACTGTTTCATTCTGGAATAAAAGGAAAATATACAAATACAGGCTTACGCAGGATGTTTAGAACTGGTCGGTTCCTAATAAATTAAGGCGTAGATTGAACAACGTACTCAACGAATTTCCCCAGGGAACGAGCCTATCTCAAAAAAAAAACTTATTCTTTATCTTGAAAGCACCCACCACAAAGTTGTGTATGTGGCTTTTACTATTAACATAATAGAAAAAAAATATACTTTAATGATTAAAAGAGGTTTGCGAAGATATAACCGAAAAAATCGGAGCTTTTTGTACCATATAATAAAAATGCGTCTATTTTTAGCGTGATAAAAAAATACTAATTGATCAACAGTAAAAAAAAAATAATTTCTCAATAAAATGTAGAAAATCAATAACACAGAATGATGTGTCATTGTGCGGTGCAGTGCTTTAAGCTTATCCTGCAGTTAGCATTTTCATATGTATAGATCTAAGACAGTCATTAAAAAAAAGATTTTTTTTTAAATCATAAAACAAAATCTCACGCCTCTTCCCCGAAGGGTTAGGCAGAGGCACCAGCTCATCAGAGCCGGGCCCACTTTAAGCCGAGTTTATGTTTTTATTTATACCATCGTGACAAGGGGCCAGCTTGTCGTCGTGGAAATAACGACCACTTCTACTGCGGCCGGGACTAACGGCTTAACGTGCCTTTTGATGCACGGAATCGTCTGTAATGTCCTATCCAACCGAAAACAACCACATCGTGATTTTTTGAGAAATGAAAATGTGGGACTTTCCACGGGGATCGAACCCGCGACCATCCGTGCCCTAATTAAAGGTTCGCACACTGCGCTACGAAGGCGAATTTTTCTTTAAATGTGTTAATTTTTTTTGGACTCAAAAATTCACCAACGACAGTGCAATTTTAAGAGATCGCTGACCACCTTATGGGGCATCTGCCTACTCTGCGTCTTCCGGTGCGCGGTTACCACACCACTCAACGTATATACGTATAACTTTTTGACCACGGAACCCTAAAACTCGTCAAGGTCACTGTTATCCGGTTTCCGGTACTATCTGGTCTGCGTGGTCGATGGCACTATCGTGTGTGTGATACTGAAACTATCAATTTTATTAGCTTTTGTGACTAATTCACAGTCTTGCAATTTCGGTGCCTGATATTTTTTACAGGACAAGAAATTTTGGGCATCCTAATAATAATAATAGGCCTTTACATCTTTGACAGATGATAAAAGTAGCATCGCGACGGCATTTCCGTTCATGGCTGAAAAGGCCAATCGAGAGTGAATACCGCGACCGCACTTTCGACAGGTGTATGCGCTCCCAGGTGGTCGATACAGGTTTTACCTAGTCTAGGGCAGATATTTACACTCGATTCGCAGCTCCAACTCGCACTCCAAAGTGTCAAAATGCAACTTTAAATCCTCCACTCCAAATTTATATACAAGGTCGAGTTTCGACTTCAAGACAGTGAGAATACGCTCGACGGAGTATAAGACGGCTCGAGCCAGGATAATCAGTACTCGGGAACCACTTGTATGAGTATAATACTCGACCAAGTAGCCTTCAAAGACTGACTGTGTATGCCAGCCTAGGACTCTTGAGTATTAGCGTTTTTAAGTTATAGTAGGTACTAGTCGATCCGACGAACTTCGTACCGCCTAACCTATTGCTATGTTGATTTATGTATTATACTTATAAAACCTTCCTCTTGAATCACTCTATCTATTAAAAAAAAAACGCATCAAAATCCGTTGCATAGTTTGAAAGATTTAAGCATACATAGGGACAGACGCGGGAAACGACTTCATTTTATACTATGTATTGATATTGATGATGAAGTAAGTATTTAGTAGATTCCCGGCAAGGACCCAAGATAGGTATGATATTTGTTCCTGTGTCCGGTTGTTCTTTTTGTACAATTCCAGTAAGTATGTGTTTTGGTATAGATACGAACTAGTAAGGGGCTGATTCTGAGTATGATGCGTTATTAATTACGCACACCTACGTCACTGGTGTAGTTCGCTAAAGACTTGTAAAGCAACAATCTAGCTCCTTCCTCCAGTCCTCTCCCAATACAGTTTGTTACTGTGGGGGAGTATAACAATTACCCTCTTTCAACAAAAGATTACCTTGATACATAGAAAACTTGAAGAAAATGTAAAGAGAAGGCCTCTGTCTATTGACACACTAAATTAATTTAAAGAAAAAAGAAAAGAATGAAAGCAAATGATACGGTTTAGAAACAAAAGGCTATTCTATTCTATTTCTGTTCTAGTTTAGTCACATATATAGTTCGCTAAAGACTTGAAAATCAACAATGTAGCAATGAAAACAACCTCTTTAAATAGCTATTTAGAGCCACTTATAATAAAATCTTATCCGAGCCACGAGCGAAATCCAATTGTAACCGAATTGAAGCCGAAGGTAATTTTTTTATATTGAATTACAAAGCGGCGGCGGTACTAAGGGGCCCTCTGGCTCTGGTGGTCCTATTCTCATATATTGAACTACTAGTCGACCCGGCGAACTTTGTACCGCCTAGCATAATACAATTGAATCACTCTGTCTATTAAAAAAAAAACCATCGTCCCTAGATTTTGGAGTAATGAGTAATGGTATAATTTCGTTTGTGCTTCTTTATTTTAAGCCTTTTCAAAATACTAGGTATAGTATACCTATGTAGTATAGGTTGTAGGTTAAAGATCAAAGAAAGCTGCTCTAAAAGTGGCTACTTTAGGACACAATTAGTAATAATATATAATGTCATGTGGCACATTTTTGATATTTGGCATGGACTTAGTTTTTTTTAATATTTTTTTTTATTGTGTGTGTTTTTTGCTCGTTTTTTGAATGAATGAGTTTTTTTTTTTATTTACGTCTGGGTCTGGCTGGTTACAATTTACGAGAATAAACCGTAGATCAGGAGCGCGGGCTTACTCACACCTGCGCTGGCATTTTTATTGCAAGCTTCCTTTATTTCTGGACGGAGATTTGGGATCATTCTGGCTTCTTGAGAATCGTGCGCTATTTGAAGGCAGGTCACGTGACAATGTACCAGGATAGCATGGGCTGGTTGGACTAGAGACTAGGCCGTTTATTGCTTGATTCTTAAGATTGTATTGTTGCTTTGCTTTTATGAAATCGTTTTTTTAGTTTCGTATTCTTATGTTGCTAGTAGGTTTGGAATCAGACTTTGAGAAATAAGCAATATCAGTTTCAGTTTATATAAAAACTAATTTTATATTTATTCAGTTTATTTACAGAGCATACATTATAATTTTTTATAGATATTAGCAAACCATAATTAAACTCGTGAAACTATAAAAATCGATACATTTTATATTTTCAAATACAAACTCTATCTATACGATTCACGTAAATATACATCAGTGGGTTACTAAAGCAATAAAATAAGCAATAAAAGCATTTTGACATTTATAATTTAACCTGAATATAAAATATACTAAACTCAATGGTTTTTGAACTGATACTCATACGGTTTACTGTTGCATCTTTAAAAGTTAGAGGGTGCAAAAAATGATAAAGCAATATCAAGATTATCAAGCTAAGAAGTCTTCTTAGATCCTATTATCATCATAACTCGGAGCAGGGATCCCCTGGTCGCCGAGCTCAGGTTTCTGGCAGGCGAGTGCGCCGCAACGATTGGCACAACATTTAAGTGCGCGCGCGCAGTCCGCGTCGCCTGTACACGTGTCGGAGCAGACCCAGGGGCCGCGCGGGTACTCTGGGCATCTTCCTGGTTTTACTGGAATAAATATTATATGCATTTATATAAGTATCACTAGATAATATATAAAAAACTCGCTTCCCGCTGTATGTGTGTATGTATACTTTGAACTTTTAAATTACGCAACTGTTATTGATGCGGTTCTTTTATAAATCGAGTGGTTTACGAGGAAGGTTTGTATGTACCTATAATACAAATACAACATACACTAGTTTTAAATATAATATCATGAATCAATACATAGAAGGTATAAAACGAAGTCGCTTTCCGCGTCTGTTCCTATCTATGCTTATATCTTTAAAACTATGCATCCGTTCTTTTTATAAATAAAGTGATTCAAGAGGAAGGTTTATAAATACATACAATACATGCGTAAGAATAGTAGTAATAGGTTAGGCGGTACAAACAAAAGTGACCAGCTTTTGATAGTTCTACCTACACTGCATAATCCAGTGCATACAAAAACTTACTACTACACTCACAGAATATCTAACCATAAAAGATTTTTTCCAAAGAAGGAACCAGCTTTCAATAAACTGACATTTACATCAACAGGGCACTTCCTTTTTTTAGAAGTCAGTTAAAATAGGTTCTTAAACATTCTTCTGAATGTAATTAATACTTATCTGAAAACCGCATCAAGATCGCTTCAGCCAAACGCGAGATAATCGCGGACAAACATACATACATACATACAGGTCAAACTGATAACCTCCTTTTTTGAAGTCGGTTAATGAATTACTAGTTGTTGGTAAACGCAGTTAATATTTTGCTTATTTCTTTACCAACTATATAATTGTAAGTAAATATGAGTTCTCTGAACAAGAAAATAGGTCAAGCAATCTCTGATTACAGGCCCAGTGTTAACCACTTAGCTAAGGACTGCATTCACTCACTGGATGAATATTTAAATCCAATTTTTACTAAGTACTGCATGAAGATGGAAGCAATGGATTTAATTTTTTTCTTCTTCTTCAAATTTAAGAGCTAGGCTCTTGTCGGTGGAGCGTCTTCCACACCTCCCGCTTCCCCGCCAGCTGCTTGACCTCTTGATACGACACGACCCCTATCTTTTCCTTTATTTGATCAAAGTAACTCCGTCTTGGTCGTCACCTTTCTCTTTTCCCTACAATCTTGCCTTCAATAATGTTGGTGATGAAGGTGTCCTGGGATCATTTATTACACACGATTGTAGATGTACCACTGATATAATAACCAGAATTGCAATAGCCAAGACAGCCTATAATAAGAAAAAATATATATATTTAAATTTTTTACCAACAGAAAAAGTGATTTGGAAGGCAATTACTTTTTAGAATTTTGGTTATGTCGTAGGTTATCCAGGCTTTCTTATACTAAGCTTACGTGTTTACAGCCATTGTACATTTTCTCACATTATCGGAGCTATCCGAGCTTATCAGAAGGACGAGGCTTATTTATTAACCGACATCAAAAAATGAGGTTATCAGTTTGGCCTGTATGTATTATGTATGGATGTTTATACTCGATTATCTCGCTTTTGGCTGAACCGATTTTGATGCGGTTTTCAGATAATAATTTGTTACATAAGGTTTAAGTATTATACCTATTTTAACCGACTTCAGAAAAGAGGAAGTTTTCAGTTAATGTATGTGTAAATAAATGTGCGGGTCTCTTTAAAAAATAATAATAATATAACGTTTTGAATTGATTTTAAGTTAGTTAGAAATTTTAGTTAGTTTTAACAATACTTATTATATTGTTTCAAATATTGTGCTTCCTGCTGTATGTAAACATGGTTTTAACAGAATCCTAATGTATACGTTTCTCAAGACGCCTTTGTTGGCTGCTTTGTAATTTATATTTTAAATTACTTTGTGACATCATTACACTGTACGAACATATGTATGTGTAGATAATTATTATATACTAGAAGCTGCCCCGCGGTTTTTCCCGCGCAGATTTTTCATAAACACAAAAATCCTGTTTTTTCCCGTTCCCGTGGGAATTTCGGGAAATCCTTTCTTAGTGCTCACTTTCATTCCCTAAGGAACCTATATGCAAAATTTCAGCCCGCTACGCCTAGTAGTTTCGGCTCTGCGTTGTCTGTCAGTCAGTCAGTCAGTCAGTCAGTCAGTCAGTCAGTAACGGAAGAGCTTTATATATATTGATTTATTATTACTGGCAAATAATGTTTTCCCTATTTGCATTAAGTATTTGAGCTCTGTTATAAGAAATAACACAGTTAGATATATGTTGCTAAAAACTTTCTCTAGAATCTATAGAGTCCAGATAGATAGAGATAGAGATATAGCTGTATGTAATGAATTATTCCTGTTAAAAAACGAATATTATTTAGGTAAGTGGACTTTTCTTTTCATTGATAATGAAAAAAACACAAACTGTTCACTAACCTTAATCACATACAACAAAACGTGATTAAAAAAACGAACTGAAAAAGTCTTTAACAATAAATGCAAAGAAGTTGAGCTACTGCTCGCACCCTTATGCAAAAAAAAAAATTGGGTGCATTACCTCACTCACCATATAAAAAATTATGGCTGGGAAACTCCTAACGAGTACCCTGCAGCCCCGGGGGAGCCGCCGGGTTATGTGGGGTTTGCACCCACTTAAACCCCGCAGGTGTCCTTCTCAGCTGTTAGCAAAGGACCACGGGAGATCTCTGGAGAAATCCACTCCATAACCACCTCCAGCATTAGCTGTGTAGCCTCTTCTCGGGGGGACATGCTGGTCGTCCCCCCGGAGCGTGGGTAGCTCGTCCAATGCTCGACGACGGAAAGGGGCTGTACATAGTACTCTTTATTATGCAGTGCCCATACGCACATAGAGCCCCCGCAAGAAGTTGGGCAGCAGATCTGGGGCTCGAGGCAGGGGGCCGCGGGGCCGCAACCAGCGTCACAGATATCCACTGGTATAGTTGGGAGGCATGACCCCCTTCTTTGAGTTGATTGTAATGCACTACTGCGTCACACGTCAACGGCCAGTGCGTTCCAAAAATAATCAAAATAAAGAATTAAATTTATAGGGGCAACTACCCCACTCCAGTACACACCTAAGTTAACAAAGTGCCTTTTCGTCATAGCGTCCACGCACATAGAGCCCCCGCAGGAAGTGGGGCAGCAGATCTGGGGCTCGAGGCAAGAGGCCGCGGGGCCGCAGGCAGCGTCACAGATGTCTACTGGTATAGTTGGGGGGCAGGAGCCCCTCTCTGAGTTGATTGTTGTTGATAGTGTTAGAACTATAAAAATATAACATTTTTGTATCAGTTTAATAGGTTTGTGGAATGTTTTTATGCTGTATATTGTTTTTAAGATACGACGAAAAGATAGAATAGAATAGAATATAATAGAAGAGAAACACTTTATTGCATACAAAGTAAGACACAAAAAGTACAATTGTTAAATTATAAAGATAGAGGGGTGTTATTAAGTTTAAAGTGTGTATCTGTCTTTCGATCTGTCTATCAATTTGTGTGTCGATTTATCTATGTATCTGTCTGTATCATCGTATTAGTCTGATATCGTTTTCTCAATTCATAAAAATACGTACATTTTTATCGGTGTAGTTTTGTGTATTTAGGTAAAGTAAAGCAAAATTTATAGTTACATTTGCTACTCTAGGAAAATATACAAAAGGCAAAACAAATGAATTGGATTCTATCAACGATTAACTTTGCAAGAAATTATCTAGCAAATAGTACTAAAACTTACCCAAAAACACAATGTAAGACAACATTTTTGATTAGGAACCTTAAAATTAATCACAGTTTACGATAATACTTTTTAGTTTTAATTATAATTAAAAAAGTTAGTTGTAGAGAAACAACATGATCCACGTCGCAAACAATCAAAACTGAGATAATAAACTATGTCAATCACAACACAGTATGAGAGCAACGGTTATTAATAACAATTAAATTAATGAATAAGTGTCTCTCTCTCTAGTCAATATTATCGACCTTATCGACTGTAAAATGATCTTAGTTAATAATAATAATAAAACATCACACTCTAACTAGGAAGAACCTGTATCTAGGGTGCCTGAAACACATACAGAGACAAACATCACACCCAGACCGGAAACAAACATCGATATTCATCATATCAATATTCGCCCCGCCCGGGAATCGAACCCGGGTGCACTCGCTTCTCAGTCCACATCACTGCAAACTGAGCTACGGAGCAGTCAAGTCAGTTGTTTGTTTTACTAGCTTAGAAAGTAGATTTTCTTAATTTTTGTACAAAGTAGTAGACTTTTGTGGTTCTCATTTAATCAACCTCGTCTCCTGGATCATCATTACTGTTGGACATTTACTACCCCTACAGATATCAACAAGTACCTACAAATACTTTGTGGGTGTTTGCCAATCTTTATTAGTCGAAAATTTATTGGCAAACATTTCAAAACAAAATTTAACTAAATATACCCAGAAGTTCTCGAAATTAATCTCGACACAAACCAACCACAATTGATTTTTATATGTATAGAAGATATAGATAGATTTAACAGGAAAAACAAAACTCTTTAAATAACAGGAACAACAGTTTAATAAGCTATCTAACTAAGACTCGTAGTTTAAGACGTAGCAGGTGCGCTATGCGATATGCTAAATACAGTATTAAGCTATTCCCGGTAGAGTTTACACATTAATTGGCTTTCATAAAGTTTAAGGCTAAAGTCCTGTATTTACAAGATATACAAACCCATCCGAATATGTACAGGAAATAAACATTTTAGCAATGTACCGGAGTGCTACCCGGATCTCCGTTATCACAGTCAAGGTATTAAGAAAAAAACCTCCTACTAGATCTGGTTAAAACTCTGTTTTTTTTTTCGTTCAAGTAATCGGTACCCGTTATTTTCCTACCTACACAGCAAAAGTTTATACCTAACTCTTACAAAATTAATTTTCCTCTTATTCTCAGTACTTCAGCATCAAAAGGTCTAATTAGCAAACGTTTCAGTATAAGCTCCTGTAAACAAGTTAATGAGGTGCCATTTAAAAAACTAGTTAACAACCGACCAAAGTAACTTGAACGTTTATAAAATAAACGCTGTTAGTAATAACAGGTCTTTTAACATTTGTCAGACTTTAATCCCAAGACATCATTAGCCGTCAGCACCTAAAGAAATTAATTAAGATCGTTCGTGACCCTTATAAGTTAAGAGTAAAGGTTGTAGCCCACTTACACGACTCTGCTCCCACCCAATAAAAATATTTTAATGAAATTTAAATTTAATTAAAATAATAATTTATTATAAATATTATTAATATTAATAATTAATATTATTATTTTATTTTATTTTAATTTTTAGCAGCAATTTATATTAGGAAATTGGGTCATCGACTTGTGGACCGCGGGCACGACCGCCGCTCAGGGGCTTTTCTCATGCAAAGGCTTTCCATTGCCGTACAGCGCGGTAACGCGGCTAGTGTGATGGGAGCCTTCGAGGTAGGTGCTCTGGGTGGTGGTCTTTTTTAGGGTAATTTAATTAATTTTATTTGGACGCAGCTTGTGCTGATTTTTATTATGTTTGTTTTATATAGTTTTGTATATTTAGTTTAGTTTAGTTTTTACTTTTATCAATACAATTAAAAATAAATTATCCTACTTTTAAGGAAATATGGGCTTTAAATATTTCTCTTTAGATCTATTTTACATTGGCATCATAAATTAGTAGACAGCTCGTTGTTAGCGAGCTTACCGCTGTCCGACTGCTCGATAGTTGACGCCTCGCTGGCCGCACGTTATAGATGAGCGGTCAGCGCGGTGTCTGCTAGCAGTCGCCGCACGCGCCGCCGCCGTCGCCGCTCAGTATCTACCAAAAATCCGCACGTCTGGCCGCCTTTTTTTTTTTTTTGTAACGAGGGGAAATGCCTATCGCATTTCCCGACGCTCGGGGGAGCGTCCGGTGTCCACAAGCTGTGCCGCCGCCCATCTCGGGGCCGTTTGATGAGTGTGTCGGGCCCCCGCCCTTCACACCCACGACCCCAAAGACCCCTGTTAGTCGCCTCTTACGACATGCAGGGCATACCGTAGACCTATTCTTACGCCCGGACCTACAGGGCTTACGTCTGGCCGCCTGCTAGCTGTCGCTGCGGACTGCTGGGTGCTTGCGAGCAGTCGTCTTAGTTTAGGGAGGTGTTGGTTGGGAGCGGTGTTGGAGCAGTCGTGTAAGTCGGCTACGACCTTAAAGCTTTTCTTAACATGAATACATATTTATTTAATTGAATAATTTTATATTGAGATGGTTTTTACCTAAATTTTTTTTAACGTCCCGATGGAAGAAATCTTTTTTTTTTCAAATTTTAAGTTCACATCTCAAAGTCATTGTTTGTCCGTCTTTAAAATTCTAGCAGATTATGTTTTGAAGAAACGGATTAAATTCAGAATAAAGATATCAAAATTTAGAAAGCCGCTGCAGTAGGAATAATGAAATCACAGAAAAAAGGCGCAAAAACCCACAGACGGATAGGAGAAAACCAGACAGGAATTTCCTGAGAGGGCCGCCAGTACCTGAAGTAGGTAAATAGAGGTTTTCAGAAAACCGACCAGTTGAGGGCTTCGTAGGTCCCGTAATTAATCTTAGAAAGAAACGGTTCGTACCACTTGCGTGGGTATTATTATTAAGGTAGAAGAATTTTGGAAAGATTTATTGGCCACGACGGCAATAAAACAAGTTTTTTTTACGGTAAAAAGAATTGTTTTGGAGAATGGAAAACACCAAAATAAAGTAGTACTTGCTACCTACTTACAACACACAAACGAAAATATTGGACTTTACTCAGATCCGTAAAATAATATCTTTCATCCTCCCTATAGATGGTTTTTTTTGAAGGGAGACTGAACAGGAGGACACGACACACTCATCAAATGGAACCGAGATGGGCGGCGGTTCATCTTGTGGCACTGTGCCGCTGCAGTTCCAAAGGCGAGCCGGGGAGGGAACTATATGCCCTCCCCGAGCACGAAGCTGATAGTAGCAGAGCGTGGGAAGTACCGTACTTAGGTGTCATGTCATGTCATGTCATGTCGACTACTTATATAGTGGAGGCTGTTCTGCTTTTAACCTTTTACTTTTGTGTCGGAGGACGCCAATTGGCAAGATTGTTGCATGGGTCAATCTAACCGATTAAGCCCAGTTGACACTAGGTACCCCCCACTGGTAAGAAGGAAAGGGGGGTGGGGAAGACTGCACCTACATATTATACGAAAGATAAAACAAACCCTAACCCATTTTTTTTCTAAATATACTTACTGAAAGTTGAAATCATAAAAACCGTTATGCAATAGTACGTCACATGCGAGTGAAGGCGGAAACCAGGTCGGACTCTTCAGCAGATTGGAAATGCGATAAGGGGTATAAAAATAAAACTAATTGGCGCCAAGAGGCTGTTATTATTTTCTGAACCAATGGATAAATCGCAGGTCACTGAAGTCGGAGATATATGATTGAAAGGAATGGGTATTTTTTATTTTTTTTTATTTGAATAACGTAGCCGATCAGAGGGGCTATTACGGGCGCTTTTGCAATATTGCTTTTCGTCCTCTAGAGTGTCAAAGTCAATATAAAATAACATTATTATTGCAAAAGCATATTGCATTATATAGCATTAGGTATTGCAAAAGCGGCCTTAATAGGCCCTCAGATCTCGGATAAATGATATTAACTTAGTTTTTTTTGGTTATGTTCAAACACTTATTTGTATAGCATAATTCAGATTGGTATTTCATTATTAAATTTGTTCTTTCAGCAGGTAGAACGTAGCGTTCTTCTTTGTCTATAGGCAACAGGCACTAACTACTACCTACCATCCAGCCAGTAGCAAAACAAAGAAACAAAAAAAAAACAAGTGTAATTTTGAAGGCGTTTTAAATCAGGAACAGTTTCTGCTAAATTCCCGCCGCGAGGAGGCGGCAGCCGGACGTCGTCGGTCGGTTGAAAATTCATCTTGTTTCAAAATGTGAATTTGCCTTGTAATAATAACAGAGCAATTCTTATTCAGCGCAACATAATTTTAAATTTAGAATTAAGAAGCCTTATTCTACACAATTCATTTTTTTTATAAGTACTTATTTATTAAACCTTTTAATTGCAAAAGGGAGTCATTCTAAAAGCGGAGGTGGGATAAATGAAAAATAGGTACACAAATTAAACGCTGTACGCACGAAGACCTTAGTTTGAAGAGTTTGAAAACCAAAACTGCGTTTTATATTGAGCTTCACAGTAATAAATTACCCAATGATAAAAGAGCCGTGCCCTACTAGAGGAATATAGTGGATTACAGTTACTTAGACAAGCGTTATGCTCGAAAATTATTTCCAAACCTTCACAACTTCAAATGTTAAACTAAAACAAAAACTACAGTTTAAAAGAAAACATTGGAGGTATAAAAAAATAATTGTGATGCATTGTCGTTCAAAAATGAACATTTTCTTGCAATGTGGCATTTTGTTTCGCTCAACGATTTGCCACAATGCTGGCATTATATTTCAGCCTCAGAGATTTGTTCAGCCTCATTTTTAAAGGTACTTTCGAACTATTTGTAGTACTTGTTTTTTTTATGTTTGTAAATTTGACTATATGTGCATTATTAAACTATTCTTACTAGCGTACGTAGCCTACGTAATAATTACAACTCACTGTTTATGTGTGTTTTAATGAAAAATATACAGATATTTTTAATTTATTGAGGATAAAGCAAGAATTTATTTTTCATTGAACGAAATAAAAATATTTTATTTATAATTTTATTATAGGACTCGTTTCTAATGAGGCATTTAAACAACTAACATGTATAAAATAGTCCTCAATCTCAAAGTATTCTCGCGTTTTCTGAAAGAGTTTATAATAGGCTTTATTTACCAAGTTTTTTTTTACCGTGGTTTGAAACTTGAACGTGGCTTTTGTTGGGTCAAGCAAGAGCAAACAATGCAAAGCGTAAAATAAAAAAGAAAGAAAAAAGAAACAGGCTTTGTCTTGTTTTACTGGCCAGTATTAAATATTCAAAGAATGAATTGAAACGCTATTCTATTTTTTTTTATTCAAAATCAATAGTACACAACACACAAGTGTTTGCACGTAGCACATGCTCGCGTTTGCATGAGCATAATGTATGCAGCACTCGCCAAATCAAATAGTGATTTGGGCGGGAAATTAATTGTTTTACTTATGAACTTGTTTTAAATTAAATTGTGTGATAGTTACGGCAGTTACGGCTATTTTTCAGAAATGAGGCTACATACAGGTTTTTATTATTTGTGTTTAATACAAATACTAATTGCATATTTTTTCGTCTTAAATAATTACAAAAAAAAACGTATTTTGATTATTTCGGATTTATTAATAGTCCAACTTTGCTGCAAATTATATAAGCAGGAAAGGCTTTCGACTTTTACCATTATAAGTATACATAAGTAACTTAGTTTAATTGATGTAGTCTGCACTTTATGTCTAAGTTCTTAGTTAGAAAAACTAAAATTGCATAGCTTCATGACATTTCTGCTTATTCTAGGTATAACTCGAAGGTAATGTTTGTTATAATTAGGTAGATATAGGTAACGTTAACCTACGCTTATAATAATTGGTTTAAAAGTCACTGTTACGAAGAAATTCAGAATAATTAGTGTACATACATATTTTTACTTCTAATGCCTTTATTAGCTTTTGAGGTCAAATCGGTAAGTTCTAGCGGAGCCTTAGTAAAACCACAGCATAATAAATAAACGGCCAAGAGCGAGGGCTCGCGCTATGAAGGTTCCGGAAGAAATTTATTGTGTAAAATTGGCTAGCTTTAGCTTAGCTTTCAGTATTTGTTGTTATTCTAAATTATTTGAAGTTGCGATTGCTTATTATTTGGTGCCTGTTAACCCGGTCCGTTTTCTCAGTAGAGGCTCTACAAAATTGGTTAAAACTCCAAGTTTTATGAATTTGTCTGTAATGTTGTGCACACATAATTTTTGGCGCTGCATCCGCAATGTTTACTTTTATGTTTATTTTATAACTGTAACTGTATTTGATGTTAGTAATGCTGTTTTGTGTGCCATTGAAATAAATAAAATAAATTTACGTAATATTTTGAAGTTTTAAATTTTTTGGACATCAAGAAAATTTTCCGACACTTCATAGAAAAAATCGCGTTGCTTCGCCCACAGCGGAAATTCGTGTACTTGTATTATGCTTGTGTGAGTGAGATAATACGTGCTTCTTATACTGAGCGGTAACTGAAAAATAACCGAGCACACGAAGGGCCGCACTTGCTGAGGGAGGCAGGGAGTGCCCAAACTGTACGGTAGTACTCTTTATTATGCTGTAAACAAGTTCTCCCAAATCGCCCTGCACTTCAGCTAATTAGGGTCCTATCTATAAAAATAATTAATGCGATCTACGCTTGTGGGCAAGCTTGTCGCTTCGTAGCAAGAATTTCCATTTTCAATAAAAATCTTGACTCTTTTCCTAACCGGCCGTCGCTCGTTGCCGGAAATGATCGGAGTTTTATTGCTCCACCACTCACCGACGCGACGACGTTTAAGGATTTACCTCGGAAAGTCGACTTTTTATTTTATTTATTACGTTATTCGATCATTCGAAAGTAATTTGGTTTAACAGATTGGCGATGTCTGCTCGATTTTATAAGTCTTAGTTTTAATTATCTCTGGAAAGTGACGTCCAAGTCGAATATAGGCCACATAGGCGCTGATTGCTCTTTTAGCACATCAACTTTCCCTACCACATTACTGCCCATTAAATAAAGATATGTGCTGGTATGGTACCTGGTTCTTACAACCATAATCTCAAAATTATACATACATTATCTCACGCCTTTTATTCCCCGAAGGGTTAGGCAGAGGTACCAGCTCAAGAGCCGGACCCACGTTTAGCCGAGTTTATGCTTTTATTACCAACGTGAGGCGGGGCCAGCTTGTCGCCGCGGTTATAACGACCACTACTGCGGCTGGGACCAACGGCTTAGCGTGCCTTCCGAAGCACGGAATCATCTTACTTTTCGGACAATCAGGTGATTCAAGCCTGCAATGTCCTATCCATATATCACCGAAAACAACCTCAACGTGATTTTTGTGAGAAATCAATATGTGGTGTTTTCTGAGGGGATCGAACCCACAACCTTCCGTGCCCTAATCAAAGGCGCGACGCGCTTCGCCACTGAGCTACGGAGGCGGCTCAAAATTATATTGATAATATAAAAATAAATAGCAAAATGTGTTGGTAAACGCATAACTCAACAACTATACTCATGGACCAATTTTACAAATTCTTTTTTTTTGTTCGTTGGAGACCGAGTATGGTTTTTACGGCGAAAAAATCGAATAATTACCGGGAAAACAACATAGTAATAGTTGTAACAGTGTAGTAATAGGTTAGGCGGTACGAATTTCGCCGGATCGACTAGTTCGAAATAAAATTAACAAAACATCATTCTTCATTATTTTTTGTTGCAACTCATCCAACCCATGAAAACAAACAATTTTTGTTTATAAAAAAAAAAAAAGTTCACAAAGATTCGTGCAACAACAAACCACAAGCCTAAACAAACAAGGGCTGTGGGGACCAAACAAGATTTAATTACGGGCAAGTTACCGACGCTGCACTGTTTATTTATTTGTCTTTCTGCCGAATAATTAGGCAACTTACTTTTTACCAAATTAAACAGTTGCAATGTAAATGTTGTGTAAAAGCTCCATAATATTTCCTACTCCTATCTTGCGTACAAGATATCCCCGCTATCTAACCAACCACTTTAAATTAACTGTACAGTATTTATATATTTACTACGAGCTTTCCCGGCTTACTTCGTTACGCCATAGAATATAAGAAACTACAAAAGGCTTGGCTCAATAGACTATGTTCTTTTGACTGCCCAGAATGGCCGAATAATAAAAAAAACAACAACAACAAAATACCTGACAAAATATGTAAACAACGGAAAAAATATTGCACCTTTGGTTATATTATTTGAGTTTAGGTAAGGATCCCTATTTTTTTTGAAAATCTAATGTAGCCTAAGGCACTCGAGGTTAATGTAGCTTCCTACCAGTGAAAGAATTTTTCAAATCGGTTCAGTATTTCCGGAGCCTATTCGTTACAAACAAACAAACAAGTTTTTCCTCTTTATAATATTGGTATAGATGGAAAAAACATTTAAAATTTATTCAGGCACAACGTGTCACTATTTAAGCTCGATAAATAATAATAATAATCTAGAAACATCAGCGCACGTCGCCGCGCAGTCTTTTGAACTTTAAAAATCGAATCTCTTGAATCAGCTTTCATGTTGACATGCAGTGGCCAGTCTTCCGCTGGCAGAACTCTTTGCTAAATATGCGCCATAGTTGAATCGAAAGGGCTCTGGCTCATCAGATTTATATTATAACTAGAGTCTGCCCCGCGGTTTTTACCGCGCAGATTTCTCATAAACACAAAAATCCCGTTTTTCCCGTTCCCGTGGGAATTTCGGGAAATCCTTTCTTAGTGCTCACCTACACTCTCTGAGGAACCTACATGCAAAATTTCAGCCTGCTACGCCCAGTTGTTTCGGCTCTGCGTTGTCTGTCAGTCAGTCAGTAACGGAAGAGTTTTATATATATTGACTAGAAGCTGCCCCGCGGTTTCACTCGCGCAGATTTCTCATAAAAATAAAAATCCAGTTATTTCCCGTTCCCGTGGGAATTTCTTGAAATCCCTTCTTAGTGCTCACCTACACTCCCTAAGGAACCTACATGCAAAATTTCAGCCCGCTACGCCCAGTAGTTTCGGCTCTGCGTTGTCTGTCAGTCAGTCAGTCAGTCAGTAACGGAAGAGTTTAATATAATATACTAGAGGCTGCCCCGCGGTTTCACTCGCGCAGATTACTCGTAAATTGTGGAATTTTTGGTATTCGTAGTCCAACACGTAGGTCGTGCGCATATAACGCGATTATCAATATATATAAACTCTTCCGTTACTGACTGACTGACTGACTGACTGACAGACAACGCAGAGCCGAAACTACTGGGCGTAGAAAGTTGAAAATCGGCACGCGGGTTCCTTGGGGAGTGTAGGTGAGCACTAAGAAGGGATTTCCCAAAATTCCCACGGGAACGGGAAAAAACGGGTTTTTTGTGTTTACGAGTAATCTGCGCGGTAAAACCGCGGGACAGCCTCTAGTACTATACTATTATGGTGTTACTAATTATTTTAATACTGCAATAATAGATTTTTCGGTTTAAAACTATACCAAATTCCTTCAAACCAACCTGTTTTCAGCTATCTCGATTCAGTTATTTCAGCGTGATTGTCTAAAGTACTCATTTTTAATATTAGTACGGATTGTTTTCTATCTCTTATACTACAACAAAACAGATTAATTAATATAATTCGTCACTTCTTTGTTGCATAGCAATTGCTACTAACAATTTACTATGCATTGGAAACCAGATCGCTAGTTCAATTTGAATCTTATGCTAAAGAAATAGAGTTTACTATGCTCCGCGATAAATATTTCTTTCAGCGTAAACTGCGACGAGCCAAGATTGCATTCTGTTAGTATTCTGTTGAACCAGAGGTCGGGACTTAGCCGTATATGATTGGCACAAGTTTAAATATTTCGTTAAAATATACTTTTCAGCTTTCCAATGTTGCGATTGATGGCCTTTTGGTCTTGTAAACGTTTTTTTTATAAGTCTAGTCTATTTTGAAGACCTTTTATCGAAAAGTCTTCAAAGTAGACACACAAATTGAACACATAGTTACGAATTCGAAGAACAACATGTGTTTTTTTTATACACAAGCTTTTAATATCTTTGAAATGTTTAACTATTTACTTATCTATGACAAAAATTGTGCTATTTTAGGTTAATTTAAGGCCTAGTTAAGATTTTTTGCAGCGCCCTTACAGGGTTTCATGTTATGACTAATATTTTTTAATAACACCTGTGTAACCCAAAGCAATAAATGATTTGATTTGATTAAAATAAGTTTCCTTGAACATCCCCATAATCACGTTAGACTAGCACTTAACCAATCCATATACTTTTGTATTTGGTAAAAACTGAGAGCTTTCCTCTTGAATAATTATATCTTATAAAAAACGCATCAAAATTATTGTGGTACCAAAACGGCTCTAAATAAATCTTGCAAAAAATGCAACCCTGATTATTCTGCCAAAATCATTAATACGGTCTTTGGATATGCTTTCTTATGCCTTAAGGCACACAGTAAAAGCCAGTGGCACGTCGCAACGTATGAATACGGGAGGAGGCTCTTCATTCAGCCCATAGCTGCCGACGCATCATCAGAAAGGAGGCTTTATAGGCCGTGTGCACGCGCTCCCTAGAGCCTAGCTTGTTTTGAAGTCAATGTAAAGTTATCCCCTTTTTTTAAAAGTTAAAAACCACCTTTTAGTTGAAATTATAACTTTGTTGATGTTTTGTTTGATAAGACGGTTTTTAATATATCGGAGGTGCAATTTTTTGGCTGGAAGTTTTAGATAAATTTGTAGGGAATTATCTATATATATAAAACTCTTCCGTTACTGACTGACTGACTGACTGACTGACTGACTGACTGACTGACTGACTGACTGACTGACTGACTGACTGACTGACTGACTGACTGACTGACTGACTGACTGACTGACTGACTGACTGACTGACTGACTGACTGACTGACTGACTGACTGACTGACTGACTGACTGACTGACTGACTGACTGACTGACTGACTGACTGACTGACTGACTGACTGACTGACTGACTGACTGACTGACTGACTGACTGACTGACTGACTGACTGACTGACTGACTGACTGACTGACTGACTGACTGACTGACTGACTGACTGACTGACTGACTGACTGACTGACTGACTGACTGAGTGACTGACAGACAACGCAGAGCTGAAACTACTGGCCGTAGCGGGCTGAAATTTTGCATTTAGGTTCCTTAGGGAGTGTAGGGGAGCACTAAGAAAGGATTTTCCGATATTCCCATGGGACCGGGAAAAACTGGATTTTTGTTTTTATGAGAAAGCTGCGCGAGTGAAACCGCGGGGCAGCTTCTAGTTATAAATAAATGTATCTTCTTATTTCTAGTCGATTCCTCATGGCTGAAGGTCGTGACCAACAAGATCAGCTTGTTTAGTGAGCGCTTTCCAGGCTCTCCTGTTTTGAGCGCTTCCAATGGCGAAGGGGATGCTCATCTTGGTAGGCTACCAATGGTAGCACATTTAATGGTGTCGGTCCACCGAGCTGGAGCTCTGCCTCTTCCTCGCTTGCCTTCGATCCGACCCACAAGGATTAACTTTTCGAGGTAAATAAATGTACGATAAATAAATGTACTGATTATTAAAAAGACGAAAATATTTATTTAATATAGGATACAAGATATAACTTATTTAAGGTCAATAAAACTATTTACTCTAATAGGTATTAATACCTTATTTGATAAAGTAGAGGCGAGGTAGTTCAGGGTGCCCACCAAGCGGCTCAGGCAAACAAAAGTTTGTCTTGCCTTACGACAATGGTCGCCTGGAGACGCCCCCAAACTAGCCCTCCTCTGTCAAATGATTTTACTTCCTTTCGCAATAATCTTACAGCGTACAGAAGGACGGGGTTACAAAACTCTACTTTTTTATTGTCTTGCCTACTTTATTCGACAAATCATCACTTTTTAAATCTGTACGTTAACTGTTAATTTTAAATCAAGACTACTAAATAAAACTGCCTTTGGTTCATCAAAAACTTCACTCACGATCCTTGAACCAAGGTTTGAGTTGGAGAGACGAAAAATATACAATTCTACTATAAGTCTACATTAGTTATGGTAGTAAAATAACTCGTCACAGAAATATATCGCGACATCACATCATCTTTAGACGTCCACTGCTGAGCATAATCTTTCCCAAATATAACTAAATTAAGTTAATATGGTAATTTTTTAAAAAAATAACCGGTACAACTACGGCGACAAGCTGGCCCCTTGTAACGTTGGTAATAAAACATAAACTCGGCTGAACGTGGGTCCGGCTCTTGAGCTGGTGCCTCTGCCTAACCCTTTGGGAAATAAAAGGCGTGAGTTTTTTTTAAAGTAAGCCTCACCTGCTTCCTTAAGTTTAGGAGATCAGCGGACTGGACCGTACACTAATGTACCTCGTAATTACACTTTTACGCAAAAATATTTTTTCACGGTTTGGTAGCATTAAATATTTCGTACATATTTAACTAGTCGACCCATTAAACTTCATATCGTTTAACGTATTACTATGCTGCATAAACCTACCTCGTGTATCACTTTATCTATTAAAAAAACCCGCATCAAATCCGTTGCAAAGTTTTAAAGATATAAGCATGGACATGGGGACAGAAAACGGTGTAGTGGCCTAACTATTAAAACTGACCTGATAATAAATACCACTGTATTTTATATTTGAGTATAAGTATAATTAATTAAAACATGAAATTAAAATATTTTACAGAAGTATCGTATTTACAAATCAAAACAATAAATCGAGAATGCCAAAGTTACTTATGTCGACTTGACACATCCTTGAGTTTTCTTCATCTCGTTGATGTCATGAAGGTTTTAATGTAGGCTCTACAGTACTCCCCCTCTAGACCCTTTCAGGGACGATAGAAGTCAGGGAAGTGCACTGTCCTGCCGCTGCGTGTTCTTTGGTTTTGAGGCCTGGTCATGCAAGATTTCAGAGGTGGCGCCGCGGCAGCAGTTGCTGTAGAGGATTGCTTGATATCTTTGGGCACTGCTGATGAGGCTCGGTTGTTTCCAGTACTGTTCGGGTGTGTCTCGATATAGGCCGGTTTCAAACGATCTATCGTTACTGTTGTAGGTTTTCCTTGAATGTCAATTTTGAACGTTTTTGATGATCTCTCCAGCACTTTGTACGGACCAGTATAAGGTGATTCTAGAGCTTTTTGGAATGGTCCTCTTCGAAGAAATACTTGTTCGGAGGTCATTATATGCCGAGGCAGGTAAAATGCCTTATTCCCGTGCCAAGATGCAGGTTTAGGGGACAGCTTCTCTATGTGACCACGAAGACGGGATACAAAGTCTGACGGATCTGTAACAAGGACATCGGGAGGTGCATAGAATTGTCCTGGCAAACGAAGTGGCTCCCCATAGACGAGCTCAGCCGAAGATGTTTTCAGATCTTCTTTCCAGGCGCTTCTTATGCCCAAAAGCACTATTGGAAGAACGTCAGGCCAGTTTGCGCTATTGTGACACATTATTGCGGCTTTTAGTTGCCGATGAAGTCTCTCGACCATGCCATTTCCTGCTGGATGATAAGCTGTAGTGTGTAAGTGTTTTGCGCCGATGAGAGATGATATTTTTTGAAACATCTGAGACTCGAACTGCGCGCCACGGTCGGTAGTAACAGTTTCCGGGCAGCCAAAGCGAGCGACCCAGCCGGAGATAAATGCTTTGGCACAGGACTCCGCAGTGACGTCTTTAAGTAGATACGCCTCAGGCCATCGAGTGAAACGATCGATGACTGTGAGAAGATATCTGTAATCAGAAAAAGATGGTAATGGACCGACGATGTCCATGTGGACATGAGAAAAGCGCTGTGAAGGACTAAGGAATGGTATGAGTGGTGAAGATGTATGACGATGAACTTTGTTGCGTTGGCAATCTGTGCATTGCTGAGTCCAGTTTTTGCAGTCCCGTCGTATTCCAGGCCAGACGAATCTCTCCGAAACAAGCTTAGCAGAGGCTGATGACCCGGGATGACTCAGGTTGTGCATGGCATCAAAGATTTGCTTCCGAAACTTTTGAGTCACAAAGGGGCGGGGAATATTGGTAGTGTTGTCGCAGATAAGGGTAGCATGTGGTGTCTTAATTTCCTTAAGTTTGAGAGCGCTGCCGTTTATAAGGAGTCCTTGCAGCTCAGGGTCTCTAGCCTGATCATCTGCAAGGGCATTATAGTCTACGACAGTTATTGCTTCCACACGCGATAGAGCATCTGCCACCACGTTGTCTCGTCCAGAGATATGCTTGATGTCGGTAGTGAATTGTGCAATAAAGTCGAAATAGCGATGTTGACGGGGCGAACAACTTTCTCGACTGGTAGTAAACGCGAATGTTATAGGTTTATGATCAGTGTAGATGCAGAATTGTCTGGCTTCGAGCATATAGCGAAAGTATTTGATTCCTTCATAGATAGCTAGCAACTCACGATCGTAAGGGCTGTATTTATTTTGTGCCGAGGTAAGCTTGCGTGAAAAGAAACCAAGTGGCTCCCAATCATCTCCTTTGCGTTGTTGTAAGACAGCTCCTATGGCGACATCCGAAGCGTCGCTAAATAGGGTCAAATCGGAAGAGCAATCAGGGTGAGCCAACAGCGTTGCTCGTGAAAGCGATAACTTGCAGTCTTGGAAACTTTTAAGCTCTTCTTTTGTCATTTTGATAGGAGTAGAACCTTTCATATTAGGGCCTGAAAGAAGTCTGTTTAAGGGGCCTTGAACAGCAGCTGCTTCAGGCACGAATCGACGATAATAGTTAAGCATGCCTAAAAATCTTCGTAGCTCTTTGGCCGTTTTAGGGATCGGAAACTCATGAATAGCCTGTGCTTTTGCTTTTAGTGGCTTCGTTCCTTTTGATGAGACGTGGTAACCTAAGAACTCTATTTCATTCACGCCAAGGACACTCTTCCCGACATTTATTAAAACCCCATATTGCTTTAGTCTGTCGAAAACGGTACTCAGGTGCTCTAAATGTTGCTCAGGATTCCGCGAAAAAATCAGAATGTCATCAAGGTACCCGTACGTGAACTCTAGACCTTGGAGAACTTCATCAATAAATCGTTGAAAAGTTTGAGCTGCATTGCGTAAACCAAATGTCATGTATGGGAACTCGAATAATCCAAAAGGTGTGGTGATGGCTGTTTTTGGTATATCGGCTTCAAATACTGGAATCTGATTGTAAGCTTTCACCAGATCGAGCTTTGAGAAGATGGTGCATCCTGACAGCTGGTATGAAAAATCATGAATATGTCTTATTGGATAGCGATCGGGTATGGTTCGTGCATTTAAGGTTCGGTAGTCGCCACATGGTCTCCAGCCATCGTCTTTCTTCTTAACGAGATGTAGCGGGCAGGACCATGAGCTTTCTGAGCGTCTGGCAGTTCCAGCTTTTACCATATCCTCGAATTCTTTGCGGGCAATTTGAAGACGGTCGGGCGCGAGGCGTCGCGGGCGTGCGGCGACAGGCGGTCCGGGCGTTGTGCGGATATAATGCTTCGTATTATGCTTAGCCTCTCTCGGTGCACCCGACGGCGTGGTGATTTCCGGAAATCGGCGAAGCAGGTCGTGGAATTGCGACGAGCCGGCAATAGTTTTGATGGAGTCTATGTTTTGACTTCCTTGATGAGGTGCAGAGATGCTGAGGCTTGTCACTCCATCAATAAGCCGGTGATGGCGGCAGTCGACAAGTAAGTAATAGTGACTTAAGAAATCGATGCCTATAATTGGCTTGGATACATCGGCTACAATGAATTTCCATGTGAAATCTCGCCGGAGACCGAGATCAAGGTGGAGCTGCAAGTGGCCGTATGTATGTATGACGGAGCCGTTAGCCGCGAAGAGTTCATATTTGCTTTTAGCGCGGCGTTCCCTAGTCATGGAGCGTGGAAAAACACACAAATCAGATCCAGTATCAACAAGGTATTGAATTTTGCTTTTTTTTTCTGTGACGAAGAGGCGGCCGTTGCAAGTGTGGCAGTCGTTAGCCGCCACTAGTGGCTGCCATTGCTGTTTTCCGTATTATATTTACATGGGATGGTGCATTTATTCGCGCGATCTGCGAAACGCCGATGGTACCAGCAAATGCCATCGCCACTTATTCTTGGGCGTGATGAGGACCGTGATGAAGAGCGGGAGGCACCCGAATACCTGCTTGACCTCAAACTAGAGCGGCTGCGTCTATCATTTACTTGCGTAGCTAATGCTTCGACTTGCCTCGACAGTGCCGCTACTTGAGCTGCCATGACTTCCACAGCGGCTACTTGTTGTCCAGCGAATTGCGTAGAAGTGGGTGTTATCTCAGCAATCTGTGGGTTTGGGAAGGCTATCAGATGAATTTTGTCGGCTAATTCAGCTAAATTGTCGAGAGGCATTTCAACTTGAGAGGCTATTATCGTCTGCAGGTTTTGCGGTAGTCTGCTTGACCAAATCATGCGTATAAATGATTCGGGTACGGACGGACCAGCTAGATGCTTCAGATGTCTCATAAATTGTGATGGTTTTCTTGATCCTAGCTCCTCATGCATAAGAAGCTGTTTTACTTTCTGTTCCTGTGAAGCTGATAATCTGCGAACAAGTTCTACCTTTAGTGTTTCGTATTTGCTTTGAGCGGGCGGGTTAGTAATAACATCTTCTACTTCTGCAGCATATTGATGATCCAACTGCGACACGATGTAATAAAATTTGGTCGTATCGCTGGTTATACCGGATAGGGCAAATTGTCCCTCAATCTGAGCAAACCATAGTGCTGGGCGATCTGGCCAAAATGGTGGTACTCTAATTCCAACCCTGAACAGATTCCTGTTACCGTCGTCGTCGAGCGCGGCGGCGCCGGTATAAGTATAAGTATAATTAATTAAAACATGAAATTAAAATATTTTACAGAAGTATCGTATTTACAAATCAAAACAATAAATCGAGAATGCCAAAGTTACTTATGTCGACTTGACACATCCTTGAGTTTTCTTCATCTCGTTGATGTCATGAAGGTTTTAATGTAGGCTCTACAACGGAAGTGTTTGAGAGTCATACAAAGTATTGATAATAGTATTGTGAAAATTTATTTTCACAAAATTTGCCAGGATAACAGTCATTAAATGTTGTTTGTGTGTCTTAGTATAGTGTAACACTAACAATAACCTAATGTTTTGAATTTTTCTTTGTATAATCTTACGTACTTTTAGTGTGTAAGTAAGTACGTATAATGTACTCCCTTTTATAACTATATTTTTCCTGCTTTAAATTTTTATTCTGATACCCAGAAAATAGAATTATTAATTCTAGTCTGGGATAAAGAGCACATTTATGTAGTCTTAAACTCTTTTTGAAAAAATTGTTGCAGTTGAGTCTGAGATCGGATGCTGCAGCCATCCTTGTTTTAGTTTTATACAATACAGGCCTACCTAGTGTATAGGCTAGCTGGGAGGTATGCATGCGCACTCAGACTCAATCTGAAATTTGAAATCTAAAAAACTTACGAGTAAGAGTTTGTTTAACTATAAAGCTTAAGTTTACTAATGTAAAAGTTTGAATAAATAAACATTTTCATTTTCATTTCATTGGGGTCGCGGAGTTGAACATAACGATCGAAAAATCACCGTGACCACCTTGCCAACAGCCGAGATCGACACCGGCGGGGTTTTAGTGGGTGCGAACCCCACATAACCCTGCGACTCCCCCCGGGGTCGCAGGGTACTCGTTAGGAGTTTCCCCGCCTTAAAAAAAAAAACGATAACAGGTATTAAATAAAATTTTGATAGTTGGATAAGGCCCTAGTCCTAGCTTAATGCAGCAGCGCTTACCTCGGGCACCAATTAAGGTAGGGTAATATGGCCGATCGACGGCGGAATCTCATTACTGAGGAATATGGGCCGTGAGATGTGCCGAGTTATGTAGAAGGAGTTATGCTACGCTGGATAATCAAGAATGCAACGACAGTGCACTTAATATGGGGAAGATTAGGGCTAATGGTAAATTAAAATGGATTTATAAACAACTAGTCGACCCGGCGAACTTCATACCGCCTAACCTATTACTATTTTGTGCATGTATTATACTTATAAACCTTCCTCTTGAATTACGCTATCTATTAAAAAAAACCGCATCAAAATCCATTGCATATTTTTAAAGATATAAGCATACATAGGGACAGACGCGGGAAACGACTTCATTTTATACTATGTATATTGATTGATGATATTGATGAATAACCATGGGGATGGAATGGCTGCATTTTTGTGGTGGCTCAATAATAATAATAACACTTCACACTCAGAGCCCCTAACTAGGAAGAACCTGTATCTAGGGTGCCCGAAACACACACCCGGAAGAACCGGAAACAAACATCGATATTATTATTATTATTATTTCTCAATACTCTTCGGTATCACGGGATGGAGCCCGGTCCTTTGAGAGGCGTGCGAGGGGACGAATCCAACTCGTAGAGGCCCTTTCGAGAGTTTTGCTATATTGTATATGGATCACCAACCAGGCACCGCCACTAAATGCACAAATAGATCATGCACCCAGAGGCGGCACCCAGAAGGTGATAGGAACTATTGTAAAATGGATGACAAGAAATGGTTTATGGGGGTGAACTGTTTAATGGACCGGTTAACTGGTGCTATGGAGTGAAATACCGGTACGCCTGCCTTTTAATGCAACATTTCACTAATTATCATGGCAGGCGGTGACTCGCTGTCCACTGGGTGGGCTTCCACTAAGTCGCCGATATATTGGCAACGGGTCGCAACACTGGTCGTAGACAGCTAAGGTTGTCGAGAGGTGAGACTGCGGGCAGCATAAGATGCACCCGGCGTTATGACATTTTACACTTTCAACCTGGAGCATAGGCTTCGCTCTTGCTACTCCACTCTGGCCGGCTGATGAAGGCAAGCTCAGAGGCGGGGGGGTGTGTGTCTGTGATGACTGCATGTGAGTGTGCGTATGATGACTGCGTGTGTCCCCCTGGAGGTATAGGGTCCGTGGTGTCGCCACTCACCATCGACTCGCCACAAGCCGTCCCTGCGGTGACTAATTGCAATGGAAGTTCCAGACCGAAAGTACTGGAATTTCCACTGGGCGATGGGGTCGTCACATCCCTACGCCATTTATTATTATTATTATTATGTTTCTCAATACTCTTCGGTATCACGGGATGGAGCCCGGTCCTTTGAGAGGCGTGCGAGGGGACGAATCCAACTCGTAGAGGCCCTTTCGAGAGTTTTGCTATATTGCATATGGATCACCAACCAGGCACCGCCACTAAATGCACAAATAGATCATGCACCCAGAGGCGGCACCCAGAAGGTGATAGGAACTATTGTAAAATGGATGACAAGAAATGGTTTATGGGGGTGAACTGTTTAATGGACCGGTTAACTGGTGCTATGGATTGAAATACCGGTACGCCTGCCTTTAATGCAACATTTCACTAATTATCATGGCAGGCGGTGACTCGCTATCCACTGGGTGGGCTTCCACTAAGTCGCCGATATATTGGCAACGGGTCGCAACACTGGGCGTGGACAGCTAAGGTTGTCGAGAGGTGAGACTGCGGGCAGCATAAGATGCACCCGGCGTTATGACATTTTACACTTCCAACCTGGAGCATAGGCTTCGCTCTTGCTACTCCACTCTGGCCGGCTGGTGAAGGCAAGCTCAGAGGCGGGGGGTGTGTGGGTGTGATGACTGAATGTGAGTGTGCGTGTGATGACTGCGTGTGTCCCCCTGGAGGTATAGGGTCCGTGGTGTCGCCACTCACCATCGACTCGCCACAAGCCGTCCCTGCGGTGACTAATTGCAATGGAAGTTCCAGACCGAAAGTACTGGAATTTCCACTGGGCGATGGGGTCGTCACATCCCTACGCCAAGCCGTCCCTGCGGTGACTAATTGCAATGGAAGTTCCAGACCGAAAGTACTGGAATTTCCACTGGGCGATGGGGTCGTCACATCCCTACGCCATTATTATTATTATTATTATTATTCTAAGGACGGGCAGCAGTGTCTTAGGTATTGAAAACTGCGAACGGATTTGATTAGAATAAAAAAGCAAAGCGCTAGTTCTAAATTACCGGGAAAAAGACAAAATTTGAACACAATCATAACATAATCTCACGCCTTTTATTCCCCGAAGGGTTAGGCAGAGGTACCAGCTCAAGAGCCAGACCCACGTTTAGCCGAGTTTATGCTTTATTACCAACGTGACAAGGGTCCAGCTTGTCGCCGCGTTGAACACAATCGCTAAGTAAAAACTTTATCGGAAATACAGCGTCATACAAAGCTGCACTAACATAAGCGCTTGATCCAGCGCAAATGTCCGCGCAGGTATTTTCTATACATTTTTCAAACCAGCGCAAACAAGAGCTTGTTGCCAGCGTTGTACGTATAAACATATTTGGAAATCGCTTTAAGCGATAAGATCACATTTTCTTACCATAATGTTATAAGTAAATATTACATACAGTATTTGAGTATTTAATAAATGTTAATTCATTCAATTATCAATATCAATACATAGTATAAAACAAGCTTCCTGCGTCTGACCCTATGTATGCTTATATCTTTACAACTATTGAACGGATTCTGAAGCGTTTTTTTTTAAAGATAGAGTGATTTAAGGTGAAGGTTTATAAGTATAATACATGCACAACATAGTAATAGGTACGGCGGTACAAAGTTCCCCGGGTCGAATAGTTCATTGATATTCGAAAGACTTTAAAATTACCATGTCATTGACCCTTCAAGCGTGTCTCTGTTACTACTGAGCTATGTAACAGATACTGTAGAGTCGGTATAATCACAAAGTTTGCAAACTATCTTAGAACTAAATAATGAACGACAGCGGTCCGCTGTGGGCAAAGTTACAATTAGTCTCGCCGCAGTCACCGCCTCATGAATTTTATAGTAAACTAGTCGACCCGGCGAACTTCGTACCGCCTAACCTATTACTATCTTGTGCATGTATTATACTTTATAAAACTTCCTCTTGAATCACTCTATCTAATAAAAAAAAGTCATCAAAATACGTTGCATGGTTTTAAAGATATAAGCATACATAGGGACAGACGCGGGAAGCGACTTCATTTTATACTATGTATTGACTAGAGGCTGCCCCGCGGTTTTTCCCGCGCAGATTTCTTATAAACACAAAAATCCCGTTTTTCCCCGTTCCCATGGGAATTTCGGGAAATCCCTTCTTAGTGCTCTTATACACTCCCCAAGGAACCCACGTGCCAATTTTCAGCTTTCTACGCCCAGTAGTTTCGGCTCTGCGTTGTCTGTCAGTCAGTCAGTAACGGAAGAGTTTTATATATATTGACTAGAGGCTGCCCCGCGGTTTTTCCTGCGCAGATTTCTCATAAACACAAAAATCCCGTTTTTCCCGTTCCCGTGGTAATTTCGGGAAATCCCTTCTTAGTGCTCATATACACTCCCCAAGGAACCCACGTGCCAATTTTCAGCTTTCGACGCCCAGTAGTTTCGGCTCTGCGTTGTCTGTCCATCAGTCAGTTACGGAAGAGTTTTATATATATTGATTTAGATTGGCACCTTTTAAAATTAAATTTGAGCGTAAAATACTTGAACATTTTAAGTTAGACGTATTGTAAGTATTTGTAAGTATTTATAGATACAAAAAACTACTATCGTCGAACCCAAAAAAGGTTATAAAAATGCGTTTCCTATCACATTTTTGGATTTATGTCAAATTTAAAATAAAATGCCAAGTGTGAGGACTCGCGTTAAGAAGGTTCCAATATATAGGTAGGTACCGTACGTATTTTTGAATATAGCTCTAAATTTGGGTAATTTCTTGAAGTTTTTTATATTTGGGCAACAAGAAAAATATCTTATTTATTGAGTCGTTCCGGAAATAAGTGTCTTTGAGAGACAGACAGACGGGACAGACGGACAGACGGACGGACACGGAATAGTATATTATTAAAAGTTCCGTGACGAGTACCTTAAAAACATATTTTTAATATGTCATTACGTTATAGATATACTTAAAAACTTTAAACAATAAGAAATATAGTAAGTATTGCTGTTTTTTTCATATCGCCATTTATTCCTATTATGAATAGAAAAATTATAAATTACCTTTGAGTTATCTTAATGCAATTGAGATTTAAATAAACAATGTCTTTGTTCCTTTGCACGTAAAAAAAAACAAGAAAAAAGTAACACAAGGAAAACAATCCGATTATTTTTGTATTGTTTAAAGAAACGAACAAGGCGCGTTACGCCAGAAACCAATTTAAAATGGTCTTAAAGTTATATTATAGAATAGGGTTGAAGATCGCGTGCCGTTTCTTATCGTAAATTATACAATTAACAAATCAAACGACCAAATGAACAGAGATGAGCTTCGATATAGCAATCTGAGGAAAGGACAGTCATATTATTATGTCAGTCGCCCGCATAGGTTTCTACGTTTCTACATTTTAAAACGCTATATGACTTTTGAAGGCGTTTTTAAATAAATTAATTCACATAAACTACAAGAGGTAGAGATATGAAATTTTATTTTAACCTTTATAAGAATATAACAAAGTATTTTTTATAATTGAGAAACACAAGTGGAATAAAAAAAACCTCGATAAATTATTTCGTCAGAGATAACCATTCTAAAAAAGGAGAATAGCTTTGCTAGTTATTCGAAATAACTTTATAGTTTCTGTTGAAACTTCATAGGTATAGGTAGTTAACGCTTCAAGGAGGTTCCTAGAAATTGCTATTTACTTAAATAGTAGTTTAATTAATCTTATATTTATTAATAAAACTTTAGTGTTGGTTTGTATTTTTGTGCTTATTGCGGTTTTTGTTGGCTTTAGTATAAAGTTGAAACCTGCAATAATGAAAATGAAATAAAATAATACTACGAAGCGTAGCGCGTAGCATATCGTAGCAGCGTAGGCAAAAGCTTTTCGTAGCAGCGTAGACGCTTTTCGCATCAGCGTAGCCCCTTTCCGTAGGAGAAAAATTTTCTACGTAAATTGTTCTATTTCATTTCATTATTAGCATTGTATACAGGGTGTAATAGGCCCGAAAATCCCCTCTGAAACTGCAGATAATTAGTTTCAAAGTTATTCCGGGCTATCACCTAGGTAAAACAGATAGTACACGACGCGTGTGCAAACAAGGCAGTAATTTATGCTCTCGACACAAAGGTCGTGCGCCTTGTTGCGGCAAGGGCCGAAGCCGGACAAGCGGGAGTGTGGTTACAGCTAGACCGTTTCACGAAGGATTTAAAATGTTCAACAAGTTCACTGTCCAATGTATTAAATATCGATATTGAAACCATCCACCGCCACGTATGTGTGGGTTGATTGAATTAAATCGCTTTTAGCGATAAGGTCGCTAATTGCGTGGAATTTCTAATATTTTTACCTTAAACTGTTGAAACTTTGCATCCTACTTGAATGCAATTTCAGGCGTACCCAAATTACAGGCTTTTCCTGAATCACGAGTGTTGATCGATGCTCGAGATTGATTGATTGATTGATTTAGCATTTATTTTAGGATATGGTACATCAAATACTTTTTACATTTAAAATACAATAATAGCACACTAACCCTGTTATTCATAAAAAGTTAAAGAGCATTTTAGTTTTTTGACGTATGTCAATTTAGACTGGTTGTCACGTATTTACCATACAACGAACAAGAGAAGAAGACCTCCAGTAAAGCTACTTAAAACCTATTGTATATTTATGAATAATACGATAAGTGTTAAGCACAGTGACAAGTACCACAACCAAAAATAGGCTCCGACTCAGCTTAATGCCACAGACTATCTTAGTATCTCTTTACATTATATTTTCTTCTTTATGTTTCACCTCGCCCTCACTCCATTTCGGTGCCGGCAGAATACCAGCGTTACAGGAAACTGTGACAGGATGCTGAGTCGGGGCCTTTTTTCAGTTGTAATACTTTTCGCACCTTTTGGAACTATACATTTTATATGTAAAATTGTTATTTGTCTTTTTATGCGTATTTTATGTTGTGTGTATTAGTAGTAAAAGTGAAAATAAATATTTTATCTATCTTTTTACTATTGCCTGCATTCTGCCAGCACCCGACGAGAGAGGCACTACTAAAAAACAGGAAAAAAAAAACTTAACTAACACAAAAAACAAAAAAACGACACAAAAAAATAAAAGGTAGATATGATTTCTCTTCCATTATGTACTAGCGTGGCCGGCCGAGAAGGAGATGGCGGGATGATATCGATTCCTACTTATCCGACTGGACTCAGGTGGCACAGGAGAGAGAAACGTGGAAACGGGAGGGGGAGGTCTTTGCCTAGCAGTAGGTCACATCACAGCCACAGACTATAAAAAAAAATATTACTAAATAGGTAAGTTATTTTGTTTAGGAAATGTAGTGAATGCCCTAGTGAAACGCATAAGCTATATAGAAGCAACAGCGCGTATTTAGGTGCTAGTACCAGGGTTGTAGGCTGGATAGAGGCGGTCGGCCGGCTTTATGCTGGCATTAAGCTGTTCTAATTAAACCACGCTCCGTTGTACCATTATTGGTGCAACGGAAAGGCGTTGTTGCGTTAAGACGCTATATGAGTTTTTAAGGTTTTTTAAATCAAGTAATTCTCTTAATCTATAAGAGGTAAAGATCTGGAATTTAAACATAACGTTTTTGAGGATATAACAAAGTTTTTTATAATTGAAAAACACTTGTGGAATCAATAAAACTTTTTATCAAAAAATAAAACCGCCGAAAAAAAAAACTGAAAAGCATAAAATAATAATCGAATTACTAAGTGCTTAAAGTAATGTAGGATATACCAAGTAATTTTAAGTCGGCGCGCCACACAAGCAAATTCCTTAATTACGTAAAGATTGATGCGCGGCAGCGCACGAATTTTAGTTATTTCTTTAAATTTAAGGTACCTAATTTAGTGATCTTTGTACGAGGAATCTGTGGCGCCGACTCAAAATTACTTGGTATATCCTACATTACTTTAAGAACTTAGTAATTCGATTATTATTTTATGCTTTTCAGTTTTTTTTTTCGGCGGTTTTATTTTTTGATAAAAAGTTTTATTTTATGCTTTTCAGTTATTTTAGGGTTTTTTTATTTCTTCTCCCACAAGGTGTTCAGTGGTCTCACCGCATAAGGTGATCAGACGACATGGTTTACAGGGACGACAAGATGTATGAAGGTATGGCGATTTGTGGGGAAGGCCTATGTCCAGCAGTGGACGTCTTTCGGCTGATTTTATTTCATTTCAAAAGATATTGTAAGTAGGTATCAAAAGTTATAATGTAACACGGAAATGCAACCTGTGAGTTGATAAATCGACCCGCCGACTAAAAAGTCACCCCTATTTTCCCACCCTTAGGGTGGGAATTTTATTTCCAAATTTTTATGGGACCCACTTCAAGGTATGCCCTGTCGATTAAAAAAAGAATTATCAAAATTGGACTACTCTGTAAAAAGTTATGCGTGATCATACATTAAAAAAAAAAAAAAAAAAAAAAATATACGTGTCGAATTGAGTACCTCCTCCTTTTTTTTTCGTCGGTCAAAAATCCTCGATACATTATGTCGTCAAAGATAACCATTCCAAAAATCGGGAATAGCTAGTTCTTCGAAATTACTAACTAGTTTTTGTTGAAACTACATAGGAATAATGATAATAAAGTAAATTAAATTCTGGTAGGGTAAAATGCCCTATTACGGCGCGTTTTGACAACATTTTAAAGTAGGGTAAGAAATTAAGCATTTCTAAATATTTTAGTAGATGATTGAATTATTTTTTGACACTCATAATAATTCTATTTTCTATTTCTGTTGTCTATTTATTTAATTTAGAGTAGTTATTAATTTTAAATAATTATTATTTCCGACAATTCGGAATTCCTATTACGGCGGCATGAAAAAAGTTGCAGCCTATTACGGCGGTAAGCACCGCGTATTACGGAGTATGGGATAATACCATAGGATGATACATCATTTAATGTTATGCAATGGTTGAGTTCTGAGTGTATTATTCGTATTTGTAAGTGTTAAGGTTACTCTGATGGTTGTTGACTGCTCCGTGGCTGAGTTGGCAGTGATGTGGACTGAGTAAGCGTGTGCACCTGGGTTCGATTCCCGGGCAGGGCGAATATTGATATGATGAATATCGATGTGTGTTTCGGGCACCCTAGATACAGGTTCTTCCTAGTTAGGGGCTTTGAGTGTGATGTGTTATTATTATTACTATTACTCTGCATGGATACAGGTTCTTCCTAGTTATGAACTTGGAGTGTGATGCATTTTATTATATTACTAGTCGACCTGGCAAACTTTGTACCGCCTTATAATATAATAACACATCACATCACATTCAGAGCCCCTAACTAGGAAGAACCCGTATCTAGGGTGCCCGAAACACACACAGAGACGAACATCACACCCAGACCGGAAACAAACATCGATATTCATCATATCAATATTCGCCCCGCCCGGGAATCGAACCCGGGTGCACACGTTTACTCAGTCCACATCACTGCCAACTGAGCCACGGAGCAGTCCAATTATGTATCACTATGTTGCACATGAATTATACATATTAACCTTCCTTTTGAAGCACTCTATCCGTTGCATAGTTTAAAATATTTAAGCATACATAGGGCCAGACGCGGGAAAGCGACTTTGTTTTATACTATGTGTATTGTTAAAGATATTGATTATTATTATTATTAAGGCATCATACTCAGAGCCACTAACTAGGAAAAACCGTATCTAGGATGCCCGAAACATATACAGAGACAAACATTACACCCAGACCGGAAACAAACATCGATATTCATCATAACAATGTTTGCCCCGCCGGGAATTGAACCAAGGTGCACACGCGTCTCAGTCCACATCACTGCAAACTGAGCTAAGCAGCAGTATTATTTACTTGCTGTGCCAGCAGTGTTACCCACTGTTTACTACCTCAGTGAAAAGTAGGCTATGTAGTAATCTAGGGTGTCAGCTAACTACATATCAATTTTCATTGCAATCGGTTCAGCCGTTTAGACGTGAAGAAGCAACAAACATATGCACTCACAAACTTTTTTCTGTATAATATCAGTGAGATAAGGATATAGAATTAATATTAACTATTTAAAAAACAGCTCAATCAGTTACCCTGACCTGCCGTTATTGGACTTTTAATAAAATTTATTAAATAATTCTTAAACATAATAAACAATTATTTTTATAAACCGCTCGCTGACCCGGCAAACTCCGTGTAGCCTTACCCGGGTGTCACGTATTTACCATACAACAAACCAGAGAAGTAGACCTCCAGTAAGGCTTAAAATCTACTGTATCTTTATGATTAATACTGTTCGATTATAAGTTTACACCGTTTACACCATTATTAACTTGCTACCCACTAAAAACTTCAATGTATGGACTATGTTTCTTTGCCTGTCAAAAATGAGCTAATGAAAAACAACAATGGAAACGAAAAAAAGAACAGTTTCTATGGTAAAAATAAATTGTTATTTTTACTAACTTCCTCTCCATTTTTCTATATTTCCTCACTTTTTAAACCTTCCCTGGGCTAACAACAAACATTTCAAAACCAAAATCACCTTAATCAGCCCGGCCGTTCTCGAGTTTTAGCGAGATTAACGAACCACAATTCATCATCAATCAATACATAGTATAAAACAGTCGCTTCTTGCGTCTGTCCCTATGTATGCTTATATTTTTGAAACTATGTAACGGATTTTGATGCGTTTTTTTTTAATCGATAGAGTGATTTAAGAGGAAGGTTTATAAGACAGACGCAAGAAGCGACTTTGTTTTATACTATGTATTGATATAATACGAATTTGCTTTTATTGTAAAACCTTTATCACAGTACCTATAGTAAGTCGGAAAAAACTTTTGAAATTGTTTTTAGTAATAAAAGGATATTTGTCTGCTTCGTAGCTCAGTTGGCAGTGTTGTGACTGGGATGCGTGTGCATCTAGGTTCGACTCCCGGCGGAGCGAACATTTTTATGACGAATATCAATAATTTACTAAAATTATTAGTTCTGTAATATCCATAAACTGTGTTAGGATTCCTTACAGCCTAATACGTTTTGTACTAAAAAATGTATTGACTTTTATATCCTAATTCAGACATATAAAATTAAGATATTTTGGTAATGTGAGTTATTAATTGTAAAAATAAATACTCTGACTACACTCTGAAACTATTTAATGGTTTGTAATAGTTTAATTATACTATTTTTCTTCGTTAAAATGCCCACGTTAGTTTTTACAGGTTTCTAACAAACGTTCATTTTACAGTCAACTTTTCGCGTCAAAATCATGGATTCTAGTAAAAAAAATATACCTCCGAAATTGATTTTCAAACTTAAAAACTAATGAAAATTACACCTAAATGTTGAATTTATATCATAACTATATTTAAAACACCACTAAAATTGAAATTTCCCGACACTGTGTTTTGCCAATTACGGATACTACCCACCGTAAAAGAAATACCCTAAAACGACATTCCTATCACGGCGCACTTTTATTTACTCATATTTACTTATTTTATTTGATTTTAATCAGAAATCAACTTGATTAACTAAGAATACTTGAATGTAAAAAGTATTCATATACAGTAACATAATCTTAAAGTGTTAGTTTTTACAAAAAATGAAGTCTGAAAATTCAATGTTTTAACGCGAGTCTGTTAGCGTTTGTATGAAACAGCCTCCCACTTAGCTGGCGTTGTACAAAATTATTAATTTAAGTTACTTTTTATGATTTTAAACGCAAGAGTGCTAGGAAATAAGTTACGTGTTAGTTTCCCTTGGACACTATGTAGTCACCTTTACCAGAAATAGTCACAACGAATCATAAATTACAAAATATAAAATAGAGCCGTAATAGGACGTGATTTTGACTACCGCGGTAATAGGACGTTTTACCCTAATTTAAATTTGATTTAAAAGTTATAATTAAAAAGATATTTAATATTTATTACTTTTTCGAATAAAACGTAGTAACCGATGAGGGCGACTGACATATGACTTTCCTTTTCCCTCAGTATGTTTGAGGGAAAAGGACAACCTTTGATCCTCGGTCGTTTGATTTATTTCGCGTATATCGTCTTAAGTTACAAATAAAATAGTAGTGGTGTATTGGGCGTCAACGGGTAAGGCTAATAAATCATATCGAGTCTTCGAGTGGCGACCGTTCACCACGTACAGGATGTCTTAATATCTACGGCCCTACAGTTTAATTAAAAATGCTCAATGATCTGTAAACGCTGTTGTGTCCTTAATAACATGACAATATCATACTCCGAGTGGTTCCCAAGGGATGGCAAGAGGCGACGTGGTCGACCTAGAAAGCGGTGCAGCGATGAGCAGGGAGCCCACACCAAGACCTGGTCGGAATGTGCCCAGGATCGCCAAAAGTGGAGAAAGTGGGGCCTTTGCCCAGCTGTGGGACATGACAGACTGCAAATAAATAAATAATAATTGACCTTGATTATAACAAATTGTTTATCATCTACCTATTTATCAATAATCCATTAATTCATAAATTTTTCTACTAGAAAATCTAAAGAAACAATAAAATCATATTTGCTTTCAACAAATAGTCAAATCGCATTTCGTGTTTCGTATAGAATCATGTCAACAGAGAGATGCGCTTAGAATTTTCCGCATAGCGAGCGCCGCAGGCTTAGCCGACTGGTTCTTGGCTGAAAGCAATGTGTGATGAAGGGACATATTCATCACATAAACATAGTAAAAAATCATATTAACATATATATTAATTTAGGACACAAGGTATCTCTTATCGAAAGTCTAGAAAACTACAATAGGCACCTTAATTAAAATTACAATACCCTGCCAGAATCTTCCACTACCGTTGGATTTTCGGAATAAAAAGTATCAATTTCTGTCTTTTGATTCTAAGCTGTTTACTAACCAAGTTCTAGCCCTATAAGATCAGCAGTTAAGGCGTGATTGCGTTACAGACAGAGTTAATTTTGCATTTCAATATCAATTAATATATATATAAAACTCTTCCGTTACTGACTGACTGACAGACAACGCAGAGCCGAAATTACTGGGCGTAGCAGGCTGAAATGTTGCACGTGGGCCTTGGGTAGTCTAGAGGAGCACTAAGGAATGAATTCACGATATTCCCATGGGAACGGGAAAAGAACGGGATTTTGGTGTTTATGAGAAATCTGCGCGGATGAAATCGCGGGGCAGCCTCTAGTACATTGTTTAAAATGATGTCGCTTCCCGCGTCTGTCGTGATTTTGATGAGGTTTTTTTTAAAGATAGAGTGATTTAAGAGGTGGGTTTATAATAATAATAATAATCATTTATTTGTACAACAAGATAAATAATTATAAGTTTAATACATGCACAATATAGTATTAGTGCGGTACTAAGTTCGCCGATTCGACTAGTAACTAGATAATATAAAAAAAAATGGATGGTTTATACATAGTCAGATTAAATCGCACACGGCGTCCACTTGCCGTAGTAATTTATAGCAAAAGGAGACAACGACGCTAACGTTTTATTTAAAAAACTGTTGTAAAATATCGTACAGCTGCACAGACGATTGCCTCTCAGGCATTCAATAGGACTCGAGAAATACGGGAAATCTATCACATTTTATATTTCACGAAAAGATTTAGGAACGTTGAATTTTTCTAGAGTACACCCTATACATATAGCCAGCCATCTTTCAAATCAGCCAGTATTTTTAGACCCTAAGGGGTTTCAGTTTTGATTTTACGATTTAATAATGTATCAAAATAGGTTATTGATATTATCTTCATTAAAAAAAATACGTAATGCTAACAAAATCCTACCTGAAGATCAAACTACAATAGAGAATAATAATTGCCATATTCTGCTCCTAAGGTACATCAGCGTATTTAGTGTGAATATGTTACAAAGAATTGCAAAAAGATGTCAAATATTCAAATAATTCTTTATTCAATATAGGATACAAAATATCACTTATTGAAAGTCAATTAGACTAAATCTAATCTAATTGCTATTGATACCTTATTTGGTAAAGTATCCTATACTGTGAGAGGCGAGGTAGTTCAGGGTGCCCACCAATTGGCTCAGGTAAACAAATGTTTGCCTTGCCTTACGACAATAGTCGCCTGGAGAGGCCCCCAAACGAGCCCTCCTTAATTGGGGTTGAAGTCCATTCCCTTAGTCGTCAATGGAAGGATATGTGGTGATGGTATTCTATGCACATGACCTAGAAAGAAAATTAAAGTCTAACTAGCTTCTTTTTTTTTTTTTTTCTCGAGGGGAAACCCGTTATGGGTACCTCGTCGCTCGGGGGAGAGACGAAGGTTATGTCGGACTCGCACCGACTTAAACCCCCCGGTGACCACCACTGCATCTGTCATAGAGGAACCCGGGAAGCACCCGAAGGAATACGTCTCAGGGTCCCTCCTTGACGCAAAGCTGCATAATGCAGCCCACCACTATACCCTCCCCATGCGCCCAAATACGCAGCGGCAGAACAAGGTGATCACGGCCTGTTCTGCCGCCCCACGAGGGGCAAGTCTAACTAGCTGACACAACTTATGAAAATTGTTTTCATACTGCCAAACTTCTGTACAAAGATAATACTATGTATATAGGTTGTTGTTGTATAGAGTTTGGTTTCAAGAAAGAAAAAAAAAAGTCCTTTTCACAATGGCTGGGAATTTAATAAAGACCTCACCTACAGAATGTCATGCGATCTTGAAATTCCCCGTTTCGACATTCCTTTGTCAAAGCAAAACATGGATCTACTCAAAACGCCAACTATTATTAGCTGCCTCTTTTTCTGAACAAACAAAATGACGATCGGAATGTAATTAAAATCTTTTCCGTCTTTGGTATTGCTTATTTTTTTTTTTGCTAATAAAAAAGCAAACTCTCGAGCGAGCCAAGCTTTTATTGTTGCATAGCTTTAATCATTTATTTATGGAAACTTAACAGTTTTTTAATTTGTTTCATCAATTTATATTTTTATTTAAAATTTATACAATTTAAAGTTTTATATACAAGTACTTACAAAAAATTTAATAAAAAATAAGTGTACACATAATTACAAATAGAAAACTGCTTCCAAATCGCCACCACCCTGCGGCACGGTGCCCAGCAGGCTGGCTGCATTGCACCGTTGGATGGCCAGGCTGATACGCTGGCCCAGGCATGAGCCAGCCCGCTGATCACCTTGATAATAACCTTGCTAGTCATAGATAGAGATAGCAAATAAGACATAATCATTGAGTCATCCGAAAGACGTCTACTACTTTACTGTTCCCCACAATGGCCGGTCCTGTGTGTGACAAGAAGAGCTGTACTGCGATCGCCAACTAGCCTGCCAAGTGTGGCTATATTATTGTACCTAATCCTTTCCCTAAATATAAGTCCTTGTGTCGATATTGTGCGAGAGGCCCCTATCCAAACAATTAACGTCTTGCGGCTGGAATAATTTAGTTAAGGTGAAAGGTATATAAGATTTTATTTATCAATCCTTTATATCTTTCTAATAATAATAACACATCAAACTAAGAGCCCCTAACTAGGAAGACTAAGAATCTAGGGTGCCCGAAACATAATAGAAAGACGAACATTACACCCAGACCAGAAACAAACATAGAAATTCATTATAACAACGTTAGCCCCGCCGGGTTTCGAACCCAGTTGCACACGCATTTCAGTCCACATCACTGCCAACTGAGTTACGAAGCAGTGACTACATATGAAGACACTGGATTTGTCAAGTGTAAAATCCCTTATTCAAGTCAATCGATGGGTTTATGAATCCATTCGACTCGTGATTGAAGGCAGCGTGTTCGTTTTCGAGGCGTGATCCAATCAGGGTGTTGCGGTCTCGAGCGTTACTTGGTCCCGTTGACAAATATACCTGCTGACACCCCATATTTTGTTGGTCGATATAGTAACTTAGCGCATATTTGTGCGGCAAAAATGATTCTTAAATTGATGATAACGAGATGATTACGATTTAAACTGTACTCATTTTTAGGAAAAATGAAAAATGAAAAATAATTTATTTATATAAATATGCAGAAATTTACAATACATAAATTAGTATTACATACATATTTCAATTATAATAAAATCTACATATTTATTACCCATTGCATGTTTAAAAAAGTTAAATAATAGGGTTTCAACACTAGGCAAAGCCTGTGTCGTTGAAACCCGATCCGGGATGTAAGAGATGGTAATGGAAAATTATTAAGATTAAGTTGTAAGGTCAGATTGGGTCAGTTTTTACATGCTGAATTACTTCTTTTATTTATTACAGACTGTTAAGTTATATAAACCAAACAGTTTAAAAAGGCTGTACCTTGATCACTTAGAATGAGGAATTCGTGTCAAACTTTATTAAGTACCTTTGTGTTAGTATAGTGCAAACAGATGCTAAAATAGCTTCATCTCGCTCATGTGCTTTTTTTCTGGTTGACTAAATAATTTGCAAAAATAAAATATCATCTGCTGTTATTGCTCAAAACCCTACACAGACTTGTCAAAATCACCCAGTAGATATTAAATTTATTTACTTCAAAACGAGTCCTTGTTCTTATTCGAGGTCTGTAGAGTAGTTGGTCTGTAACTCGTGAGCCCTGAAAATGACTTGGTAACCCTATCACCTGTACGATCGACTTGGTTCCTGGCTGATGATTATTATAGTTGCGGATATGGATTGCGCGTTGCTTCAACGATTTGTGAAATAAAATTTTAGCTTCTCGAAATATTCCTTGTACATTTTTCAGTTCCACTTAAATTTTCTGTAGCGAATATTCGTGCTGAGTCAATTTTATTCAGACTAATGTAGGTAGGCTTATCTACAGGAAAAGGCAACCAAAAATAAGATCAAAAGGCATGTGATGCACTGGCCGTTTGGTTGTGGAATAGATTTTTTTAAATTAATACCAAACGAAAAATGTTACTACAGATACTATACGAGAGACACTTATGTGCACTCCGCGGCTTTTCCCGCACAAATTGCATCCAAACAAAATCCCAACTTTTCGTTCACGTGGGTTTTTCGGGATAAAAATATACTATTTCTGTCTTGTTTTTCTAGGATACCTACGCAGCAATTTTCATATTGATTCAGTAGTTTACGCGTGATTTTGTAATACAGAGTGAAAAAATGAAAATGAAAATATTATGAAATTATATTCTATAGAGCGAAAAAGTTACTTGCACATCTACTATATATATAAAAATGAATCGTGGTTCGTTAGTCTCGCTAAAATTCGAGTATAGATTAAGCTGATTTTGATTTAAAAATGTTCGTAGTAGTCCAGGAAAGATTTTGAAATATGAAAAATTTAGGGAAAGTTAGAAAACCAACAATTTATTTTTTTTACACAAAATTGTAAGCGCGATACGAAGTACACCGGGACAGCTAGTTTATAATATTATAGTACAGACTAGAGGCTGCCCCGCGGTTTTTCCCGCGCAGATTTTTCATAAACACAAAGTTCCCGTTTTTTCCCGTTCTCTTGGGAATTTCGGGAAATCCCTTCTTAGTGCTCACCTACACTCCCTAAGGAACCTACATGTAAAATTTCAGCCCGCTACGCCCAGTAGTTTCAGCTCTGCGTTGTCTGTCAGTCAGTCAGTCAGTCAGTAACGGAAGAGTTTTATATATATTGATATAGGAGTTTCATCAAATAGGTACGAATCTGAGCCATGTTTACCCAACTTGATACAAGCGTAGAGACTCAGTAATGCGACCTCTTGCAAACCACTGGGTGCACTGGAGTGCAGCTGAAATTGAATCGTGTTCTGCGTTCATACTAAAAGAACGAGATATTTGTGGTAGAGAGATCCACCAAGTTTCTCTAGTAGTTGTATGATTTTGAAAAAAAAAGAGATATAAATTGTAGAGTTTGTTACCGCTTTCTTTTCTACTAACTCTAAAGGGAGAGGAATCATTTGACAGAGGAGGGCTCATTTGGGGGCGTCTCCAAGCGACCATTGTCGGAAGGCAAGGCAAACGTTTGTTGGCCTGAGCCAATTGGTGGGCATCCTGAATTACCTCTCCTCTCGCAGTATAGGATAGTTTACAAATAAGGTATTAGAATAGTGTAATTGACTTTCAATAAGTGATATCTAGTATCCTATTTACATTTAGGAGCGACTTACAGTGCTTCGCTGAACTAGCAAAGCATCCGGGTCCTGCAGTTTGTAAATGAGATCGGATAGCTAAAGTAAATAGGGTATAAATGCACAAAACTGCTTAATATCGTGGTCAAATTTTCATTGGTTATCTAGTCAAGTGACTAACTTCCCTAGGCGTTTTTAATCCTTATTTAAGAATAACAATAAAACTTGGTTGTAGGTGTTATTTGTAATAGTTATGCACAGATACGGTGGACCGACACCATTAAATGTGCTACCAAGATGAAAATTCCCTTGGCCATTGCAAGCGATCAAAACAGGAGAGCCTGGAAAGCGCTCACTAAACAAGCTGATCTTGTTGGTCACGACCCTATCAGCCATGAGAAAGCGACAAGAAAGAAAGAAGATGTACAGATAGGAAGTAGATTTTTCTGACGATTACCTCATTTGGTTGGTTAAGATTCGTGCGTTCGTTTGTTCAACTGTTCGTTCGTTATCTCTAAACTATCTACATCTGCCGTCTTCTGAGACTGCTTGCGGCGTTGCGGCACAGTAGCGGTCTGCAACATTCTGCTTAGGGGAATACGTTGAATAAAATTATTTACAATAATACGGTAGAGTGTTTTGGACGACAAATTGGAGCCTCGTGTTGTAGGTTTTCGTCATTGGAGGTTCAAATAAATAGCAACGCTCGAGCATTTTTTGTATTTAAGCAATATGATTTCATAATTTTCAGGAAGTCATGATTGGCAAACCGTAACTTAGGCGATATACGAATAAGTTATAATGTACTTTTTTAACCGACTTCAAAAAAGAAGGAAGTTATCAGTTTGACCTGCATATTTATAAGTTGAGAGATCAGTTTAAATTGTAGGTAGGCCTTTGTAGTTCTTCGAGGAATTTTTTTTTGTTCTCTAAAATCTTGAGAGATCAGTTTAAATAATAGGTAGGCTTTTGTAGTTCCTCAAGTAAAAATTGTTTGTTCTCTAAAAATGTTTAGGCATACAGAGAGACGGTTTGAATTCTTTATGTGCGTGGTGCTAGATGCTACTATTTCACCCCCTAGTAAAACAAAACGATCTTCGCGCCTCCATAAAACGTCTAATAAATATTTTAAACAGTGTACAGACCGCTCAACTTAAGCTGAGAATTTCATTTGTGTGAGTGATCCTACGAACAACAACACTCAAGAAGCTTAACTAGCCCAACATAATGCTTACCTGGAAATGAAGCCGCAGTGGGTGGGGCTTAGGCTACGGACATCATGCCGCGTCAGTTCCTAGTGGCACCTTGAGAGTCGTGTGGCTGCAGCTTCGGGAGCATAATATTGTATTTGGGTATTTCTGACCTTGTTTTATCTTTAAAAATATGCATTATAAATTGTTGTAGAAGCCATACAGACAAAAAAAAACTAATATTACCTTTATTTAAGTAAGTTAATAAATATTTTGTAAAATAACGCTTGACCGCCATCTAGTAGCGATAATATGTACCAGCCAAGAGCGAGGGAGCTAGCTCGTTGCTTTGTCGACAGACGCGAGTGAAGCGGCCAATAGCGTGCAAGCTTTGTCTATGAGAAAGTGTGAGTGCTTTGTTTTGTGTGCGTAAGTGTAATCAAAATCGAAGCGTTTTTGTAGGAGAGTTACGTTTCCTGAGTATTGTTGTTCGTAGAAGTGATCGTATGTGAGCGGCAGAGAAGCGGCGCGTGGCGGACGGCGGAGGCCGCTTGCTATAAACTAGTGTAAGCCTGTTTAAACCATGTGCGGGCCGCGCCGCGCCTCAAGCCGATTTGCCAATCTACACTATCGGTGTGCACTCACACAAATGCAATTCTTAGCTTTTGTTGAGAGGTCTGTACGGGGCGTGTTTTTTCAGTAAATTATGTATGGAATGGGCGTGAACACCAATATTTATTCATGTTCCGCAAAATGTGAAACAACTTTTGTCCGATCCCTGTTTAATAATATTCAGGTACAAACTGTGAGTTTTAGAACTCGTTTGTAATACTTAAGGGATTGAAGTTAAATCTTATTTAAAAGTGTCTTCTTTGGTCTATTAGGTAATACGTAATACTTAGCTTTGTATTAAATGCAAGTAAATTTTTAGAGTGGTCGCGCAAAAAGAGTATCAACCCCTTTCTCTCTATCTCTATCTTTTCTCGTGGTGGTCGAAATAAGCGACGTTGATAATACTCGAAAAAACGGGCAACAGTAGCGGTGGGTTGCCTAAAGAAATCTATTTTAGCAATAAGGTCGGCTAGTACATGCAAATGAAATTATTTGTACCTTAAATTGTTTATTCTTTTATCTTGTGTGTAATAATGTTTCTATCTTTATTTTTTTTATAACTTAGCATAATATAATCTCACGCCTTTTATACCCCGAAGGTTAGGCAGAGGCACCACCGCTCATCAGAGCGGGGCCCACGTTTGGCCAAGTTTATGTTTTTATACCACCATGACAAGGGGCCAGCTTGTCGCCGCGGTTATAACGACTGCGGCCGGGACCAACGGCTCCACGATCAATTTTTATTTCACTTATATTATATTTGTTACAGTAAACGTGTCATAAACCCGTCAGACTGAAGAAGCACAGCAAGAAACGTCTAGGACGAGGTGGAACTGTAAATGATCTACGTCAATGTGAGCGCGGCCGGAGTTTGCCACAATGAGACAAAGCCTGCCTGTAGGCAGAAAATGACGCAGAACAACGAGACGTACAGAAGATTAACGTCAAGAAGATTTGCGTCAAGAAGTTCTCATACTCATTGCTGATGCTTAGAATAACCCTCTACTAATTCTTGTTAGCCTTCTATAAATAAAAATCAATTTTCTTTACTAATTTACTTTATTTTCTTCATGTTCAGAACACATTAACCTTCTAAGTACTAGTTATGTAGCTCTGGTACATACATTAAATATAAATAAAAAAAAATCACCCCTCCGAAATCATTGCTGCACCTGGAAATAGGGGCCACGATTGTGTGATAAAAATCGCCTGCACTCGGGAGCGCTCAGGTTTAGCTGGGACACAGTAAAAACAGTGTTAATGCACATTTATTTAATACAAACAAGAGTGGCTCACCCGCGCCCGTGATATAAAACACCTGTTCTAGCGCCAATAGCGAAAAAATCTGTACCTTATATTCAAAAATGTAGTTAGTAGACGCCGTGAACAGGTGAATTTAAAGCAGTAGATAATAATAATAATAATCTTTATTTCCATGAACAGGATTCATATTACAAATTACAAATAATTACAAAGCAGCGTTATTAGTGTTGTAAATAATTAATAATCTTATTGTGTAGTAAGTATTATTCCAGAAAACATACACACACAAATACATAAAAATCCATTAAAAATAAACACATTATAATTCAATCTGTTATTAAATAATATGAAGAGGGTAGTTTGCCTGTGGTACTTGCACTAGGCCGAGCCTGTGTCGCGAGTACCGGAGAGTGGTGTATGGTCCAAGGTATTTACTAAAAGCGACTTCTAGCGCACTATAATACATTCAGGTTTTATACGATGTGCGGTTGAATTATTCATTAGATTTATTTGTGGTTAAGTGATTTAGAATTTAGTTCTTTCTTTCCCGTGTAAATGTAGCGTTATTTTTTTATGAAGTAAGGATCACAATAAACAGGTGTTAAGAATTTCAATAGTCTCTGAAAAATATTATAGCAACATACTAACGGATAAGCGAACTCAGAAGATTTCTTTGTTTGACTTCGAACCCCTAAAAACAACTTTTTTGTAAAAGATCGTAGGTATGTATCGCAAGTTTAGAGTAGAGTGTCAATACTGTTTCTGCGAGTGACACTTCGTATACAAAGCGTTGCCAGCACAATGGATAGCGGGCCGCAAAATACGACAATCATTATAATGAAAAAGACAGAAATTCAAATATACATGTGGTAAGGTATGGATCTACCAAGCACGGGATGATACTGAAGCAGATTACCAAAAAATAAGTACAGTGACGTATCAAGTCCAGTCTAATACATTCCCGTTCAATACGTTCCCGTAGGAATTTTGGGAAATCCCTTCTTAGTTCTCACCTACACTCCCCAAGGAACCTACTTGCAATATTTCAGCCCGCTACGTCCAATAGTTTCGGCTCTGCGTTGTCTGTCAGTCAGTCAGTCAGTAACGGAAGAGTTTTATATATATTGATATGTATTACACAGATATAACTACTACACAGAGAAAGAAAAATTATCGCATCCAGTGTCACATTCATCAGCATAGACAAACAAGTAAAATCTCTACACAAAGCAAGTAGATCATTGTGGTAACTATACAATAAGTCGTTACCACTTTTATTTTTTACATACATACATAATCTCACGCCTTTTATTCCCCGAAGGGTTAGGCAGAGGTACCAGCTCAAGAGCCGGGCCCACATTTAGCCGAGTTTATGCTTTATTACCAACGACGTGACAAGGGGCCAGCTTTTTTCCAGGTATAATTTGTAAGGGGGTCGCGGAGTCGAACATATAGATCGAAAGATCTTCCGTGACTCACTTGCTAACAGCCGAGATAGACACCAGCGGGGTTTTTTTTAGTGGTATCGAGCCCCACTAACCCTGTGGCTCCCCCCGGGGCTGCAGGGTACACGTAGGAGTTACCCGCCTTAAAATCATATTTCAATAAAACAACCATTATTTTAGAATAATATTGTGTAAATGAATTTATAATCTTGGCAGTACGAAATTAAGTTCGCCCAATTAGCTAGTATACGAATATAAAAAAAAAAATATATCAAGCACCCCTTGCTTAATGATCCTCTGTAGAAATTATTTAAGAAGGACACACCAAAAAGGCAAAAATAAAATATATAGCACCCCTTGCTTAGTGATCCTCTGTAGAAATTATTTAAGGTCACACCAAAATGGCAAGTTTCAAAATAAATTTAAAAGTAAAGAGCAAAAAGTAAGTAAACGTGAGCTAAAGTCAAGAGAGAAATTGTGGATTACTATTCAGACCACGCGCCTAACAAATTGACGCTTTTTTTACAGGCCCTGGCGGCTCCAAAAAGGCCCGGACTTGTAATAAAGCTGGATTAAAGCAACACATTTAATTAATCTAGCCCAATTTTTGAATGAATTAGTGCTCAAGATGAACGAACATTATTATTTGGATTAAGCTATTCAAGATTAAGATACAAAAATATAACCGTAAATTAAAAAAAAGGTATTCCGTACGTAAATCCGATGAGAACCCTTAAAACTTTCATTTTAAACGCTGGAGACGGTTTAAAAGTCAAGAGTCTCCAGCTGAAAGTTCGCCTAATGAAGAAAAATAGCGAAAAGCCGAGCTTAGCTGAGCAATAACGCTTAGCAGCTAGCTAGCGAAATATGCTAATATAGGTTAAACCGTCCTATTACGTAAGTAACTATTACGGCGATAGTCAAAATCTCGTCCTTATACATTGCATTTTTCAAAATTATTTGTGTCTTATTAGCCAAACTTTAACCTTGTGATTCATTTTTTTTAGGTTATTTGACGTACTTATTTTAATTTAGACTTGATGGATGGTATCGTATTTAATATATAAGTAACCTTACAAGTAGACCTACAGTTAAAGCTATTTTAAACTATGTATCTTTATAAATTTTAAGAATATTATAAGAGAGAGAATTTTTGAGAGCTAATTTTTTGATGATATTTGCGTTTCGGGGAAAAACGTTTTTCACTGCCTAAATCTTAGCAAATAACAATGATTTTGATATCCATGCTTCATCAATAAATCATCTGGGTTTGTACGTTTTTTCTTTTTTTTTTTAAATATGCATTGGTTTCGTAAAACAAACTACTTTTTCCGACCAATTTTTTATAACAAAATCTCTTTATTTAATGTTGAAAAAAAAAAACGTAAAAACCTAGTTTTTAATAGTGTTAGTCCTCTTAAAGCTACGAGCGTTTGAATCGATTAACTTCTTACAATCTTCATGCATATTCCATATTCAAATGGCTTGAATAAATCGATATCCTAGCAAATCGGATCGGACGACAGATCGTATGCAGCGAAGCATCCCGACATAAATAATTCACACAGGCTAGCCGGATTACAAATCAGGCACGATTTGTTGGGTTGTGTGTAGTGTGCTGGAATTTATTGGGGGCTTTACCCTATTTTATGAAGAATTTAAGAGCCAGTTTACAGGACGCTAGCGCCATTCGCGAAAAAAAAAAATCTAAACTAAGACAAATATCAAAAATTTGGCACAGTATGACACTAGATTAATGTAGCCTAGTATTTTTAGGGAACTGTTGTATAACTTTTAGGTTCCAAATCTAAGAAAAAAACCGTTTGTTGCCTAAAGTGGCCTTTAGATTCGTAAAAGAATATTTCTAAGATCATTAACCTAAAAACTACACAAGCAAGATTATCTAGGGAGTCAACGGCGCATATTTTAGATTTCGGCCATGGTTTAGAAGATATACATTTTTAATCGAAGTGGCGCTAGTAACGCACACACAATTAATCTAAATCATACTTAACATAACATAATCTTACGCCTTTTGCTCCCCGAAGGGTTAGGCAGAGGCACCAGCATGAGAGCCGGACCCACGTTTAGCCGAGTCTACACGTCACGCCACGCCTAAATCATACTTGTTAACTAATTATAAATGCCAAAGTTTGTGGAATGTTTGAGGTTTTTGACAATAATATTTAATGATAAATATGAGAATAAATATTATGTAATTTTATTTGTATAACCACATTGACTAAATAGAGCGTATTCAGAATAAGCTTGAGAAACGCATGCGTTATAAATCCAATGATTTTAGCTGTAACCTTCAAACTTTAGAGAGACGAAGGGAGTGTCATGATCAAATGCCTTTATACAAAACGAGCTTTCCCGGCTTACTTCGTTACGCCATAGAATATAAGATACTACAAAAGACTTGGCTCTATAGACTATGTTCTTTTGACTGCCCAGAATGGCCGAATAAAAAACAAACAACAACAACAAACCACCTGTCAAAATATGTAAACAAGGGAAAAAAAATATTGCACCTTGGGTTATATTATTTGAGTTTAGGTAAGGATCTCCAATTTTTTTGAAAATCTATATCTCATATAGTCTATGACACTTGGGGTTAATGGAGCTTCCTACCAGTGAAAGAATTTTTCAAATCGGTTCAGTATTTCCGAAGCCTATTCGTTACAAACAAACAAACAAATCTTTCCTCTTTATAATACTGGTATAGATACTTAATAACCGGTTAGACTCATCATATCTCCAACATAAGATTACTTTCAAGTATCCTAAGTTTCTAAGGCATTCTGGTGCAAGACTTTTCGCAACAGATCAGTATTCAAAGAATTACACTAAAAATAGATTTTTAATCCGTGTGTGTAAAAATTATGACGGTAAATTTAATCATGCGGATATATTTGGTGATGCAATTGGTTAATTTAAAAAACTTTTAAATGATGATGTAAGTTAATTAAACATAGATATTATTATTTAAATAGATTTGCTTTTTATAAATATTTACCTGATTTAGCGAGCTGTGTAAAACCTACCTAATTCACTAAGCAATGGTTATATAAATTTGAGCTGTATGTTTCCCTATTAAAATAAAATAAAATAAATGAAAAATAAGAAGGCATTACGAAGATAGCCAGGTCTACTTATTTTGTATATATTTACTCCAACCTTAAAATCCGCGAAGGGGCCTATTCTGCCGGCTGGCGACAGATGTTACGACCACTCGAGACTTTTTGACGGTTTGACCTTTTTACGTCTGCTTTTGAATTAAGAATGTTTGCAAAAAAGTCGGTCTGGGAAATCAGGTTTTTGTCCCGAATTCGGTTAAAGAGGAAAAGTTTTTATTGGATATCGTTTTTACTTTCTACGGAAAAGTTTGAAAGTAAAATACAAATTAATTTATGACTGAAAGTTTACTTTTTTTAGTAAAAAATATAATATTATCCTAAAGACTCCAAAATCCAGAAAAAGCATGGCTATAATACCTACAATACCTAACATCGACAAAAGAACCCTAATTTCTGCTAAAAATTGGTACAGGGGCGGTCTAGGACGGCGTGACAGATTTGTCTATGGTCTTGTGAGCCCTAGACTATATGACCAAAGAAAAAGAGCTATTTGCATTGCAATACAGAAAAACCGAAGTGTTACGCCGTCCAAGACCGCCACTGTACTGTACATATCGCAAGCACGACATCTAATATGAACATTTTACTTTAGTCAGTAAGTATCATGTACTAAAAAAAACTCATAACAAATATACTCTCGCCTATTTACGTCGAAACGATAAAAGTTTAATACAAACGTTACATGTCACCAGATAAAAGTGACAACTCTAGCAGCAAATAAGAAATTATAAGATTAAAGTGTCATACTCGTAGCATCTTGAGTACACTCGAGTTGAGTACGTATCGGGGAAGCCAAGAGAACATAAGCTCCGTCTTGAGAACACGATGGGAATTCTCTACCGTCGAAATTGTAGGAAATAGCGAAATTATTATGTTTTTGAATACTGTAGGTGTTTTATGACACCTTTAAATATTATGATTATAATTTCCTCCGTGGATTAAGTATTTGACAATGATAAAGACTGACTTTCGAGGTATGAATTCGATTTCCGGCAAAGCAAATATTGTTATGGTGTCAAAAAGTAAAACGAAAACTCAAAAATTTTTGATTCAATATAGGTTATGAAATATCACTTATTGAAGGTCAGTTAGACTAATTATTCTAATTGGTATATTGATACCTACTTTAGTAAAGTATCCTATATATACATACTGCGTGAGGCGAGGTAGTTCAGGGGCACCCACTAAACTGACCCCAAACGAGCCCACCTCTATCAAATGATTCTAATCCCTTTTGGAATGATTTTACAGCATATAAAAAGGGGTAACAAACTCTACTTTACAATCTATCTCTCTTTTTTATGATCAAGTAGTGAATATCGATGATTTTTTCTGGTTTAGGTTTGGATGTCTAAGACTTGTATGAGACGCGTTCTGCAGCTGTTTGGACATGGAGCCAGGAGAGAGCCGGACAACCTCGAAGAGTTAATCCTGGTGGGCCGGATCGAAGGCAAGCGAGGAAGAGGCAGAACTCCAGCTCGGTGGACCGACTCTATCAAATGTGCTACCAAGATGAACATCCCCTTGGCTATTAGAAGCGCTCAAAACAGGAGAGCCTGGAAAGCGCTCATTAGACAAGCTGATCTTGTTGGTCACGACCCTCAGCCATGAGGAATCGACAAGAAAGAAGAAAGAAGAAGAAGTCTAAGTAAAATTGGTTTCGGGCACAATAAATACAGGTTCAACCTAGTTAGATGCTCTGTGTATGATGAAAACTTGCTATAGTACCTATCTGTAAATATTAACACGTATACTAATATAACTAAATTGGATATTGCTTAGCTGAAGTGGCAGAAACTCAAAAGTTTTGTGATAAACGAGGCGACTGTCCCACACCCTTGTCACGCGCGTCACGTGACGTGAAACCGTCTAGTTTTGTTACCGCGATGTTGTCACGTTGTTACTTGTGAATAAGGAAGGGAATCGCTTAACAAGATATGTTATTGAAAACTAAAAAAGCTAAGATTGGAAAAGTTGACAAATTCGTTTAGTTTTTTTAGGACAAAGCGTCTGCACACAGATATTTTTACTGAAACTGGGTCGTGTTGACTGACATGAACAAAACGCAGTTACATTGAATTTGTTGAGAAAGTAATAAGTTAAAGACATAATAATCATCCGTCATTTTATTCAAGCGAATCACACTTATATTAATAAAATTTTGTGAAATTTTGTGAGTGTGTATGTTTGTTACTTCTTCACGTCTAAACGGCTGAACTGATTTCAATGAAATTTGGTAGTAACCTGACACCCTTGATTAACACATACTACCTTTTACTGCAGTAATAAACCGCGGGTAACAATGCAGAACACACAGCTAGTTCAAATATAAATTGCACAGAGTACATAGGTTAGGAATGCCTTTTTTGAAACATAATTAAGTTTAATAGTGAGTTCAAATGAACTCAGGTTATTTATTTATTAAACATTTAAATCGACTCCATGTGTTGGTAAACATTCTATGGTACAGTGCGTAACACTTCCGGTTTTTCTATATTGCAAAATAGCTCTTGTACTTTGGTAATAGAGTCTAGGGCTGACGAAACCATAGACAAATCTGTTACGGCCCCCTAGTCCGCCACTGTACCACCGAATATCTTCAGAAATATGTGTAATATTTGATAATAATTAAATTTATTACAATCGTCTTATTAAAATTCGACGAGCAAAGCGCCGCGCCGCTTTCGCAAATAACAGTAAAGATTTCGTTTGCAATTTAGTGTTCAATTATTTCATGATTATTACGGACATAATTTTCACGTGTTATCTGAAGCACGTCTCCACTGTGATAAAACTAATTAAAGACGTACTGATTACTATTTCGGAGCACGAAGCCTGTTATAATGTGAAGTGAAACTTCATTTAAATTAAGGTTACTCTTACCACAGAGAGATGCTTGACGCCTTTTTTTTTTTTAAGGCGGGGAAACTCCTAACGAGTACCCTGCAGCCCCGGGGGGAGCCGCAGGGTTATGTGGGGTTCGCACCCACTAAAACCCCGCTGGTGTCCTTCTCGGCTGATAGCAGGAGGGTCGCGGGTAAGCCTGTGGAATTCTCGGCGACCCCCCCCCCCCCCAGCATTGGCTGTGTAGCCTCTTCACGGGGGGACAGGTGAAGGTCCCCCCTGAGCGCGGATGGCTCTTCCTACGCTCGACGGCGGAAACGGGACACCGCGTTCCGCCGTCCTTCTCGGGGCCGTTATATGACTACACGAGGCCCCCGCCTCGTGCACCCAACGACCCCGGGGTCCCCTCTTAGTCGCCTCTTACAAAAGGCAAGGGATACCTCAGTCCTATTCTTCGGCCCGGTACTGCAGGGCGTAGATGCTTGACGCCTAGTCTAACTTCAGTTTAGTCCATCAAATTTAAGCTGAACTAAAATAATAAGTAGACTATTATCATCTTAAATTACCAAGTAAACGCGTAAGAACTGTAATTATAAGGATAAGCCGCTTCTGAACGATTAAAATCGATTCCAAACTACCTTGTTGAAAATGAAATGTGGGAGAAAAAGAACTTGGTTAGTTATGGATGTTCCTTTACAAGAAGATTAAAAAAAAAGACACAAAAATTTTATGAATCTTTTCGACACTAAAAACTTACGTAAGTTTAGTCCAGTAATCGAATCATCTCCTTTTTGGTCTTCTGCGCTAGATAGGGTGAACTATATATACAATTATGCTATAGGTATATTTTTGCCAATAAGATTAAGCTTCCTCAATTTCCACCAGAGCGTGAATAAGGGAATGCACTCAATCTCGCGGTTGACCCTGCGTTGTTGCCACACCTTTTTTGTGTTCCCTCCAAAGATGGACTGCCCTGTCAGCTATCGACGAGCCCTATCTTAATTACTTATTTTGTGGGGAGGTAGGAAAACAATCAAGGTACACTTGAAACAGGAAAAGGTTACGAATCGTTGAGTATATTGATTAGCTACTGGCGTCTTAACGTCTATTTATTGGGTTGCTTACCGAAAGGGTTAAAAATGGGACTCCTTTCAGTCAGCCTTTAATGTTTGTATGTCTGTCACAAATCTCTACTGCCCGGTAAGATTAGACAAGATAAGATTTATTATGTACAAAAATTATGTCTAATCGATGATAATTTGGGTAACATAAAATGTAATAGGAAATTACCGTAATAACAATACAGGTTATATGAATAGACTAGTCGACCCGGCGAACTTCGTACCGCCTTTCCTATTACTATGTTATTACATATAAAACTTCCTCTTGAATCACTCCATCTTTTGAAAAAAAGCCGCATCAAAATCCGTTGCATAGTTTTATAGATATTAAGTAAACATAGAGACAGAACGTTAAATCAATGACAGTATATGTTTGTAAGTAACACAGCCTTTGGATTTTAATTAAATAGGTCAAGACATAAAACTGAGAGAAGAGGGAATCAATCAAATTGATTGTATAGATAGAGTATCAATTTTATTGCCATTCTCAACAAACAAAAATGGCGGATAGAGGTTTTAGTGCTCGTAAATAATATCCATAATATTAACGTGAAAGTTCGTTAATGTTTGAATGTACAGATATACTTTTTTGGCACTTTTTTAGAAAATTACAAAACAGTTCGGGCTAAATAAAACAACTCACATCACACTCAGATCCCATATTCTTGGTAGACACTGAACTAATACTGACATGCCATTTTTGCTTCGCCCCTACCGGTGATTGAAGCTGAACCTTCAGCAGAGCTTTACAGTCGAAATCGCTACTTATACGTAAAAATAATTAAAATAAATGAATTAATGTCCTTTTTATTGAACAACAGCACAAAACAAGTAAGTAACGTAATAACGGGCCACACAGTGTACTAGCGCAACTTCCGATAAATATTTATTTTTAATTGTTGGCTAAAGTGACCAGTTTTAGTTTCACAAACGAATATTTCTAAGATCATTATCCTGAAAGCTAAACAACAGAGCCTTAAAAATTCAAAGCAAGATTATCTAGGGCGTCACTGAAGTATATTTTTGATTTCGGCCATGGTTTAGAAGATATTAATTACGAGCTGTCCCGGCTTACTTCGTTACGCCATAGAATATAACATACTACAAAATACTTGGCTCTATAGACTATGTTCTTTTGACTTCCCAGAATGGCCGAATAAAAAACAAACAACAACAACAAACCACCTGTCAAAATATGTAAACAACGGAAAAAATATTGCACCTTGGGTTACATTATTTGAGTTTAGGTAGGGATCCCTATTTTTTTGAAAATCTAGCTATAGCCTATGACACTCGGGGTTAGTGTAGCTTCCTACCAGTGAAAGAATTTTTCAAATCGGTTCAGTATTTCCGGAGCCTATTCGTTACAAACAAACAAACAAATCTTTCCTCTTTATAATATTGGTATAGATTTATCGAATTGGCTCTAGTAACGCACCCTTTCGCCCTGATCAATATATATAAAACTATTGCGTTACTGACTGACTCACTGACTGACAGACAACGCAGAGCCGAAACAACTGGGCGTAGAAAACTGAAAATTGGCACGTGGGTTCCTTGGGGGGAGTAGGTGAGCACTAAGAAGGGATTTCCCGAAATTCCCACGGGAACGGGAAGAAACGGAATTTTTGTGTTTTTGAGAAATCTGCGCGGGAAAAACCGCGGGGCAGCCTCTAGTTATATCTAAAAGGTAACCGGTTTTTCAATGAGGAAACGGGAGACAATGTTTCATTTTAAAACAGGGAATTAACAGGTATGAAATGGAAGAAAAAACAATTTAATTCATTGAATAGGTATTCTATTTTTAAGGTAAATCTAAAGTTAATTCATATTTTGAGCGATGGCTTGACGGTTCAGCATTACTAAAATTACAGGCTATTTCAGCATGACCTATACTGAAAGGTCGAGAACATTTCAAGCCATTTTCTGAACGCTCATCGAAATTCAGATCAAGTGTGGATTATTTTTAACCCATCTTAATTTAAATTTACAATGCCAAAACAAGGAAAGAAACACAAATCTTAAATTTTCTTTTAAATAGTACATTAATATCTCAAAACTATGTAAAACATCGACACATAACGCAAAAATTACTTACTTTCTCTCGAAACAGAATATATCAAATCAAATCATTCTTTATTCAATATAGGATACAAGCTATCACTTAATGAAAGTCAATTAGACTACGTCTAATCTAATTTCTATTGATACCTTATTTGGTAAAGTATCCTGTACACAGAACACACGTACAGAACACAGTACAAGTATAGTGAGTGTGGCGGTCTCCGACGGCGTTACTTTGCAAAATAGCTCTTTGCACACAAGACTAAGACTAGACTAAGAAGACAGACTAATGGTTCTGATATAATTCTTGCTAATAGAGTATACGCCGTGCTTGTTAAAGAACCCTGGAACCCATCGCGTAGTTCATAATTTGATACTGATTCCCGATCTGATATTGATGCACTACCTACTGACCACAGAAGCTACGTATGCCCAGCCTAACCCACTTAGTGGTTGGTCGGGTAAAATTTGTTTGTCTCGCAAACAAACGAACCGCGAGGTAACTCTGTCCATTATTACATTAGCCGGGTTTGCGATAAACTTGTTTAAGCTTCAGCTTTGTTTATTGAACTGCTCCGTAGCTCAGTTGGCAGTGATGTGGACTAAGACGCGTGTGCACCTGGGTTCGATTCCCGGCGGGGCGAACATTGTTATGATGAATGTCGACGTTTGTTTCCGGTCTGGGTGGAATGTTCGTCTCTGTATATGTTTTGCGCACCCTTCCTAGTTATCCTCTGAGTGTGATGCATTATTAAGATGAGTTTTTATTATTTTTGAAACGCTAGCTGACCCGGCTAACTTGGCATGGCTACGAATGTAATTTTTAGAGTAATCTTTTTGATATAAAAAAACTATAGCGCTGTTCCGGCGAACGAAGTGAAAATGATAATGATAATGCATCACACTCAGAGGATAACTAGGAAGAACATGTATCTAGGATGCCCGAAACATATACAGAGGAAAACATTAGACCTAGACTGGAAACAAACCTTGATATTTATCATAAAAATGTTCGCCCCGCCGGGAATCGAACCCAGGTGCACACGCATCTCAGTCCACATCACTGCCAACCTGAACTACAGAGCAGTCGAATTATGCTGTTCGAAGTATGCTAGATGTTGTTTGTTCATCAATATTTAAAATTATACTACCTTTAAAACCTTTTTTCATCAGGGATAATGTAGAGCTCTACCCTGTTATTCATAAAAAGTTAAAGAGCATTTTAGTTATTTGACGTATGTCAATTTAGACTGGATGTCACGTATTTACCATACAACAAACCAGAGATGTTGACCTCCAGTAACGCTACTTAAATGTACTGTATCTTTATGAATAACACGGCTAGTGTTAAAATCTTCTTTGAAATCGGTCCAGTACTTTTTGACTTCTTAAACAGTAATTTAAATCTACCATAATCCTCTATGCAGAAATAAGAAGTGGCGATTCCTATTTCTTTCCCTCTTTGACATTTAATAAACAGCACTTAATAATAAATTATTAATTTCCTTGACGTCAAAGTAAAATGTAACCTTATTTACTTACCTTGTTATTTCCGAGTTAACTTAATTATATGAACTTGGCGGGCGCAAACTGAATTTAAATAACTGGGTAAGGCTACGAACGCACAGGCGGTTTTTTGCCGCGCGGATTTTATGTAACATACTGAATCCTATGGAAGTGTGCGCACCAGCGGATAAAAAACCGTAAAGATACGCTTGTGCGTTCGGGGCCTATGAATAAGGTTGAAAATTAAATAACAAACTTTGACACCGCGCGGTAATATAAAATCATAAAACCGCCTGTGCGTTCGTAGCCTAAGGGCCAGCCAACATTTGGGGAGGCGCGGTGAAGATGATAATACTAATAACGCACCTCACTCGGGCTCTGAGTCCTAACTAGGAATCGGTATCTAGGGTGCCCGAAACACATACAGAGACGAACAATATACTCAGACCGTCAAACAAACATCGATATTCATCATAACAATGTTTGCCCCCGCCGGGAATCGGATCCGGAGCTCCCGCGTCACAGCCCATATCGCTGACAACTGAGCCATGGAGCAGTCAAATAAAGTTAGATACCGAGTAGTTAACAAAACAAGCTGTTATGTCCGTTTTTTATGGTGACTAAAAACGATTTTTGATTGAAAAGACCTTTCGAACCCTTTGCAGGATCAGTTTTTGTAATTTGGAAGCAGTTTAATTGTTTTCTACTCAGTAAGTATACTTGCCGCGCCTCGGAAGACGTGAGCTGGGCCTATAAAAGTTTACGACGATGTCTTTTCTGGAGTTTGTTTTCTCTTTTTCTTCTCAACGCCCATAATTTGCGAACGGTAGTACAGTGGCGGACACGATCGGCGTAACACTTCCGGTTTTTGTTTATTGCAAAATAGCTCTTGTTCTTTGGTAATACAGTCTAGGGCTGACGAAACCATAGACAAATCTGTTACGGCCTCCTAGTCCGTGACTGTACAATCTTTTGTTTAAGAGGCAAAGCACAGCTTTCAAGTAGCGCCACTTCTACTTCTAAATTAAGGCAAATTTAATATAAAAAGTGTGAAACAGTATTCCACCAGGTAATTAATGTAGCCTAATATTTTTATAGATAATGGACCAGAGAAATCTACAGATTGTTGCAAAAAGTGGCAATTTTTAGCTACACTTTGTAGCTTTCTTTGGTCTTTAACCTAACAGCTATACAGTACTCTAAAAATACTAGGCTACATTATCTAGTAGAATAGTGTTCCACAATTTTGATATTTGATTTTTTCGCGGGTGGCGCTACTTTAGCTGTCCTCTGCCTCTCTTAATAGAGTCCCTGGTTGCACCCTGGTCTGGCCCACAAGACCCCGGGAATTATTGATGATCGGCGTCCGGCGTTCTTTTTTTTTTTAAGGCGGGGAAACTCCTAATGAGTACCCTGCGGCCCCGGCGGAGCCGTCGAATCTTGTGGGGTGTGCACCCACTATACCGATAACCTTCTCGGCTGTTTTGAGGGGGCCACGGGTAATCTTGCGAACGGCATCACCACGATCCCTTACATCACTAGACTGTTTAGCCACTTCTCGGGGGACATGCTGGATGTCCCCCCGAAGCGTGATTGACTCGTCCAACGTTCTAAAGACGGAAGAGGGACACCCACTTTCCGTCGTTCTTCTCGGGGCCTGGTCTATCTACACCTACTATTTCTTTTTGTAAGCCAATTTACTTTACAAACCTGTCGATATTACTACAATATACGGGTCCAAATGATTGATTGAGAACAAAATAAATACGCCTCCATGTCGTACGAACTTTTGGGGAAATTTCAGTGTTGTATTTACACTGAAATTATATGTCCGATCCGAATGAACTGGGAATTTTGTCGATACTTTTGTTTTTTTTTAATTGCTGTTACTATATTTATTTCTTAACACCAACTCGCCGTATTTTTTTAATATAATGTTTATTTTATATTATCCTAAAAAGGCGTTGCCTAGAAGAAATCGAACTAAGCAATAAGGCCGCCCATCGCAAACACTGTTTTACTTATTATTTTTGTTGATTGCAAAAATAATAAGTAAAACAGTGACTATCTACAGTGGCGTAACTAGGTAACCAAAGGCCCTGGGGCAAAAATTACTGATAGTATTTTATCATGGTTTCCATTATTCAAGTAGCTTTCCTGGAATATGGTTTATTTTATATTTAAAAAGAATCCATTAGTTGATAGTTTGTAAGTCAGGGCCTGAGGGATCTCCTGAGCTAAAGGGCCCCGGGGCATGCCCCAGGTTGTCCCTTGGTAGTAACGCTACTGACTATCTATCTTTCTATTAATAGATTAAAGTTATAACTTAATTTTTACTGACTTCGAGTGCTCTAACCTTATAGGTCGGAGCAAAAACTCTCGGAAAAACACACTAAGTTATTTCTTTATATAAAAAAAGGCTATCGAAATGGGCAATTGAATTTTTATGGCTCTGTTTTATTTTACGGGCACGTGTTGCGTGCGGCACTGAAACTGAAACTGAAACGGCTCATGGAATACATTACAGATTAATGCGGCTTTGCGGCCACAGACTAGCATAACGTTCTGACGCCGACAGCTTGCCGCAACGATGCTGCGGCCGATTTTGAATATTCTGTGTTTTGTTCCAACTTTAGTGCGCCGTACGCCCCGCGTTCTGCCAGCGCAAATAGCAAAATCCTAAATTTATGTTCCCGTGGGATTTTCTGTATTTAATTTAGCCTAGTCCTTCTACAAGCTTTAGACTATCAGAGTACCAAATTCCATTTTAATCGGTTTAGTAGCTTTCGCGTGATAGCGAGACAGATATACAGAGTTACTTTCGTATTTATAACTAGTGGGCGTACTAGTTATAAATACGAAAGCACTAGTTATAAATACGAAAGTAACTCTGTCTATAACCATGATGTAAGATCAAATCCCCAATTTTCGCGTAGGAATTTCGGGACTAAAAGTAGCAAAATTCAAATCGGTTCGGCAGTTTTCTCAGGAAAGCGAGACAGACAGATTGACAGACAGACAGAGTTACCTTGAAATTTATAATATTAGCAAGGATATTAGCTATATATAGGCTAAATTCTTGTAAATTCTAACCATATTTTGACTGCCACCGTAATAGGACATTTTATGAAGCAAACCTATATCTCTTAAGTTACTAAAAATTTGCGACGTAGAGAAAGTACGCTGGAGGCAGGAGCGACGTGCCGACAGTGCTTCGTAGGTGCGGAGCGACGTAACGTTTCTAACCATCTTTTCCATCCCAGGGTCTACAAGGCAGTACTTTACTGTATGTACCAAGCATAAACAAACTCACAATGCCTTTTCATCGTTGCAGGGTAAAATATAGAAGCTGTAGGTAACATGGACGTTACAGAAAACAAGGGACAATTCTGTTAAAACTAGTTAAATCAGGTTTTGAATGGTACTTGTAACGAACCTTTATTGCGAACATCTTCAAGACTATACTATCTGTACTTACAACTTGTAGCCTATATACTCAATACTTTATTGCTTCCACAATCAATATATATAAAACTCTTCCGTTACTGACTGACTGACTGACTGACTGACTGACAGACAACGCAGAGCCGAAACTACTGGGCGTAGCGGGCTGAACCGCGGGGCAGCCTCTAGTTTACCTTATATTTGCCTACAAGTAACGATCTGAATATTTCATTAAATCGATCTAAAGTATAAATCTGAAGTAAAGGTGCATTTACGTACAAAACTGGTAACAAGCGCTTTTTGGCGCTAATTTGAAAAATGTATAGAAAAAACCTGCGCTGACATTCGCGCTGGAACAAGCGTCTATGTCCGCGCAGGTATTTTCTATACATTTTTCGAACCAGCGCCAACAAGCGCTTGTTACCAGCTTTGTACGTGAATAATGCACCCTTAGGCATCTTTCTTGCAGTTTGGAGAAAGTGTCAAGCACGTGTCAAGTCTAAATTTTACAAAATTATATCGACAGTTAAGTCAGTAGTTCTGTGGTCTCTATGAAAAATACGGACATCATGAAAAATTAAATAATTTTAAGTATTGCAAAATAATTTTAAGATTACTTTCTAACGTAAAGATTAAGTTTAGTGGAATTTCACCCCGGAAAGAGATAAAGAGGCTTGCGGCGGCCGCCACTTCCGGTACTGAAAGGGCTTCTCGCGCCAAAGCTCTATGGACTAAAAATCTAAAGCAGCTTTTATAAAAAAAGCTGAGAAAAGTTGCTAAACATTTAGATAGTATAGTGGCGGTCTAGGTTGGCGTAACACTTCCGGTTTTCTGTATTCCAAAATAGCTCGCTTGTCCTTTGGTAATACAGTCTAGGGCGCACGTAACCATAGACAAATTACAGTGATTTATAATAGAAATAGTCAATCCGGCGAACTTCGTACCGCCAAACCTTACAACTTACCTAACGTCTTGTCCACGTATCGTCAATACATAGTATAAAACAAAGTAGCTTTCCGCGTCTGTCCCTATGTATGCTTATATCTTTAAAACTAAGCAACGGATTTTGATGCAGTTTCTTTAAAATATAGAGTGATTCAAGAGGAAGGTTCATAAGTATTATACATGCACAAGATAATAAAAGTTTAGGCGGTACGAAGTTCGCCGGGTTCACTAGTTATATTTATAAACCTTCCTCTTGAATCAGTCTATCTATTAAAAAAAAGCGCATCAAAATCAGTTGCATAATTTTAATGATTTCAGCATACATAGGGACAGACGCGTTTATCGACTCTATTTTATGCTATGTATTGATTATGATATTGATATAAAAAATATATAGGTAATGTAAGATGAAATCCTTTGTTACAGGCGAGGTACATTACACAGTGTCAGACTAGGACGGCGTTAAAGTTTTGTCTATGGTCGCGTGCGCCCAAGACTGTAATACCAAAGAACAAGAGCTAATTTTCAATGCAGAAAAACAGGAAGTGTTACGACGGCCTAGTCCGCCACTGTACCTATCGGTATCTGGGTGGCGCCTCACTAAATGTGACACTTAAAGAGTACCCTGCAGCCCTGGGCGAGCAACCGGGTTATGTGGGGTTCGCACCCTCTAAAACCAGCCAGCCGGTGTCCACCTCGGCTGTTGGCAAGGGGGTCATGGAAGATGTATTCAAGCTGGTTCATCTCCGCGACCCACTCCAGCATCGGCTTCTTCTCGAAGGGACTTGGTGGTCGTCCCCCTGTAGCGTGGAGGCCCAAAGCCACAGTAAGTTTTAACAGCTGTATTTGTTTTCATACTTCGAATCTAATTACTCAGGTTTCTTGATAAACTTTGTTTCCTTTGAAAAGTTTGCTAAATTGCCCCCAATTTTGTTTTAGAAACTCAAGTAACAAAAGTAATCGTAGTTACTTTTCCTCTTTCCGGAAACCACCAGTTACAGTAGTAACTAAAGCGTGACCAAGATACCCGGGTGGGTCAGAGTTCCGGACGAAAACGATTTCCGGAACAATATATTTTCCGTTTTCTGTTAGTGCTACTGCTGTTGCTCAAGGAAAAGCGAGTGTTTAGAGTGCGTGCCTCTTCTGGTTCTACCGATGCGTGGTTGCATTCACTAATAAGTTTTTCTTATATTATGAAACAACACATTTCTTTTATTTTAATATATCAGCAACTAGAATCTTAAAAAGGCCTGTTACACCTATTGCGCTCATTGGGAAAATTTAAAATCTTCTAAACTACGAAAAATAACATAAGTAATCAAATAATATAGTTTAGTTTATTGTAGCTTATTAATTTAAGGGCAGAGTTATGTCGTCCTACATTTGGAAACACTAATAAATCCTTCCTACATAATACTTAGTACATAACTATTAAGTACATTTAATAACACAGGATCACAATTTTGAAATTTGGCAAGGGAGGCATAGGGTTGTATTTTTTGCTCGATTGCCGCTTTTATGCCTGGTTAAAGGTTTTTTTTTGGTAACGGGATGAAATGCCCATCTCATTTCTTGCATCCACTAAAACAGCCCGGTCGCTGTCTCGGCGTTGTTTGGGAAGGACCTAGGGAACTAAAGATTATCAGCGTCCGGTGTCCTTTCCGCGCTCAGCTGCTCTATACAGCTTCGTGCTCGGGGAGGGCATATTCTTCTGTCCCTTTCATGCCCTTTGAAGGCCTTTAAAAGTACATTTATAAAAGCAAAGCCTTCTTAGCAGTATACACATGTTATTATAAAGTAATATAAACATAGTGTAATGAGTGCGTGTATGTATGTATGCAAACAAAGCGAATGATTACTTTTTGTCCCAGACGAGGACAATGCGGCTGCTCATTTACAGAGAAGTCGTTAGTGGGGTGTAGGCTGCTTTGTTCTGATGCTCTGATACTATAAGGCTGATTGCCCACCGACTGTAAAAAAAATAAAAATAATGCTGATCAGTCATCTTAAATCTGATTAAGCTTAGTATGCTCCCTAAGGCTCCTACACTCGTAGCACCGTGGGGCGAGAAGTAGGAGGTTGCCCAAGACAGGAGCGAGTGGCGAACTTTACTTCGAGACCTATGTCCCTGATGAAAGATATGAGAACATCATCATCATCATGCTCCCTTAAGACGCTATATGAGTTTTGAAGGTTTTTTAAATCAAGTCATTTTCCCAATCTATAGGAGGTAAAGATCTGGAATTTCAATATAACCTTTTTGAGGATATAACAAAGTTTTTTATAATTGGGAAACACTAGTGGAATCAAAAAACCTCGATACATTATTTCGTCAAAGATAACCTTTCCAAAAAACGGGAATAGCTAGTTCTTCGAAATGACTTACTAGTTTTTGTTAAAACTACCTAAGAATAAATGATACAAGATACAAGATACAAGATCATTTATTTGCAAACTAAGTGTGGTACAAACATGGTAGATGGTAAAACATTGGTAAAAGCACTTAAAACTTAGTGACCCTTTATGGATGTTGCAAATTGGGTTAACCAATAAGTAGCTTCTTATCGCAGAACTTAGATAAAATTTGAAAAGTTAAAAGAAACAATCTTTAAATTCTTATTTAAGTAAATAACATTGAGAATATATTTTTTTTTTTTTGCTTAATAACACTTATTATCTAAGAACTCGTTTAAACTATAAAAACACTTATTTAATAAAAACTTAAACAACTTACTTTTGAATTGTTTAATGGGTAATGATACAATGTCTTCAGGAAGTTTATTGTATACTTTAGGCGCAAGGCAAAAAATGCTATTATGTAGAAGTGTAGTGTTAGATGGCCGTATACATAGGCGATTCTTATTACGGAGATTTCGTTCTTTAAGCTTAGCAACATTGTCAGGAAACAGATTCAAGTTGAGTTTGACAAATACAGCAATTTCATAAATATAAAGAGAAGGGAAGGTCAGAATATTGTATTGAATAAAAAATGGTTTACAGCTGTCTAATTGTTTAAGGTTGAACATAGACCGAATACATCTTTTTTGGTGCTTAAAAATAATTTCTCTATCAGACGAATACCCCCAAAATATAATACCGTATCGTAGGACAGATGAAACCAGGCTGTGGTAAGCGGTGATAACAGTTTCAATATTTGCAATCTTTTGTAGTTGATATAAAGCATATGAATTTTTACTATTTTTTTTTGTAATTTCAAGACATTGCGATTTCCATGACATATCATGATCAAGTTGAATGCCTAAAAAGGTCGTACTATTAACAGCGTTAATTATTGTATTATTAAAGTGAATGTTCAAACAGGGCTTAGCTCTTCTTTGTGAGAAGAACATCAATTTTGTCTTATCTAAATTAACAACAAGATTATTATTATGTAACCATTGGATTATTGAACAAAGAGTGTTGTTAATTTCTGCTTCATACTGATTTTTTTGATTACATTTAAAAACTATTGTAGTATCATCCGCAAACAGATAATAAACAAAATTAAATTCTGGTAATTCAGATTTGATTTAAAGTAATAATTAAAAAGATATTCAATATTTACTACTTTTTCCAATAAAATGTAGTAACCGATGTGAGCGACTGATATATGACTGTCCCTTGCCCTCAGTATATGCTATATCAAAGAGATAGACTCTGTTCATTCGCTCGTTCCATTTATTTGTCGTATATCGTCTTAAGCTGAATCTCTGTCTTCAGGCATGCTCGGCATCGGATCGAAATAAGTTTGTTTCTGTTTGTAAGATGTGTCAGTAATGATGAGCCTTTCCTGAACTCGTTCCAGAATCTACTATTATTACTGTGGCCTTTTTGACCCAGGCTCAGTAAGACGCAACGAGCGAGACTGATGGAACTTCCTTTATACCTGCCGTTAACCTTTCGACAGTATAAAATAATATCTTTGATATTTGCTTTACGCAACCACACCTCGGATACTCAATAGAAAAAAGCGCGTTGCTTCTCTTCTCGCACAGCCGAAACTCGTGTACCTGCACGCGTATCATGCTTGTGTGAGTGAGATAGGTTATTTGTAATGAGCGTTAACCCAGAGGTAACCGAGAGCGGGGGAGCCGACTTTACTGAGGGAGGCAGGGAGTGCCCATAGTGTATGTAGTAATATTTCTTATACTGTGACGCTACCGTGAAAGTAAAACTTTTTATTCGTTCCGGCGGAAGCTCTGAGACTGTTAAGAAAAGGCGGCAAGAAGTTATGAGATTACGGCTTCAGAGGTCGTCTAATCTATTATGACTATGAAAATGTACCTATAAATATGTATGATGATTAGAGATATATATCTTCGATTAGAATCTTTAAAAGTTTAAGCCTAATTGAACACTAAGTTAACAAATGACTTTGGGTCATTAATCATTGCGCCAACTTATGTTAAATGATTTTGTATTTCTCGAAGGGCTTTATTGATTTTTTAAGTGTAAAAATGGCGTGATCATGATACGGATACGCGACGTGTAAAGTGCACGCGAACGAACATCGATCGACTTTTCTATTAGCTTGTAATCTGAACAAAAGTTTAAGCTTACATTATTATTCAGAAATTTCCAAGAATGGAAGATGTTCTTAATTTTTTTATGTTTTTTATACCTACTTTAAACTCCTTCTTTCCAATAAGAAAAAAAAACTTTATTTAGAACGCTTTCTTCGTCATTTGATTCCAAAAATGCTTATTAATTTCCGTTAACTACAAATCATGATTTTATGCACGAAATGGTTAAACATAATCAATACATAGTATAAAATAAAGTCACTTCCCGCGTCTGTCCCTATACTGTATGCTTAATTTTTTAAAACTATGCAACGAATTTTGATGCGGTTTTTATTAATAGACTAGTCGACCCGGCGAACTTCGTATACCGCCTAACCAATTACTATGTTGTGCATGTGCATTACACTTATAAACCTTCCTCTTGAATCAATCTATGTATTACAAAAAACCGTATCAAAATCCGATGCATATTTTAGGGACAGACGCGGGACATAAGCGACTATGTTTTATTCTATGTACTAGAGGCTGCCCCGCGGTTTTACTCGCGCAGATTTCTCAAAAAAACAAAAATCCCTTTTTTTCCCGTTCCCATAGGAATTTTGGAAAATCCTTTCTTAGTGCTCGCCTACACTCCCTAAGGAACCTACATGCAAAATTTCAGCCCGCTACGCCCAGTGGTTTCGGCTCTGCGTTGTCTGTCAGTCAGTCAGTCAGTAACGGAAGAGTTTTATATAATATATTGATTGATGATATTGATAAAGTGATTCAAGAGGAAGGTTTATACTTATACATGCAAAACGTAGTAATAGGTTAGGCGATACGAAGTTCGCCAGGTCGACTAGTTTATAATATTAGTGAGACATAGATAAAGATATTATTAAGTTATTTAAGTTAGCTATTAATTTTCATCAAAGTACAGTCACGGACTAGGAGGCCGTAACAGATTTGTCTATGGTTTCGTCAGCCCTAGACTGTATTACCAAAGAACAAGAGCTATTTTGCAATACAGAAAAACCGGAAGTGTTACGCCGATCGTGTCCGCCACTGTACTTATGTCAGGTAATTATACCATAATAGAAAACAGTTAATCCCTTGAAGCGCATATTATCTAAAATACTAATTGCGTTTCCTTCGTTCATAATACACCATTATGCGCAAAGATTAAAGTCTTGAGCATAATCGTATCAGATATAATTTAATAGTCTAGTTAATTTTCAAGAAGCGGAGAATCTGCCAGGCATCTTGAAGATACCGATAGCAAATTTAAATTCTTTGAAACAAGTTTCCAAGGTTCATCATCATTTCAGCCGAGAAAAATCCACTTCTGGACATAAGACTCCCTCCTTAATCACCACAATATCCGGTCTTGAGCGACCTTCATCCAGTGTACGCCGGCAGCTTTTAACTGGTCGTCTGACCACCCTGCTTACTCTGAGTCTTTCGGTTCGCGGTCGCAACTAAAGAGTTTTTCCGCTCTAGCGACATGTGACCGTGGGCAATCACCACTTCAGTAGTTTAGCCTGAATTTATTCTTGCTACTCAAAGAAACGGTACTCGCTTGGTACGAGATTGCTCCTCAACCTTGTACCATATGGTAGTTAAGACGATATACGCGAAATAAATTAAACGATCGAGGAGCAAAGGATGTCCTTTTCCCTCAAACATACTGAGGGAAAAGGACACACATATGTCAGTCGCCCACATCGGTTACTACATTTTATTCGAAAAAGTAATAAAATTTATTACTTTATTAAATATCTATTTAATTTTAATTTTTAAATCAAATTTAAATTACCAGAAATTAATTTACTTTATTATCATTATTCCTATGTAGTTTCAACAAAAACTAGTTCCTAGTAATTTCGAAGAACTAGCTGTTCCCGTTTTTTGGAATGGTTATATTTGACGAAATAATGTATCGAGGCTTTTGATTCCACAAGTGTTTCTCAGTTATTAAAAACTTTGTTATATACTCAAAAACATTATGTTAAAATTCCAGATCTTTACCTCTTATAGATTAAGATAATTACTTGATTTAAAAAAAACCTTAAAAACTCATATAGCGTCTTAAGGCTTGTACAATTATTCATCCGCTACCCTTTCGATTAATCAATGCAGCTCAAGGCAAACAAGTTTATGGAAATAGGAATATTGATCAAACAAAGCGCGGTTGGTGAACAGCGATTATTATGGTAACAACATCATTAAATTGCAAATGGCTGCCGATCGTCATTTATAACTTAGATTGCAAAAGAACTTTCTATAAAAAATCAAGTAAGATCAACCCTACCCTAAGCGCTTAAACAGACGACGCCGCCACCGCACCGCCGCGCCGTCGCGCCGCAACACGGCCGCAGCGCATGCCTAAGACTGTTTTCAGTGTCACTGCGCTAACAACTAGCTGACTATCACCGTTAGCGCTGATATACAAATATGCAAAGTTAAGATACGTTTTTTAATAACGCGTACTACATACATCTTGAATATCAAGTGGTATCACAAAGTTACCAATGAGGAGCTCTGGCGACGAGCATTGCAAAAACCCGTAGCTGACACCATCAAGGAGCGCAAGTGGAAGTGGTTGGGTCACGTCGCTCGCCGACCGGCAGACAATGTGCCAAGGGAAGCCCTTAACTGGAAACCGGAAGGCGGAAAAAGGCGAATTGGCAGACCCAAGAACACGTTGCAGCGTGCTATGAAGGAGGATCTGGAGCACACGCAGAGCACCTGGGAGTGTGGCGGCGATTTGTTTCGGCCCTTTGCTCCCCAGCAGATATTAGGCAAAAGTAAGTAAGTAAGTACTACATATAGCTATCAGTGCGGAAGATTTGTACCGATAGTTAAAATGGCCATTTCATGATATGACCGGCCATTCCATGATCTGTGCTTATGTAGTGGCCAAATCGTAAAATTGGCCACTACATGATAGGCCATTTCATGAAATGTGAACTTTTTATGAAATGGCCACTATCAATGAACACTCAACTTTAACGATTTGGCCAACTAACGTCGCGCTAGAGCGCTAGGCCACAGATTACAGAATAGATAGTTAGGCGTTAGTGCGTCGCATTGTAATGTATGAGAACTGTATTAGTGTTAATAATAATAACACATCACACTCAGAGCCCCCTAACTAGGAAGAACCTGTATCTAAGGTGCCCATAATACACACAGAGACGAACATGTCACCCAGACCAGAAACAAACATCATCATATCAATATTCGCCCCGCCCGGGAATCGAACCCGGGTGCACACGCTTACTCAGTCCACATCACTGCCAACTGAGACACGGACAGTCATGTTACCCTGACACACAGAGCGCTGCGCTCGGCGTAACAGGGTAATACTGTTAAAGTACATAACAAGTCGACTCTCTAAGGGCTATAACAGATGAGCGACGTGGCAGCCGCGCGACTCCCGGAGTATGGGTCGCGCGGCAGCCGCGCGGCACAGGGTCGCTCGTCTGTTAAAGACCTAACACCGCGTAAGGCTAGCTCTCTATCGTGACGCTATAGCGCCTTTTGTTTGACAAACACTGACATAATATTAATTATAGTGTAAATTTATGAATTTATGCATCACTATTCATTGTCCAGCTATGTTTCATGCGGTATCACACAAAACACAAGCCCATACAATTTCGATTTCATTTTACACATTAAAGTTTTGTACCGAATGCTTCGAACCAAACCTGAAATAAAATTTATAGTGGTTAGATTGAGTTAATGTAAGCATTATGGCAAAAACATTCTAATTTCAAAATAATTTTCGCAGTGAAACATACTGGCCAGTATGTTTCTAAGCTATTGCTGAAAGGTAGAAAATAAAAAGTTAATAAAACGAAAACTGTTGTTTTCTCTATAATTTTATTACTTGATATAAGTAGTTTTTTTCTTGTAACTTAAAAAATGATATTCATCGGTTCTTTTACAATAGTATAAAGCTTATATAAAGTAGACTCTAAGGCAAAAAAAAATTTATATGAGAATAATAAAACATAAAAAGTTTCTAAGTACTGTTTCAAAGTATAAGTTATAAGAACTTGTAGAACCCTGAATGTTTAAGATGTAATCTCCTAAAACGACTTACACAGCAACATAAGACACAAAATGCTAATAACTTTTTTTTTTCTATCATTCTAGAACACACTTTCTGAAAATCTAGTGTATAATCAAAGCAGGTACAGAAGACAGCACATCAACATACCTTCTCCTACCTTCCAAACAGCTCGAGCTCTGACACCTTTTCCACTCAAATTTTTAACGCACGTATTTCGATTCAACACGTTTATCGGAATGGAATATTAAATTAAAAAAAAAAATGGGTAGGTAGATGTGCGGCATTTTGTACCTGTATAGAGAAGCAACCTAATTAATATTCTGTTTTTTTTTTAAATATTTTCTACCAGTTTTATTTATTTTATTTTAATTCATGTTTATTAGGTAACAGAGGTTACAAACTTTTCTACGGCTAAATTCACTCTTGTCTTTCATTACTTTTTATGCTGTTTTGATACTTACATTATAAGAAATACTGTATATAATAATATATATTTTCCTTTGACGCCACCCCTACGAATACGTTAAAAATAAGCATACATAATTCAGGTGTATTATGATTTATTATTATGCGAAATATGCTTCATCATGTCATTATTTGCTTCAGTGAGGTTTTTTTATAATATTTTAAGAAATTCGAACCTCCTTTTCCGAACAGTATAAATACATACCCTACCTAGATAAATTTTAGCTATGAGTAGAAATATAAAAAATTACAGCACAATAAAGATCCTCCTGGCACGAGTTAGTTCTGTGTACCGTATCGTTAGACAACGAGTTTTTGCTGATAAGTACATACTGGTCGACTGAAAATATACTGCATTAGTACAGTGGCGGACACGGTTGGCGTAACACTTCCGGTTTTTCTGTATTGCAAAATAGCTCTTGTTCTTTGGTAATGTGGTCTAGGGCTGATGAAACCATAGACAAATCTGTTACGGCCTCCTAGTCCGCCACTGTAGATACAGACGGAGTTGGTGTTTGAAATAAATACCTAGGTATTTATTAAAAAAAAAACAATTTATTTAAAGGTATGTACCAATAACTGGTTGAACTAAAAATATGACCTCTTAGTACATATTTGAAGCTTTAAGTAGGTAACGGGCGATGCATATTTTATATTAGCCTTTTTGAGTAAGTCTGAAATTATCGATTCTACTAAAACCTAAAAGTGGAATCAGTCTTATTTCTATTATGAAAAATGAGTTTTTTTTATATATATAATATCATCAAGGCAAGAATTTCGAGTTATAGAAGTGATTTACGTAACGTAAGTCTAATAATATATTATAATTTTCATAATTGGCGCATATAATGCTAAAATAATGATTTTAATGAGAAAAATACATGTTTAAATTAAGGACATGTTATTTTACTTATTTATAGTATTAATAAATATCAGTTTAGGCCATTATGGGTACTTGATATCCTGACACACATTCAACAGGATCACCTATAATCTATAAACTATGTAAGTACCTAGTTGTTTAATGAATTTATAAGTAATTGACTCACCCCTATATACAAATATAATGCTATCCTTTTCCTTTTTACGGAAATTGTAATAGACATTATTAATTTGCAGTGTTTAATATAGGGGTATAATATTAGGGCCAAGTCAAACAGTGATAAATAAAAAGATAAAAAAAAGAAAAGAATCTCCTGTTTGACATGGCCCTTATTTACACTTCGAAACTTTAGCCGGGCTCAAGGCATAAAGCTTTTCAGTGTTTTTAAGTGAATCATTTAAATCATTTGAACTTAGTAACAATATTTTTGGATGAAAGTAGTAGTTTACCTAATCTACACAGTAGAATACACGTCATATTATAATTTTACACTTGAAATATAAAGAGACTTTTTTATTTGACGTAGACTTTAACATTTATTTACATTCAATAGCTAATACATTCTTATTTAATCTAATATTATCTTATTGTCAATTCTGAACATTACACAATGAGATACAATAACTAACACTAATAATACAACACTTAACTCACATCTATACAACATTACATTTTTTTTCTCACATTTATTTACATCGAACATACATTTTTGTTAGATTCTAAACCATCTCTTAACTAATTATTATTTTATAATAATTATAATTTTATAATCTAAATTCTATACATTGTCAATTGCACATGGATCTACAGTTTTAGTTTTATAATTTCACATCAAAAGCCTAATTAATTATCTAGTATTGTCTTATTCAAAATGAACCTGTGCGCTTTACCTTCTTCCCAAAATAGACTATGTCTACACTGCGCTTTCAATTGCGCTTTCATTTTCAGCTCATTGCACACCAAACCACCAGGGACGGATCAGCGTGCTGCGCTGTGACCAAACTACCTATATACTATAGTATTATTAGCATTAGTTGTGAAGATTTTGTGCGCAACACAATACTAAGCTTGGTAATTGGTATCGCATGACTAAACAAATATATATTTTTTGCACTCTGTTCAAAACTGATCGCAAACTCCGGTGTACACGTATCATGAGATAAAAAAGAATTCACAAATGTGTAGACATAGCTAATTGGAATTCATAATCTATAACATTCGACATACAATTTGGGCTAGATCGGGTTCATCTCATCTTAGCACCTACAAATCACACCGACCCCTATGTGATGTGAAAATCACCCCGCAACAACCTCGTGAAGGTCTTCTTGAATTGCTGATTAGCCAACGCGTAACAGAACGGGTTTATTGGACTGTTAGCATAGCATAAGAAGTAGGAAAACATGTAAATGTGTTTATTAATGCAAGGCGGGTCCGTACAGAAACCTTCAACTAATGCTAGAATGTGGTATGGTGTCCAACAGACCACGAATGCTCCTAATATAAAAGAGATCGTCCTAAAAGCCTTCCTTGCACGGTTTTCAGACTTTGACTTCTGCCTTCCAGCGCCTGGGAAGAAACCGTCGCGCTTTGAACGCTTCACTTTTAATTTCTTCCCGATGTTCTTTACGAATTCTTTTTTCGAGTCCCGAATCGATCCTGTCATAGCTGGGGTGGAGACTTCACTATTTTCAATAGCAGGACTCAGAACTGGGTTTAGTTTTAGAGGTGACAATTTTTCACTTGTTTTAGAATGTTGAGGCTCATTGTTATTGGAAGACGGTGATACTAAAGTGATCACTGGTTTTGGCCGTTCACCTAACGTCAAACTAACTTCTGTGTTCACTTTGACTGGGGGCGGAGGTGATTTGATCCTTGGTTGCGATGTGGTTTTGGCTTCAGCTGTCGCTCTTATTAATGCCGCTTGCAAAAGCGATGTATTAGTCGCATTTGCTAAGTTATTAGTAGGAGGAGACGGTGGATCCGTTGTTGTCGGAAACGTGACGGATGAAGGAGGACTTTCAAACGTTGGCGAAGGAACTATTACGGAACTCTCATCCATATACCTTAAGTCCGCTCCATCCATTGCTACCAGGATATCATAGGTCGTACCATCACCTTTTACTAGTCGCACTGTTCGAGTTCTATAAGATTCAGACTGTGAAGGCGGACTCTCCGATACTGGTGGGCTGGACATGAAATCATTAGGAGGTGGAATGATTTTTTGGGCTATCGTGGTAGCGACACTTGTTTCCGATGGCGTAGCAACACCTGATGATGTTGGGGATGAAATTCCAGTCTGAGAAATAGGTGCTGAACGCTGAGAAGTATCATTACTCTGCGGATCAATATTATCAGTACCTAGCAGGCTTCTCTCTGATATCTGTGATAGAGATGTTTTCGGTTTATCTGCATCAGCTCTTGGTGGTGGCACAGGTTTGAAATCAGTCTTCATCATCATACCGCCATTCATACGCATGTTATTCAGCAGCTGTATAGCACCTGTCTGCATAACCAGATTAGCAACTGACGGTCGCTTCTTTATATTTGTCGGAGCGGCGCTCTCTTCATCAGAATCAAACGCTGGACTGCTTGATCTCTCCGCCTCGACTTGTTCTTCTTTCTTATCTCCATCAGATTCTGCTGTAGTCGATGTTCCAGTAGCTGTAGTACTGCTTTTACGAGCTGTAGCATTTTGACTGGAATTCGAATCAGTTGAACCACCCAAAGCAAGCAACGGCGCGGCCAGTGATCCTTTACTAGTTGAGTCTTTCCTGACTGATTCTGATACTTTAACTTGGTCTTCACTCGATATGGTAGCTTTGGGCATACCTGCAACTCCAGCCGCTCTGCCCGCCATCCCAGACATGACTCCCGCACTCAGAGCCACCATGGACTGCATTTTTCTCTGCTTCGCTTCGCTTTTCTTCTGCATATCGTAAGCTGTTTTGAATATACCCGCATATAAGACTATCAATACGAATAGTGTTGTCCAATAGTATCCAATAATTAAAGCTGTGTTAAAGATCGGGTCTTTAAGGAACTGTACGGCGCACTCGCCTTCCTGCAGATCTCTGAATCCGACAAAATGTTCCCAACCAAAAATGGTTGTGAAGAACAGTAAAGCTGGTATCGTCCATGTAACAGATACCATCCAGATGACACGATTTTTCGTCCTCCAAGCTCTGTATCGAGCAGCAATTTTGACGCTACAAAATCTATCGACAGTTATTAGCAGTACAGTGTACTGGGAGACTAGGCACACGGTGTAATCAACTGAGAGCCATAGGTCACACAATAGCGGTCCTAAATGCCAGTATCCTTTTAGGACGTAGTCTGTGTAAAATGGCAGCGACAGAGTACCTGGGAACAATTGAGCTTGCTGTAGTTTATTTTCGTTGAAAGGGTTGCGTTTAACTGATAAAGTGTAGCATGTTGTGTCATGGGAAATAGGCATTCTGTTCAGGCATAGTTCGTGTTTCAATTTGAAATTACTGACAATTGCCGCTGTCTGTGAGTTTATGTGGCGCTATAATTCGATTTAGCGATAACCAATCTAGTTTGTCATACTGAATACTGATATTTTATACCAATTCTCTGTGACAATAAATAATTTAAACGACAGAGTATGACTCAATATCAAAATAGTGTATGTAAGATGTCAGGAAAATACATGCATTAAGTATTTGTATTTTAGTTTCAGAATCACTTTAAAACTTAAGCCCAACAGCTCTTTCATTCCCGGGAAACACGAAGCTAGTTTTTCAAGCTGGCTTCGTTTAGACAAAAATATTTTAATTTCACGAAACAAGAAGAACTAGCTTGCTTGCTTACCAACACTAGCTTGCTATACTAGCGCGAAAATTTTGTGTATTTCGGGCAAAGAAAGGACAGTAGCTTCTAACTAAGACAGAATTTCGTGATATCAAAACCGAGACGCCGTATACATGGTTAGTAACGTTTGTATATGACAGGGTGTCCACCAGTCGCGGAGTTGAACATAACGATCGAAAGATCACCCGTGACCCCCTTGCCAACAGCCGAGATGGACACCGGCGGGGTTTTAGTGGGTGCGAACCCCACATAACCCTGCGACTCCCCCCGGGGTCGCAGGGTACTCGTTAGGAGTTTCCCCGCCTAAAAAAAAAAAAAAAAAAAAGGGTGTCCACCAGGCAGATCGGGCCAGACCGCATCGCATCGCAAAAATCCGCCTGCCTATGTTTTGACACAAATGCGTTGTGGCCCGCCCTGCCCCGTTCCGTCGCTACTGGACAATGTTTAATACAAAACATGAACAGGCAGATTTTTTGCGTTGCGGCCTGATCGGCCTGGATGACATTTTCCTTAAAAACCTAAACCGTATTTACTTAGGTACCAAGTAAAACAGCACTTACCAATCAACAAATCGGTTGCAGCAAGCGAAGCAATGAAGTAGTTACTCGGCTGTCGTATAGTCCTGTCTACCAGGAAAGCAAGGAGCACCAGGACGTTCCCGCTGACCGTCAGTAGAATAACCATCATGAGGAGCGTGGCAAAGATGATCGCCAGCCAGAGTGGGAATGGTGGGAGAACCGGTTGCTGTGTGAGAGAAGATAAACCTTTGTGATTTGGTATACCATACCATTTTACGGCTACTGCAACACACATACAACTTGTTTAGTTTTGATTTTGTTTTTATTTTAGTTATTTACTGCTTTTCTTTAACTTTTACTAATGCATATAATTATGTTTGTGTGTGTTTCTTTCTATAAATATTTTTCTTTATTTTTTTTTTTATTATTTATTTGATAGACATTTCATAATATACCTAGATGTTATATTGAGTATATACAATAGTGCAAAGTAGAATAAAACACCGTTTGTATAATTGAACACACACAAATATACGTCATCTTATATTATTACGACGCCTTGATCCATTGACGGAAAATTATTAACCTAGCAAAATGATATTTCTATTAGTATATCCCGGTATAAAATCCATTGACTACATGAATGAAACCCTTGTAGGGTCAGCTTTGATATCCTTCACCTTTCACAGGAGACTTATTAATTTGTTCCCGCTTTTATTTTTTATGATCTGCTGAGATAAACCTAAATAGATTGAATATTTTTAATATAGTTATCTATCAAGATAGATAGCAATAATTTTCACACGAATCAATACATAGTATAAACTGAAGTCGCTTCCCGCGTCTGTCCCTATGTATGCTTAATTCTTTATAAGTATAAACGGTTGTTGCAACGGTTTTGGATGCTGTCTTTTTTATTGGATAGAGTGATTGAAGAGGAAGGTTTATAAGTAGTACACATGCACAAGATAGAAATAGGTTGGGCGTTACGAAGTTCGCTGGGTCTACTAGTTAATAAATAAATGACAGATTTGACAAGCTATCTTGACAAATATTTTGTTGAAAACATCAGCTGTTAGTACCTATTAAAGGTTTATTGTCTGTTGCTATCAGAGGATCATACGCCAAAATACTACGTTAATACCTAGTAAGTATCTCAATAAAGAAAATATTATTTATGTTTATAAGTAGTACACATGCACAAGATAGAAATAGGTTGGGCGTTACGAAGTTCGCTGGGTCTACTAGTTAATGAATAAATGACAGATTTGACAAGCTATCTTGACAAATATTTTGTTGAAAACATCAGCTGTTAGTACCTATTAAAGGTTTATTGTCTGTTGCTATCAGAGGATCATACGCCAAAATACTACGTTAATACCTAGTAAGTATCTCAATAAAGAAAAAATCTTATGTTGCATAATAACAGGCATCCTAACTGATAAATTTCATTACCAATTCCCCATCAGCATCCAGGAGGTCATCGAGCGTGGTGTTAAGGTACAGCACATCGGTGTAGTTGGTGTTGTTCTGACAGCCGTACTGTGAGAGGCAGCGGGGCTTCATCTTTTGCATTTTCCTGTTGAAAAATACCGATATCTTAGCATTATGATCACTTAAAAAGTTATATTCTGTAAAGGACATACGGTATCATTGAGTGTCAAAACACAAAGACATGATATAACTAAAACTATTGCATGCCATACAAAACTCGTGTGATGAGTATTAGGGGAAATGTTGCAGATTAGGGAGACCTCACACTAATCATACATTGTATAAATATTTAAAACTGAAAAACCCTTGCAATCACTAAACTTTATTTATATCATGAGTGGCTCTATTCGCTTTTACGTGATTCTTTTGATCGCTATGCAGTTCGTTCTTGCTGCTACCCTACATTTACCATTTGAAAAGCAAGCCTTTCGTTGCTATTCAGCCAAAGAAACTTCTATATTTAAATTCTAATTTCGAAGAGTAGAAAAACCGTATACGTTAGTTACGTTACCAGACTAATTCACGCTACATCTACATTCTTCACATGGAAGGTTTTAAAATACGGTAAAAGTTTGCCATCCAGTTCTATTTTGCAGCTTTGGTGGTCAAGTTTTGTAGCAGAATAATTTTTTTAAAGTGATCTCATTTTGATATGTTTTTTTTTTGTTATGAACACTTTACTTCATTATTACCTACTTAATTACTTAGTAATATTTATTTTCGAAAACGGATCCGCTTGGTGGAAAAGGATAGAAACTATTAGAATTACGGAAGTATAGAGTTCAACGCCGTTTTTTTATACCTAACGGGCGAACTTCGTACCGCCTAACCTATTACTATTTTGTATATGTATTATACTTACGAACCTTCCTCTCGAATCATTCTGTCTATTAAAAAAAACCACATCAAAATCCGTTGCATAGTTTTATAGATTCAAGCATACATAGGGACGGACGCGGGAAGCGTCTCTTTTTTATACTATGTATTGATGATTGATGATGATGATAACATTGAAGGTATTATAATTTAGATTATTTGCGGTATACTTAAGTACGCTATGCCTTTATATATTTGTAGATATGAAAGTAGAATTAAAATTAAGCAAATCTATTCAATTGACGTCCTCAACTGCATCGCAATCCACAGACTACGTGGCTACGCTAATGATACTCTCAGAGTTTAAAACTGTAGAGGAATACTAAACACCTCACGTTTCTGTTAGTGCTTAACTCTGTTAAATCACGACTGAGTAGTTTTTAGTCTAGAGCACTAAAAGTGTACCTATACTAGAGGTTAGAGTCCAGAATTAGCAAAAACAGTCTCAGAAGTTAGGTGTTTGAACAACGGACTTAACCGACCGAACGCTTTCGGTAGAGTGTAAAGTTTGGGCTGCAAATATAGTACTAACAGACCAGACGTCAGATCTAAGTTCACCATAACGACCGATCTTGTACAAACCTCCCTCATTCATTGTCCCCCAAACTTTACCAGTTCAACTGACCAACTTGTAGCGAGTCTTGCCTACCTTGCCTCTTCCAGTGCGCGGTCGCTTCACGGAATCATTTTGGCACTAGCGACTGTTCGTAAAGCTATGAGCCTATCATTCTTTGTCATTAAGGCGGTAACTCTCGGTATGGCGCGAAATTCAAATTTTTTCACGTTTTTTAATTATTTTGGCGAAAGTATTCATCTCTAATAAAGTTTAAATGAATTCGCGTACGTAAAAACCAATCTCCCACATTGTGATATATCGTTTTTGAAAGACAGAGTTTCCGATTTTGTGTATATTCAAGGAACTTGATTTTTGGCCTTTTACCCCTTAGACACAAAATCTTTAGGTCTGTCTTACAAAAACGTTGTATTACAATGAGAAAGAAGGTTTTTTACATACGCGAATTCATTAAAACTTTATTAAAAATGAATACTTTCGCCAGAATAAATTAAAAACGAAATTTTTTTCGAATTTCGCGCCATACCGAGAGGTACCTCCCAAGTAGCTTTTGAAATAATTAAGACTTTGTCAAACAGAACGGCGCCATATCGTCGACTTGTAATGTGCTATGCTCAGAATAAAGACAAGCATAGAAGGAGTCCTAAAATAAAAAGTCACATCATTGTGTTACGCTACTTACTCAAGTGCAACCATTGAATATGTTAAAAAGAGACCAATATACTTTCTCCACTGGGTCGTATGACTCTTCCGCACCTTGCCCGTACCTGGGTTCGACTTTTTATTTTTAATTTTCTAAAAAGCTAGTGATGGCAAAAATAACTTGTCCTAAATCAAGTTGTCTATACTTTTATACAAGACATGGTTCTTTATTATGGAACTTATCATAACTAATTCAGGAGTAATTGTATGGTATTATAATAACAAGAAAACAAAGACAAAGATAAAAACGCTTTATTGCTATAAAAATGCAAATAAAAATACAAAATGTAACAAACCGTATAACATTTTTAACAGAAAAAGAATAAGGGCAATTGTGCCTTATCGATTAAAGCGATTTCTTCCAGGAAACCTACTGCACACAATAAGTTATTTTAATGAATAAAACGGGTGTCTTGATAAAAATATAATAATACTTACCTATTTCTAAAGATTTTCCGTTCATAAAAAACTCTGTCACATCAGATATTATTAGCACAGCTCTAAAATAATTAAAACTAAAAGATGTGTACCTATAATAATATGTATATATAAAACAAGAAAAACAAATCTATTTTTGGAAATTTCATAATGTATGAATTATGCGCTTCTTTCTTTACACACTCATTTTCAATAATCTTGCTCTGCACCCTGCACCTCAAATGTTTGTTTTTGCCTGGGTTGATCTTGATCATCACTTTGTTTGTATGTGAAAAAACCCTGCTTGTGGTTTTTTTTTGAGACCTAAAAATATAATATGTTTTAATTAAAACTTATAAAAGAGAGTAAGTATTATAAAACCTGGGTGTAAGCAATTTATACATACGCAAGTGATATCCTGCAGCAACAATGGCGCTTTTGTTTTTATCACAAAGTAAAATTTTCATGGAATTTTATTTGTTTACAGTTTACAGCATTGGTTTACCCAAATTTACGGTTCATATATTCTGTAGCTTTTTTTTATCAAAGTATTTTGTGAGGCCTGTAAGAAAGCAAGAAAAATGTTCTTAAATATTATATTCAAGACAATAATAATAATAATTTATTCAAATATATATTAATTAAAGCCTTCGTATTTTTTTTTAGAAAACAGGTATCTTAGAGAATATTAACTTAAACGATGACATCCCGCAACTTAAACTTGAAATTTTCATATACAATTATGAGGATCTGCAGAAAAAAAACATAGATAAACTTAAACCTGTTTTATCCAGAATGGGCAAATTGTATGTCACGATATTTTCTTTAAGGCCTATATCCAGCAGTAGACGTTTTTAGCTGAGATGATGGTATTTTCTGGTTGCATTTCTTTCTTACATATGAAATATTAATTGTCCACTGAATGTCGCTGTCCTATTTCCTTTAACATTAAGTTGATAACGAATAACATTTAATTAATTTGATATAAAATAAGCAATTGAAAGGGCAATATTTTATGATTACCACCAACCAACTTATTCAAATTGCAGCAGCAAAACTGTTGTTACAGTTTCAGGTTATAATCTTCACCATCTTAAATCTTCTTTGTTGATAAAACAGTATGTTGTGAATGTTTAAAATCTTGTCTCTTTATAGCATCCAGTCATTTTGTTTTTATTATATAATTTACTTGAAAACTGAAAAAAATACAACAATTAGCATATTATTATGTCTGATTTTTATTTGTCCTTAAGTTAGAACGGATGATTTAGGTTCGATAACTTTTGTCTAAACATATTTTGGCACAACACTATCATAACCTTTACAGAAGGTGTTTTACCGTAATAATTCAATAAATTTAGGTACGAGTTCGACAAACAGCGTGTAAAATTGATGTTCTTGATAATTTATTTGTCAAAATAGTGCCCAGAAGTCTACAATGAAACAAAATTATTAACCGAATGGTAGGTGACCGAAACATCAAGATTTTGATTCCTTGACGCATTTGATTCACATCCCGTCACTACACAAGAGATTGTTATACATTAAGTTAAACATTCACAATCACAAAACCAATTTATCACACCTTTTTCATAAAAAATAATCATAAAACTTTTGGAGCTGCTATCGATGTTTACAATGTCATATTATACGTCAAAATAAAACAAACCATAAACAAACCACCAAATATGTACCAAATTATTGGTTTTTAATTTTGTACGGTACTAATAAACCAGTGTCATCAATAAACCACTTTGATACCACAAGAAGAAAACTTGCAAAGAATTCTTATATTTTATCTCTCTCTAACTAATAGTCTTTTTGCCGTTTAGTAAGGAGCGTAACAATATGAAAATAACTTTTTATTTTAGCCCGGTTTCTATGCTTGTCTTTATTCTGAGGTGCTATGCCAGTATTACCCTGTCACACAGAGCGTACATTAGGTACAGTCACAGACTAGGAGGCCCTAACAGATTTGTCTATGGTTTCGTCAACCCTAGACTGTATTGCCAAAGAACAAGAGCTATTTTGCAATACAGAAAAACCGGAAGTGTTACGCCGATCGTGTCCGCCACTGTACGTACAGTGATGGATACGGACGGCGTAACACTTCCGGTATTTATTGCAAAATAGCTCTTTTTCTTTCGTATCACAGTCTAGGGCGCACAAAAGACCATAGAGAAAAGTGTATTTAAAAGTTCTACTTACCACTGGGTAATAAAGCTGGTACCGATAGAAAAAATCGGCGTTGATCGATTGGAATCGATCTCGCTAGCGAGACTCGATTGAGTACTCGAATTCATGATCGATTACAAGGCGTTTTTTATTGTCAACGTTCACTCGCCAAAGGGTTAACGAAGAAGGCTGTGATTCTTAGTAGACCTGTGAAAAAAAAAAAAAATTATCAATACTGATATTTTAAATGCGAATGACTGTTTCTGTCTGTTTTGCTTTCCTGAGAAAACTACTGAATCGATTTGAATGAAATTTGATAGTTTAAAGCCTGAGAAAGGACATGGTTACCTTTTATCATGAAATTCCCACGGAAAAATTGGGAATTGGATGTTTCAAAAGAAAATGCGCTGGCAAAGCCGCGGGGCGCCTTCTAGTAGGTACTATTATAATATAAGACTATTATAAATGTTGGCACCTACTCAAAACCCTATATACAAGGGTTTATATTAAAATCAATATATATAAAACTCTTCCGTTACTGACTGACTGACAAACAACGCAGAGCCGAAACTACTGGGCGTAGAAAGCTGAAAATTGCCACGTGGGTTCCTTGGGAAGTGTAGGTGAGCACTAAGAAGGGATTTCCCGAAATTCCCACGGGAACGGGAAAAAACTGGATTTTTGTGTTTATGAGAAATCTGCGCAGGAAAAACCGCGGGGCAGCCTCTAGTATTTAATATAGTACAAAGTAACTAGGTAGAATGAAAACAAAATATTATAATTTCTGATGTGAAAATTAATATTGGCGATGATTGATATAATTGGATATAGATATTTATTTCCTGGCTGTATTTAAATGACATTGTGTGTATTTCGGGCCCCCTAGATAAAGGTTCTACTTAGTAAGGGCTTTCATAGAGAGGCTAGATTGGATGACATACATACATACATAATCTCACGCCTTTTATTCCCCGAAAGGTTAGGCAGAGGCACCAGCTTGAGAGCCGGACCCACGTTTAGCCGAGTTTATGCTTTATTACCAACGTGACAAGGGGCCAGCTTGTCGCCGCGGCTATAACGACCACTACTGCGGCCGGGACCAACGGCTTAACGTGCCTTCCGAAGCACGGAATCATCTTCCTTTTCAGACAATCAGGCGATTAAAGCCTGCAATGTCCTATCCAACCGAAAACAACCACAACGTGATTTTTGTGAGAAATCAATATGTGGTGTTTTTTTTTTTAGATTGGATGAGTTATTATTATAAGAGCTTTAAGAGCCATAGCACAGCTAAACTGGAAATTTCGGATGCGTACAAATATATGCTAAGGAATTACTGTTTTAAAAAATTTAAAATCAAATTTTGATCCGATAAAAAAAATCACGAAACAACCTCTAAAAAAAACTTTGAGTGCATAATTTACCGTACTAAAATACATCCGTTCATTTTTGTTTTTTTATATGTTTACAAGCAACAAAAAATCAAATTGAGAATTACTGTTTGTTTTTTTTTATCCGCTTAGTTATATTTCTAAAATGTTTTTTTTTCTATCTGCAACGAAAGTTCTACACGGCTCCCTACGCAAGTGTGCGCTATGGCACACATACTGGGTGTTTCTGACAAGGCGGTAATAAATCAAAGGAGGGACTCAGCTCACCATACCTAACAACTTTCCCAAAGCAACATGGGTCGAAATCTCAAAAAAAAAACAGCTGTTCCATACATTGGTTCGATCAGTTGACGGGGTCAATGTATGGAACAGCTGATTTTTGTTTTGAGATTTCAACCCATGTTGCTTTGGGAAAGTTGTTAGGTATGGTGAGCTGAATGCCCCCTTTGATTTATTACCGCTTTGTCAGAAACACCCTGTATATTATACGGTGGTCTGACCACGATGTAAGTAACTTTATCAAGTTTTTTAAGCTTAAACACCAGCTTTCTTCCTTTTTCGAAGAGAATAACCGAGAAACCCTCTAGCTAGCAATAGACTTCCCGACGGTAAAGTTTTAATTCAAAGTTAGCCACTTTATCCCCCACTCAACTGCGGAAACTGAAAGACTTGCATTCCGACTAGTGGTGCCAAAGTATCGATATCGATGCGTTTTATACGTTCTTTTTTACTAACCAAGGATATACTTATTAAAGCTGTTCTCTTTTATTATTTTTGATATTATTTGACATTTAGTTTTTTTTTTTTAAATTTTATCAATCAATATAAATTAATCTATATATATAAAACTCTTCCGTTACTGACTGACTGACTGACTGACTGACTGACTGACAGACAACGCAGAGCCGAAACTACTGGGCGTAGCGGGCTGAAATTTTGCATGTAGGTTCCTTAGGGAGTGTAGGTGAGCACTAAGAAGGGATTTCCCGAAATTCCCACGGGAACGGGAAAAAACGGGAATTTTGTGTTCATGAGAAATCTGCGCGGGAAAAACCGCGGGGCAGCCACTAGTCAATAATATAAAACTCTTCCGTTACTGACTGACTGACTGACTGACAGACAACGCAGAGCCGAAACTATTGGGCGTAGAAAGCTGAAAATTGGAACGTGGGTTCCTTGGAGAGTGTAGGTGAGCACTAAGAAGGGATTTCCCGAAATTCCCACGGGAACGGGAAAAACGGGATTTTTGTGTTCAGGAGAAATTTGCGCGGGAAAACCCGCGGGGCAGCCTCTAGTACATAGTATAAAACAAATTTCTCTCCGCTATATAACTTAAATCTTTTTAACAATGCAACGGATTTTAGTGCATATTTTAATAGATAGAGTGATTCAAGAGGAAGGTTTATATATGTATAATACATTCACAACTTACTAATATGTTAGGATGGTACGAAGTTCGCAGAGTCGACTAAAGCATACAATTTTACCATCCAATCTCACCCATAAGGTGTCGTAAAGGGCGACTAAGGGAACACCTGAAGGGGTCGTCCTTCGCCAAAAAACTTAAAGAGCCATACTGCGATCGCCAGCCAAGCGTATCCATTACGGCAAAACCCTCTCTCAATGTATGTCTTTTTGGTCATCTGTGGGGGAGACCTACTTCTATTAGTGGACGTCTTGATGATGATAATGAATAATCTATATTATTTCAGGGTTTCCCGGTATTCAATAAAATTTGCCATGAACTTTGTTATTGCATAAACCGCATTAACATTATACCAGGGGCCGTATTTGCTTATTTATAACTAGTTAACCCGGCGAACCTCGTACCGCCTAACCTATTACTATATTGTGCATGTATTATACTTATAAACCTTCCTCTTAAATCACTCTATCTATTTAAAAAAAAACTCATCAGAAGCCGTTCCGTAGTTTTAAAGATTTAAGCATACATAGGTTCAGACGCTGGAAGTGACTTTATTTTATACTATGTATTAAGGCTTGGTGCTTCAAAAATTTGTGTTTTTGAAATTTTTTTAAACAATCTGAGACATACAAAATTGATGTCTTCATTCTGAAAAAAATATATGTGTTAGTTAAGGATCTAATCTAGTCATCATACTAAAGGAAAACCGGATCTAATTAATTTTAGTTGATAGAAAAAAATCTCAAAGTTACCCCTTTTTGTTCCGTTTTTTCCATTTTATTTTTAAACCGCTGATTGTTTTAATTTGATTTTTGGAATGAAAATTGCTGACCTTAAATTTTAGACATACTACTATAGTAAGAATTTTTAAGTTTAACGAAAAGACAAAAAACCAGCAAAAACTAAAAAAAAACATCGTTTTCGCGCGGTCCGATGCCATGCCGCGCCGCTCCCTACCCCGTCAGTACCCTTGTGGCCACGGCCGAGGCCGGTTCTGTGTCAAATTTTTGTTTTCGCGCTCTCGTATTTCGTTTTATTTTTATTCAAATGTAAACAAATTTTGACAACAGATGTCAAAACAATGAACCATAACATCTGTTTAGGATCTGTATGGAGCTGAAAGAAACCAATTTTGATACCGATATTACATTTATAAAACCGTCGCATTACAAACTTACCTTTTTTATTCCCACAAATAAAACTTAAATCATAGGGTACTTATATAGTTATATCATATCTTTGTTAGTTCTGTGGCGCCGATAACACAATATTAATATTACATTAGCACAATATTACGTGGTATACTTACTCAAATTACTTTAAGAAGGCAGTAATTTATGTCTTAATAGAAAATGTTTCCTTTTTATTTAACGCTTTTCGGTTTTTTCGGCTGTTTAATTTTTTGATGAAAAGATTTTATTTTTTGCTTTTCAGTTTAATTTTTATGGAATCCCCCCCCTCCTCACTTCAAGGTTCACCTTCACCTCAAATCACCCTCCAAACGCTGGTCTCACACCCCTGAAGGTGGTCAGACATGTCATGGTATGTCCAGCAGTGGACGCTATCGTGTGAGATCGGCTGCTTAAAATCAAAACCTAGTAACTCGTTTTAACAAAAATGTTCAGGAGAGCCAAAAAACGGGTCGACCACTTTAATTCGTTGCCCCGAAGAAACCAGACGCAATAGCGATTTCGGTGTTTGACCAAAAGTTTGACTATATTGTTGACTATAGTCACACTTAAATCGATCCCACTATTTTTTTTTTTTTTAATTTACCCAAATATGACAATGAAAAAAATTTTGAAATACAATCTCTGAGTTAATTCTCTACTTTTTAAAGCATTTTATATTTTTAGTTGTACGTTTCGAATGAAAAATGTTATTTTTTGAAGTGCATTCATTTAAAAGTTATACAAATGATTTATTTGTGGCAGAATTAAGTTTTGTTTACGATTTGGTTACGACTCGTGGTTAATTCAGCCAAATTTGTATACTGTTTTTGTAACTTACTAAATTCCTTCAAAATTTGATTGATTTTATAATCGGCGCCAAATTCAAAACATAGTAAGTCAGCTTTCAAATTCATAACCTAGTAAGTCGGTTGAGTTGCTAGGTTTTTTTATTTGTAATCCGACATGCGCTATGTTAAGAATATGTACTTCATGGAAATTTCAATAACTTTTCCAAATTGGGTAGACTTGCTAAATTTTATTTTTAAAATTACGTAAGAAACTGGGTGTTTTAAGGTTCATATCAAATCTATACCGCCTAGTCCCAAGTAGCACTGAAGAATTTTGTTTAAATCGCATATATCTTAACAGTGCCTGTATTGTGATTTAACTAAATAAAAAACGATTTCATATAGTCACATATATCTTAAAGGCTATATAGTATTCCAATACCGCTTTTTGAGAAAATAAAGATTATACGAATCGTAGTTAAATCATCTTAAACCTATTCAGTATTAATTAAGGTTTCAGATAAACCATAAAACTCTCTTTTCACTCAACTCTCATTATTTGTAAACTGAATTAAATCATTAAGGGATAGTTGTTCGACTTATGCAGTCGCACTAATGCAAAAAAGATTTGCTATCCAAACTAAAAGCCATATTAAGACGTTTGTCCTCAAATCAGTTTTTGCTAGGCAAAACACAAATAAATTTTGTATTAATTATTATTTTATAAGTAATAATTGATTTAGAGGGACGGTTTGTACAAGATGGAGAAAAATTAAATTAGCAAAGACGTTGAAAAATTAAAAAAATAACCTTTAACACAGAACTGTCCCTTTCCCATAATTTTTCTTTTACATAATGTCCCTTTCTAAAATTTTATTTTCCCAAAATGACCCTTTCTCAAATGTACCACATCGAAAAAACCTTTGTCGTAATGTCCCTTTTGCTTTTATTTTTTGTAGACAGTTTCGAAGAAATATTTGCGAACGGTGCATTATGGGTCTAAATTGTAGGGCCTTTCACTCTTAATCGATGCAAAGTAGGTAGGTAGTTACGGTCACGGACTCGTTTAGCATAATACGTTTTGTATGATTAGTCTTTGAATAAGTATTTGATACACTTAAATAAGTTAAAAGTATTAGGTTGCCAATGCAGGTAGTTTATATATATTTTCCGAACTAGCTCTAACACAGCTTTGTTAGCTAAACAAAATATGATAACTCGATGATATGACAGCATTGAAAACCATTGCTGATTTTCTTATGGTATGTACTTTTGTGGTTCTTAAAAAGCAGCAAAAGGCAGTGAAATAAATTATTACAACAGTTTTTGTTTTGCCACAAGTGTGAGCAGAATGGTCTGATAGAAATACTTGCCACACACACTTGACTTTATATGCAAGCTCTGCTGTTGTTTAAAAGCACTTTATTGCTAAAACACCAAAAAAAACATAATAACTTTCTTTGAAAACCATAACGCTTTTAAAGAATTCTCAAAACGTCCTTTTCGCAAAATGTGCTTTTCGCAAAATGACCCGTTCGAAAAATGACCATTTCTCCACTAGCTCAAGTTTACATGTACAAAAGGGACACTATAAAAAAAAGTCATTTTGCGAAAGGAACTATAAGCGGAAGTGATGAATACTTACAAAAGCTTGAATTCGAAATTATCCTTTTAAATTCTGCCATATAGACATAGCCAAGTCACGTCACTTCCTACCCGAATCGACAACATGCCAGCCACAAACATAGATCATATTAATTCGTTTGAACAACCTTGTAATGCATTCTGATAAACACAATTGTACATAAACATCTAATTTATGTGTCTAATAATATTGCATACGTCTATCACTTTCAACACTTACACTTGGTATTAGAAAAACTAACTCTGTTGCAAAACAAAGAAATCTTGATTTAAGAAATCAAAGTAAAGGATCAAATAAATCAGAATAGTATTCATGAAATCAATTGGAAGTATCACTTAAATCGTTGAGGATTTACTTAATCAAACTAAAGGATCACTTAATACTGTGAGATAACGTCGGCTCCGTGCTTAAGTGTTCAAACTCCATTTTGGTCGAAAATGACTTTTTGATGCAGGATTGTTAACGATGTAATTTAGGTCCAGAAGGTCAAGTAAAAAAAGGCTTTTCCTAGAAAAAATACAATAAATTTCACGTTTTAAATTTTGAAGCCCACATCATCGTAACAAAAATTCCGTGCTTGTTTAGCCCGTTGTCTGTGAGTGTCTGCCGACCAAAATGGCGGACACTCACAGACACGTGGTTAGCCAACCTCCACAGCATTACCCAAAGTCCCGCATCAAAATATTTGTTGCGTGCTTGAGTGATCAAACTCCAGCCGGCCGACCAATCACAGCACAGTACGTCACGCTACCCGGCCATTTTGTTTTTTCTGTGATGAACTTGGTTGCTCCTTTAGTTTGCTTGCAAAAACCTAATAAATTAGTTTTATTGTGTTCAAAACTAAGAAAACTAACTGCGAGTAACGATAAAAGCTGCAGCAGGATGGCGAGTACCAATTTCAAAACAAGCAAAAGGCGTACTTTGGCGACTTTCGAGCAATAAGTACTTTTTAATAATGTTCATTTCCGAATAGAAACTTAAACGTACTGATACAGGATGTTAATAAATTCACTTTGTAATAAAACGGATGAGAATTAAGTATATTATTATGTTAATTCTGTTTGATAGTCCTTTTGTCTGTCTTTCACAATGGTTCAACACAACAACCAAATTTTTAACAATAATTAAGTAGGTATATTTTATCATTTCGTTATGTTTATGTTATTATTACTTGAGTCTAAATTATTTTTTTTTTTTTATTTCTTGATTTTAATTTCTTATACCTTTTATCATCTAAAAACAAATTTTTTTACGAAGTAATTTAATCATCCTGTATATGGTATTAGGAGGTTGGACACACAAGCACGCAACAATTTTAAGGAACACTGTGCTATCTCCATGGCAGGAGTGTTGTATTTCCATGAACGAACATTTTTATTCGCAGTTTTGTTCAACCTCCATTTTAAAAGTATGATAAAATACGTAAAATCACAGCATCGTAAACAAATTTATTGGCAATTCCATATATTAGACTAAAAACTTTAAATTTGCATTTATCATTCCTGAAACTAAACATCTCGTTTGATAATAAGTAAAAAACCTTCTCCTGAACAGTGTACAAATGGAAGTTGAACATTCAAGCACGGAGGCGGCGATAAGAAATCTTGATTTAAGAAATCAAAGTAAAGGATCAAATAAATCAGAATAGTATTCATGAAATCAATCGGAAGTATCACTTAAATCGTTGAGGATTTACTTAATCAAACTAAAGGATCACTTAATACTGTGAGATTTAAATGTTACTTACGTTTGATTTAGTAAAACGATTAAGTATTAAGTGAGATTTGAGGAAATCGTTTTTGAGTAAAACATTTCTAAAATAGCATTATTTCAAATCGAACTTATTAATCTTTGATTTAATTGATACTCAACTACCCTTTTGAATCCTTACTTTTCTAAATTCAGATTTCGTCAAGTAAAACAAGATTATACGCCATTTTGAACTTTTAGAAAACAAAACAACAAAACAAAATCGAAGTGATATCGTGAAAAAAGTGTGGATTTCAGTTAAATGTGACTAGTGTAATAGTTTTTACTGAAGAAATAAGTGATTACGTGATGAGAAAAGGTAATATTAATGACATAAATGATAACTTTATTTTTATTCCATATACAATTATTCTTTATTTTTTTGTTATTACAAGCTATTTCGAGAGCCCGTTTGTTTTATGGCTCTTTCTATCGATTTTACACGATAAATGATCATGCGTTTAAGATTTTTAATGCTTACGACGAAATAAAACGGATTTCTAATTGTCATATTTACTTATAGTTTACAAATTCTTAACACTAAGTAAAGTTCTTGTGTTGTAGCATAAAATGTTCACCATATTTTCTTTATTATGATTACTTAAATTGAAAACGTTTTAAATTTTTCTTCGCTTAGCAAAAATTGCCTTAGTGATTTAGATTATAAAACAGTTTTAATTTTGCATTTAAATCTATTTTGCTGCCTTAACTTAAACTTCAAGATATCGCGAAACCTCAGTTAAGGAATCTGGAAAACCCTATTAAATCCCAATTGCTTAAGTAAGGTTAAAGTATGATTTAGCAGTAGTATTAACTCCCCCTTCATATTCTCCTAAATACCATGCCCACTTTTTCTTAACTGACCCTCCAAGCAAGTCTTAGGGATATCTTGAGGGACATTATAGTTTTGGCCAAGGCAATAGCTGGAATTAGCCATATTGCCTTCAAGAAATCTTCAATACTCAGTTAAATCAATCGGTTGTTACTTGGGGTAAGTCGAAAAATGACAAAAACGTTTTTTTTGCAAAAACACCAGTTACTAGGTTTTGAATTTGGGCAGCCGAGATGATGATGATGATTATTATTATATTAGTCGGCGAGGCGCTTCTCCAGAAGTCCCCCAGAGTCCTCCAGAAGAAGGCAGGTAGTCGCCACTTACAATGGAACTGGTGGGGCGAGTGTTGAAAATTTTGCGGTTTTTGTAATCCAATCGTCGTAGGTCGCCAATTTAGAGAACTCCTATGTCCGCCCGCCTGCAGTAGAAATAACTCCAGAGGTTGAAGAAGGGATGATATATTTACACATGGTTAGGTACACTATTTACAAGAAAATGAATGCATGTTAATGTGTACAGCGGCTGAGATGTACTGCCTAGTTAACAAAAGTCTTTTTGAAAGGTAACAATGTCAATTTTAAAATCTTCTTCTATAAATTAAAAAGTAACAGTATCAAAAATTAGTTTGGTTACAAAAAGGTTGGAGGAAAGGCACAATTTACTTTTATATAAAAAATATATATACTTATGCGAGCAGTTCTCATGTAAATTACAATATGGCAATACAATCTGGGAGTGAATAAAAAAGGCATCCATATTTTATCCACCCTTAGGCCGCATTTGCAGGCCGCACGCAGGGCGTTGCGCGAGGCGTCGTGCGGGGCGTGCTGCGCCCAAATCAAATGTATAGCAATAGTATGAGACCGTTTAAAGAGACGCGCATAGGCCTATGTTCGATATCGTATAAGGAAACGCGTCGGCTCCCGCGGCGGCGCCCGCAGCGGCGGCGCCCGTGGTGGGGCGCCCGCGTCGGAGCCCACACGACATCCCGCACAACACGCAGCGTCTTCGTAAAGGAGGCCTTAGGGTGTGATTTTAGTTCCAAATAAAAAAAGTTATCAACTCAAACTATATCGTTATTTGTTTAAAATTAAAACAACCAGTGGTGTTTTATTTATATTGAGAAAACACTACAAAAAGGGTTTACTTTGATATTTATTTCTACAGAGTGAAATTCATTACATCTTGTTACTTTTTAATAACTTGTCTAAACTAAATCCTACATCTGTATTTTTCAGAATTAAGAAATCTGTTTTATATTTCTCAGATGGTTTAAAAAAAACTCGTTATTACAAATACCTTACCTAAACGCAAATTCTTGTTAGCTGAAACGAAAATCGGAAAGAAAAATTGTGCGGTAGGTATAAACATCTCGATTTAACTTCGGCTTGTATGAAAAGTAATAAAATTTAAAACTGTTGCGACATTTCGCATTTCGACGCGCGCATGTCACAGCTGCGAGGGTGGGGGACCCTCATACCTAATTAGGTAAGAAGCTTCAAAGTACGGAGTCTTAAAAGATTTTTTTGTTTAGAGAATACATACCAAAAACTTGATACAAGCGTGATACATATTTGTCAATTTGAAATATCATAATAATGAGACAATGAGTTTTTTGCTTTTTAAAATAAGAAAATGAGGCCCAGAATGATTATAATGACACAATTAGCGGTTTTCGAACTGTCACTTTTAGTTACAGAGACTGCCATAAGATGGCTTTAGCAATCAGGTTAAATGTCAAATTCTATATCAATTCAATCAGTCAGGTCAATCAGATTTGACGTTGACATTACACCTACATACATTGGCTATACAGTGCCATCTATTAGCATTCTCCTAGAACCATTAAAACTATGAAAACCCCTAATTACTAAATAATATAAATAATGTCTAAAAATGTGTATTGCACGGTTCTAGTAGCAATAGTAGCATTTAGGGTCACGCGAACAAACGGGTTTGACCTTCACAAATTTTATTTGATAGCGTGTTATAGCAGCTGAAGGTCTTATAACGAAATTATATCGCTCATAAATCGGACTCCCTTTTTACCCTTTGTAGTTCGTTGGGATTTTTATGATGCTAACTAACGCAACAACTAATACAAACTGTGGACTTTAACATAAATTTGTTTAAAGTTACATTTATTCTTGATGTCTTAACATCTCTGTAGTTACCTTAAGCAAGCACGAAATAAATGAATATGAATATATTCTTTAAAGTATTACATTTATTCTTGATGTCTTAACATATTTGTTAAGCAAGCACGAAATATATTAATATGAATATATATGAATATGAATATTCGTGGTTGGATTAGCACAGTCCCTGCATCACGGTGTATCATCAGTTATATTATTACTAGAGGCTACCCCGCCGTTTCAACGGTGCAGATTTTGTCATAAATACATAAATTCCCTATTTCCCGTTCCCAAGGGAATTTATTCCTTAGTGCCTCCCGCAACTCCGCAAGGAACCCGCGTGCGAAATTTCAGCCTGCTACGCCAAGTAGTTTCGGCTCTGCGTTGTCTGTCAGTCAGTAACGGAAGAGTTTTATATACTGGGTGTTTCTGACAAGGCGGTAATAAATCAAAGGAGGGATTCTGCTCACCATAACTAACAACTTTCCCAAAGCAACATGGGACAAAATCTCAAAAAAAATAACAGCTGTTCCATACATTGGTTCGATCAGCTGACGGGGTCAATGTACGGGACGGCTGATTTTTGTTTTGAGATTTCGACCCATGTTGCTTTGGGAAAATTGTTAGGTATGGTGAGCAGAATCCCTCCTTTGATTAATTACCGCCTTGTCAGAAACACCCTGTATATTGATGGAATAGCCATTCGTAAGAAATATAATGACCTCTTGCCGTATTCGCCAACATCATATTATAGTCATATGGCGCGTGAATTGAATGATAACTCTTATAAACGCCCACCGAAATAGCACTTTTATAATTAATAGTTATAATAACCACTAGCACCACGCACTCATAAGGAAATCTAATCTTTCACATGGAAGATCCAAGATAATTTTTAGAATAGAATAGAATACGATGGAATACACTGCGTAGAATACATAATGATACAAAGTAAATTAAAAAGTTTAAGGTATAAATCACAGAACAAGGAAGATGCTCTCTAAATAATAGAAATCGCATGCAATGGGCGACCCTATCGCTAAATCGATTTCTTCCAGGCAACCCACGCGGAATCTTTTGTCGATGAAAACATATTAAATTGGTTAAAGTAGGCGATGATTTTAACAAAATAATTAACAAAAAAATAATAAGTTTTACCCTCTTATTCATAAAAAGTTAAAGAGCGTTTTAGTTATTTGACGTATCTCAATTTAGACTGGATGTCATGTAATTACCATACAACAAACCAGAGAAGTAGACCTCCAGTAACGCTACTTAAAATCAACTGTATCTTTATGAATAACACGGTTAGTGTTTTACCTAACATTTAGCAATGTTGGTATCGGACTGTGTCGGATTGTAACCAAGTATTTTACGAGGAAATACAGAATGTAACAAATCTCACCATTGAACTAGGTGTCGGCGGTAAAGCGAGATAAGGCCAAAGTGCCGCCGCGCGGTATCGCCCCGTCCGCCGGAAGCTCCGCCATCTTCGAATCTCGTGCCATGACGTCACGCTCGCTCTCTGCGAATATGCGAATAAAGATGCAGAATTTGAATTTTCAAATTTAGAAAATACTTTTGAAATGGATTTTGAAGAAAATAGCAGGCAACAACCAATTTAACAAATTTGACAAAACTTGTGATGTTTGCTTCTTTTCTAGAATAAATGTCAATTATTTTATATTTTGATTTAAATGTTGACCATACAGGTCCAGTCTAGTTTACAACTTTGAAAATCGCTCTAAGCGATAAGGACGCCCATTGTAATAGGGGCTATATGAGTTTTGAAGGTGTTTTAAATTAAATAATTATCTTAACCTATAAGAGGTAGAGATCTGAAATTAAATTTTAATATAACAAAGATTTAAATAATTGAGAAACACTATTACACATTATTTTGTCAAAAATTACAAATATGTCCATTCCAAAAGTCGAGAAAAGCTTGTTTTTAGAAATTATTTTATAGTCTGTTCATTGGGTCGTTTGATTTCTTTCTCGTATTTCCTCTTAATTTAAGAAAATCGTAATTTGATAAGTTGATTGATTGCAAAAAAGTTTCTCTTTATTTTTTAAACAGCCTGTACCTGTGTAAAACTGCAATTCAGTATATAAAATAATAAATTTATCGTTCAACCTGTATTCGGTAGGTAGGTATTTCCCTAACTTTTCAGGATTAACTTTCGGTTGCAGTAAAAACTGCTATAAAAAACACAATGGGCTCTTAAAGCCAACTGCTTCGACCTTTATTACAAGTTCTCGTATAAAAAAAAACGTTTTTTTAACGTTGCATTTTCTATTTTGGCAATAAAGGAGAAAAAAGTTCGGCGCCGCGGGGATACTTCGCAGTTTTGTGTTTTTTTTTTGTTTTTTACTGAAAGTAAATTCATGATTTTTTGCGTACAGGTGTCTAGACATTAAAAGATACAATTTTAGGCCCGGGGCACATCTGTAGAGCCGCGGAGACTAGACCGAGACAATAACAATTTGAACTGACCCTTTATTTCGTAACGCTAACACACTGAAGTCTTTCAGCTTCGACACCATTTACTTTTAAGATTTACCTATCTTTCGTTATAACAGAATTCTTTGAATGAAATGTATTTCTGTTTTATAATCTCTGTACTCCCCATTAGCAAGCACGTAATAAATGAATATGAATATGAATTACCGGGGTTAGTTTATATAATTTTTTATGAACATGATCCAATCATATAAAAACGGCAGCCGATTGGTCCTTAAACGTGAGCCATAGAAGTTAACTTATCTTTAAGTTTAAACTGATTTTCGCAACCTGCCGCGCCTTTTCAAGTGTGCGCAGGACTTTAGACTCTCTCTTATTGTAAAAATATAGGTATACTTTGTTAGTTTCCTTTCCAAAGCACCAAAAGTAAACATTCCATTCCAAGAATACGCCTGAATAGGCTTGGCTCCGTAGTTCTTGGAGTGGAAACAAAATGCACTCTGTAGGTGGAATCTAATTGTAGAATAGAATTCTTCCACGGTTGAGTTTGCAATAGATGTATTATTATTGATAGTATAGTAAGTTTAAAATAAAATTTTGATAGTAGACATAATTAGATGTAGGTATTTATAATTGGTTGTGGTGAGTTTAGATTGAATAATAAAAAAAAAGAGATATAAGACTTGATATTTTGTAATAATACCCCTATATATAATTACCAGTGAACCCATAAATTATGATCCTAATTATATTTTTTATGTAAAAATTCAGCTATACAAGTTCAATTGCTGGGTTTTAAGTTAGAGGATTTCAAAATAATGTCAGTATAGAATATGAGAACAACAAGCCTGAATAGGGGTTTGGACACGTTTTTATTTGTAAATATTTGACAAAATTAAATGACCGCACTTGACCGATGCACAGCATGGGTTTCGAACTCAGCGTAGCACCGGTACGAACCTAATGTGTTTTATGTCAAATGCAACACCGGTAGTTGACAATGGTGGACAGATCGACGCAGCATATTTTGACTTTCGGAAGGCATTTGACCTAGTGGATAATGATACACTCCTCGTGAAATTGGCGGGCATTGGTTGTTCCCCAATGTTACTTGATTTTTTCGCCAGCTACCTAAAAGATAGACAACAGTTTGTGGATTTTGGGGGCTCGCATTCTAAACCATATTTCACGTACTCGGGAGTGAATCAAGGGAGCAATACTGGGCCATTAGAGTTCACGATAATGATTAATGACCTCCCGGAAGTCGTAAAAAATGCAACATGTCTTCTTTTCGCAGATGACTTAAAACTGTTTCTACCTGTAAACAGCATAAGTGACTGTGAAAACCTTCAAGAGGACATAGATAGAGTCGCTAAGTGGGCAGAGGGCAATAAATTGCAATTTAATGTCTCAAAATGCGAGGTAATAAGTTTCACCCGTGCCAAGAACCCTATGCTTCATGAGTATCGCTTGGGGGGCGAAGTGTTACCGCGTGTCACAGAGGTACGCGATCTGGGGGTGAAAATTACCTCTAAGCTCTCATTCCACGAACACATTGTTGATGTTTGCAAAAAATCGTACCGAAATCTAGGGTTCATTCTTCGCAGGTGTTCAGGGTTTGGCAGCCTGCGCGCTGTGAAAGCCTTGTATAATGCTTTAGTCAGGAGTAGATTAGAGAATTGTGCAATGGTTTGGAGTCCACATGAGGCTAAATATAGCCTTATGTTGGAGAGAATCCAAAATAAGTTTTTAAGATTTTTGTACTATAAGCAGTATGGAGTTTACCCGTTTTACCCGCTTATGTATCCAACACTATTTGTTTTGGGTATGGTAGGGTACGACAGGCTGGAAACACGTAGAGATATTGCTTTGCTCACATACCTATACAAAGTGCTAAGGGGTACCATTTCTAATCCCCCCATATTAAATATTCTACAAATTCATGTACCAAGAGATTTTTTACGCAGGCGCAAGAACAAACTATTTGTAGAGCCTATGTGTAAAACACAGCTTCTAAAACAAGCGCCACTCACCAGAGGAATTAGACAGCTAAACGGCCTGGCCTCTAGAATCGATATCTTTAACTGCAGCTTGGACGAGCTCGTACAGGCAGCAAAACTGTATATATGCTACTCATAATTTAGATATGTTGTTTGACGTTGTTTTTTTTTATAATTTAATATGATAAGATCGTAAATTCATACGGTGATAAATTATTGTGTTTTATATAGATAAGTCTTATATTGTCGCATTAGGGTTTCCTGTAATGGCAATATTATGTTATGAATAAAATAAATAAATAAATAAATAAATAAATATCAAATGAAACAAAACTGCAAGGCTGCAAGGACGCATTTCTTTCTTACACCACCGTAGGTAATTGCTCTGATGCTACACATAATTTTTAGCTTTTTTTTCAATTTTGTTTTCGATGAATCAGTCCTGTATACTATATAGTGTTAAATTTTCCTTTACGATTAAAAAAATCGCAATGAACATTATAGGACTGAAACTTACTCCTTGATTAAAGCTTCTTCAATCAGTACAACTTTTAGTCAAATATCGACAAGTTTTGATTGATTGATCCGGAGCCTCGAATCGGGCTTTGATTTTTCTTTTAAAACTTTTGGGGTAAAGTTTGGATTTTATGATGACTTCGTGTTTTTTTAGTTACGAGTTCTTGGAAATTTCATAAATAATTCACTCTTGTATACGAAATCAATATACATTAAACTCTTCCGTTACTGACTGACTGACAGTCAACGCAGACCGAAAACTACTGGGCGTAGCGGGCTGAAATTTTGCACATGGGTTTCTTGGGGAGTGCAGGGGAGCACTAAGGAAAAAACTCCCGAAATTCCCAAGGGAACGAAAAAAAACCGGGATTTATGTGATTATGAGAAATCTGCGCGGGTGAAACCGCGGGGTAGTCTCTAGCATAACATAAAGTAACTAGCATTTGCTAGCCCGCTGCTACTATCTCAACATTTTTAGTGGTTTTATCAAAATGGACAGACGATTTCTAAATACCGCATTAGTAATCCTACTAATAAGTCTGTGTACCGCATTTCATTATTTGTTTAGTGACAGCTACATGATATTATAAACCTATAGTTTAAACCACGTTTATGCCTAGGTATCTTTATAGACATAAACTTTAAAGAAAAAGAAAACATACATTAGGATTTATTAATTTAAATTAGGATTTATTATGAGTTTACCAAAATGTTGTCCTTAAAAATTTACAAAAATAAATACCTACTTTGAATTAAGATCGTATGAATAGGGGTGCATTTTGAAACGAATTTCCTCGAAAACCGGATGAATGGATATAAAGTTTTGATTTATAAACTAAGCCGCACCTGAAATGAAAACACGGGGTAAAGAGAGAATTATAATTTATATTGGCTCCATAATTAAGGGAATGAGTAGGGTAGTAGGGTTGTGCTAAGGGGCACAGAAAACATTTTAAAAATGCCGCGATCACTTTCATAACTGACTGGCATTAGAACAATAAAAAAAAATATCTAATCCCATCTGCACATCTTACGCTACGGCCTCATTTACGGAGACGCGGCGCGTAGCGCGGGCACGCCTATGTTTTGTTCTTGAAGCGTTGAACGACGCGGGAACGCGTCTCCGTAAACGGTCTCATACATTGCTTTACGTTTGATTAAATCGCAGCACGCCCCGCACGACGTCCCGTGCAACGCCCCGCGTGCCCCGAAATACGGCTTAAGAGGAAAGTTAAGATTGATTATTTGGTTGAATCAACTAAGCTCTAAAACTACTCGACCGACATCAAAAGTTATTTCACCATTAGATCGAGCTTACATTATCCCTGATGAACATGAACTAGAATATTTTCGAAAATTCAGAATAGCACATGGGAAAAATATTGCGCAAACCTATAAGTACTTATTGTAAGTCGGTTAAAAGTTCGCCGTGCTAGCAAGTTATTAGTAGGCATGTGGTAGCCCTAAAGCAACCCTTCGTTTCACCGAGAAACCTACTGATCGTGGGATTGCCTACCGACGCGTGATGGCTGGAAATACCGCAAGGTTGTCGCTAAGGGCTTGAACACAACGTATCATCAATCAATACATAGTATAAAATAAAGTCGCTTCCCGCGTCTGTCCCTATGTATGCTTAAATCTTTATAACTACACAAAATCTTCTTCTTCTTCTTCTTCTTCTTCTCCAATGGGGGTTGATTAGTGCCTGCACTTAGCTCGCGTAGTTGGAGCCATTGTACATATCCCCACATTCATTGGAGCCATCCGAAGCGTGGATGCTCCAACAGCTCATTCGGGTGGTCAGCTGGGCCGCAAATTATAATATACTAGTCGACCCGGCGAACTTCGTACCGCCTTACCTTTTTCTATTTTGTGCATGTATTATACTTTTAAACCTTCCTCTTGAATCACTCTATATATTAAAGAAAACCGCATCAAAATCCGTTGCATAGTTTTAAAGATATAAGCATACATAGGGACAGACGCGGGAAGCGACTTTGTTTTATACTATGTATTGATTGATGATATTTTTTCCACTATCAATGCATTCTGATTTGGATTTTTCATTGACTGAAGCCTTTATTTCTACTACGCAATACATTTCATAATATATTTTTTTATAGATAGAGTGATTCAAGAAGAAGTGTTATAAATATAATATTTAAACATAATATAAAAAGGTTAGGCGGTACGAAGTTTATCGGGTCCACTAGTTAATGACTAAACACGAGCGGAGCTGTTCTAAGGATGTCATTCAGTCGAGTCGCAGCTCGAACTCGCTCGGTGGAGTATAATGGCCAGCAAACTATTTATTAAATAAATAGATTTGAATGAATGAATGAATGATATCTTTATTGCACAAAAAAAAAAACACAAAAACAAGAACAAATAGTACAGTAAGTTGACAAAAGGCGACCTTATCGCTTTAAGCGATTTCTTCCAGGTAACCTGTTTTAACCTGTTTGATTTGTTAAATTTATGTTTGCAAAGATTAAAAAAAAAAAACATCATCCGTCAGTCTGCTCACGACAGGCCGCAGTCCCGATGATGTTTTTGATTTACACGAGGGGAAACGTAGACCGATTTATTTCTCGCAAAAAGAGCATCAATTTATCTCCAAAAGTATTTTCTGAATCCTTTTTTCGTTGCCACAATATTTTTATACCTTTTATAAATATATCGGTTTCATTTGAAGGGTCTTTTTTTGTATATAATTGGGAATATTTGTTAGGCATGAGTATAATAATTTTAACGAATCACTCTCAAAGCCTGGTAGGTAATGCTTTTATCAAAGGTGCCCGAAATACTATACAATGACATTAAAAAAAAACTCATTAAAGACATATCTTATCGTTTTTTACAGAAAATTTAAAATAACAAGACATCTCACATTAGGTTGGCCAAAATCTATCCGAAAAACATAAAAATACGTCCAGACCCAGAAAAAAAAAACATCGATAACTTTTATTCAAAAACTACCTCGCCTCTTGCAGTATAGGAAGGATTCTATAATAAGTAAAAAAAAAAAAAAAAACAATATAGGATACAAGATATCACTTATTGAAAGTCAATTAAACTAATCTAATCTGTATTGATACCTTATTTAGTAAAATATGCGCGAGGCGAGGTAATTAGGGTGCCCATGCCCACCAAGCGGCTCAGGCAAACAAATGTTTGCCTTGCCTTACAACAACCTTTGCGACAATGTCGCCTTGTGACGCCCCCAAACGAGCCCTCCTCTGTCAAATGATTCTACTCTAATAAATAAGTTATTAGACTTAGACTTGACTTATTAATAAGCGAAACCTTTTATCCATTGAATAAATAATTTTTGAATTATGATAACGATTGGTACAACGTTCGTCCAGCCGGTAATCAAAACGGTCCACTGAAATCACTCCAACTTTCCTCTCTTTGTTTCACGTCGGCCTCACTCCAATAAGGTGCCGGCAGAATACCAGCGTTACAGAAAACTGAGACATGATGCTGAGTCGGTGCCTTTTTTTATGTTGTAATACTCTTCGCACCTTAGCTCTATACATTTTATATGTAGGACTAGGGGCTGCCCCGCGGTTTCACCCGCGAAGATTTCTCTTAAACACCAAAATCCTGTATTTTTCCGGTTGCCATGGGAATTTTAGTAAATTATTCCTTAGTGTTCCCCTTCACTCCCCAAGGAACCCACGTGCAAAATTTCAGCCCGCTTTGACCAGTAGTTTCGGCTTTGCGTTGTTTGTCAGTCAGTCAGTCAGTCAGTAACGGAAGAGTTTTATATATATATTGATTGATTGTTATTTACCTTTTAATGTATATTTGTGTTGTGTGTTTGTATTACTATTATGACTGAAAATAAATATTTTATCTCACTATCAACTGAAGCAGAAAATACGGTACCTAATTAAAAACACAAATATCATTTTAAACTGCCTACGACTGCACATTTGAACATGATATGGCACCAGCAACAAGCAACCCTAACTAAGCTAAATATGTAATTTAAAAGCTATCAAACCGCGCAACGCAAAGGGACGAGAGACATAGTTTCAAATTTAATATCACATAATCCTCTAGTGCCCCTCGGTTATTACAGTGTTACGGAAGGCTTATAGGACTTTAAAGGGTTTTTGAGAAACAGATTCTATATGAATAGTTATAGGGAATGAAAGTACTGAAAAGAATTCAGCAGAGACTGCCTATAAGGCGCAGTGGGTAGCGATGTTGACTGTGATATTGAAGTCAAATTAGGTAAAACCTGCACGCAGGGTGCCCGAAACATAAAAAAAAAATAGATATCTATCATCATAACAATGTTTGCCCCCGCCGGGATTCAAACTCGGATCTCTAAAGTTCCAGTTAAAATCACTGCTAACTGAACGATCGAAGTATAATAAAGTATTTGTGGAAGTGCCTTTAAAATGTTTAAAAACCAATACAACCGCAATCCTAATGCTCTCCAGAATACTCCAACAAATCGACGTTTAAACAAATTTCAACACTATTGCTCAAGAAATAAAACCGAATTCATTCCTAGTGAAAACGTGTTTTTAACATAATCTGTTCTGTTCTGGCTGAACTTCATTTTCAAAGCGCTTTGTACTTTTTCTACGGAAATGGAGAAAAAATGAACTCTATTGAAGCGGCTTGTTCGCTCTTTATCGGTTTGTTGTGAAATAATAACTCTCAAAGGACCGGGCTCCATCCCGTGGTTTCCAAGAGAACGAGAAACATAATAATAATAACACATCACACCCAGAGCCCCTAACTAGGAGGAACCTGTATCTAGGGTACCCGAAATACACACAGAGACGAACATTACACCCAGACCGGAAACAAACATCGATATTCATCATATCAATAATAATAATCTTTATAAATAGTTATCTCATAGGAAAGGTTGGTACAACAAGTTAAATAATATAAGTAGAGGCATGACCGGACGAATCTATAACTCAAGTAACAGTGATCTTGACCCTAGATTATTCAATGCTGAAGCGATGGACACCAAAATCATTGTGATTTGATAAGATTTAGGTAATGAAAAACATTTTCCCCCGAAACGCAAATTTCATCAAAAAATTAGCTCTCTCTCTGTTGCATGGTTGCGGTTAGGGGGCGACATGAATGAGCATGAGTTTTTCTAAATATTTTTGCGTTGCTATACTGTCCTCTTAACTCTTGTATGAGTATAGTTATATAGTTTGTTCGTAAGCACAGCACAGCCGTCCCCGCAACCTTCATCAAACAACAGATGTCTCTCATTGTACTGTTTGTTCCACGAGCTCCCTTTGTGCGTCGATTCGGTTGCTATTCTGTGAAACTTATGGTGGATCGAAAAATATTTATTTTATTTTTGATTTAATAATAATAATAACACATCACACTCAGAGCCCCTAACTAGGAAGAACCTGTATCTAGGGTGCCCGAAACACACACAGAGACGAACATCACACCCAGACCGGAAACAAACATTGATATTCATCATATCAATATTCGCCCAGCCCGGGAATCGAACCCGGGTGCTCACACTTACTCAGTCCAAATCCCTGCCAACTGAGCCACGGAGCAGTTAAGTGCATTTAAATTAGATGTTTCCCAAAGTTTTATTTCTGTGGGTTGCCTGGAAGAAATCGCTTGTTAGTCGCGTAATTTTCATCCCAGAAACATGAAAACACCCTGAACTATCTCTCCTCTCACAGTATCAATTACCAATTAGAATTAGAATTAGAATTAGATGTAGTCTAATTGACTTTCAATAAGTGATATCTTGTATCCTATATTGAATAAAGATTTATTTGATTTGAATTGATTTGATATGTTAATTTCAAATATAATGACACAGAGTCTGGAAAAGTAATTCTGAGCAAGACTGAAGTTTAGTATTTACATACCTATCATACTACATACATACAGAATTTTAATTTACGTAATGGCAGAATTCCGACAGCAATAAAATTAAATTGTTATTATTTAAACAGATTTGTGTACTCATTGGTAATGGAAATAAATAATTTCAATGATTACTTTGAATCCATATTTACTTACCATTGATTGATGCTGTTTTTAGAAATTTTTCATTTTATCTTTACTAAATTTAACCCAGTAAGTTCTCTCAGTTTTCAACATAAACTTAGGTAATATTCAGAATCCTAGCATTTGAATAAAAAATTAGCAGAATCTAACAAAGGACTTTTGTTTTTGACTAAGTTTTGTTCTAAGATGGATTTCGAAGATCTAGATTTAATGATATTGTTCCTAATTAGAAACAATGTGAATACGACGTTGAGTTCGAAGCTGATCTACTTTAAGAACAGAATACCACTCTTGCGGATCATGTCGTGGTGTGGACACAAACAATGCCTGAATGGCGGCCAACCTGTAGCACAATTTATTATTATTATTATTACATAACGTGATTAACTGTTATCTGTAACATAGTGAGTAGAACAATGGATGTATTAATAGTTAGTTCGATCATGTCGACCTAAATCTTTGTCGCGAAAATTCAATCGATGGCTATTGTAATAGAAAGGCGTGGCACATACGTACAGACACGTATTTTAGTCCATACAGAGTTAGCAAAAATAATCTCATCCAGTGCATCGCATTTACCGGCTTCGCTTCGCTCACACAACGTTTGTATTGAAAATTGGAAATGTTTGTATGTAGTATGTAAGTATGGAAATGACCCACTGGCTCAAATAGGAAATAATAGGAGAAAATGTTTCTAACAGATACATGCAAGTTATTTTGGACTGTGTATGGACTTTTGCACGTGGCTTTACGTTGCCGTTCTTGATGTCAATGGAAATGAAAAACATTGACTTCACTCCGCATTTTTTGTCTATTTTGCCATTTGTGAAATGCTCCTTATTTGTAAAAAAAATTGCAATATGTCACTTAACTTCCGCATGTAAATATTTGTATGATTGGTAAGTAGGTAATAATTACAATTCAGCTACCATAATAATACGTAGGTTTTATAGTTTTAGTTTATTTCTGCTTAACTATATTTGAAATACTTTTTTTTAAGTTGATTTGATTGAAAGTAAGTTTGTTTATTTTACTGAAAATTAATACCTTTTAAAAATAAAAAGCAGATTTTATTATCCTTTCTTTTAATAAGAATTTACCTGGATTGAAACGTATTTTAAACTCGAACAGCAATCGTTGCAAAATCCAAATCCGCCATTCCATTTTCTGTTCCAACTTTAATTAATCAGACGGCTTTATTAAAGCGGACGATTTATTTAATACTGACGTTCTTTTTTATCGATGAATATATACGATTTTTTAATACAAAATCTAAGTTAGGGGTTAGGTAACAAGTTAGGGGTTCATACGCGAAACACCTACAAACACACATAGCCAGGAAACATACAGTAAAGTAACATCAATATTCATTATAACAATGTTCGTCCCAGCCTGGAATCGAACCCAGACCTCTGGTGTCTCAGTCTTCAATATGCCCACCGAGTCACGGAGGTAGCGATGTGATAAGTAAATATTAAAAAATCTTTATATTTCGGAATATCATCATCATACAACCATGGTTAAGGAAGCTTTTGTGAGTTACTAATACCTACAAATTGTGATAAGAGATGAATCTTGGAAACTAAATAAATAAATTTGTCGCCACAAGGACGAACACGACGATTTTGCCACATCGCCAAGCTTGGCCGGCGGGCTGGCGATCGCAGTATGGTTCTTTAAGTTTTTCAACAAAGGACGCTCCTGCTCGTCCTTCGGGTGTATCCTTAGTCGCCTTTTGCAACACCCATTAGAACAAATTGGAGGGGTTAAAGACTTATAATGCCGTCACCACACAGCAATGTGATAAATCAAGAATATATTAGGAGTCAGTTTACAGCGATGCTAGCGCTATTCGCGAAAAAAAAATCTTCTAAACTAAGGCAAATACTAAATTATGTAGAATTTTATTTTTACGGCACTTCTGTATACCTAGCTTTTAGTTTAAAGAATCTTGAGAATATAATCTGGGAAATTATCGACATAATGGCGGGCCATTCGGTTTTCGACGAAGCGGCTTTCGGAATAATCTCGCTTTGTCGACTGCATCGGCTCGATTGGGGTGAACTAATATTGATTTATTGTTTCGAAGAAAGATAGACGTTTTATAGAACGCTTCGTGACAGATTCATCACGGTGTAAGTTATTCATGAGGCAGAATTGAAGCCCCTTGTGACAAATTTAAATTGGAAGGTATAGCTTATAACACAGACAAATATTTAAATCCAAAAATAATATTTGTTTAAAGTAAAAGTTTACTATAATATTATAAATGCGAAATCAACTCTGTCTGTCTCACTTTCACGCCAAAATTTAAATTAAATTTGTTACATACCTATATAGTCTAAATCCTGAAAAATTATTATTGAATCCAGAAAATCCGACAGTGGCCTCATTCTCTTATTTTGAAAAGCTCATAAACTCTATTCATATATAGCTATTTCAACTGTCAAATATCACGTTTTATTATTATTAGGTATTCTCTAAACACAAAATATTGCATGCACTAGGTACTATATAGTGGCTGACACAATAAGCGAATACGGTCCCAGGATTAAAAAAAACGACCACAGCGTTTGATATACTGTCAGTCGCATACTCGTTTAGGACAGAACAGTCTATCGGTCTTTCGGGTCAACAGATAAAATGCTAAGGATATTACCTCATTTGTTATGTGAATTTTATGAAAAAAAAAAAAACTGGGCTAGCCTAGCACAGTATGCAAATGTACTCATCTTGAGTCCCTTCAGTGGCTTCTATAGATTATCTATTCATGAATAATTTTGAATAATATTTCAGTATTCGATATTGGGTGCACTCCTGAATAACATTGTCCAATTTAAACTGAGCTCTAACTTATATGGCACAGGGTTCATAACAGTTTTTATTCTAAAATTATTATTCCAAGGTATCATTCAAAGGTCAAGCGATTGCTCCTAAATCATCTATACCAATATTATAAAGAGGAAAGATTTGTTTGTTTGTTTGTAACGAATAGGCTCCGGAAATACTGAACCCATTTGAAAAATTATTTCACTGGTAGCAAGCTACACTTGACTATCCCCGAGTGACATAGGCTATATTAATTATGTAACCCAAGGTGCAAATATTTTCCCGTTGTTTACCTATTTGACAGGTAGTTTGTTGTTGTTGTTTGTTTCTTTATTCGCCCATTCTCATTCTGGGCAGTCATAAGAACAAAGTCTATAGAGCCATGTCTTATACATATTATATTCTATGGCGTAACGAAGAAAGCTCGTGTGCTATAAGAAGAGTGACCAGTTTGAACTGTTATCCTTTGGGTATCTTTTCCGAGCCTCTTACAGCCCTTACAGACGTGCGACCCTGTGCCGCGCGGCAGCCGCGTGACCCATACAATCTGGGCCGCGTTGCAGCAGAGCTCTCGGTGTATGGGTCGCGCGGCACAGGGTCGCTCGTCTGTTATAGCCTTTAAATGTACATACGACTCAGCGGCGGTTTCCAACCTCTCTGATACGACTCCTACGAGTCATATAGCAATTTTGAAGTTTCATCGAGTATGTATAGAGAACTTTCATATAACAACACAAGATGCAAGTTATTTATTAAGAATGTCGCTTGTAAATGTTCGTAGTTTATGTGATAAAAGAAAAAGTCAAAGTTTTTAGTTAAGTATAAAACAATTACAAAGTCGTTTTAATAGAGTTATTTATCATAGTAATGAGATAGCTATGTCTTAGGTAGAAGCGATCATTTGTACTTAGCAGTTATTATTAGTGTAGTAAGTACATTAGTTGAAAAAATATTATTTAGTCTTTTATAACATTCATAATGATAACTTATCTGTTAGTCCGTTTAAAATATTAATTTTGTTTTTATTTTACTCCTCAAACTGTTTTTTTATAAGTACACCTATACATTATAGGAACCTATATATGATACAAATATAATCTTGTTCGGTTATTTCACTAAATTTATTCCTCCATATCAACGCATTCCCTAACCAGTCTTCACTAAATGGATTTCAGAAGCCAACAATAATTTAATCCTATAACCCTGGTATAAAATCTCATGTTGGCGCGAAAAAAATCCCGCCACCAAAGCTCGTATTACGGGCACAAAGGCTTTGATAGACCGACTCTCAGATGGGATGACACAATAATATGATCTTTGCATAAGACTTTGTTATGGAGTGAAAAAGTCTCGTTTAGATCAATACGCGTCATGAATATTGTATTGGGATTTATTCTCGAACTTAATATTATTTTAGCACCTACATATATTATTATGAGAAAAACATTTTAATATCAATACATAGTATAAAATAACGTAGCTTTCCGCGTCTGTCCCTATGTATGCTTAAATCTTTAAAACTACGCAATGGATTTTGACGCGGATTTTTTTAATAAATAGAGTGATTTAAGAGGAAGGTACATAGATATAATACATGCACAAATAGTTATTGATTAGGCGGTATGAAGTTCGCTGGGTCAATATTTATACATATTCGTTTGAAATAGGATTATAATTTTTTCCCCTGAGACACACCACAGATTGGTTAGTTTTCAATGTTTTAAACACATAAAGGAGGGAAATCATGAAAATTTCTTATAAAGAGTCAACAAACATCTAGTTCTAGTAGCTCTTTGATACAGACAAAACACTTGAGCAAGTTTCAAATGTTCAGATAACTTAACTTTTAACAAACTATGTAACAAAAAAATATAAAAGTTATTAATCCACAGTATAATTATGTAGTATTCCAGTCATGAAATGAGGCACTAAAAATGTACCTAGTGGTAACAATTACAAGGGTTCACATTAATCTTATTTTCTGAACGGGGAACACTATTCAACAGAAAAATAAAATGAAACGAGTAGTTAAGTAAACGACGTAGTTTGCAGAACGGTTAACAAATCGTACCTTTGCGAAAATCTTCGCAAAAGGTCACAGGGCAATTTGGTCGGTTCACTGGTCAAACTCTGTTCAAATACTTACTAAGTTCTTGAATAAGCTTATCGATTGTGTCATAATTCGAATCGATCGGACTGGAAGTTGGTAAGATCACTTCATCAGAGAGAAAAGTGATGCTGATCTTTAAACGGCTGAATAGATTTTCATGAAAAGTGGCTAAGAAAACTCGGTATAAAATTATATATGACACAAAAAAACGAATACTTGCCGGTTCTTCATGAAATCGGTTTGGGAGCTACGATACTACAGGCAGATACACATACGGACACTTCAAACTTATAGCACCTAGTCTCTTTTTGCGTAAAAAATCACTCAATACTAAAAAGCATTTGATCAAAAAAATCTAACATAAATTCTAAAGCCGATTCTCGCAAACGTAAGCAACGCCTAGCCCGGAAAGTCCGGAAAAAATCGGTAAAAACCGGGAAATCCCACTAACGGACGTGTATGCAAACATCCGTCATCCTCTGATAGGAGATTGGTTTGCGAGTTTTGCATAAAAAACGCTAGTGGCTGTCACCAGGCTTTCGCTGCGGGTCCTGAAAAAATGTGACAATGGAACAGCTTAGCAGCAAAAGTAAAAGTTTCCACGTTACACAAAACAAATACTTCTAGAGCTTCTAGTAGTAGAGCCTCTTTTTTACCGCCTGTGGCACAGAATACCTAATAGTACCAGCCTGTGGCATGTTACATAGCGGCGCTTGAAGAAATTTGTTGAGAGACATTTGAGTGTGGACAGCATACAATATGACCATCCCATCTCCATCCGTGGGTTACGTAAAAAGCAAAGGACGGGCAGTAGTGTCTTTTTCTGAAAGAAAATGTTAAAGAGCCTTACTGCAATCGCCAAACTGAATGCCAAGCTTGTCAATAAGGCAAAACCCTATATATAATGTTTATGCTGATCTGTTGGGGACGCGTTATGACCTGCATTATGTATTTTTGGCTGCTTGTAAGTTTATAATTTAACAATATATTTTCCAGTTATTTTTTTTTTCAACTGCTGAACCGATGATATCAACACTGTTTCTGGGAATGAGTAAGACAAATATGGGCAGATAACCGACACAATGAACTGGAAAAAGAAGAGGCATTCAGCAGTAAGGCTGCTATTTGGTAAATAAAAAAAAATTACTTACTAACTAACAAATGATTGCTTATGAAAAGCTTTTGTTTTTAAAAAGACGAAGATAAAGAATTACAAAATATGTGGTTTTATAAGATTTATACTAATATTATAACGAGAAGCGATTTGATTGCTAGTTTGTTTGAAACTAGTGGTATTTCTGATGATTTGGCTATTCTCAAATAAATAATCTGTTAAGCGCATGAGCCTATAATTAATAATATTGTGATGATGATGATTAATCCTCGGGGAGCATAGAGCAGACTTCTTTGTTCTGCGCTCTTTCTTTGGCGTCGGTCCAGGTCATCTCTGCCGCCCTGAGTTCTGTCATGATAGAACGCTTTCAGGTTTCAGCGGGGCGACCCTGTCTTCTTCGGCCGCCAGTAGGGTTCCATTCTAAGGCTACTCTGCTGATGTTTGCTTCAGGTTTTTTTAGGCAGTGGCCTATCCATCCCCATTTTCTTTCTAGGATTTCGAGTGAGATGGGCCTGTGCCCAATAATATTGTGCAAACTTTGTATTGTACAGCGGTACAAAGTATGCCGTGTCAACTAGTTGTTTAATAATCTAAGTTTTCGCTTAATTTAAGCACATCTAACAGATAAACGAACCGCAAAACTGTGAACAAGAAACTGGATGCCTTCAAAATGTACGTCATATTATAATATCTATCTCTTCCCTTTATTCGAAACAACTAAAGCTGAAAACCGCAAACTTGCTGAAATGGATCCAATAGGTATTATTAAAATTATTTCATGCAGCTTCAAGTTTCGATGTAGTACACACTTCAGGTCAATAAGGTTTCTTTTGTAACAATTTTTTTCTATTGATAAACGAAAGGGTAACCTCAAGTACCTAATGCCTACAACGCTTCATAAAAACGCTGCTGAAATAAGGAAGGACCTGATAGTTCACTATCGTAGTGACTGCCTCTACACAGATAATCAATTTTTCGTAATCAATTAACTGTAAATAATCACAATTTTCTTAAATGAAAATGTTGTGTCGGTGTTCATGTAATTCTAGCTTTGTCTATAGACACTTAATATTTTCTATAGTGGCAACATTAGGCTATGGTTACTTTCTCTTTTCCATTAATTAATCAGTAATAATAATAATAATTTGGGTTTGGCTCTTTACAATAAATTACATTTAAAAATGATAAATCTGTTTAATTCTGATACAGAATTTGGTGCCAAAAACCCGGGAATGAACCGGGGACCTTTAGATGTTAAGTCTAAGGTTAGTAAGTTAGTTTTATAGTTAAGAGCGATTTCTTGCAGGAAACTCATTGTTAGTATATAAATTAACTTATCATAACAATAATCTCACGCCTGCATTCCTCGAAGGCTTAGGCAGAGGCACAAGAATAAACTAAACATACAAAAATTGGTACAATGGTAGGATGGTGTAAGAATGTTAAAAAGAATAACTTACAGCTTGCTTATGAGAAAATGTTTTGCAAGATTTACAGTGACACCAACAAAATATGCTTTTTTACATCGTTTAATTCAACAGTGGACTCTTAGCTTAACATTTCGTTGTCAGACTACTGCCTTGGGGGAGAAATAGCAAATCTACTTTTGTAACTTTAAGTCGGTCGGCCGCGGTCTGCGGTCTCATCCACGCTTATTTTCAACTGTTGAAACTGTTAACTGTAACTTTTTTTGCTACAGTCGTGCTTCTATTAAAAGTGTGCTGTCCGTGATCTTACGCGATACTAGGGCCAATAGAATAGAATAGAATATATTTTATTGCATACAAAGTAAGATACAAAAGTACATTATTAAATTACAAACAAATTAAATTTGCATTCGCGCCTATTGTCATTTTACTTTTATACAAATTGGTACTGATGTATTTGAGGACAATAAAGTAATATTCATTCATTCATTCATTCATGCAATAGGCCGCCTTGTCGCTAAAACGATTTCTTCCAGGCAACCCAAGTCAGATATGCCTATGTGAGGTAAGAACACAATCGATGACATCAATAATTGTTGAGTTTGTGTTGTGCTACAGCGCTTCCTAAAACCAGATTGCTTCAACGGTAGGATGTTATTACTCTCACAGAATGTTAGAACCTTAAAATTACTCATTCCAGAGTTTTGACAGACATGGCAGTATGCTTATTATTGCTTAACGCTCTTATTTCCGACGCATTAAACGGGGTTAGGGCGTATTCACGTATGTAGTAACAAATGCTTGTTAGCGCTGGTTCGAAAAATGTATAGAAAACACCTGCGCTGACATAAGCGCTTGTTGCCAGGCGAATTGCAGCGCAGGTATTTTCTATACATATTTCGAACCAGCGCTTACAAGCACTTGTTGCCAGTTTTATACGTAAAAACATTTAGCTTAATAATTTCAGCGCTAAAGTTAGTTTTCAATAGAAAAAGTTTACAAAAAGTCTCAAATAACTGTGCAATGTACTTATCTAAGCGAAAATTTCTCGCTTACTTGTGCTAGATAAGCAATAAATGGTACAAGTTGCTCGTCTCGTTATTTTTATCTCGAGTCCATCAGCTGTTTCTGACGCACGTCGTGTGCCGTCACTCCCCCTAACGGAACTTATGAGCAAACTTTTGAACAACTTTTGTATTATCTTTGCTATATTTAGATTGCTAGCTAAAAGCATAACAGGTCTGTTTTTAAAGTACGACTCCAGACGTCGTTCTTTGGAACAAAAACATTGTTTGAAATTATGTTTAAAGAGTTTGTTTTGAGTGAGAATTTGGAATTTTCCAGAGGTTTGCCATCGAAAATTTACTTTTTTCAGTTAAGATAGGTACTTGAAAACTGGAAATTTAAAACAAAAGTGATTGTTCTGAATTTATGTATTTAAATCTGTATTTATTTATAAATCGAAGTAGCACGCTATGGTTAGAATACATTAAAACTAAAATGCGAACAAAAAAGCAATTCCTTTGCTTCAGTTACAAGTTGTAATAAAAATGCAAAGATGAAAGAGCTATTTGATGCATCCACCATGGTAATGTACATAATAAGTCGAAAAAGCAAAATTAATCTTTATATTTATCAGATTTATTTACTTCAAAAAGTAAAATACAAGCATAATGTTATTATCTTTCATAATGTAAGAGCACTTACACATTTAAAGGTATTTGAAATAACTATAATATAAAAGTACAGTGGCGGACACGGTCGGTGTAACACTTCCGGTTTTTTTGTTTTGCAAAATAGCTCTTGTTCTTTGGAAAATACAGTCTAGGGCTGCCGAAACCATAGACAAATCTGTTACGGCCTCCTTCCTGGTCCGCCACTGTACATAATAATAAATACTCTTAAAAATATGGCGCCGTTGGAATAACTGCGTTGCCCTATATAATAATGCTCTAGCCTAGCACGACTTTCGAATTGCATTCACGTTGGTCGTAGAACAATAATAATAATGGATGTCGAACGTGATGCTATGCCCATTATCTGCTATTAAAAAGAAAATCAATAGCAACCGCCTCTTGTTCTTTAAACCTATGTACTTTGACAATAAAAAAAATGATGTTTGAACAATTTATTTCTACTATAAACGAAACGCAAATTAACGCAAAAAAAATATAAGAAATCACACACAATTTGCATAATCCATACTTCCATACAAATATTATAAATGCGAAAGTAACTCTGTCTGTCTGTCCAGCTTTCACGAGAAAAATACTAAACTAATTTGAATAAAATTTGGTATATGGATAGTTTAGAGCTTGGGAAAGGACATAGGCTGCTTTTTAAGCCGAAATTCCCACGGTAATATTGCGAATGTTTCAACGGAAATGCACTGGCAAAGCGGCGGAGCGTCAACTACGAAATATAAAAATACGTCAATGTTAACATTTTTAAGGTCAATAAAATAGTTAACGTTCAACTTTTGAAAAAGCACACTTTTCACACATATTTTTTTATTTACTTTCAATAAAACGTTAGCCATAGCAAAAATATTTAAATAAACTAAACTTGATCAAAAATAATGATTTAACAATGCCATAAATTAATAATATCTTATATTGCATGAGACGAGGCTCTTCAGGGTCGTCCGTCCCCAAAAGGATCAAAGGGTGACCCTATCACTAAAAGCGATTTCTTTCAGGTAATCTATTATTTTTAAAAAGAAGCAGCATCACAGATCAGACGCACAAAGCCATTAAAAATTCTTGCTTTCTTCCAAAGTATTAGGGTTTATAACGCTTTTTTTCGCTTTTTTTTGTCGTGAAAAGTCATGTTGTATTTAATTAAAAGTTTTTAAACTTCAACAACGTTATAAGATTGTTACCGTTTGTTCTGAGAATATTTTTGAATGACAAAGAGGGTCGGCAAAAGTTTCGCTTTATTTTTAACTAGTCGACCCGGCGAACTTCGTACCGCCTAACCTATTACTATTTTGCGCATGTATTATACTAATAAAAACTTTCCTCTTCAATCACTCTATCTATTATAAGAAACCACATCAAAATCCGTTGCGTATTTTTTAAGATTTAAGCATACATAGGGACAGACGCGGGAAACGACTTCATTTTATACTATGTATTGACGTAATCTCAAAAAGGCTGGCTGGTTACGTTTAGAAAAAAAAGTTTTTTTTCCTTTTTTGGGCATTTAAGTTATGAAATTAACGTTTAGAAAAAAAAAAATCCTTTTTTGAGCATTTAAGTTATGAAATTAGCTTTCGTGCTTACTGAGATAATGCGTGATGCGTAATTTGTAAAATTATTGTCTATTTTAAAATGCGTGAAATTATTGAAAAAATAAAATGCAAATATTTTCATTTCATATATCAAATTAAAAAAAAAAACTCAAGTGATATCTAATATCCAGCAGGGAAAATCTCTTCTAGAATAAATGTTGACTTTCTCTTTTGTTACTAAAAGATTTATAAAGTTTCATGAAGGAAAATTAATAAATATGTTTACTTAATAAAAAAGTTTTTAATGACAATAAATTGGGTAAACGCAAACAAATATTCAAAATAAATTTGTTTCAAGTTTGGGCTACAATGACCTCGGTATGGTATAAAATAACAATTTGACATAAAATCGATTTACACACTGTTTAGGCCTTTTTTATAAAGAGTAAAATGCCTGACGCACTTTAAGCCTGCGGAAATATAAAAAGGTAAAAATGCGCTGAGTAATAGTAAAACACCGGAAGCGGGGTAACGAACAAAAGTTGTGCTTTCAAAAAGTTTTCGTATATTTCATTAAATAAGCCCCTGAGAAGTGCACTGTCAGTAGCTTTTGTATAATTTGATTTATTTCAGAAAGTGCTTGTTTAGTTAACTTTTAGTATTTTATTAGTAAATCAATAAATTTTAATGAGTTTAATAATATATTTCTTTCCAAAAAAGGAACCTGCCTTCAGTAAACTGAAACATATCACCAGAGCACACCTCTTTTTCGAAGTCGGTTAAAATAGGTACTTAAACCTCCTTTTGAATGTAACAAATACTTATCTGAAAACCGCATCAAGATCGGTTCAGCCAAACGCAAGATAATCTCGGACAAAACATACATACAAACAAACGTACATACTTACATACAGGTCAAACTGATAACCTCCTTTTTTGAAGTCGGTTAATCAAATGAAAATATCTGTCTGTCTGTCTTGCTTTCCTGAGAAAACTACTGAACCGATTTGAATGAAATTTGTACGTATATGGATTGAACCGATTTAAATGAAATTTGTATCTATTGTACATATAAAAAGTACTTGGAATATTTATAAATAAAAATTTACTTACCTTTCAGGTTTGAAATTCGAGTTATAAACACGTAGTTACTTCACAAATAATTGGCCACTAACAACGAATTGAAAAAAAAAAAAAAAAAACTTATCGAACCATAGTTTTCGACGCGTAAACTTTTTCAATAGGTGCCGAATTCAAAAATCTGCAGCAATACGAAAAAAATCATAAAAGTTATCCAGACATATTTTTATGAAAATAAAACTTTTTAACAGAGCGTTCCAATTTTTTCGAATTCGAATCACGAAAATAGGTTACAGTCCGGAGCTCGAACGTAGCGAGCGGGAACTACGACGTAGCCGAGATAACTGGCTACGGGCGGCGTAGTCGCTACGCGTGACACGGTCGGACGCTACGGTGGGGCGCAACAGGCAAATAAAAAAATGCCTGTTATTTTTGGTCCTAAATTTACGATGTCTTTATTGTTTGTTATGATTGAGAAAAACAATTTACGAGCTTATTTGCTATAAATTTTAAATGACATGACACGTGCAAGATTTAAGCACGGTCACAATCTTTTACGGTTTATGAAAGCGTTTTTTATAAAACATTCTATTGATATACTTCAGTGCGAAATAAGTAATGGTCTCAATACATGGAATCAAATTGCGGAGAGCGCGGTGCGTGATGAGGGTGCGAATTTTCGTAACTAAATACGATTAGATACTAATTCAATTGCTAGAGGTATGGTTAACCATTGCTGCCTAGTTTGTGCGCTAATAGAAATCGGCCTTTTTAAATGGTATTTTAAAGAGTCAAATTTTCCGCTCTGCTGACTCTCTCCTTCTCGCTATTCCTTTTAATTGTGTAATACGATTTCAATAATATATACTAGGGATGTTCCGAACGTTCGCATTCGCATTCGCATTCGCGAATGATTCGCATCATTTTAACATTCGCTTCAACATTCGCATTCGCATCAAAAAGATGCGAATGTGATGCGAATGCGAATGTGCCGCCATTGACACCAAGTTTCTTGTGTGAAGATGAATAACTTCATGGGGATACGTCATAGTCCGGCGTGAAATTCAAATTTTATCGCGTTTTTTAATTATTCTGGCGAAATTATTCGTTTTTGATGAATTTTAAATGACTTCGCGTATGTAAAAATCATTTCCCACATTTTGATAAAACGTTTTGGAAGACAGAGTTATCGATTTTGTGTATGTGTGAATCTTGATTTTTGGTTAACAATAACTGCTAAGAAATAAGTATATTCATTGTATGTTTATGTTTGCAGTATTTGTAGGAAGTCCACTTTTTTTAATTACAATTATTCCATATAATAAAAGTTATGATTTTTCTATACATAAATTCACTTTTCACTGAACCTGTCCAACATTCGCATTCGCATTCGCATTCGCATCATTCGCATGCCTAAGATTCAATTTTAAGGTTAAACTTATAGTGAGCCCTTAAGCTAGGTGGACCCTCCTACAGTATTTGCTATAAAACTCTTTTGCTTGCTTTAACCTTATGTAATGTAGAATAGAAAACATTTTTTTAACTACAAAGTAAGATACAAAAGTACATTAATAAATTCAGGGTACAAGCAAAGAGAGATAAGGGGGAGACCAGGGAATAACTTGTTACTAATCTAAACATCAAACTCTTACGTATAGTTTGATGCTAAGCAGTATTTTTTGTATAAATTAAAAAGGAAAAAGTTTGGAAACAGGAGTTCAGAGGTCACTGAACTGCATATCTAAAGTAACTCCATAATTTTGACGCACTTTTCAGTAACACGCACCGCGTGTTAAGCGATAATGAATAAACCGCCATTCTCAATAAAAAATATATTAGAGGTAGCAAATTACAATAAAATCAGATATTTCTGTTAGTATTGATCACATATCTTTGTAATCTAATAATTGAAATCAGAGACATTAACTTAACTTAAAACTATAAGAATAGTACACTCGGAGCACCGTGGGGCGAGGATGGAGGAGGTTGCCCAAGATAGGAGCAAGTGGCGAGCTTTACCTATGTCCCTGATGAGGGATAAGAGGACATCATCATCATCATCATCATTGATCACATATCTTTATAATTCTGATCAAAATCAGATACAATAATATAACTAAAAACTAGTAAAAAGACACCAATCTAGTAGTAGCGTTATGTTATTTAACTAGAGGCTGCCCCGCGGTATTTCCCGAGCAGATTTCTCATAAACACAAAAATCCCGTTTTTTCCCGTTCCCGTGGGAATTTCGGGAAATCCTTTCTTAGTGCTCACCTACACTCCCTAAGGAACCTACATGCCAAATTTCAGCTTTGTACGCCCAGTAGTTTCGGCTCTGCGTTGTCTGTCAGTCAGTCAGTCAGTCAGTCAGTCAGTAACGGAAGAGTTTTATATATATTGATTACAGTATAGGTAAGAAAACATATACTTACCTACTCCCAAAACAGTAAAAACTGTATAGCTTTAACAGCACACTTCATCCCAGACTAATAACACAGTGCAGATGTTTAGTTACTTTCAGTCTTGTTTAAATGTTATTATTTTTAATAGAGAGTGGCACTGTTTACTAGAGTTAACGTTAGCGCCTTAAGGGGCGAAAGGGTGCGAAACTAGCGCCACTTTGATAAATCTATCTAGGGAGTCAAAGGCGCATATTTTTGATTTCGGCCATGGTTTAGAACATATTCATTATTTATCGGTAGTGGCGCTAGTTTTGCACCGTGTAAGCCCTTAAGCCATAATTCTCAACACAGTAAGGGCGCGTGATACAGAATAATATTATCGGTAAAGTTAAACAAACAGGGCTTATCAAGCAGTCGCTTCAAAGTTTATAAATAACAAAACATGCTACAATACGAAAACATGCTTTTAGTAATAATAATAACGTAATTGCAATTCATACACAGAGTCCCCAACTAGGTAAAACCTGTATCTAAAGTGCCCGAAGCACATACCATTATATCATTTCAGCCAAAAGACGTCCACTGCTGGACGTAAAAATATTCGTCCCCGCCGAGAATAAAACCCGGTCTTCAGTAGTCACAGATGACATCACTAACAACTGAACCATGGCGGTTGTCGAAATTTTATATGGAAGATTTATATTTTCTCACCTTTTAAACTTTCCCTGGACTACTAAGAACATTTAAAAACCAAAATCAGCTAAATTGGCCCGGCAGTTCTCAGGTTTAAGCTAGACTAACGAACCACGATTCATTTTGATATAAATAGTAGATAGTAAAAGTAGATAATAAATTAAAGTAATTACCTTAGGTAGTACATAAAATAATTAGACATAACATTTTGATTCATATAAGTTTGGTTAATATTTTAAAAGTTGATAGATAGTAGAAGTATACAATAAATTAAAGTATAATTACCTTAGGTTGTACATAGCATAAGTAGACATAACATTTTGATTAACATAAGTTTGATTAACCTTTTAAAAGTAATAAGTTTTTTTTTTTCCAAAAATCTTCGTTGGAAAAAAACGTTCACGCGGTAATGAACGTGTATGAATGCATCGGTATTCAAGAATCAATTTATTTTACATTTGCCGCTGTATTCGTATCGATACACACGTAAAACGATAAGTGGTTTTATTTATGTATATTTTCATTTTATGATGTTACAAGTCGACCCGGCGAACTTGTAGATACCGCCTAACCTATTTCTGTGTTGTGCATGTATTTAACATATAAATTCTCTATTTAGTAAAAGAACCGCTTCAAAATCCGTCGCATAGTATTAAAGATAGATACAGACAGAGAGCGGCGGGAAGCGACATTGTTTTAGTAACTTAATTATCAAAATTTAATTATGATTATAATATGAAGCGTCAATTATGCTAATATTGTTCTAATGCATTTAAACAATTAAAACTTAAATTTTCAGGGAAGTTCTATGGTATTATAGTTGTACTTATTTTAGAGTTTTGTAGAGTTTTTTTAGCTATTAAGTTCATATTTATTTTTTAATCTTATTTTAATTTTTAAAGTAAACCTGGGCGTGCAAAAATAATTCCTTGAAAACCATTGAATAAAAAGGATTTTAGAAGGTTACAAAGTTCTGAGGTAACCAATATATAAAACAACCAATTGAGAGAATCTTTTTATTTTATGAAATTTGGTTAAATATTCATTCCACTATTTTTGTTTCAGATGTTGGATACTTATCAATGAGGATATACCTAAACTTTTTTCTAAATAAAAATGAAGTCGTAAGTATGCGTCAAGTATATTAAATAAAAAAATATTCGACGACGATAAAAATAAAAACAGTCGTTCCCTAAAAAAACAAGGTTTAACAAGAGATATGATCATAGAATTATCAAGGATCCAATTAACAAACTCAATTTGATTTTTATAAGACCAATTTGGATGTATGTGGTTTCGAATAAAAAAAGAATTAGAGATTAGAATAATGGGAAAAGATAAAAAACGTCTGAGTTCTTTAATAATATCTACATTTATCATTTACCTTATTAAAATATAATCAAATTTATAGATGTTGATAGATTTGAAACATTATCTATTGATAAATTTAATAACGTTATAAGTAATAATTGAGATTAATAAAAATTAATCGATTCTTAATAGGTAAATTTATATCTGATTAATTTTATTTTGTGGTGATCCGTGTCTGTGTTAAGGTCGCAGGTAAGGTTTTTATTTTATTTTTTCAAAACGTACTTTTTTTGTCTATAAATGGCCACTTTAGGCAACAATGAGTTCATTAATTAGATCTTAAAAGTTACGACTACATAGCAGTGCATCAATAATTATTATTTCTAAGTCAGATCTCATGTTACACATGAACATATTTTTTATATTTGCGACCGTTTAGAAGATTTTATTTTTGACGACTAAAACAAAACAGCAATCTTCAAACTTTAAAGATTTCTCTTTCTAGTGAAATATTCTTCTTATTGTACATACATACATAAACATACATAATCTCACGCCTTTTATTCCCCGGAGGGTTAGGCAGAGGCACCAGCTTGAGAGCCGGACCCACGTTTAGCCGAGTTTATGCTTTATTACCAACGTGACAAGGGGCCAGCTTCTTATTGTATTATAGGTAATTTTGTAAATTCTATAGTTCCGCATTCATTTGCCAAATAATATTCATTTTTAATATTATAGTATTTCCAAAATAGTTTTGACGTACCTTAGGTTTATCCGCATTACAAAATAAAAAACTCAAGTGCCCAAATGCTATTCCAAATAATAATCTTAGAGATATAATTTTTTATCACTAGTACGTATATCTTTGCTCAGCTCGCGATAACAAATATTTAAGATTAAAAATTACTCCTACGTATAGGTATTAAGCTTTTTCTGGAAAAATCATGTTTTTTTATATTCTTAGTTAGGGTAAAGTAGCAGTATTTTACTGTTAAATTACGAACCTTAAAGAAAAAGGTTTTAAATCCTTGTCTAAAATTCGTAATTGCAAGGTAATAATAATATTAGGCTATCATTGTTATAATAAAAACAATACAAAATAATAATAATAATAATAATAACACATCACACTCAGAGCCCCTAACTAGGAAGAACCTGTATCTAGGGCGCCCGAAACACACACAGAGACGAACATCACACCCAGACCGGAAACAAACATCGATATTCATCATATCAATATTCGCCCCGCCCAGGAATCGAACCCGGGTGCTCACGCTTACTCAGTCCACATCACTGCCAACTGAGCCACGGAGCAGTCAAAATCTACTAGGTTTTGCTAAAATTGGCCACTATAAACTAGAAGATTATTTAGGTCTTTAAAATTTAAAGACCTAAATAATCTTCTAGTTTATAGTGGCCAATTTTAGCAGTCCGAAATTTAAAGTTTAAATTTCGGACTTTACAACTCTATATGCTTATAGTGTAATACAGGATCACATTTTTGTTATTTGCAATGGTTTAGAAGAACTTTTTTTTTTTCAAGATGGGCGTTAGTATAGCTCTAGTAGTAATAAATAGCGTTATACGTATTTTGTAAAAGGACTCATAAAATAAGCTATTGATTTACCCCACAGACATGTACCACCTAATACTACTAGCCTTGATAGGCGCAGCTTGCGCGGTACCCGCAGTCCCGACCAATCAGATCGCGAGAAACGATGCGCTAGCCGCAGCATACGTTCTACCCACAACAACCTATCCAAATTTTTATGATGTACGCCTATTCATAGACCCTGGCTTCGTGGACTACTTCTTTGGAAACGTCTCCATAAGGATCCTAGCTAATGAAGCCACAAACGAAATCGTGCTACAAGCTATGGAAATGGAAATCCAAAATATCAGAGTTCACAGTGATAGCAATGAGGATGTGGATCTTTTTGAGAGCTTTACTCTAGCTGAAGATGATACTCATCTTTTGAGGATCAGATTGAGTGAAGCTCTGCCGACGCTTACTCCATATATTGTCCATATTGACTACGTTGGTCAGTATGCCTCTGATATGTTTGGGCTCTATGTGTCGACGTATGAGGGAGAAAATGGTGGGACTGTGTAAGTATTCTTTTATAAATTAATTTGTGAAAAAAAAATTTAGTCTGAAACATGATAAAGTGATTGAACATGAAGTTAAAAGAATGAACGAAGGAAGCCATTTTTAATTTATTCTCATTCCAAAACTAGCAAATTAATAATGAAGGATTCAATTGACTACCAATATTCACAACCAAAAGTCATCAATGTCCAGTCTTGCTACCCTTAGCCAGTGTTCTCCCGCAAACTTGGTCATCTGACCACCTTATGGGAGTCTGCCTACTCTGCGACGTTTGTAACTGAACATTTTCTTTCTTAGGAACCTGGTGACGTCACAGCTCCAGCCTACTTTCGGTCGTCGGACCTTCCCCTGCTACGATGAGCCAGCCAGCAAGGCAGTCTTCAGGACTACAATCTACGCTCCCCCGTCTTATGGAGTTGTTAGGAGCAACATGCCAAACAGAGCTGTGAACTTGAAGTATGTAAATCAATAAGGCACGAAAGGCATACTCAACAGGTGTAAAAAAAAATACTCAAGAAAGTTGATACCTATTTTTTGTATGGAGGATTTGAATTATTTTAGGTTTATTTTAAGTAAATATTTGTCGCTGTTAATCTTTTACAGATAATCTTTTAATTTTATTAGCGTTACGGCTTTAGAGCTAGTGATATAGGGATGCACAATGCGATGAATTAGCCCTAGGACAAACGGATAGAAGGGCTGTCTGAATTTTCAAGTTTATAAAACCACGTATTAGTTGAGAAGCCAGGCAAAAACTCACGCTTGCGAATAATAATCATAATGATATGGTGATCTTATGCATATGTTACGCTGTTACAACAACACACATTACCATGCGAACGTGCTTTCTCCTCGAGTTTCAATAGCCTGTTCAGCTTTGTTATATTTGGACAATAACTTTGAACCCGACGAAGTACTGATACGAGGTGTAATGTTCTTATAATTTGTTTTAATGTTTATTGTGTCACCAGTTAATTGAACGTACAGTGTACGATTATTTTAGGGTTTTTTTTATCTCTTTTTTAATATATATCTTCAATTTTAAAGCGATCCACCGCTTTTTCGTCGAAAAAAGATTTATGATAGAAACAGATCTTTTTTTTCAGGATAGTTGTTCTTTTTTTTTAACTAAATGTATTATTTTTGCTTTTTGTTTAATTTTAGAGAGGAAGTTGCTGGATGGACAAAACACGAATTTGAAGACACGCTGGTGATGTCCACATACCTCCTCGCTTATGTGGTCTGCAACTTCGACTTCGTTGATAATACAGCCAATGCCCTATATCACATTCCCTTTAGGGTTTATTCCAGACCTGGTAAGTATACCTAAGTATTTTTAGATTTTTAGCTACGGACATGATACAGATCTGTACCAAAGTTCCATATATTACGCAAAATTCCCGAATGTTAAAATTAACTAATGAAATTAAATTAATTTTTAACACTGCTGAATAATGCTATTTAATAGTTAGAACATTTATAGTTAATTCTAGAATTATTGCATACAATTTTAGAAACATTATTCATTCCTCTACACTTCGTAGCCTACCCTAGTATTGTGTGAAACAAAACGAACTTACAATCGAAATTCTGAAAACTTTTTTTTTTTCAAAATTAGTGTTTATATATTTTTTTATCATTTCTTTAGATTACATGGTATTTTTCTAATGATCGTTGCAATAATTAGGTACTACTCCATATAGAGTAAGGGTTCTACAGTAATGAATCATTCCCAGGTACTCAAGACACTGCATCTTTCGCTCTTGACTTCGGCCAACGCAACATGGTAGCCTTAGAAGAGTACACGAACTTCCCATACTTGTTCCCTAAGCTGGACAAGGTTGCCGTGCCAGACTTCGGTGCTGGGGCCATGGAGAACTGGGGTTTAGTTATTTACAGGTAAGTTGAAAACGAGAGCAATGGAAGCAAGCGGGGGAGGCCTTTGCCCAGCAGTGGGACACAGAAGAGGCTATAAAAAAAAAAAACGTTGAAAACGTTAGATATTTTTGAGCTGCATTAGCTTTTTATGAATGCTATCCTCTCTCCTCAAGTTTTTGGAACACCTCTTTAATAAATTTTAATTCGGTTTGGTTTTTGATCCACATAGGATTGCAATGTTATCCATTTAAAGTTAGCAGTTCCTTTGGTATCAAAATATTGTACAATATAACCACAATATTTTGGACAAGTATCAAAATAATAAGTAAAGGAATATGTAAGTAGATAAAAGATAGATAAAATAGGCTAAGATAAACACATTTTTTATACTAGTAGGAACCAATTTATTTCTAGAATTTTATTTACTTGAATTTTATTTGCTTTAATCACAATTCTATTACTAAATAATTCAAGTAAAACTTCTTATTACTTAGCGTAGAATCACAACAACCTTGATATTAGTAATCAAATCCTCTATGTATGTTATATAAGTACAGTTCCTATCAAAACCTTATTTTCACAGAGAAGTAGCTCTCCTCGTCCAAGAAGGTGTGACGACAACAGCCACACTGCAGAACATTGGTCGCATCATATCTCATGAGAATACTCACCAGTGGTTCGGAAACGAAGTAGGCCCTCAGTCCTGGACTTACACTTGGCTGAATGAAGGTTTTGCCAACTTCTTTGAGGCTTACGCGACGGATTTGGTAAGTTATTCTGTAAAATAAATGTTCAACGGTTCAATAAGCCATTTTGCACCCACAATATCTACATATAAAAATACTTTGAAACTATCTTACCTGTTTGTATCTCTAAATATGTACTTTGTGTCTGTATTGTGTATGCAAATAAATCTATGTCCATGTCTATGTCTATGTCTATGTCTATGTCTATGTCTATGACTATGTAGAGATGACGAAATATGGAGCAAATAGAGCCGCCTTTTGAATGAAGATGCTTTTTGAAAAGAGTTAATGGTAGAAAACCAGCCAGATGAACCGATAAAAGCTGTTTCTGCAGAGACATGGATGAGACTGACAGTCGACAGAGTGATATGGAAAAAAGTTGGAAAGGCATTCGTAATCGTACAGCAGTGGGCTAATTTATGCTAATGTAGAACAAAAAGTAAAGAGATGTAATCACTAAGGACTAAAGGTTAGCTGTCTACAATGCAGAACTAATTTACCTCGTTTAAGATTATGATGGTACCGTGGCAGCCCGGTGAAGAGGCTTTTATTGTTATACAAAGTTGTTATTCTGGCTGGAGCGTTCAATACAATATTACATTAATCTTATTAGCATGTATCTAGTTAATTAGTAACCCGGTAAAATAGTACATAATAAATATATATTTATATTATAATAATAATAAAAAAAATCTTAATATAACTTACTAGAAACAGCTTTGTGTTTACCTTAGAAAATCAGTTTGGAGTTCCACAAGGCAAAATTTAAGGACCAATTTTCTTCCTTCCATATCGTGTAAGTTAGCTTGGCATAAATAAATGTAGGTAGTAAAACACGGAGGGAGGTGGCTCTACATTTCTCGATTTACAATCCCTTTACCCGTAACGGCATCGATTCTTTGTCTTCTCAAGTCTACATTCCAATTTCCGTTCAGCTTTGACGGGACCGTTTAACTCTGTTTACATTTAGTGCGTTTAATACCTACTATTCAATTCATCTCGCAGTAAAAGCCCGGAATACGTGTTTTATGTTTGTAGCACAATTTTTTTTATTTAAGTGCTATCATGTTTCAAGGAGGTTATGTCAGCATATTAAGTTTAATTATAGTTTACTAGTCGACCCGGCGAACTTCGTAAGTCCTTACCTAGTACTATGTTGTGCATTAATTAAACGTACTTATAAACCTTTCTATTGAATTACAATTTCTATTAAAAAAACCGCGTCAAATTCCGTTGCATAGTTTTAAAGATATAAGGACATACATAGGGAAATACGCGGGAAGCGACATTGTTTTATACTATGTTTTGATTAGTAAAATTTCATAAAACTAGACCTTGCAGTGGCTAGAATATAGCCAGTACAGAACATCCCACCACAAAAGTAGAGCCACAATGCGATCGCCAACCCGCCTACCAAGCGTGTCGATTACGGCAAACTCCCTTTAGAATGTTTTTTCTTTTGGAAATCTGTGGGGAAGACCTATAAGTGAACGTCGAGGGGTTGTAAAGATATTATCTCTCTTTGTATCTGTACCTACCAAAGATGCAAGCTACTCTTTGGCTGTAGATAAACGTTGAGCGTAGAGGCGTGGCGATGACGGCGTTCTCGAATGACATTATGAAGTACCCCCTTAAGAGCCATAGCACAGCTAAAGTAGCGCCACTCGAGAAAAAAAAAATCTTCTAAACTAAGGCAAATATTAAAAATGTGAAACAGCATTCCCCAAAAGCGGCCGTTTTTAGCAACAATCAGTTTCTTTTTGTGGTCTTTAACCTAAAAGCTTTACAACAATGCCCTAAAAATACTAGGCTGAATTATCTAGGGGAATGCTGATTCACATTTTTGATATTTGCCTTAGTTTAGAAGATATTTATTTTTTTCTCGGGTGGCGCTACTTTAGCTGTGCTATGCCTCTTAAACTGAACTGGCGCTTAGCAGAGCTTCAGTAGAAAGATTACCGGGTTTTGAATACTATGAGGGTCTAACAATGTTCTAACAGTATTCAAGACCATTAGACGATGTTTCTCGTGACAGTTTAAGGTGCCTTTTATTTAGCCATACAGCGATTTATAGGATTTATTTTCTTAGTATTTTGATAATGAAATTGTAATAACAAACGAAAATTTACGGTTTGCACCTTTTTCCACCCCTTTTTTGATCACCTTATACGTTAAAAGCCTAACCATACAATTTGTTCCATCGATTGACGGACTGAATGTACGGATCCGCTGATTTGATTTTTAAGATTTCACGAGAACGACTTGTCAGAAACAACCAGAATACTAAGTAGAACAATATAACGTTACCTCTATAAGATAAGATGTTTAGAAGCGCACAACTATTGGTTCAAATATGAATAAGGGTGCTTTCACGTACAAAGCTGGTAACAAGCACTTGTTGGCGCTGGTTAGACAATTGTATAGAAAATACCTGCGCTGACATTCGCACTGGAACAAGCGTCAATGTCCGCGTATTTTCTTGTAGCTTTGTAAGTCATTATGATCAAAATCATATTGACTACATAATACCCTTCTTTATCCAGGTCCTTCCAGAATGGCGAATGATGGACCAGTACGTCCCAGGGACAATGCAGGGCGTCTTCCAATCCGACGCTGTGCTGACTGTCAACCCTATGACGCATGCAGTCTACACTCCATCCGAGATCATTAGCACCTTCAACTCTGTTGCTTATCAGAAATGTACGTTTTAATTGAGCTGTCGATCACCTTTATGCCGTGCCGGCTATTTCTAAAAGGGTCGTATTCGCTTTTTTATTTTATTTAGCCTAGTTAATGTCCCACTGCTGGGCAAAGGCCTCCCCCCCACTTCGCCAAGCCTTCCGATCTTGTGCCAACTCCGGCCAGTTCTCGTATTCGCTTATTTTAAAAATATTTAATATGATATGTCAATTGTTAAATTTCACGTTTTTGCAATGCTTAGAGAAAAATTCTATAGAAAAGCTATTTAGGATCGCTGTCTATAGCATTAACATTGACTTGCGCATGGTAAAATAGTGGCGGTCAAAATAAGAGACCCAGAAGATCGCCAGTTACCGTATCAACACTTAATTAATCTATATCTAGTAAAATTGGAAAATTGGTTGTACACTGTTATAATAATAATATATATTAATCACACATTACACTCAGGGTACCCGAAACACACACAGAGACGAACATTACACCCAGACCGGAAACAAACATCGATATTCATCATATCAATTTTTGCCCCGCCCGGGAATCGAACCCGTGTAGTAAGCACACGCTTACTCAGTCCACATGGCCTGTTGTCTTTTTTTCACACCCTGTGCACTATTCTTAGATTACATAGATCCTTATTTTTCTATATTCTTTAGCCTGTGTTTGTCTTGAATAGTGATGGGTTCTAATTGTGAATGTGTGGTGTGTGGTGGTAATGGCATGATATCCCTCACAAACTATTAAATTTATTTTATCAATAGAATCAATTATGTATGTATGAGTATGTGCGGAAATCGTCTGTGTGTGAGACTTATTTCTAGAATTTTATCAAATCCGTCATATTTTGATAAAATTTCAATAGGATTGTGATAAAATATGGACGCAAGGTATGTGTATGTGATATACGTGTAGATAAATTCGATTAATCATGATCAAGATAGGTAGGTAGGTTAGTTTCTAATGTTAAAAGATTTATAATACTGAAGCAAGTATTGGTTTGTACAAAAATTTGAAATCCCCACGTATCAGCCGTAAGTAAAAGTGAATTTTATGTGAAGCTGCGGGAACTAGTGTATTTTCTGAATAAAACGCCACAAAAATATTGATTCCAGGGTCCTAGGCAAACCTACATCCATACTAAAGCTTATACCTAAACAGAAAAGATTAATTTGGATAGGCTTCAAAACTAGTGGAATTATCTGATAAATTTTGGAAAATCATATTTTTACCATTAGATTCCAACATTATCCTTGACGAGCATAGTCTTTAGAATTAAAAAAAAGCCAAATAACACAAAAGCTGAAGTTAATAAATTATTTTGTGTTAGCTTAAATCAAGTCAACAAAAAATAATTAACATTTTTTTTGTTTTTTCCAGCTGGATCTGTCATCAGGATGATGCAGCACTTCCTGACTCCAGAAGTGTTCCGCCAGGGTCTGATCTACTACATCCAAAATCTGTAAGTATTAATTAGCTGTGCTGCGTCCATTACTTCGTCTGCATCAAATACTGAACTTATCAAGATATCTCACTGTTATAATCTTCCCTGGACTACTACATACAGTGCAAAACCAAAATTTGCTTATTCGGTGCTGCTGTTCGAAAATCTAGAAAGATAGAAAGATAGATAGATCTTTAAAGTCTCTAAACTCTCTGAATCAAGTCGTTTGAGGTGATATCGAAACTTTAAGTATAAAAATAAAATAACAGGACCAGAAATAGAATAAAATTTTAAAAGTTTTGAGTAAATACAAAAACAGCAAACTTCCAGATCACGAAGAGCGGCCGAACCCTCAGACCTCTACGCTGCTCTCCAACAAGCCTTAGACGAGTCGAACCACACCATTCCTTACCCACTGACCACAATCATGGACCTCTGGACCAACCAGGGCGGCTTCCCAGTCCTCACTGTACGCAGGACTGCCCAGGGATCCAACTCTATACAGATTGATCAGGTGATGATTGCCTCTCTCTCTCTCCCTTTCTCTCTCTCTCTCTCTGTTCCCGTTGCTTTTCCATGGAGCCTGGGGAGTCAGAAGTCATCTCCATTGCTTTCGGTCTTGAACCAGTGCGCCTACTTGGGCTATAGTTTGCGTTAAGCGTTTGCATTTTAGTATGGAAACCGTTCCAGCGCCACAGGCGGGGAGTAGCAGAACTTACAGACTTGTTTAAAGTCGCTTACTTTACTTAGCAAAACGTAACGTACAAAACCGTTAACCGTTAATCGATAGTGCGCATGTTCATACAAATCGGTAGTATGAGTTATCAATTTGACAGTTCGCAACGAGAAAACAGGTCTGGCAGTTCCTATGACCGGACCGCGTCCAGAGGGCCTATTACGGCCACATTTGCAACATTGCTTTTCGTCCTCTGGAGTGTCAAAGTCAATACAAAAAAAAACGTATAGAGGACGCAAAGCAATATTGCAAAAGCGGCCGTAATAGACCCTCAGAGGACCTTTTACGGCTGCATGCTGTAATGCTTTTGCAATATTGCTTTTCGTCCTCTAGACTGTCAAAGTCAATACAAAAAAAAAGCACAGAGGACGCAAAGCAATATTGCAAAAGCGGCCGTAATAGGCCCTCAGGTGTATCTTGGTCTGCCTGGATTAGTCCAGTGTTGTCAGTGGCTTAATATTGTATTTGTTTATAATTCCTACTCTTTCTTTTCGTCTGTCTGTCACCGTAAATTTTCTCAGAAACTAATGAAGTTACTCCTCTTTTAGTTAGGTTAACCCAACAGTTTACAATGAAAATTTATGATAACGAACAACGTTTTCGCTGTTTATCATAAATAGGATCAGCAAAAAAAAATTATGCAGTTTTAATGAAGCCTAATCAATCAATATATATAAAACTCTTCCGTTACTGACTGACTGAGTGACTGACTGACTGACTGACAGACAACGCAGAGCCGAAACTACTGGGAGTAGAAAGCTGAAAATTGGCACGTGGGTTCCTTAGGGAGTGTAGGTGAGCACTAAGAAGGGATTTCCCGAAATTCCCACGGGAACGGGAAAAAACGGGAGTTTTGTGTTTATAAGAAATCTGCGCGGGAAACACCGCGGGGCAGCCTCTAGTCAATATATATAAAACTCTTCCGTTACTGACTGACTGACTGACAGACAACGCAGAGTCGAAACTACTGGGCGTAGCGGGCTGAAATTTTGCATGTAGGTTCCTTATGGAGTGTAGGCGAGCACTAAGAAAGGATTTCCCGAAATCCCCATGGGAACGGAAAAAAAATGGATTTTTTTGTCTATGAGAAATCTGCGCGGGAAAAACCGCGGGGCAGCCTCTAGTAGTCTTTTTAAAAAAATAACTCGGTAATAATTTAAACCAAGGTTTCAAAGATACAGACCCATTTTTGACTGATATGCTACAGCTTTTAACTACCTATTACTAAGTTGTCAAATTTTACTGTACTGGCGCTAGGTGCTTAAGATTAGAACCCAAAGTTCTCACAAAGCTTAATCCACAAAGTAAACCTAAAAGGTACTTCGGCAAACTATAGAAAAGCGTTTCTAAGCACCCAAACAAACTTTACTGTACCAACTGCGTCGAACAGTGCACAAACGGGCTACCAACATTTTATTGCTAGAAGATACGCTACGAATATTTAATCCATTACTTTATAACGTTTCTATCAAGGAGATTATATTTAAAATAGCTACGTTAGAAAATTTGATGACTAGAATTAGTTCGCTTGATATTGAAGTTATGTAAAGAGAGCTAGTGTGCCGCTTTTAGGATTTCGTTGTTATTTTTTTTATGTTTCTGCTTCCGTGGCTTATTCGGCAGTGATTTAGACTGCGACACGGGTGCACCTGGTTTGATTCCCGGTGGGACGACGTTTGTTATGATGAATATCGATGTTTGTTTCGGTCTAGGTGTATTTTTTCGTCTTTATAGTGTTTTGAATTCTACCCTAGATACAGGTTCTACATAGTTAGGGGATCTGTGTGTGATACGTATATAGTAAGCACATATAGTTAATTTTTTAAACAGTACGTACTTCCGTTACTGGATTTATAATAGCTACTGTATACATATACAGTTTACTAATACCTTAATTTCCTATTAATAAATATGTATTCTTCCCACAGGAGCGCTTCCTAACCGACTCATCGCTAACATCATCAAACCGTTGGTATGTCCCAGTGAACTGGGTTCTATCGACCAACCCTGACTTTACCGATACCAGTCCGCAAGGCTGGGTTCCTATATGGTACCCGGCGCAGAGCTACGATATCCCTGGATTAAACAATGCTGATTGGTACTTGATCAATAAACAACAAACTGGTAAGTAATATAGGTAAAATCATTATCATATTCAAAATGTATTTTTTTCAAGGACACAGTTAATTATTAATTAATTAGACTATTTAATCTAATTGGTAATGATACCTTAATTGGTAAAGTATTCTATACTGCGAGAGGCCCAGGGTGCCCACCAAGCGGCTCAGGCAAACAAATGTTGGCCTTGCCTTACGACAATGGTCGCCTGGAGATAGAGTGTATATGAATTTGGAGTGGCGACCTGTTAAAAGTTACATTGAATGTCAAGTCTAGTAAACTACAATACCTTGAATAATTACAAACATAATATCCTATACTGCATGAGTCAAGGTGTTTTAGAATCGTCTTCCCAAGCATAACTAACTGACATTTGGGAGAAATCTGGAGGCCAGGGTTTGATGCCCGGTGGTGTCGAACATTGTTGGGTCTGGGCGTGTTTGTCTAGATATTGTGTATCTAAAGTATCTGAGTGTAATTAGTAATAATAACAGTTAAAAGGCCCCCACGAACATCAATCTTGGTGAGTCGGCCTCAATAACTCTTGTAATTACTCATAATCGACTGAAACTTAAGCCTTCGAGAACGAACTGAAGAGAAGCGTAAATTTTCCAACTGAGTTTAATAATGCGTGCCAAGAAACATGCCTTTCATTAAATTACTTGCTTGGACTAATTACATCTTCCTACATACCACTAGAAACAGTTAACAGGAGTAATTTTAAACGAAATGCTAAGACCAGAAAGACGGAAGTTAAATTTCTAATTATTATTTTTTTATTTGAGGAACAGACGGTTCTTTTTAGTTCAGATCAATTATTTTTTATTTCTGGTTGTTTACTTTTAATGATTTATTATTATAGCAGATTTAGAGTAATTTCGCATGCACAGCGGAAATATCAGGAATAACGGAATGAATCATCAAGTGTCTTAGAAAGTTCTTATCTTTAAAAAAATCCGATTTACGTGAGTGGCAGAAAGGGCTAAAAGAGATCAACTCAATGCTCCACGTCAAATTTAAATTTAAATATTTAATATGGCGTGCGAGAAAAGAGGCCTATGTCCAGCAGTGGGCTCTCACGGGCTGATGAATATGATAATGATGATGATGATGAAATATTTAAGTAAAATTATTTTGTTTACTGAAGATACTTTGTCCGATTTTAATTATTTATATTAATTGGTTATACCTCGAAGTTGGTCCCATAAAAATTTCAAATTAAATTTCCATCCATAAGGGCAGTAAAATAGGATTGAATTTTAATACTGAAGTGTGTATTTATGATACTAATAATGTATTACTCCAGGCTACTACCGAGTGAACTATGAGGACAGCAACTGGGCAGCTCTCGCCAACGTGATCAACTCGTCACCTCAGACGATCCACCTCCTGAACAGAGCCCAGCTTATTGACGACTCCTTCAACTTGGCCAGGAACGGACGACTGGTAAAGTCTTACACCCTTTTATTTTAAAGGTAGTCTATATCTTCTTCTTAGCCTAAAATACGTCCACTGCTGGCCATACGTATTCTGGGATATGTGGTGCTCGCATCCACTTAAATCCCGCGGTGGTCGCATTTGGCCTCATTAACGAAGACGCAGCGCGTTGCGCGGGGCCTCGTGCTGCCGCAGCTCCTTAAACGATATCGAACATAGGCCTATGTTTTGTTCTTGAAGCGTTGAACGACGCAGGCACCGCCGCGGGGCTCGCAACAGTGCACGCGTCAGCGCCCGCCAACGCGTCTCCGTAAACGATCTCATACATTGCTATACGTTTGATTTAATCGCCGAGCCCCGAGCAACTCCCAGCGTTTTGCCTTTTTTGGGAAGGACCCCGGGAACCATAGATTAAGCGTCCGGTGACTTTTCCACATGACCATAGGCCTCCTCTACTGATCAAGGAAACCATTCTGGGATAAATTTAAACTCTCGATAAGTCTTGATGAAAATCTCAATGAATATTATAAGTATTCCATGTATTGTTTCGATCAGCTGATACGAGACAATGCTTTTGATTCAGTCGAAAATACTTATTTAAAAATATTATTTGTTACTTTTTAATTAAATATACTTTTTTTTGTCCACGCTTTCATTAGGAATTTGAGAAGCAAATTAGTAGGTAGGTACGTTGGTAAGTCTTAAATTTAGGAGTTATTAAATGAAATTCATTTATATCTTTTTTATCGTAAATCCTAATAGAAGTATATTAATTTAAGCAATCGCAGCGACCCGTGAAATGTGGTACCGAAACGTGATGGTATATCATTCCAGATAACCTTCCAGCACGGCTCAATTCACGTCTAATAGAGGTTTGCTCGCAGAACACAAATTATAAGATTCATTACAATTTACTTATAAGTAAAAACAGAAAATTTTAATGGCGCTTTTCTAAGAACATTCTTCCTTATTTCCTCTTTATTGTGGCTATTTCAGTCTCATATTGATTTATATACTATATCTCATTAAGGTCTCATTCACCTCCCTCTCTCTCTCTGTCTCTCTCTCTCTCCGACAGTGAAAAAATATTTAAAAGTTTTTTTTTTTTTTTTTTTTATTAACAAAAACCCAACAGCTTTTTTTTAAACTGATTAAGAGTGAGGCTGCCCCGCGGTTTTTCCCGCGCAGATTTCTCATAAAATTCCCGTTCTTTACCGTTCCCGTGGGAATTTCAGTAAATCCCTTCTTAGTGCTCGCTCACCTACACTCCCCAAGGAACCCACGTGCCAATTTTCAGCTTTCTACGCCCAGTAATTACGGCTCTGCGTTGTCTGTCAGTATGTCACTCAGTCAGTAACGTAAGAGTTTTATATATATTGATTAAGATTTGTTATGTTGCTAATTCTAATTACTTAAACAGGTTATAAAGAAAAAAATAAAAAAAAACGTACGTAAATTCCATTGATACTGAGCTTGATTATAACTTAACGGTTCAAACCACGTGAATCGCCTAATCGATCCTTTGCCAAATCGACGGTGTAATGGAGCTTCCCGATATTCGGCAAGATAAACACAAAGTAATAAAATAGGGCCCTTTTAAACCCCGCCAAATGATTTTTGTTATCAGTTTCCAAAGAAATGTGATAGAACCAATTAGGTTCAGGTTTCAGATTAGGTTGTTATTAGAAGTGGGATTATTTTTGTTCTTTTCTTGTTCTGAGAAGTGAAATAATTATCTACTATTTTTGTTTAATTAGTGACGGATAAGCTCAGAGATGATTCTGATATGGATAGGGAGCGAAGAGCGTTAGCAGTACGATGCAACATGCTTGCCCGTAGATTTGCAATGTGCTCTACAGATGTGAAGGTCACATTGTTTAAATCCTACTGTCAGAACCTGTACACGTGCAGTCTATGGGTAGACTACACGCAGAAGGCTGCTAACGCTCTTCGCGTTCAATACAATAATGTGTTTAGGATGATGTTGGGGCTGCCACGTTTTTCTAGTGCATCAGGAATCTTCGCTGAAGCTCGCGTGGACGGGTATCACGCCATCATTAGGAAGAGAGTTGCTTCTACACTGCACGGAATGCGTGCCAACTCCAATGTTCTCCTTTGTGTTTGGGCGGATAGATATAATAATAACACACATAATAACACATCACACTCAGAGCCCCTAACTAGGAAGAACCTGTATCTAGGGAGCCCGAAACACACACAGAGACGAACATCACACCCAGACCGGAAACAAACATCGATATTCATCATATCAATATTCGCCCCGCCCAGGAATCGAACCCGATTCCTGATTATGGATATGATTACTTTATGCTCAAACACTGGACGAAACTACATTTCTCTTTAAATATAATAAATTAATACTTAAAATAATTATATCACCATGTTATATGAAACTTATGTTTTGAAATAAAGATTTATTATTATTATTATTAAGAGCCAGTTTACAGCGCTATTCTCGAAGAAAAATTATATCTTCTAAACTAAGGCAAATATCAAAAATGTAGACAGTATGAACTGGCTCTTAAGATGGTATACTAATCTAACCCTTAGGAAGCAAGGTAACTAGAGAATACTTAGGGTATCTTTAATGGTTATCAATCACTATTTCTTTGTATGAAAATTACAAAAACAGAAAAAAGACAAACAAGTGCTCAGAACAAAGCACTGTAAGTTAGATTAGCAAGCAACACTGATCGTTAACAATGCCATAAGGAACAAAATGCACGAATCAACTTAAAATATCGTAAACAGTAGTAATTTAATAAGATTTAAAGTTAGGGCAGTATATCTAAGTTTTCCCTATATCTGTTTTTATGTTACAGAGCTACAACTACCCCCTGGACATATCCCGCTACCTGATCCAGGAGTCGGACTACATCCCCTGGGCTTCAGCCAACTCTGCCCTGGTCTTCCTTGACAATGTCCTCAGTGGATCTCAGGCCCATGAATTGTTCTCTGTAAGTTTTTATGGACTATCATGTTCAACAATGTTGCTAATGCTCTCTTAAAATATGTCCTTAGATGATATGAGTGTGATGCGTTATGTATTATTGTTAATATGTTTGTCTACTCTTGCATAGCTCGAGATAGAGCCCGGTCCTTTGAGAGTAGTGTGAAGGGACGAATCCAACTCGTAGAGGCACTTAAAAGCGTTTTGCTATATTATTTATCAATCACCAAATACACAAATAAGTAAATCATCACCCATGGATGCCCAGAAAATTATAGGAACTATTGTAAAATAAATGTTTATTAATGTTCCATGGTGTGAGATGTCTTATTGGCCGGTTAACTGTTGTTGATACTTATGGAAAGAAGGACACCTTCCATTAATGCAACATTTCCTTATAGTTTCTCCAATTTTCATAGCATTAGCGACGGGTTGCAACATTATTATTACTATCTATTTTCAGAAATACGTCTTAAACATCACCGCTCCACTGTACCAAACTCTTGGATTCACTGCGTCAGCCACGGAGGAGCATGTCACTCCTTTCCACCGGACCATCATTCTGAACTTCAACTGCCGATTGGGGAATGATGACTGTGTGAACACTGCTTCACAGATTTTGGAGGACCTGAGGAATAACCCTAGTGAGTAATTTTTTTTTTCAGGGAAAGTGTTGAAAAGTATTATAAAGTACGTGTCGTAAAAAGCTACTAGGGGAACAACCAAAAGACGTGCTGCTGCGTCCCTCGTTGAATATATTTAAAGAGCTATATTAGCAACGCCACCCCGCCTGCCATGCCAAGTGTGTCTATTATGCCGAAAAACGTTTGTCCAAATGGCGATCTGTTGGGAAGACCTGTGTTCAACAGTGGATGTCTCTCGACCCTTATGTAAAAAAATAAACAACGATACACGAACTTGTATTTTTTGTATATTTGTAGCTACTATATTTTTATTCACCAGACCAAGTGATTGACCCTGACATACAAACCACGGTATTCTGCTCCGGTCTTCGCGGAGGTGATGTGGACAACTTCAACTTCCTCTGGAACCGTTTACTCGCCAGCCAGGATTCAAGCGAGCAGTCTATTCTGATGAATGCCCTCGGATGCACTTCCAATGCTGAGATGAGGGACTTGTAAGATTACACATTAACGCATCACACTCAAAGCTCCTAACATAATCGAACCTGTTTCTAATGTAACCGAAACCTATAGTTATGTACAAAGAAAAACTAATAAACCCAGAGAGGGCAACAAATATCGATATTCATCTTAAGGGGTAACTTTCGGTATGGCGCGAAATTCAGTTTTTTGTGTTTTTTATTTATTCTGGCGATAGTATACATTTTTAATAAAGTTTAAATGAATTCGCGTATGTAAAAAACCATCCCTGCCGGGAATCCAAACCAGTGCTCTTGCGTCACAGTTGACATTGAAAAACAGATGGTCGCTGGAGCTGAAACGTTCTCGAGTGTCGGAATACCAGAAAACGCACAGTAGGCAGACCCTCCGCAATGTGGTGAACGGTAAATTGTAACGATCCTTCCTATATCGTACAGTTTTTAGCTTTATTAAATTTAAAAATTATATATTTTATACTTTTGGATGGATTCGACGACGGCTCCCTAGAAACGGCTACCGCGTCTCGGCGAGCGCGCGGAGATTGTGTTTTGTTTTCCTTTGATTTGACATAAATACAGCTATATATATGTACTCGCACCTTCGGACGATGCGAGGGAGTGTTGTGGCCGGCCTCGGTACTCGCTTCATCAAAGTAGTTAGATGGGGAATGTATAGTTAAATACATAACCGAACACTTTACACTGGTCACAAAATTGGATAGCGGTGATTATTTTGATTTGAAAGATTACTTGAGTAATCATATTCTTTGAGATCTATTCGCTGCAGTCTATTTAGTGTACCAACCTCGAACGAGGGATTGCACGATTACTACTCTTGTGTCTTGATTGCCTTTTACGATGTTAATCAATTATTGTAAATCGTAGATTGTGCGAAATGGATGCTTGTTGTGGGAAAGTCTAATCCTCTATTATCACACTTAATAATCTCAAGTTTGCCGATATCAAGGCGTGGTGGCTTACATATGTAATGCGGAATTGCTAAGACAAAGGATATAAGTAAAGAACCAAGAGTTCAGGACAAGACTTCATGATTGTTGGCATGAAGATCAGACGAGCAAACTAAACCCTCACATCAAAACTTGACAATGCATTACGATGCACGATATAGTTAATGATGAGAATATAAAGAACCAAGAGTTCTAGACAAGGTCCCATGATCGGTGGCATGGAGATCAAATGAACAACTTAGTAAATCTCATATCAAACTTGACGATGCACTACGGTGTACGAGATAGTTGATTTATGTTGAGTAAAAGAGGCCCGAATCGTTCTAACCAAATATAAAATATCCTTTCGTCGAAGCTTGACTGCTTACTTTGTTTGTTACTCGTTGGATGACGTATTCTAGAGATTCGTGATAATTCTATTACACTTAACTAACACCACAACCATTATCAGCTGATAGGACTTGAAGAATGTATGTGAGACAGAAAGAATCTATGTGAGGTAGAATGAATGTATCAAGGGAGGGTCTGTTTTTATATAATTATTATATATATTCACACGATAAACACTAAACCGTAAAAACTAACTTCGTGATAAACTAATCCAGGGGCGAGACCTCTTTTCTAACATTTGATAATATGCGGCTTTAGGCTCGTTTGCGTAAATAAGCGATCATCCTGTGTTAGGGGATGAACTTCAGAGGAGCTGTGATTTGATCTAAAGAATTTGCTAATGTTTGGTTTATAAGTGCAATGCTTTGCCTAACGATCTACGGTACTTCAGGAGATGTGCTATCATGGTGGGAGTGATAGTTGAAACCACAAGACATACATTCCTAAGTAAGTTCTAACCAAGAAAAGTGCTGGTACAAGACCAACGGATTGGCAACAGGGTTGTTACACCGTAGCTCTCGTTTTGAGAATCTTGCACATAACTTCATGATTATATTTGTATTAATCTGGCTTAAGCCTTTATCACATGAATCGATGGTCATCAAAAGTCGACTTTCTTCACACAAACATAAGGTTACACAAAACCTAGTCGGACGGGGCATGGCGAAGGAACTGTCCTACCCGGGGCTAGTTGACAAACACTTCAACAAAATTTACCTTCCGTAATAATACACTTGACCGCGGTTCCTCTTCTAGGAACAACAGTAGGGTTTTCAATCTTTTAAATCATTCTTTAGAAGGACGATTGCAGTAATGTATTAGGGAACGTCTGTTTAGGATACCTAGGTAGTCGCTTGACGAGGTCGAGCTAGCGCGCGTGTTTAGCCCGCATTTTTTTTAAGAATTTATTTATCAGCGTACAGCTCATTGGCTCAAAATTTTATAAGTCCAAGGTTATTTTCATTATTCTTTAATTTTCGAAGGAGCTTTAGCACTGTAAATTATTTGATTTTAAAACACAACGTATGGAGGGTCCTAACCATTAGTCAGACGATCACGACAAGGCCAAAGATTAATGTTTCGTATTGAAGTAGGGTTAGCTTTGTAGGATATATTTATTTTTATTTTACAAATATTTAGGCAGGAAGGCTAAAATGCTCACAAAATGTTGCGAGAGTACACTTTTAACTAACTTTGCCTTACAATTAAATAACATATTAATCATCTACCATATTAAACTTTCTCAATTAACTGAAAGTAACCTGCCTGATTTACGACATGAAAGCATAATGTAATGTTTTTTTTTCATCCTTGTCATCAGCTACCTCAGTCAAGTGACCAGCGACAACTCTGCAGTGAGGGAGCAGGACAGGCATACAATCCTCGTTTCCACCATCAATGCTGGTCCTGAGAACATGGAAGTGGCGTATGACTTCGTTATTGAGAACTTCTTGGAGATTAAGCCTAGGTTTGTTATTTGACCTGATAAATGTTTCTTGGAATAATGAAGTAAGATAGTTGTTGCTCAGGTGTTAGAGGCGTAGGATATGTCCGGGTTGAATCAAATTGGGAAAAAAAAAAAGTACACTTAGAACTATGACGATTTCAAGAAGCTAACTTAAAATACTAAATTACTAAACTTAAAAACCAGTTATAACCTTTTCTTTAATTAATGAAGATCCAATTTTTTTACATGTTGAGACATCTATAGTATTTTCTGTTACAGAGTGAACAGTTTTTCTGGTACCACCAACATCTTGAACGCTTTGGCTAACCGTTTGACCACTCAAGAGCATCTCGCTAAGGTATGTACCATTTTCTCAACATTTATAATTTTCAAAACGTAGTAAGACATTAGTTCAGTTTTGTTTTGAATTATTTTATGCTATTTTATTCTTATTTGAATCCATGCGTAGTAACAAGGTTCGATTCAAATGAAAAGCTTATATTTATACAGCAGAGCTATGTAAAGGTTTTGTACAAAAACAATTCACTAGAGAACTTCACTCGGTTTGATAAAAAGAAATTTTTCAAATTTAGATTTATTTATTTTCAGATAGAACAATTCGCGGCTCGCTACGATGGCAGTTTCACCGCTGGTGAGCTTGCATCAATCGCCTTCACACGAGAGAATATTGCAGCAGCAATAACCTGGAACAGTGTCAACTATAACCAGGTCAACAGCTGGTTGAATAGCAACTTTGCTGAAGAAGAACCTGAAGACAGTGGAGCTAATATAGTAGCTAGCGTAGCTTTGATCATGTCGGTTGCTGTAGCTATTCTTAATTTGGTCTAAAATCCAACAAGTGTCAATACTTTGATAAAACATCCAACTAAAAACCGGGGCCCGACAGACAAGTGGGATTCCGCTGTAAGATGTTTAAAAAGTTGTTTTTGATAACTAATAAGGTACTTAATTGATAGATGAACATGAATCAATGCAAGTGTTATTGGACTAGGCACATGTACAAATTAAATAAAAATAAGATAAGGTGACAATATTAAAAGACTTAACTTTTGAAAATTTATTAAAATTCTATTAAGGATATACATTATATCTTATTACAAACCTTAAAAAAATAAACTAAACAATGAAATATTTACAAATAAAAAATTGTCTCAAAATCGCTGCCACTTAACTTTTTGTATTAGGAAGTTTTCATCCCATTGATTTTTATGTCTTTACGATCAATTAGGTATAGAAAGATACAACTGTTTATCTAAAAAAGTTACTAGATCTGTAAGTGTTATGAAATATTGTTATTTTATTAAGTAAAGTTTTTTTACCATTATGTTCACAATAAAATTTCGATAAAACCGATAGTATGTTTTACTAACCAGGTCATCCGGTGTGTGACTGTTAAGATTGAGATTAGATCTGTCGTTTATCTCTAGTGGTGACAAGTTGTATATTTATCTAAAGGGGAAAAACTCTGAATCATGATGAATCTAAGACTTGTCTTGCACGATGGTTTTTCATCAGTAGCCGCGTAACCATTCTGAATGAGGGACCAAATAAGATCGGGTCCATTAGGGGGAAATACAATTTGACATTTTAACTTAAAGTTTAGGGATACAATGTCTCTGTTAAATATTTGGTGTGTCCTAGTGCTTATTGCGACAATAAACTGCAAAGCTCTTCCTGTATCGCAAAGCTTTATTGTTGAAAGTGACATAAAGACCCTTGATGAAAATTACGTAAACTCTGAGACTGTAAATGAAATCGCTAACAGTACTGAAAGTGAAAACGAACATGATCCTGTACCTTATTCAGAAGAAGTTCATGTGGTAGATATGCCAAATGCAATCAATGTCATCCTCAATGCTACTGAAACCTCGTGGACATCTGATGCGAAAGAGATTAGAAACCGAAGCAGTTTATTGAGAAACAATGTTCGCCCAGGGATGATTGCAAACAACTATGCCGTTGAGATAACACCAAATATAGCCGCCGGGACATTCCAAGGAAGATTAACTGTTCAAGTTATCATAACAGATGCAAGTACAATGGAAGATGATATAGTTTTCCATGTCACAGATTTGAATATACAATCTGTGGTTTATTCTGTGGCTGGTGGATCAGTGTTCACTCCGGCTAACTTTGACGTTGATGATGATGATGGAATCTTAGAGATAGAAGGGGCTGAGGTGGTAACCTTGTATAATTTCATTATTGAATATCAAGGTGTTTTGGATTATAGTGGAAGGGCGTTCTATCAAGGAGACTACCAGGGAAGGTGAGTATCTATTTTATTTAAAACACATGACAAAGCTTGCAGGCTTTAATTTTATTCTAACAATAGCCATCGACTCGAAAATAAAATGATCATACTAACCCTCTTATTCATAAAAAGTTAAAGAGCATTTTAGTTATTTGACGTATGTCAATTTAGACTGGATGTTACGTATTTACCATACAACAAACCAGAGAAGTAGACCTCCAGTAACGCTACTTAAAATGTACTGTATCTTTATGAATAAGACGGTCTTTAAAAGTAGACTCTGAAAACCTGTATCTATCTGTAGATAGGCAAATTAAACGAAAAATTATGGATTCATATTTTGTCATACGGAATTCAAAATACAGTGAATGTGGTATCATTATCAATTACTAGCTATCCCGGCGAACTTTGTATCGCACCCTACAATTTGTATGGGAAAACGAAATTCTTACTTTTACTAACTTGCTCTCAGTTTTCTCGTATTTTCTCACCTTTTAAACCTTCTCTGGACTACTACGAACATTTCAAAACCAAAATCAGCCCAATTTGCCCGGCCGTTTTCGAGTTTTAGCCGGACTAACGAACCACGATTCTTTTTTTACATTTAAAAGTTGAAGTGTTTTTATATCCTATACCAAACAGTACACAGGTTATAGCGAGTTTTTGCATTGGTAACTATTTACTTCGTTATATTATCCTAGAGTGTATTTGTAGAACAAAATCTTTAATACTCATTCAAAGAGTTGTGGACTTCCCGGTCTGAAACACCAATTGATATTCTTATGTTTTTTAGACAATATCTTGATATTTTTATCGCAAGTTCTCTGATATAACGTTTGTGGAGTCAGATCAAATCACGAGACTCAAATTGCGCACAAAGTATGGCCAGGCGACTTCAATTACTGGTTGGCAAATTAAACTTAAGGGACATAACATTTAGGGAAAGATTTAACAAAAAATTAGGTAACTAATATATATAATACACAAAGAGAAATACCTACACGCAACCCGATTTCGGCCAGTGGCATTACATTAATAATATATCATCCAACCTCTAGGGATATAGGGCTCCTTTCTTTTCACTTTTAGTCTCGTGGATCTCCCTTTTTACACCTCTTTACAGTCCCCTACCTAACAGTGAATTTAAAGTGCCTGTATTACAATAAATGTAAAATTATTATTAATATTCAGTTTGCGCTTTCGCTAAATCTAAGTGCCTACAGCTATGATCACAATAATATGATTAGCTAGCGGACAATTTTTTAAAAGTATTAAAACGACTTATTGCAAAAAGAGATCAAAATGCCGCATTTTCATTGAATGTGATGTTTATCACAAATCCATCTCGTTCAAGTGCGTCTAATCTCTTATCAATCGACGTTTCGAATTCCAACACATCACACATATTATCAGTTTCCCAATAATGTTCAAATATAACAGATAAACATTTGTCTCACCTTTTCCCAGAAACCTTTCATTTTATCTATTGTCATCATGCGCAGTGTTCGTTTTTTTATTTAAAGTTTTGTAATAATTTCTAAGCACCGTCCATTTTATCAATAAACATGGGTCGGAGAAAGTTTAGGTGGAAGTTCGCGTTTATTTTCTACTTAATAACACTTGGTGTGTTAACGAAATCATTGCCAATGAATCGATCAAACGATCTGCCACTGATCGCAGATACTTTAGTTGAAGATAACGGATCTTTTCTAAACAGTGCAGAGCTTACAACAAATATACTTCCGGAAGAACACTTAAGCACACAAACTGTGACCAGTGTCTCTGGAATAGATAAACCTGCTAGTTCAGAAGTAGTTGTGGTTGATAAAGTACCAGAAACAGTGGAGGTTATAGAACAACCTGTCGATGATGCTTTAAACAAAACATCTGTACAGTTTCGAAATGAACCCATACGACCCGGTCAAACTGTTCGAGAGTATAGCATTGATTTAACACTAAACGGAGGCACATTCAGCGGTCGAGCTATTGTATCTGTTCAACTAACAGCTGATACACTCGAGGACGATATTCGTCTTCACGTCGAAGATCTTAACATAGACTCTGTTGTCTACGGCATAGTGACGCTTACGAATCCTCTGCCAGTAGATTATTCTATAGATGATGGTATTTTAGAGATTGAACCACCACGGGATGCAGCCCAATACGTTTTTTTGATAACTTATACTGGAAATTTAAGAAACGATGGGTTTGGTCTCTATGAAGTCAATTACGGAGACAAGTAATTTTTTTACTCTCTAGGATTTAAATGAGTTCATCATAATTTTTTTTATTCTTATGGTACCCAAATACATCTCTTATTTTTCAGCTCCTACATAGCAATGAACCTTCATCCCATGTATGCGCGTCGTGTGTTCCCCTGCATGGATGAGCCGACACTGGAGACCACCATCTCATTTACGTTCAACAATATTCCATACACACATATAGCGTCTAACTCTATTATTGATAATCAGGAAGGGTAAGTTGTTTCTCATTCTCACATTTTTTATTACGATAGACTACTAGTTAACCAATTTTGGTTAACTAGTATTTTTTATTTAGTATTCCTACACGAGTAATTTGATGGTTTGCCTGTCTACTATATCTACTTTTTTGGCAAAACTAAATCCAACAGCAATCAGCTTGACTCTTAAAATTTGCAAGTATTTTCATAGATTTGAACTGATAGATTTATTAATTTCTTTACAGAAGCAGCTATCAATTCACCGCCCTGCAAGGTCCACCCCATCGCTGGGGTATGATTGCCCACAACTTTGTCAACATCGTCAACCCTGTATCGGGAACTCGCATGTTTGTTCGATCTGGTTACTCCGGCTTCGAATCCCAAGGATCTACGATCATCAACGCAGTTTACACCAAGCTCGAAGAGTGGACTAGTAGGCCATTGCTGGAAATTCAACTCAACCAAAATGAAGTCATCGATATAATCGCCGTGCAAGATATTACTCGAGATTGGCACGCCCTATCGACAGTTCCCATTTGGTATGTTGAGATGTGAATTCGAACGCGTGTTATCTTAAGTCTTGCTAGAGATATCTTGAAGCAATCGATAGCAATGTTTTGTATGCCAAGATAACAGTAGGTATATTTGCAAAAATATAGTGATCAGAAAAATTTGATAGATTTGAAGGATCAAAAATCACAAGCTTCCCTTCATGCAGTAAACAAACTTTGTTTTTCAGGGAACCATACATCCTAATGCCATCTACAGCACATTCAGTGATGCAACGTAAGAACGCCATAGTGAAGATTTCAGAGTCCCTGGCTAATCAGTGGTTTGGATACGTAGTCTTTCCTGAAAACTGGAGGTATCAGTGGATTGTTGATGGACTAAGCAGCCACGCGGCTTATGAGGCTGCTCGATCAGTAAGATTTATAGTTTTAAATCATTTCTATATCTATTATTTTGTATTTTTTAATCAAACTATGAAGTTTTACAAAAGCTAACATTATAATTTTTCTAAATACTGTGCTACTGTACTGTATAATATATTTTGTGTAGCAGTAGCGCAAACCACGCATTCAAGTGGCTGCGTTCTAGCCACAAGCTATGAGATTAGCCGAAGTGCAACCACTAATGCCAATCGAAACTAGTGGCTTATTGTGCGCCATCTATTAAAATTATCTAAAACAGTTCCAGCAGCAAATCATTGGCAATGATAACAACATCGATATGAACGCCATTTTTGTCGCTGACGTCATTCAAGAAGCACTGCTATACGATGGTTACTCCGTGGCCCTACCACTAGATCCTGGTACCGATCTCTTCATGGAAGATGAGGTTAGGGAACACATGAGTGGACTCATCAAGTTGAAGGCCCCTGCTATAATGTGGCTGTTAAACACAGTGTTGGGGAGCACTAATAATCCTGATGTGGATTATCTGCAGACTGCTGCCCGGGCTTTGTTGTTTAGCAGGTGAGAACGTTTATAAATGTGACATAACTATCTATCAAAGCCCAAGGCATCTATTTGCATCTCAGTAACATGAAAGTCAAATAGACTCACAAGTAAGATACAAAGTACATTAACTATACAATTCAAGGTACAGATTAATTTGCATAGACCTCATCGCTTAAACAACGATTTATTCCAGGCCACACACAATTATTCAAATCTAATTCAGGATCAGTTCCTCCAGCAAAACTATTGGTTTGTTTTAATATTACTTTCGTATAACCAATTAACGCGTTGGTTATATACACAAACACACACTACATAAATTGACTACAAAAAAGTATACTGAAAAAAAAATACAAATTTAAACAGTTTCACTTTTCTGTTTTCAACAGATCGCTCCAGACCTTCAACACCCTGAACTTCTATGATGCAATAAACAGCGAGTGGATGGGAGCCACTAACACCCTCATTGATGACCTTCCTGACTTCTTGGAGCCTTGGATCCTCAATAATAACTACCCCGTCGTCAATGTCCAGTCTCGAGCTTCTGGTGTTATTATTACTCAGGTACAATTCAATGCAGCCAAGTACGTCCTCAGTAGAACATAGGCCTCCGGCCTGTCCCACAAATCACCACAATGCTAAGATTTTTGGGGGGCTGTGCCAAAATCGCCACCCCAGGCAGGCTTGCTGGCTAGCGTGGAGCTTCCTTGGAGTATTTTGCCAATGTCAAGTTCACAAATTAGGTTAAATGGGTAAAGCCCGGCAACGTTGTACGGCTAAAGTTATTAGGTTATTGGAATAATGTTTTAAAGCCTGCTTACAAAACGTGTGGTTTCGGAACCAACTTTAAAACAATAATATTACAGGAACGCTTCAGCTTCACGTCAGTAAGCCAACTCAACTACCAGATTCCTATCACCTACACAACGAGTGTAGCACCAAACTTCGACAACATCGCTCCAATGGCTCTCCTTGACAATAACTTGATAATTGATCTGTTCCTTGATGAAGAAGATTGGTTCATTGCTAATCTTCAAGGGCAAGGTACGTATAAATATCTACTATATTGAAAATATGGTGGATGCCTAAATTATAAAAAGGATTTTGTAACAGTGGATTTTTGATAAATTTTTGATGAAGCCGATTGTCCTGAAACTGATAATATTTGTATTGCTCGGTCAGCGTCTACAGCTAAATCATGAAAATTTACCAGTTGTTAAAATAATAATTTTGCAGGTTACTACAGAGTCAACTACGATAACGTTTTGTGGGAGAACATCATTCTAGCAATGGAAGACACTGAGTTGAGGAATCAAATCCATCCACTGAATCGAGCAGCGGTAAAAAAATAAACTCTATATTTTCAGTTATAATAATTTTGTTTGCTATTACGATAAGTACAGTGGCGGCCGTGCCGAGCTAGGAGGCCGTGACAGATTTGTCTATGGTTTCGTCAGCGCTAGACTGTATTACCAAAGAAAAAGCGCTATTTTGCAATACAGAAAAACCGGAAGTGTTACGCCGACCGTGTCCGCCACTGTACTTCAAATGCCCCGTTCAAAAACTTTAATATTATTGGGAGTCAAGTAACATTACTAAATTGTATCGTTTCGAAATAGAGGCGGTTTTTTATTTTACTTGTTTTTGAATTTTCCGTTTAGTATTAATTTTGTCTTGAAATTTTCAGCTCATTGACGATGCCCTGAACTTAGCTAGAGCAGGAAAAATGGACTATGACATCACTTTCAGGCTTGTCCTAACAATGTGGCAGGAAACGGAGTACGCCCCGTGGAAGGCTTTCATTAGGAACATGGACTTCCTAAGGAAACGCTTCTTCGCTCTCGTTGCTGACGATGATGATGAGGATTATGACCCTGATATTTATTTGGTATGTGCACTTTGCCTTAATTTGATGGCTGAAAAAGTTAATTTTCTAGTATATTTACTATCTTGTTAAAGATTTCCGCATTATAAGGTCACTTTTGTTAGCTTCATCTCATCTCATATTTTAGTTGTTCTCATTTATGATAGTTTTTCAGGGGAAAGAGATGCTTTGATAAATTATACTGTAATATTTTCCAAAAATAAAATCTATCTAGGTAGTTCTGCATTACCACAAAAAATTCAACGATTTTAATAAGATTCTTCAAAATCCACAGTTGGATTGTCTGACTCATATCAAAACATACATAGTACCTAACCTTAACGTGGTACTTAAGTAAGGTACTCAACGTGGGTCCTCACCCAATTAGTCAAATCCTTACAATTATAAAACTTTAACTTGATTCAAACATTACAAAATAGAACATACTGTTAGACACATAGAACATACTAGAGTACCAGAAAAATATTAATTCTGCTCCAACTATTTACTCATACAATCCGATTACTTTCTTAGAGAATGGTCCGTCGTACAATCGTAGCAGTCGAACGTGACATCGGCTTCTACCCCGACCCATTGATAGTGGAAGACGCGATGACGTCACTCACGCGAGGAATCGTCATGGAGCACGCTTGCAAGACCAAGTATCAGCCTTGTGTTGCTGCTGCCATCGACTGGTTCTATGATCCTAGCTCCAATGATCCTGTTGTGTAAGTCTTGCTATTAGTTATTGCAAGAAATCTTAAATATTTTATAGTCAAGTCAAGTAATTAATCTGATAGACGTCCACTGGTAGATTTTGGACTTCCTCTCAACGCCACAAGAACAAAAAATTTAAGCGGGTTTGCAATAATCTCCACGCTTGACACAGGAAGGCGTGTTGGCGATTGCTGTGTAGCCCTTCAAGCTTTTTAGGGAAAAACGCTGCTCTCCGTCCTTTGTCGGTTGTTTCCTTAGTCGCTGTTTACGTTAACCATGGGAGAAAATAGATTGTTGTCAGACTAGGTCCATCAGTTCATCCCATAAATAGTCTATCTGTCGAGCCTCACTCATCTAGATAACCACTTTTAGGCTCATATTGTTTTAATTATAAATTTCAACTGTTTTATCATCAACAGAAACCCCAATATACCGCACGACATCCGTCCAGCAGTATACTGCACCATGATGAGGGAAGGTGATGCGGCAGCTCGTGAGGTTCTATGGAACCAGTACCATGCTGAAACGTCGTTGTATGAAAGGCTGGTGATAGCTAGAGCTTTCGGATGCTCAGGAGATCAGAGCTATTTGACATCGTAAGTTTATTGATGATTTTACCTTTAATTTAGAAGGTTTTCTATAAAATCATCATCATCGTCATCATCATTATCATCATCATCATCTTTAACCTTCAGATTTTTATTGAACAATATGCTTTTTTATTAACTACGCTTGCAAGGTTAGGAACGTAAGGAAGTTTGATGTACTGGCTACTTAGTTAAATATATCTAACGTAATTTTCTGAAATTTTTTGTTTTGCGGTAAATTTTAACAAATCTGCCACTTACTTCTGACTTCTGACCACCTTCTGATCCTTCCACCAAAAATTTGATTAATCAATCTTCTTCTTTTACAGGCTCCTTACAGACACCGTGATTGGAGCTGATCCCTTCGGAGTAGAAGAAAGAAACCAATTCTTCATTTCAATGGTCGAAAGCAGCTACCAAAACGCTGACTTAGCACTTAGGTTCATACGACTGAACGCGCCTGCTATTAGGCAAAGGTATGATAAATTGTGTGGTGTTTTTGTTCAGTGTTTCTAGGCTGCCCATAGGGCCTCTGACCTGAACTCACAACCACCACTGAGATAATAACAGTACCTACATTGTATAACGGAACATACAAGTAAACAGGTTGTTCCAAACAAGGAACATTTTTTTTTTAGATTTAATCAGCTCCAGTGACCATCTGTTCCTAGAGGAATGTGCCCTGTTCCTTGCCACTTTAGTTATTAAACCGAATAATATTGTTCATCAATGTTTATTTACAGGTATGGAGGTCCAGAAAAATTAGAGCATCTAATCCATGTGCTGGCTGAAAACTGCGCTGATGCAGATATGACGGAAACGGTAAGTTGTGATAGTTTATCAAATTTATTACATTCATCATCATCAACTTAGTTCACCACAAGGACAACCGTCTTAACTAAAGAGGTTGCATTAATAGCCATCGATTGCCAGGCGGGTTAATTTGACTCTTCATTTTTTCAACAAAGTATAGATGCTCAATGCTCAGCATTCTAGGCCGCCACCAAACGGCAATTTATTACAATAAATGGTCACAAATGCTTTGTTTTCTCCCACTTTAGTAAAACATCTCGTATCTTCGTAAAGTATGTACCTTTATATTCTTTTGTCTGGAGGTGGTTCGATTTCCGGAAGGGGCAAACATAGTTATGGTAGATGGCTCAAAAGTCAGAAAAAAAAAGCAGCTTTATGCCTGTTTGATCAGCTGATGAAGTCACGATACGATACAGCTGATATTACTTTGTTAGCTATGGTAACCTAAATCCTCCCTTCAATTCCCTTTCTAGTTCGAAATCTGGGTCAACTCCATCAACAGTGGACTGGATGACTCCGAAGGTACGGCTCTTCGTGCTTTGTCCATTGCGATGGAGAACTTAGTATGGGACCAGGTCCATATGGAGAACGTTTACGAATGGATCGACGAAAACGATGCCCATACAATAGCCATGTCTATTGCCTTGCTAATGTTTGGTTATTTAGCTACAATTTTGTTCTAGTTTTGGTTTGATTAGTTAGAACAGTACGGAGCCGAAAAAAATACACATCGGCCTTTGGAAAGAGATTATCAGCTGCAGCTGTACAGTATAACAACAAATTTTATGTATCTGTTTAGCATTTGTGTATATTTTTATTTAGAAGAGACGACCTTATTCTGGTTAAAACCAATTTATTTAATATCCGAAGATCTATTCATTCTCGAGATATAAATTATAAAAGATAGAGAGAGAAAAATCAAAACCTAAATTTTAAAATGGCCGCCAATCCTAGGATATAAAGATTTGACCCTACTTATGGGGTTTAGCGATTAAATTTCTCATAGGTCCACCTTTAAAGTTTGTCGGGTACGAAAAGAAACACATTGTATGTAAAAAAATTAGGTGATATGCGACATAGAAATCTCTCTCTTTCTCGCTCTACGAAATCAAAAATAGCCGATTATCTCTTTCTAAACAAAGATGTGCATTATTTTCGGCGGTGCACTTTAATTTTAATTAATTATAAATTTTATTGATTATTCATAAAAAAAATATTTCGATTATTTTAGAAAAATAATAATATTATTTTTAAAATCCTATCTCGCTATCACTATTTTAAAATTAATAGTGTACGCTGATTTGATCTTTATTTTAATTTTAGCATTATAATATTAAAGGTACTTATTGTAATTCTGACCTTTAGTTTGGTTTCTACAATAATTATTGTATTCTCTCGAAATTGGCAAATAAAAAAAGTGATTATATTAAAGTATAATCGTAAAAATATAATATAAACGTAAATTTTAAATAAGTGTAGGTAATTATAGTATAAAACAGTTCAGTTCACGGGTTAAATAATTTAAGGTTAAGGGTTCTAGTTTAGATATTTAAACCCAAAATTATCTTTAATGATAATATTGATGTCTTAAATAAAAAAATATTGTTTAGTAAAATAATAAATTTAATCGTCTTATTATAAAATGTTAACTTAATACGTGTGTAAAAAATAATATTTAATCTTTAATATAATTAAGTATTAAACATAGGTAATATATTATGTAGTAGAATTAATATGCTAAAAATATTTTTAATCGTAAAAATAATATCATTTACTAAAATATTTAAGTATTAATTTTAATAAATAAAATTGCACAAAGAGTTTTAAATAATATTTTTTACCTATAAGTTTGTTTATTTTTATTCGGAAATTAAGATTATTACTTAAGTTAAGTACCTACTTAGGTATATTATTCTTACTTCGTTTTTAATATTATAATGTTAGAAATTATAAAATTTACTATTTAGTATAAAATCTAGTAATAGTTTAGCTTTTTTACTGCATTTTCACTCAATTATGTTTAAGTTTAATTATAATTAATACAATAATTCTACGTATGGAGCAAACGCGTCCTCTTGCTTCGTATGTAGATTATTTTTAAATTTAAGGAATTATAAATTATTATTTTATAAGTATTTTACATTACTTTGTATGTTAATAAAATATTTTATTTTATAATAGAAAAAAAAATTAAATAAATATAATTAAGACAACAAAAGTGTTTGGTGTTTTCTTAAAAGTTAAAACTAGGTTACTCATAATAATCTTAAAAGTATGACTAGATTAATCAATTATTAAAAATAATGGCTCTTTTCTTTCAAATTTCAATATGTTTATCCCCAAATACTCAAATCAATTAATAAATAAGTAATTTTCAGGAATGAATTCATTAATATTTTCGATATCTTGACGATTTCATTATACATAAAGGTAAAACTACACAGGGAAAAAAAGTTTTGTGAAATGATAGTGGCAAGTTAGTTTAATTTGACTACAGCCTATCACACGACGGCTACTTTATTTTTATAAAACTTTAACCTAACGTTATTCTTAAAACAACTGTAATAGTGAATAGTAATTCTGTAATCTTTAATGAAACAGCGGAAGAAGTTTTGTGACGTTTTTGCTCCTCAATGTAATCCATGCGAGTCTGAAAGCAAAATCAAATCATTGCATTTCACTTCAAACTATTAAATAGCGTGCGAATATTTCTCATAATATATATATTATTTGTACCTAGGTACCCAAAAATATTATGCGAAAACTCAAAAGATGAAAATTATGTACGTTACTTCTATAATTTTAACAAGTACCATAGGTGAAGTATTTTATGAATATTATACTGGATTATCAAGTTATTTATAAGTCTAAAATACGTTTTCTTTTTTAGTCGACCCGGCGAACTTCGTACCACCTAACCGATTACTATGTGGTTTTCCGGGTAATTATTCGATTTTTTCTCGCCGTAAAAACCATCCTTGGACTTCAACGAATTTTTTAAAAAAGATTCAGTAAAATTTGGTTCAGGCGATGTTGCAATTCATTTTTTAATATTATAGAGAGAATAGAATAATATTCACAGGCAACACCCCAAGTCTTATCTAAATCCAACCAAATTTATCTTTTGATTATTATGCTTTCAGGTAGGCCTAGTAAAGGATACTTACAATGGCCATAGGTGGATGAGTCGTAGTAGGGTCTTGCTTAAGATGAAACGGTCTCGGTTTTCCTTTTGGCAGTTTGTATAGAAACCTATCTTCTTCTCCACTGAAATATGAAACATAATACTACATTGAAGTATAGATCTAATGCACGAACAGAGAATTTTAACTCTAATAACGTAGAGTGGCGGTCTTGGACGGCGTACCTAACGTCTATGGTCTCGAGCACCCTTGATTGTAATAAGTACCAAAGAACAAGATCCTATTTTGCAAAACAGAAAAACCGGAAGTGTTTCGCCATCCTAGACCGCCACTGTATATGCTCGGTTTGTGCTCGCCATGCGTCCAGATTTATGAAAATTACATTTCATGTTCGTTTTTTTTACTGAGTAGGTATATGGAATTTCGCTCGTTTTCACTAGTTTGTATCCCAATGTGTACCCAGCATTATATTTTTAACTAAGGCCGCGTTTCCATCTGCAAAAAAACTTCGCTAGAAATGTCCAACAGTCGACAGCGCGTGATGGCCTGGCGACAGAACTTTTGTATGGAAATTCACTTACAAGCTGCTGTCAAACAGACTGCCGTTCTTTTCTCGCCGAGTTTTTTTTTGTAGCTGGAAATGCTGCTTAAGGCCCGTTCGCACTATCAATAATTGGCTTTTCAACAGCAGGTTAAAAAGTTAGCGGTATAGTTCAGATTAGTAGTACAGTAGTAGCACTCAACTATTTAACCGGCTGTTGAACAGGCTGTTGAACAGCCGTTTAATGTGTGTAGATCTTTTTTTTTGTACGTAATTTTCGACCTCTTACTAGCCCCCGGTAACTATGGCACACAGTAAGTACGGTCTCTTCAAATTTGTATTAGTCTTTAAAGAAAAAAATACTTACACCATATGCCCAGCAGCAATAAGATCCTGTTTCTCAAATCTGTTCCTTTCTTTCAAAGAATCGTAGCTCGAGTTTAACATTACAAAGTAGCAGATCCTTCTTAGATCTGGGTCATATCTGAAATAATAATAATAATAATAATAATGATTATTATTAGATTATGTATTTATAATCCCGAAACACACACAGAGACGTATATCACACCCAGACCGGAAACAAACATCGATATTTATCATATCAATATTCGCCCCGCCCAGGAATCGAACCCGGGTGCTCACGCTTACTCAGTCCACATCACTGCCAACTGGGCCACGGAGCAGTATAAATAAGTAACGAATCTAAATAAAACTTCTGCAAAAAGTCAAGGTATACTATTATAAAACTCTAAAACTCTAAACTCTTCTAAAACTCTTCCGTTACTGACTGACTGACAGACAACGCAGAGGTGAGCACTAAGAAAGGATTTCCCGAAATTCCCTCAGGAACGGGAATAAAACTGATTTTTGTGTTTATGAGAAATCTGCGCGAGTGAAACCGCGGGGCAGCCTCTAGTCTTTAATAAAGTTTTAATGAATTCGCGTATGTAAAAAAACGCGAAAAAAATTGAATTTAGCGCCGTACCGAGAGGGACCACCTTAACTTTGATCAAATAACAAAACTCACGTATTCCATCTACGGATCTGTCTAACGGCAGGTTCCAAATCTCGCAAACAGATGGCGTGGCCAATGGAACAGGCAAACTTGACAACGCGACTTCTGAACAACCGGCTCTGGTGGTCGCGGTCAAAGTTGCTGGTCACGTGACGGTAAACACCGGAGATGACGGCACGCAATAGGGCCTGAGGCAGAAAATAGGTCAAAATCATAACACAGGGTATTGGGTTTTTCTTCGTTATCCCTACTAACTATTAGTATGTATGGGCACAGGTAAGACACAGGACAGAACAGCCACCGCAAGTAATATTATATGAGAGTATAACTATGCTTCTCTATAATGTGTGACGTTTGCATCCCTAAACTTCTGAACCGATTGGGATAAGAATTTGTAGAGACAAACACGACAAAAATCCCACGGGAATGGAAAGATGGAATTTGGCGCGATGGGATCTTATGTGTTTTAATTTCATTCCGTGCTACTCCATTAAATTAAATGCTATTTGCATATTTGTTTTAAAATTGGGTTTTACTCGTAGTAAATAACCATTGTCTAAATAATTTCTATTCCCTTAATGATTGCATAAGATTTGTATCCTTCCTTGGCACTATATCTCACCTTCCACTCATTATAGAGATGGCGAGTCATCTCCACACTAGCGCCATCTGTTTTCAAAAGCTCGAACCCGTCGATGGCAGCGTCCCACACTTCAGGGTCGCCTTCGTTTTCTAAACAAGACACGATTTCTGTCGCGAGAATGAAATCTATGTCACCTGACATATAGAGGGCGTACGCGTCGCTTATTATCTGTAAAAGGCCACATTTTAGCAGTGATACTTTTCGTAATCTTTGCTGTTTTTTATGTATTGTCTTTTTGCTTTAGAGGCGAAAAGCATTATTGCAAATGTGGCCGTAATAAAGGCGGTTGAGCCTTTAGGTAAAAAGTGAATTTTAGATGAATGAATGAAAGGTGTCGTGTGGTGGCCTCATGGAATACTACCACTCATCTCCTCCCATTGGTAGCGTAAAGGCTGGGACAACCAAAAGACTGCCGAAGCATCTTTTATTTAAAAAAAATTAAACAGCCATCATAATACTACTCTGCTACTGCATAATCCGTAGCTCAGTTGGCATGGCAGTAATGTGGACTGAGTGAGACGCGGGTGCCTCAGGTTCGGTTCGATTCCCAGCGGGGCGAACATTTTTATGATGAATATCGATGTTTGTTTCCCGGTCTGGGTGTTATGTTTGTTATGTGTATGTGTCGGGAACCGTAGCTATACAGGTTCTTCCTAGTTAGGGGCTCTGAGTGTGATACGTTGTTTATATAGCCAACATTGGACGTCTTTCAGCTAAAATGCATGGTAATGAAAGAACTCTGAAAACTAGATTACAAAGAAATTAGGTATCAAGGAAAATAGTCGATTTCAGTATAAATCACTTTGTATCTAGTTCAGGGGTGTAAATAACAAGTGATCCATTGGTTAATAGCTTTACCAGTAGTAAAACTTACTTGAGCCCTATTGAGGGCGGCAATTTTATAGCGATCCGGTCCTTTCAATGTTGCAATAATCATTTTCCATGTTTCCGGGTCGTAGTTCACTCTGTAATAACCTGGAATTAAATACAAGATCATATCAAACCACAAGTACTCAATGAGGGTTTCTTAGACGGCTTCTTAGAAAGTAGTACCAAAATAAAACAAAACACATTAAAAAAGAAGTAAAAAATTAAAGGTAAGTAAAAAAACTCGTGGAAAACTCGGCACCTATATTTTTCTTTGTTTAGTAGGTAAGTACTTATCTTTATCAGGATGACACCATGTTCATTTGTTAATAAGTTACCGTATTATTCATTAAGATACAGTAAATTTTAATTAGCGTTACTGGAGGTCTACTTCTCTGGTTTGTTGTATGGTAAATACGTGACATCCAGTCTAAATTGACATACGTCAAATAACTAAAATACTCTTTAACTGCTTATACATAACAGGGTTAGTATAGGTAACCTACTTAATTATTTTTATTTAATTTCTAAATACTATGTTTTTATTATAAAGTATCTATGTTTTACAATCAATTACTAAGTATAGAAAATTTTATAAAAAATCCTATCAAAATCGCTGAATCCGCCGGGAACGGTGCCCAGCCCAGCGATTAGAGACCAGTTAAAATCGATATCCTTTCGGAATCTTTCTCGCGCCATAATTTAATTTTTGTAATGCTTTAGTTTACAGCTTAGCTTGTGTTCAACGAATGGCAACGTACGACTCTTTGAACTGGGCTCATGCGTTGTTATTCGCCTAATATTGAAGTATGTTTAATTGCTATTTTCGTTACTTTGGTTTGGTTGACCAAGATGGCGTCACACCCGAATTTTAAGGACCACATGGGTCCGCTAAACGCATCTTTTTATTTCTTAATAATCATTCATCATTTTCATAACAATTTATTATAAAAGCATGCCCCTAGGACAGATATTATTGGTTCTTATTTTATTTTATTTATAATTTTGAATTAAAACCTCAAAATCCTTGTTGTTTGTGTTTATCACGCATTACCTTTCATTATTTTCGAAAGATTAATGTCTTGACGCATTGCATGTAACACACACTAATTATATAAATGATTACATTTTAATTATTATGTAATTTTACCTATTTTTATGCTCTTCATAGCTTTACTATTGATAATGAGTGCAATTACAATTTAGAATGCTTTTCTATTTAAAATCAAGTAAATTCATTGTTATACAATGTATTGTAATAGATAACTTTACTTTTGGTCTTATTATTTAACTTATAAATTATAAATTGACCCATTGCTCCGTCCTTGGTTTTCTTTCACCGCCACCCTCAAACTAGTCAGGCGCTGCTTCGCTTGCTGTCTCGCTGGCGGTGAACTTAAACTTTCCTAGGACGTGTTCTAATGCGTAGGTTCTTCATTCCAGTGTCCTATGTACGGGTAGAAACCGCTTTGGATTTCTGAACCATTTTATGGGCAAGACGCCCCTTCACTGCCTTCGAGCAACATCCTTCCCTCGGAGTCCTCTTCATCTGCAAGAGCTAGCGCAAGACACGTCCCCTAGTGAGGGAGCGTTCATCCGCGGCGACCAGCTCAGATGAGTACCTGACCGTAAAGACCAATGTAAAGAGACCGTAACCTGTGTAGGGATTTCGTACCCGCGCCTAGCCAGGGACCCTTGTATGCCGAGCTAGGCTATTTTAATAAATTTATTTATCGAACCTTAAATAAAGTTTTTTATTTAAACTCTAAATTATGATCGTAGGGCCTCTTCAAGGCAAGCTGCGACATTGGCGCTTGGCCTTACAATTTACTGAGGCACTTATTTCGTTACTCATTATACTGCAGTTCAAACAACCTTGCACATAATATATGAAGGTAAACACAAACGGATAATTTTAGACGCATGAAGCATGCAGCCCAAAATATACTTACGTTTTATTACGAGTGCAAATTTGTGAAGGTTTCCAGAACCCATGGCGTTGCTAATTCAATTTTGTGATGCGTCTTTAAATTTGGAATCTGCATTTTGTTTCCGTTCATTTCGGGAAGTAAGTAAACACAATTATAGTGTATGCCAGATTATGGTCTGCGCACAACTGGTGGCGCCACGTATACGTACAGTGGCGGTCTAGGTCGCCGTAACACTTTCGGTTTTTCTGTATTCCAAAATAGCTCTTGTTCTTTGGTAATACGGTCTAGAGCGCACGAGACCAAAGACAAATCTGTTACATTACACCCTCCTAGACCGCCACTGAAGTTCACCCGCTATTCAGAACAACATGGCTGATCTGTTTGCTAATTGGTTCCTAGGTATTGTTAGCACACGCAGACTTACCTATCGCGCACTTTACCCTGAAGCTATAAACTAAAAAGAAAACAAATGAATTTACCAGATGCATTCCTATTCAGAACAATCCATCCTCCGTTAAGGTTTTCCTTGAAACTGTATCCAGTGTCGGGGACAGTAAATTTGGGCCGAGCACAGTTGTAACAGTCTTCGTTATTCTGGGTGACGTAGGAGATGGGGATGAGGTACTTGTGGTGGCTTCTGGTACTGTTGTTGAAAGCGAACTGTTTCTGGAAGATAAAAAAGAAATTTATTATTGAAATCTACTTCTACTATATATTTAAAAATTAATCGTGGTTGGTTAGTCTCGCTAAACTCGAGAACGGCCGGGCCGATTGAGCTGGTTTTGGTTTTAAAATGTTCGTAATAGTCCAGGGAAGGTTTAAAACGTGAGAAAATTTGGAAAAATGGAAGGGAAGTTAGTAAAAACCACAATTTCATGTACAGCAGGCGCGATACGAAGTTCGCCGGGACAGGTAGTAACTGATAATTTTTGAGAAGGAATTAGATCAGAATTGGCACAAACAGTGATTGCAAATGTATCAAAACTTAAGATTGATGCAGTATGTAAGTATATAGTTTTATGACTCTTCGATTGGAAATTCGAAGATAAGACTTTTGATGAAAATATAAATCTTGTAGATAAATAGATAGATATACACCTTGTTGCAATTTTATCAACTTAACATTATTAAAATTTTCTTGAATTAATAAATGCATCGATTGCAATGGGCAGCCTCATCGCTTAGAACGATTCCTTCAAGGCAATGAAGAGATTTTAATTATACTCTAGTCTAGTTCGTCGAAGCTTCAGCCAAGGAAATTATTACCTTTTTAATAAATACAAAAAAGATTATCAAACCGAGCCTATCGGCCGTTGTACACATCTAAACTAATCTATTTCAATATTTTCCTTCAATAAAAATAATAAATTCTAGTTAGCCGCCGACGCACGTCAGGTCGGCATAAAATGTGGGTGGCCAGCATCGTATTTGATAGTATGCATTATCAATAATCAAATTTCTTTACGTGTTTGTTGAGTGTTGTATGTTGCTGGTATGAACAGAACACACATTATGTTGTGCGTAGGTAGGTTTTTCTAAACTATACTTTTCTAATACTGGGCGAGTATCAAATTCAATCCACACATCACTCGAAAAACTTTTGACTTCGATTCCCGGCGGGACGAACATTGTAATGATGAATATCGACGTTTGTTTCCAGTGTGGGTGTAATGTTCGTCTCTTTTTATGATTTGGACACCCTAGATACAGGTTCTTCCTATTTAGGGGGTGTGTTAAATAAATAAAAAACAAAAGTGTTAAATAAATCATCCACTGCTGTACTATAGTCCTATCCACGGATCGCTATACCGACTGGTTTTGTGTGATCCTCATCCAGTGCACTCCCGCAACCTTTACCATTACCAGGTCGTCTGTCTACCTTGTGGAGACCCCCCCTATTCAGCTTACTGCTTCTTTCAATGCGCGGTCATTACAACTTTTCGGACCTAGCGACCATCTTTGTTCTTCGAGATATTAGCCCTGCTCATTGCCAATTCAAATCTATTCAAAAAGCACCTCTTGTACAAAAATGTGGATGTGATATAACATGGTTTATTTAAAGTACATAAAGTGATTCTGAATTCTGATGCCATCTTCATTAACTTCAATACTCATACTCGTATAAATTATGCTTACCTGTTCCAAATGTACGACCTCCTGGGTCCTCTCGTTTCTGTAAACCGTCACCTTGAGTAATGGGTAGCCTGGCTGGCTGAACCAGGAGTGGATGACGTCAGCTGTTGTAAAACCTTTGACAAACTCGCAGTCCAAGGTCTCTGTCTGGATAAAATCTACGAAGTCCTCAACTGAGATAAATCTGCCTCTTCTGCAAAGATTTTATAATTTAGAGAATATCGTCTCAATGAGTATCACGATGATGTTATGGTAGTACCACGAATTTCTATACACTTTCTAAGCATGTGTCTACGAATTTACGGGATGACCCGTGACACAAAGGATATAGTTTTCGATTTATTAAAATTAAGTTCAAAGTTTAAGAGCCATAGCACAGCTAAAGTTGCGCCACCCGAGAAAAAATAAATATCTTCTAAACTAAGGCAAATATCAAAAATGTGAAACAGTATTCCCCTAGATAATTCAGCCTAGTAATTTTAGGGCAAAGACCAAAGAAAGAAACTGATTGTTGCCAAAAGTGGCCGTTTTTAGTAACAATCAGTTTCTTTCTGTGTGTTTCTAGGGGAATGCTGTTTCACATTTTTGATATTTGCCTTAGTTTAGAAGATATTTATTTTTTTCTCTGGTGGCGCTACTTTAGCTGTGCTATGCCTCTTAAGGCAGTCTATCAGCGATTTTCTTGCTCAAGAAACGCACAAATAGATACGCATTCCGTGTAAAGGAAAAAGATATGTGCATGTAAGTATAAATGGTTCTACTCGTTTATCGTCGGTGGTGGGGTCACTGCCTAAATCAGAAGAAAATCTTCTGCCGTAGCATCCCTTTACTCAGTTCTAGCCATAATTTCCTGATAAGCATCTCTAGAAATCTTCCTCTTTTGCCTATCCTCTAAAACTAACCTTGTATTTATATACATCACCAACGCTGCATGGAACCTCTCAGAGCCGATCCAATTTTCGACCATCCAAAGCAGGGCAGCAGTTTTATATTCAACCAAATGTCTATAGCGTGGAGGAATATCGACAGCTAAGGTTTTTTCAAAGGATGCTAGACTTGGCGTGTCATGGCGCCTGTCGACGGACATGGCTTTGTTTCGTAGTTGGAAACCATAAGTGTTCATGTCGGAGAATTGAGGTACCTGGAAATTATACTGCACTTTTAAAATGAAGGAGTTAATGATCTCAAAACGTTCACATATGACGAAAAAGCAATCGAAATTAATTAGGCAGATGACACCTAGTGAAGTATGGAAAATGATATTAAGGCCATGGGCTCTTCAAAGTATAAGAATCATTATCGTATTGGAACACAAGAGATACTTGATTATAATGTGATACAAAAAAAATTATGTTGCTGGTTACAAAAAATAAAAAAAAATCTAATTAGTATATGAAAAGGTCTGCCCTCAGATAGATCAGAATCCTCTAAACTAATAAATCCAAGTCGTTAAATATTACCTGACTCAAAAAGTAGTACCCCAAATAAGTAGCCATGCCTTCTTTAAACCACTCCTGTCTCCACCTCGTCCTATCTTCTTCTCCTGGGTTACCAAGCCAGATCCTGCACAAGTGTTGGCTCAGTAGAAATGACATTTCCTCCTTTTGCGTTGAACTGGTGTATTGAGGAGTATACATTAGATTGTGGTCTCTGAAATATTTGGAACACTTGGTTAGTTCAAGGGCCTATATAATTCGATGAAAGCGCGCCGGAATGCGAAAAGTAGGCAGACCCGCAAACATCACTAGGTGAGACGATCGGTGAAGGTTGCAAAAGTCGTATAAGACCGGTTTATGGCGATCTGTGGGGAAACCTATGTCAAGCGGTAGATAGACAACGTCTTTCGATTAGATTAGAGTATGAGTTTTAAGATTTGATTATCAATATCTTAATTATATTCTAATCAAATTCTATTAAAATATTATCAGAATTATATAACCGATTTTTTTATAAAAATATATTTCCTCGTATAACGTAACGTGATGATGTTGATTCTAAATTTGAATACGATCTCAATGTTAATTTCAAGCTCAAGTTCAAAGAACTAGGTCGTTCTATTTCAGTAAGTTGAAAATTCCTGAATTCTTGTGATAAGTAGGTCCAGCCACACATTTAGCAAGACGCGGGAAAGATCTACTGAGATCAATTAAACTGATTGTTATATTATACTAGTCGACCCGGCGAACTTCGTACCGCCTTACCTATTACTAAGTTGTGCATGTATTATACACATAAACCTTTCTCTTGACTCTATATTAAAAAAAAAGCATCAAAATCCGTTGCATAGTTTTAAAGATATAAGTATACATTGAGACATGCAGACACGGGAAGCGACTTTGTTTTATACTTACCTACTATGTATTGATATTGATTGGACAGGTTTAAATAAAGACCAAAGCTTCCACCTAGTAAGGGGCATAAAAAGTCAATACAATTCTCAGCTGAAACACATCCACTGCTGGAGATAGGCCTTCCAACAGATTGGCAAAACGACAAACATTGAGCGTTCAGAGTTGCCAATCGCAGTACGGCTTTTAGAATTTTTGAACGAAGGACGCTGCCACCCGTCCTTCAATATTTAATAAGTACTTTATTGCTTCCACAATTTACCCAAAACAAGTTTTACACTAGTCTTAGTTACTAGGATAACATTTATACCAGGCTACATTGTAGACCCTGATGGACGCTACAATTTTTGTGTTATAGAAACACTACAATTTTTACATAATAGTAAGTTAAGTCAAATTTGAAAATATGGATGTTAAGTATACTTAAGTATTTAGCAAATAATCATAAAGAGAGTTCCTTTTCGCATTTTACAACACCCATATGAGGAGAATAGCATGCGGCCACCAAATGACCAAGATAAAAAAATATTACAAAATAATCCTTACCCAATACTCATAAGATTCCAACTCCCAACTTCGTAGCTATCCAAATAGGATGGTACAGAAACAAAATTCATCTGACCGTTGACTAACGGTCTGCTTTGCTTTGAGTAATCCTGGATCGAATCCAAGATCGTCTTGCTGAAATCCAGGATGTACTTATACTGGGTCAAGGTAGAAGTCGGTGCCCAGATAATAATGGTGTCATTGGATTTTTTGGACGATATTTGTTGACTTGAGAAGCTGGAGTAATGGAAGCCGGTTTGGTGAGCTGCCACTTGAGGTGACGGCATGTAGTCCAAGATTGTGTAGTCTTTGTGGCTGTGGGTAAGATAAGTTGATTAGGTAAAATACTTTTCGTTCATCTAAAGCGAAAAAAAGACAAAAAAAACGATCGAACGATCTAGATAAACGCTGGCCCACCGCGTGTACTGTCTGTACCCTAACGTTTGCAAGGACGAAATTAGAGTTTTGATCATAGAACATATATATTATTTATTATTAGCCTATATTGTCCCACTGCTGGGCAAAGGCCTTTCTCCCCCTCTTCCATTCAGCTCCGTAGGTAAGGATGGGGAGAATGCACATGTCCATGAGCTTTCGCTTTAAAGAAAGGGGAAGGTCCCCTTCATTAGCTCCTTCATCGACCAATAGCTCAAAGAACAACATACTAAAATTGTACCTACACACTATTGTTGAACAATAATATAATAGAAGATATTATATTATTGCTACTACTAACAATTTAGTTGTGATTCAATTTTAACCACACCATAAATGTAGGTAAGTTGTTCTATTATACTAACCTACTCTATGTTACTAAAGTGAATAAGAGATCTAGTAAAAAAAACCGGATGATATTACAACTTAATAAGGATAAAAGATACAAGCACATATAAATGATGATAAGCAGCAACATCCCAGCCGACTTTCGCTACATAACATGGTGTCCACATTTTTCCGCTTTCACCCGAGTGTGGGGCTACCCTTATACGTCACTTGTACAGTGGGAATAGTGCCAATCAGAAATAACTTGAACGGAAAATAATAAGGGCTTACCTACAGTCAGCGTTGCGATTTGCGTCCCAATTTAGGTTTTGCTTTGCCAATGATTACCATTTGTAACACGGCTTTATGCTAAAACTAGTCGACCCGGCGAACTTCGTACCGCCTAACCTATTACAATTCTGAGCATGTATTATACTTATAAATCTTTCTCTTGAATCGCTCTATCTATTAACAAAACCGTATCAAAATCCGTTGCGTAGTTTCAAAGATTTAAGCATACATAGGGACAGACGCGGGAAGCGACTTTATTTTATACTACCTATGTATTGACTAAAATAATACTTAAACTATGCTACTGTTTGTCATCAAATATATTTCACTAGTCTAAAGTACTGATTTTACTATAAGTCAGTGGAGGACACGGACGGCGTAACACTTTTACATATGGTCTCGTCCGACTTTGATATCTAAGATCATGTGCGCCCCAGACTGTAAGTCAATGTATACTCTACTCTGCTGATGTAACTTTAGAGCCATGTATGGTATTCTTTTTTACAGCACTCCTAATCTAAAATGTCAATAGTGTAGAAAGACTTTAGACAATTGAATTCTTCTCAACTGCTGATCGTAAATAGCGCTGCTCTTAGAACGTCGACTGTAGGGGTTAGTGTAGATTCGCCAAGTGCTCATTTCGCCAAGTGGTCGCTAGACAAGATAATCCGGTTAGTTAAGTCGCGTGTTGTGTGATGCATCAATGTGTACATATTATTGCATTTCTACACGTTTATTCTGAGGAAACCTAAAAATACTTAGCATAATAATTTTTTCTTGAAGAAAGATAATTTTAAAACGACTTCAAAAAAGGAACCGATTTCGAAGCGGTTTTCATAATAGTAGGTATTTGTTACAATCGTGAAGGTTGTGGTATATTGGCGGTCTAGGAGGGCGTAACAGATTTGTCTACTGTCTCGTGCGGCCTAGACTGTGTTAGAAAAGAACAAGAGCTATTTTGCAATGCAGAAAAACCGGAATGGTTACGCCATCCTTGACCATCAGTACCTATTTCAACAGACTTCAAAAATAGGAAGTTCTAAGTTAATGCATGTGTCAGTTAATCTATGGCGCTTAAAGAAAAAAAAAGGCATGGTTTCGAAGCTTTTTTATTAAGCATGCATCGGTGTAAATAGGTATCTACTATAAGATAAAATTAATGATAAGCTTTCCTAACATAACTATCTATTTCAAAACTTACTTGGTCCGCTTCAGTTCGTTGGCGATAACCAAACTGGTGTTATGATATGAGTCGACCCGGGGAGATAACTGGTACACCTTAAACTTGAACACAGCTTCGAACTGAGGATGTTCAAAGCAAGGGAAGAAGTCCTTTGCTTTACTTGGCGATAGGCGCGTTATTAGAAGATATCTGGAAGCAAAAAAGGTTAAGTAAAATAAAATGGTTTACTACCAAAATTAAAGGGGCGAACGGGGGCGTGTTACGCGATACTAGCGCCACCATTTTAGATAAATAAATAATAATAATAACGCATAACACTCAGAGCCCCTAACTAGGAAGAACCTGTATCTGTACCATGGTGCCCGAAACACGCACAGAGACGAACATTACACCCAGACCGAAAACAAACATCAATATTCATCATATCAATATTCGCCCGCCCGGGAATCGAACCCGGTCACGCACGCTTACTCAGTCCACATCACTGCTGCTAACTAAGTAGGAGCAGTCGAAAAAATGTCTTCTTAACCATGGCCGAAATAAAAAACTTGCGCCAATTGATGGCCTAGATAATCTTGCTTAGAATTTTTAAGGCTCTGTTGTGCATGTAATTATGCATATTTTTTTTATTTCGGCCATGATGTAGAAGATATTAATTATTAATCGGAAGTGGCGCTAGTATCGCTTCACTACGCAGCCGATGGCCCGTTAACAAGTATATAAATAGAAATACAGTAAAAAAGTTAAAAAAAAATTGCCTGTAGGTAAATATAACATAAACCGTATATGTCCTGTACATTGACTCCGCCAGGTGATCGAACCAATGTATGGAAGAGCTGTTATTTTTTTTTGAGATTTCGACCTATGTTGCTTTGGGAAAGTTGTTAGTTATGGTAAGCAGTAGCCCTCATTTCATTTATTACCGCCTTGACAGAAACACCCGGTATAAGGAATGAATTAATTTGATGACGTCTTGAAATCTTTTTTGTAACTAGGTAACCTACATACCAGACTAACCAATTTTTTGACCTTTATAAGTTGTGTAACCATGGCTTGACTTTTAAGGTGGTAAACAGTGTAAATACGCATTTATAGAGCCATGTAGAGCAATAATATATCTTGTTATGTGAACGCTTTTGTACAACAATGGAGCAAATAAGGCCAAATGTATGGTCAGAAAACAAAACGAATTTAAAACAATGTTTTAGATATTAAATTAATTAATATTTCAGAATATTAAATTATAATCAATATAAAACTCTTCCGTTACTGCCTGACAGACTGACTGACTGACAACGCAGAGCCGAAACTACTGGGCGTTGAAAGCTAGAAAATTGGCACGTGGGTTCCTTGGGGATTTCCTGAAATTCCCACGGAAACGGAAAAAAACGTGATTTTTGTGTTTATGAGAAATCTGCGCTGGAAAACCCGCGGGCCAGCCTCTAGTATTTATATTTAATACTAATATAATGAAGTTTAATATTACAATTATTTGCCTAAATAATAAATAGGTGCATCACAAAGTATATAGTATTCAACAGCTTAATTCCAGCTCGACCATACTGGTGACCAGCGGGCTGGCTCATACCTGGCGATTTAGAAGCAGTCTTTTATTTGTAATACGTGTTTTTTAATTATTATTATAATTTATTTTTTTTGTAAATTCTTGTATATAATTAATAATAACAATAAACTTTATTTCAGATGACAAAATCCATAGTGTTAGTTAAAACTTAAAAAACTATATTAGTTAAACTTAATCTATTTATTTATTTATATACAAGTTATATTTAGCACACAACATGAACACTTATAAAAACTAATTAATTAACTAATTATTCTACTATAAAACTTTTAGTTGTATTAATTATAATATGAAAATTAATTAATATCATTTAGGATTTTTTTAACAAAAGTAAATTTCACTTCTATAAATTTCCTACTTAATCAAATTTAATAAAAATAACAACTGGCCACTAGTTGTTTTGTAGTATTTTTTGTCAGCCCCACACCACATATCGCACACCTAGATCAAAACAGTGTCAACTCGAAATAATCAATAATTGAGTTATTTATACCAGCTGATTGAGCATTTTTTTACGCATCGTGTAGTTTAATAGGTTTATTTTTATCTGCCATAGTTCCCGAAAGATGGCGCTAAAACACTGTTTTGTTGAAATTTGTCGGTAATTTACTCCCCAACAAAAGGGTTTCATTTTTAGTTTACACCTACACTTGAAGCGTACACGTACAATTAATCTTTTAAAACAGTGTTATTTTGAGTTGATACTATTTTCTTTAATGATCGTTCAGAAAATAAAAGTGACATTTCGAGTTGGATCAGTTTTGATGGTTAGTATTGCTCAAATAAATGTGACTTTTCTAATTGAAACAGTCTTCGACGTTCAGATAAGAATTTTTTTTAGAATATTTTGTGTTGCATCTGTTTTAGACAAAAACTTTTTAAATTTTGAGTTGTCTCTCTTTTGTTGGATCATTTGTTTTTCTCATTTATTTCAGTGAAATTTAAGCTTAAAAATTATTGAGTAAGCTAGAAATGTGGGGTTTTTTAAGTTGAAGCGATATTGGACGTAAACGTAGCCGCAAAATTGCTTACTGTATGTTTTATTTACTGTTTTCGAGTTGACACTGTTTTGTTGGTATCGAAACCTGATAGATTTTTTTATCTTGTTTTCCAGAGTAATGTCGGGAATTTGACGACAATATTAGCAAACATGATTGGGGAACAAAATAAATAAAACCTCTTATCTTTCATTTCGTATTGAAATACGAATCAAAACGTTGACAATGCAGTAAATAAGTCAATTTTAGAAGAAAACTTAGCCCTGTCACGATCACCGCACACCGTTAGATTGTCAAATCGGAAAAACTTCTCTTTTTTCATCACAATTAGCTATGCTTATTATAAAGACTAAATTATAATAAGCATTTTTTAAATGGGTGACAAAAATTAATATTATTTGGTAAATTTTCGTCGTTTTAGATAATATTTCATGAAGATAAGTGCCAATTTCTCAAGAAAATTACCGTACTGTTGATTTTACTAAAAAAGTTTTTATGAATATTAAACTAGTCGACCTGGCGAACTTCGTATCGCCTACATTTATCACTATCTTGTGCACTCTTGATCAATATATTTGTTAAAAAAAACGCATTAAAATCTGTTGTATTATTTTAAAGATTTAAGAATACATAGGGACAGACGTGGGAAGCGGCTTTCTTTTATACTATGTATTGATTTAAATTTTAGTATTGATTTTATTACCAACTCAAAAATTTTTCGAGCCTTTGTCCATTTTCCCCTTATTTAAAAGTGTAACAATTCAAAAATATTTGTACAAAACAGCTTCAACTTTAAGTGACACAAAAAAAAAATTCATTGTCATAGTACAAAACAGTAACAATTCAAAAATTCAATATTATACCTCACTACATTTAGTTAAAAAAAAAGCAATAAAGCACTCGATGCTTACGTTTTTTTCTCAATTTTATTGAAATATTAGTGAACTTCTAGCTATCATAAAAAAAAAGAAATCAGTTTTTCGTGATTTCTGAAAAAAATGGTTTTTTGAGTTGACACTGTTTTGTACTAGGTGTGCGATATGATCGTAGATTATTGTACGGCAAAAAATCGAATAAACTTGTTCACACAATGTCCAATAAAGATATCGATCTAATGATATTTTTTTCGAATCCGTCACTGTTTTGCTTCTCAGTAAATCTGCAATTGTATTCAAATAAGGAAGTGCTTACGACATTGTGAGTGAATTAGTTTCTTATTTTGAGTCTATTGCTCTTCCGAAATTGGATTTAATTTTACGTTTATTTGATCATTTTAGGAAAGTAGGTATACAAATGATGATACAAGAAGCAAAATGTGTGTTAAGTGTATTTATTTTAATTAAGTAAGTAAGTACCTAATCATATAATACACAGAGGTGACTATGTAGAAACTAAGTAATATAGCATAATGAAGGAATCTAAAATCCTTATTGTAAAAAAAATTGCAATGCAGTAACCCTCAATTTAATTTGAAAAAAAAAATGAAAGTCTTAGCTCCAAATAAGCAAATATGAACCAACACTTTGTATGCTGACCGTAGAAATAAATGAAGTGCTTGTTTACGCCAGAATAGTTTACTTTAGGTCCAAGTTTTACCACTAGATGTCCACTATAGTTGACTTGCGGCTGTACTATGTATAGAGAAAGTGATTTTCAATAAATAAGTTTTCCGCCCATACCAAAACCATTGTTTGCTTTGAACATTTGGTCCATAGAAGCCGGATCAGTAACGGCTAGTAGATTCAGTGAACACACGGTAACCGTGCATGGATTGTGCACGCGAGGATACTTAAGCAAAACACTTTAAAATATTGCAGTGTATGATAGATGATAGACTGTAATATCCAACATCTACACAATCAATTCCAGGAAGTAAAATACAGTCAGTCTGTTTGTGATTACAGTCGTATAGTAAAAACCGAGGATCTGGTGAGTTGCAAACTTTATAAAACACACAGTGAAGAAAAATAGTGATCTCTTATTATTACAGAACCCCAAAAGATAGTGCAAATAAATTTCCCTAGACTTTCATATCAAAATTAAAAATGGATAAAATAGTAGAAAAACAGTTTGAATGCGTTACGATGATTCAAAAACTTTTGGTCAATTTTAAAAAATGCTCTAAAGAAAGATTAACTAAAGGCTATGCTGATACAAGATTAGAATTGCTAGAGTCATACTGGACAGGATATCAGACAAACCACAACCAGCTTCTAGAATGTACTGCTGAAGAGAAGAAGAAGTCAAGTTACTTCACAGAAGAGTCCTATGATAGTTGCATGGATTTGTACCTGGAACTCAAAACCCTGATCAAGGAGCGTTTGAACAAGCTTGACGAGATGAAACCCACAGCTTACAAACCACCCGTTGATGTAGAATCTGTAGAACACAGCCACAGCGCGTATCCTACAACGAAATTACCGCCGATAAAGCTACCTACATTTTCAGGAGACTACAGAGATTGGCTTTCATTCCACGATCTACTCAAGTCCTTAGTACACGACAATCCGAACGTCAGCAAAGTAAACAAATGTCAACACTTGAAGTCTTGTTTACAAGGAGAAGCAGAGAACCTAGTCAAACAAATACAGGTTACAGAGTCTAATTATGAGATAATATGGTCTATGCTAAACAAACGCTACAACAACAAGAGAAGCATTGTAAACACATACCTTGGAAAATTACTGCACCAAAAGAGAGTTACACAAGAGACGCCTAAACAGATAAGAGAGATTTTAGACACAACCACTGAGTGCTTAGCTACACTAAAGAGCCTAGAGTTACCAACAGAGAGCTGGGACGACATAGTTGTTTACATTGTCCTAGATAAAATCGATCCAGAATCACACAAGATGTTTGAGCAGAGAGTAGAATCCACAGAGACGCTTCCAACATGGGAGCAGCTTTCAAACTTCCTCGAGTTTAGGTTTCGGACTTTAGAAGCTACAAAATACAAAGAAACGACGAGATATGTAGCTCCAAAGAGTTTTGCGACTGAAGTTTCACAAACACAACACAAATGCGTCTACTGTAACGATAATCACTACATATTTCAATGCAAAGATTTTGCAGAGCTGGAACTGATTGCGAGAAAAGAGTTTGTGCAAAGAAACCAAGTCTGTTTCAACTGCTTGAGAAAAGGTCACCCTGTCATCAAATGTATATAGTCCACTACTTGCAAAAAATGTGGCCGCAAGCACCACACTCTCTTACATGGTTACACCGCACCACTAACATCAGATAAAGTCGAATCTACTAGAACAACAGCCGTTTGCAATACGGCGGAGAACTTCAAAGAGTCGAGAGTGATCCTAGCTACAGCGCTTGTAAAAGTGCTTGACGAGACAGGACACAACACACACACGCTTCGTGCATTAGTAGATCAAGGTTCACAAGCTTGTTTGATTACCGAAGCGGCATGTCAGATTTTGGGCTTCAAGCGACTACCTTCAAAAGGAAGCGTTATAGGAGTTGGCGAACACAAAACCTCATCACGTGGTTTAGTCGAGTTTAGCGTCAGCTCAACATACAACTCAAAGCTGATAGCGAGAGTTAGAGCGTATGTTATAAAGTCGCTGACATCATACTTACCACAGCACTCACATGAGATTGATTGGCCCTTACTGAGAGAGCTAGAGTTAGCAGATCCAAACTTCTATGTTTCGAGCAACATTGACCTGATCCTGGGTGCAGACGTGTACGCTAAGATCTTACAACACGGGTTGATGACTTACAAGACCGAGAACAACACACTTGTAGCGCAGAAGACTAAGTTGGGCTGGCTAATTTCTGGAACACATACAACCGATCAATCTGAGAAGAGAATCTTAGTTAACCATGTTAACATAGATACAGATACTATCCTTCGTCGTTTCTGGGAGTTAGAAGAACACACCGACGAGAGGATACTGACCAAGTCAGAATTACAATGTGAGGAGCATTATCAACAAACACACTACAAGGCAGAGGGTGGGCCCTACCGAGTTCGTTTACCTTTTACAACCCAACCCCCTGACCTAGGCGAGTCATTTACACTAGCCACTAAACGGTTAGCCGGTCTTGAAAAAAGTCTTGAGAAGAATCCAGAGTTGAGAAAGAGATACAATGAGTTTAAAGATGACTACATAGAACAAAAACACATGGAATTAGTACCAGACGAGCAGATAAACAACATACCGAAAGAGAGTTGGCACCATGTACAAACAAAGGACAATCCAGCAGACATGGCGTCACGCGGGATATCACCTCTAGAGCTACCCAGTCATCCACTCTGGTGGAACGGACCTACCTGGCTTCGAGAGACGACGGCGCAGCCTGATGAGCATCCTCTGGAAGTTGAGTCGACCGACCTGGAAAGGAAACTTACGCTAAACGACATTAGAGTATATACAAGTGAAGTGAGTGATAGTTCTAAGAAGAGTAAAGACATTGATATATTTGAAAAATACAGTACCTTGAATATGTTGATTAGAGTTGTTGCATACATAATGAGATTTTATACTAACCTGAAAAGTAAGCTTACAACTAATGATAATATACAATCTAAAACTACAGGCTACCTATGTACAAAAAGGTTAAAACTAGCATTACTAAAACTTATACTAATGTCACAAAAAAGCAAATTTGATAAAGAGATGAATGTAATTCAAAGTAATGAAAGCGGACACAAAAAGTTTGTAGAGCTGAAGAAATTAGAGAATGGTTGTAAGATAGCTAGACTAAACCCTTTTATAGATAATGAAAATGTTCTAAGAGTAGGAGGCAGAATACATTTTGCTGAAATCAACGCTGATACAAAACATCCAATTATTCTAACAAGTGATTGTAAACTAGCACACCTAATTGTAAAGGACGCTCATTGCAAGACTTTACATGGGGGGATACAATTAATGATTAATTGTTTGAGAACTAAATACCACATAATCGGACTTAAGAACTTGGTTAAGCAAGTTATTAATGGATGTGTTTCTTGTAGAAGACATTCTGCTAAGTTATCAGAACAAATGATGGGTAATCTGCCCAAAGATAGAGTCAACCCACAAAGAGCATTCACAGTCAGCGGAGTAGACATGGCTGGTCCAATCACACTGAAACTGTTCAGCGGCCGTGGTTCTAACAAAACACAAAAGGGATATATCGCAGTTTTCATCTACACAGCTGTTAAGGCTATTCACCTAGAATTAGTCACAAGTCTTAGCAGTGAGGGTTTTTAGCAGCGTTTAGACGTTTCACCTCAAGAAGAGGCCACTGTCAAAAACTAATTAGTGATTGTGGTACCAATTTTATAGGCTGTAGTAAAGAGCTAAAAGATTTGTTTAAGAGTAGTACAGATAACTTACCTCTAGAGATTGCTAGTCTGTTAGCAAAAGACGGTACTGAATGGCAGTTCAATGCTGCCGGGGCACCCCACATGGGAGGCTTATGGGAAGCCGCAGTTAAGTCGGTTAAGCATCATTTGAATCGAGTACTAAATGAGACTAAACTTACATACGAAGAGTACTCTACCTTGTTATGTCAAGTAGAAGCATGCTTGAACTCTCGTCCATTAACACATTGTGATGGAAATGATGGCACATTATCAACCCTCACACCCGGTCATTTTTTAATAGGAGAGACACTAATTACAGTCCCAGAAGAAAGCATAGAATCAGTCAAAGTTCCCTATCTAAAAAGATGGACTTATTTACAACAAAAGTTGCAATCATTTTGGAGAAAATGGAGTCAGGAGTACTTAGTAAATTTACAAAACGCTATAAATGGACTAGTGTTCAAGACAATCTAAAGGTTAATGATGTTGTACTTGTTAAAGATGAAAGGTTACCCCCATCCAAATGGTTGTTGGGTAAAATTATAGATACACACGCTGGAAGTGACGGACTTATCAGAGTAGTTACTTTGAAGTGTAATAACCACGAAATTAAAAGGCCAATTCACAAGTTGTGCTTTCTGCCTACTGATGGTTGAGATGTTTTGTAATTTAGGTTACATACTTTTTATGTTACAGTTTTTACTTAAGTTACTGAGCTATTGAGAAGTTGTTTTATTTGTGTTTATTGTGTTTAAATCGGATTTGCCTTAATACTACTCCTTGTTAAAATTTGATTTTATTTACACTTCTTACTTATTTTTTTGTTATACTTACCTCTTGAGTTATTCGAGTCACCTTACAAACTTAAGTTGAACTTACCTGTTAAATTCTTCTGTTTACATGTTCCAATTAGTTTATCCTAGAGTTTGATTCACTTTCTGTATAAAGCTTTTGAGTTATATAATATACCTACACATTGTATTGAGATTGAGCTATCTGAGATTATAAGATTTATATAACTTTATTTCGCTTTTAAAGGCCTGTCGTCCTTTGGGAGGCGGAATGTTTACGCCAGAATAGTTTACTTTAGGTCCAAGTTTTACCACTAGATGTCGCCCTTATTTCCTACATCGCGCTATAGTTGACTTGCGGCTGTACTATGTATAGAGAAAGTGATTTTCAATAAATAAGTTTTCCGCCCATACCAAAACCATTGTTTGCTTTGAACAGTGCTGTTGTTATAAATTTAACTCTGTACAAATATGGTAGGTACCTATTGTATTGTGCAGACTGAAGTCTCTAGGCATTATCGGGTCACGGCTAAGAAGCCGGAACGGGAGTCCTATGTGTCCTATAAATAACATTTTATATACACAATTTATTCACTATGTAGCTAAAGATTGTTAGTTTGAATCGATTAAGCTCCGAAACTATTAAATAATTATTTCACTATAAGTATAATATTATATAATCACGGACTCGTCCAGCGTAACACTTTTGTCGAACTAGACTGTAATACTTGTGAACAAGAGTTTTTTTGCAATACAGAAAATATGGAAGAGACTGTACAAAGTTTGCTGTGTCAGCTAGTTTATGAAGCGACTTTTATTAAATTAGGAATAGGTATATGTAAGTAGTCGTAAAAAAAACGCGCTTGTTTGTCTCAATAGCGAGACAGACAGACAGATTTACTTTCGCATCTATAATATTACTATGTAAGTATGGATTATAATGTTTGTCTACCTACTTAGTTAGGGGCTCTAAGTGTGAGTAGCGGCGGTTTCCAACCTATCTGATTATTTTTTACTATGGCATAAAAAAATATGCTAGTAATATTTATGTCTGTCTAACGCTATATGCCTACAAAAACATCAGACGATCCAACTAATTAAAAAAAATAAAAACAAGATTGATCACAACTCCCGATAAATCGATAAATGCATAAAAAACTTTGGTCGTTTTTTTTGTTTCAAATGATTGATTGAGAGACCTTGAAATCTTTTGTGATTAAGATTTATTGATGTTTTAAACGACATTAGATCAAACGTCATGTCCATGTCACGTCCCGTTGATTCCATTGTTAAATAGGAATGATAATTAATGTGGTACATAAATTTTTTCAAGCCGTTTTAATTTATACGTTATGTTTAAATTAATTAATTAATTACAACTTTTCCCAAGATACATGGGTAGAAGTACATAACTTATTGAAAACCAATTTTTAACCGACTAACAAAAAAGGAGGTTATCAGTTTACGTATTGTATGTATGTATGTTTGTCCGCGATTATCTCGAGTTTGGCTGAACCGATCTTGATGCGGTTTTCACAAAACTATTTGTTACATTCAGGAAACGGTTTTAGTACCTATTTAATCGACTTGAGAAAATAATGAATGAATGATATATTTATCGCACAAAAAACACAAAAACAAGAACATATACAGTAAGAGGAAGTTCTTAGTTTATATTATGTGTAAATTTATTGAAGGCGATTCTCTTTTTGTTAAAAATAAATTATTAGCATAAAATAGATTTTCATTGAAGTTTCTACTAATAGTTTTTTTTGGGAAAAATTTTTGTGTATGGTTAACTGAATAATTTCGTAAATTCAAAAACGCCTTTTTAGAAAACACCAGTAGATCGATGATAAATAAACGGCCAAGTGCGAGGGCTCGCCCTTAGAAGGTTCCGTAAGAAATTTATTGTGTAAAGTTTAGCATAGTTTTCAGTATTTGTTGTTATTATACATATAGTGAAGTTGCGATCATTTGGTGCCTGTTAACCTAGTCAGTTTTTCAGAAGAGACTCTACAAAATTGTTTAAGAAAACTAACCCTCTTATTCATAAAAAGTTAAAGAGCATTTTAGTTATTTGACGTATGTCAATTTAGACTGGATGTCACGTATTTACCATACAACAAACCAGAGAAGTAGACCTCCAGTAACTCTACTTAAAATCTACTTTATCTTTATGAATAAGACGGTAAGTTTTTTGCATTTATCTCTAAATTTACGTAATTTTTTGAAGTGTTTAATATGTGTTAGTATTCTTTGGACATCAAGAAAAATTTCGTGCAAACATTTCATTAACCCCTTGTCTGTGACGTGGTCGGATGCCGACCAAAATGGCGGGAAACTGTCGCACCCAGTCTGTGGCGTGGTCGGCTGCCAACCACCCGCCATTTTGTTTTTCTTAATTTTCCTTTTTTTTATTTATTTTTTTCGGTTATTTTCAGGCGTTTTGGACTGGTTGACTTTGCCTCATCCCATAAATACCAGAAAACACGATTAATTAAGCAGTTTCAGAGATTCGTTGACAGGCGGACGGACGGACGGAATAGTCATATAATAAGGTCCCGGGACGAGCACCCAGAACTATATAAATATGACCAGTTATCAATCTTCCTTGGTAACCTTAATTCGTTGTTAAAGTTAATTACAAACAAAGCGTTACCAATACTGCATTAACAACTATCCACTAATGGTAATTTTACATACGTCCAGTTGGCCTAGCGACCCACGACATATCTCTGTGATTTAAGACCAAGTTTTATGTTCATTTTAATTGACAGACCCTTATATGCTCCGGTCTTCGGATTTGTAAGATTCTGTTTTGATTCCTTGGGATTATAACTAAAAATGGTAAATCGTAAAACTTCATTATGTTGCATAAATTTGTTTGCAATTAAGTTTATTGTTGGCAAGATTTGTTGATAAGTAAACGAAATCGTTTTTATTCTTTAATTTATATTTCAAAGGATCACACTGGACGAGCGATATGTATAATACAGTAGACGCCTTTCGGCTGAGATGATAATGATGAAATTCAAATGATATTTTCAAAGACAAAAATAAATTTAAGTACATCTTATTATCGCTTACAGAAAAACCTCTAGATTGAGCTAAAGTCTAAAGTCTTTTAAAATAATACGTTTTTTTTATAAATAAACTGTTATATAAAACTTCAGGGAAGGTAAAAAAAAATAATTACCATTTAAAGCCACATTTAGGAGCACGCGGGGCGTCGTGCGGGGCGTGCTGCGATTAAATCAAACGTATAACAATGTATGAGACCGTTTACGGAGATGCGTTGGCACAGTCAATGCGGGCAACGCCGCGAGCGCCGCCGCCGCCGCCGCGGTGCCTCGTCGTTTAGCGCTTCAAGATCAAAACTTAGGCCTATGTCGATATCGTACAAGAAGACGTGTCGGCGCCCGCACGACGACGCCCCGAGCGCCGCGTCTCCTTAAATAAGGCCTCAACTTGAAACGGTAAGAATATATGAAAAAGTTGCAGATAAAGATGCATTGATTTCTAGCGTATGGGCAATTATTACAATACTTACATGTTTTTACACTAAATGAATTACCTATTTCCGGTGTTGTGATGTTTGATTCACACGTCCTACAATAGTCGTTTTGTAAAGCTCGTCAGGTGAGCCAAGTCCGAGACCTTGATAGCGGTAATAATGATAGCGTGGGCCGATAAATGAACTAAAACGTCATTTTGTGTATAAAATTTGTACTTGATGACGAAGCAGTAATTCCTAGTAGAATTAAACTGTCTTAAACTTGAATAAATTTATGAATGAATGCAATAATGAACTCTTTGTCAAACAAACGAAAATAATCAAGGCGAATTTTTCAGTTTCGGTCATGTATTAGTGGCTAACCCTTTAATCATAAAAAGTTAAAGAGCATTTTAGTTATTTGACGAATGTCAATTTAGACTGGATGTCACGTATTTACCATACAACAAACCAGAGAATTAGACCTCCAGTAAAGCTACTTAAAACCTACTGTATCTTTATGAATAACACGGTAAGAATATACCACCACTCCAATTCCACCTGTGGGTGTCGTATAGATGACGATTAGGGAACAACCGAAGGATTGGCAGTAGCGTGCTTATCGGGAAACGTTGATGTGCCGTACTGTGATCGCCAACCCGTCTGTCAAGCGTGGCGATAATGGAAAACCCCTCCTGAAAATGTTTAGTCCTTTTGGCGATCAGAGGATCTTGCTTATATTCAACAGATAATGATTATGCTTAGTTTCCTAGGTCACTGTTTGTGAGGTACCTAAAATTTTTTCAACAAACTTTTGAAAATTTAGCTTGAAAATTTAAATTAAGGATCCTTATGTGGTGTAAGTACCTACTATTTCGTAAACAGTACTATTACTAAGGAAATACTATTGAAAATTAGCAAAGTAACGTCAAGGTTTGCGACCTAGTCTTGATAATGGATGACCAGCTGTTAGCTGACTGTTAGTAAGATACAAAATGCTCAAGGCACATTCCTAATGACTCTCAGCCATAAGAAATTGACTAAGTTAAGTAGTAACAATCGTACATAACCCATATCAAAACTGTGTCTGTCTCGCTTTCACGAGAAAACTACTGAACAGATTTGAATGCAATTATAATGGATAGTGTAGTCAGTCTGAGAAAGGTTCCTTTTATCCCGATATTCTCAGAAAATTAAAAATTCGACATTTCAAGGGAAAATGCACTGGCGAAGCCACGGGGCGCCCACTACTACATAATAATCGCATTTTAAATGCATAACTAACACACAAAGTCATTTAAGAATTACTCACAGCTGCTCACCGTTTCAAGATCAAAGTCAACCGCATTTGTTTCGGTTGGATTTATTTTTACTTTATTATCGAGCACTTTGAGTGATGCTGATCCGGGCCGTGAAAAATTGCAGACGGGAAGTCAGAAAGTAGAACGATTTATTATTTTGATTCTCATACTCTTAGGCATCTTGGTATGGAACCAGGTCCTTTGAGAGGCGAGCAAGGGGACGATTTCAACTTGTAGAGAGTTCTCTATTGAGAGTTTTTTATATCGTTTTTTTTTACCACCAACCTGGCACTAATACTCCATCCCGTGATACCGAAAAGTATTCAGAAACATAATAATAATAACACATCACACTCAGAGCCCCTAACTAGGAAGAACATGTATCTAGAGTGCCCGAAACACACACAGAGACGATCATTATAATCATCATATTGACTTAAATGGAGAGAGAGAGAGAGTCTTTAGTTGTCTGTCAGTCAGTCAGTCAGTCAGTCAGTAACGGAAGAGTTTTATAAATATTGATGATGTAAAAAAGTTTCAGCCCATGTTTTAGTTTAATGATAACTAGAGGCTGCCCCGCGGTATTTCCCGCGCAAATTTCTTATAAACACAAAAATCATATTTTTCCCGTTCTCGTGGAAATTTCGGGAAATCCCTTCATAGTGCTCACCTAAACTCCCCAAGGAACTCACGTGCCAATTTTCAGCTTTCTACGCCCAGTTTTATATATATATTGATTTTTCTGTTTGACCTTCATGCATATTATATGAATAATGTAATGTGCAGTATATATTGAACACCTATGTAAACAATACGATGTGTTTTATTTTAATGTTAAGTAATTTTAAAGTTTATTGTAACATTTATCTACGTTAATACCTAAAATTAACATTTTTGAATAAGTTATGATAAACCTAAACCAAATATTTTAAGGAATGGAAGCATTATGTAAGCATTTATTGTCGTAAGAAAAACTACTTACTTTTCTTTCCCAAGATCTTCATACTTCACAATAAAAACCCCACTGTCATCGCCTTTCAGATATTTTCGAAAAGACATCTTAATGAAATACTGCGTTTTTCTCAAACTAAACTGCTCCAGATCTTCCGTCAAATACAGATGAATCTTTCCCAGTCTTCTGTCGTACTCATAAGGGCGAAAATCGTTCACAATATTCCTTTGATTGTTAAAGTAAACTTTCACAGATTCGCGCTTAACTTCCAGGTCTTTTGCATTCAGTTCTATAACCCTCAAGTTAGGAGAGTTGACTATCACAGTTATAACTAAGTCACAATCATAATAGGATCGCTCACTATCTTCAATATATGGAATTAAAGTTAAATCATACTGAACAGGGTATATTGTGTAGTTTAAACATTCTTCTTCGTTAAAAAAGTAAGCACACGTACTGGCCGAAAAAAAGAGAATAAAAAGCGAAACGGTTTTTAAAATCATTTTGAAAGAGGTCTCTTGTTAAAACAATTTGAATTTGGAACGCGAATCATTCCAATGTGGAATGCACGCACGACCGATCGCGGCGGAAGCATCAACGGTTTTCTTTCGTTCGAAGTTCGAATACGGCGGGCGCCACACACGGTCACTCACTTGACTCTACATATAATATTTTGTAGAGCCATCGCTTTTCCCACGCTTTTTTCCGAGCTTTTCCCTTATCTTACTATTGCACTATTTAGTTTTTAATTTGTCAACTTTTAAGAGCTACGTAGTTTCACTAAAATAGTTGGTTATCAGGTAAAATTTAATAATTACTGTGGTTCGTAACGTTTGGTTACAACGTTACTTTAATAATCTGAGGCATAAAACATCTTCTCCACTGCTGGGCATAGGGTACTCTTTATTATACAGTAGAATCATTTATTTGACAGAGGAGGGCTCGTTTGGGGGCGTCTCCAGGCGACCATTGTCGTAAGGCAAGGCAAACATTTGTTTTCCTGAGCCCATTGTTGGACACCCTGAACTACCTCGCCTCTATCAGTATAGGATACTTTTCGAAATAATGATAAATAATTATTTACTTTACTTTTTTTACTTTACATAAGCCTCCTTCACAGATCAAAATTGTGAGGTTTTTTGTATTTGATTTTTTAATAATGACCCTTTATTGACCTTTCTCTTATTTTAACCATAGAAAATGTTTTGTAAACTATCTCAATTTACCATAGAATAAAAGAGCGTAGGTTTTAAAGCTATTGTTAAAGTACAGTCGCCCACACATGGTGTTCCGTTATTATTATGTCGAGAAAGTGTACTGCACTGCACTTTTCGATGTTCCTTTTGATTTAATACTTTGCTTTGTTGTTTGTGGGCGATTTTATCGATTCTTTCTGTTCCTTCTTTCTTGCGTTCATGCATAGAATCGATAAGCTGTACGCACTATTATGAATCTTTGCTGCGTATTATAAAGCTGCTCCTGTATCTAAATTGAAGTTGAAAACCAAAAATAATTGTAATGTCGTATATATTGGACCTAAAAGTAACATTTTTTTTTAACAGGGCCTTAAAAATTCTTAGCAAGATTATCTAGGGATCAAAGACGCATATTTTTGATTTCGGCCATGGTTTAGAAGATATTAATTATTGATCGGAAGTGGCGCTAGTTTCGCACCGTGTAAGCCCAATTTAAAAATTGTACTAAGCAACCCTCTCTTGGATGCTGAGCTGCACGTCATTGATCAAAAAAAAAAAATTTTTTTTAAGATCCAAATTTTCAAATTAAGTTGTTATCTGCCGCGCCTCGTCATATGTGCGCGGGGTCTAAGGCTGACATTCACAGTCGTGTCGCATCTCAAACCCGCACTCCAAAGTGTCAAAATGTAACTTTAAATCGTTCTCCGCTCCAAATTTATATACATAGTCGAGTTCTGACTTCGTGACAGTGAAACATATGCTCGACGGAGTATAAGACAGCTCGAGCCAGGATAGTCAGTACTCACGCCCTGCAGTACCGGGCTGAAGAACAGGACTGAGGTATCCCCTGCCTGTCGTAAGAGGCGACTAAGAGGGGACCCCGGGGTCGTTGGGTGCACGAGGCGGGGGCCTCGTGTAGTCATCTAACGGCCCCGACAAGGGCGCCGGAACGCGGTGTCCAGTTCCGTCATCGAGCGTAGGAAGAGCCATCCGCGCTCAGGGGAGACTACCACCACCTGTCCCCCCGTGAAGAGGCTACTCAGCCGATGCTAGAGGGGGTCGCGGAGCTGAACACAAAGTTCGAGTGATCTCCCGTGACCCCCTTGCAAACAGCCGAGATGGACACCGGCGGGGTTTTAGTGGGTGCGAACCCCACATAACCTTGCGACTCCCCCCGGGGTCGCAGGGTACTCGTTAGGAGTTTCCCCGCCTAAAAAAAATAAGGATAGTCAGTACTCGGGAACTACTTGTCCGAGTATCATACTCGAACTCGACCGAGTAGCCTCCGAACACAGACTATGAATGTCAGCCTAAGTGGCGCTAATCTGTTATGCTTAGCGGTTTAGTTTAGAAGCGTGCGCGGTGTCGCGTGGGTGTCGCTGATGCGGCGGTTCGTGCGCCGGAGCTGCGGCCTTGGCATTGCGAGTCGGTCCAAGTCTTATGATAATAGCGAGTTTAGAAAAATTCAAAGTCAAAAATTATTTATTTGCAAAATACACGTAGTAATCTGATGGACTGTACAGAGCAAGATACAGCGTATTTAACCATTTCAGCGGCGGTAGCATGACGGACAATTTGTCGAATTTGTCGTATCTATCTGTCACTTTTGTCGATCGTCTCCATACATTTTCCCGCATTGAAATGTCAAAAGCGATTAAAAGTGACAGAAATATTCGACAAATGGTCCGTCATGCTGCGGAGGCTGGTGTGCAAACATTGTTTTACTTCAAACTAATTAGCAAAATTATTTTACAAATTGACATAAGTATTTATTGTATTAATATATTAATTAGAATAGGTATAGTATGTACTAATGCGCAACAAGCTGGCCCCTTGTCACGTTGGTAATAAAACATAAACTCGGCTAAAAGCGGGTCCGGCTCTTGAGCTGGTGCCTCTGCCTAACTCTTCGGAGAATAAAAGGCGTAACATTATGTTATGTACAGTGGCGGACTAGGAGGCCGTAACAGATTTGTCTATGGTTTCGTCATCCATAGACTGTATTACCAAAGAACAAGAGCTATTTTACAATACAGAAAAACCGGAAGTGTTACGCCGACCGTTTCCGCCACTGTACCTACTTAGTATAAAATATTCTCTGTGGTATAAATAAATAAAGTATTTCTTTCGAGCATTTACTTTACTAATTTTTAATATGATCAACTCCATGGTTCTGTTTGCAGTAATGTTAACTTTAACTGCGGAAATTTAGATCGTTGCATCAAAAAAATAAAACGAAAAATACAAACAATATAGGTATTATTTATTAGTCAGTTACTTAAACTTATTACCTACAGGTTAAATTACTACCTACAATATTAGTGGAGAAGGAATCTCAATCACAAAGTTAATATAATAAACATACAATTAATGATTAAAATTATAGTAAAACTAGTCGACCCGGCGAACTTCGAACCGCCTAACCTTTAACTTTCTTGTGAACGTATTATACTTATAAACCCTCCTCTTGAATCACTCTATCCATTAAAAAAAACCGCATCAAAATCTGTTACATAGTTTTAAAAATATAAGCATACATAGGGACAGACGCGGGAAGTGACTTTGTTTTATACTATGTATTGATTACCGCTTCGCCCCCTTTTTTATGACATCGATTCCCATTTATCCCACTAGATTAAGGTGAAACTGGAAAGTGTCACGTGTATACAGAGAGGGGAGGTCTTTGCCTAGCAGTGGGACACAAATTTAAATAAATATCTAGAAAAAAAATGTTTCAAAACGCTATAAGTTGCCACTTGGGCCGCAGTAAAAATGCAGCGTGTAGGTCGATAGCGGCAGTGGTACTAAGATAAAAACTTACGGTACAAAATGATAGTTAAAATTCAAATAAAGATTAATCTAATAAGTACAAATTGACTTTTGATTGTGAAATATTAATGTAAAGCTATAAAAATTGAGCACTTTAATATTTTGAAAGTTATATTTTTATGACTTATTTCTTAACACTTAAACTATTTATGAAAATATGTCTAATTTACATTTAGGCCGTGCGCACACATTCCAATTCCTATAATAAAGAAGAGCAGCGCAGAACGTAAATATGGAAATGAATTCCTATACGGAAATCCTTCTGTGTATGGCCTACCTTATTTCAGTAATAAAAAATACCTTCATAAACATAAAACTTGTTAAAAAAAACTATTTTAATTATTTATCTCTACCACCAATATAATTCTTAGTAAAATCTGTCTAAAATAAAAATCTAAAAGCTTCAACTATCAATAATCCTAACAATGACGGCACAATGCCAGTTGCATAGTTCTTGAATGACTTTTGAATGTCTTCCTGATGGTCGTTAGCCCAGGTAGCTGCAGACTTTGCCGCGTCCAAGGAAGTTTGAGCTGCCTCTTTGAGTTCTTTCGTACAGACATCGCAGCTCGTTAGCCAGGATTCAAACTGGAAAAAGAAAAATAAATAAGTACACTTTTTTCCTATCCACTCGAAAAGTAGACTTTTTTTATTAGGTACTGTTCTCAGGTCGTAAAGTTCCTCATTATTCACATTCGGTTTGTAGCAAAATTAGGTAGGTACATAGGTGCTTCTTTTTTATATGTAATTTTTCTCGTCGGATGGAATAAAAAGCAGTATATACAACTTGGGGGTAAAGTTATTCTGCCTCGGGTAAGGGTAAAATCCTCGCTTGCTCAAGTTTCAAGTCTTTATTCCCCTTACTACGTTCGGGAATAAACCCTTGAAACTCTCTCTGCGCTCGGGTTTGAACAGACCACCCTCGTACATAATTCACCACTTTACACCCATGTTGAATAAACTACTATTATGGCTGGTTGGTAGTTTGGTTTTGAAAGCATTTAGAATAACTAAAACTTAGTGATTTAAACCTAGTCTAGTGATTTAAAACAGGTTTAACTCTTTTGTGGTAGAGCAATTAAAAGCTTCCATAAACATAATTTAATCCTTCTGTTGAGGCGTAGCGAAGACAATATCAACATAAACTTTTATATGGCATTAGGTGGAAGTCCAATCACGTGCCGTTTTTTTTATGGTAGCATAAAATAATTATATCTATTGAAAACAACTTTGTGCCTCAGAATTTAGAAAAAAAGTTTATGGTCGGTTGCGAGGGTCTGTAAACGGATTAAGATTTCCTAGAGTTTTTTTTTGTACTTTTTAATCTACTATCTACTTCTACTATATATATAACAATGAATCGTGGTTCGTTAGTCTCGCTAAAACTCGAGAACAGCCGGGCCGATTTATCTGATTTTAGTTTTGAAATGTTTGTAGTATCCATGGAAGGTTAAAAAGATGAGAAAATAGGGAAAAATGGAGGGAAGTTTACTTTTTTCATAGAAAATTGTAAGGCGCTCTAGGAAGTTCGCCGGGACACCTAGTATCATATAAAATTGTATCTAGGTCAAGAGCTCGGCGAACAAAACAAAAACAAAGGAAAACGTCCCATGCGTAGGTGTAGTCTTAACGTATATCTCATAATTATAGCTAGGTGATGAAACCATGGACTTTATATAATTACGATACCCAAACAAGATTATAGATTTAAGACAAATTGATTGGTCTTGCTTGTATGGCCGGGTTCGGCTTCCAACTGGAGCGACCAATAATTATTTTAACGATTTAGATACTGGTTGATCTTTTACAATGTCTTTGTGAATATTTTGGGCACTCTAGCAGCTAGATACAGGTTCGTTCTACTAAGTCCTGGATTTCTGTGTGATACATTATCATCAATCAATACATAGTATAAAACAAAGTCGCTTTCCGCGTCTGTTCCGCGGATTTTTATGCGTTTGTTTTTAATAGATACGAGCGATACAAGAGGAAGGTTTATGTGTTTAATACATGCACAAAATAGTAATAGGTTAGGCGGTACGAAGTTCGCCGGGTCGACTAGTTATTTTTAAAATTCAAAAAAATATCGATACCGATTTCTTTTAGTTAACTAGTTTATTTCTTTTTTCTACTTCGTGAGTAGTGATTCGCGCATGCTCTGTGACCCAAATGACTAGTCAAACACTTCACACTTTGTAACTTAATAGTGATGGGTCCCAAAATAGTACCTTGTGGCACTCCGGCTAAAATGATTTTAAATTTAGGCCAAACTTTTCTTAGCTATCTTATTATTAGTTGGTTTTTAATTCACAAAAACAAACATTGTTGAGAAGGCATAATTTTCTCTTTGTTATTATGTGATTAGGGGATATAAAATATAATAACGAATATTTTTTTGCGGTAGACTAGCGATACAACTAATACGGAGTTACATAGCGTTATCAAAGTTTCTACGCAGCTAGCAACATCAATATCAATACATAGTAAAAAATAAAGTCGCTTCTCGCGTCTGTCCCTATGTATGCTTAAATCTTTAAAACTATGCAACGGATTTAGATGCGGTTTTTTATTAGATAAAGTGATTCAAGAGGGGTTTATAAGTATTAAACATGACCAACATAGTTTAGGCGGTACGAAGTTCTCCAGGTCGACTAGTAACATAAAATTTCCAAGGTATATGGGGCGGAGAGATCGGACAGTTTCCCTTTGCACTTCTTTAAGTTTTTATTTTGAAGTCTTTTATATATATAACATAATCTCACGCCTTTATTCCCCGAACGGTTAGGCAGAGGCACCAGCTCTTAAGAGCCAGATCACTACGTGCCGCGTGCTTTCCGAAGCACGGATCATCGCACTTTCCAGTCAATCAATCAATTAAAACTCTTCCGTTACTGACTGACTTACTGACTGACAGAAAACGCAGAGCCGAAACTACTTGACGTAGCGGGCTGAAATTTTGCACGTAGGTTCCTTGGGGAGTGTAGGGGAGCACTAAGGAATCATTTCCCGAAAATCCCCCGGGAACGGGAGAAAACGGGTTTTTTGTGTTTAAAAGAAATCTGCGCGGTTGAAACCTCGGGGCAGCCTCTAGTATTTATATATACCTAGGTATAAAAATAATTTATCTTTCTCTAAGTTTATAGATACATTTTTCTTTTATATTTATCGAAACGAAATTTAACCCAACACTATTGGTAACCTGGCCTAGATTCTCCGCACATCAACATTTGGGTTCAGTTTTTTTTGCTAATTATCCTCGAGGGTCATCTAATGGAGGGTTGTTGAGCACCTCATTTGTTCCGTTGTTTGTCTACGGAAAGTGTTAACAGCTTTTTAGGTCAAGGGTAGATAAGCAATTACCTACTACGAAATGCCCTTAAAGAATAGATAAAAGGGTGAAACAGTTTAACCATACTAAGCTTCTTTTTAGGATCAGTGGATCTGCAAAAAACTACTTTAGGACGCGTCTGAAGATCCGAATAGGGCATGACCAAAACATTAAGAATAAAAGAGAAATAAAACTATAAAAGTAATCTCTATAGTTAATTTTAAGATTTTCTATATCGCGATTTTCAGTACGATATGTTTTGAAATGCTTAAATTAAAATATTTGAATCTTACCTCTTCAAATTGAGCAGTTGTGTGTAAAGCTGATGAAACAGTGGTGATTACCGTACTCATTGATGGGAATCTGGTAAAATTAAAATAATACAATATACAATTTATATACCGATTAAGAAAAAAATCAAAATAGTTTTGGCATAAGCTAAAAGATCGAAATCATCATCACAATTATTATTAAATAGGTGTTAAGTATAGGCAGTATCAAGCAAGATTACAATTATAAAAAATTTGAAAAACCGATAAAAAAGTTCTCTAGTCTTCAAAGAATTAACGAAAACTTACACAGTGCTAAAGCTGGTAAAGTTCTGCTTCAAGACTTCAAACGCTAGATCAGCGTTGCCATGGTCTACGAGAACGCTGGTGAAAGGAGTGGTGACGTCTTGCTTCTTTATCACACTGCCTGACACGACCACTGATTCGAGGTAGCTGGTGAGGAATGAACAGACACTTTATTGTACTCAAATACAGAAATATGTAACAATTTGTATAACAGTAAGGTATTAATGAAGGCAACCTTATCACTAAAAGCTATTTCTACAAGGAAGAAGAGTTCTTGTTTAAGAGTCAGAAAGAGAAAATTAAATGAGTTTTTATTTTGAGATGAATACACAAATTAATAAGGAAGAAGCATTAGTGAAGAATAAAAAGATGTTGTGTTTTTTTTTTCAGGAAATTTGTCTTTCTTAATTCTACAACTTTAACGTTTATAAGCAGTTAATAACAGGGTATCTAAAAAAAGTTAAGGTACCTAGCTATTTATTTGGACACATTTGGTACTGCAACTAAATTTACGGGGACGGGTAGGAGGGCTGACCTACCTCCTTAACTTGTCCTTATCTTGTGTACATCCAAGAGCTCCCTGAATCACAGTGGCTTCATTGGCAACATTAGTGGTAAGCATTTTGCTCCACAAAAAGTCGAAGTCCTCAGCAGTCCCGTAACGCAGGCCGTTGCAGTATGCTACTTGCCTCAGACTTGGTTTGATACTGAAAAAAATACATTAATGAGATTTACTTTTTTTTTCTTCTCAGTCGAAAAGACGATCACTACTAGAAATTATGCCTTCCGACAGATAACCACATATACAGCATTGTGGAGGATTTTGACATAATCGCCACGCTTGGCAGGCGGGTTGGCGATCGCATTAAGGTAATTCAAGTTATTCAACGAAAGACGCTACTGTCTTCGGGGTTTTTAAGAAACCCATAGATTTTATCTTTAATCTCGAACATGTGGTTCCTTGTGGCATCTATGGGCAGTGGACGTTTTTCGTCTGAGTTGATATATCCAAATTTGAAATCCAAGGGAACTTACGATACACCATTCTCCTTCAAGTTCTTAAACAGAGCCACGGCATTATCGATGCAATCCTGATGACCGATCCTACAGGCGTGGTAGTGGATCTGCATACGATTCCTGACGGTAAGGTAGCTGTCTGATTGACCCTCATTGAACCCGAGCTCGTTTATGATATTCGCCATAAGATCGAGAGTGTAAGCCTGTGAATTTAAAAATTGTTGGTCTAGACCGCGTTCAAGAACGTGATAAATAAAAGAAAGGGAATGAAGACTTTCCCCAGCAGTGGGACTACTTAACACAAGATCCTTAAATAAATAATAATAAAGGAGTCTCCCACTTTGGATCATATAATATTTAGTTAGTGAGAAAATTTCGTAGCGATAAGGGAGCTCTCATTGCAAAAAAATAAACTGTTTACTTCTTTCTAAAATTTGGTAGGTACACATCACTTTTACCTACCAACGTGTAATTCTTTGCGTTTGCGATAAAGTTCATTTCTATTCTATTAAAACAAAAATTAAGAACGTCGTGTTTCTAAATAAATATATAGAAAACCACTTCTTACATCGATCTCCTTCATAACTTCAGTATCAAAGTAGATATTCCTCAAATTGTTTAATCCTTCCAAAGCTGCATACCAGACAGCGAAGGCGTCTTCTGATTTCAGGAAGTCCAGAACTTGATAAATAACATCAAATTGCACCACGTCTGCTCTTAGGAAAGCGAAGAGGTCGTTTACGATCTGCAATTCAAATGAATAGCTCGTTACTAAGTAAAACACATGTTTTTGGCACCTTAGATGCCATCCATTAATAACAATTTTCGCTTCGCCAGGAATCAAACCTGGATCTCTGAAGGCACAGTCAATATCACTGCCAACAACGGATGTGGTTACTATTCATTATAGGTACAATTAATAAAACAAAATAAATTATGATGAGAGTCTCTGTATTTTGAGTTTCAATGAGTTACAAGTTATAATGAGAAGAAATCAAAGTGCCTTTACCTTTGCTCGGTTGAGGTGGTGTATCTGTGATCGCTGATCTCCTTTCAAGGCACTTGCTATCAAAGACCACGAATTTCTATCGTAGTTTACTCTGTAAAATCCTACAAATATTTTTTTATAAATTGTTAGAGGTAATTTAAAATTTTAAACTTCGTGATGATGACGCAACAACACCGCAAAATTTGAGGCAATATAAATGTTTATAAGTATAAAAAAAAACTTCGTAGTTTTCAATAATTGCAAACACCTTAACCGGTGACTGTAATTCAATACCAATTACCTGTCTCTTGAATATTAAAGATGATCCAATCGTTCTCATCCAATTCATCAGTAATGTTCAATACATAAGTACTGCCATCCATGACAAAGGCAGGTTTAGTATCATTGAAGTATGGAGCATCTTCCGTAGCGTATGTTATGGGAATCGGATAGAGCTCATCGGAGTGCTGGGAAGCGTTTGTGTAGAATCTTTTCTGTAAAAAATTAATAAATAAGGTCGCAAATAGTCGACGACTTAGAATTTTATTTTTTTTAACGTAATCTCAGCCGTGAGACGTTCAATGCTACATAATATAGGCCTTCCCACAAATAGCCACACTGAGACTGGGTGACATTTTGGACGGGTTTGCTATACCTGCCCCGCGGGTGGTCGATCCCAGAATGACTTTATTTTTTTTGGGTGTTCCCTCAGTCGTATTTTATGACACTCTTGGAAAGAGAATGGGTAATGGTATTTCATGTCGCCACCACAAAAAATACCACCTCTATCATCACCTTTCAAAACCTTTCTTTCAAATAATTGTATGTTGTATGAATAATTATGGTATGAATGGTCTCACCTGACTCAAAGTTACAAAACCATCTTCAACACTGACATCTAAGATTGGATGACCAGCCTGTGAAATCCATTTGCTCATGATACCAGCAACATCAGCACCTGGGTAGGCAGCTAGAGAGTTTGCACTAACTACACCTTGTTGCAGAGCTTCGTACATCAGGTTTGGGTATCCAAGGCTTAATCGACTGCAAAATGCAAATTCATGGCATGAGCTTCATCTTCATCATCATCTTATCTGATTGTCGAAAAACGTTGACTGTTGGACACAGGTTTTCCCCACACATCGGAATCAGGACAAATATTTTACAGTTAGATTTATGATCTTTTTTCTGATCTTTCTTTATATTATCTTCACCGCGCCGCCTTGGTCAGGCAAGAACGTACAATACTAATTTTAGGAATTTAATGAAGTTGTTATTCAAAATTAGATTCAGTAAATATTTAACAAATCTGATCTCTTAAATAAAAATGCGCTCCTAAATCAGGTAGCATCAGGATTAAAATTTAAAACCTAAATGCAGATTTAAACGCGAAAACTTACTTTTCCACTAAATAAGCATTTAGCCCAATCCTAAAAGCTTCATCGCCAATCAAGTGATGCATCATTTTAATGATAGATCCAGCTTTCTGGTACGAAATAAGACCAAAATGGCCGCTGATTTCAGCTGGTGAATTCACGTTGGTATTGGTAATAGGTGCGGGGTTTTGGACTTCGTCAGCCACGTAAGCATCATAAGCGGAGGCAATGGCTAGCATATCTGCTGAACCAAGTTCTGGATCAATCTGATAAAAGAAACATTGTTTGTTACATTTTTTTTTTCAAATAGGGGCTTATTACAGGTTCAACTTCACAACAAGTGTGTTAGAATTATTATATTTTGCAGTCAAGTGTACCTTAGTTTCTGTTTGGATACACAATCCTAGTTATAAAGTGATACCAAAAATTTACATAAGACATAAGACACAAAATCATCACTGTAATAAACAGATTTAAGTACCTACCAAAGAAGTGATATAATCCTGGAAGTAATTAGCAAAACCTTCATTCAACCAGGTGTTGCTCCACCAGTGGCAGGTGACCAAGTCTCCAAACCACATGTGTGTTGTCTCATGAGCGATTATCTGAGCAATACGGTACTTGTACGTAGGGATTGATTCTTCGGGGTCGAAAAGTAGATAGCCTTCCCTTTGAGAAAGAAAAACAAACCATGATAACTATGGATTTATTATTACTAGCCCATGTTGTCTCACTGCTGGGCAAAGGCTTCTTCCTAAAACGACCCACCGACCCTTCTTTTCCCTCCTTACATACTTCCCTGCCCTTGGCAGATTCCCACCAGTCCCTATCGTGCGCTCCCAATTCGTCTCTCCATCGTTACACTTTGGATTATGGATTTATAAACATAACAGAACTTCAAAGAAAAGTGTGTATCCGAGGTTGGGTCCCTCGTGACGGCACATAGGTAAATTTCAGTATTTTTAGACTAACATTTAGCTACCAGCTCTTCTGTGCTTCCGAAAGCATATTAGGCTTTAGGTCCTACATCTTAAATTCCTAATCAATCATATCGGTCGGCCGTCTCATTAACAATTAGGGAGCTAAAGACAAGAAAGTTTCTTTGTGGTCAGCGCAGCTGCTTTCCCACCATACTCCTTACCTTACATACATATGTGACACATAGCCATATAGTCCTAATGATGACGTTGGTTGCCATTTTCAAATACCACAGGTATTTAATCCATAAAACTAGACATCTATGTATGTAAGATAAGAATGGCTTCATTGTTAATTCTGATTCTACTGTTTATTATCTTCACCTATATTTCTCTTATCAAAACTTCATCTAAATAGTTTCCACTGTCTTATCTACCCACAACACGAGCCCGTTTACTCAGCGAGATTTGTCTATTGTTAATTGTTGATGATTTTATTACACTGTAAACTGTTACAAAGTAATGCAGATGTATGAATTATGCCTTCAAATCAGAGAGGTGGAAAACGCTACTTCAAATCAGAGAGATGGGAAAATGTTGTAAGTACCTGAATTTCAAGACAGTGTAAGGTATATTTGCGATCTAGTCTTGATGATAGATTTTTAATATGAGACTTTGATTTGATAAACGTTTTCATGCGTGGGTTATGTATTTTGTTAGATCTAGAAATCATCTTACCTATACTTGATTAAACCCCAATTCTCCATGGCACCAGCTCTGAAATCTGGAAGAGCTACGTGGTCTAACTTCAAATACTCATCAGTGTCATAATAGTTTATTCCCAAATAATCTCCCAGAGCTTCAACTACTTTCTGACCAAAGTTGAAAGCGTATTCACTTTGGTTCTTAGCCTCAGGTCTGGAGTAGATTCCAAATTCTTGACTTCCGTTGACGATGTACTCGCCAGCTTCAAACTCGGAGACCAAAAAGGCCACAAGGTAGGTAGACATCTTTGGTGTTGGATAAAATATCTCTCTAACGTAGCCGTTTGCTCTGTAACAAAGATTTGGTTTGATAAATAGAGGAGACAATGTTTAGAATAACAGGAAATAAGGCTCTAAGCTACTAATATAAAATTTTATTAAAAACTGAACCTTTTAATAAGAAAATGTATAAAAGAGTACAATAAATTTATTCATAAGTACCTACCTTATTATTATTCTATTTATTGTGCTAATTTTACTGTGCAGTATGGCCTACTTTAGAACATGTTTTAAATGTATATCCATCTGCATAAGGTTCCAAGTGGGTTGCCTGAAAGAAATCGCTTTTAGCGATATGGCCGCCCATTGCGTGCACATTCAAATTGTCTGCACCCTTAATTTAAAAATTGTACTTTTTGTGTCTTACTTTGTATGCAATAAAGTGTTTCTATTCTATTCTACCTTCTTCTAAAGACCATATATAAGATAGCTAGAATTAATTTTTAGTACCAAACCCTGAAAAAGAACATCTTCAAAAGAAACTTACAGTGAAATATTCTCCATAAGCTTAGTATTAGCCAATGTAGGCTTGAACCCAGCAGGGCGATCAATTGAGAGAGTGAACTTGGCCTTGTACCCCGGTTCGTCGAGACATGGGAACACCTTCCTTGCGTGTGTCGGCTCCATTTGGGTAGCGCCTAGCCATCTGGAATTAGCAATATTGAAGGGATCGTCTGGGAGTATGTTATTTTGTGGCGGTAATATTAATCTTTGATTATACCATATAACATACTCGCAGCATTCTAGCCTCAAGACGTTACACTGTAGGACATATGTCTCCCCCAGTGATTACTTCAATGTATGAACAAAGTGGGGGCCTGGAGATGCTGGATTGAGGTAATGGCTGTTTAATTTTTTTAACGAAGGCGCTGCTGCTCGCCCTTCGGAAATCCCCTAAGTCGTCTTTTACGACATGGTGACGACACCCATGTGAGAACTTAGTTTGAATATAACTACAGTAATAAATAACGCATCACACTCAGAGCCTCTATATAGTTGGAGACTCTTTATACTTATCTATAAACTACATATTAGGTATCTAGTTTAAACGATACACACACATACAAAGCCATACTAACACACCTAGACCTAGGAAACGAACTTCGATAGCCATCGTACTAATGTTCGCCTCGGCCGGGAATCGAACCCGGACCTCGAAGACACAGGCAACATCACTGCCAACTGGATCACGAAGGAGCTCAATTGTTGATAAGCCCTGTAGGTCCGGGCGTAAGAATAGGTCTACGGTATACCCTGCCTATCGTAAGAGGCGACTAAAAGGGGTCTTTGAGGTCGTGGGTGTGAAGAGCGGAGCCTGACACACTCATCAAACGGCCCCAGGATGGGCGGCGGCACAGCCTGTGGCACTGTGCCGCCGCAGCTACAAAGGCGAGCCGGGGAGGGAACAACATGCCCTCCCTGAGCACGAAGTTGATAGCAGCTGAGCGTGGGAAGAACTTCGGACGCCAGTAATGCGTGGTTCCCGGGGTCCTTCCCAAAAGCGCCAAGACGGCCGCCGGGGGTTTTAGTGGGTGCGAGCCCCACATACCCCCGACGCTCCCCCGAACGTCGGTAAATGCGTTAGGCATTTCCCCCCGTTACAAAAAAAAAAAGGTCAATTGTTGATGTTGTTATCTCGAGTATAAGCCTTAGGTACTATGTATTTATATTATTTTCATTACTGAAAAATCCACTGTAAATACAGTGGCAGATAATCTGAAGTGGCTAATCACGTGGCTTTGGAAATTAAGGGCTCGTTCTCACTATGTCTTCGCATCGCAACATAATATTTATATAACACGAGCTGTCCCGGCTTACTTCGTTACGCCATAGAATAAGTATAAGATACAGCTAAAGACTTGGCTCTAAAGACTTTGTTCTTTTGCCTGCCAAGAATGGGAGAATAAAAAAACAATCAACAAAAACAAACCACCTGTCAAAATATGTAAACAACGGAAAAAATATTGCACCTTGGGCTACATTATTTTAGTTTAAGTAAGGATCCCTATTTCTTTTGAAAATCTAATATAGCCTATGTCACTCGGGTTTAATGTAGCTTCCTACCAGTGAAAGAATTTTTAAAATCGGTTCAGTATTTCCGGAGCCAATTCGTTACAAACAAACAAACAAATCTTTCCTCTTTATAATATTGGTATAGATTGAACAACCTAGAACATACAACCTAAAATCCGCGATTTTAGTAGATATTCTTGTCAATAAATGAGACACTAAAATCTCAGTTTCGTTTCACAGTGGGTTTTTGGGCAGCGCAGCTGCTTTTCCACTGTCATCCAATTCTAAGCGACAAATGTTCATTATCGTCCTAATTATTTCGATGGGTTGCTGTTGGAGGTCACGGGAGATCCTTATTAAAAACTAGCTGTCGTGGCGAACTTCGTATCGCGCCTTAGAATTTATTATGAAAAATTAAATTGTTGTTTTTACCAAATTCCCTTCAATATTTCCATATTTTCTCACCTTCTAAACCTTCTCTGGACTACTACGAACATTTCAAACCCAAAATCAGCTAAATCGGCCCGGCCGTTCTCAAGTTTTGGCGAGACTAACGAACCACGATTCATTTTATATATAGTAGATTTCAATGGTCACTACATACTTACATTAAAAAGTGTTTCAAGTTTAACTTACTTCGTCACTCCACCCTCTTCATACGATGATCTGTAAAAGCCGCTCAAATCACCTCTAATCGGTCCTCTATAGGATATCGCAACCGTATACTCCGTATCACTTTGCAGATTCGTCTCCAAATTTATATAGACAAATGTATAATTTGCATCAAAAACTAGAGGATTTACTGGATTAAGTGCTATTACTGAATTAGCGCTGGTTACTGTGATGTTCTCAACTACAAATTCCAAGTCTTCAGAGTGCAGTTTTATTTGCGTGACGTCAGTTCTATTAGTCATAAGAACTATACTGACTTCTCCATCGAATGTGAATGTTAAATTATCGCCAGTGTCAAAATATGGTGTTATGGCTATGGAATACGATTCCGGTGTCAATGGCGAGTTGAGGCGGTAGTTTGGATCTGTTTCTCCATTGGTGGTTTTGCAAGCGAGGCTTATAGCAGCTGCTATCAGAAACCAGCGTTGGATCATAGCTGAAATTGAATCATATCATGACTTATCGATGGCGCGTATTTTGCTTTTTCATTTTGTTATTGTAAGAGAAGCATTTGTGGAGCTGACGGCCAAACTCCAGTAGTGGAGAGACACCGGAAGAAGAAGAAGAAGAAGATTGTACAGTGGCGGTCTAGGACCGCTTTATATTTACGGTTTATCTGTATTGCAAAATAGCTCTTGTTCTTTGGTAATACAGTCTAGGGCGCACGACTGCACAGACAAATCTGTTACGCCGTCCTAGACCGCCACTTTACCTATTCTTTATGTAAATAAAAATAGGCCCAGAAATCGTAGTAGTAGCATTTAACTTTCTTTTGAAATTGGTCAATGAAATACCCTTTTTGTCATCTTTATATTTTTAACAGGCATTTAAAAATGACTCTTTTTGCTACGAATAGATCTTATACGTTTTTGACCCGATTGACAGTACCTGTTGTAACTGTAGTCATGTCAAAATGATTGTCATAATAAAATTGTCGCTTACGATAATTTAAAAAAAAAAAACAATATTCCATTAACGGATAGGACTACATATTAACTAACTTATTCAGATTGCAAATTACTTAAACGTGACTTAACTATCTCTACCTCGTAACAAATACCTACGTAAAATTTTAAAGCTAAAAAAAATAATATATTAATAATACCTGCAATAATATCACCGCACTTTTCCAAACGAACTGCACTGAAGACTACCAATCAGCCACAAAGAGTACAAACTTACTTACAGAATTCCAGTTAGTTCGTCCGATAAAGACATCTCGAGTATCGGTTTATCTTTTATCTGTTTAAACTTGATATCAATAGGATTTTATGTCAAGTGCGTCTCTCAGGTACCTACATAGGTTTTGCAATGATCTGTTTGTTCTCTCATCGATGATGATGATAGTATTATATTTCGATTGCTCCGTGGCTCAGTTGGCAGTGATGTGGACTGAGACGCGGGTGCATCGGGTTCGATTTCCGGCGGGGCGAACATTGTTATGATCAATATCAATATTTGTTTTCGGTCTGGGTGTACTTAATGTTCGTCTGTGTATATGTTTCCCCTTACCCTAGATACAGGTTCTTCGTAGTTAGGGGCTCTGAGTGTGATGTTTTATTATGACAACCTGCGAGGTTCAGTTGGCTTATTGATGTTTGTTTCCCGGGGCTAGGTGTCTTTGTATGTGTTTTGCGAACCCTATTTCTAAAGGTTCTACGTTTCTATCTCGATAAGTAGGAGCTCGGCTCTGCGTGTGATTCGTTAGAGCTGTCTGGGTTGCAGTTGCAGAAGGACCCGTGTTACGTAATTTTACACGACAAACCTGCAGAATTGGTTTACTTCACTTATAAATAAAAAACCGATTTTACCTAATAGAGTGTTTAAACGTTTTGCAGTATTTGGTAAACCCTGAGCAATATTTTCCTATGTGTTAAGGAATTCTTAGTCTAGTCTACTTCTTCATGTTGTATGTTGGAAGTACTATGTATGTTCATTGTACTTCCTATATTTATGAACTGAAATAAAAAAAAAACATCTGAGCCAAAAATAAAACTGAAAACTTCAACATTAAACTTCATTTATTTTAAAAACGATTGCACTAAAATTAAGTAAATACACTTAAAGCCTAAAAAGAGCCAGAAGACCGGCAGCCAATAACAGCAGACTTCCTGGTGAGGAAGTGAAGGCGGACCCTCGAGCTGCCGCAAGAACCTCGTCTTCTCGCTCCGTACCCCAATCCATGCTGGCACGAGCTGATGCAATAGCTGAAATACCTGTGGCATACTCTGGAAGAGTTGGTACGGAGTTCAGCCAGGCTTCCATCTGAGGACAAGAGTTTCTTTACTATGGGAGGATGTTTGACTCTTTAAAAATGGCAGAACCCTCTTTTTAAGGTAAAAATTGCGATAGTACAGACAATCTCTAAGGCAGGCCTATTCAGCTGCGGGAAGGACACCGGATGTCGATCATCAATGATTCTTGGGGTCTTCCCGAAATCGCTGAGGTAGTCACTGGAAAATTTACAGGCAATTCTCTTCGTAATCAAAAAATGGCATGTGCATTGTAGAAAGCATTGGACATCAATGAATCATGATGAACAACTCAGGGACTGAGAAGCGGGATAGTAGGTCGACAGTTTATGTATATGCGACTGACAGAGCTATAGGTAGATATAGAAAAATTCTTAGCATCACCCAATGTCAAAGTTAATAAAATATTCGATAAAACTTCTTAAAAGTAAGAAAGTCATACTGACCTCAACAAGACCCTCTTCATCCATGTAGCCGGCCATATTGCTGAGGATGGTGCCAAGTGAGCCGATCGAACTAAAACAAAATTCAAATTTAGTACTGCTGCAGCAGCTGATATGTACTTCTATGGGCCTTTTGATAATACGATTATCATTAAAAAAACCATATCTTTCGACAAAATTTGTCACAAAAGAAGATTAAGGCTGATATTCACTGTCAGTGTTTTGAGTTTAGTCACTCAAGTTTGAACTCAAACAATATTTTCTCGACTACAGATTATAGGCTTGCTTGAGCTGTCTCATACACCGTCGAACGTTATGAGTTGAACTCATAACTCATCTGTTTATGTCAATTTTGATCGAAGAACGAGTTAAAGTTTCAGTATAACAGTTTTGAGCGCAATCTAAAACTCCAACTCGATGTCAAAGACAGCCTAAGGTACTTACGCAGTCCTTATATCATCAGTTCTCCTCATAACAAATGGAAGTGCAGCTCTAGCATTGTAACGGTCTCCCATGAACAAGTATGTAAATCCGTTGACGCGGTCCTGGGCTTTGACAGCATCACTAATGATCAGCTCTAAGTACCTGGGTGAAAGAATACCAACATAAGACTCATTAACCTTGCATATGAACCGTTACATGACATGGTGAAGGTTGCAGAGGAATAGACTGGATGAGGGTCGCACAAGATCGGTTGATATGGCGATCTGTGGGGAATCCCCTTGTTTAGCTGTAGACGTCTTTTGGATGAGATGATAATGATGAAGCAGACATAACAAGGGAAGCACAAAAGAATTTCAACTTCTGGCTACCGTTCCTCATGGAAAGTTACTATTATTGATGATGATGATTGGCAAGTGCTAAGTGTATGTCCTTGTTCCGATATTTGGGGGAGACCTCTGTCCAACAGTGAACGTCTTGAGTGACGACCACGAACCGGAAGACGCAGAGTAGGCAAACCCTCCATAAGGTGGTCAGACGACCTGGTGAAGGCTGCGGAAATACATGAACGAGGGTCACTCAAGACCGGTCGCTATGGCGTTCTGGCGTATAGGGGGGCTATGTCCAGAAGTGGTCGTCTTTCGACTGAAATGATGATGATTATGATGAACTGCCAAACCACTCCATAAGAAAAGCATAAAAAAACACTTACTCATTAATGGCCTGAGGGTCAGTGGTGCAGCCCATGGACCTCAGCATAACTATGAGGTCGCCCTGGTTGTTGCCGCTCTGCCAACGATTGTACATGTACTGGTACGCTTGATAACCACCAGCTTTGATGCCGAAGCAGAAAACGTGACGGCGAATATTTGGGTTTACACTGGGAATAATAAAAAACAAATGAATTATGTATTTAATTTTCTGCTGCTGAGGCTTTTCATTGCAATACAGCGTGGCAAAGCCGCTAGTATGATAGGAGCCTTTGAGCAGGGTGATTTCATTATTAAATTTTAATTTAGATACTCTTTAGCGAAGCTTTTGATATAAATTTGTTATTTTATGATTAGCTCTATATATACGGTATTTTTTTGTTTCTTTTACAATCTCACTAAAGGTATGTATAGGTATAGAACGCACCTAAAAGAAACTTTGATGAAACCTCGTTAAAAGTAAATAAAATGCAGTAGTTTTCTTGGATCAATTTAAGAAAGTAATCTAAATAATATTTTAGGATAATAAAATATAAAAAGTTTTAGATTAGCTTGGGATGCTAGATAGTTCCCGTCACGCACAGGTTATAAGCAAAATTAGGATATCACGAACACACGCAACGCGGTATAAGATCATGATTTATGATGACTAAATATAATCGTTTATATTCGAAATAAGCAGTTAAGTAAACAGGTAATACCTGATAAACACCGAAAACCTAATAAGACATTATTGGTAAGCTGCCTGCTTGGTGCCATCTCAAAGGAATAATGCGACTAAAGTGACCTAACATAGCCCTAAGAATTGCAATAGTCAGGAGATGAGATAGAACAACAGATGGTTACTGGAGGCGATAACTTTTCGTTGCAACCACGAACCGAAAGACGCTAAGTAGGTAGATCCGCACAACGTAATCTTCTATAACTTGGGAGTATGAAAGAGGGTTGCTAAATATCAGCTAGTAGGTATGGCATCCTGTATAGGGAGACACATCTTCAGAAGTGGTTGTCTTTTTGTCGTTCGTGGTAAGATGATAATGGATGATGATTTAATATAGGATTTAGAACGAACTTACTTTTTAGTGGTAGGTGGGTATGTATCTAGGATTCCTATCCCGCCGAAAACGCCTCAACTAGTATTTTTAATAGACTTTAATTAACAACATTGTTATTTATCTTGTACAATAGAAGTGAAATGTGAACCAACGTCCTTGCCGATGGAAAAGCTGATGAGGTCCCTCCAATTGATGTTATCTCGGATGCAAATTGATACTTACGCAACATTATTGTTAACAAGTGCGTTAAACTTGCTAACAGCGTCATCAAGGCAGCCCTGGTGGTTAGCAGTACAGGCGAAGTTGAGGAGGTAGAACCGATGAAGAGTTCTCGAGATAGCTTCGTTAGCAACCACATTGTAGCCAAGGTCTGTGATTGCTGCTTCTATGTAGCTATGGATGATGGACTGTGGGAGAGAAATTAGTTTAGAGATGATTTGGAATTCTTGCTCTAGACAACATGACGTAGCACGTTTCCCCATGTTTTACTAGTACCAATAGTCAAAGAGCTTTAAAAAAAATTACGAAAATTTTAAAGCTCTTTGACTGTTGGATTTAAGGCATTGACCATAGCCTGACGGACCACTGAAGCTAAATGTGGGAAGGACAACAAACGCTAATATCTAATGGTTAGGAAAAACGCCAAGGCGGCCAGTTTTCGATGATGCGTGCCTCACACAGCCCCTCACTCCACTGAGCAACGGGAAATGCGATAGGCATTTCCACATGTTACCAAAAAAGGTCCATTGTATCTTATACACATCAGAGAACTATAATAGGTATTAGATAATCGGTTACAGAAAGAATTTTAGGACTTAGAACAAAACTAAATTAATGTAATTTTGTTGGTACTAAAGAGCGCTACCAACAAAAACCTTTCCTTACCTCAAATTCAGCCAGTGCCTCAGGCAAGTGTAAGAGACGGTTCCTCAGCCACGAGAATCCGGTGATAGCAGGATACCACGAGTAGTAGCTCAGGTCTTGACGGAGGAACTCCAAAACGTGGAAGCCTAGGCTGTAAGTCATGCGGCCGGAGCGCATTAGGGCGAAAACGTCATCCACTATCTAAATAATGCAAAAAAAAAGGTTTTACCACACATAGACTAATCTCTTAACATAGGGATAACCATTGTGTAGTTAAATATAACTACTTTACTTTAAACTGGATACAAATCTCAAAAAGTAACAGCTTTCCATAAATTGTTCCCCCGAGCTGAAAGACTGCCGTCTTTCAGCGTTACGGAATTATTATTCAGCTCTATTCAGCGTTTTTCGTAGAAAACAACGATTTTGTATGGGCACACGCTGAATTGAGCTAAAAAGTGCAAGTACTTCCTTAGGGGGCGGGTCAATAATTAATGTCTAGATATTGAAAGTTTTGAGACTTAAACTCATGAAGGACCATCATAGTTAGTTGAACTACACTTATAACAAACTACTTATAATAGATTATTTACCTGAGCACGATTAATCTTGTCAATGCTATCGACATTAGTAGCTAGAGCATCAGCCAACAAATGCCAGTTATGTTCATTGTAGGTAACTCTGTAAATACCTGTAATATGTTATTTAAGTTAATATATGATACCTAGTACTATGTTAATTCCAAGTATATTACTTATAAACTTTATTTGAACTAACAATGTGTGTGACATATGGGCATTCTAAATCACTTTTTGATTTTAAGATGGCTGACTTGATCGCTACGCTCATTGCAAGTGATCTGCGATGGCCAATAAGGGTTTGTGATTTCGGATTTTGACATAAAAAATGCAGACTTAGAAAAAAAGACATTAAATCCTTACCGTTCTGTTTAATATTAAAAATAACCCATTCTTCACCGGGGTTCTTAGTGATCTCAGCCGTCCTCTCAGTCATAACATGGCTAGCTTTCAGGTTAGTCCAGTCAGGGTTGCTCTGGGTCGTAAAGGTCAGGGGAAGAGGCCAGACCTGGTTGGTTTGAGTTGCTGTTGGGCTTATGTAGAATCTTTCCTGAAATGATTGTATCAATTATCTTTTTGCTCACAAATTACGAAATACAAAATAAAATAGGCAAGTAAGAGGGTTATAATGATGAAGATGATGATTATGTCCTCTCATGCTTCAGGGACCAGTTTCCAATAAAGCTCGCCACTTGCCCCTGTCTTGGGCAAACTATTCCATCTCGCCCTACGGTGCTACAAGTAAAGGAGGAGAAATAGATTGAAATAGTTGACAAAAACCTTATAAATCATGTCGGTCAACTTTCCCACTAACACAAAGGAACAAGCGACTATAGAGTGGGTTTGTGGACAGCGCAGCCTGATTTCCCATTAATATTTCACTGGTCACCGTTGTCGAATACAATTTTTTATATAAAATCCCACCTGTTCAAGACTCATAACTCCAGTATCAACATTAACGTCCACATTCAACACAGGGTACCCTGGCTGCTCGACCCAATACTGGACAAAGCTGGTAATGTTCACGTTCGGGAATGAAGCGAGGACTTGGTCTTCAGATACTGCTCGCTCAAAGCCTCTGTAGACGTCTGATGGATTGGCGTATTCGTAGGCCCTGGAAAAGTGTTTGGTTTTAGAATCGTCTCTAAATAGGGAAATGTATTGTTTAAAAATGGTTATGGTTACGACACTTAGATAACGGCTTCTATTCCTGATAACATTTTGGAAGAGCTGACTTTTTGAAATTTTGACCGATTTCACTTTGGAAAAATTTTTAGTCAATTTATTACCGAGTTGTCAGAAACACCTTCATTCTAGTTATTTACAGTAATTGACATTGAAAAGTAGCTACTGAGGAAAACAAAAGCGTCACCTTATGAGAAAAGAAGATGGCCAGACGATATCAATTTCTATCTATCCGACTCGATTAAGGTGATAGAAGAAAGGGACACGTGAATAAAGAGGGGAAAGGACTTTCTCCAGTAGTGGTACACAATAAAGACTAGACTAAAACAAAACGAAATCTTTTAACATTCTTAAAGAATATAACTTACATCTCAACCAAGTAATAGTTTAGCGCCTTCCTAAAAGTATCATCAGTCAGGAAGTGCCTCAGCATCATAAGAAGCGATGCACCCTTCGAGTAACTGATCCCTGAGAAATGGCCTGTGACCTGGGTTGGAGTGTACACCTCATGTTCCAAAGCCCTGGTGGCAATGGCAGAGTCTGCTGATAGAGAACTCTGGAGGTACATGATGATGAACTGGTCTTCTAGTTCCAATGAGGGGTCAACCTGAAATTATTTGTTAGAGTATTGGCAATCCTGTCAACTATTTGTAAACTATGGTTTAGTAATCGAAGTATAAAAGATACAATTATAACGATCATAAATAAATGCCTGAATTGTAGTAGCCTTGATTTATAAATACAAAAAATATGTTAACAAAACATTTAAAAACGTATAGTTGGCTCTTTGAATGTAAGTGATGTGAGCTGTTCGTACTCCGACTCACCATTGGTTGCAACACCATACAATTTAATGTAACGCTGATGATTCTGCTAGAACCACGTAAACAGCAATTTTCTACGATAATTTACCTAGCAGTGAAAGAAAAAAAATAGGAACTAGAAAGTGGAACATACCGCATCCATAGCAAAATATTCAAAGTAGCTGGCATAGCCCTCATTAATCCAGACATTGTCCCACCAGCGGCAGGTTACAAGGTTGCCGAACCATTTGTGAGCGAGCTCGTGGGCGGTGATGGTTCCAATGGTCATCTTGTCTACAGCGTTTGTCTCACCATCTTGGTAGAGAAGCCGGATCTCTCTGAAATTAGGTGAGAATAGGAATTGGACATCTTAGCTAGAAGTTCATAATTTAGTTGCCGTTCTTATTAAGCAAACTGTAGAGGCCATCTGAGTAACATTTCAAAATATATCGTTTTCGTCGAGTGTCCTGGGATTCAATTCCGGCCGAGGCGATTATTGATTTTTTATTGCATTAGTAATAACGGTTTTTTGGGTAACTATAAGTTGGTTCCAGGTTTTCGTCAAGAATACTTCTTAAGTTTCTTCTATTTATTCCCCTGCCACATATATATTAGTTCGTAATTTTTCGGACAATTATTTGTATGAACCCTAATGTAAGTACACTTGATTGTTAAACTTGTTTAGGTACAGTACAAACTGAGTCTTTGGCTCTTTGTATTTTTTTTATAATATTGAATACTGGAGAAATATTTACTACCAACCTATATGAAACTAGACCCCAGTTCTCGGTAGCACCTGAAGCCCAATCCGGGACGGCGATCTGGTCATTCTTCATATCCTCGCCCATGGAGTAGTATGGTACACCAAGATATTCCTCCAGCCATCTTGTCAAAGGGGGTCCAACCTCCAAAGCGTACTCACCTGAAATTAAAAATAAAAACACTTTATTGCACACAAAATATACAAAAGGACGTTATACAATTTACGATACACACAATTAAATTTGCATGCAATAAGCGACCTTATCGCTAAAAGCGATTTCTTCCAGACAACCCACCCGAAACTGTTTGTAGAAGGAGACAAATTAAAATGGTCGAATGCGAAACAGTAATGTAACAAATTATATAAAGAGAACTTTCAAATAAAAACAAAGCTAAAAATAGTTGCAGTAGGCTTAAAACATGGATCGCGAATTAACGTGAGTTAGTTGGAAGAAGTCGCTTCAAGCGATTAGGTTAGGCTTGTGTCATCAATATGTATAAATCTTTTTCGTTAGTGACTGACTGACTGACTGACTAACAGACAACGCAGAGCCGAAACTGTTGGGCGTAGAAAGATGAAAATTGGCATGTAGGTTCCTTTGGGGGTGTAGGTGGGCACTAAGAAGGGATTTCCCGAAGTTCCCACGGGAACGGGAAAAAAAACGGCATTTTTGTAATTATGAGAAAACTGCGCGGGAAAAACCGCGGGGAAGCCTCTAGTCTATTATATTATTTCAGAAACAGAAACTGAGACCGTAAACGTAAATAAATAATATTAAAATACCTTGGCCTTGAGCGTTAGGTCTAGCTAAGATACGATAGGACCTAGCAGCGTCGTTGTTGTCAGCAATCACAGCAAACTCCTCACTGATGTGAATGGAGATGAGGTAAGCCGACATTTTTGGAGTTGGATAGAATATTTCTTTGACTCGATCTCCATTACTGAAAAAGAAAGCTAATGAAAAACAGATTTTGTGAAGATTGAACAACATCATCATTATAATTTCAGCCGAAATACGTCTACTGCTGGACATAGGCGTCCCCCACAGATAGTCATAATTACCGGTCTCACTCGACCCTCATCCAGTTGACTCCCGCACTAAACCCCCCAGTGGCCGCCTCGTCGGTTTTAGGAAGGACCCCGGGAATAATTGATAATCGGCATCCAGTGTCCTCCCCACGTCTAACTACTATCCGTGGAGGGGTCTGCCTGTTCGCATCTTCCGAACTCGAGAACTTTTCAGTCATCGACCATCTTTTATGCTAAATTGGTCCATGCTTATATGACAACTTTTTATACATCATAAATAGAGTACTTATTCTATAACATGGGGACTAGAGTACTTTATCAGTTTCATCAACTTACGGTATCTCCTCAGCAATCTTCATGTTAGAGTAGGTCTGTCCAAAGTTGGCAGGTCTGTTTACAATAATGGTGAAAATGGATTTGAACCCAGGTTCATCGAAGCTCGGAAGCAATTGCCTTGAATGTGTTGGCTGCAAGTGAGTTGCTGCGTACCAGCTGCAAGAAATTTCTTACAGTCATTGTCTATGACATTGTAACGTATCACAAAACCAGATGCAATACTGTTCACAGTGCCAGTTGCTACCAGTTGCATTCAAAGATGTGGTGTGGGGAGAAGAGTTTTGCCTCCATATTGTCTATCTCTGCGAGACACGCGTATAATATAGATTTTTACATTTAGAGATTTTTGAATTAGGAACACTTTTTCATTAACTATCGAGGCATCCTAAACAGTCATCATTATTAGCAGAGTACTTCGAAATCAAGCCAAGTTCACAAATTTGCTCGTTGGGCTTGCAAAAAAACCGGCAACTTTGTACTGTTATAATAAAGTTAATCATTAGTTTTCTTCGTGTTAGGTAGGTTATTGTGATATCGCCCAGGTTTTATCATCATTAAGAAGCATCATGAACGTAAACAGCTACTTCAATTTCTCACGATTCACTATAAAAACTTCGTGACTCAAATGTATTAAAATTTTAACATAAAATGTAAGACTACTTACTGTCGTGTGCCATCAGCTCCGACATAACTGCCTCTAAACATACCACGGGATAGCGGTGTCTCATTAATATTTCCTATGTATGTGACCCTGATAATGTACACTTGACCAAGTTCAAAGGTCAGACCTTCACGGATGTAGATCTTCAAGAAGTGGTAGGCACGTTGCCGTTCGAAGGGTAAACCTGGGTTTAGGTCAACTGGAGTGCCGTCAGATTCTGTGACAGTGATACTGACTATCTGCCTTACATTCTCTTGTAAGGTTAACTCGGTTAGACCTGCTTGGAGGACCTGAAATTACTTTCAGTTAGGCTGGGATCTTCGTACGCTAAAGTCAGTCGCGTACGTAAGCCGCCGAGGAATACTTATAATACTTATAACTTAAGTTATATGAAGCACCGGCACTGCTGACATTGGAATAGTGCAGGCAGATAGTAAAAGCGTGGGCAGATTTACAACAAATACAAAAAAAAAACTAAAAATATCACAATTTGGTCCTTCAAAAATTTCAAAGGTTTACTAACGTCCATGGAATCAAATTGTAGTCTTATCACAATTGCTTTTAGAGCAGGATGTCATCTGTCTATTATGAGACCTAGCTCAAATCTAGCGATTGGTGCTAAAGAATTGAGTTCAGTTTTAATTGTTTTGCTCTCGGCAGCTTTCGCGCTCTTTTCCAGTTAGCTCTGGGCACCTAAGCATTTAATCATAGAACTTACCGTAACATTCATAGTAGCAATACCATCAAAGGTGAAAGCTTCTCTAGTAGAAGTGGCTTCGAAGTACGGCGTTATTTCCACCTCTACGTGAGAAGGGTCCAGAACATCAGGCAAACGGTAGATGGTGTCACCTTGGTCATTACGCCAGGTTACCTCTATATCAGTGTTGATTGGGAAGTCGGCGTTAATGGTGGCCAATATAGCTGACAGAAGTGCCAGCCAAAATAACTTGGCCATGTTGCTGAAATTATTTGTAGGATTTCGTTGAAGACTCAATTTGCATTTAGTAGAGTAGTAAGTACGTAAATATTAAATGAATTAAAGTTAAACCAACCTGTTTGTGTTCTGCCAAAGCTACTTTAAAATGTGACCGATGCTGATATCATAAATTTGTAATCAAATAATTATCAGAATATAACTATTATTATTCTGCGATATAATTTAAATTATATCAAGACTTGATGATGAATTTAAGATAGTGAAAACGTCGTTCATTATTATTATGATAATAATTGCTTATCTCCTAATAAAAAAATATCTTATCTTAATTTTTATTCGTCATTTCATAACCAATATTTTTTTACGGCTATGCGAATGTTAAGTTAAATTATACCCTAAATAATCTCTTTTAAATATGTCAATGAAACAATTGCAAAGATTTTTCCACAAAATGTATTTGTTAGAAAGATTTAGGTACTTATACATACTATTTTCAATGAAACCTTAAAATTAGTTAACATTTAAAAATAGCACCACAAATTGCATTATTATAAGAGTTAACTCAGCTAATTTAGCTTTATAATTAACATTTATAGTTATTTTAATGTTTATAATAAGGAAAATACCATCATCAGTTCAATTAAAAGTATATACAGATTTGAATCCAACTGCAAATAAAACCTTAACCACACAACGATCTAAGCTACTATAGCAAATAAAGCAGCAAAGGCCAATACAGTAACCGAAGCAACCACTCCAGAGGCACCGTCTCTAGCAGCTCCAATAACTATGTCCACGTTAGCATCGCCCCAAGCCATGTTGCTGCGAGACGAGGCAATAGCGCTGATCGCTGTCGAGTACTGGAGTGTGCCAACTTGCGTGCTACGTAGCCAGTTCTCGTACTGTTGAAGAAGAGAGGCTTTGTTTTAGTCGTTTATGTTGATGTCTTTTTGTAAGATACATCAAAGTCAAAAGTCAAAAATTCTATATTCAATATAGGATACAAGATAACGCTTATTAAAATTCAATTAGACTACATCTAATCTAATTGATATTGATACCTTATTTGGTAAAGTATCCTATACTGCGAGAGGCGAGGTAGTTCAGGGTGCCCACCAATTAGGCAAATTGGGTCGCCTGGAGAGGCCCCCAAACGATCCCTCCTCTGTCAAATTATTCTACTCCCTTTCGCAATGATTTTACATCAATATCATTCATAACAACTGTGAGAATTACTGGAAAAAGGTATTCAATAAAAATCTCTACATCTTGTGATTGTTACAAACCGCGTTCGTAACGTAACGTAATGAGAAATCAAAATTTGTTAATGCACAAAGACGCCCCAAAAAACGGTTTATTCACGCCGGCCTGAGTAAGGACATAAAAAAAGGAAAATCTTACCACAACTAAACCATCCTCTTCTAGGTAGGCAGCCATATTAGACATCACGGTGTGTACAGGATTGTTTTGGGCTTCATGATTGTACCTGGGAATTCATACAAACATTACATAATTCTACATCTCAAAATTTCGACGATGGCGTACAATTTTGAAATAATAAATTTTATTTTTTGAACTTGTCGTATTTTGTTTCTAAAGTTGTTTGTGTGCATGGTGTTTGCATTTCATTGGTGACTGCATTTTGCTTTTGTATTTGCTAGTAACTACCTAGCTATAAGACTTGGGTTAACGTAGAGAAATTCTGTTAGTAATGTTATTATTAATCACTTAAGAGCTCTTAAACTTGTAAAATATCACTGTAAAGGCTGTTGGATTATTGTTCTACTTACGCTATCCTAATCCTGTCGATGTTGTTCATCAAAAATTCTAAAACAATGTTCGCATTATCGGGAACACCAATGAGAGAGTACCCGAACACTGTCGACTTGTCGTGCTGTCTCACATCTTCAGTGAGCGTTAGTTCTAGGAAACTGTAAAAGAAAGCATTTGCATGATAAAGTCTAGCATCAGCGGCAACGTTGCACTGAAAAAGAAATCATAAACTGTTTTGGTTTCTGGTAATGTTAAAGTGAAAGGTCACCCTTAATGCGACATGAGCAATTTTAATAAAGCTATATTGAAGGAAAGACAGACGATAAGGGAGAATAGGGCAGAAAGAGATGAGAATGTTTTGACTAACTAAATTAAAATGAATGAATATCATCTTACTATCATTCTCATTTGATTAATATGGAAATCACTCTGAAATTTATATAGGTGTGGTTTAGAAATCTTTTGACAAACCTATTAAGAAGAGCAGGGTCCCTTGTAGCACCAAGAGCTCTGAGCATCTCGAGCTGGTCATTAGCATAGTTGGACTGAAGGAATCTGTTGAGGAGGAACTGGAAGTCTTGGGCGTCTCCTTCCCTGATGCCGACCACGTAGACGTTGCGGCGAGTTCTGGGGTCAATCCTAAAGAATAATTTGAATGGATTACTTAAATATTTGAATGGAATAAATATTTAAAATGATTAAAAATACTAGTAGTTACTAAAATGTGTCTGCAGATTTGCATGCGTTTAATTTTTCTCATTTTTGAAGACCATTCAGATTTTTGAGGTTTATTCATAAAAAAAAAAACATTTATTCAACCCTCACCATTCCCCATTGCGAAGGTTCTGGAACCTAGATTTGGATTCCTCAACACACTGCTGGTGACCCATGAGGCAGGCAAAGTGCAGAAGTGCTTCTCGCATCTGACTAGTTGTTTTGGTCTCGTTCTCTACGGGTTCAAATCCTACAGTTTGTATCGCGTGCTCCATGTAGCTCAGGACAAAAGACTGAAAAACCAAAAAAAACTATCTTAATGGGAGCTCATTTATCACACGGCTTCGACATGGGCTGTGGTACAGCTTGTAGCACTGTGCCGCTGCAGTTCCAGAAAGGAAGGAACAGGGAAGGGAACAACATGCCCTCCCCAATAGAAGCAGCTGTTATACAGCTAGGCATGAGAAGGACACTAGATGCCGATCATCGCATCGATGATATCCAAAATCGCTGATATAGCTACAGGAGAGTTCTAGTGGGTGCAAGCCCCACACACCCCCAACTCCTCCGAGCAAACAAAAAGGCAATACGTAGGCATTTCTTCTTGTTGCCAAGAAGAATTGTCTTGGTTATGGATAAGTACTGACATCAAACTCAGCCTGCTGTTCTCTCAAATGGCGGAACCTGTTCCTCAACCAGTTGTAACCAGTTATTGCTGGTTCCCAGACATGGTAGTTGTTCTCGTTGCGGAGGAAACGGAGGATCCTGAAGCCGTAGCTGTAGGTCAGCCTGCCTGAGCGCATGAACGCGAAGACATCGTCGACGATCTGAGTTAAAGTATCGATGAAAAAGGTTAAAATTCATATTATTATAATAAAACATAGAAAAATGAGTAAATTGAAACAAGCAGCTGGAAATGAGTATATGCAAAAAGTTCAAAGCTGAATAATAATAACATTTTCATTAATATTTCTGGGATGTAAACGCGTTTTCAAATATATATTTTTTTCAGCTTTCTAGGTAGATCAGATTAAAAAATAATGAAATAGTTTGAAGATTCCGCTTCAAGTTTGATATACCTATAAAAATAGTAAAACTTACTTGAGCACGGTTTAGATAATGAATTGAGTTTATATCATTTAAAAGCGCTTCGGATAACAATTCCCAGTTTCTCTCATTGTAGTTTACTCTGTAGTGTCCTGAAATAAATAATGTTCAGTACATTAGTACAAGAATTCTTGACAACTTTTAGTTCTCTGTTTTATATTCAGTTTTATAAGCTTGCTCAATCTAGAAACTTAACACAAAGCAGGGTTAACCATTCGGTGGAAAGAAACCAATCGATTCAATAATCATCATCATCACAGTCGAAAGACGTCCACAGCTGGACAAATGCTTGCCCCACAGAATTCATTTACATAATCTCACAGGTCAAGAGCCGGACCCATGTTTAGCAGAGTTTATGTTTCATCAACAACGTGACAAGGGGCCAGCTTGTCGCCGTGGTTATAACGACCCCTACGGCGGCCGGGAGCAACGGCTCAAAGTGCCTTTCAAGGCACGGAATCATCTTACTTTTCGGACAATCGAGTGATTCAAGCCTGCAATGTCCTATTCAAATCCGGAACCAACCACAACGCGATTTTTGTGAGATATAAATTATGTGGTTTTGTTTGGTGCGATTCACTTACCATGTTGTAAATTATTAAATATCACCCATTCTTCACCAGCGTCTTTCGTTAGCACGACATTCGCTGAAGTCATCATATAAGTTGGCTTTAGTGCTGTAAAGGCTGGGTTGCTTTGGGTAGAGTATGTTATAGGAATTGGATAGATTTGGCCTGTTGGTGTTGCTGAAGCGCTTAAGAAAAATCGTTCCTGAAAAGAAACGTAATGGTTTCTGCTTGAATAACACATCGAAGTATTCGTAAGTAAGCATATATGTAGATTTCACATAATAGATAAACTTTACAATAGTAAGGATCATGATTATTATAAACTTGAATTGGAACTCAGTATAGGATACTTTACGAAATAAGGTATCAATATTAATTAGATTAGTCTAATTGACTTTCAATAAGCGATATCTTGTATCCTGTATTGAATAAATCATTTTTTACTTTTTTACTTTTACTAACTATAATGATTTATCTCATTTTTCAAATCCTCAGCCCTAGTATTTAAATTGACAAATAAGAAATACATTTAAAATAAAACTATTAGTACCTGGCTAAGACTCATCTCTCCAGTAGCAAAATTTATATCCACTTCCAGTACAGGTGTACCAGGTTCGTTTACCCATGTATAGTAGTAGTCACTAAAGCTAAAGTTGGGGTACTCTGATAGGGTTCCGTCCTCAGTTATTGCTTGTACAAATGCTTCGTATAAGTCATCGGCGTCCGTTGGCTCGTAGGCGCTAAAGGTATTGAAATTGCAGTGCTATTAAACTAGTGTTTATCTGTTTTAGAAATCCATCTGTCTTCTATCGATCAATGTTTTTAAAAATTATAGGTTGTCTCGCCAAAACTAAAGAGTCTGCGGTGCTGATTCTGCTTATTTTGGTTTCGAAATGTTTGTCGTAGTCCAGGGAAGATTTTAACGGTGAGAAAATATAGAATTTTTTCTGTCCCTTTCCCATACGGACGAAGTTGAGGGCACAGCTAGTGGGAAATACAAATTTATGTTGCTATGCTACTAGGTATTTAAGTAAAATGCAGTGAAAAGTAAGTAACGATACATCTAATTTTTCGCATTATCTCATTATCTCTCTTTTTCAAATGAAACAACTTACTTGTTTACCAAAAAGTAGTTCAAAGCTTTCCTAAATGTCTCCTCAGTGATCATATCACGGATCATTCTGATGAAACTAGCTCCTTTGGAGTAGCTCACAGTACCAAAGTGGCTTGTGACCTGGGCTGGAGAGTTGACCTCGTGGTTTAAGGCCATACTGTTGGAGGAATCGAAAGCTAGTGAGGTTTGAAGGTAACGTGAGTTGAAATGGTCATCGTGCTCATATTCGGGAAATACCTGGAAATAGTATAACAAATGAGACACTCAGAGCCTACTCACAAACTAGCTAGAACCTGTATCTAGGGTGCCCGAAACAAGGGTGATGCAAATAGGTTGTGCAAACATATCCACAGATAAAGGTACCCAACATGAATATTACAATAAAATGTTTGGTCCCGCCAGTAATTCAGCCCAGTCTTCTCGAAGTCACAGTCAACCTAACTGACAACTAAACAATGTCGATGGTTTTAAACTATCCCTATTTTGTTTTTAAGCGGACTATGATATTGATAATAATGATGATGAAGTAGGTGTAGGTATAAAAAAACCTCAGCAAATTTTCACAATGTATTTGAATTTAAACGAGCTAATACTTACAGCAGCAGTACCGATGTAACCGAAATAACTAGCAAACCCCTCGTTGATCCAAGTGTTGGACCACCAAAAACATGTAATGAGATTGCCGAACCATTTATGGGCAATTTCGTGGGAGACCAATGTGGCAGCGTAGTGTTCAATTGCCATTGTTGTTTCACGTGCATCCAGAATCATGTAGAGTTCCCTGTTTGCAAATAACAACACATTACAATATGTTTCCTAGATAGCACAATAAAAAGTTTCAGAAAACTGGAATATAATGGTATGTATTGGTACAGAGAGAAAGTAGACACAATTTATTCATTGACAAGCGTTTTAAGATTAAGTTAACATGTGTGATAAAAGCGTGCTTGTTATAGTTTTGTAATAAAGGTTTTTTATGAACACTACAAACAAACTCAGACCTTTGAAATGTAGAATGGTTCTTTTGCGTCTGAGTTTCACCCAGTATTTTTAACTAATTATGTTGGAGTATAGGGACTCACTTTACCAAACCTTACCTATAACTAACCATGCCCCAGTTCTCTGTACCAGCGGAAGCCCAGTCTGGAGACGAAATGTGATCATTGTTTAGATTCGGATGGAGGGTACTGTAAGGTATTCCGAGGTATTGATCAAAGTATTCCGTCATCTTTACAGCAAACTCCAGGGACATGTCAGCAAGCCCAGCTGTATTGGATCTACCAATAATTCTGATTGGTGGATCGAAAGATGTGTCCTCTGCAAGGACAGTGAAGGTCTCACTGACAACAAAGGTGAGGAGGTACGAAGACATCTTCGGTGTGACCAAGAAAGAGTCCCTCACTCGGCCATTGGGTAAGCTGTGTGAAAGATAGATTTTAATTTATTGAAAGCTTCTTCAAGTTTAAAGACATGATGTTCAAACTAGAGACTGTGACCATAAATTTGTAATTATACACGTATGATGGAGCAGTGGTCACAATAAAAAATACTGATAGCTTAATATAACCGAGAAACAAGTTTGAAGTGGTACCAACTATTCTAGGATAAGATAAGTATCAAAACAAAAAATTCTTCTTCCTTCCATTGCTCCCAAATTCTTTTTGTTTAATTGTTTGGAAAAGAACTTACGTTACAGAATTCCCAAGCTTAGTGTTTGTAAAAACAGCACCATAAGCAGCTGGTCGTGTCAGATGCACAGTGAATGTTGCTTTGAAGAAGGGTTCGTCCCAACATGGAAAGGCCTGGCGAGCGCTGTAGGGCTGGAAATGTGTAGCAGCGTAGATTCTGAAATCATCGTACTTATAGTTACTTAAGTGATGGCATTCGGGCTATCCATCGCACATGATAAATGAAATGGCATAGGCGTTCGTTAGCATAAATTTTTAGCTATATCTGTTGTGATCTAGATGTAAGTGCTAGTTTGGCAAGCAACTACAATAAAGTATTTGGCTTGTTTCTTTGATCCAACAAAAAAAAACTAAACATCTTTAAAATAAGTATTTGATCTTCTCAGAGCTAATTATAGCATTTCGAAAGTATTTAAATGTTATTCTTTAGTAGCTCAATTTTTAAGCACGTTTTCTTCTTTCAACTTTTTATCCCCTCAAGCAAAAGGTATATTATGTAAGTATGCAAAATCTACAATTTAAATTTCAAGTGTCTTAGAATATTTGTAATCATTATAATTAGAATGAGTTAACCAACAAACCTTTTAACCCCACTGGCATCAGTATAATACCCTCTCCAAATACCCCTTCTCAAAGGACCTTCATTCATGGTGCTATAGTACCCAATCGTCAGAGTGTAATTGGTACCCAATTCCAAAACCTGGTTCAAGTTGATCTTGAGGAAGTGGTATAGTGGTTCCAAAGAGAACGGTTGAACCGGGTCTATGGTAACTGGTACTCCAGTGTTAGAGATAAGACTGATGGTATTGATTCTGTCCACATTTGAATGTAAGACAAGTTGAGTAACGTTTGCTTCAACTGCCTAGAAAAAAAGGATTTTAAACGAACAGTTATTTATAATAATCTAGAAAGCGATGTTTTTATGCGAGACACTAAAGTTAAATCAATTAGACTATGTAAGTAATTAACTATATGATTAGCAATCACATTAGAATTAGTAGTCACCAAATTATTAGGTACGACTATTTCCAATTAACTACAAGTGTCCGCTTGACTCTAGCAGTGCTTATTTGCAATATGGTATTAATATAGTAAAGTCGATAGATTAAACTAAAAATCAATATGTGTATGTTTATGCTTAGTTAAATAGGTTACAAGTGATTACCTGTATAACAATAGTAACTCTTCCTTCATAGCTGTACTCTGCTCGGTCCTCAGTGGCATCAAAATTTAAATCTATATCGATGTCATAATCCAAAGGGACAACATTCTCAGGGAGCCTGTACACAATGTCTTCTGTGTCTCGTAAAACAAGGTGATGGTTATCTAGTTCTTTGTCAAAGGATATTGGGTAATCGGCTTTAGCACATGCTATGAGCATAAAGCCCAATATCGCTTTAAGATTTCTGGACATTCTGAAATTCAGAAGGGATAGTTTTTAAGAAAGTAAAATGAATAAATATCATTATGATTAAGTCGATTGCATTTTCTTTAATTTGCCTTCCTAATTTTACTCTTAACTTGATGGTTCAAAAGGTGAATACAAAATGTAATTAATTACTATCTTCCCTGTTTTGGATCGGCCTTCTAAGACCTTTTCCGCTATTCTGGGCGTTGTTGAGTTCTTCCTGGTTAAAAATCTATCGTCTTTACGTATTAACAACCCGATTTAATAGTATAAAGCTAATCAAGTAAAACATTCCACTGCTAAACATAAATCATTCAGTTAAGGAAAATTCGTTAGCGATACTGCAAAGACTTGCAACAGATATTTTAATGTGATTGGATCTCTTATTTCTGGTAAATTTATTAAATTATTTTAAAAACATTCATATTTACTTACCTGTTAAAACAGAAATATCCTCAGCAAAGAACAACCAATAAATAGGTAAATTTATTACTACTGAATTATTATAAATTACAATCAATAATTGGATGCTGATAGTAAAATATCTGATAAGTATTTTGATATTAAAAAGCGGATCATATTTATTTAGATAAAAGAATAATCAACCAACGAACTTTTTATAACGTGCCATACTATTATTATTATTATTATTTATAACTGGTAAGAAACTTCTACATTATTTTAAATAGGCGCATAAATGTTACGATATTTAAATTTCAATTAAGTATTGTTTTCCAAGTTTCCAATGCACTTGAGTTTCCTAGTGGTAATTACATTTCAATTTCAATTGTTTCTGCTGTTCGTTGTCAGTCAAATAATAAAAATAAAAAATTCATGAAAAAGAGAGATGTAATTATAATTTTAAACATAGTTTTATTTAAGATCTCAATCCATGATTATGACATATTATCTATCTTATTCTTATTTCTATTATATCCGGATAGGAACCGTTATATATCTACCATAAGTAAATAAGCGTTTATTAGTTTTTGCCTCCAAAGAAAAAACTGGATGGGTATTTGTTTTAAGTTTAGTATAATATAAGCATAAAGGTTCATATCCACTAGGCAAAATTTAGTCTGCAATATGTTTACAACACTTTGAAAGTTATGTTCCTAATGTCATCTTGTTGTTTTTCGACGCACTTTGTTTTGCAACATGCTTAAACCTGTTGAGCCACACGTGTTGCGCGACAAATTTTTGCCTAGTGGATATGCAGCTTTAGAAATAAAACAGAAACGAAAATATATTTTGTAAATTTATTTTATAAACTTAATAATGATCATACATAACACTTAGAAAATAGAGTAACGATTTGTTCCGTTTAAAGTAACTTACGAAATACTTTAAAATAATGTACTTACTTTACAATAAAAAATAGTATAGACGTATACTAAAAAATATATAAAACAAAATAGTATAATTTCCCATTATAAAAAATATTGCAGCAATAATAATCAATCAACGTTTGTGAAAAACAAAATTAAATAAAACTAAAAACCTTTCAACGCATGAACAGAGCACTAACGGCAGCGATGATCAATACTAAAGGAGTGGTGATGCCGGCTGCAGAACTCCTGGCACGAAGGTAGGAGACAACGTCGAGGGCCACGTTGTTACCCCATGAAAGGTTGTTAATAGCAGAAGTGACTACGCTCCTGCCAGTTGCGAATTCATTGTCGACGAGGTTCAACTGATTGTTGTACAGCCAGGTTTGGAACTGGAAATTTAAAATGAGAATTATGTTATTGAAAACTTGAAGACATATTTCAATTTGTAAAGAAGGTAGAAGGGATATTTCAACATGTAAAAATAATTATGATATTGAAAACTTTGATTTATTGGCATATTCAACATGTGAAAAAGATCAAAGGGATATTTCAATTTCTAAAGAAGTTTGATCTGCCGAATAGAAATCTTTATGAAATTCTTTCAATACTTACAGTGACAATATCTTCGAAATCAGTTAAGTAAGTGGCGAGGGTGTTGATAGCGATTGCCAAACGAGCGCTTCCTCCGTAACTGAAAATAAAAATCATAATATCGTTAATTGATCTGAACGATAAGTTTTTCAATTTGGTTTTAAAAAATGATTAGTTGTAAATAGAAAATATAACAATTGCAAAGTTTTAAAAATAGATATCTTAAAAAAAAAGGAAGGCAGTGACAAACTGAAAAAGTTACAAAATACCCACGTGGTACGGATCGTAGCGTAGTTGGTGTAGACAAAGTTAAGGACAGTCTGCAGGTTTTCGGGGTTGCCTTGAAGAGCGAATGTAAAGGCGTTAGTTTTGTCGTGGATTCTGATCAGGGGACTGTTCATCGAATTTTGGAGGTAGCTGAGGAAAAAATTAAACATTAATAAGCATGTAAAAAGGAACATTATCATACAACCAGTAAATATATTTTTCACTGGTGAAAGTTGCGAAAATACTACGGATGAAGGCAACACGAGACCGGTTATTGAGGAAACGGAAGGCCTTCGCTTAGCAACTGTGCCCATGATGATCATTATCATGTAGATGAAAATCTAAAATCAAGTCTTTTTGGTAAAGAAAGTTTACGTGCCGTTGTTGACGAGAAACTATAGAAGAGTGTAACTTCTTCAACTTACGTGTTAATCAAACTCTGGTCTTTAGTGCAGGCAAGGGCACGGAGCATGACGACCATGTCAGCAGTGTTCTCAGAGTTGGTGTAGAGGTTCCAGAGGAAGTTGAAGTCGGTAGCGTCGCCTTCACGTAAGCCAACGCAGTAGACATGGCGGCGGATGTTCACTGGTACGCTGAGATTGAAAATAAAAAAATAAAATTTATTCATTGTAGATACATATTTAAAACACTAAAGAAAGTAGTTTGAAAAAGTTAAACCTTGGCGAAATTGGTGTAACGACTTTCCCAATGCTACAATCATTAACAACCTATATTTCAAACTGCAAGTAGTAGGACTTACAGTTTGTGGGCACGAAAGTAAGCACATTGGTAGAGTTAAATCTATTTTTGTGATTTTCATCAGATTCGCTAATGATTTTATAAATTACTCATAATACTTACGACTGCAGTGGGTTTGTTCTGAAAGCTTGCCACTTAGCAAGGGCATCTTCGACACAACCTTCATGTCCCAAATTGCTGCAAGCGTAGTTCAGGATCTGAATACGGTTAAGGATTCTGGAGGTAGAGTCGGTGGCAGCTTCGTTGTAGCCAACGTTTTCAACTGCGGCGCTAATGAGCTCCAGGAGATATTGCTGAAAAAATATCAAGAATAATGTTTATATGTACCTTTTTGGTTTTTACTGGATTTTAATATTATGTAGAAAACCAGGATCTTATTTATTATCTTTTCATGGAAAGTGTAGCGATTTGGGAGCTAACGACAAAAATACACGAGGAATAGAAAAATGGTAGAGATGCCTATACCCAACAGTTGGAAAAAATATGTTTTAAATAATATCAACAGTGTCGTATGGGTAATCTATAAACAATAAAGCAAAACCTTCGAAAGGCCGCTACCGTAAATTTCTTCCGCTCGCACGCCTTTCAAAGTAGGTACCACGCTTTCATCCAGAGATATCCAAAAGATTTTTAAAACAAATCACCAACATATGCTGATTGGTCCTCAAGGTAAACTTACACTAAATTCATTGTACAAATTGGGTAGATGCTCCATACGGCGCCTGAGCCAGTCTAGTTGTCCGATAGCTCCAGCCCAAACGTAGTAGTCGGTTTCGTATTGCAGGAAGGAGAGGACGTCGAAAGCACGGTTGATGTCGATCTTCCCAGCGCGGATGAAGTAAAGGACGTCGTTCACGATCTGGTGAATATTTAATTATCATTGTATTTGTTGATCAATGTAGTGCAAAGTAATAAAACAAATGTGACAAATGTGTATACATCTAAAGTAATTGTAAATGTTATCACAAACGCTCAAGAGGCAGAGGTGCTTTATCCTGAAAAAAAAAAGAATGAGATAAGATCGTTTTTATAATGAGATTTAATTATAAGACCGATACCAAAGGTACAGTCACGGATTCGTTAAGTGTAACACTTCGGGTTTTTCTGTATTACTAAAAAGCCCTTGTTCTCTCTTGTTACAGTCTAGTGCGTACACAGACAAAGTGTTGACGCTAAACGAGTCTGTGACTGTACCTAGTTTTATGAAACACCAGATATAGATAAACTTGTTATTTTACCTTGCCCGCTTGTATTTTCTAATAGGAATTACCTGTGCCCTATTCAGCTTGTGGATGGATTCCCTGGTCTCGGTGTTGCGGAGGGCAGCAGCAATCATCTCCCAGGAGTGGTCGTCATAGTTCACACGGTAGTAACCTTGAAATTTCAAAATATAAAATAGGTAACGAACCAAGTTTTAGTAGTGTCAGTTTTTACTGTGAAATCATCATATCATACATATTTCATTCATACAATAGACAAGAGATAATTTTGTTTAGTAATAACATAATATTTTGCGGGAGTTGCACTGGATGAGGGTCACACAGGACCGGTCGATCGGCCATTATGTCAAACTGTGCGGTAGGCCATTGTCCAGCAGTGGACGTCTTTCGGCTAAGATTATGATAATGATGAATAACATAAAACACAATCATAATTTATTACCAGACTGTGCAACGTTAAAGATGACCCACTCATGGCCAGCTGGCTTGTTAATAACAGCGGTTTTCGTAGTCATAATGTAGCTGGGCTTAGTGTTCTCAAAGTCGATGGCATTAGCACGGGTCCATGTCAAAGGGATCTGCCAAATGTCGTCGGGCGCCACGCCGGTCAGTTGGAAGCGTTCCTAGTTTAAAAAATAATTTCAATGATTGAGCATAGCAGTAATGAGCAATTCGTATTTTAAAATTGAACCAATCTATTCGATATTCGATATTGTATGAGATGACTACTGGTCAACTTTACAATCTCATACCTTCTCAAATTGATTAATCATTAAAAGATCTGCCATCAAAATATGGCTCTGGCAGAATCATCATCCTAGCATTGTTTGCAACAAAAGCTAAGGCAGGGCTATTTTGCACCCACAAGACTAACACCTAATTTGTTAAGCCTCATGTGAAACTTGGTATGTGTCTGCTACTATATCATCAATATAGATCTCATGAAATCATACCTGTTCAAGAGTAATCTCTCCGGTTCCCATATTAACATCGACATTAATGACTGGTGCACCAGGATTCTGAACGTAAGCCTCGAAGACTTCACCAACATCGATCCCTGGGTACATTGTCATGGTCTGGTCCTCTTGTGTTGCTTGCCTGAAGGCGTCGTACATGTTCTGCGGTGTTCCCAGTCCGTAGGAACTGAAATAAGTACATTTAATTTTTACATCCCAACATTACGTATAAATACTTAAAGTAATTTTATTTCTTTAGTGTCTGTTTTATGTAGTGTTTCTTTTTCTACTCAAATGGTTTCGAGTGTCCGTGGAAAAAATATTGCTTTCTATATATTTTTGAATTGTTTTGGGAAAAGTACTTTTCGGGAAAGTATGTCAAGTGCCATCTTGTATTGCAAAGTAACAAGCTGCTTTGGGAGAGGGTAGGTACTCTTCTATGAAAAAAAAAAAATATATGTTTCGAAACTAATAAATAAGGCAAAACAAAAAATGAAGACTTCTGACGCAATTTTAAAAACAAATAATGAAGAGGACAATCCTTACTGAGTAACCAAGTAATAGTTCAAAGCCTTCTGGAATGTAGAAGCTCCAACCAAATGTTCCATAGTGCGAAGTACCGAAGCACCCTTGGCGTAACTGGAGGTACCGAAGTGACTGGTGATTGAAGCGGTATCTACTACTCCAGTCCAGTTCATTGGGACGATACTGGCCGAGGCATCGCCGGCTAAAGCGCTGTGTACGTAGTCTACGACAAATTGATCGGCAAGTTCTAGATGAGGTTCAGCCTGTAAATTTGCCAATTTTAAGCTTTAAGAGAGATTAACCATTACTTTATTTTTACCAAAATAAAACATTAAAAACAAGTACCTAATTAAATTACATCAAACAAGTTAATTCCATTGCAAGTGAAAAAAACAAGAACTTTCAAGAAGTTCCAAAACCACACCATTTCGAAAACCAAAAAAACCTATAATACAGCAAGGCTTATGTTATTTATAATGCTGACATTTGTACAGAGTCGGACACGGACGGCGTTAAGTGGTATTACAGTCAAGGGCGCCATTGAACTACTACAACTTGTAAGAAACATCCTGTAAATACTTACACCATGTGCAGCAAAATATTCAAAGAAACTGGCATAGGACTCATTCAGCCACAAGTTACTCCACCAGAAGCAGGTGACAAGGTTTCCGAACCACTTGTGTGCCATCTCGTGAGCCATGATAGTTGCAATGAAGACCCGGTTGATGAGATTCGTGTTGGCAGGGTCGTAGAGGAGGTAGGCCTCTCTGTTGAAAAAATAGAAATTATGTATACAATTGATAGTCATTTGCTGAAAAAGGACTGTTAACATGGGTAAAAATTGCCTCAATATTAATTAGCGGAAGTATTGGGGACGACTATCACTCTAACTATTTGTTTCATAATATAGAGCTAAATAATTTTGATTATTTTACAGACAAAGCCAACTTAATAAGATGTTTTTTAAATAATGACCTAGTAAATCTAGGAGATTCATAAGATCCTTCGCGAAAAACAAAATCAAGTGTTACCTGTAGTTAACCATTCCCCAGTTCTCCATAGCCCCAGAGGGGAAGTCTGGAAGAGCAATGTGGTCGTTCTTCATCGGGACACCCTGACCCATGTCGTAGTAATTGATACCGAAGTAGTCGTCCATCCAATTTGTAATTCTAAGACCAACATCAGCAGCATAAGCATGTTGGTCGTTAACTCCTAGAAAGCGTGAGTTCAATATGTTTATATAGGCATACAATTCGAAAATCAGATGGCCGAAAAATTGGGCCCACAAGGGACTAAACTGGATAAAGGTCGCTCAAGACGACTTTTGGGGAAGCCGCAGTAGAGTCTTTTAACTACGATGATGTAATTTTTTTTTTAATAGTCTTATTTGTGTCCCACTGCTGGGCAAAGACATCCCCCTCCCGTATCCACGTTTCCGTTAAAAATAATATCCAAAGAATATTGAGAGATTTAGAGAGACTACCCCAAGATATAAAAGTACGGATGGAAAGGATGATATAGGATGATGCTGCATCATGAACCATCTTCAGACTTAAAATATATGAAAAAAATACTGAATAATATGTAGTAATCACCTTGACGCGCTACAATTCCGAAGGGCTTTGCAAGGGTTCCAGTTAAGTTGGTCGCAACAAAGTCACTGATGTGGAAGGCGACCAGGTAAGCAGAGACGACTGGTGTTGGCAAAAACTCTTCGCGGATGCGACCAGGAGCAACCCTTTTTAAATAATATAGCTTTAGTAGGTGGAAGAATTGAAACTGCAACTCTTTGAAATAAATTCACGGTATGTAAAAGATGCATGCATGCTTTTATGTAAAAGAACTGAATAAATAAAAGAGATCAAAAAAGATTTGTTTTAGTAAAGATAACATATTCAAGCAAGCAAAATTAAATTGGTTGTAGAAGGAAGCTAGTTTAAATAATATCAAAGAATGGAGAATTATCCTGTTAATATAATCAACTATAGTATCAGGTTTCAACCATATAAAAAAATCTAACAAAATTACTTACTCAGTAGTAGTATTGATAGCCATGTTGGAGTAAGACTGCGACAAGGCAGAGGACCGGGTGATGGCAATGACGTAACGGTTCTTGAACTGAGGCTCGTCGAAACAGGGGAAGGCCTTGCGAGCGTGGTATGGCTGGAACTGGGTGGTGGCGTACAACCTACGATTTAAAACAAATTTTGGATACATTATTGATTGATATTTAATTGGAAACCGCATCATAATCCGTTGCATAGTTTTAAAGATTTAAGCATACATAGGGACAGACGCAGGAAGCCACTTTGTTTTATACTATGTATTGATGATGCAAATGGAAACCTATAGGGTGGAGCTGATTGCTAGAAGAAGCACAGTAAAATTATTAATTCAGATGACACATAAATAAGAGACGTTAAGAAGAGGAAGTTAGTTACAGTTTTAAAATAAAAAAAAATAAAAAAAAAGGAAGAACAAAAGGAGTGGCTGTGAACATCTCGAGAAATAATGATTGTTAGGCCGCCCATTGCAATCAATTTTGTAATTAAAAATTGTGATCACCTATGTTAAGTCTATTGATTATTGAAATTATTCTATTGTTGTAAAGGTTTTTGATAACTCGATGACGCTAAACAATTTATGACTACAAAATGGGTTTAAAGTTACTTACCTCTGCTCTCCATTTAGGAAATAGTATCCCATGTAGAGACCCCTGTCCAGGGGGTTCTCATTGATGCGTCCAAGGTAGGAGATGACAATAGTGTAGGATCCAATATCAATCGGCTGTGCAAAGTTAATTTTCAGGATTTCGAAATAGCTGAAAAAATATAAAATCTTTATGTGTCAGAACTCAGAATATACTAACAACTACTAGTTTCGTTAACAAAACTGGTAGTTATGTTAGATCTTATGTCGTAACAGATGGATAGGATATATAGCACATTAAATCACACAAGAAAACGCAAAGCAATCTTTGCGTTTTTGCTGTAAGTAACCCCAATGGGTTACCTACAGAAATTTTCAGAGCTATTGCTCATAAAATCGATAATTCAGTTATTGTTGAGGCTTATCTTTGTTTTTCAAGTCATGGTGTGCTGTGTTCCAAAAAATAGTGCTGAGTTTCTTAACCAAGATGAATTCCTTATAAAGGCCAACATCTATTATTTACAACTCCAATTTCTTCTTATGTCTCTCCGTGGCTCAGTTGACAGTAAGTTTTATGACTTCAGAGGTTCGGGTTAAAATTTTATGATAATATGATAGATATCAGGGTCTTTGAGTCTTTTTTATTGAGTTTTAGGCACGCTCTGAGTGTGATGCGTTATTATTATTATCTCAATCTTTTTCTCGTTCTTTAAATTTCGTTCCGATTTGATTGATCTACGCTAAGGCCAATACTTACTCATCAGTTTCAAAGAGGTTTGGGAAGGCAAGTGGCACAGCCAGGTTGTTGGAGTCGAGAACAGTCACCGATGAGATGGAGACCACCTTTTGGTGCAGCACCAACTGTGTCAGGTTTGATACTAGCACCTGGAGATATTACAAAATTAAGAGAGACAAGTAGTAAAAAAACGACAATCAATATATATACAACTCTTCCGTTACTGACTGACTGACTGACTGACTGACTGACTGACTGACTGACAGACAACGCAGAGCCTAAACTACTGGGCGTAGAAAGCTGAAAATTGGCACGTGGGTTCCTTAGGGAGTGTAGGTGAGCACTAAGAAGGGATTTCCCGAAATTCCCACGGGAACGGGAAAAAACGGGAATTTTGTGTTTATGAGAAATCTGCGCGGGAAAAACCGCGGGGCAGCCTCTAGTTTTAGTATATACGCATTTATTTCAGTACCTATGGATATTCATATATCTATGGAAACACAGGCCGAATCAGTTCATGGACATGAATGATTGGTATTTTTTTTTTAAAATATTACAAGTGGTTAAGCTTCCATACTTTTACTTTTGCGAACCGCGTCAATTCATTAACAACATAAAGAACTGTCATCTTCAGGTACCAACAAATTTGATTTTATTTAAAAACATTGAATTTAAAGTGATACAACGATTTAACTCCGAAATTACAGGAATCATGATTAGATTTTATTGTTGAGTGTGATTAAAAAGCGAATATATTTTTTATCATAGAGATAATTCTTAATTTTTATAGATACCCTTTTTTGTGAATGTATAATTTCAAGAATAAAAAACTAAACCTAGATCACCTAGTCAGATTTCATACGAAGTTTAGATAGTTTAGTTTACATTTAGATAGATTTATGTAACCCAAGAAAGGTTCTTATCCTTTCCGATGCGATTTTACAGATAGTCTACAAAAAACGCTAAATCAAGAACTTTTACATCAGTTAGTTATCAATAGGCGACCTCATCCATCTAAGCTATTTCTTCAATGTACTAATTTCTACTATAAGTAGTTTCATTTCAACTTGGAACCTTATAGCACCATCCACTATTTACATAAGTTTCAGTATACTTACTTAATTATTATTATTATTACTTACATTAACGTCAATCTGGGTCATTCCATTGAACCTGTACTCATCCAAGTAAACGTCAAGGTCAACATACTGGTAAGTGGGTTGGACCTTGTCTGTGAGCCTGTACTGAGGGTCATCAAGGTTGGTCTCACGGGTTTCGAAGCCTGCCCTTAGTTCTTCGTAAGGGTCAGCGCTGATACCTCCGAAGAGGCACACGAGGGCAAAGATCGGAAGCATTCGGAAACCTGAAAATTTTGAAATTTTTCGAATAAGATAGTTTTGTTTAGTTTCTATAGATAGATTTTTTAACATAGAGTTCTCTGTTCGCTTATGACTACCTAAATAAATAAAGGTCATAAATTAATTAATTTTGTTTAAAAAAATCGATTTTAGTATTGCTAATCAGTTATGTTCACAACTATGTTTAGTTGATTGATAGTGTCATAATCAACATCTTTGGTCACCCATACCTACATTTAATTAGTAAAATTCAATTCACAGTGAAAGTTCATGGCCAAATTGTGGTAAAAGAAACCATAATTTCAAATCAAATTATTTAAGTACTTACCCATGGTTGCTGCCGCAACACCAACCGCTAAACTAAGAAATAAAATAACTAATAATCCTTATTTATCGCTAATAATTTAGATAAAGATAATATACCTACCTGTATATCAAATTACTTAAAGTACGCTATCGCAAGTCTACGTAAAGCGATTATCTGGCTACAATCGTTGATAGAGCTTTTATCACAATGAAAATGATAATTTGGTCATAATCCATAACATTTCGATTATTATGAATTCTTTGCGATTTTATAGGTATTACCTACTTATAAAGAAACTGTGCTGTGTTTCTTTTAAAACGAATTCTTATTTTAAAAGCTTTAGATTATTTTAATAATTATGACATTATTAGGCCTCTTAAAATAAAGATTAAACATTGTATTTATGGAAGTTGTTAATAGTTTTTGGATTATCATTAAGTATGCTTTATTTTATTTTTATTAGGTTAAATAAAATAACATAAGTAAAACTTTTAATATTATATTACAAACATCAAAAAATATAATAATTTAATGCAAACAATTAACACTTAAAAGTATGTACCATCATCAAAAATAAATTACATTACATTAACGTAAAGAGCTGCAATTAAAGTAACAAAGCTAAGTGTTGCAATGTTAGCAGCATCAGTTTCTGGTTCAATCACTTCAGTCTCTTCAGGGACTTGAACTGGAGCTTCAGTTTCAATCTCCACTTCTGTCTCATCAATCTCAGTGACGTCATCAATGTAGCCTTCAGCGAAGTACTGGACGAGCTCAGGAAGTCTTTGAGCCGACCATTCCAGGTTAGACCTGGAAGCAGCTGCCCCGTTGATGCCGGTGGTGTAGGCGGTTCCAAGCTGAGCTTGGTTCTGATTCAGCCAGGTCTCAAACTGTTGATAAAAAATAAATGTTTTAGATTATATCAATCATAGATGATCAATATACTCCTCCCTTAAATTAAGTAAAAGGCGACTAAGGAATACCCCGAATAAAAGACAGCAGTTTTTTCGTAAAAAAAATTAACAACCATATTATGATCGCAAATCCGCGTGCCAAGCGTGACTATTATGGCAAGACAACCCGCAATGTTGTTCCTTTTGGTGGTCCAGTAGTGGCCTTTTTTTGGTTAAGATGATATGGTGGAAACCTTCTATTTAGCTAAGGTACTAAATAAAAAAAATTAAATGGATAAACTTACTGCAACAATATCTGCTTCATTGATAAGACGAGCTGCAATGTAGCTGACGGGAGTTGCTACGCTGCCGAGCCTAAAACAATTTTTGAAATTATCATCTCAATCGATATTTTGATTCGATAACTTACGGATCCTGCTGGCAAATAATTACTATTAAAATCAAGGCTTTGTCTGCCAAGTCAAAGCTGAAAGTATCTTGCAAATCTAAAACCTAAATGTTTGTCCTTTTGACAATATGTGGGAAAAGACCCTGTTTAACAGTAACAGTCAGTCAACGTCTTGTGCCTGAAATCATGATGATGCACTAAAAATCGTGAAAGAATAACTTACGCAAGAGTTGTCTGATTAACGTTGTTCTGCAGCCATTGGAACACTCGCATGGTATTAACTTCGTTCCGAGAAGTGGCGGAGTTCAAGGCAGTTGTGTAGTCTTGAGGTCTGACTGTATCATTCAGAGAGACTATCTGGTCCAGGTAGCTCCAAAGGCTGTGGAAATAATTCATTTGATTATTTTTTCGGATAAGTGCGGGGAGCCCTAATCCTAAATAACAGTCCAAGCGCAATTCCTTTCAGCATAATATACCTATCCAGTTTTAGCCATATCGGTTCGTTCAGACTTAGTTTAGGCGTTATTGGGGACCGCTAGACAGAGAGCTACTTTTGCATTTATAATATAAACATGTATTATCTACTAGAAATATAAACGACACTTCAAAGTTAAGCGAAATTCAGGTTTTTTCATAAGGTAGAAAATTTACGAACTAGATACTCAAATATACCTGTTCTGATCATTGGTGCAACCCAGGTACTGAAGAAGAACAACTTGTTCACTGGCCAGATCCTCGGTGATGTAGTGGTTCCAGAGAGCTTGGTAGTCATCGGCTGTTCCCTGACGAAGACCAGTGCAGTACACCCAGGGACGCATGTTGGCAGGCAAGCTGAATGGACAAATTTGTTAGGTGATATTAAACTAAACTAAACAAAAAGTTGCCAAAGAAATTATAAACACGTTAACTCTTCAAAAAAACTCTATCTTTTTTCTAGTTAAATTCATATACATGGCATAGGCAGGACGTTGAACAGCCTCGTATTAATCTACAACCTTTGTAAATCTATTGTGATCAGTTCAGCTTCCAGACCTGTTGCTTTTATAAGTAACAGGATATCCTCAGATCTGACTCATCAGTGCGTATCAAGTATTTTGTGAACTGAATGTGCCATAGGACACACATAATTAATACGATTTTCATCTGCGTTAAGGAATCATTTGTACACTTTGTATGTCTAACTAAATTTTAACATGCAGGAACAGACCGCAAATGCAAATTCTGGGTAAAACAACAATTCAAACGTGAAAAGAGACAGAAATACAAATTTTGAATAAAAGACTTACAAATTGCCATTTCTCCAGAGCTGAAAGTTAGCGACACCGGCAGCGATGCACTGCTGGTGGCCGACGCTGCAGAGGAACTCATTGACGTACATCCTGAGAAGACCGTCCATGTAGGGCTCGTTGGCGATTTCGGCGAAACCAAGCCGAGCCGTGATGGCGGCGCTGAGACGGATGATCTCGTTCTACAATATGAGATAAATTAATTTAAGTAGCTGATTGGACAACCTTCGTACCGCTTGCAACGTCGTTTTTGCAATTTTTTTGGAAATTTTCTATTGCCTTTGCTCGATGATAGAAGATAGAGTATTAAAATAATAATGGAGAAATTATTTTTCAAATTGGTCCAGTAGTTTGGGCCTTTCGATTCAAAATGCAGGTGAAGAAAATGAAGTTAACGAGAAAGTTAAACGAAAATTAAATATATTATCTAAATCAAATCAGTTTTTTGTTGTTTAACATAATCATTTGTTAGTTAAAAAAGAACCAAAGTATAATTTCATCAATACCTGAAGGTTCAATAAGTTAGTAGAGTCATGGGCCAATCGCCTTATGACCCAGCTGAAACCGTCAATAGCAGCGATCCACGGAGCGTATGCGTCTTCAAATTCCAAGAAAGAAAGGATGTTCAATGCCTTTCTGTAGGACATTCTACCGGAACGGGCTAAAGCGAAAACGTCATCGACGATCTGTGAATAGATTAACAAACAGTAATTGAGATTTGAATCGCTTGTCTCGATATTATGAGAACTTTTGCGAATGTTTTTTTCTTTTCTTATAATTTTTTTAGTTATTTAGGTTTATTTACCTGGGCGCGGTTGTATTCATGTATAGCGGTTCTTTCGGCACCTCTAAGAGCTCTGGTGATAAGACCCCAGGTGTTGTCGTCGTAGGTGATTCTGTAAAATCCTGTTACAGAAAAATTAAGAACGTGTACTTCTTTTTCTGCTAGCCAAATATAGAATAGAATAGAAACAATTTATTGCATACAAAGTAAGACACAAAAGTATATTATTAATTATTAATATAATTTATAATCAAGCAACTTCTTGAAAACAATACCACAATCAATCGACAAACTAGATAACTTTTAAAAGAATATGTGTTTCACAGTTCTGCTAGGGTATTTGAAAAGCTGCAAAACTAAAAATGAGTTCTAACCAGATTCTTGCTTGTTGAAGATGACCCATTCAAGACCAGTGGTGCCGCGGTCAATAACAGTGACCTGTTCAGTCAGGATCTGCGTGGGTTTCAGGTTGTCAAAATCAGGGTTGCCACCGCGAGTCCAGGTAACAGGGATCTGGTAGACGGTAGGAATGGAGGAGTAGCCAGTATTGCGTTCCCAGCGAGCCTGTTGAAATATAACAATATATTTTTAAAGAGAAAGCTATATTTTATTCTAAATAGTTGTAAGTAGTTGTTTTACTTTTGCAATTTTTTGTGCTTTTTTGTTTTAAACCAAAATTATACGTAGATTTTACCAGCTTCAATTTCCACTTTTAACTAAGGCCAGGCCAGGATCATCTGAGAAACACTAGTTTCACGCGAAGGCAGCGAGGACGTGGAGTAGTTTCTACCATCGTCCAACCAAAGCTATCTGCTTCAAGTTTACCCGTTCTCCCTTTTAATGCTTCATATTTACCTGGTTCACAGTCATAAGTCCGGTACTATGGTCAACAGTAACAGTAAGTAGTGGATGGCCAGCTTGTTCTGACCAGGTTTTGAAGTATTCAGTAATAGTTATTCCAGGATAGTTGTCTAATGCACTATCGGTAGCTGCTGCAGCATCCAGGGCATCAAACAGGTCTTGCGGATCAGCAACGTCATATTGTCTGTATCAAGAAAAAATATAATGTTTATTCATCTCCCTAAAACGTTTAACGTAGCAATTTTACTACTTGCTTAAAATCCTCCAAATGTATGTTGGTTTGGTTAGATAGGTTAGAAGAAAAAATGGCACCATTTGATGAAGATTTGATTCCGTCGCATGAACTTGGATATCAGTAACTCGAGAATTCCTCTCACACTTAGCGCTTGCATTTGTTTCCAATACTTTAATTTTTTGTTTTAACGAGAAAAACTTTACTATGCCATACTGTGACCGTACTATAAACTCTTCTTACCTCGCTGCAAGGTAAGATCTCAAGCCAGCCAAATAAGTATCTTCTCCAAGTAAATGCTGAGTCATTCTGAGTACTGCTGCTCCTCTTGCATAAGTGATGGTGGAGAAGTGAGCACTGACTGCCACGGGGTCGTTGACATCGGGGTCGGTCAGGGCGTGAGCAGTGTCGACGGAGTCAGAAAACATGGCTGTGTGGACTTGTTCTACTATGAAACGTGTCGCGTAGCCTAGCTCGGGACGAACCTGGGTGAAAAAGCTGTGGTTTTAGTTTGTGTTTGACCAATTTAAATATTTTGTGTAACCAAGGCGGTCAGACAACCTGATGAAGGTTGCGAGAGAGTACTATGGATAGGGGGCGTACAAATAAAAATCTTAAATTCAGAATTTCAAGTTCTCAGTTCAGGGTCAGTTTTTTTTGAGTAGATTACAATATGCCATAAGCTTAAAAGAATTTGAAACGCTATATTTGTAATCTCGAAATAGCATACTTACAGAACCAGTCAGATAGTACTGATAGAATCTGGCGAAACCTTCGTTTAACCAAAGATTATCCCACCACGAGCAGGTGACCAAATTGCCGAACCACATGTGAGCGATCTCGTGAGAGACGATGTTGGCAACGCGCTGACGGTAGAAGTGGTTTGAGTTCAGAGGATCGTAAAGAATAAGGGCCTCTCTGTAAATTCAAGAAAATATTGACTCAAATTAGTTACTTTTATAACTTTTGGTTCGAACTCACTTACAAGCCTAGCACACAATACAAAGCACCCACGACGCGTCATATGACCATATCGAACTAATGATGACACTGGTCACCGTTTTCCAATTTATACATTTTTTCCAGAATTTTAAAGTAAATTTTCTTACTTAAAAAAATTACTAAACCTGTAGGTAAGAAGACCCCAGTTCTCCATAGCACCAGCAGAGAAGTCAGGGATAGCTGCCTGCTTCATATTCATGTTATCAGCCATGCCATAGTACGAAATGTTGGTATAAGTTTCCATAGCTTCCAGGAGAGCTTCACCGACTTCCAGAGACCATTCACCGGTTGTTCCAGAGTTGTTCCTCGCGTAGATATCAAAAGGTCTAGTCAGATCAGTTGTGGTGGCCACCACTTGGTAATGGGAGACGATGAACGCTAGGAGGTAGGTAGATGTAATAGGAGTAGTCCAAAAGGTTTCGGATACTCTTCCGTTGGCCAAGCTGAGAAATAAAGATTGATTAGGTACTACATAATTTTTGTCACTTGCAATGGTTCAAAAGTTTTTTATCGTCAGTTGTTTGTAATAAATGGAGAGTGACTTACGTGACATTTTCTCTGATAGGCATGTTAGATATGGTAGGACTGAAGTCAGATTCTCTAATGATGGTAATGTCGAAGGTAGCCTTGAATCCTGGCTCGTCATAGCAAGGGAATGCTTGGCGAGCATGGCCTGGTTGGAACTGAGTGGTTCCCATCCACCTATAAACGCGTAAACATATTTGACTTCTATCTTAAAACTAGTCTAAAACATTTCTCTTAAGTTTTTACAAAATATTTATCAGTATTGTCATGGAATCAGAAGTAACCCAGTCTGAGATACAGGCTATATAATTAGCCTAGTTTAGACTTCATTTTATGATAAGCTCTGTAAATTAATATAAGGCTTACTTTTTACTTTGCTGTAAATTTATGAATTTTCCAATAAATTTATTATTATTATTAGTTAGAATCTAAATCTTATTTCTTACCTCCTGCCAGTGTTGTCGTTATACCAACTTCTGTAGAAACCTCTCATAGTCTCTTGGATATTTCCAGAGAAGGTCATCCGAACAACATATTCCGTGTTTATATCCAAAGTTTGCACAGGATTGATTCTTAAAAAGGCATAGGGCATCTCACATGTTGGTATATCACCATCTGTTACCAAATTAGTCTCAACCCCATTCACAATAGAGCTTAAGGTTACAGAGAAGATTTGAAGATCATTGCAGTGCATGACGATCTGATTAACGTTGGGTACAGTAGGGTTGATGTAAATGGCCACTGAACCATCGAAGGTGAAGGGCGTTTGGCCAGCTGCTACATTGTCGAAGTAAGGAGTGAGGGACACTTCGTAATGACGAGGCCTAGTGTCATTGGGTAGCCGGTACGCTGGGTCTCTCAACATGGTGGCAAAGGATTCCCATTCCTCATCAGCCACGTCGGGAGATGAAATCGGGCTAAAGGCAAAAGAGCCCTGAAGAAGGGCTAAAGCTACCACTACTGCTGACCAGCGAGCCTATAAAAATTGGAAATCGTTAGAAAAGCTGATTATTTCGATTATATCATAATAATTTGGAGGTATAATTTACTTACCATTTTCTCGCCGGTTTTGAAATGCGAATGATGAAAATTGAAGTTCGTCAAATATTTTAATCATATCTTTAAAACGTAATTTATCTTATCCTGTTTCCATATCGATTAATTATTTTTTATTACTGCTTTTGTTTTCGGTAAGGAAATGGTATCATAATGCGCGTCGATTGGTATCAATATAATCCTGACTTCGTAATCTACTTGAATGAGTTTATTTTATGTAATTTGTCCTCTGATTAAACAAATCATTGAGGTACTTATTATTTAGTTTTTAGTTGGTCTAGGGACTATTAACCGATAGCTATCTTTAGTTCGTAATACATTTGAGCATTTATCTTTAGATCATAAAATTAAAGGATTGTCGTAGGTTTTTCCAGAATATCTTTGTATTTTGGTTCTCTTTCACACAAATAAACGCCCTCTATTTTTGATAATGAAATAAAAATAATATTATTAATAAAGTTTATATAAAGTTTATTGAAAACATGAAAAATACTATTTAGTAAAAAAACATATTTACAAAGGTATCGTCAGTTACCGATTCATAATAAGGCACTTAAAACAATAGGTAATAATTTATTATCTTAATACTAGTAGATGAATTTGGCGATCAAGGCGAAAGTTATAACAAAGAAGGACAGGAATGTACTGGAAGCTGCATCAGTGATAACTGGACTTTCAGGCTCAACAAGGATCGGTTGAGTTTCAGTAGTGACTTCCTCAGTAGGAACAACTGGTGGTTCAGTAGCTGCTACAGCATTATCACCACTGACGATGTACTCCGCAATGTCGGATTGGACTTCCGCGGCCCAAATGATACTTTGGCGAGAGTTCTCAGCTCCGTTGAAGACGGTCGTGTAGGCAGCACCGAGAGCTTCTTGGTTTGTGGTTGCCCATGTTTGGAACTGAAAGAAGAAAATATTTTTGTCAAAGCTTAAAGAATTGCATATCTTCAGACGCAAGGGGACAGGGCACATAACTTTAAAACAAATGGTCGTTTTGGCCGATAAGGTTGTTGAGTGGTGACTGTGCACTGAAAGCCGCAGAGTAGGCAGGCAAAGTGGTCCGACTACCTAGTGAAGGTGGCGGTAGTACACTTGATAAAGTTCACTCAAGACCATGGTATAGCGATCTGTGAGGTGCTATGTACTTTCTGAGGACGTCTTTCGTCTGAGATGATGAAACGTACAAAAAGATAGCCTTTCTCTTTTTGTAGGTACTTCATCTTTTGGAAGGTACGAAATAAAGAATAATATTTTGTAAATTACTCCGTTCTAAGAAGACTATAAAAATAATAACGATCATACTAAGAAGAAACAAACTTACGGATTCGACTTCAGCAACAGTACGCAGTCTCGCTGACACGTAAGACAGAGGCAAGGCGGATCCGTTAAACCTGTAAAATGAACAAAATTTTGTCAGACTGAGGAAATAAACAGTCCTAAAATTCTAATATTATTACGAGCCAAATTACACCTCTTCGTTTAATAAGACTAAAGAATTCAAAAATAGTTTTTGTGAAGAAAATAGTACTAATAGATTACTCTTAGAAGTGGGATTATTTTTGAACATTGAGAGGTAAGAGATAAGCAATATACCTAAAAATTAAAATACTTACGCATAGGTAACCTGGTCTAAGTTGGCCTGGATGTACTGGAATACAAGTTGGGTGTTGCCTTCATTGCCAGTGACAGCTGTGTTCCAGGCAGTAGTGTAATCCTGGGGACGAACCAACTGGTTTTCTTGGACGATACCATCAAGGAAACTGTAGAAGAATATAATTAAAAAACAAAACTAATAGCTTCACAAGGGCTACATTTTGAGCCCGTGCAAAATATATAAGTTTCAAAAATCTAGAAATCAAAGTGCCGTTTACTGGCACATAATACCGTGCCAGTATGTATCAAAGAAAAATGGGCATAGCGTCTCAAAGATCTCTAAGATATCTTGTACCGAGCTCTGAATTAGGCTACAGATACCAATGTTGTCTATATACATATATACATATATACATATAATCTATAATAAGCCCTCTGGGTTTTTTTATAATACTTTGAGCGATCTTTAAGCAAAGATCTGATCTATTCCATTTTTATTCATAAAGCTAAAGGGTAAGTAAGCGTAAGGGTCTTACGTGTTTAGTGAGGCCTGGTGAGGAGTGCAACCGGCGGTCATGAGAATTGTGATCTTCTCAGTGTACAGGTTGCTAGTCTGGAACCTTTGCCAGAGGAAATCGAAGTCTGCTGGGGTGCCTTGGCGGAGGGCGTTGCAGTAGACGAAGTTGCGGTTGTCACGATGAACTCTTGTGAAGCAAAAAAAAATTTCATTTGTAAACCAATCTAACGATGTCTGTCCGACGTAGTTTCTTGTCTTCTTTACATTAATAACTGTCTCAAATCAGATAAGAGGTGGGCTTTGTATGTTACAATATATTTCATAAACCTACCCTTTATGAAAAGTACTTACTTAGTTTGATATTGTCAAATTACATTTGAACGAGCAAGCGAAGGAGCGAAACTATTGAAGTTCTCCATGGTAAATACAATCTGGAATTTATAATGTGTATATTTTTCCGACGATAACGAGAGCGTTTAAAAGTCAAGTTCTTTTATTTAAACGTGGGTTTGGAGCAAATTCGCATTTTGCATTGCAGCGACCTAGGTACTTATGCTTCGAGATCTTCACAAACTTGATAAACTTCACTTACTCAATACCGTTATCACGAAGAGCAGCAAACTGCGCGACAGCGGCCTGCTGGCAAGCTGCCACACCCATGTTGCACATCACCGGAGCCAATTGCCAGCGCAGGTATAGCCTCATGAAGTCATCAGTTGCAGCTGCTTCGTAGGTCAGGTTGTTCATGAGCGGAGTAGCCCATTCGACGATCATTGCCTAGATAGTATGTCAGATTTAGAACCAATCAATGTTTTGATTATAGCTTTGCTAAGCTCTAAGAAACACAAAAAAATTACCGAAATCCGGTTTTGGCTAAGCCGAAATGAACTGGAAAGAAAATATTTGCAAAAAATAGTTTAACCTTGTCATAAATCTTATCTTATAATAGTTATATAGGTAGGACCTATAACTATTATTTCAGAGGAATGTTTTGTTTCAAACTCGTTTGGATCTTAATAGTACTTTGTATTGCGATTAAACTTCTTATGCATAATAGTTAGGTACTTAAGTCAAAACTAAGTTTCGTCTTACTTCAAGCTCATTCAGCTGAGAAGTGCCAGCCAAGCGGTTCCTTATCCATGAGAAGCCAGTAAGGGCAGCCACCCACGGAGCATACTGGGTCTCATATTGCAAGAAGGAGAGGATGTTGAAGGCGCGAGTGTATGTCATAAGACCAGAGCGGGCGAACTGGAAGACATCGTTCACGATCTGTGGAGAAATTAAAGATCTATGAAGTTTCAATTCTAATTTAACATGATGTTATAAATAAGGTATTAGGTATGGCGAACGGAATGGCTCCTTTGATTTATAACCGAGTTGTCAGCAACAACCATTAGACATCAGTCCAGTCACAGTTTTCCAAGAAGTGTTTCTATTTATTGATATACCTGAGCCTTGTTGTACTCATGGATGGTAGCCCGTTCAGGTCCTCGGAGGGCCAGTATGATGAGGTCCCAAGTGTAGTCATCGTAGTTAACTCTGTAGAAACCTAGAAAAAAACTAAATTGTATAAACCCTGGCATTTTATATGGCAGGTTTGATAGGCGGTTTATTAGGTACTGAGGTGTACAGTTCATTTTAGTCATATGGCCCAGCCTATGTTAATACAACTGTTAAGTTCTAATATGATTTTAGTTTTTTTTCTTCGATCAACATTATTTTTAAGTACTTATGTTACTAACATTTATGGATTCTAATATATAAAATTATTATTATTATTTTTATAAACCAAAATAAGGAATAGTTCTTGTTGTTTACTCTATAGAAACCAAGTTTTTTTTTTGTACGAAAATTAAGAATTCAAGGCTTCTTTAAACTTAACTTTGAGAAAATATCATAACTTTCTTACCAGTATGTTGCTTGTTGAAAAGAACCCATTCATCACCAACGGTTCCACGGTTGATAACAGTGACGGCTTCAGTCAAGATGTGGCTGGGCTTGGTGTTAGCAAAGTCGGGGTTGCTAGCGGTAGAGAAGCTGATAGGTACGACGTATCTGGTATTGATGGAGGAGTATCCAGTGTTGATGTTGAAACGGCGCTAGAATAAGTAACGATTTCAACATATTAGTTAATTCTATAGCTAGAGTAATCAAAAATCTCATTTATTAAATACATAGTAAATTACTTCAGTCAGAATAAATACTAACAAGATCTTTTTTTGACTTTGATTTGTTTTAAAGTAGAAAAATATCTGTATTTCCTAAGGTTTCTTACCTGTTGGATTGTCATATCACCAGTGGCATGGTTGACATGGACTTCAAGGACAGGATGACCTGGCTGCTCAGTCCAGGAGTTATAATAGTCAACTATGTTGAAACTAGGTCCGTAAGCCTCAATAGCGCCAGTAGCGACTGCTGCTTCTTGCAGAGCGTTGAAGAGGTCTATTGGCTCAACCGTACCGTAGTAGCTGAAAATGACAATAATCATTTTAAAAATATAACATTATCAATGATAATGTTATATTTTTGATCTAGAGAAATCGAGACGCAGAGTAAGCTAAAAACCCGACAATCGTGATCGGACGACCGACGACGACGTACACTGGACGAGGGTAACGCAAGCCCCATTGATGGAAAATCTGTCATGATAGTGATGATATTGTTTTTTGGCTCTCCCGGACTTGATCTCATTGTATACTGGATAGGCCTTGTGAGGGTACTTATTTACCTTGACTGCTTTTGAACCAATTATTATCAGAGTAAAAAGCTTACTTCGTTGCGAGGTAATTTCTGAGACCCTGTCTGTGAACTTCGAAGCCAAGTAAATGTTCCGTCATTCTGATGACAGCTGCACCCTTGTTGTATGAGATAGTACTGAACATATTGCTGACTTCCGCAGGGCTTCCAACTCCAGGGTTGCTTAGGGGTTGAGGGTTATTGGCAGAATCAGTCAAAAGAGAAGTATGAACCTGCTCAACGATGAAGCGAGTTTCAAAGCCCATGTAGTCCTCAACCTGAAAATATTGTTTTTGTTTAATTCAATTCCATTAAAGCATTAGTAGCAACAATATACAAACACGTTATATAAAATGACTTAAATTCAGAAATTGGTATTAAAGAAGTACCTTTTAAAGTAAATACATTTTTTTTTTTTAAATACAACCTACCCAGTGAGTGAGGAAGTACTGGTAGTAACGAGCGAATCCTTCGTTAAGCCAGAGAACGTCCCACCAGTCGCAGGTGACAAGGTTTCCAAACCACATGTGAGCAATCTCGTGTGATAGAATGTAGGCGATAAGCTGCTTGAAGTATCCGCTGGTCTGCTCTTCATTGTGCAGAAGGTAGGCCTCTCTGAAAAAGAATTGATTTTATATCTCTTTTAGAAATAACCATCTCAATATCAATACCCCATCTCTTCCCATAGGTCTCGTAAAAGGCAACTAGTGCTACTCAAGAAAAGGTAGAAGCATCTTTCATTAAATAACTTGAAGAGCCACTGCTTAACAAAATATTTGTTGCATATCTCCAAAAGAGATCTTTTCTTGTCTATCTATTGTTACTATTGTTATCTCACCTGTAAGTAAGGAGACCCCAGTTTTCCATAGCACCAGCACCAAAGTCGGGAATGGCAGCCTGAGTCATCTTAAGGTTTGGTGAGACGGAGTAGAAGTCGATACCGGTATGATCACTCATCTCTGCTAGCAAAACTTGACCGACATCCAGGGCGTATTGTCCTTGATTGTCATTGATAGCATCAGGTCGAGCGATGACCTCATAGACTAGCTCACCGGCTGCGTTGAAGACTTCAAGACTGTCGTACTCAGCAATAATGACTGCGATAAGGTAGGTGGACATGTATGGGGTAGTCAGGTATCTGTCTTCTTCGAAGCCTCTGTAGAAGTAAAACTTTCATCAACTACAAGAAATATGTACAAATATGTTTTTCTTAACCTTGCAATCCTCGTATTCCTAAATTAAACTCCACTTAGAAGTAAACTTACTGAATAACACTTGTAGTAGTGTTAGCGATCTTGGTGCAAGACCAACTCCTGTAAGCCGCAGGACGCCTGAGGGTGATGTCAAAGTAAGCCTTGAAGCTGGGCTCATCGTAGCAAGGGAATGCCCTGCGTCCAGCAGTAGCTTGGAATTGTGTTGTGGCCATCCAACTAAAACATATGAATTAGGTGCCTACTGAATCGCTCTGCTCACAGCGTCTTTACAAAGTATGGAAATGGGTACAGATCTGTACATACCCAAGTTGAGCTAAGAAAAGAAGGTGCTTAACAATTTTTTTTTGTAAATTTACTTAATAGGATAGAAACTTACCTAGTGGTACCGTTGCTTGTAAACCAACTCCTGTAGATACCGTACATGTCAGTGCGCATAGAGCCTTCAAAATTAATCGTTAGAACGTAGACAATAGGCGTAACAGCGCTGTACACCAAGTTTCCAGTTTGCAACTGGATCCTCAAAAACTGGTACTCTGGTTGCTCAACAACATTGATAGGAATAACGTTAGCACCCTGAGTGAGGACAGCGCTGTTGATGATCAAATCTTCGCTGTGGATGACGATTTCGCTGACACCTGCTTCGGTGGCTTCTAGTTCAATCGCAACTGTGCCACCAATAGCGAAGTTTGGGAAGTCAGTAGCCCAAAGAACGGTGTAACGGTTAGGCTTGGTGGTGGTTGGGAGTCTGTAGGGATTGTCTTCGTCATTTCGTGTGGCGACTTCGTTAGTGAAAACGCTTTTGTCTACAAACTCGAAGACCTCGCCTTCTAGACGTTCGTCTCCGAAGATGGTGTTTCTGGTGTTGGGAACGGCTTCTGGTGGGTAAGCCGTGGCTAGCGCCAGGGAAGCTATCAGGATTGTTAGCTTCATTGACGCCATCTAAAAAACAATGTTTCTCAGATTTAGATACAAAGTATCCAATCCAGCAGCGCTGAAAGGAAACTATTTCACTTTCGTAGTTATAGAATTTAGTTATTCTATTTTGTTCCTCCTTCTACAATATGATCTAGTTTTTATTTTATTTTACTAAATGTTTTTTATGTGTTTGCAAGTAGGATTGTACGAGATCGTACATTATTTTGTAATAATAACATTATTTTGCACACCATTACAAACGTAGCATTTTTGTCGCCACGCCGCGACCTACATAATTAGTTGGCACTAACAGTCTTATTCATAAAGATACAGTAGATTTTAAGAAGCCTTACTGGAGGTCTACTTCTCTGGTTTGTTGTATGGTAAATACGGGACATCCAGTCTAAACTGACATACGTCAAATAACTAAAATGCTCTTTAACTTTATATGAATAACAGGGTAAGTCTTTACGGCGATTAAACGCATTTTGATTAAATTCAAGTGTGTTGCTGTCAACTCCAACAATTAACATTAACATCCTCGAAGGGGAAGTTACAACCCCCTTCAATGATATTACAATACCTACGCAATTAAGTAACCTACCTACCTATACAAAATCACAAAAGCCTATTCAAAGGAACAGGCCCTCAGAATAAGCATAATTTATGTCATTTAAAGACTTTGTCTAGCCAATAAAACCAAAACGTACTTTTCGCTAGCCCTATGCTGCAGAGTAAGATAATATTTTATGAATGTCATTTAATTGTAATTTGGAAACCTTGAAGAGATAAGATCCACAATCCTGTAATCATTAAAAAATACTAATCTTATCATTTGGCGTTCGATATGAAAAATCGAAATTACTGGTAGGTAATCGATGGAAATAATTATGACTAAATTTTCATTTTAAAGTTATAACAAAGAGCAATATTTTTCAAATTTTTGTATTTATAGAAACCTTGAAAATATGCTTTGGTTGTGACTCGATTTCAGGTCGAACCATATATGCATATGAGGGTATTGAACGCCTGTGCCTTTTCCTATGTTCTTACCGTCTTATTCATAAAGATACAGTACATTTTAAGTAGCGTTACTGGAGGTCTACTTATCTGGTTTGTTGTATGCTAAATACGTGACATCCAGTCTAAATTGACATATGTCAAATAACAAAAATGCTCTTTAACTTTTTATGAATAAGAGGGTTAGTCTTTAATTTCACTAAAAATTATGTAAAATTCAGGTTGTCTACAGGTTTTCGTTGCAGTTACAGTAAGTAACAGAGACGCAGAAAAGTTTAAGTTGCTAATAATAAATAATACTTATTATATTTCGTTTATTATGATGTAGCAGCCCATAACACTTATTATTTACAATTAAAAAATAATGAAAATCTCCTATAAACAGGTATTTAATAATTACAACCGTATTAACCAAGGAGAACTCGTGGTGTTTTTTTTTAGACACTGTTATGTAGTCTTAGATTAGTTAAGTAAGGAAGGAGTAAAGTTAACAAGTCAGTACCTATATAGGTACAATATTGATCAATATTTTTGGTAAAGTTACAACTTAGGGCTCTACGAGTGGCGATACTTAGTATGTAAGTAAGTCTGTCATAGATTATTAAAAATTCGGAATAATACTTTTATTAACCTAACCGACTTCAAAAAAGGAGGTTATCAGTTTGACCTGTATGTATGTATGTTTGTCCGTGATTATCTCGCATTTGGCTGAACCGATTTTGATGCGATTTTCAGATAATAATTTGTTAAATTCAGGATAAGGTTTTCGTACCTATTTGAACTGACTTCATAAAAGAGGAATGTATGATGTATGTTTCAGTTTATTGAATGCGGGTTCCTTTTTTGTAAAAAAGAAATTATTTTACTTACCTTAATAATGAGATGACACCAATTCACGAAATGCCGGCCGGTCGCCAGCAACACAATTAAAATAATTCAACGATCGACTAATACGGACATTTGTAGATTATCATATCAATCAGGTATTTTATCTTTAATAATTTCGTTTTAACTGATATGGCTTAGACGAAAAACGATAATGAACCCAGAACGACAGCTAATAATATAAGTAGGGTAAGCTGCATAATTCTTGACACCCCGTCCTATTATTTACAAAGCAAGAGGCTGATTATAAGGATTCTTGGTATTTTTAACCGACTTCAAAAAAGGAGGTTATTAGTTTGACCTGTATGTATGTATGTTTGTCCTTATCTCGATTATCTCGCGTTTGGCTGAACCGATTTTGATGCGGTTTTGAGAAATGTATTTGTTATATTCAGGAGAAGGTAACCTATTATAACCGATTTCGAACCCGTGGAACGATTGACTACCCTCAAACGCATTTAAATTATGCACAGTTTATGTGCGCACGACGCGATGAGGTTTAAGGCGGGGTCTCTTTTTGCAAAAAAGAAATGGTACAGTATGATTATGACCCCTGTCAAACAAACAGTGGCTTGCCTACCCAACTACCCATACGCATGCAAGCAACAAAGTAGTGGCAGCCTTCCGACATCGCTCGGGCTAAATACCCGAATAAATTTAACAACTTTACTACAAGTTGTTAAATAAAATACCTAATTCGTATATTTTCTAAGATTAATACTGTAATTGTAAATTTTTCTCATACAGTCTTTTATCAACTATTAGCATTTTAATTTAAAATTAAATCAAACAAATTTATTTCAAAAAATCATTTTATTTATTTCAAAGAAATCGATTACTCCTACTCAAATTTCTATAAGTATAGTTAAATTCATAAAAATAAGTAAATACAATTTTGATTAAGTAAACTAACAATAATTTGGTACCTAACACAAAAAGACTCAAGATGTTGAAATTGCAATGGTTTAGGCTGCAAATAATGCTACGGTGCCAGTCGAACGTAGCCATCTACGCAAACGTAGCCAGCTGTACTACGCGCGTAGCTAATTATCAGCCCTGCAGTTTACACGTTCATAAATTTGTATAGTGACCTACGACCGATCGTCGTCAGTGCCGGCCGACCGTCGCGTCGTCGTCGTCGGTCGAGCACTATTTGCAGTCAGGATGTATTCACGTACAAGCGCGAATCAGCGCTGGAAACAGCTTTCTGTTCTCTTCTCTAAATACAATAGGTAGGTAATTAACTCAAGTACTTAATTACTTGAACCATATTAGTAAAAAATCTAACATCTTACACAAAGCTGAGACAATAACATTACAACTACTTTTCATTAATGGTGTTTCAAATATTCATCTGTACTGACAAAAATTGTTGTCATCAGCAACCATTCATATTACAAAGATTTTATCAAAATAAGAATGAATTTACATCAAAATATCATTAAAGGGAACAAATGCAAATATAAATTTAAAAGTATGGTATCGTAGAGATACTTAGTTGACTGACATAATAAAGTTTTTTTATATTACACAAGTCGACCCGGCGAACTTCGTACCGCATAACCTAATACTATCGTTTGCATGTATTATACTTATAAACCTTAGTCTTGAATCACTCTATCTATAAAAAAATACAGCATCAAAATCCGTTGCGTAGTTTTAAAGAATAAAGCATACATAGAGACAGACGCAGGAAGCGACTTTTTTTTATACTATGTATTGATTGATTCGATAGCTAAGAACGACTTGTAAAAATATTATTTAAGCAAAACAAAAACTGATTTGTTTAACTTTTTTATTTGAAGCAAAGTCCTAAACTTTATCTCTTAACAAGTAGCTTGGTAATATTATTTGTAAATAGGTTAAACTTTCTCAGGTTACGGTCTGAACTTAAACATAAAAATTCTTTGTCTTTGGCATAGCGAAGGTACAACATTATCTGAGATACCCTGAATCCTCAAATCTGCATTTATTAAAACACCTATCTCAAACATTTTACTTTAATCATCTTCCTAGCCTTTGTCCTCTAGTAAAAGGCTTGGCTTTTTATATCATGATCGTATTTTAACTCTTTTAAATTACAAAATCTTAAAGTTTTTACATCGCATCAGATTTTGCTCTAACTATTTCAAAATCTGCTATCTCCTATAACCTCAGACTCTTAAAAATCAATTCACAAAATCTCATCATTATTAATGTTAAGTCCATCATATCCATCATCATTATCATCACGCTTTATCGTGTTCAAGGAGCCAGTCTACTATGGTCTGATAGTTCTTCTTCATCCACTCTATGTTGGCTTCTGTTCTCTCCAGCACTTGCTGAATTGGTCTTCCAAGCTCGGAGCAGTTGTCTGCTATGAACCGCTTCAGCTGTGAAGAAATATTGTTAGAATAACTAGTTACATAATTGATGCTCCGTAGCTCAGTTGGCAGTGATGTAGACTGAGTAAGCGTATGCACCTGGGTTCGATTCCCGGCGGGGCGAATATTGGTATGATGAATATCGATGTTTGTTTCCGGTCTGGGTGTGATGTTCGTCTCTGTTTATGTTTCGGGCACCCTAGATACAGGTTCTTTCTAGTTAGGGGCTCTGAGTGTGTATCACGGGATGGAGCCTGGTCCTTTGAGAGGCGTGCGAGGGGACGAATCCAACTCGTAGAGGCCCTTCCGAGAGTTTTGCTATATTGTATATGGATCACCAACAAGGCACCGCCACTAAATGCACAAATAGATCATGCAAACAGAGGCGGCACCCAAAAGGTGATAGAAACTATTGTAAAATGTTTTATGGACCGGTTAACTGGTGCTATGGAGTGAAATACCGGTACGCCTGCCTTTAATGCAACATTTCACTAATTATCATGGCAGGCGGTGACTTGCTGTCCACTGGGTGGGCTTCCACTAAGTCGCCGATATATTGGCAACGGGTCGCAACACTGGTCGTGGACAACTAAGTTTGTCGAGAGGTGAGACTGCGGGCAGCATAAGATGCCAAGTTACTTGCCACTATGGAAAGTTTTAAATTATAATTATACAATACAATTGAATTGATACAAACCTCTTCAAGTTCATGAGGCTGGTTCAATCTGCTCGTCACAACAGCTACTATTGAGTTTAGTGTTGATGTAGAGCCGACGCTGTGAAAAATTACACAATAATTTATTTAGTACCTAGTAATTGTATCTAGCTAACCATTTACATGTTACTTATGTAGGTAAAATAATTTCAATAGAATGTTTTCGTCCAAGTTTTATGTCAAAGATGGCATCCTACCCCACCGAACTTAAAATATAGGACTATAAGAGCCAGAAAATTAATTTCTATAAAAACAAATTTTAATAAAGTTTGTTTTTAAAATGCTTTTTAAATTATCAGTAAAAGTCTTTTGAAGCAGATCCTACCGGTTGCGACATCTATCGAGAAACAGTGTCATTTTTCAATAGTTTGATTTTATCAATGGAAATAAACGAAAACTTATCTTTATAGCATAGTTATAGGTACAGTCTGATAGTAAAGTTTATATGAATAAGCCAATAATCATTATCTTCATAAAATATTAGGGAAAATGCCTACGGTACATACTTTATCCAACAATACCTACTAATATTAACTTAAACAATAGGTACAATTTAAGCATATCTTAAGATTGGCAGATAGATCGATAGACACTTTAATGCAATCAATCACATTAGATGCTTATTACTGATCCAGTGCCGATCAAAAAATAGGTACCTAGCTTCTAAACAATGCCAAATATAAAAAAAATATACTGTTTGTGCATTTGCCATAGTTTATAGTTAGATTCAAAATTTAGTACATTCATATTTTTCTCGCAATTAGGTAATAGGCCTCTTATATGTACAACAAATTTTCCCTATATTAATTACATTGTTTGCAATGGACCTTCACGATTTATTCCAGGCAACACAACAAGTAATCATAATCATCATCTTAGCCGAAAACGTTTTTCGTCACTGCTGTTAATAGGCAGGCATTCCCCACACATCGCCACACCGACCGGTCTTTGCTTGAGCGACACTCATCCAGTGCAGTCCAGACAGAGAAAATCATGTGAGAAGCCGAATCACGCAGCATTGGCTGGACACAATTTCTTCCGCACAGTACACAATTTCTCTCGACGAACGGAGAAATGTGAAATGAGAACGCGGCGCGACTCGGCGCGAGGCATGTGCTTTGTTTGGACGCTCCTTTAAGGATGCAATGGATTATCACTACGGGCGATGTCTTCCAAGACAACCGATACATAGCTGATGCAGAACACTTACTATTCCTTCAATCTCTGCCAGTTGGCCTGGACGAAGCTGAAAGCGATCGGCTGACCGATGGCCGAGCCCGCGACGGCTGAGAACACCCGCACAGTGTCCTGCTTCCTTATACCGCTGTCAGGTCTTAGGGACAGCTCTAGATACCTAGACAAATTTAAATAAATTCACTGTAAAAGATGGTTTTATTAGATAGCTAGACGATATTAGGTAGACTGGAGCTTCTGCATAATGGTTACGTAGTAACTATTCTCTAATCTGTGATAGAGGGTACCTAATAGTAACGCATCACACTCAGAGCCCCTAACTAGGAAGAACCTGTTTCTAGGGTGACGGGACGAACATTACACCTAGAACGGAAACAAACATCGATATTCATCATAACAATGTTCGCCAGGCCGGGAATCGAAGCCAGGTTCACACGCATCTCGGTCCAAATTAATGCCAACTTAGCTACGGAGCAGTCAGTTACCTAATCAGAGAGAAAATTTGTATTCGCTATAGTTTAAATAATGAAATTATTGGCAGAGTCCTACTCCAACGTTGTTTAATTGTGTAAATTTATATAACTATAACATATTTTTGATAGAAGTATCTTGGATAGGCAAGAGAAAAAATAAGGAAGTAGCTTTGAAAGCCAAGTCAGCTCAAATTTTTGTACTATTAAAACAGGACAAAGAAAACAGACAATGAACATTAAAGGCCCTAGAACTTACCTATACAAGAGATAAGGTGCCCGAGTACAGCCAAGTACTGATAGCAGAAGTTCTCGTTCGGAGGGGTCGTTGGCGCCTCTGAACCTCTCCCACGCGAAATGCCACTCCCTTGACCCTCCCGCTTGCACGCCTACGCAGTAAACTATGCTCCGGAAATCTGCGTGAATCCTGAAATAAATAAATGGATGGATGAAGATGGATTAGGTACGAACCTATGGTTGCACAAATAACACAAGATACGGAAGTGATATGAAAGTAAGTGTAGAAGTTAAGTTTAGAAACTTTATCAAATGTATTAACAGTAATAATGCCGCAAAAGGAACTTGTAATCTTTTAGGATGAAAAAAGAGGAAGAGACCAAGAAGAACTTTTTTGATAAAGTAAAGGAAACATAATCACAAAACCACTAAGAACCGGAAATAAGTAATCGCTCGTGCTTTCTTTAGAAACAAACAAGAGATCCCAGCCAGCATTGTCTTACCGCTGGGCAAAGACCTTTCTACTTTCTTCCATTGACCGAAGACGATACAAAATTTTATTTCATATTCTCACATTTTTCTATAATTTTACTTTCAACTTACTCATTATAAGCATCAGGGTTCGGCATAAGCATCCAGTTGGCATACATTCGGACAGCCTGCTCTAGACAGTCCATATGCTCAAGATGACAGGCGTTTGACAGCATCTCAGTTCTGTGCAGTGACTTCACTACGTTCTCGTCTTCTTTCACCTCCCAACTTATTTCCTTGAGCGACGGCTCCATGAGACGTAACATGAAGTTCTGAAATGATATAGCGATTGTAAGAAAATAGTATTTTCTTTGAATGAAAGAAAGGATTACAAAACTTGCAAAAGTAGCAATGGGCAGAGGCAGAGCACATAGATCAAAGAAGACATTATCGCTGGTGCCGAAAAGATCTCGAGCAGCGACTGGAAGTTGCAGGCAAACACCCAACAAGATGGTCAGACGACCAGATGAAGATTGCAGGAGTCCTCTGGCGCAATGGTGGTCAGTGTGGTTATCTTCGCAATTCCCATCTGAAGATTGGTTGAGATGATGATAAGTTTTTGGTAGATTTTGAAATTGTTAAAAATCCAGGAGTGCTTTGATTACTTTAAATTTGACATTCTTAAAAATCCTGAAATGCGTTTAGTAAAAATGATAAAGATATGGAAACCCAGCGGGTAACCTACATCGATATTCACCAGTCAAATGTTATCCTGCAAGATAACGAAACAAAACAAGTAAAAACAAACCTTATACTCCAAATAATAAGCTCCTTTCGACAGCATACTGTTAATGTATCCCAAGGCGACGAGGCCAGCTCGCCAAGGAACATAACTACGCTCGTGAGCCAAATAGCTCGTAATGTTTAGGGCAGTTCTGTAGTCCAGTCTTCCAGCTAAGGCAAGATTCATGGAGTCATCGACGATCTGGGCTCGATTGATAGGATGGATATCAGTGAACCTTTGAGGGTCGTTGAGAGCTGCGACTAAAAGTTGCCAGTTTCGTTCGTCGTAGTTTATCCGGTAAAAGCCTGGAGGAAGATTATCAATGATATTGAATCGTACGGTTGGAAGATTACAGCAGATGCATGGTGTAAGGCTGCAAAAAGTTCTTAACCGACCGAGCGCTGACGTCGGCTGGACTTGGATGCTAGGATCTATGCAAATGTAGGTATGACATATTTCAGCGCTGATGATAAGCTTTACGTATACAGCTTCGTTTGCATAAATATAGCTACGCAAGGCCGCGTTTCCATCTGCTAGTAAACTAGCAGAAGTCTTGCATAAATTTCGATATTGTAATATCCTTTACAATTCTAAAATCTCATTCTGCAATACCCATACTTCTTGCGGGAAGACCGACACCAGCGTTTACCGTCGTCGGTCCATAACTATTTTCAGCCCTATGCGCACTTTATTTGTAGCGAAATGGATCATACCTGTCTGTTGAATGTTAGCAATAAACCAGCTCTCAGGCCTCATGGTAATGTTGTTCACTACAATGTACTTCTCTCCACGCAACCAGAGCCTGGGCTTGGTGGAATTGAAGTTCCTCTCATCAGCCGTCGTGTAGGAAACTGGGATCCACCACACTGGAGAGTTGCTGCCTTCGTTGACATTGTTGATGAGGAAACGCTCCTGGAACAGTTACATATTGTTAAAGATACAATACATAGTATTTTTTTTATTTTTTGCAGTAAAATTGCTTACTTAAATAAAAGATCATCGTAAATAATAAAAATCCGTAATTGGCCTCAGTATTGTAATACTCTACTATTAAAAAAAATGTAATGTGCTGTGGATTTACAGTGAATAAAAAAAAAAAAACAAAGTCGCTTCCTGCGTCTGTCTGTCGCTATATGTGCCTAAATCTTCAATACTATGGAACAGATTTTGATGCGGTATTTTTTAACAAATAGAGTGACTCAAAAGCAAGTTTTATAGGTATAAAACATGCACAAGATGTTAATAGGTTTCGCGTTACGAAGTTTGCCGAATCAACTAGTCAAGAATAAATTAGCTTTAGGGATAAGGCTATTGGCACCTTCAGGCAAAAAACTTGTCAAAAAATATAGTTGAATGTATTTGGGTACAATAAAGTGTAGGTAGGTACATATATTTATGGCACGTGAAGCCTAATGGTGCAGACCACCAATTAAGCATTCCATCCTTGGAAGGAAAGCGGTGGTTTTAGCATTCCTAGACGTTGTACTTGCAGCTGCTCATCAAACAACATAATTAAATACGTAGGTAATTGCTATATTGGCGGTCTAGGATGGCGATTGGTCTATGGTCTTGGGCGGCCTAGACTGTATTACCAAAAAACAAAAGCTATTTTTCAATACAGAAAAACTTGAAGTGTTACGCCGTCTTAGAACCGCCACTGGACTTCTAATACATAGAAAACTATTTCAATTAATATGTTTCCATGTAGTCATATCATACATAGCACAGTTTAATCTTATATATTTTTAACTTCAAAAAAGGCGGTTATCAGTTTGACCTGTATGTCCGCGATTATCTCGCGTTTGGCTAAACCGATTTCGATGCGGTTTTCAGAAATGTATTTGTTACATTCAGGAGTACCTGTTTTAATCGACTTCGAAAAAGTGAAAGTTCTCACATTATGTATGTGTCAGTTTGTTTAAGGCGGGTCTCTTTTTGCGAAAAAGAAATTATTAAATAACACGTGCGTGCTCTAATCAGAGCCAAGTATTATTAAAGATTTTATTTACATATCTAACCTATTATCGCAATTAATAACTAATTAATTCGGCTATAAGATTAAACTTAATTAGTCTGACTGAATATTATCTGGAATAGCAAAAGTTATATTATAAGGAAGGTAATATTATAAACTTTGTCTTTATTAAAACAATTTCGGTTTTCCATCAGTCTCTAAGTTAGAATTTATTTTGAAATAACTGCAATTTTACCCTGTTATTCATAAAAAGTTAAAGAGCATTTTAGTTATTTGACGTATGTCACTTTACACTGGATGTCACGTATTTACCATACAACAAACCAGAGAAGTAGACCTCCAGCAAAGCTACTTAAAATGTACTGTATCTTTATGAATAACACGGTTAGTCTCTACTTGGCTGCCCCGCGGTATAACCCACGCAGATATCTCTTAAACACAAAAATCCCGTTTTCTCCCGTTCCCATGGGAATTACGGGAAATTATTCCTTAGTGCTACCCTATACTCCCCAAGGAACCCAAGTGCAACATTTCAGCCCTTTACGCCCAGTAGTTTCGGCTCTGCGTCTATCAGTCAGTAATAGAAGAGTTTTATATATATTGACTCTTATAGACTCGAAGAAATGATCGAAATTGTCTTTGGCTGCTTCTCCAAATGAACATTACAAAAGCAATCACCTTAAACCAAACTTATCAGCAGAACAGCCATACATACCTGTTTAAAAACAATCTTAGTCCCCCGATAGTCTCTCTGAACAGTCAAAACAGGGAAGCCAGTCTGCAATGTCCAAGAGTCCATAACCACAGCCACATCAGCATCAAAAGACCCTTTCTCCCTTGCAGCAGTTGTTAGAGCACTCCATAGATCGCGGAGTTCTGCATTTCCGTATTTCTTAGCGTTGAGATAAGCAGTTATGCCACGGTTGAAGACTTCGTCTGTTAGGAAGTGGTTCATCATTCTGACTATTGCTGACCCTGTTTGAAAGAAGGAGATAGAAGTTTATATTCAATAGTTGTAGAGAGAGATGAAAGAGGTTGTCTAAGACAGGAGTAAGTGAATAGTTTATCTGAGAGGCCTATGTCCCTGATGAGGGATAAGTGGATTCTTCGTCATTATGAGTTGTAGAAAGACGTTGTTTAAGAAACAACTAACGCCATCTATCCTCAAATTGAGAAGATATGTATGTGTCACACAAATACATCGACACGTTTTTTTTTATAATTATTACCTATTTATAAAGTACATACATATAATATCATATCTTGATTATTAGCCGTTTATCTTAAAAAAAAAATCTTTCGATTCGCCTCAATGGTTAATACCAATTCGCTAGCTCATGGAATTGCGTACTTAACTACATAATACGAGACGCTTTTAGTTTAGTATCAAAGTAAGTACCTAATATATAATTAAATACTAGATAATAATACAATATATCTTTAAAAATAAAGAGTATAATACCTAAAGTCCAACCAAAAAATACACATTCAAACAAATTTTAAAGTTTGTACTGGGAAGCTGCAGTTACATCGAAAAACGCAAATGTTTCCCATACATCCTTTACATTAATTTAAATTTATTATTACCATCACGCAAACCTAAAATGACAGATTGTTTGAATCGCTTGAACGCACCCTATTCAAATTATGAATTACTAGACCGACACGTAGACCCCGTTTTTATATAGAGGATAATTAATATCGTCAACTTAAAAATTATAGTTTCTAGGTCCACCCTGCATTTACACTCAAGAATTTTTCGTCCCTAGTGACTAAACTCAAAAACAGACCTTTTCCATACGAGATGTTGTCAAATATGGCCCCGATCTCCTCAGGGTTGCCGACTTCGACCGAGGTCTGGTGTGCCGAAGCCAGGGCATCCAGCTTGAACAAGCTCTGGAGTTCAAACACGAACAGTCATTCACTGTTGGACATGGGCATTCCCCACAAATCGCCATACCAACCCACATAAGGTGACAACGTACCAAAGCCGCCGGACGACCAGCCGAAGCGTGGTATTCACTCGAGAACTTTTCGTCCTCAGATCCTGAAGTTATATTAATACCTTTTCCATATGAGATGTTGTCAAATATGGCCCCGATCTCCTCAGGGTTGCCGACTTCGACCGAGATCTGGTGTGAAGAAGCCAGCGCGTCCAGCTTGAACACGCTCTGGACCTCGAATACGAACATTTCCATCACGTTCCAGCTCTTTTCCACCTAGAGGACACAAAGGGTTATTATCATCATCTTAGCCAAAAACGTCCTATGCTGAACATAGGCCTCGCCAAAATATTTTTTTTTAAGTTTTACCTGTTTTGTTGCTAAAGTTTTACAAAATTTAATTAGTTTGACTAGGGTACATGTATGAGTACTGATGTGTAATTTTTGAGAAATAAAGGTTCTGAATTAGAGTTTAAGAAAATAAAACTTTTGTTATGATTTTTCTGACTGTGGTGACAAGCTGAAATGCAATCGATTTAAAGACAAAAACGGCAATTTTCGTCTTTAATGACGCAAATGTTACTAATCGTAACTAGAATCGTAACAGGAAAACAAACTTACAGCGTCAACAGCAACATACTCGACGTAGTTGGCAAAGCCCTCGTTAAGCCACAAGTCGGCCCACCACGCCGGAGTGACGAGGTTCCCGAACCATTGGTGCGCTATCTCATGGGCTACCACGGTGGCTACACGGGCTTTGGCCGCAGTCGGTGACACCCCGCTCTCGTATAGCATTGCTATTTCTCTGGAATATTGAACATAAATAACTACCTTATACGTGCGTAATACATAGGTTCTATGTGCTCATGTTATGTTACATAGGTTCTTTTGCGGACCCAAAACTCCAAGCATCGCGAACTTAATCCAGGATAAGGCCCATCGTTAAAGCTAATGTCTCGGTCAGCTTTCAGGTTGAGTTTTAATAAAAAATATTTCGTATTCCTGTGTACAAGATGAAATTTCGTGATGTCACCTGGAGGGAAAGTATTCTAAATCCTGGAGATGGAACATTTCTTTTATTTTTGAAGAAAGATAGAAAACTACATTCAATACTTATTAGGTTATTGAATAGAATTTTGATTTTAAAATGAAGAAACCAACTTAAATGCGGCACACAAAAGTTATGCAAAAAAAAAAAAACAAATGACAAGAAAACTTTAATTCCTAAATAAATGTTCGACATCCATTGTAAGTTCCATTCCAATAGAATAGCCCCATCGATCGTTCCGCACATTACCGCGTGACACTTCATTACGCCGGCAGTTGTTCTGCTAACCAACTGTTTTACTTGAAGCGAGATTTTATTATTATACAGGATGTTTTCATCAGAGAAAAGGTAAATCACTGGTTTTCAGCTAAAAAAGATATCAACATAATATCGTTATGTAACGGTAGCACCCATTACAGATTTTTATAACTGGATATAAGAAAGAAAACTTTTCACTTCAAATTGTTTCTCGACTTTAAAAGCATCTAAAATTACGTATATAAGAGGCCCTATTTCACCGATACTTGCTAGCAACAATCACGAAATAAATTAAAATATTCTTTAAACTATGGCAAATATTAAAAATGTGGTTCCCTTAAGACACTAGCCAACATTACATCGTTTTATAAGTTATTTTTTTATACCCAGTTACATTTTTTATGATTGCAATGGTTTATAATTTATTTATTTTTTTCGAAATTTGTACTACTATTACTATTTAGTAATCTGTGCTATATTGGTTTAATAGAACTCTTAAACTTATAGGTGTCTTAAGCCATTAAATCAATTTCAATGTCCTGAAACTTAAGTCCTTAAACTTAGTTTAAATTGTCTGGGTTGCTATCGGTCTTCCAAGCGATTTGAGAATTAAGACTTGTCTCGAAGTAAGACAACATTTAATTTTGCACCCTGTATACTTCATTTTATTATGACGGAGACGAAGGTAAACTATTTTTGATACGCCAAAATTGATGTCTATGACAGCAGTATAGCTAATTAAGCCAACGTTGCGTGCAAGCGAGATAGCGAGCGTGTTTGGCAGAGAAAAAACAGTTGCTATTGGGGTAAGATGGGATCTATCAGTCAACCAACCCCTATTTACACTGCATGATCGAGGTCGTGGGTAATATTGGTGTCGATGCCCTCCAGTAACGAGATTGCGTTTGGCCAAAATTAACACATTTTTATTGGGATTTTGGGGTGGAGTGGAGATATTGATGGTTGTATTGATGCGTAAAAATAGCATAACTTTTCAGGGTCTTTAAAAATAACTGAGAATTGGTACTACGAATTATTGCAAAAAAAAAGTTTATTTTTAGAACATCCTATATAAAAACTCTTAACTTTCAAGCTCACTAAACAATCGACAATAACTACCTAGAGGATAGTCTAATTAAACTGGCCTCTAAGTAACTTCCGTGGTACTAAATCCTGTTCAGAAAACTATTATTTTGAATCTTCAATGCGTTTCGCCAGGATGTGCTCTGTGATTCAACTTTGTTTTATGGAAACAAAGTCGCTTCCCGCGTCCCTATGTATGGTTATATCTTTAAAACTATGCAACGGATTTTGATATGGTTTTTTAACAGATAGAGTGATTCAAGAGAAAGGTTTATCTGTATGTAGGTTAAAGTACGGTAAAAGTAAGGCGGTACGAAGTTCGCCGGGTTGACTAGTAAAGTTTCGTTTAAGGTGGTAACTCTCGCTATGGCGCGAAATTCAAATTTATCGTGTTTTTTATTTATTTTGGCGAAAGTATACATATTTTTAAAAGTTTCAATGAATTCGCGTATGTAAAAAACCATTTGCCACATTGTAATACAACGTTTTTAGAAGACAGACCTACTGATTCTGTGCCTAAGGACATAAAGGCCAAAAATCAAGTTAGGTCCTTAGACACAAAATTAGTAGGTCTGTCTTCGAAAAACGTTGTATTACAATGTGGGAAATGGTTTTTTACATACGCGAATTCATTAAAACTTTATTAAAAATGAATACTTTCGCCAGAATAATTAAAAAACGCGAAAAAAATTGAATTTCGCGCCATACCGTGACTTACCGCCTTAATGTAATAGCGTTATAAAAGCTAGCTACTTTGTTTACAGAAAAAGGGGTCTTTTCAAAATATTTAAGGGTGCTGTGATTTTCATTGTTGAAACCCGATCTCTGGTTATTGTATTTCTTAATGGAGCTCCTATTATTACAGAATGCAGCTAGCCGTAAAGGGTTTTAGAAACGTTTGATCCCTTTGACTCGGTTTTATATTTCGGTTGCCTTTTTTTTTGGAGGTTTCTTTGTAAAATCATATGATATTGTCATTTGTTTTGTTTTTTCTAAGGTACTTATCACATATATTTTGATTTAGAGTAGAGCGTCGTCGACTCAATATATTGAAGAGTGATAATTCATTATAAGAATATACTGCGTTTATTTTCTTTCCTACGGATTATTATTAAGTGGTATTTTTTCAGCATTGTAATTTGTTAAAATAAATATTATGTTTAAAAATGAAGGACAAAATTTGCAAAAGATTCAGCACAGAAATATAAAGTGCCTACAATGATCTTTCTACTAAGCCATGCTCTGAATTGCTCAGTTAATATTATTTTTGTTATGAAATTTTAATGCCACACTTTATTTATTTTATTTATTAGTACTTTACCATTGCTACTCTAGCTGTCTTTAGTTATTTTTCTTTAGGAAACAAAAATCAAAATTCAACAGAGGGCCTGTTACGGCCGCTTTTGCAATATTTCTTTTCGTCCTCTAGGCTGTCAAAGTAAAAAAAAACACAAAAAAAGGAACGCAAAACAATATTGCAAAAGCGGTCGTAATAAGCCCTCAGATGTTCGTTCTTCTATCTTAAATACGTTCCATAATCTAGAAATACAAAACAAAACTATCAAAATATCCCAATTACTCTACAACTCACCTAAAAGTCAGCAGTCCCCAATTCTCCATGGCACCAGCCTTAAAATCTGGCACAGCTATCATATCGATCTTCGGCCACGGGAACTTTATCTTGTAGTATTCTTCAAGGAACCTAAGGATCTTTGGCCCGATGTCCAGGGCATATGCTGCAGCGGAGATTGCCTCTTTCCTTGTCCATACGGAGAAGTTCTGGTCACTCATCTTGGCAAAGTCTGTGACGGCAAAGGCGACCAGGTAGGTGGACATTGGGAGACTCTCGGCGTAGTGGTCCCAGATGTAGTCTTTTAGAATTGCGCTGAAGAAGAGTAAAATTTAAAACTGTGTTTTTTTATAAAGTTCATAAGAGGAAGAGCTGAAGAGGTCACCGATACTAGCGCCATTGTACTCTTTATTAAACTGTGTCGTGGGTCATCTTTTTTTTTGAACTTGTATAAAACCAGACAATTATTAAGCTCAATACTATATTTTTATGCCATCATGTGTCCTAGTATTGAGCCTTAAATAAAAGAAAGCACTTTTGGTGCCTTCAAAATTTTACTTATCTAATGTGGATTTCGTGCTGTGTATTCTTAAATTCTTACATTATCACTAAAACCTCCCTATTTTGTATCATAAGCGTTATTGGAATCTCGACGTCTAATCATATTCGACCGTTCGACATCAGACATTATAGTCATGTGTCCCGTGAATTGTTTAAGCTTGCAATTTCAAAGAATTTGAAAAAAATTAAATAACTTCTATTAAAACACTTACTGCGGCTTGCTCCCAATAATATTCATATTGGATACAGAAGTCATGTTCTTGGGGCGAGCGATGCTGATAGTAAACCTGGCCTTCAGAGCTGGCTCGTCCCAGCAAGGGAACGCTCTCCTGGCATCGGTTGGCTGGAACTGGGTTACTGCTAGCCATCTGGGGACATTTGGAGACTGGAAAAACAATATTGATACAGGCGAGGCTAGAGAGCTTTGATGCATAAGTGACGAATCTTTAATGTTCGCCTCAATATCTGCGCTGAAAAACGTTCGCTGCTGGACATATGACTCCTCCACAGAACGCCATACAGACCGGTCCTGAGCGATCCTCAGGCAGAGTACTCCCGCAACCTTCTTAGCCTTGTAGTCTCATAATAATTATACTCCGTATATCGCACTGACAATGGTCGAATCATTGCAAAAATTGAGTGCCAATGGGCTGAGCAAATAGTTCGCAGGTTTAGAGTTGCGACCAAGTACTGTACAGGTAGAAAAGATAGTCAGGAGACCTTGTGAAGATTGCGGAAGTGCACTAGATGAGGGTAGCATAAAGCCGGTCATTGACTATCTGTGGAGGAGGCCTAGGTCTTGCAGCAGAAGTAGACATGCCTCGGCTGGAAATCGAACCCAAGGTTTCCCTAATTTTTTCTACATCATGACTATCATGAAATATTTTCAAACCTAACTTTTGTTAGGCTAGGGAGAGTTGTTGATAGGGTGAGCCTAATCACCTCTTTAATTTATTACGGACGTGTCAGAAACAACAATTCAACAAGACAGGACATTTAATCAAACAAATAGCATTTTAAAAAGTCAATTTCCAGCATATAATTACAGTCACTCTGTAGAGCCATATGTATTCAACTTATAGAGAGTGAACTAGTTCTGCGGGGCTTCGCGCGTGGAATAGCAATCAGCTAGTGTGATGAAATTCTATTACATTTCCTTTCCGACACGTGTGTGCTGGGAGATGATCGATTAATCATGTTCTGTACGACTTGTTTGTGTGTTTTCAGTTGTCTCGTCCGTCCTACTTACTGAAGTTTTCGTTTTCGAAGATTTCTAACATCGGTTTCTGTTTCCAAAGCTTATACAATAAAAGCTTAGAGGTTATACTCATACAGAGATAGTTGAAAACATTAATAAAATTACGTAAATTAAGCTTCTGTCTAATATAAAGTACCTACCAACAATAATATAGTTAGCAAATCAATTTTATCTCCCTTAGAAGATTTTACATCAAAAATGGGTAGCATTAATTGCTGGATTGGTTGGTATATTAGAAGACAGCACTTCAGTTGCATGACTCTTTAAACATATAGCTTTTAGGTGGCTTTAGGCATTCAAGAAGAAGTTAAATAAAATCTCTCAATAAAAAATCTTATTCTCAATTACTAACCTTGTTTCATTCTTCACTTGATACGAGCTCCTATAGAACCCATGAAGATTATCGTTCAATATCCCAGAGTAGGTCACGTTCATGATATACCTCTGCCCAGCCTTCAGCGTCTCATCCAGTTTCAATATATGAAACTGCTTAGCCACCTCCTCAGTTTTCTCAACTATCCTTATCAATTTACCATCACTTTTGCGACTAATCTTTATTGAAACAAACTCTAGCTCTACTCCGTGAAACGTTACTGTCTTAGTATCGTTTCTAATATTGATGACCACGCTCATTTCACCATCGAAAGTAAAGTTACCTTCAACTATATACGGCGTCAGTCTCAAGGTATACCTTTCGGGTATAATATTAGTAGGAAGTCTTACATCTACAACTGTAGATGTAGCTTCACCGTCATCCGAGTCGTCTTCAGCAGTTATAGGATAAGGAGTCGTGTCAATAGGAAGGACGCTTTTACTATGCTCTGTACTAAGTGGTATGACATGGAACTTCTGATCATGATCGTGGTGCTCACAATGGTGGGTTAACTCGAACTTTGTGACGTTCGCAAGTTGGTCCGTGTGAGGGCACGCAGCGAAATTGTAGACTATGAAAGATGTGGCGACCAGTGTCATGCCAAATATGACGAAGATCACGAAGGCTAAGCTCCTGGAGACATACATGCCTCGTTTGGGTTTGGTCGAGAAGTCGCAGTTTGGCGGATTGCCGTCCATGATGCTGAGGCGCTCGCGGGCTTGCGTCATCACATCACTGATGTTTTACCTGTAAAAAATTATGACGTTTAAATGATAAGTTATTATGTTACACAGGAAATTCAGCATTGACTATTGGTAGCTTTTTTGACAAGTTGAGAATAGAGCGCAACAAACATAAAATTTTAAATTAAAGTTATTTCGTTAGGTTTAAGTTCAATGGAATTGACCATCTTCTTATTATTCATTCATAAAAAAACAATAGACGTCCACATAGGTCATTGTCAAGGCAAATCTTGTTATAATTTAGGCATGATTATGTAATTTCCATCGTAGTGCAACTTTTAATAAAAAAATCATAACTTCGAAACCTATACAAATGTAGACTTAAAATTAAATCGATAAGTGTTCGCATAGGTTAAAGTAATTATTGATATTTTTTATTTGTAAGTTCCTGTAGTCCCATTAGTTGTAAGTTTAAACTGTACCGAGCATGGAAGGTACCAAGGCACAGACATTTTAGTGGATACCTAAAGTGAGAGGATAAAAATCGCCTATAGTTGAAGTTAAAACCCCTAGGTATTTGCCATTCTTCAAGATTACTTATACCTAGACATACATAGATATCTACTGTATAAGGCAACGACAAAATTTGTCAAGTGCCATAACAACATGATTTTTTTTTATAGCTTCCTTTGATGAAGTGGATCTTCCTTGATAGCGAGTAGGACACGTGTCCCGAGCCTATTGTCTGCCATATGAGGGACCACCGATGTTGTGGTTGGACTAAAAATAATGATTCAGCAAAGATTTTTTATGGTTCTTGGTTCTTTTTCTTGTAATTTTATTATTTTTCGATTTGATTTAAGTTTCAGCCCGCTGATATTTAAAAGGTGTAATGTGTAAACTTTTGATCCTTCTCCTTCCTTGAAAAATATAAATTTACACAATAAAATTATTGCTCATATAAAGCTTAAGTAGGTACTATTCTGATGATAAGTAATTTTAAGTAAGTAAGAATAATGATAGTGCCTACAAATACGTCGCAGAGTCGGCCGCCCGAAGCAGAACTGGCGCCCCAACTAGCAACGAAGGTCGTATAAGATTTACTCTTTCGACTATAGATCGTAAGACACTTGTATAAACGATCCTAAAATGTTAAAAAGCTGTATAAAAGCGGCTATCTGGATTATTTTGCATTCAACGCTTTTTGGCTCTATAAACATGTCTAGTAAACGTTTATACGATGAAATCATATCGCATTTACTCGATTGTTGTATAAATGTATCTCTTGATCGCCATTATACAACAATAAGTCGTAAGACAGCTCTTTAAAAGCAACTGAATTGCTAATTTGTCGTAAAACTAGCTATTATAGCACAATCTATCGACATTTAATTTTAACAGCATAATTGTGGAGTAAACGCGGTTCATACGATAAAACAGCATCTTAGTTACTTTAACAGCACTTTATGTCGTATGATAACTCTATGGAATGCTTTTATTCGACTTAACTAATTAGGTTGAGTAAAAGCTTTCAAATTATTCTTTTACAACCTTTTCGGTCTCTAAAGGTTATTTGAAAGCCATTTTACATCGATATAGTGGTATAAATGCTTTTTGAAATCTTTTACAGCACTATCTGCCATTTTGTTACATGATACCAAAATAAACAACGTAATTTCCTTTTTTTATTCGCAAAATGGATTTTAATCGATGGAAAAGGATTGAAAGAAGTGGAGGATTCCGACGTAAAGTAAATAAGATGTATACACGATTGAAACAGTCAAGATCTTCATTGGCTATAACCACGAGTCAAGAGCGTTTAATTGATAGGCGTGAGGGTTCCGTAGCGTATAATAATTACTAAGTACTACTATTAGGTACTATTAGGTATTCTGTAACAACGGCCATATAGACAACCGTTTGCAATTTATTGAATTTGCCAGTATGTTTTTCTAAGTCATGGGTGTTTATCTTATACTTATTGTGTTTGTTTTTATAATTTTATAAGTTAGTTGGTAGGTACCCAAAGAATTTGAATAAACTATTATTATTATTTTTTTATAATAAAGAGATACTTAAGTAAGTACTTACAATTTTGTTTTGTATTATGTGATCCTACTTGCAATAACATTCGTCGCTTGGATAGTGATAATAAATTGAATATCTAGACTAACAAACCACGATTCATTTTTATATATTGGTAGATAGTAGGTAGTAGAAGTAGATAGTAGATTTTGCACTAAGGAACCCTAAACTATCTGTAATGGCGTCCCTAGAAGTCGTAAGATGGAAATCTCATTTCAATCTTTCGACTAACAGCTGAGAGAATGCTCTGTGATGATAAATGAGTTGCTATTATTTGCTATTGATGGCGAATTCATTTTAAATGTTAAATTAACAATATTTTTTATTCATTATTTACATAGAAATCTTGGGGCCCATTGAAATATTAACTACAATGCTAGGTATATAGACGGAAAAATTAATTCCGCACATGAAAGTAAGACCCTACGACCTAACTTTAACAGGTAACTAATTACCTGTCATCATTTGGCTTGATGACTTAAAAACGTAATGGTTAATACGATGGCAAAATATACTTATATTTATTAGGTTTGACACTTCAACTGACATAAATTACACGTATAAAATAAAAAGTCTATAAGTGCTGCTTGGGTGCAGTTACACGATAAAAAAGTCGAGTGATTGCAACCAAATTGCTTTATTACTATAAATAAGTCGAATAAAAGCGGTTCTACCGACTTGGAAAAAGCAGATGTGTCGAATAATGGCATTCTGATGGCCATTATGGTACTAAGTAGCATTCTAGTTGCGATCACTCGATATTTATTCGACTAAATGGCTACTCATACGATAATCTTACGATATTTACTGGATCTAAAGCTGAGAGAAGTGCGCCCAAATCGCGTTGAGAGAACGTGCACAGAGCATTTACACGACCTTTTAAAGATCCTTCTTACGACCAATAGCTGAAAGAGAAACGTGCTGCTGACTTTTTTACGACACGATTTGCTGGTTGGGGCTGCACGGTGGAACTAGAGGCTCCCACACTCGGAGCACCGTGGGGCGAGATGGAAGAGGTTGCCCAAAACAGGAGCAAGTGGCCAGCTTTACTGAGAGCCCCCTATGTCTCTAATAGGTAGTTATTTTGTGAAAGTTAAATAAACCTCAAAACATTATTTTTATTTATCATAATCATTTTGAATTACATAATTATTACTGTAATAACTTATTTTAGGTTTGTAAAGAATTTGAAATGATCAACATGATCTTCCTTCATCCAAAACAAACGACGGACGCCCTGCAGTGTCTTCGCCTTTCACGACAACCAATGGGAGGTGATGGGGTGACGGCAAAGCATTTAAACTTCAGATTAAAACTAAATTGTTACAATAGATAGTTTAACAAAGTCGCATGGTGTCATTTAAGTGCTTATCATCAAACAATTTACCACGGTTAGTTACGAAGGAATGTTATCTTAACCATCACTGATTTGTTTAACAAGCTAACCCTAAGGAAGAGCTCTTTATTAGTTTTAATAAAGTTGCATGTCTCACATGATTGGAAACATTGAACTCTGTGTAAACATGCATTTTGGGTCATATGCATGCACCGGAAAACGCATAGTAGGCAGATCTCAATAACGGACGGACGTCCTGGTGAAGTTTGTTGCTGCACTGAATGTGTCGCACTAGACTGCTCATTATCTGTAAGGAAGGCCTTTTTCCAGCAGTAGACGTCGTTCGGCTGACAGGATGATCTGAAGTCTAGATGTAAACTCGCACAATAATAAGTCACGTTATATTATAATGTGACCATTCAAATCTCCATAATATATTCGGTGTCACGCCTTCGCCTACAATGCTGACCTTTCATTGGTAAATCTTTTTGAAACATCTCGCATTGAGCTTAGGTTAGTGAACTCTAAGTGATATTCTGAGTCCACATGGTTTTGTAGTTATGTATACACATGCAAAATCCAAATATTCATCAAGCCCTAAACGCCCAAACCCTGATTCAAGAAGTGTGTCCATCGTGGCTTCGCCAGCACAATTCCTCTTCAAACCGCAAAATCTTAATTTACTACCGTTTTTGTGGGATTTTCGGTATAAAAAGTATACTGTCCCTCTTGTGGTTCTATTCGGCGTTAATGCTGTAATGCTTTTACGATCTGATGTGTTGATGTGATGATCGCCCCCCTGATCTAAATATTCAACAATATTTTATCTACAAAGATTTTACAAAGACAGACTCTAGTCATCAATATATATAAAACTCTTCCGTTACTGACTGACTGACTGACTGACTGACTGGCTGACTGACTGACTGACAGACAACGCAGAGCCGAAACTACTGGGCGTAGCGGGCTGAAATTTTGCATGTAGGTTCCTTAGTGAGTGTAGGTGAGCACTAAGAAGGGATTTCCCGAAATTCCCACGGGAACGGGAAAAACGGAAATTTTGTCTTTATGAGAAATATGCGCGGGAAAAACCGCGGGGCAGCCTCTAGTAAGTGTATAATTTACACTGAACCTAGTACATAGATAACCACAGAGTGGCCATTATTATGTACTCAACTCGGGGACCTCGCTTCTTTGTCCAGGTTTCATAGTGCAAATTGGTATCTATAAAGTTAGGTCGATTGTATTCGTTACAATGTAAAACTGCACTGACAATTCCTGGCACTAAGTTACAATGGTTAAGAATATTTTCTGGAATATTTATTTATCCAAATTGTACTTCCTAATTGTTCTTTACCGCGTTGAAGCTGTGGAAGTTTAACGAGTGGGTCTCCCTCCCAGGAGAGTTTAGAGTTCAAATCGAAAAATGATTTAGCACACCATCTTCCCAAATCATCATATTTATGCTGACATCCTCAAGAAAAAAGGAAACTTTTGTTCCATTCTTTGGTTTCATCTCAATAGACATGAACTTCTGATTTTTACGATATACAGATTTTTTTGAGGGCACTATCTATTACTTTGGGAAATATTAGGTATTGCGAGCTAAAACTTTCTCTATAAACCTTCCTCTTGAGTCACTCTACCTATTTAAAAAAACAGCATCAAAATCCGATGCATAGTTTTAAAGATTAAAGCACACCTATATAGCGACAGACAGACGTGGGAAGCGACTTTGTTTTATAATATGTATTGATTGATATTAAAGTAGGTCGAGATAATTTCAAAAATTCTACTTGATAACAAATTTTTTAATTCAATAAACTAATGTGGCCAGTTATAAATAATTTAATTTCAAATGACGAACTAACAAGCACGTAGTTAGACAAAGTGAAGCTTACTGCATAGCCTACTAACAAAGCAAGCCAATCGTGGGGCCAATCAAAAGTTTCTTTCGCACGGCTCGAAACTAAAGTTAATTACGCGAACACACAGAACAGAAACTCGATTGAAACTTTGTTCTCGACCTCATTTTGCTTGCATCTGTTATGATCTGATCACCTAATGGGATATGTTTTATTGAATTACATTTTTATAAATTGATGCGTGATGTCCATTTAATAAAGAAACCTGATTGCACTGAGTCCATTGCTAAAGTAATTACCTCTAATAGATATGTAGACGCTTATTCAAATAAAGTCTTATAACATAATTTAGCAAATAAAAAAAATAAAAAAATTAACTAGGAATTTTCATATGGCATAAAAAATAAATATAAATTAATAAGACGGACGTCGCCAAAGACTCAAATAATTATTTCAGTTTTCTTTATATTTATGATCTATAGAATATCTACTGATGTCTAATTGGACAAACCATGAATACCTATATTAAAAAAAATTTGATGTTGGTAACGTACAGATCAAGTAAAATATATAATACTTTTTTTTTTCAATAAATTTCGTTATATCAAATATAATTTAAGAACATTATTATTTACAGTTACTTATATCAAAGTATGACCTATTAACAGTTTTATTTACAAGTATTAAACAAAAAAAAAATAACAAGAAAACACATGATTACAAATAAAAAACTGCTTCCAAATGGCCACCACCAGAGAGAAGGTAAATCACTACGTTCCACCACCCGGTGCGGCGGCACGGTGCCCAGCAGGCTGGCTGCATTGGCCCGTTGAATAGCCAGTCTGATGCGCTGGCCCAGGTATCAGCCAGCCCGCTGATCACCAGTATGGTCGATTTGGTCCCCATGGTCCGAGCGTCTCAACCCCAAACGGCACACACTGATATTGTTGTCCGAAATACTTATTTTAAAACGGCTATTAATCAATGACATAATCATAACGCATGCATCTAATGAACTGTTATGCCTAAACATATTGCATGTCAGTTTCACAGACCGACAACCCACGTGTTTTGTGCCAATCAATTGCTTTGCACCTTAAATTAATGCTCTCTTAAATAAATAAACAAGATTTATAAGATCACGAATCACGTTCAAAAATCACGTTGTGGTTGTTTTCGGTTGGATAGGACATTGCAGGCTTGAATCACCTGATTGTCCGAAAAGTAAGATGATTCCGTGCTTCGGAAGGCACGTTAAGCCGTTGGTCCCGGCCGCAGTAGTGGTCGTTATAACCGCGGCGACAAGCTGGCCCCTTGTCACGTTGGTAATAAAGCATAAAATCGGCTAAACGTGGGTCCGGCTCTTGAGCTGCCTAACCCTTCGGGGAATAAAAGGCGTGAGATTATGTATGTATAAGATAGTCAGATTTATACTCTGCATGATATGCGTCCCTTAAAAATTATATTTGAGAAAGAAAAATACATACACATTAACAAAGTTGTCTTGATAAGTTTTGAAGAGTCGGTCGTCAACTCGCAAGCTCTCGCAATTGTTTGTGAGTTGGCACCATAGTATTTAATTATTCTTTTTCGTCGCTAACTCGCAAAATATGCAATGTAAAGTTCGCCACAAAAAACCTATATTTTTATTTTAAACTAGAGGCTGCCCCGCGGATTTTCCCGCGTAGATTTCTCATAAACACAAAAATCCCGTTTTTTCTCGTTCCCATGGGAATTTCGGGAAATCCCTTCTTAGTGCTCACCTACACTCCCCAAGGAACCCACGTGCCAATTATAAGCTTTCTGTAGTTTCGGCTCTGCGTTGTCTGTCAGTCAGTCAGTCAGTCAGTCAGTCAGTCAGTCAGTCAGTCAGTCAGTCAGTCAGTCAGTCAGTCAGTCAGTCAGTCAGTAACGGAAGAGTTTTATATATATTGATAACTTATTATTTCACAAGTGATTAGATTTCGATTTCGATTTTTAATAGATTTACCCAAGATAATTTGCAAGTAGATTCCTAAAATTAATTCCTATAATTAAACTCTTCTCCGTTTCGCGCAAGGCAGAAGAGTTTAATTATATGCATGATTTATAGTTTCAACTATCTGTCTCTGCGAACTCCTAAATTTTTGTTTTAACTAATTTCCCCTCAATTTTGCCATATTATCTCACCTTTTAAACCTTTCCTGGTACTACGAACATTTCAAAACCAAAATCAGCTACATCGGCCCGGCCGTTCTCGAGTTTTAGGGAGACTAACGATCCACTATTAATTTTTATTTAAAGTAGATAGTTTCAATAATATTATAACTTTCTTCTCCACAAACAACCAACCACGTTTGAAATTCATTCTAATTGTGTGCCAATTATTTAATAGCTTGTACAGAAGCTGCCGGCGGCAGTTATGAAACATTTGAATTGCCGATGCGGGAGTTTTGGCTTGTTCCGTAAACTATTCTGAAACTAGGTTAGGCTGTGAGACAGCTCTAATGTACGTTACGGACTCGTTTGGCGTAACACTTCTGGGTTTTTTTATTAAAATTAAACGCTTTTATTTAGCTTGCAATGCATGTATGCATGAATGTTTTTTTGGGTGAAATCTTGCAACTCAATTTTGAAGCAGAAATTTTTAACAGATTTAGCTGAAATTTTATATACACCTTCAGTGTACCTAACAATACATATTATAACATAATAATAATAACACATTACACTCAGAGCCCCTAACTAGGAAGAACCTGTATCTAGGGCGCCCGAAACACACACAGAGACGAACATCACACCCAGACCGGAAACAAACATCGATATTCATCATATCAATATTCGCCCCGCCCAGGAATCGAACCCGGGTGCTCACGCTTACTCAGTCCACATCACTGCCAACTGAGCTACGGAGCAGTCAAATATTAAGCTATGTGACGTCAGAAAAAAACACAACATGTCGGAAAATTTAAAATTGTGTACTAGTTGTTTTTTTTTTTTAATTTAAAAACAGCCTTTGTTCTCTGGTATTACAATCTAGTGCGCAAGAGACCATAGACAAAAGTGTTACGCTAAACGAGTCCGAGACTGTACTAGAGAGGTCTCTTCAAACTAAATTGTTGGTGGCGGCACAAAATATCACCGCACCATCGTCCTCCCATGGATGTTGCAAAAAGGCAAAGATGGGCATCAGCGTCCATCCTTGAAAAACTTGTAAATCCATACTGCGGTCGTCAACCCGTCTTCCAAGTATGGAAAACCCCACCCAAATTGTTTGTCTAAGTAGCAATAATAATATGTGCTGTAGGCTTACCTTTGTCTTACAGGTGGACTGTAAACACCATGTCAGAAAAGCCTTAGTTTAAAATTCCTTATCATGTTAACTACCTAGTCATACGGTATTCTTTAACTTAAACCTTTATGACCTATTTTCTTTTTAGGCGCTCACGTCTCCATTGTTATACAACCTTTGTAAAACTCTACATTTTTGATAGAATTTTAAATAAAACTGCGTATACATTCACAATGACACCGGAAGGTAGTAGAGGCAGTAATAATTTTAAAGTAGAAAATTTAAATGTAACGTTTTGAACAGGAATTAAATAAGCAAAAGTCAAAAGTCAAAAATTAATTATTTACAAGATATCGCTTAATAAAAGTCAATTAGACTATCTATCTAATTGGTACTGATACCTTATTTGGTAAAGTATCCTATACTGCGAGAGGCGAGGTAGTTCAGGGTGCCCAACAAGCGGCTCAGGCAAACAAATGTTAGAGACGCTTTTTTAATTGTTTTCCTCTCAAAATCTTTACCTCGCCTCGTCGGAACTGCGCTGGACTTTATGGTTTATTTTCTTGAAAAGACAAAAATTTTCATTAAAAAAAAAACAGAACAGAAGTAAATAGTACTTTGGCTCCCCCATTTTTCTTTCTTTTTATCCTAAATTTTTGCCGGCCATGCTGCTCGAAATAAAAGTTTTTATTCAATTAGTTACGTATTTACTCAGTTTTCTCTCTCATAAACACTTGACCTTTTGACTGACGTGACACAATTAAAAAATTTACAAAAAAAACAAGATGGTTTTATTGCAGTCTGAGTACTTTTCATAAATGACATGATATATGTATGTTGATTGGTTTAAACAATAAAATATACATTAAAGTTTAAAAAGGCCCTGAAACTGTTTGAGGTAGACATTTGAAATTTGGCATAAGCCTAAAGAGTCCTATATATAGTAAGAGTGCATTCATGTACAAAGCAAGCGCTTGTTGGCGCTGGTGCGAAAAATGTATAGAAAATACCTAAGCGGACATTCGCGCTGGAACAAGCGTCTATGTCCGCGCAGGTATTTTCTATACATTTTTCGCACCAGCGCCAACGAGCGCTTGTTACCAGCGATGTACGTGAATGCACCCTAGGTGTTTACACAGGAAAGTAGTATTCCCGAAACTTCCACGAAAACGTTAAATAAACCGTAAAATTTTAATTTTTATTGTAATACTCTCCTCCTGACCATAGCAGTGTTTTATTTTTTGTTTTAATCATAAAATACTTAAACATACGTCTATCTATCTAAATAACGAAAAACTAAACATTTAAAAATTAAATAAGCACGTACGTAACAGCAGGCGCCCTAGTAACCCATAAAATAGCTAAAACAACAAACATTGTCACAAGATTAAGTACTATACTTACTTAAGAAAGACTTTCCCAAGTAAGTAAAACTAATTACGCGTCGACAAAAGACAGCCCTGAAAAGAACTTGGCTTGGACGTTCGTTGGTCGTTAATTTTTTTGGCACGTATTGGACTCGCCACCCGCCACCCCTGCGTTTATGGTACAATTCAAAAGAACCTAAACTAATAATGTTAAAAAAAAGATTTTACTGTTTATTTCTTTGATTCGAATAGGCTCCGAAACTCTGCAGATTTGTAAAATCCTTTCACCTTTAGAAATCTACATTATCCTTGATTAACATAGGCTTTGAAAGTGATATTGTGTTGCTATTATTCCTTCGCGAGTCATCAATATATATAAAACTCTTCCGTTACTGACTGACTGACTGACAGACCGACTGACAGACAACGCAGAGCCGAAACTACTGGGCGTAGCGGGCTGAAATTTTGCACGGAGGGATTTTGGGTTCCTTGGGGAGTGTAGGTGAGCACTAAGGAATGAACTCCCGAAATTCCCATGGGAACGGGAAAAAACGGGATTTTCGTGTTGATGAGAAATCTGCGCGGGTGAAACCGCGGGGCAGCCTCTAGGTAAGTACAGCGGTAGTTAGAACGTGTTTTGTTTTAGTTGTAATGTTGCAATCTTCTTTAAAAAACTATATATTTGAACTAGAGGCTGTCCCACAGTTTAACTCGCGCGGATTTCTCATGTCAGTCAGTCAGTAACGGAAAAGTTTTATATATAATACTAGAGGCTGCCCTGCGCAGATTTCTCTTGAACACAAAAATCCCATTTTCTCCCGTTCCCATGGGAATTTCGGGAAATCCTTTCTTAGTGCTCATCTACACTCCCTAAGGAACCTACATGAAAATTTCAGCCCGCTACGCCCAGTAGTTTCGGCTCTGCGTTGTCTGTCAGTCAGTCAGTCAGTCAGTCAGTTAGTCAGTAACGGAAGAGTTTTATATATATTGACTAGAGGCTGCCCCGCGGTTTCACTCGCGCAGATTTCTCATAAACACAAAAACCGCGTTTTTTCCCGTTCCCATGGGAATTTTGGGAAATCCTTTCTTAGTGCTCCCCTACACTCCCCAAGGAACCCATTTGCAAAATTTCAGCCCGCTACGCCCAGTAGTTTCGGCTCTGCGTTGTCTGTCAGTCAGTCAGTCAGTCAGTCAGTCAGTCAGCCACCTTTGAGTTTTATATATATAGATACTAGAGGCTGCCCTGCGGTATCACCCGCGCAGATTTCTCTTAAACACAAAAATCCCATTTTCTCCCGTTCCCATGGGAATTTCGGGAAATCCTTTCTTAGTGCTCATCTACACTCCCTAAGGAACCTACATGAAAATTTCAGCCCGCTACGCCCAGTAGTTTCCGCTCTGCGTTGTCTGTCAGTCAGTCAGTAACGGAAGAGTTTTATATATCTGTACCTCAGAAGCATAACACTGTAACTGACATTTTTGCGATTTTCACTTTTTGATGGAATCCTAATGTATTTGACGAGCTCTTTCGAATGCGCTTACTCCCGTGGCCGTAGCTAGCCTGGAAGTGCCTTTTTTCGATTTGCATTATAGTGTAAATACCTTGCCTGATGAGAAGCATTAAACTGTAAGGGCGTATACTGCTTTATGCTTCGAATTAATTTTATTGCATAACATTGTATGTACCATCATACAGTTTTATGCTTCTAAACTATATCCGATGCATAATACTGTAACTGCGCAGATACCGTGTTTTGCTTCGAAGCAAATCAAGATGCATAACACTGTATTTTTGCTGTTACAGTTTTATACTATTCAATTAAATCCGATTAAGAGGGCGTGGTTTAATGCATCTTTATATAGAAGCTGCTAGTTACGCGGGAGTTCGGTCTTGGCCGGGTATCAGAGATAAAGAAAATAGAAAAAAATTGTATCTAAATTGATAGTTTTTGGCATTCTTAATTCAGTGATACTTACCATACACGTAAAAATACACGCAATCTTCTTTTAAAAATAAATGGTAAAAAAAAGTCCGTCAATGAATGCTTCCTCATACCCTCAACACAACAACTTCTTGCAACAACTCCATCATAGATAGATTATACCACTGTTGCAGCTGAATAAAGTACCGACAGAGCTCATTACCCATAGACGAAACCATACAACGTCACTTCCACGCCATACCTTGCGAGTCGCATCATTCACGGTAAAAAAAATATCCGGCGTGAATATCCTGGACTAGAACTGAAAGAAAACTGCAAAGAAAATGGCTAAAAGACATTCAATGAAGACCTCAATTCCTCACTCATTTGCCAAGCAATGATACCTTTATACATGTATCAACACGCGGTCACGCTACAGTAAGAAAACAAAAAAAAATGGTTCTCCAAGATTGGAGCACAATTCTGACCCTAGATATAAACATCTTATAATAAAAAAAAGTTTATATCTAACACCAGAAAAGATACATACTTACTCCAATCCCAGTCTCGTCCTTTTTTCGATTTTCTTTCAAGCCTGAGGATGGTCGCGCACGGATCTGATCTCAAGTGTGACATCACATGCATTACTGCCAGGCAAACTAAATTGAAAATTAAAGTCTTCATTGGTCATACTACCGTACAACCATTTGTTTTGCAATACTTTCCTCGGAAACTTGGTATTTATTAACCAACTCTGATAGTGCCCGCCGATCCTTAGCACATGCTTTCATTGCTGATTTACCCGAAACACTGCAGCAGTTATGTTATTATTATTATTATTAAACATTAATTCAAAGAGACGTCATACAATTTACATTACAATCAATATCCGAACAGCAAATCTGTGAATTTCTAAGGTAACTTTTAAGTATCGGTCCTGTTTTCTGGCGCAGATCTACTTCAGATAAACATTCAGACTGCATTTAGGTAACATAATATAAAAACTCTGGTTTCTCTCCCTATTAGCTAGCTACCAGACCCTGACATCATGAACGGCTTATTGTGAAATCTACAACGTTAAACTCATGCTACGTCGTCGCTAAAGTTCAAACTTCCTATAAAGAACCTTTCATGACCCCACTATGCGTGTGACTACAGGCAAGGTAAGAGAAACAAATGGCATTTTATTTATAAAGCTCAAAGCAGTCTTAAAACCTTACTAAAACTAATCTACGCCAGAATATAAGACAAGAGCTCAAACTTCCACGAGTTATACTACTAATCAGTGAGCCACTGCAGACTCAGAGCACAACCAAGAATAACGTTTCGCCTACCCTGACATAATGGAATCCTGATACCAAAGCGCTAGGGACCTATGTCTCATTCATGCAACAGTTACTTATGGACCCCATATGTCCCATATTATTTTATATTCAACCATTTCTTAATCATTTTCTATAATGTTCACTACATTAGGTCACAGATTCAGACAACATCATTTAAAACATGAAATTTCACTCAGAAAGTTCATAATATAAATTACTGACACAGATTTAGAGTTGTAACGGTTCTGAATGTGTTCTACAGTGTTTTTTAACACTAAAATTGTTTATTGTACTTTGTTTTCTTAAAGAAAATACTGTAACTGACACCATTTCTCACCGGATTACAAAAATAATCTTAGAAGCATTTTAGTGTATGTGATGCATGTTTTTACAAAAGTACCTGAAAAACTATATTTTTTCATAGGACTTATTTTTCTGAAAATTGTTTTGAATTAAGAGATAATTGCTCTATGTTATCAATTAAACTCAAGATGATTAAAGCGTCAACTTTTGCGTCTTATTTGCGTCTAAAGTTGAAAAACATGCGATTTCAAACTTTAAAACGCTCTCCTGTAAAATTACGATTTGCGACTTACAGTGTTATGCTTCTGAGGTACAGATATATTGATTGATATTTAGTTACAGAAGAAGAGTGCTAATTTGATAACGTTTCTCTTTTGTCTTACGCCACAATCCAACTCCATGTTTACCTTCACACGACTGACATCGGGCAAGAGATCCATTTGTAAACACTAGAGGCTGGGGATGGGACGGTACATTGCTTGTGCTCACGGGAGTTACTAGGATACAAAAATGGAGTTTCCTTGAAAAAAGTGCTGCTTTCCTTTAAAAATATAATAATATTTAATAATAACACATTTCACTCAGAGCCCCTACCCAGGAAGAACCTGTATCTAGGGTGCCCGAAACACACACAGAGACGAATATCACGCCCAGACCGCAAACAAACATCGATATTCATCATATTATCAATAATCGCCCCGCCCGGAATCGAACTCGGGTGCACACGCTTACTCAGTCCACACCACTGCTTACTGAGCCACGGAGCAGTCAAAAGAAAGAAGAGACACAGTCCATACAACGGAGGCCATTTTGAGATCGTTTCTTTATGTGCGCAGTATATATAGCCTAATTTATAGCTTACTAGCTTAGAAATGAAGATCGTTTTTACTACGCGAAAACAGAAGTAGAAGCTTGCTAGCTCTAGCTTGAAAAACCAGCCTCGTGTAGCTCGGGCATAACTGAACCACAGCACCCATAGTGGTTACTTTAAATAATAATTCTTGTCACTTCGGGACTGGGAGTTAGAATAAAATTTGTGAGTCAATGAGGCACGGCTAGACACTGGGTAATCGAGTCAAGGGGACTCTGTTCTGTTGTTAAAGACTCAAAGTAACACTGACTGACAAGACATGCTGACCTAGCGAACTTTGTAGCTCCAAACAATGACGAATTATCGTTGCGTTTGTATAATGGGCGGCCATAAATTTTATGTACAAATAAATTTTCTTCCATAAATCCTCACCATTTTTTTTCTTTTTGTTTTCAATAATTTAATATTCTGGGATAAAATAAAATAGGTACAGTGGCGGTCTAGGAGGGCGTAACGGATTTGTCAATGGTCTCGTGCGCCCTAGACTGTATTACAGAAAAACCGGAAGTGTTACGCCGTCCTAGACCGCCAATATAATTTAATTAAAACCTACTACCTATATATTGCAATTGGAGAAATATTTCCGGTAATTCCCCAATGCGTTATATCTGTGAACTGAAAGCTATTTTAATTGTTGTTTTGCTCGCGAATTCAAGATTAATTTCAAAATAATATTTCCATATTTTATTTTATATAATGTGAGTGAAAATATTATAATATTATGTATACATGTTATCAAGCCATTGATGCTGCGTAATATTTTGCAGCACTGGGAAAAAAGGAGTGACTTTTACACTTAATAATAAAAATACAATAATAACATTACCGCAGTAACAAGTAGCCTATGTGTTAATCCAGAGTGTCAGCTAACTCCATACCAAATTTCATTGAAATCGCTTCAGCCGTTTAGACGTGAAGAAGTAACAAACATACACACAAACTTTCGCCTTTGTAGTATTAGTGTGATTGCATACAAACGAACAAACAAACTATTCCTCCTTAATAAATGAGTATAAAATAGATAAAAATTATCATACAAGAGTTCTTTGTCAATGCAAAGGAAAAACCTCATCGTTCATAGGCTTAGCTCTAGCAATACAACTCCGCACACCAAGTCGTAAGAAAAACTGCATGATCTAGTTATTACCAATTGCGGCAACCGGTCTTAGATAATAGAATATAATTATTACATAGCACCAGTATAATGTGATTGACGCTTTAATTGAATGATCAGACTGAAGGAAAATCTTTGTTCTCATCGTCTCAGCCGAAAGACGTCCACTGCAGGACATGGGCCTTTCCTACAGATAATTACAATGACAAACATGGTTTGGCAAGCTGGTTGACGATCGAAATGGATTCTTCTGCCCAACCTTCGAATGATCACTTTTATGACACCCATAGGAGAAGATCCATAAAGAAGAGGAAGTCACGGCATTGGTTTAAAATACATTTTAATACGGAAAACTATTCATTAAAGCCCATTCTGATGTTTTCACTCTACAATTCGTGAGATAAAAGCCTTTTACAAACAAAGAAACTTAATATTATTAAATCTTATAGGATAGGTTAACAGTAACTACGGTCATACGTTATAACTACGAATACTTTGAAAAAATTAAGCCTTGTTTTTCCTATGAAATGATTGAAAAAAAAAGGATTTGTCTAAAAAGAGATATTATTAGATCATATTGTACGAAAATACTTTTTCCGCGACATTATATCTTACGTACAAAAAACAAATCTATACCAATATTATAAAGAGGAAAGATTTGTTTGTTTGTAACGAATAGGCTCCGGAAATACTGAACCGATTTGAAAAATTCTTTCACTGGTAGGAAGCTACATTAACCCCGAGTGTCATAGGCTATATTAGATTTTCAAAAAAATTAGGGATCCTTACCTAAACTTAAATAATATAACCCAAGGTGCAATATTTTTTCCGTTGTTTACATATTATTTTGACAGATGGTTTGTTGTTGTTGTTGTTTGTTTTTTATTCGGCCATTCTTGGCAGTCAAAAGAACATAGTCTATAGAGCCAAGTCTTTTGTAGTATCTTATATATTATGGCGGAACGAAATAAGCCGGGAAAGCTCGTCTATCAATAAATTCATCGATTTCTAACAACGTCAGCGTAAAAATTGAGACAGATGTTTATTTTTTGTCCTCAAAAATCACACCCTCTAACAAAACTCCCCTAAAACCGATATCGGTGATTCCGGTAGCGAAGCGAGCTAATCCGATTAATTAAAGTAACCAATCATATAAGATACCGTATCGCACAAATTGGACAATAAATCCTGGGACACAGATATCACCTACCCTTAGGGGCTTTGACAAAAAGAAGAAAAAACATCACACGCAGATATCGAAAAATAAAGTTACTTTTAGAAATTTTAAACATAGAAATATAGTTTTATTAGATCCAAAGCACATCTGGCGTAGCGAGGCGCGGTTCTTTTGTACCTTACTGGTTGCTGAAATTTTTTATAGCAAATGGTTCCTTCTTCAAGCCTCTGGTCTCATAATTCCAATGAAAATATATTATAAGCTATATATTATATCCTCAACAATTGAGAATTATTGTTAATGTTTTTCTCTCCATATCTTCGGCGTGCCTCTCTATTTATTTCTAGTTTAATTCAAACAGAACAATAAAAATTATCTATGAAATCAACGTCTACAATAAAAAAAAACGTTACGAAACAGATACTAAATTATCTTGTTATTCCTAGCAAGAGGTTTGCACAAACAAATCCGCGCAATCAACGACCAGCAAACACCATAAATCGTTAGAATACAGTTCTACAGTTATCACCTCTGGCTCTGACGCCGAATCAACCCTTGAATTAAACTGCGATTCTGTTTTATTCATTTGGAAGCACTATTATAGTCATCATAGTGTCGTACTAAAGTCCCCGAATAGCGGGGTCGCTAGGTTAACCGGGGGATGCGATTTAAATTTAAAGATATTTTTTTTAATTTATTGTTATTGATCACCAGTTTTATGGTTTCGTCCATGCTACAGTTTATGTCCATATACTTAAAACTGCTCTGTTGAATGAAAGTTAATAACGATTCAGATTATTTTATAAGGATCATTTCGTATCGGTTACCTTCAATGTACTTATAATGTAATGTTAAACTGAATAAAAGTATTTAAATCAAAATCAAATCAATCTTCCTATTTAATGTTACAGAATGTTATCAAAACTATGAAAAAGTAGATTTTATTTGACATATTCACGTAAAAAGATTTAAAATAACTAAAATACAAACAATAAGCCTACTGCCTTGCTTGCCGCAATTTAATAAAAGACTATTTAAAATTTCTAAGCTGACCCTAATAGGTCACATCGGGGTAAACTAACTAAATCTGGGCAAAACTCGGGGACTCAAAAAAATAATTGGCATCACTACAAAACTATCTCCATTGTTAACTGTGGAGGGCTCTTCGCCCCTTTTAGTAGAGCACAATGGAGCTCCAAACTAGGGTAGAGACTCGCATCCACAAAAGAACATCACTACAATGTATGAAGCGCAGTTTGATATTCGAACTTGTCGTTTGATGAGCCGGTTTTGAGTTTTTGTGTTAATTAATTTTAGTTTTCGAACACGTTTTCGGGTTTTTTTTGCTACTGTAACGGTATTTTTGTAAGTAATTGCGGTTTTGAAAAGATTTTTTTATAATTACGATACGGAGGGTAACATTTCTTCGATGCCCCTAGGGTAACTTAGCTTTGGAGGTCCGCGTTCAGTTCCCTAACATTAATTACAACATAACGTTAGAAATGTTACCAAATTAAAAAAAAAAATATCCCTGTCAAATTTGCTAATTAAATGGGCAGCTTGAAGTGCTGACTTCTGTTATTGAAGAAGCATTGTGAGAAGTAGGTAAAAGAGAAAAAAAGTTTATTTTTTTATTTTGAAGAATTCCATTGCAAGCTTACTTTGTAATATAAGATGTAGGTAAGATTTTTTTTAACATGTTTTATAACGGCATAAATAAATTTTTTATAAAAAAAAAACACATGTATCCCTATTACATTTTGATAAATATAAATTACTCTTCCTCATTAAATAATGCTCAAAGTATATTCAACACCTAATCAACCATAAAACAGAACTCATTTCGTAAAAATAACCATCCAAAGAACCACAAGCCTCTCTGAAAGGCACGTAACGTAAACAGCCACCTTAAAACAATAAACACTAGCGAAAACTTTTACAATCGCCCGAAAAATTCACGGCCAAATGTCAAATCAAACTGGAAAACTAAAATAAAAAACAAAACACGCTCTACTCACCAGCCGGCCCGCCATAAATCCTGCCGACTCCCACGAACACTAAACAATTGAATTTAAAAAAAAGCCGATGATAATAATAGTGGATTTAAAATGTTTTTCTGCGCTATTGTTTAGATTTTCCTTGTGTGTGCGGTCGGGACGACGGTCGCGAGCCGACTGGGCTACGATCCCTGTATTCCCGTTGTCACTGCGACAGAGATGGGGTTGATCTCAACCTCAACTATTCCCGGGATAGTGGAATAGTAAACTGGTGAAAAGCGAGGGCCCGTATTCGATTCCTGACTGGGCTAAAGATTAATATTATGTTGAATGCTGTTTTTTTTTTCGTTTTAGAATCTATTTGTAGAATTATTTGAATACGAAATGTAGACCTAAAGACCCGCACAAATTATTAATTAAAATTTTCAAGCTTCTTTTCTGGAGCGGTTTTTGTTGTGCGTTGTCTGGCAGTGTTAGTTGTTTAGTATGTAACATTTCAAATTAATGTAGAGATATTACAGTTTTGGATACTGAAGATCAAAATTTACAAAACCAATTAATAATACCAACATTTGCTAACTGTAAACGACCTGCTAAATCTAAAAAAAAAGCTAGAAATTTATAATTCCGATAGTTATTCCGATGTTCCTCCACAACCATAATTCTCTGCAATTTTTAACTTCCATACATTAATTCCAAACAATAAATATTTTGGTGCGGTCAGAAATTACGGTAGATTTAAAATGGTAGAGCAATTTACTTCTAATCTACAACAATAGAAATAAACTTTGTCACCAAGACTACATAGTATAAATTCTCATCTTCGCATTACGTAATGAACACATGTTTAATTGTTTGATGTAAAAAAGCGAAAGAAAAAAATTGTTCACTTGTCGCGCAACTGTAAAAACATCTCCACACTTTTGCGAGAACGAGCGAGCACCAAAGAAAAGAAAAAAAACCCTTTGCATAAATTATTAAATTTATGCAAGTATTATATTCTCTGTTTATACCTAGTAACTGTACATAGTGACAAATGGGACCTGTGTTTATAAATACCTTTTATTTAGAAGTTACCTAAAGGACATAGTGACAAATGGGATAAAAATAGTAGTCCTAATAAAAATTAAATATAGAAACATTTTTTAAGTTTAATTATTGAGCTCTACATTGGGGTTTCTCTATTCAGGTTCTCGGCTGAGATGATTATGAGGATGTTGAGGGTGGGGATTTGGTTACGCGTTCTTCCTACTCATATCATATCACAAAAAAATACTGTCATAATTCCAAAGTTCACGACGAATTTTTATAAAACTGTGGGACAAATGAAGAGCGAGAAAAGTGAAAAAAACTTACGTAAAACAGAACAATGGTAACCAAACTGATCGCGTGTTTGAGCAGTGAATGTGGATCCCATATTTAATAATAAGAACACGTCGTCTGATTATTTACAACACGGCCACTTAGAAATCGTGAGAAATCTGTTAGTTCTAGTACTAATAAGTATAAAATGGTTTAATTGATACTACCTTGTCTCCGGTGCGCATTGTCGGAACAAGAAAATCTGATTTCGACGTTTTCTTAGTAAAATGTGGCTATCCAATACAGTAAAAATCTTAACTAGGTATTTCATACATTATACCTATCTAGGAAGGAAAACGCTTCATCTATACCAATATTATAAAGAGGAAAGATTTGTTTGTTTGTAACGAATAGGCTCCGGAAATACTGAACCGATTTAAAAAATTCTTTCACTGGTAGGAAGCTACACTATTCCCGATTGACATGGCTATAATAGATTTTCAAAAAATTTAGGGATCCTTACTTAAACTGAAATAATGTAACCCAAGGTGCAATATTTTTCCGTTGTTTACATATTTTGACAGGTGGTTTGTTGTTGTTGTTTGTTTTTTTATTCGATCATTCTGGGCAGTCAAAAGGACATAGTCTATAGATCCAAGTCTTATATTCTATGGCGTAACGAAGTCAGCCGGGATAGCTCGTTGCCATAATTAACACATAAATAAATAACATAAAATAATACATATTGTAAAATTTTGATATTACAAAGGACAATGGGCGGCCTTATCGCTAAAAGCAATTTCTTCCAGGAAGTACTTTAGGAAAATTATCACAAGTCTCGTAAAAGGCACATATGTGATAATTTGTGAGTTAGTGACAAAAACAAGAACCTATATAAATTTACTGCCTTTGGGCAAAATGGGCAGTCGTTAGAATCTCGACTGTACCGTTGGATGCCCGCGTTCGATTCCCCGGTGCAGATAAGCAGACCCATCAGTAAACTTGACTGAATTTTAATCTGCGGTGCCGGCATTTAGTAACCTATAAAATTTATTTTACTTCAAAAAATAAATTGTGATAAAAAAATCTTATTATGGCATTATTTCTTTATAGGTGTTTCTAATTTGACTACGGAACCCTAAAAAATATTACAGTATGTTCAGGCTACGCCATCTAACGGCTATGTTATGAATCTACATAACTAAAGGCAAAAAAACTCGCGCGTTTATCTGCCACATGAAAAATTGTTGTATTGGTTTAGGCATAATACATTAGATGGTGCTTTAAATTTCATCAGTAGTAAAATAGTTCATAGAAGATAAATTCTGTCTTCTGCCGCAAAAAAGTTAGACGTCTTAAGGCGGTAACTCACGGTATGGCGCGAAATTCAAATTTTTTCACGTTTTTTAATTATTTTGGCGAAAGTATTCATTTTAAATAAAGTTTAAATAAATTCGCGTACGTAAAAACCTATTTCCCACATTGTGATATATCGGTTTTGAAAGACAGAGTTACCGATTTTGTGTACATTCAAGGAACTTGTTTTTTGGCCTTTTACCCCTTAGACACAAAATCTGTAGGTCTGTCTCAAAAAATGTTGTATTACAATATGGGAGATGGTTTTTTACATACGCGAATTCATTTAAACTTTTTTTTAAATGTATACTTTTGCCAGAATAAATAAAAAACGAGAAAAAATTTGAATTTCGCGCCATAGCGAGAGTTACCACCTTAATCGACAAATTGTTAGACAAATTAGTGTTTTAAACCTAGTCGATAACTCTTTTATTGTAGAGCCGTAAAAGTTTATAATTTTCAGGTTCAGGCAACTCTATGTACTTACTTACCTATATACTAGGAACTTAGTTAGTTTTGCTTATGAATTAAAATCCTATAACACGACCATCGATCGATACCGCTCATTGCCACAATTTCTTCCCATCCGAGAACCGAACCCGGACTTAACTGAGCCATGAAGGAGGTAATTTAAGGGGCGAACGGGTGCATTACTAGCGCCACTTCGATAACTAATTAATATCTTCTAAACCATGGCCGAATTAAAAAATATGCGTCCTTGACTGCTTAGATTATTTTAGAATTTCGAAGGCTCTGTTATGTAGCTTTTAAGATAAGTAATGGTCTTACAAATATACGCTTTTAAAACTAAAGTAGCCACTATAGGCAACAAACAGTTTTTTCCTTAGATGTTTAACCTGAAAGCTACACAACAGAGCCTAACAAATTTTAAGCAAGATTATCTAGGGAGTCAAGGTCGTAATTTTTTTATTTCGGCCATGGTTTAGAAGATAATTAATTATTGGAAGTGGCGCTAGTTTCGCACCGTGTGGGGTCAAAAATGAAGTGCATTATTTCTATTATGGAATGAAATATAGGCCACGACCTATCCGCAGACAGACAAATAAACCATTGTTACCAATATAGACTTCAGACAGTTAATTTCATAGACTTTAGTAGCACAAGGCAAAGCAAGTGTGGGAATGAGACTTGAAATCCCCCACGAGCTAGAAAGAGAAGCTAATATTAGACAATTTTATGCTTTGAATAGGAGGCCATAGCGGCCCATTGGTGACCATGTAAGTAGTTTGTATTATTTTCTAGTTCTGGTACTTATATACTCAAATTTTTGTCTCAGTCACTGGTTGTTAGATTCTAATATTTTTTAAGTTCACAAGTACAAACAGACAAACATTGTAGAGGGAGATTTAAATCATCGCCACGCCTGGCAGGCAGTTTGGCGATAGCAGAATGACTCTTCAAGTATTTCAACGAAGGACGCTGCAGCCCATCCTTCACCTGTTCCCTTCGTCGTATATTCTAAAATATATATTATTCCCATATTCTAAAATAATCTTCCTTATATTAACCTCAAACCGACCGCGAACCCGAAGACGCAGAGTAGTCCAACCCCCCATAAGGTGGTCAGGCTACCTGGTGAAAGCTGCGGGATTACACTGGATAAGGGTCGCTCAAGGCAGGTCATCCTGGCGAATTGTATGGGGGAGCCAGTCAAGCAGTGGATTACTTTCGGCTAAAACGATGACTAACCCAAAAAAATGTTCTTAAACTAAAGAAAACAGTTATTTACTAAAATAGGGCAGTTAAAAATGTATGAGACCAGTGAGCGAGGCTCGACCAAGGCACGAATGCCTTTAAAATATTCACCCTGTTTTCATCATGACGTCACGAAGAAATCGAGCGAAAAGGGCGAAGGGAAATGACAGCGAATGATAATTTTATTACCGGAAGCTTTCAGGTTTTAAATGTGTCTGAATTTCAATGTCCATGGAATTAATAAGTACTACGTACAACTGTACGCAGTACCTAAGTACTATGTAGGTACAACCTTTTTTTTTTTTTAGGCGGGGAAACTCCTAACGAGTACCCTGCGACCCCGGGGGGAGTCGTAAGGTTATGTGGGGTTCGCATCGCACCCACTAAAACCCCGCCGGTGTCCATCTCGGCTGTTTGCAAGGAGGTCACGGGAGATCTCTCGAACTTTGTGTTCAGCTCCGCGACATGTAGGTACAACCTGTATGCAATACTTATTAATTCCAGGGAAATGCCTATGAATTTGTGAAAAAAGATTATATCTACTTACTAATATTGTTATTTAAGGAAAGCATTTTTTTTATTAAAAAAAAAATATTGCGTGACATTTGATCGGGTTTTAACCCTATCGGCTCTACCACAAAAATAGTTAAATGTTTACAGCGATGCTAGCGCCACTCGCGAAAAAAATTATATTTTCTAAACGAAGGCAAATATCAAAAATGTGGCACATTATGACAGTAGATAGTATAGCCTAGTATTTTTAGGGGAACTTTTGTATAGCTTTTAGGTTAAAGACCAAAGAAAGCTACAAAGTGTTGCTAAAAGTGGCCACTTTTGTCAACAATCTGTGGATTTTTTTTAAATTTTTACTTAGGACTACATAACTGTGCTCAAAAAATACTAAGCAAGATTATCTAGTGCCATACTGCGCCACAAATTTGATATTTGCCTTAGTTTAGAAGATATAATTAGTTTCCGCGAATGGCGCTAGCATCGCGGTAAACTGGCTCTTAAACCACAAATTCGTCATAAAAATTACCGATTTAGAACGGTCTAACTTTTTTGTGGTAACGGTTATCATTTCATTTCTCTGAGCACTGAATATGAGAGAGGAGAACTTTTTTCAGGACTTTTATTCTTCGTTATTTTACTACTTATTAAAAAAAAACAGCTTTCTTGTCTCAATCAATATATATAAAACTCTTCCGTTACTGACTGACTGACTGACTGACTGACAGACAACGCAGAGCCGAAACTACTAGGCGTAGAAAGCTGAAAATTGGCACGTGGGTTCCTTGGAGAGTGTAGGTGAGCACTAAGAAGGGATTTCCCGAAATTCCCACGAGAACGGGAAAAAACGGTTTTTTTGTGTTTATGAGAAATCTGCGCGGGAAAAACCGCGGGGCAGCCTCTAGTCAATATATATAAAACTCTTCCGTTACTGACTGACTGACTGACTGACTGACAGACAACGCAGAGCCGAAACTACTGGGCGTAGAAAGCTGAAAATTGGCACGTGGGTTCCTTGGAGAGTGTAGGTGAGCACTAAGAAGGGATTTCCCGAAATTCCCACGAGAACGGGAAAAACGGTTTTTTTGTGTTTATGAGAAATCTGCGCGGGAAAAACCGCGGGGCAGCCTCTAGTATTATATAAGAAAACAAAAGATTATTATTTACCGTGGTTCAGTTGCAGTGAATCTGACTGCGACACCGTAGGTCCGGGTGAGGTTCCCAGCGAAACACCAGTTTAAGGTTTCCAGAGAAACAGCGTCTAGATGTTTTGAGTATATTTTACTAGGGGCGGGTACCAACCTATATACAGGTTTCATTGGTTTAGCAAGGTTTTATATACCTATCACCCTAGATAAATATTTAGGGGCTCTCGCATTTTTTGTTAAAAACCCGGTTTGATAATGATAACAAAAACAGGTTTCATAAATTTGTGTTCCCTACTAACCTCACTTACTTATAAATAAAAAAAAAACATTCACACTGATATAAAGAGACGCAATACCTACTGCAAACCGGATCCATCCCGTCTTCTTGTAATGTATACTGGAAAATGTATCAATTAGATAGACGGACGGACGGACGATAGTTGGGACAGGAATTGTTTTATTAGTAGTGGGCAGTTGTGGTCGGCCACGGAATTGAGCGGAAGCGGTGAATACGGCGGATTTCCAAGAGAGGTAATAAAGATAGCGACAAAAAAGGTTGAATTTATCGGCATTTTCAATTCAATTCAAGCTTTGTTACAAAGAATTTCACACGATTTAGAACATTTTTACTAAGTTTTTAATCATAGTCTGAAGTCCAGAATAAATGTTTTCCTAACACAGCAATTACTTATATAAAAACTCTCTACTTTTCTTTAATTCTTATTATTTTAATAAGTATTATACATTGTGGCATCTTTCCTTAATCTACTTTTTTTTTTTAATTGCACATATATTACTGTACGTACACAGAGTGTATGTAGAGTAATATAACAAACTATGTATAACCAGTAAAAGCAGACCTAATAAATGATTTCATTTAAGAATTGGGAAGTAAGTACATGCTATTCGGTCTGTTCTACGCTTCTGTGGACTGTCTTTGTTGGTTTCAGATTCACATGCCTGAAGCCGCATGAGAGACAACCGTTGGACTCCCTTGCCTCATGCAATTATTAACGCTACCGCGAGCGCTAGCACTCGAACTCTGCGCTTAGTTCGTGGCACATTTAAACAGTAGCAGTGTGGCTTTAGTCGCGGGCTAAGAATCGCGGGGAACGCGCGTCGTTTATAGAACTTTAAAGAAAATTGTGAATTAAAAATATAATGTGATAAATAAAATAGTGGTTGGAAGAAAAATCTTGGTATTTCTGGAACGGTAATTATATTTTTATTTATTGGCTTCTTAATCATTTACAATGTATTTCAATATCATAACTTACAGTCGTTTTAAAAGTCAATTAATTAAATTGCAAAAATTAACCTACTTTATGAATAGCATTTAATTCATAAAATCCTAAAAATAGCATCTACTTTACAAGTTCAACTTTGTATTGTTATTTAAATTAACCTAGTCCACTTTTGATAGCCTAAAAGATATTACTTTTAGTGATAAGGCCCTCCATCATATTTAATGGTTATGAAGCAGTTTATTTTAAAACTGTCTGGTTCAGGCACCCTAGATACAACTTTCTACCTAGTTTTAGTGGCTCTCAATTTTATGCGTTTTTATTATTTATCATTTAACTAATAGGCCAATTGTTAGCATCGTTAACTCTACATTTCTGTGTCAAATAACAAACGCTCAAAACTTAGGCACATACTTTCTTAGATAATAATATGAATTTGTTAATTAGGTCTGGTGCCTAATTATCTTAAGCGATTGCTCCGCAATAACTATGGTGTACGTACAGGGTAAATTAAATCCATTAAGTCCATTGGTGAATTTGATAGAGCTATCTATTATAAGCCCTAACAAAACATGCACTGGTTTCTAAACTACCGTGTCATCATACCAGAGTCATGGCGATCCGATAGCTTTAAAATTATAAAGTCCCCTGAAAGAGCATTTTAGTTATTTGACGTTATGTCAATTTAGACTGTATGTCACGCATTTACCATACTACAAACCAGAGAAGTAAAGCTACTTGAAACCTACTGTATCTTTATAAATAATATTTATTCCCACAACAATACATGCCTTAGAAAATCAGCACTGGTATTCGAATAAGTAAATCATCCAATGCTGTATTTACCATCGAATTTAGTATCAAAATGATTCAATTTTAACAATTTAAAAGGAAAATCTATTATTTCGTAAGGGAAATAATGGTTATTTAACTTGACAAGGATAACATTGTTTGAACAGATGGCATCGTCTAATGTGCCGCTGTGGCGTTATTTACACAAAACATTGCAATAAACTGGACTAAAATAAAGCTGCCAAAAATAAGACAATGTCACGGCGACTGAGCAAATAATATTCAGAGTGGCTGGGAACTACGGTTACTATTATTTATTGCGGTTAAATACTAAATTAAAAAAAGGAAGGTACAATTTTATTTTTTTATTTTTTTTATCAGTGGCCAGCTTTTTTACCTGATTATTTAAATTATTTTCTTTATAAACACTATAGGTAAGACGGCAGACGGCATTAATATGTCAAAACTATTTCTGACTATTCACTAATTTAATGTTTATTTTGTCCTTCGGTTAACTGAATAGGAATTTATTTATGCACTGGAAGAACGAAAAAAATAAAGTAATTACGTCAAAATAATTTAAGCAACTAAGCTACAGCTACAATACGTCATGTTCGATTTCGTTCTGTTTGGGTTAAATATTTATTTCATTTATAAAAAAATGTATATTGTGGTGTTTGTATCATATTATAAGTATTTGGTCTTTGGCATCCTTAATACAGAGTTATCCTAGTTAGGGTGGCGTGCTCTTGAAAACATTTCTGGACGCATTATAATGTAAATAAACATCAAAAGGGTTAGAATTACATTGTTAACCAGCTGTAATTAGGATGTTTGCAAACAGTCGGGCGGTTCGTATCAGACAATTTCGATAACTCAAATACACATTTGGAGTGTCGCCAGGGACTAAAATACAATGGGAACAGCACCTGGGTGCAGGCCGGTGCATTAAACATTTAGGTTACGTGCAACCCTAGTTTACTAGAAAATGGCGGGAAACATTTTAGGTTAAAAAAATAATTATGTTTTGCGACCAGCGTTCATTGTTGAACCAGAGAGGTTGGAAACCGCCGCTAAATTGAACAGACTGAAATTAACTCTACTATTAAAAAAAAAAAAGAAAACAAGATAATATTTTTTAGAAAAAATTAGATTTCTGGCCAGTATCTTTTTTTTCCAAATTAATGAAGTTTATCTGAGGATTAAACTTTTGATTTCGCTTAAAAAATATAATGTACAGTCGCGTGCAGTTGAATTGTAAATAAGCTATGTAAGTACCATTTTGGTTTCACAGTGATTATAATTCATTACACGAAGAAAATACGTTTGCCTGAAGGCTTCCTCTATACCGTACCCTACTGCAGTCTGCATTGCGTGCATATTTTAAGACAACCATTTATAAAAGCACGACATTATGTATAAAGTTTTAATTGTGATTGTTTGTCTAAGTATCACTAACTTAACGATGCTAGAACTTTGTGACCACTTTTAGCAACGAACAGTATAAGTATTTCTTGATCCTGAAAGCTACACAACAGTTCCTTATTATTTTTTTTGCGAAAGATTATCTAGGGCGTCACCCGCACTGTTTTGTTTTCGGCCCATGCATGATATATATCATACCTATTAGGTATATCTGCATCAATTATTATTGCCTGGATTGTGGATTTAAGAAAACCCCTGAAAGGAGCTCTACGAGTTGGATTCGTCCCCTCGCACGCCTTTCAAAGGATCCCTTAGCATCCCAATAGTCATAGGAACATAATAATAATAACACATAACTCTAAGAACCTCTAACTAGGTAGAACTTGTATCTAGGGTGTCCGAAATATACCGGAGTGACTTGAATGTGTAGGTTGGTAACAATGAAAATATCTACGTAATGTACTTCTAAGGTTCGCGAGCCATTTCATAAATATTGTGCATAGTTGCTGAAGCGTTCATTTGTAAAGCACTGAAATGTTTTTATTTAAATTTTGATAATAATACTTGCAGAACAATAGGAAGTAAGTCATTGTTTCAAAATTATTTAACGACTCAACATTTGGTATTGAAATACGCTTATATAGGTATAATAACTATGTATGTATCTATGTATTCATACATATATTCCTACATAGTTCAGGGTACTAAATATACAACGTTTTTATTTGGTTATTTTTTCATGCACATGTCTTACTTTTCAAAATGTTTCATGTTTGTAAAATGTTATTTCTCTATTAGATAGGTAGATAGAGATTTATTTTTCTCAAATTAAATACATTGATTGAAAAAAATGTTAATTTTTAAATAATTATGATAATGGCTAGAGTACTTTCCCTCAAGAAAGGTAGCATTACAAATTTCACCTTCTATAAGTAATAATAATAATAACGTATCACACTCATAGGCCCTAACAGGGCCGAACCTTTATCTAGGGTGCAAGAAACATAATATAAAGAGACAAACAAAACACCGATAACCGTAAGATAGAATTTAATTTTCTGATTTATAAATAAATTATTATTATTATAACGTGAAACAAACTGTACTGTTTTTCCTTCCAGAAGCATCCACCGTTCAGCAAGATGGGTTGCATGTTCAGGAGCGAGGAGATGGTGCTGTGCCAGCTGTTCGTGCAGCCAGAAGCAGCTTACGTCTCCATGTACGAGCTGGGAGAGGCCGGTGTCTCGCAGTTTAGAGACGTGAGTTGTATAGTTTATATAGCCTGTAATGTCCATCTCAGTTTTAACTTAACAACAAAAATTTGTAGTTCAATAATATCTTTGGTGGTAGTGTTTAAACCGAGATGGATATTACGGGCCTTAGGCTGACATTCATTGACAATGTTTTAGTTTACTTGCTTGAGTTAGAACTCTGAAAAGACGTTCTCGAGTACAAATTATCTTGACTAAAGCCGTCACGCACTCCGTCGAAACGAGCGTTTGCTACAATGTCTTGAGGTGGGAACTCGACGGTGGAGCGGAGATCGACTTAAATTACTTTTTGACACTTTAGAGTACTACTCTGAATTTCAACTAGACCACAGTATAATAAATAAATAAATAATTAATTAATAGTACTAGACTGTGAATGTTAGCCTTAGATTAAAGATTCAAATTAACTGTTGTACTGACTACTAGATAACGTACAGCGCAAACCGCTTAAGATGGAGTCTTGAATATGCAGTAAAAGTTCCTTATATTGTAGAAATGCACATAGGAAGAAATACCGAAATTTACAAATGAACAGCGAAAAAAAATCTACAAACACAACCCGTCATTTACCTATATTACACGTTTGTAATATGTAACAATTGTAAATTCGAGTTTGATGTAAAATGCAATAAAAATATCAAAAGGCAAGTTTAGTTTTAACGACAGCATTTGCGTGATCTGTAACGAATTGTTTTAAGCGATAGTATAACAGGCCCGAGTTTATTTGCTTGGCAACGTAAAATTCACATTAATCTTTAGTTATTTAGACTATTGAATCCATTTTGACTCTAAATACATAATGTCGTATTCGAAAACAACGAACATCGACATTATTGGTGCTTTTCGCTCATGTGACGAGTAAATTAGAGCCTCTATTGCAGTATTGGACTAAAAGGTGCAGGACTTCTTACCATGCCTTTCGAAGAACGAAAACTATGTTGGCAACGTTAAAAGTTTGATAACAAAGTGCGGCCAATGGGGTTTGAACCTACATCCGCGTTAAACTCCTCTTTTGATCCTAAAGCAAATTTGAGAAAAAGCAACCTTTTTCGTTTTTTGAGATAAAGAGTAGATCTTGTCGAGTATTCTCTACATCTGATGATAGAAGCATCAAATCAATTAGAAATTAATTTGCCTTTCCACATAGGCAATATATGCTTTCATAGTTTTAAGCCACGCTTAACTTTTTTATGTAGTTTTCCCTTGATTTTTTGTTATGCCTGTATTGTTTGCGTGAATTAAGATTCTATTGTTTTTTCTATAAATTCTAAATTATTTTAAAAAAGTTTGTTAAACAAAATTAACAAAATACTTAACCCAGATTTGGGGTTTGCAGAATTAGATGAAGTGCATAAACGTATTCAGATTATACAGGAAAAGGATTTCAGTTTCTTTTGATTAACTTTCTTGCACCAAAGAGATCCAGTATCAGTCAAAAATAGGCTAAAGTTTTTTCTGCCCAATTCAGTTTATAAACTTGGTCCGTTGTGTTGTAAAGTTTACACCACCATATCGCGCGACCTTTAACCCGATAAAGAGATGCTTTATCTTAACTAAACCAACTTATCGGAGACTAAATTGTTAGCTGCCAGTAACCTATATTATTATTTTGTTTGGTTGGTTTTTAATTTTCTAATTTTGAATATTACCTGCTATGAGGTTTTGATTCTTGTTAATGAACAGATGCTGTACAGTGGCGGATTAGGACGGCGTAACAGATTTGTCTATGGTCTCGTGCGCCCTATACTGTATTACTAAAAGAACAAGAACTACTTTGATACAATATAGAAAAACCGGAAGTTTTACGCCGCGCCGTCACTGTATGTACATAGTAACTTAAAAATAAAACTATCGATTAATTATATTACGATAAAGGAATACACTTTTAGAAAAAATATAAATTTTCGCATTTATGCGTTTGTCGACTCTACATACAATACGCACAACGAAAGGAAATTTGGCAATTACCTACCTATTAGATGACTGTGTGCGTACTTCGGTAGTGAGAAAGCCCAGTTTTCGTAGCATTGAGTGTACCGGCCAATTGTAAAAACAGTTTCGTACATAAATCAAACTCAAGGTTTTAACTTTGCAGGTGTAGCGTTCACCTTAGCCATAAAACGCGCATTTTTAACAAGAATTCGAAATTTTCGCGCGTCATCGGATTATTTGGTAGGCACTTAGTAGGTAGGTAACTTGCCTAAAATGTTTTACCGAATCGAACTTATTTTTTTTTTATTTTAATGTATTGGTTATTAGTTGACCCCGCGAACTTCGTACCGCCTTACCTATAAATATGTTGTGCACGTATTATACTATTAAACCTTCCTCTTGAATCACTCTATCTATAAAAAAACCGCATCAAAATCCGTTGCATAATTTAAAAGATTTAAGCAGACATAGGGACAGACGCGAGAAGCGACTTTATACTATGTATTGATTATTTAATTTAACAATTGTAAATATACTCAATATCATTATCCTTTATAGCCAAGGTGCTATTTCAATGTAAATTATTAATTTTGAAGTTTCGTCCAATAATTACCAGTAGGTTTTCCGTGACATTGGAACAAACTTCCAAACATCTAATATACCGATATTTATCTATTCAAAGACTTTGAAGAAACGTTTTTTGCAAATATTTACAGTCACGTGCAAAAGTCCATACATAGTGTTAACTCTAAAATAGCTTGGACGCAAATACCACACATCTGTTAAAAATATTTCTTTTCCTTTTTGAGCTAGCGGGACATTTCCATACATATCATACAAGCATTTCCATACATTAATACAAACGCTGTGAGCGTATCGAATATGCCGGTAAACGTGATCACTGGATGCGATTATTTTTGCTAACTCTGTATGAACTAACAAACGTCACTGTACATTATATACTCTAATCCTTATCTATATTTTATATTTTTCATCAGTACTTAATAAAGGCATAGTGTTGTCTAATCTACTTTACAGAAGTGCCTTCTCATGCCTCAGTAGGTGGTCCCAACAGATTTGATGTGTTCATATAGCAATATCATTATTTTCGTTATGCGAAGCAGCCAGGGTTGGGCTAATGGCATAGCGTGTCTAAGCTAATAAGATATTTTTGTTAGAAGCCTCTTCAAGCTATTTTGGGTAGAGCCAAGCAAAAGCATTAAGTTTCCTTCAACGATTGAGCTTTTAAATTTTATTGTTTACTGCAATGCAATCAGATAATGATAGAAAACCAAGCACTAGTAGGCCTAGCACATCGTACAGTGGCGGACACGTACGGCGTAACTATTCCGTTTTTTTCTGTTTTGCTAAATAGCCCTAGTTCTCAGTATTCAGCATAGCTCAGCACAGTCTAGTGCGCGAGACAATAGACAAAAGTGTAACGCCATTCGTGTCTCCAACTGTACCAAGATTGACATTACAACATTTCGCTTTTATAAGCTAAAAATCACTCAAAACTTCAATATGACTAAATTCAAAAGCTGTTCTATACTTAAGGTACAGGCCCTACGTCTGTGTTTTGGTGATCTGTGATCGACGACCTTGACCTTGCTAAGAGATGATTTTTTTTTGTTATAAATATTGATTCGGTTTTGAATTTGCTAGAAAAGGGAATAAAGCTATTCAATTCAACATACAATTTTAATTTCATTACATTGAAAACAGCTTTGTCCATGCCAAAAAAAAGTATACATTGCCAGAAAAATATAACAAAAACGTGAGCACCGTTAGCACGGGCAAATAATATCAAATTCCCTTCTAATGTACTAACAAAATATGATATTCTTGAAACAACCCCGTGCAGTCTGATCGATAGCCTTTCGGTCACGAATCGGTGCGGGCACTCCCCTGGCCTCAAAACTGTTCAGGGCACGCACACTGCGTAATTAGGGAATGACAAGGCCAGGGGAATGGTAACTTGGGCTAGGGTGAGGTAGTGGCCGGGATTCTCTCCTTCTATAACGTTTAACCTGACATAATTCTTTGTTTCCTACAACACGAAGACGACTTAAATTTGTGGACTCTACGCCTATCGATGCGTGGTCGGCATTAAAAAACTTTTCAGACCCATTTAGCATTGTTGCTCGATTGTTGAGTTAGGATGTGTTCTGCCCTTATATTACGGCCGCATTTACAATATTGCTTTACGTCCTCTTAGTGTTTTCTTTTTTGGATTGACTTTTTGCTTTAGAGGACGAAAAGCATTATTGCAAATGTGGCATAATGGTACAGTGTCGGTCTTGGGGGGCGTAACAGATTTGTCTATGATCTCGTGCGCCCTAGATTGTATTATATACCAAAGATCAAGAGCTATTTTGGAATACAGAAAAACCGGAAGTGTTATGCCGACCTGGACCGCCAATGTACCTCTGCGCATTGCCACTTGTCGGAAACTTTGAACACGCAGTCATACTCCGAACTTTTTATCAATACATAGTATAAAATAAAGTCGCTTCCCGCGTCTGTCCCTATGTATGCTTAAATCTTTAAAACTACATAACGGATTTTGATGCGTTTTTTTTTCAATAGATAGATTGATTCAAGAGGATGGTTTATAAGTATAATACATGCTTAAAATAATAATAGGTTAGGCGTTACGAAGTTCGCCGGGTCGACTAGTGAATAATATTTTCAAAACATAATGTAGGTATTCAGTTTCTAAACTTTAAATATTCAAATGATTCAAAGCTAGTCCAACATGAAACTCTAAATGCAGTTTTAAGAAATAGTGGTAGGGTGGTAGGTACCGATTAAATTTGCATGAAAAATAATAATGGTGGCGATTCTAGGTTGTTAGGTAAATGGGTTACGGGTTACGGTCTTACGGTTCACTTGAAATATTTATAACGTTTTTATTAGTCAGTGGTCATATTGTTGTTTTCGAATGGGTATGAAAATCGGTATGATAATGGCAAATTTTGACAGATGCTCAAACGAAATTTTGAATCTCACAAATTTTATTAGCAATGTTAATTACTTAATTAATCATCAATACATAGTATAAAACAAAGTCGCTTCCCGCGTCTGTCCCTATGTATGCTTAAATCTTTAAAACTATGCAACGGATTTTGATGCGGTCTTTTGTAATCGACAGAGTAATCCAAGAGGAAGGTTTATAAGTATAATACATGAGCAAAATAGTAATAGATTAGGCGGTACAAAGTTCGCCGGGTCGACTAGTACTAATTAAAGAACGATACGGTGCGATACCAGCGCCACTTCCGATAAATAATTAAACTCATCATTTAAAACCTGCTATGAATTAAATTTTGAATTTAATTTTAAGGCTCTGTTGTGTAGCTTTCAGGACAATTATCTTAGAAACGTATATGTACGGCTAGCAAAATGCCTTGTTGCCTAAAGTGACCACTTTTAGTTCCACTAACGAATATTTCTAAGATCATTATCCTAAAAGCTACACAACAGAGCCTTAAAAATTCTTAGCAAGATTATCTATGGCGTCATTGATGCATATTTTTGATTTCGGCCATGGTCACGGGCCACGGCCAGAAAGACATTTCGCACAAGTATACTACTTTTGGTGGTATTGTATGTAAAAAGTTTACATGTTTAAATGTCACTAAAAACTATATTCGAAACCCTCAAAACACATTCAAGGCTATAACCAACAGAGACAGGCAGGCAGGGACGGGCCAAACAAAACCCCTTTTTATTAATAATACACTTTGTTTTATTTAGGTCACTCTTCTATTACGCCAATGCGACAGGCTAAGTACTACTAACTAACATAACACACTAAAAATAGCAAGCTATTTACTAGGCAGGACGTTTTGGATTATAATATTATATTTTCGTAATCCTCAAAAATATAAAAATACTGGTCGACCCGGAGAACTTCGTACCGCCTAACCTATTACTATATTGTACATGTACAGTGGCGGACACGATCGGCGTAACACTTCCGGTTTTTCTGTATTGCAAAATAGCTCTTGTTCTTTGGCAATACAGTCTAGGGCTGACGAAACCATAGACAAATCTGTTACGGCCTCCTAGTCCGTGACTGTACTATCAATATATATAAAACTCTTCCGTTACTGACTGACTGACTGACTGACAGACAACGCAGAGCCGAAACTACTGGGCGTACAAAGCTGAAATTTGGCATGTAGGTTCCTTAGGGAGTGTAGGTGAGCACTAAGAAAGGACTTCCCGAAATTCCAAAGCCTCTAGTAAAGTTATAAACCTCTTTAAACACTCTATATATATTTTAAAAAAACGCAACAAAATCCATTGCATAGTTCTAAAGATTTAAGCATATATAGCGACAGATAGACGCGGGAAGCGACTTTGTTTTATACTATGTAGTGATATTGATGTAATGAGTTTGTGTAAAAATATAAAAGCTTCGAGGATGAGCATATGAAATTTTCATCGAGCGAATAAAACTATTTTATTAAGTGATATTTTTATGTATCATCATTCTAGCCCAGAGACGCGCACTGTTATACATAGTATGGGGGAGGGAGGCCCCCATCCCCATAGATTGCTATGGGGACAAAATCTAATACATTGCCATAATCGCCAATGCCTGGCATATGGTTGGCGATCGTAGTATTCCTCTTCAAGTTTTTTCATGAAGGACGCTGCTGCCCATCCTCCGTTACCTTTGTCGCCTTTTCGACATCCATGGGACAAAAAATTAACTTAAAAAATATATTTATATATTTTTTTAAATTGAAAAAATTAATAATGAGGTGGAGGTGGGCGGGAAACTTGGCCACAGGCTTAAAGATAGCAGGTGGACGACTGCGGTCACAGAGTGGTGGCCTAGAAACGGATGACGTGGAGTAGGCAGACCACCAGCCCGATGGTCTGACGACATAATAAAAGTCGCTGGCTGGCAGTGGATCCTGTGCCAGGATCGTGGTGCATGGCGTGCGAGGGAAGAGGCCTATGTCCATCAGTGGGCTCTTACAGGCTGATGATGATGATGATTTAAAAATTAGTCCTTAAAACGTGCCTTGACCCCAGCAACTCTGAGTGAGTCCGTATCTCCATATACTGGGTGTTTCTGACAAGACGGTAATAAATCAAAGGAGGGATTCTGCTTACCATAACCAACAACTTTCCCAAAGCAACATGGGTCAAAATCTCAAAAAAAATAACAGCTGTTCCATACATTGGTTCGATCAGCCGACGGGGTCAATGTACGGGACGGCTGGTTTTTGTTTTGAGATTTCGACCCATGTTGCTTTGGGAAAGTTGTTAGGTATGGTGAGCAGAATCCCTCCTTTGATTTATTACCGCCTTGTCAGAAACACCCTGTATATCAGATTCAGCTAGTTGAGTCGGATGGTGCGACAATAGCTATAATGCTTTCAATTGAAACGACAATGAAATGAACTCTGTCGCGGCCGTCATCGCTGCCTATTGCGCCACGATGACAGTATATGGGTAATAAAGTAAATAGTTGAGTGATTTTGTGCTCTCGTTAAGAGCCAGTTTACAGCGATGCTAGCCATTCGCGAAAAAAAATTATATCTTCTAAACTAAGGCAAATATCAAAAATGTGGCACTGTATGACACTAGATAATGTAGCCTAGTATTTTTAGGACACTTCTGTACAGCTTTTAGGTTGAGAACCAAAGAAAACTACAAAGTGTTGCTAAAAGTGGCCACTTTTGGCAACAATCTATGTTGTTTTTTGTTCTTTTTTCTTAGGACTACTTTGCTGTGCTCAAAAAATACTAGGCTACATTATCTAGTGTCATACAGTGCCACATTTTTGATATTTGCCTTAGTTTAGAAGATATTATTTTTTTTCGCGAATGGCGCTAGCATCGCTGTAAAATGCCTCGCGACTATTGTCGTAAGGCAAGGCAAACATTTGTTTGCCTGAGCCAATTGGTGGGCACCCTGAACTACCTCGCCTCTCACAGTATAGGATACTTAACCAAATAAGGTATCAATAGCAATTAGATTAGATGTATTCTAATTGACTTTCAATAAGTGATATCTTGTATCCTATATAAAGAATTATTTGATTTGAAAACGTATTCCTTTAAGTTCGGCACAATTGCTAGAAATCGTATCATTGGGTTATGTATTCACAATGAAGCTTAGAACTGATCTGTGATGTGTGTGTAATTAATATATGACTGCTTGCTGCTGCAGATAAACAACCTAGTTTTCGACAGCACCTATTGCGGTAACCACAAATCAGAGTAGAAAAAACACTGCCGTATCTCTATGATATTAGTTTTTTAGTTTTTTTTTAATCATAATTCATAATTAAACTCATAAGCCTCAAAATACTATTTAAGTCCTAAGTCCCAGCGCACAACTCATGCGCACAGGTTTTAGTAGCAAACGCGTGTCATTTCTTATGTGAAAAAATAATATTTATCCTTTGAAAAGATATTTGGAACCCTATGGCAAATAGTTTAGAGACTATTTTATACTGTTATCATCTCAGTACCTTCGTCGCGCCTCGCAAAATGTGTTCTAACCCTTAGAATCTATATAAATATGACGAAACATCATGATTGAATAACAAGAGGACGCGCTCCAGATCGGAATCGGTCGTCAAGAGGTGAAATAACACCGGACCTGTTAGTTGTTAGGTTAAATTTATATTGCTATCAACTTCTAGCTGTCATGACGAACTTCGTACCACCGAGCGTTCTAAATTTAAAAAAAGTATTCTATATCCTATGTCACCCGGGTATAATGTAGCTTCCCAACAGTGAAGGAATTTTTCAAATCAATTCAATTCTTTCGGAGCCTATTCTGTGCAAACACACAAACAATTAAATCTTTCCTCTTTATAATGTTGGTATACTTAGATATCTGTGTTTTACCCGTATGGGGACGGCATAGAATAACCACCACTCCGTATCGTCCAATGGGTGTCGTAAAAAAGCGACTAAGGGAATTTAAAAAAAAAAAACAATAAATAAAAAAAACTGAAAATTTAAGAGAGTGCATTGATAGACAGAATCTTTCATCAAGATTTATTCTGACAAGGCGGAAGAAATTTAAGGAGTTATTTAGCTCACAGTACTTAACAATTTTCCTGAAGTAACGTGCGTAGGAGTACTTCGAAAACTCAAAAAAAAAACAGCTATCCCATTTTCGCCTAGTCAGTAACACCTGTTATAAAATACTAAGTCCTCTATGCTAAAGTGACACAAAGTTCAAAGACCTATCACAATGAATTCATCACCTACCATCTTCATTGCAGCAATGATTCAATCACCCGCTTGATCCCGGGTTCAATATAGGACCGTAATTATACCTTGCACGAGTTATAGACGTGACGTGAATGATACAGGAATATTGAACAATACGTTTGACTGCTCCGTGGCTCAATTGGCAAGGACGTGGACTGAGGCGCGGGTGCACCAGGGTCTAATTCCCGGCGGGGTAAACATGAATATTGATGTTTGTTTCCGGTCTGCGTGTAATGTTTGTGTCTGTTTATCTGTATATGTTTCGGGCACCCTAGATACTAGCCGTCTTATTCATAAAAAACCCCTAAAATGGTCTTAACGTTCAATTTAGTTAAAACGTTTGCTAACGCTAAAATACTGATTTCAAAATGTATAATTCATAAACGCAATTTAGGCCTGCTATAACTACATGAGGCCAATAGTAGTTTTTTGCATTTTCAGGTTGTCACACCAGAATTCACCAGGTCAATCCACTATCAATCATCCGACAAAAAAAAAAGTTGTCTATTTTCGAGGCCTTTGCCCAGCAATTGGCACACCAAATTCTAGAAGAAAAATTTTTTTGTTATGATTGATTGAATCAATTGAGGTGACTGACTGAAGATGATTTGATTTGTTCAGTCAAGGTTCAGGGCACTATGTTCCGAGATGGTAACGAAGTTTTGCTTATGTATTAAAGTTATTTAAATTTAATGTACCTACCTACCTATGTCTTCGTTTAGTATTTTGAGGGCATTGAGCAAGTTTGCAAAATGGGAAAGCAAAAGAATTTACGTGTGCTGCGTTGGGCCGGCACTAGACACGGATTATCCGTAAGAGGCAAGTAACAACAAAATATAATAATTATTTTCCGTGCAAACAAAACTTTATTTTACAATACGTTTTATAACTGTTTCAGATCACATCCAAGCCCAGGAAACTGCAAAACTTTTCGGCACCTGAAAAAAGGAATAAAATCAATATAATAATTAGTACACTTCGGTATATTAAATTTAAGAAACTTTTAAAAATTGAAAATAAATATTAGAAGATTAATGTGATTTTCTTTTTCATCTTAAATAAGTTGTGCTTTAGTATTCAGATGAATACATACAAATATTGAATTGGGCATTCTAAATTGAGTACCTATCTGTATTCTGGATATCAAAGACAAATATCCCATAGCCATGAGTTCAGGTACCTATTCAATAAGTAAAACATACATACATACAGTACATACATACTTCACGACATCCCCAACACCTGCAATGCTGGTCATTTGTCATCACTCCCTATGTCAAGTTGCAAGAAAAAAGATGATGTCCGTTTATCGTAGCAGTATTTAGCATTCGAACTTTATTTGGTTGTTTAAAGTACATTATCATATTATTTTCGAAGTCGCGGAGGGTTTTGGTTTCCGAATAGCTCGCTAACTAACATCCAAAGCTTCTATAGCTACCAGCGCTTGCATTTTCGAAATTCACTTTTACATCATTCACGACACATCCTCGCGACAAAACAACAAAAACAGCTGATCAGCAGGCGCCATCTTGGCAAAAATCAGTGTGTTAGTGCGTTAAAGTAGGGTCGGACCTACTTTAACTTACGGAGGCATTATAACGACGTTTTAGTGCTAATGAGCGTTTATGAATCCAACCTTTTTGACAACACGCCATTTTAGGCTAAACTGGTTTAAGGCCACGTTATTTTTTTATGAATAAGACGGTTAGTTTTTACTAGTTAGAGACTTTAAACAACAATAAGTCTGAGTCTCATTTATGCCTAAAGTTCACATTTGCCCAAGCGCGGATGCAAATTTAAAGATATCAATACATAGTATAAAATAAAGTCGCTTTCCGCATCTGCCCCTATGTATTCTTAAATCTTTTAGATTGGTATATAACGGATTTTGATGCGGTTTTTTTTAATAGATAATAGAGTCATTCAAGAGGAAGGTTTAAAAGTATATTGCGTGCACAAGATAGTTATAGTTATAGGTTAGGCGGTACGAAGTTTGCCGGGTCGACTATAGTATAAATTGTATTTTTTAAGTCTTTGCTGAGGCTAAGACGACATAACGTGTAAGAAGATAATTTTACGACGCCGCACCTTCTCGTCGAAATGGGCTCAGAGAATTGGCTGTAATAAAACATTCGTTTCGTTACACGGTTTTATGTGAATGTTTTGTGAACGTTTTTAGAGGCTCTTAATATTCTGCCAAGTCTTGAATCTTGTTTTTTACGATAATGATACTTGGTGTGATGGGATAAAAAAGCGTATTAACGAAAGAGTTGATTTTTCACTATCTTACTTCTATGGACTATTGGTTGGTTTCTCAATCGCGTGACGATCTTGAAGCACTTCATCTCATGCAAAAATGCATGTGCAAGTTCATGGTGGTAATGCTTTTTAGTTATTTCGCCATCAATTAAGAGACATCATATAGTATTCTTTTATAGTTAAATAAAAAATTTTCACAAGACCAATAATCTGTTTCAAGAATTATTTATTATTATTATTTGCAGCCTGTTGTAGTATCCCACTGCTGGACAAAGGCCTACTACCCCTTTCTCTACTTTTCCCGATCCTGGGCACATTCCTACCAGGTCTTGGTGAGGGATCCCAGCCGTTTCAATAATATAAAAAGAAATCTCAAGGAAAAAAAACCTTTTCCAAAAAAGCTTATGCACACGCACGCCAGAAACCTATAACCTAAATATCATAAGTTTCAGGTCACAGACAGAATTGGTCATGATTGTGTAGCTAAAGGCCAAACCGATAAGACCTATTGAAGCTTAGGTACTATCCCTGTCTCCTAACGATAACCCCAAATAGAACAGAGTAGTTTATTGCAATAAATTATTTGTAGATTGTTTAAATATCATATCTTCTAACTAACCCAACCTTGATTTTCTAAAGATAATCGATATTGTTATTTTCTATTTTATTATTGCTGCACTACTTTACTATTCCATTAATTTAGAACACTGATTGCTGTTAGCTTATGAGGCATTGTAATGGAAGCCCTGTAGGATTACAAGAACAAGGCCCATTATAGTCGTTTCAGTAATTAGATTAGGTTACTTGGATGTTCCTTTATGACACGATAATCACTAAAAACAATATCGACTGGTGCTCTAGTAGTTTTGTAAGCAGTAAGATAGTTTTACTGAGGGTGTCGTAAAAGGCGACTAAGGGAATTTCCGAAGATCGATCAGCAGCGGCATTCTTTGAAAAATTTTAACAGCCATGCTGCGATCGCCAACCCGCCTGCCAAGCGTGGCGATATCGGAAAATACCGCCACAATGTTTGTCCTTGTGCCAATCTGTGTCTGTGGTGGGAGACTTAATGTCCAGCAATGGACGTCTATTGTTTGTAATGATGATAAAGATAGTTTATACACATTCTTCTTCTTCTTTGCATCCTGTCATCCCTAGCTGGGGCATAGGGCTTCAAGAATGTTCCTCCACTTCAGGAAGTCTTGAGAAACTGTTGTTAGCTGCTCCCAGTTCAACCCTACTTCTTCTACTGTGGACTGGATCTAGGTAGTTTTCGGGCAAACACTTCTAGTAGAGCATACCTCTATTGTAGCAAATACTGTGGTATAGGTACTTCATATTACTTTAGTTCTTCCTAGTTAGGGCTCTGAGTGTGATGCGTTATTATTATTATATTAATCAAATGCAATTTTAGCTTTCATAGCGATCTACATACACATACATATCTTGAGCTACTTACACAAAATATTTCACCCTGATCAGTTTTTGCACTGATTTCAGTTCTCTGTAGGCACTGAACTGCGTCACTAAACGTTTGGTAGGCAGACGCCCTACCTAGCCAAACATTTGCTAGGCGGGCGCGTTACGTACAGAAATCTCCTTCTAACAAATTACCATCAAATTCATTTTCCAGCTCAACCCTCACGTCAACGACTTCCAACGTCGCTACGTCAGCGAAGTCCGGCGATGCAGCGAGATGGAGCGCAAGCTGAGATGGGTGGCTGGTGAGCTGCCGGCGCCTCCGCCACCGCCGAACCTTGGACCCAGGAATTTGAGCCCCAGGGAAATCAATATGCTAGAGGTGAGTGGGTAAATAATAACTAAGGGATTGGTGAAGATAAAATGTTAGGGTTAGAACTTAAGACAATAAAACTACTTACCCATATTTTGTTGGTTTTTCATTATCAAAATATGTTTTACCTTTTCGATGCTAATCTGGTCAATTTCTCTAAGAAAGTTGACTTTGATAAAACTTCTCATTATATTACTTTGATCACGTTGACAGAGCAATGGTGGGTTCATTTGATGACTTACACATCTTAACAGAAGGAAGACTTTCAAACGAATATAATTCTCAATATTTGTTTCTTACAGGAAAGGATAGACTTCATCGAATCAGAGATTCAAGAGATAACCAGAAATGCACAGAACCTGAAGACCGACTACCTCTCCCTCATAGAACTGAAGCTATTGATAGAAAAGATGCAAACGTTCTTTCAAGACCACAGTGCCCAGAGGAGAATCTCGGCTTCCGTCCATGTTCAAGCGACTGAACCTGGGAACATTGGTCATTTGGGTTTCATTGCTGGCGTGGTTCCGACCCCCAGAGTGGCCTCGTTTGAGAGGATGCTGTGGAGGATATCACATGGAAATATATTCTTCAAGCAAGCGCAGATTGATGAGCCGCTAAAAGATCCTGTTACTGTAAGTTTATAAATATGATCCTAAATACACTTACAGCCTTATACCAAAAAAAAGGTTGTATGAATGCAAAATTTTAAATAAGTACTTTAACTTAAGAGTTACCTACTAAGAGAAATTTTGGCAACAGACAGACGGACTTTAGCTAAAAACAATAAGAATTTCTTGTTTTACTACGCAATCCGAAAAACAAGATAAGTAAGTAAGTATATGTGATATAAAAGATTCCATTTTGATTATAAGGTATACTGTATACAGCACATGGTTGCTTATAGAATATGTGATAGTTATTAGAAGTAATGACCAGCTAAAAGTTCTAGAAAATTATATGCCGTCAAGCCTTTTTTATGTTTCTCCTTTTTGATAAAATCCAGAAAAAACTAATTTCCAAACATTTATTTAGTCGTAAAGTCACATCGATCCGATCAAAGTAAAACCAGTTAGATGTACTAAAAAAATACTTTATTTGAACGTTCAATTAATTGTGTTTAAAATCAAGGCATGCGGAGGCTAAACGCTTTTTCATGTTTTTGCGGACACACAATGTCTTCGTATATGATTCGACCACCCTTTATTATTTATTCTAAACTAGCAGTCCCAGCGAGCTTCGTATCGCGCTATACAATTTTATATGTAATAATTAAATTGTTTTTTTTACTATCTTCTCTTACATTTTTCCATATTTTCTCACCTTTTAAACTTTCCCTGGACTACTACGAACATTTTGAGACTAAATTGGCCCGGCCGTTCTCGAGTTTTAGCGAGACTAACGAACCATGATTAATTTTTATATTAGTAGACATGTATCCAGGAATCCAGCGCTTTGCCCTCAGCTCCGCCCGCGTGGTGATACGTTTCGAGAACCATCCCATTTTCAAGTCCGACTCGCACTTGACCATTACATATAAACCTTCCTTTTTTATCGGTAACTCTATATATAAAAAAAAAACTACATCAAAATCCCCTAATATGTAGCTTTAAGGTGGTAACTCTCGCTATGGCGCGAAATTCAAATTTTTTCGTGTTTTTTATTTATTCTGGCGAAAGTATACATATTTTTAAAAGTTTAAATGAATTCGCGTATGTAAAAAACCATTTCCCACATTGTAATACAACGTTTTTAGAAGACAGACCTACTGATTTTGTGCCTAAGGACATAAAGGCCAAAAATCAAGTTAGGTCCTTAGACACAAAATTAGTAGGTCTGTCTTCGAAAAACGTTGTATTACAATGTGGGAAATGGTTTTTTACATACGCGAATTCATTAAAACTTTATTAAAAATGAAAACTTTCGCCAGAATAATTAAAAAACGCGAAAAAATTTGAATTTCGCGCCATACCGTGACTTACCGCCTTAAAGATCTAAGCCTAAATAAGAACAGACTACGGGAAACGACTTGGTTTTATACTATGTAGTTCAAACTAGTACCTATACAAAGTATGTAGCGCTGTAGGTATGTCATCTGACGTCATCATACCACCCTCAAGGCTCGAGTGGTGCACCCGAGACCCGGCAAGTGTTGCTGGTCGTTAACCCACGGGGAAGTCACGGGGTTTATTTATCGATCCCACACGGTACAATGCACCATATGTTTTGTTAGGTTTTTATAGCGCCATTTAAAAAAGATGGTGCTCTCTTTTGTTTTTTAATGTGTTTTCTTTTGTATTCACGCTTTACGTTGGCTTACTATAATACACGGTCACTTTTTTATCGTGGAGGAAACTTTTAGGACTAAAGTCTTTGCATGAAATATGACTGTTTTTTTTTCTCTTTTTTTGAGACTTAAAAAAAATAATATTGAAAGCCGATGGACCCCTTGTTAGCCTCCCCGCGCATTTCCCTCATCATCAGTCGGTCATTGCTCTGATGCTACACATAATTTTTAGTTTTTTAAATTTTCCTCCACGATAAAAAAATAACCGTGTAAAATAAGGTTCGAAGTCTTACACCCGTATTCTAAGTCGTTTCCTCCAAGCTTCCTTCACTCACACCTTACTGGAGGATCCCTTTTAAAAAACTGGAGGAACTCTTTGGAGGTGGTATTCTTAGTTGTAATTTTTTATTGACTCAAGGAAAAGATGAGGTTCCTTATTCGAGGATGAGTTCGAGTCGAGGACGAGAATAACGTCATAAATGACGTCACAATTCAGAGAAAAAGTTATTTTTTAACGATAGGTGCAAGTTTTAAAACGAATTTGACAGTTCTTAGCATTCAATCAGTCAGTCAAGTCAGTTTGTGTATGGCGGTTTGTATTTACAAACTTTTAAGTTTACTTTCGTAGATAAAGTACCTAATAAGCCACGCACATAAAGAAACGATTTGAAAATGGCCGCCAAACATATACTATCTCGCTAATAGTAAAGTATGAAGATGTATATAGTTTAGAAGAGAAACAGCCTACAGCAACGGCAGCCATTTTTAGATTGTTTCTTTATGTGCACAGGTTATACCTAATTTTAGATTTTAATTTTTTGCTAGTTTTTCTTCACCGCTTTGAGTTAAGTATTATGCTCGTCCGCAAACCACCACTGTCGAGACATCAGTGATTTACAACTGTTTATTCGATATCTTGGACTCTTGTGATAATGTTTGAGTAATTTGAAACTTTACGAGAAAAACAGTAAACAGGATTTTAAATTTATTAAATTTTAATTTTAATACATTTATTAAAATTTAAAATTATTATTAAACTCAAAAATACTCGAACAATTTCATACAAAAAAAGTCCTCAAGGTTGGGTCGAGGCTACCTTAAGGTTTGACAGTAGCTTCCTTACCTCCAGTGAGGACGACGTTGAGTGGAGGTAAGGTGGAGGCATCATTTTCACGACTAAAACTACGGATTTCCTCGAATAAGGTTGAGTCGAGTGGTGGAAGCTATGAGGAAACGACTTAGAATACGGGTGTTAGTAATATGCCGCGTATTATTTTGCTTCCGCAAGATTGCAAGACAACCTAACTATATCAAAAGCTTTACGTGTTTCCGAATAGCTAAAACAATCTCAAGCTCGAAAGAAACCACTAACCTATTTGTGAACCATTACCGTTTTTCTAAACACATCCACTCGATACCATTCTATTAAATTTATCTGCGAACCGTCTGAAGAGGTGTCAAAAACATTTTCCAGAGGCAATTAATCTCAATTAGAAGATAAACAAAAATAAACAGTCTCAACTGCTGGCCTCGTTCGACCTGGCAGGTAAAAGCGATAAATTTGGTACTGCGTAGCTAGCTAGGTATTTTATACAAGGTGTAATTTTTAAACGAACCTGTGATGGGAAAGTACTCTGAACAGAAGAGATAGAAGTTGTAATAAAACTATATTTTGTTTTGAAAAGAAAGAATATACCTATTCTAACATTTTCACAATTCCTTTGCCAAAACCCTATCGATCGCGTGCCATAAAAACTCCTATTTTATTTAGATACTAGAGGCTGCCCCGCGGTATCACCCGCGCAGATTTCTCTTAAACACAAAAATTCCGTTTTTTTTCGTTCCCGTGGGAATTTCGGGAAATCCTTTCTTAGTGCTCACTTACACTCCCTAAGGAACCTACATGCAAAATTTCAGCCCGCTACGCCCAGTAGTTTCGGCTCTGCGTTGTCTGTCAGTCAGTCAGTCAGTAACGGAAGAGTTTTATATATATTGATTTGCCATTTCGTTTGATTGGTTTTTTAAACATCACCGATTCTTCTACGACCTAGTGTTTCATCATCGAATTTCGATCGATAGCTTTTTCGTGAAAATGGATCAATCGCTAAACCATCCATATATCCTCACAATTGTTTGCATTATTAATTATTTGAAAGTAGGTTGTATAGCTAATTATTGACCAAAAATACCTAATCCCAGGGTCACGAGCTCATGAAGACTGTCTTCGTGGTGTTCTTTCACGGAGAGCAGATCAAGTTGAGGGTCAAGAAAGTCTGCCACGGATTCCAGGCTACCCTGTACCCATGTCCACCAACGTACAAGGAGCAACAAGAAATGCTTGGTGGAGTTATATCTAGGATCAAGGATTTGGAAATCGTAAGTCTAAAATGGCAAGCAGCTGGCGAGGAAAAGGGAGGTGTGGAAGACGCTCCACCGACAAGAGCTTAGCTCTTAAATATGAAGAAGAAGTCTGAAATAGTCTTTGCTGTTCGTTCGTTACAACCGATAGACGTCCACTGCTGGTCATATGTCAACAGATTGCTCCAAGGACAAGTAAATGGCGTAAAAGCCACGCTTACCAGGCGGGTTGGCGATCGTACGGTGGTTCTTCAAGTTTTTCAACGAAGAACGCTGCTGCCCGTTCTTCGGATGTTCTCTTAGTCGTTTTTTACGACACCCATGGGAAGAGATGAGGTTGTGGCCTTGCAGCCATCACATGGCGTCTTGGATGTTACTTACTTAGATAAGGAGGCCTTTGCCTAGCAAAGGGACAATAATTATGCAACATGTAAATAAAATTCAATTAAAAGTGCTTACTAGGTGTTCATAGGAGGATTTTATAGTAGAAAATCTTAAAACACCATCTAGATTCTAGAGGATAATCATTGGAATATATAAACGTAACCATATACCTAATAATACTAGAATTAAGCTTACAATGAAATTTTTATTATCAACCAACACATCACAATATTACAGGTCTTAGAACAAACAGAGCAACATCGTCGTCTAGTCCTAACGAACATAGCACGTGACATCAGCACTTGGATGGTGGCAGTGAGGAAGGAGAAGGCGATATACCATACCCTGAACATGTTCAGTATGGACATTGTCAAGAAGTGCCTCATAGCAGAATGCTGGGTGCCAAAGAAAGACTTGCATATCGTGCAGAAGGCCTTGGAGAACGGTGTGGTGAGAATCTTTTGATTATTCTAAATTCTGGAGGTAGAGTTTTGTAATTAAATTTGATCGAATTGAAATCGCATTGCTGTTGATTTCGATAATAATTGCTAGATTAACAAAGCCGATTTCTTTTACATGCCTTAATAAAGCAGAAATGGTAAAGAAAATCGCTAGGGATTCCATTACGAATCCGAATTTAGTTATGAGAACTGACCTCTTTTTTTTATATCAGCATCAAACCCACCGTAAGACTTTTTCAAAAGTTTAATTATACTAATAATGGGTTAGGATAAGGCCGCCTATTACGCTCAATTGATTAATTTCAGAGAATTGTAATCATTTAATGATTCTATCAATTAATTGGACAACTGGACATGAAATCGTCATCATTCAAGAATCAATTATATTTTTGGCAGTCTTTGGTTACTATCTTATACGTTACGTCATATCTGATTAAATAATCGAGCTATGTGCGGGCGAGCTATATCTGTTCTAGCAACTAAATTAAACACATTCTTCATAATAATTTAAGTCTAATTCAAACGCTCAGTTAAAACCTACTGCAGCAACAATTAGTCCAATCAAGCGTTATCATTGTAAATTGTTGTTCATTAGTAAAAGTTCAATTAAAGTGGCAACTAAACTTGCAACTATTTATAGCAATGACAAGGTCATTTTCATTCGCTAGATTTATAATGTGTAGAAGTCCTATTCAGGTTCTGGCAGAATCATCAGCGTTGCATCAATGCTATTGCATTACTTGCGACATAAGCTGAGGCAGGGCCATTTTGCGCCTACAACACTTACAATAGATTTGTCTTATTTCAATAATTGTTCTTTGTGTCTTTTTAACTAGTATGTAACTTATTATTGTATGTTTTGTGTGTGCAAATAAAGATCTATCTATCTATCTACGTCTATGTCTAATCAGTTTAAGTAACGCGTTCACCAGAAGAATCAGAGTAGAAAGACCTCCCACAAGGTGGTCAGACGACCTTGTGCTAGTGAAGGTTCGGAATGGATGAAGGACTTATAAGGCCGGTCCCGACCCTCTGCGGGGAGGCGTATGTCCAGGGATGATGATGTAGAAGTTCAATCCCAGTCAAGTTCAAATTCATGATAGCAAATTCTTGCAAAATAGTCTCTAATAGACTTAAAAGTTTTTTTTTTTTTTTTTCATTTCTGATGCATTCACATTTGCTTCTCGCAGTATGTAACCTAACTCATATTACTAAATATTGTTTTTATAATCCAGAAAGCCAGTGGCAGCCCTATACCTTCAATCCTGCACTACGTCCCCACCAGGGAGATCCCACCGACCTTCAATCGCACCAACAAGTTTACCAAAGGCTTCCAAAACCTAATAGACTCCTACGGCATTGCTAGCTACAGGGAAGTTAATCCAGGTATGTTGGTTATATTATTTAACTAGTCGACCCGGTGAACTTCGTACTGCCTAACCATTACAATATTGTGCATGTATTCTGCATATAAACCTTTCTCTTGAATCACTCTATCTATTAAAAAAATTAGCATTAAAATTCGATGCTTAGTTTTAAAGATTTAGGCATACATAGGGACAGACACGGGAAGCTATACTATGTATTCCAAACCCCTCCGATGTTTGTCCTCCTAGTGGCAATTTGTGGAGAAGGCCTCTCTTCACCAGTGAACAAGGACAGGAACCGTAACTTTGTATACTTATTGAGACCCGGAATGATATTTAGGTAATTAACTTTAGTGATGGTTTCTAAGCCCTTCTTTATGATTACACTTTTTCTGTATTTCTTTTGAGCTGGGTACTGACCAAATGCTCGCCATGTAATGTAATGTACATGTAAAACATCAAGCATTAGTGCAGTCAGAACGTCTTTCATCGCTGATTTCTCCATAATTCTACGTACTGACTGCACGAGTGCTCGAACCTAGCATAAAATGTGTTCTAATGTTATTTTTCCTTTATTTACAGCTCTCTATACAATAATAACATTCCCATTCCTTTTCGCGGTGATGTTTGGCGACATCGGCCACGGTCTCCTAATGACTAGCTTCGCATCAACACTCGTCATCTGCGAGAAACGCTTCATGAAGATCAAAACTGACAACGAAATATGGAACATATTCTTCGGAGGCCGATATATTATACTCTTAATGGGTCTCTTCTCAATCTATACTGGTTTTATCTACAACGATTTCTTCTCCAAATCATTGAATCTCTTCGGTAGTAGATGGAGGAATGTTTATGACAATGAGACTTTGGTGGCTAATAGGAATCTGCAGTTGGATCCTGTTACTGCTTATATGCAGACTCCTTACCCCTTTGGAATGGATCCTGTATGGCAGGTTTGTTGAATGAAGTTTTTTTTTTATGATATTCAGAGCAGAGTGTAGCTATGGTTAGATAGACCATAGATCTAGTTATACTTACCCACCCACAGTGTATTGTTTCACTTTCGATACTTCTTAACAATTGTTATCTTTAGTAGCAGTTTTATCTATTGAAGGATCATTTTTAACCAGTGACCAAACATCTACTGAGCTCATTTAACCAATTTCTTTTATTTACTACTTTTGTAGATAAGCTGTGTTTTCAAAATCTTCTTTCTTTTGTTCCAGTTCGCCGACAACAATATAATATTCCTAAATTCGTTCAAGATGAAGCTCTCTATAATATTCGGAGTAATCCACATGGCGTTTGGTGTATCAATGAGTGTGGTAAACTTCAAGTAATTACTGTATTCATAGAAACTAGATACTTTAGTTATATTATTGATATTATTATCTCTTAGAATTAGTTAGTTAATATAATAGTTAATATCTCACTCATATAAATAAGAATTCGTCAACAATTATTTTTCTTATCTAAGAAAGAATTAAAATTGAATCCATTAGAATAGGAATTCAATTCCAATAATAATGGTGCCTCAAACATTAAAATGTATAATCACGTTACCTCACGTTACTTATTTGATTCATATTAAGCTTGATTCATTACTAGCTTAAGTCCTAAAAAGCTTTAGATATAAATGTAATTTGGCGAGAATTTGACGCCTAGTTATTGTCAAAACCTTAAATGAACCCAAACCTCCGAAACTTTTTGGAATTTTATATAATTTGAATCTTAAAGATTGAGAACGTATCAGCTCCACCAATCCGTCTTCTAACTAATTTATCTTCAACAGTTTCTTCAGGAAGCGAGAGATGATCCTGCTGCAGTATCTGCCGCAGATCATGTTTCTTCTACTGCTGTTCTGGTACCTCTGCATACTGATGTTCATGAAGTGGACAATGTACAGTGTCGAGAATACGGGTAAGAAGACTTAGTTGTACTTAATGGTGTGTTCCGTGTGTTGTCGGCAATCGGCATAGACTATCCTCACCCCATGTCCTCCCTTGGGTGTTGTAGAAGGTGGAACCCTTAAGATGGGCAGCAGCGTCCTTTGTCGAAAAACGTGTCATTGCACTTTAGTTCACGCTAGTAGTTCTCAAAGTGGTCCCGATAGACCCCCAGGGAATTACGAGAGACTTGACGAAGATCCTAGCTGTAAGAGGTCCACCGGAACCAGCTTAATTTTGAAAGAACACTCTGTGAGTAAAAAAAGACTGGGAACCTCTGGCTTAATTTAAAACCTCTCGGGATCTCTTACATTCAACATTTCAAAGTTGTCAGCTAAAAATCAATAAACTGTTTTTTTTTTTTGAAGAGAATTACCTTCTGTTTCATTTTATTTTTATGTAGAACTAATGAAATAACCTTGTTGTCTTATTATTTTGTATTATTTATCATTTATCTTTCCAGATCCAGCCTACGGTTCCTCCTGCGCCCCTCAGGTCCTGATCATTTTTATCAGCATGATGCTCTTCAAGAAGATCGAGACCAAGCCACCCTGCCTACCCCACATGTACCCTGGCCAGGATGTTCTCCAGATGACGTTCATCTTCATAGCCTTCGCGTTCATACCGGTCATGCTGTTTGGGAAGCCTGTCTATCAGCTGCTGGTTGATAAGAAGAGAAGGGTATGTAGCTTTTTTTTAAGGCTATGCTCATTAGTTTCTGTGATGGTTAAGAAAAGTATTTGAAGTTGCGACAAGAATCAATGATCTTTTCTTGAAAGCTGTTTACGATAAAAATATTGCAGATCAATCTTTCCGAATTATTAATAATTTTTAATACTGCAATTTTTTTGTAAATTCATTTTATCTCAACATGTAGTTTATGATTTTGAGAAGTAACTAAATAAATACTAGCTTTCCATCTCGTGTTATTTTAATCGCTACTAAGAACACTCGTCCCGTCGTCAAATAAATGCTTGCCCCTTACACGATGAAGTCGAAGCCGACTGCTTGAAGCAGTCGGCTTCGACTGCATCAAGTCAATCTGCGACTGCATAGTGAAGTGAGACAGCCTGCTTCGGGCTGTCGGCAGCCCCGCAGCTTCGAGCTGTTGACTGTGACTGTTCGAACGGTCCGTGCACGCACGTTAATCACTGGATAACTGCTCGAGCTGTCCGTGTATTACGGCTCCAACTCTTCATTTTGATTCAATATTGCTATCCCTACTCTCAGAAATACCAGCAAGGCGTAGAAGAAGGCGACACCCCAGGTTCACACACGGCGAGCGAGGGGCTGGGAGAAGTGCTAATCAACCAGACCATCCACACCATCGAGTACGTGCTCGGCACCGTGTCTCATACTGCGTCCTATCTGCGGCTTTGGGCGCTATCGCTGGCTCATGCGCGTATGTACACTATTTATATTATGTATTTGCAGCCTGTAGCGTGTCACTGTTAGGCAAAGACCTCTTTCCCCTTTTTCCACTTCTCAGAGGCTTGGAAACATTCCCACCGGGTCTTAGCGTGGTCTCCACCGCTTTCTAGGTCCATCGACCACTATGTATTATTGTTTCTAAATTCTCTTCGGTAGTCCTTTGAAAGGCGTGCGAGAGGACGAATCCAACTCGTAGCCCTTTCAGTCCTTATTATTATTATTAAGTACACTATTATTGGTACATAATCGTAGGTACACCTTTGGTATTTCTTTATCTCTATTGATCATCTCAGCCGAGATACGTATGATCTAATTAGACATAGGCCTCCCCCTATGATTGCCACAAGGACAAGCATTGGTGGAGGGGTTGCCATAATCGCCACGAGTGGTAGGCAGCTTGGCAGTATGATTCTTCAGGCATTTAACAAAGGACGCTGCTGTCGCCTTTTAAGACACCCATGGGAAGTATTCGAAAATAGTACTTGACCGACGGTCGGCGATGACGTCGTCGGTTGGACGTAGCTAAGATATCTATGCAAACGTAGCTGCATGTGCACGCGTAACTAATTAATCATCAACGATTTCATACATTAGCATTATCACACGATACACAGTAAATTCAAATATCCCGTATTCTTTCTCAGAGCTGTCAGCAGTACTATGGAAGCAAGTAATGAAGATCGGTCTCTGCGGCGGCTCACCCGTCAACTCGATACTGCTGTTCGCGGTGTTCGGAGTGTGGGCGTTCTTCACTCTCGCCATACTAGTGCTTATGGAGGGACTGTCCGCCTTCTTGCATACTCTTAGATTGCATTGGTATGTTCACTTACTGTACTTTTACTTACCAAATAGATATAGGCGTTGACAGATCTTTATTTGCGCACACAATATACTGGGTGTTTCTGACAAGGCGGTAATAAATCAAAGAAGGCTCACTATACCTAACTACTTTGCGATAGAAACGTGGTTCGAAATCTCAAAAAGACAGAATTTTAATACATTGTTTCGATCAGCTGACGGGATCAATGTACGGGACAGCTGATTTTCGTTTTGAGATTTTGACCCATGTTGCTGTGTCAGCAGTTATCTATAAAAAAACAAATTGCAAAGAAAAGAGTGTATTTTTATGCGACCTTGAGGGCTGGTGTTCTTACCAAGAATAATTATTTCAGGGTGGAGTTCATGAGCAAGTTCTACGAAGGTCACGGCTACTCTTTCGCGCCATTTTCCTTCTCCGCCATTTTGGAACAAGACGATGAGCCGCCGGAAATGAACGGCGCAAGTCCGCAAGAGTGACACGAGTCTGTGTACCCATGCTAGGCTAGGGTACATGCAGCATATGCTATGCTACACGAAAATGTAAAGTAACATATAAAGCAAATTCATATAATAAGTATTTACTTTTAGTCGGTATGTTAAATACATTGTAAAATATTTTAATTGATTGAATTGCGAATATTATTCAGGTTGTAACAGATAGGTCGGTTTTTTTTTTAAAGTGAACCTAAACATGGAAAATTTTATAAAAGGTGTAATAACGAAATTAGAAAAAAAAGTTATTGCTAAACTAATATTCAGAATAAAGTTTTTTTTTTTATTGTTTACCGTTCTTGGATAAACTGTACCTACTCAATTACTACTACCTACTAAGCCTCAAGATTACTAGAGACAGTCACGAATAAAATTAAAGTGTTATAGGCCTTCTAAAGCATTTCTATTTAATACTAACTAAAACTTTCTCAATACCGACGTCTTTTCATTGGAAATTTTACGAAAGTTATGGCCGATTTTGTGTGTTACTCTTATAACCTTTTGTTAAAAAATATAATTCCTTAAACAATAAAAATTTTAATAATAAAGTAGATTAAGTATAGGATATGTTTAAATGAAATTTAATATGCAGATAAAATTTCGTTAATAATTAGAAATATAATTTTTTATGGTTTGTTTAAAAAAATTTTTCACTAGATGATTTAAAAAAACTATAATTGTACATCGGCTTTGTATTCGATGTATATTGTTAAACATGCAGCTTCTCCGAGTTGCTTGGCACCTTACGCGCTTTAAATCCTTCCCTATACTAAAAAAAAAACTACAATATTGATTGTCTATGGTCAAGCTGTCAAACGTCATTCTTTGTGTTCGCGTGGTTACCGGCGCTTTGTTTTTTAGTAAAAAATAGTTCCGATTTATTAAAATAAGTGAAAATAACAGCAAAACTACACGAAAATGTGTACAAAAACATAAGTCAAAGGACAGGAAACTCGAAATATATCGGAACAAGATCCGAAAATTGTGGAATGCAGGGAAATAAAAAACCTGCAACAAGGACGTCAGCTTCGGAAAATTTCTCGAAGCAGGATCTGCAGGATGAGAATTCTTCTGGTATAATTAAAAATTACATTGGTTACGTACCAATGACCTCATAAGACACAATGTGTCATGTTGGCATGTTTTTTCAAACAAGCCCTTTCTATTGACACGGGTGGTATACGCGATATACCGACGTGTTTGTTGGCGCATGCCTTTACAAACAAGCCCTTTCACATTGACACGGGTGATATACGCGATATATCGACGTGCTCGTTGGCAAAGCAGCCGTTTATTGGTTTGATAAGGGCGAAGCACGCGCACGCGATGCGCAGACATTTTGGCGGCAAAATATTTTTTGTCTTCTGAACAAGACACAGGCTGTGTACGAGATACATGGATGTGCTCTACAATTTCTTAAGTGTCAAATCACAAAGATTTACTCAGATGGATCACAATCAACATGTGGCACAAATGCCAATAGAGCAAAGGAAGGAGATAACTTATCTTCTCCGTAGCAAGTTAATACTACCAATGTACTACCACACAGGTAGGCAAAACATTCAGTTCAATCAGTGACACTGAGGAAGATACACCTACTTCCCCAACAACCTTAATTTGGCCCAAAGAAATAAGCTAAAACTTAACTTTTGGACGAGTTTTTCCCAGAAAACTAAGTATAAGAAATTGAAAATAAACAAAATCAATTTGTTTTGGGACCCGCCATGCTATGGAAAAATTCTTACAACACTAAAAGTAAGTTAAAACATAGACCAGCTGAAACTTATATCCCCACTGCGATGCAGTCAGGATTTTTTCTGTCTTGCATTCTATTCAAACAAAAGCAAGAATAAATTTTACCATGTCTAATCTAGATAAACCATTCTTTGAATCTAGTCAATGATGTACTGCGGGACAAGTTCCTTATTTTGGCCATGATCTTCAACAGAAGATTGCAACAATGACAATTTAGTCAACACAATGCAAAAATCAATATGCAAAAGCCACCTGCAAACCCTGAATGGGAAAACTTTATCAGGCCATCCCATTACTACCATATTGGTTTGCACTGCTGTATGGGGAAAACCCATGAAACCCCTGGTAGCCAGGAACTACCAATACTAGAACCACCATAGGGTTTCGCAGGCAACAGCCTGACGACCCAGACGTAGCCCTGTCTAAGCGGCATGCTCCTTCTGACAAATAGAGGTAAGCCATGGTGGCAAGCTTATTTCCACTTTTTTCCTAAGCTAAAGGAAAAATCTGTGTTATAATTTGTTTATTTTGGGTTCTGTATGTTAAGGGTATAACTACACCTTTTCATTCAATAGAATCTTAAAATCTGTCCAAGAACTCAGTAATATGTTTAAATTAAAACCATTTCAATATTTTAACATTGCCCAGAGTACCATCAATACACTCTGAAAATTTATTCAAGAACACAGTATTATGGTTAAATTAAAACCATTGAAAATATTTTAACATTGCTCACAGTACCATCATTAAATAAATTAAGTAATGGATATAGTCAAAAATTTAATCAGATTGTTAAAAGTGTGACAATCAAGCCAGTCAGTTATATAAAAATCATGTCTAAGTACCAAAACGGTGATCATGGTTTATTTTATTTGAAATATTTCATCAGTTTATAACAGTGTTATATTTACACGTCGAATGTATACTTACCCTCAAACGCATACAAACTATGTACAGTTTATTGCACAGGACATTTAGAGGTTTAAATAATTTAAGATTAAGATTTTTACATTTACGTGAGTTCCAGACACATCCTTATGGATGCGTACAGTTTCACTTTAAATAATGAAAGTGGTTTTTAGCTTTCTTACATCAATAAAGCCTTTATTTTGTAAATTTTTAAATCTATTCTATAAATATATGGAAAAAATATAATTTTATGCAAATACATATTATGTACAGACAAATGCAAATGCATGAAGAGTTAACAAAAATTATCACATCTAATTATCACATTTACTCTCATATTTGCTACGCTCACAGCATTAGAATGTAATACATGGAATTTGGGTACAAATGTGTACCAAGTTTTTTGAGCCAGCAAGGGGTATTTGTAACAGTTGTGTGTTTTTTGAGTACTTACAAGCTGTTTAGACCAAACACTTTCTATAAAAGTTCATATATTATGTACATTGATATGTACATACATAATACATAGGTACAAACATACTTATCGCTACGCCTGTTTCCATAGGGGTAGGCAGAGAAAATTAATTTCTACTTGCTATGATTCTGACAAACCTTTTCTTTTCGCTTCTTTAGGCTGCAAGTTTTTAATAACTCTTTTCATTATTACAATGATTCAATTAGTCAAACATCTTAAATTCAGTATTCTTATGCCCAGCAAAACCTAAAAATTTTCGCAATTTACTTACTTTTGACACTTCATATGTAACATTAGTAGAAGCTTGTCCAGCTTCTTGCTATGCATGGGTGAATTTTGGAAACTGGAACAAAAATCCTGGAATGTTGATTTACTGTATCTAGTGTTAACTATGTTACCAGCATAATGATGGTCATCACAACTTTGGTTCTCTGTTATGGATTATTTTTTGGTTTTTGCAACACCCTGAAAGAAACCTTTCTTAATTATTATCTTCACCTTTCAGAGACCTGCTTCATTGTCAGATAATATAGAAACAGAGATATGCTCCAGCAATGCCGGCTTAAAATATCAGTACCACTACTGTCATTTGTAGAAATTATAATTGAGTCCTCAGCGGTGAGCATTGAGCAAACTCAATACAATAATTAAAATAACAATGATCCATTCTTTGTTTTTTGTTCCATATAAATGGACATTCCTCCTAAGAATGTTAATTCAGGTGCTTCAAATTTTTATAAATTTGATTTTATGTTGAATGGTGGCTCTAAAATAGGGGATGATGATTATATTATGAAGACCTACCACCATTGCCATATTAATGTCATTGTTTATTTATTTATAAATAAATATAAGATATGATTAAAGTATTAATATATAAACATGAGATATGATTAAAGTATTGAATGTGAATGTGAATGACAGTTAAAAAACATGTTACTAGCTTTAAGTAGCTACTGCTACACAGAACAAATATTGACTTACTAGTCATGTTACTAGCTTTAAGTAGTTACTGCTACACAGAACAAGTATTAACTTACTAGTCATGTTACTAGCTTTAAGTAGCTACTGCTACACAGAACAAGTATTAACTTACTAGTCATGTTACAAGCTTTAAGTAGCTACTGCTACACAGAACAAGTATTAACTTTTAAAAAGTAAAGTACTAGAACTAAATAAATACAGACTTCAACATACATAAAGTTATACTGATATTGTTAAGACATTGAGTCTTAGATTTTTTGTAAACCAAATTAAATTAATCAAAGCTTTTGAACGTGAAAAGACTTCTGTTCTGTAAAACTTCTGTGATTTTGAGAAAACATTCGTAAAAAACCCATTGTTAATTCTTTCAAAAAACGACACAAATCTGTGACCTCATCAACAATATTATAGGATGCTGGACCAAAAATATTTTGCTATTTTGGGGTAAAAAGGGAGTAAAATCTTTTAAATAAGATGATCTTGTTTGGGTGCGTCTCCTGGCGGCTTCCATCGTTGGCTTCGATGATGGGTCTGATCGAAGGCGTGCCGCGGCAGGGTGCAGTCTGGCTCGTGTAGCATGACGTAGCTACGTACAATGTTTTGCTATGCGGACTGGTCTGTCCTTTTGGGGACTGTTTTTTGCCTGCGCCTCTTGCGAATAGGATACTATATTAATAAATATAATGATATGAGACTTGAAATAAGAGACACCTTGTATCCTATGTAGAATAATTTAATTTTAAATTTGAAAGTTAAGGTGTTTGCAGGACAAACACAAGCCATCTAGCAACCACCAAGTCTAAAGGTGTGTCATTAGACAGACAGTTGACTAAACCAGTAGGTCTTGAACTATGTAGAGGTTCACATAATACAACTCTATTCATGTGATATCTTTTTGTTTTAGTTAAGAAGCGGTATTAATACGCCCTGTTTTGATTACATTTGATATTACATTTAACTTTATTAAATTTTCTTTTATGTATTATTAAATTTTCATGTTCCTTTACTAAGGATATATAAAACAACTTAATTAAGTTTTCAAACAAATCTGTTTGTCCTTTCCTATATTAGAAGGGGTTATCTTCGATAGAAGCCTCACAACTTTTGTTTTAAGATATTATTATTGGCTCTGAACATCTGCATGTTTAACAATATACATCGAATACAAAGCCGATGTACAATAGGATGATCAAACGAGCTCACCTGAGTGAAGTTCGATCATTATTGTACGAAGGCTTTGTATGAAGATGTATATTGTCCCGCCCGCCCTTTACAATTTGTAAGTAACCCAAGTTGTGAGTCAGTCATCAAGCTCAATAAGGCTCTAAAGAATGACGTTTGACAGCTTGACCATAGACAATCAATATTGTAGTTTTTTTTTTAGTATAGGGAAGGATTTAAAGCGCGTAAGGTGCCAAGCAACTCGGAGAAGCTGCATGTTTAACAATATACATCTTCATACAAAGCCTTCGTACAATAATGATCGAACTTCACTCAGGTGAGCTCGTTTGATCATCCTATAATAGAACACTTGTGTAGATTTATCAGATTTCTTATAGCGTTGCATCGAAGCATAAATAAATATGTCATCAAAGGTTACTTTCATGTAATACCAAAGAAACTTAGGTAATTCGATCCTAAAAAAAAAATATGTATAAATACCTAGTCCACTAGAACGACGTTGTGCCTTTTAAATATATCACTAAGTTATTTGTATGCGTGTAATATATGTACCAAATAAAAAATAAACATTCGAAATCCCAAAAAATTGGTCAAGGCACCTTGCCTCAGTGTTATTGTGTTTTTTTTAGGAAAAGTAAAGAATAGCATTAACTACAGCCACAGCCAAGTTTTTATTGCAGTCAACCCACTTTTTGTACAAAAAAAAACAACGATGTACCAATTACCTTCTTGAATATAGGTGTTTCAGTATAATACACTTAACTTAAAAAATCACTTCGGCTTTAGATAAGAATTAAGTAGGTAGTTAATGTACCTAAGTAATATTTCCTTAGACACAAAGGCACACCTCAAGTGCAATTACACTAGTATGGTTAAATAAAATACCTGCCAATAGTTTTACACCTTGTACACTCTTTAACTTGACTTATCGGCAATGTGCTTTGTGCCTTAGCAAAAACGCTATTTACCCCACCTATCAATATGTCGATTGATATTAATATTTTAAAAATAATGTTATGTTCAAAATAATTATTTCAATAATTTGCATGCTAATTATAACGTTTACTTTTCTACACTGGAATGTTTGCTACACAGAATATATTTTATCATTTATTTTATAATTGTATTTACCTAATTTAATGAAAATAAAACCACAGTTTCCAATAAATATGAGTGATCTTTATTATAAAGTTTTATCTACAAATAGTACCCAATAAGTAAAGAAAATTAATAGTATAAAATTCTACAAAAAGCTCTAAAAGCCATATAAAAGTTATCTATTCGTGCTATAAGTTGTTTCTAGGTGCAAGTGCTTTACCTAAATTATTAATTCTTATAAATGCCTTACATATAGTTACTATCATGCTATGAAAATTTATAAATAGGTTATATACTAACAATTTAGATAATTCTAGGTTTTAGGTTTTATTATTCTGCTCATATAGAAATTTAGTTGAGTTTTTTACATAACTTATAATAAGCAACACCGACACTTTTACCCGACAGATAGGTAGGCTACATTATAGTCAAAATGTATAGTCGATAAGTCTTTTCTGAATATGCAATTTAAAAAAGTTTCATCAATAATGTTCGTTCTTGAAAACACATTCCTCGCTACCAAACGCATCTTAGCAGATATAGCACTAAGCGACCATTTGTGGAATCTTTCTGTCAATTTTGACCACTTTTGACACCTAAATGCGGGAAAATATTGTAATTAGGCTATGTCAAAAGAGGTCAAACAGCCCAGCAGTGGTAACATGACGAAAATTTTGTCGACTTTGTCGTATCTATCTGTCACTTTTGTCGATCGTCTCCATACATTTTCCCGCATATAAATGTCAAAAGCGATTAAAAGTGACAGTTAAATTCGACAAATAGTCCGTCATGCTGCGGGGGCTGGTACATGACCGACCATTTGTAGAATTTGTCGTATCTATCTGTCACTTTTGATGATCGTCTCCATACATTTTCCCGCATTTAAATGTCAAAAGCGATCAAAAGTGACAGAACGATTCGACAAATGGTCCGTCATGCTAAGCAGGCAGGTAACAGAAAGATTCGACAAATGGTCGGTCATGCTACTGCCGCTGGTCGAAACGCTCCTAAAACTTGCAAATTTGGTTAAACCTGAGTCTGGGTCCCTTTGCCCAAGCCCATCTCGCGCATCCTCCTAAGAATATCCCGGAGAGCGCGCGCCCTTCGCTAGGAGCAACCATGCCTCTTCATCCAGCTTGAGTAACGAGCCACGTCTGCAGTACTGACCGTCCTTCGTGTCTTCTCAGCCGCCTTGTTCAGGTCTGTGTTGGATACCGGTGCTTCGAGTTCTGAACGTTTGAACTTCCGAATCTGCTCGGGACTCTTGCCGGCTATTTTGCGACGCATTGTCATCATTGCTGCGTCTCTGTATATAAAAAGAAAGGAAAAAACATTCGTATTGTACGAATTATGCGTTAACCCGAGGTACCTTCTCTTTCTTATACTGTGCCCGAGGTATGGTCATTCTAATGGTTTTTGTTTCTTGGTTCTTTCTTTTATATAAATCGCTTTTATTTAAATAGTTTCGATTAATTTTCTTCATGCTCACAATAACCTTCTACTAGTAAATGGTGATCTGGCACCTACTTCGAAAATAAATCACAGTACCTCATTACTTCGAAATCATTATTATTTATTAGTCTACTTGAACTAATAAATAATAATGATTGTCATCTGGCCTTAGTCTACTTACCGCACCTGACAATAGGTAGACCAACTCCTTTCAGCTGAGATGACACTGAAGAAGAAGCTATATTTTATTCATCTCATACAAACAAATGCACAAAACATGATTACCTGCACAAATTGCAAATGTCAGAGCCGCTGTACCCATCGAGGCGAGCTGCCAGCTCCTTCAAGCTGACGTCATCGCACAGGACAACCTCTCGGAGGCAGAGTTTCAGCAGTTTTATCCGGGTCGCCTCTGAAGTTTGAAGAACGACGGACAGTCATTAAAAATAAAATAAATTAACACATAACTAAAGTATACTACTTATAATATTTTTTTCTGCAATAAATCACCAATTTGAATCACCAATCTTTGAATGTCCCTTATAGCCGACCACATCCATATTGTTTCATTCATTCATAAGTTTCTAACGCAACTAGCTTAAAATTTATGGTAGATGCATCGGGAGAGAAATAAGCCGTTCCTCTTTGCCTTAAATTTAAATTATTTACCATCAGGTAGTCCAATATAGATTCGCTTCTCGAACCTCCTGCGGAACGCTTCATCAATGTCCCACGGGTGGTTGGTCGCTGCTAGGACCATAATGATCTTGTCACTGTTACTGAAAAATCAAAAGATATTAATCAATGGTAAGAGGTTCCACATGGCAGACCGACACGAGTGACGAGGAGATAGAGATGCAGGAAAAGACTAACTAAGCACTGGTAAAACAGCTGCACTGATCACAAATCCACTAACTGGTCTCTAGATCCTTAGTATAAATGGGACGGCTGACCGACACCGACGAGCGTCTAGAGATCCACGGCTGCAACTTATGCCGGCCGTGCAAGAACGCGTTTTATTCCAGGGCTACCGACACTTACGAATACCTACCTACTATTTAAAAAAAACTTACAAAGCAGCAGCAAGGCCGTCCATCTGTATCAGCAGCTCAGCCTTGAAACGGCGCGAGGCCTCGTGCTCAGAGTCCGCGCCGCGCACCGCGCACAATGAGTCTACTTCATCCAAGAATATCGTGCTGGGGGCGTAGAAAGACGCCTGCAAGTTGACAAACGACTATCAGCTCCACTAATTAAGACGCTATATAAGTTTTTAAGGTTTTTTAAATCAAGTAATTCTCTTAATCTATATGAGGTAAAAATCTAGAATTTTAACATAACGTTTTTGAGGATATAACAAAGTTTTTTTATAATTGAGAAACACTTGTGGAATCTCAAAACCTAGATACATTATTTCGTCAAAGATAACCTTTCCAAAAAACGGGTATAGCTAGTTATTTTTTGTTGAAACTACATAGGAATAATAATAATAAAGTAAATTAAATTCTGGTAATTTAAGTTTGATTTAAAAGTTATAATTAAAAAGATATTTAATATTTATTACTTTTTCGCATAAAATGTAGTAACCGATGTGGGCGACTGACAATATGACTGTCCTTTTCCCTCAGTATGTTTGAGGGAAAAGGACAACCTTTGATCCTCGGTCGTTTGATTTATTTCGCGTATATAGTCTTAATAACACCGTATAATAAACGTACTACATACAGTATGGGCACTCCCTGCCTACCTCAGCAAGTGCGGCTCCCCGCTTTTGGTCACCTTTCAGCACCGCTCGGATGCTTCATAGAAAATAGCGCGTTGCTTCTCGCACAGCTGAAACTCGTGTACGTGAACGCGTGTCATGCTTGTGTAAGTGCGATTAGAGCATGGGTCTACTCATTTGATACGTGGGGCAGTTACGCGGTGGAATAAGAAAAAAGCGAATGCTAAAGCTGTAAATAGTATAGCGAATGTAGGTCTTTAATATTGCTTACCATATCAAACAGCAGTCTAACGAGTTTCTCAGAATCCCCTCTGTATTTAGACGTCAAGGTAGCAGATGAAACGTTGAAGAAGGTAGTCCTGCATTCAGTGGCAACTGCTCGCGCTAGCAAAGTCTTGCCTGTGCCTGGTGGACCCGTGAGGAGAATGCCTTTCCATGGTCTTCTGATGCCCTGGTCATTGATAGTTTACTCGGTTAAAACTTTATTGCTAAGAGTAAACATTGATTGTGGCGTTTTTGTAAAGAATACCACACGAGATATTTACTCTTTTAAAATACTTAGGTACGTATACTTAATTGTTTGTATAGCTAAAGTTGTTTTCTCCTCATGGATGGTGGATGTTGCATATTTTACAAAGAAGTATTTTATTGGCTTTTTAATTATGAGACTTTAAATAAAAGTAGAAATACGATGAACTTACCTAAAAGGCTTTCAAAAATTTATTGCGTGATAAAAAGGATTTTTTCTTTAATGCGAACGCTAATCTACTTGACCTATTTATTTAAAGTAAGGCAAAGAATGCATTTTCTTTAATGATTTTAATACACCCCTTCACTGCTAGCAATAATTTTTACGTAAGATTTTCCAACCCATAAAACTTTGTGGCCGGTTTTTGTAGCAATAATATGAATGGTCCAACAACGGTCAAGCCTGATAACGATCTCACGCGAACACACAATTTAAACTAGGCTGAAACTCATAATGAAGTCTTGAAGGAGGAAAATTATATTCACACCCTTTTCTTTGATTTTATTTTTAGGAATGTTTCTGTATTATATTTGAGTAAATATTAAAGAAATCCTCATAAGGATTTGACATGAGTGGCTCACACCTGTTTAATATAAAATCACATTTTCTAAGTATTAAGCAATAATTAGCGTAGGTACGAGTACCTACAGCAGTAGTGCAAAACATTTGAAATTACCCGTAATCTTTACAATCTACGGACTGAAACATGTAAGGAAAATTACACTCATTTCTTTTTTTGACATAAATCATAAAAACTGCGACCTACTTACTTGCCAACTAAAGTCCCTTATTGAAAACATACGTCTACTATACGTATACTTATTTCTAGATTATCGTTGGTTATATTATTAAAGACCAAAACTAGTTTTCCGCAAGTCTTATCATCGTCAACTAAATATCAATGAGATTAAATTTTGCAGGTTTTACTCTAGCGATGATAATGCAAAATAACAGTGGATAAGCAGTGGATAGATCGGCATAGAGGACTAAGTATTAGATATGGCGCCAAGTTTCACACGATAAATACTTATGAGAAATTAAAAAAAAGGAGAAAAGCAATGCAGCTCTCAGCTATTTACCTTAAAGTAGTCAGGCATAACCAACGGCAAAACCATGGCTTCTTGGAGCACAGACTTCGCATCGTCCAAACCAATAACATCCTTCCAACGAACAGCCGGGTTTTTCTGCAAAATATCCCTTTCAATTGTGTCAACCAAGTGGTTTTCATAGCCAGTAGAATCAAAGACTCTTTCATCCTTTTCTAAAACAGTTACGTCTCCCTCTATATCCTTTCTCAAAGGTTTGATCGGAGCAAGGTTTCTGCCTCTGGAGGTTCTTGTCAACCTTTCAACGGATCTCGTCTTCCTACCGCTTCCAATAGAAGAAGCGGTGGAAGACGTTTTCCTTGAGACGATGGTGGGCAACGTGGGTTGGAGTTCAGGGTCCCTTCGGCGAAGGGTACCAGCCCATTTTTCGGTGGTTGGGTCTGTTGCTTTGCATTGATCCATTGGTTGCTCTTTGAATGTGCTTGCTGGGGTGGGACGAACAACTGAAATAACGATGAATATACTAGCGGCGGTATTATGTAGTAAAAAAAAACGATATTTTTTCCTAAATGTAATTGAGTCTATTTATTCATCTCATGTCTCAATTAGGTAAAACTAATTTGAATTGAAAATAAGTGTGAGCCTCGCTTCGACAGCCCTGTTTCCCTTGACACCGAAAATTCAAGAAACCTCTTCCCAAAATATGAATTTTTCGTTCCCTTGGCATTTTAGGAATAAAAATTGGGGTATACATCTGGGGTGTACATGGTGGGAGTGGGGTCTGTCCCGTGATTCTAAGCTAACTACCTACCTAGCAATTAGCAGTCTAGATGTTTAGGCTTGATTGCGTAACACACAGATAGACAAAGGTACTTTCGTATTTATCATATTAAAATGTGAATAATAGAAAACATCCTAGACGGATACAGACAAAACTAAATTTACTACTAACATTTGTAGTAACTTGTAAATGACCAAACTTACCTTGCGTCGGCAAATGCCTTGTGCCATTATTGACGTGCGTGTCACCCTTCCTTTTCATGTCTTCCTTCTTCCCCCCCTCTCCTTCTTTCTGGTCACCCTTCCCTCCCTTACCCTCGGAGGCACCGCGTCTGGTCATCATCCGAGCGTAGCCGAATGGCTGAAGGCTTTCTGCCATCATGCGGTCCATCATTCGAGCCATGTGGTGGAATCCTGATGATGGACTGAGAAAGAAATTATGATATTATTCTTGAGGAATTAAGTTTACGTATTAGTGGAGACCTACATACTATGCTTTGGTTAACCAAATGACCTGTACAATCAGACTAATATTATAAACGTGAAAGTTTGTGTGTAATCTGTTACTTCTTCACGTCTAAGCGGCTGGAGCGATTTCAATTAAATTTGGTATGGACACCGTGACACCCTGGATTATTCATAGGTTAGTCCAGGGTGTCAGCTGACTCTATCCAAAATTGGAGTAATAAACCGCGGGTAAGACTGCTGGGCACGGTTGGTCTGCAATATTTGTACATTTAGTTAGCAAAGAACTGTGATCTGATCATTAAATGATTTGTTCATTAATAGCATATGGGAACTGGAACCTTCTTGGGGAACACTCTCGAAATTAAGTCCCATCTTACCCCACTGTTTGGCATCCATAGAAACGCGTGTAACCGCTGTGGTACGAGTCATTCATTGAAATGATGGTCGTTGGGTCGTTTATGTCTCTTTCTATAACCTAAAACGACCACCGACCTAAGATTGTCGAAATATGACCAACAGAAGATGATGTGGTGACGACGCTACTCGAAAAATCTATTATACTATATTCATCACAACAATGTTTGCAATCGCCGGGAATCAAAACCAGACAGTTAAAGTCACGTCAACATCACTGACTACGCCAACTGAACCACCAAGGTGGGCATTATAATACGCACCCAAAGAATGGATCTCGTTCGAAGAAGGGCCGAAGTCCGGAGACATTGGGCACTAAGAAATCACCGAAATCCATAGCTTTTCTCAACAACCGACCCGCTATAAACATAAGGGAAATCGTCTAGCGAATGGCAACATTTAAATACAGTTTAAGTTTGTCGGCATAGTTGGATTGCATTGATTTTGTTAGGTAGGTACTGTTTTTTCTTGAAAATAGGGCTATGGTGGTGTTGTTTTTTTTTGTTGGATGGATTTGGATTGACAGATTTGTGTTGTCAATCGGTTGCCATGGTGATGTGTACGGAAACCTGACGGAAACGAGGCTGACCACGAGGCCAAGGAATGTGCGTGAGGGCGTGAGGTCCTTGACTGGACTACATTCAAGTTTCATTTGTCATTTTTCGGAGCAACACCTCTGACCTCCATTTCCATTGCTGAATACATTAGGGGTGGTATTTCATATAATAACCATGATTTGCGACCTTTCGTTAATGTTGGGATTTGGGACAAAGAAAAGTTGCAAACCGTATAAGTACATAATACCTATAATGTCTGTTTGACAGGCCTCTAGCAAATTTTGCATATTTCAGATTAAATTATGTTTAATATGTGTGTGTCTATTATGTAGGTAGTTAAAAACATAGCAAGCGTAGCGTTTCTATTTTCAAATTTCAATTTGGTATTTTATAATTTGTAGACTTTTAATTTGTCTTGAGGAAGGAATATCTGCAGTAGGTAATACATAAACTAATTACAACTTCTAAACTGTATAGACCAAAGTGTCAAATTAAGGGTTGACTTAAATTACCGAACCGATTTAGATAAAACTTTCTGCATTTTTACAGCAGTGGCTCTATTACAGTTTTTTCATAGTAGGTTTAAATTCAACTACTTAGCCTTTAAATACATAAGTAAAACTTTAATAAACAATATTTTACTCTAAAATAAAATGAAGACAAACGAACCAAAAAATGTAGAGCTAAGATTTATTTCCAGCATTACTAAAAGCTAGCACTTGCAGCCTATCGAGTATGCAAACATTTACCTTAATACTGTTTACATCGAGCCTTCAAGCAAGTGGCTTTCAGTTTTCACGATCTGTGTCAGGGGTCGTCGACCATCGTCGACACACGGCCGTTAACCCCTATTCATTCACTATCGAACACATTGATGAGACCTACTGAACTGTTTACCTGTTTGTTGTTTTATCTAGGTTCTAGGTTTCTCGTGGAGCTGACTAACTAATTGTGGAACAGGTGACTGGGGCTGGTCCTATAGGGGCTAAAAGAAGCCGCAGCTTGACCCAGAAAATACTTAATGCACCCTTAGGCCCAGTGCTCATCAGGAGGAGGCGCGGCGAAGATTCCGAAAGAGATAATCATTTTAAGAGTGCCCGTAATAATGCCCCATAGCGAGGAACTACTTTTGTGCATCAATGTCGTGCATCATCATTCAAGATGATGAAAATATTCTACCAAAAGTGGCCTTCTTAGAGCCCCTGTGGACTCTAACTTCTATGTCACAGGGTTGAGTGAGTAGCGATCACTTGCTGCATAATGGAGTAATTTTCAATTAAAAATCTGATTTTATACCTTCCTTCACTAAAAATTGATTTCTTTGATATAATATTTGCTACGGCGTAGCGCGTAGCAACAGCAACTACGACCGCACGGGTGTTTTAACAATTCCTTTGTTTGCTAATTTACTTTCAAATTATACCTACCCTATAATGATGGTCTAGCTCTAGCATCTGGTAATTCGGGGAGTATGTATCTAGTCCCCGAATATTCACATTTGAACGACTCCGTGGTTCATTTGACACTGATATTGACTGTGACTTTAAATATCTGGGATACAATTCCCGGCGAAGCGAACATTGTAATGATGGATTTGTTTTATGTCCTTGTAAGTTAATAAGTGTTTCATTGCTTAGAATAATTTACATAGTTAATTTATATTATTACTTACCTGCTCAGACCTCATAACCTACACCTACACTGCATATTATTTTATGTCTGTTTTATTAAGCTAAGCGTTTGTGTAGGAGTCTTGACATTGTCTTGATTGCCTAAATCTGACTTCATTGCAGTAATCCGGGTGTCATCTCTATAATGTGCTGAACAAGCTCCAAGGTCGACGTTGAGATATCTCAATAAACGCAATCTGAATACCTAGGTGCTTATCCAATTGAATTGATTATGTACAGTCTCGTGCAATGAAATTTTTACAGCTTAAGAACAATTATCCGACTAAAATTAAAGTATTTAATAGAATAGTAGCACAAAAGAAATTCTTACCTATGCTTATCGTTTGAAAATCAACTTACTTACAACTATGTTTTGTAGGTATTCTGTGGTTACGTCTTATTCTTATTCTGTGGTCACTTTTCTATAAGTATTACCATTTTAAATATCATTTTAAAAACTGAACCCAAAATTATACTCGCCTACTAGTAACTCAAAATATATATAAAATTTGAAATTTGCATCATCGTTAGCTAAAATTATTTTTAGTTTTAAACGGCACTTGAAGCGTGCATAAGTAAATTAGTACGGTAATAACGTAATAACCACTTGGCAAGCAGCCATCATTTCAATTGCAGTTTCAGGAAGTGCCTAGACGACCCTTGAATACCTAAGGCCCGGCGCACATTTGGCGAGGAATGTATTAGTACCGATAGGTTACTAATTTAAACAGCTCTCAAAATAATATAATAGTTCGGCAATACTAGTTCGTCGAATCGAAAACTGTCCTAGGTTACTTTGAAAAAAGGCACGTACAAAAGGGTCCTCAACCCTGTGCCATACAATTTAGAGACCACTTTAAATGCCTAATTAATAAATGGCATAATTTGTTGCGGTTATAAATGATGGAAACAAAAAGAGTTAAACCTTGTCTAAATCACTAGACTAGGTTTAAATCACCATTTCGTCATACAAATTGGCGATTTTAGACTGGTCTAACTTTTTTGTGGTAAGGGCGTTAAAAAGTAGAGAAGACTCGATGTTTTTTCGAGTGTCAATAAAATACATTATGTTGTATGGCTATGGTTTTTTTTGCCATAACATTAGGGTCTTAAGTTGTAAGTGATACTAGATAGATATTAACAGTAGGTATTTTATGTTTAACGTAAGTTTAAATTTTAGTTGTGTGGCTGTGCATGGCTAGAAAAAGATTACTTACCTGTGAGCATGATTATGAAATGAAACACAGGAAATTTTAAAAGCATCGCGCTACGAACGTTTTTATTCTCCATTCTTGTTCTAGCTATGCTGCCAAAGACAGTGATTTGTATTTGACAATCATAATAAAATTGAAGTCTGGGTTTATCAGACGAATTTTATTTAACTACTTACTTAGTTATTTCAACTGCGACGTTTTTTTATTTATTTTTTGTAAATAATAAAAGAAACATAAGTATAAGTATTCGTGGATTCCATTCCGAAATAACGATCAAGTATCTCTGTGAATACCTTGATGTGGACACAATCGATTAGCACTTTAGAGGAGTTGTATTTGTTAGTTTTTTTTTATATTATAACCAGGTGGACTTTTGGCTGATATTATCATTATCATCATGGCTGATACTTTCACCATCATCATCATCATCTCAGACGAGAGACGTTCACTGTTGGACTTAAAGGCCTAACCCACAGATCGACACAAAAAGAGCGATTTGGGGGGGGGGGGCTTGTGATATACGCTACACTTGGCCAGACAAAAATTTAATTGCATTTGTCTTTAATCCTTTGCCAATACATCAATTTGCCAGTCATAATGCTTCACATTTTTCATAAAGCGACCAGAAAGGCGAATCAAAACCGATGACGTCTTGCGGTTGTGTAGATGATGAGAAAAAATACTTGACTAAAATCAGTTACAACTTACCAAGGTAGATCCCAAGCTGAGTGGAAAGCTGGATGAGCCCCCATGGCCCCAAGAGGAACTCCGAAGCCAAACTCGATCTTCACATCTTCAGGGGCTCGACGAGGCCAGGACCCAAGGCCGGGGTTGTTGGGGTTTTGGTCAGGCGTATCGTTCGTCATGTTGTTGGGGTTTTGAACTTTCGAACATTACATTTGGATTTTGGCTACTAAAGAAGTAAAAAACTTAATACACCTGAAGGAACTTAGATAAAATAACCGGAAATTGAACTTTTTGAATTTTTTTTGAGAATGAAAACCAGTAAGTACTCAGATAGTTTTTTTGTATTAATACATAGTATAAAATAAAGTTGCTTCCCGCGTCTGTCCCTATGTATGCTTAAATCTTTAAAACTATGCAACGGATTTTGATGAGGTTTTTTTAAATAATAGATTGATTCAAGAGGAAGGTTTATAAGTATAATACATGCACAAAATACTTAGTAGGTAATAGGTACGTTAAGCGGTACGAAGTTCGCTGGGTCTACTAGTTTCAAATAAATACAAAAAAAATACTGGGAGAAGTCCTGTTACTGTGGAGGAATATTCTTAAAGCCCTATCTAGGGATAACAGTATACAAAGTAGAATTAAACTATAGACACAGAAGAAGTAAAAATAATCATGTGATATGTAAATCATAGCCTTACTAAATAGGTACCTAAAACATAACGAAAAAATACTCTGTATTTAACCAATTTATAGTAATTCAACAGATCAAAAGTAAAAAACTGCCTTTTAAAAAAATTTATACTAAAAATGAACCACCACCCACCGAGACCTTTTCAAACAATAAATTAACAAACACAACACGTCGTGAAAACTGCAAAACTTTCAGTCGACTGCCCAAGGCATCGTGGACAAACGCCTTCGAAACTAGCTTACTACACCCAACTATACAAAACTAAACCTTACTTTCAGGCATTAGAGTCCAATTCATTACAAACTAATTTGAATAGACTTGGAAAATTAGACCACTGCGTTTTACGTTTACGAAATTAAACCCTTATGTATTGCTTTACGGTATAAATTTGCGTGCACGTTGTTTCCCAAGTGTCTGCCACCCCATCAAAGGCAATGACCGGCGATTTTACCCCAACGCGTAAAAATACAAAGTAAAGTTATACCAGGTAAAGCATTTAATTTTTCAGTAGCGCCCTAAATTTTTGGTAGTAAGTTAGCTTCCTAATTATTGCGTTGTGTTTAGTTAAGAGGCATAGCACAGCTAAAGTAGCTACACCCGAGAAGAAAATTAATATCTTCTAAACTAAGGCAAATATCAAAAATGTGAAACAGTATTCCACTAGAAAACACTTTTGGCAACAATCAGCAGCTTTCTTTGGTATTTAACCGAAAAGCTATACAACAGTGCTCTAAAAATACTAGCTTGCATTTTCTAGTGGAATACTGTTTCACATTTTTGATATTTGCCTTAGTTTAGAAGATAATCATTTTTTTGGCGGGTGGCGTTACTTTAGGTGTACTTTGCCTCTTAAGCCGAGCGAGACAGTTAGAGGTTTATTTAGCCCCCTGGAGGATTTAATGATACTTAATTCAAAAAAACGCACTAGAGCTACTAATTACACGCAGGAGAGCCCCTAACTAGGCCGACCCTGTTTCTAGGGTGTCCGAAACACATAACAAACACAAGAAGCCAAGGATAACATTCATATCAACTTAAGTTGCCTACGTCTACTTTCTTGATTCAGACTGTTGAGTGTTGAGGTGTCTGGGTTCGATTCCCGGCGGGGGCTAACATCGTCATGTATGATGGATATCGATGTTTGTTTGTGTTTAGACCACTCTTGTTACTTGTTACAGGTTCTAGCCAAGTAAGGTTCTCTGAGTTTGACGCGATATTATTTGGTATGAGGTATTCGTAGTGATTTTCTACTTTATCTATCCTTTTATCAATATATATAAAACTCTTCCGTTACTGACTGACTGACTGACTGACAGACAACGCAGAGCCGAAACTACTGGGCGTAGCGGGCTGAAATTTTGCATGTAGGTTCCTTAGGGAGTGTAGGTAAGCACTAAGAAGGGATTTCCCGAAATTCCCACGGGAACGGGAAAAAACGGGAATTTTGTGTTTATGAGAAATCTGCGCGGGAAAAACCGCGGGGCAGCCTCTAGTTACTTATATTGTGAATGAAAATATGAATATAATAAATTTAGCTAAGTGCAAAATATACGTGACTGTGCGATGTGCGAACTGCGGACAAATTCAATAAGGAGTCACAGACGGACGGAATGACACGACACGAGCAATGAACTTGTCCTTATAATATTTTAATTATTAAAGCGGAATGAACTGGTTAGTTGTCATCATTTGCAACTATTATTTTCAAATGACTAATTATTAACTATTATTAATAACACATCACACTCAGAGCCCCTTACTAGGAAGAACCTGTATCTAGGGTACCCGAAACACACACAGAGACGAACAGGACACCCAGACCGGAAACAAACATCGATATTCATCATATCAATATTCGCCCCGCCCGGGAATCGAACCCAGGTGCACACGCTTACTCAGTCCACATCACTGCCAACTGAGCTTCGGAGCAGTCAGACTCAGTTATTATTTACTAATGTTACGAAAAGCATAAGAAAATCATGAATGAATGGAGGAAACACCTACCAATTACTTACATTAACTAAGTCCCTAAATTTAAATCAAAAACAGTGAAAAGAAAAAACATGTGTATGGCAATTTTACTTTTTATTGTAAATATTTAACACTACATAAAAGGTTGTACAGTAAAATGTTAAAACAGTTTATATTTACAGTAACATATTTTCAATGATTAAATAGTAATAAATAGTTCTTTAAAAATTCTAATTGTGATTTTAACATGATCAATAACAACAATGTCATTCTAATTTTTTATTGGCTGTAGTTTACTAAAACCATTAAATATCTTAGAAAAATAAATATAATTTTTTTTAAGGAATGTTGATTTAAAAAAAATAATTATAGAAATAAAAATAGATTATTTACTTACAGAAGAAGAAAAAATTTCAATTGGAAAGCAAATATTTCACGAATTATAATATTGTGATAAGAATAAACACTTGTAATATGTACAAATTTTTCTTAAATTATATTCATTGCACAAGGCTATAAATTCTAGTTTTTTTTTTATTAAATCATTTAAAGCAACAAAAAATAAACTTTGTACAGTATTATTTCTTACTTATCTTTGTAATCTTCTGGTTTTGGCAAATAGTACATGGAATCAATGAAATACTTGACGATGTCTGAAACAAGGCTTCGGTCGGGGATCGCTTGCGACACTCCGTATATCGCCATCTGAAAAAAAAAAAATATTCAAATAGGGTAAGCCTTCCCATTCTTGGCACCCCTCCCTATTATTGGCATGTGTCCATTTACAGTCTTAAAATATTGATTCTATCATTCTACATCATTAATAACAAAAAACAATGCTGGTGTATGCATAGTTTTTTTATGATTTTATATGAAAATGTATATTATTCAGCCTATATAAAAAGGGGGAAGAAAGGGGCAGCTCACCATAAATGGTGTTTCATAATATGCGGTAATACCGCAAAGTAGTGATCAACTCAACATACCCTACAACATTCTTAAAGTCATCATCATCATCATCATTTCAGCCGTAAGACGTCCACTGCTGGACATAGGCCTCCCTCAAGGCTCTCCATCTGCACCGATCGCAGGTGGCCTGCATCCAGCGTGGACCCGCAGCCTAGCGCAGATCATCCGTCCATCTGGTCGGTGGACGTCCTACGCTGCGCTTGCCGATCCGTGGTCGAACACTCGAGAACTTTTCGGCCCCAGCGGCCATCTGTTCTGCGGGCTATATGACCTGCCCATTGCCACTTCAACGAGCTTATCCGCTTGGCTATGTCGGTGACCCTGGTTTCTCTGCGTATGTCCTCATTTCTGATTCGATCCCGCAGAGAAATCACGAGCATAGCCCGCTCCATGGCTCGTTGAGCTACCCGGAGCCTGTTCATAAGCCCTATAGTGAAGCACCACGTTTCAGAACCGTATGTCATCACTGGCAGCACACATTGGTTAAATACCTTCGTCTTCAGGCACTGAGGAATATTGGACGAGAAGACGTTGCGTAGTTTCCCGAACGCCGCCCATCCGAGCTGGATTCGGCGATTGACCTCCTTCTCGAAGTTGGACCTACCTAATTGGATGGTTTGTCCTAGGTATACGTACTCGTCGACAACTTCGAGAACCGAGTTATTCTTAAAGTAACATCGGTCGAAATGTCGAAGAAATCAGCTACTACACATTTTTTCGATTAGTTGATGGGCGTAAGGACAATTATTTTGTTATTGTTAAGTAGTATTATTTTTGTTTCTAAGCAGAAAATTAGCAGGAATTCCTGTATTCAACCTCTATATGAATTATGCCAATAATAGGAAGGAGCCAACAATGATAAGCTTATCTACAGCATTATTAGGAAAGATTTGTTTGTTTTTTTGCATTGAACGGCCACGAAACTACTGAACCAATTTCAAAATATATTTCACTGTGGGTAAGCTACACTATCCCCGGGTGACACAGGCTAAAGAAATCGTTCAAAAATTATATTGCTAGGAATTACGAAGTACTCGGTGCCATCCAGTCTCATCTAGGAAGAAGATATCAGTAATATTACCTGTCCCTCGACAGGCTGGTCGGCGGTGGCGGCGCAGGCGGCGGCGGCGCGCCGGCAAGCTTCTACAAACCGCGCCGCCACGCCGTCTGCCGTGTGCGCGTGCGTCACACAGATATGGATCCTGAAAACATTACATAATTATTATTATTATTATTATTACGAGCCTGTACTGCCCCACTGCTGGGCAGAGGCCTCCCTCCCCTTCTTCCACTCATCGCGTTCTTGCGCGGTCTGCCACCAGTTTTTGTCTACTGCTCTCAGCTCATCGCTCCATCTCTTTTTCGGGCGACCATTACATAAATCAATGCTAATTTCATAAATTAGTTTGGCAATTTTCTTTATCCTCATTATTTCATCCAATGATTTATGTACTTAATCATTTACACTCATTTTTTTCCTATTTTTTTTTTAGTCATTCATCACAATAATACATGCAAAAATTTGTGTGTGTATTATGTTTATTACTTCATCACGTCTAAGCGGCTGGAGAGATTTTATTTAATAATATTAAGTAAGTACGGAGTTAGCTAACACCCTTGAATAACACATTAACTATTTATTTTCCCTAATAAACCGCGGTGCACAACTAGTTTTTAATAAGGTATGAAATTGAGTCACCAATCTGTATTCTTCTGAGCAACGATAACTCAATCATTCATTTTCTTAATCATTCTCTTAAAATTCAATTTTTCATTCATTCACCCACAAAAAAACTCACCCCGAAGGGAACTGCAGCGCGTTGAGGCTCCAGCCCTCTTTATGAAGCAGGTCGGCCATCTTGAATATGTCGAACTTCTTGGAGCCAAACGCGACGACCGTTGTCGCCGGTTTGCCGAACACGAAGATGTCACTTATCTTGCGGAGCCTGTTTATTATATCGTGTTTATTATACATATTCAATAGCTGAAACGTCGAACACCGTACCGCTTTGCCAATATAAGTTCACACATCTATACCAATATTATTATTAAGAGGAAAGATTTGTTTGTTTGTTTGTTTATTTGTAACGACCTATGACAATATAACATATAGATCCACACCACAAATTAATGAATATGGAGTGCCACAAGGAAGTGCTACTTTTTCTTATATATATCAACGATCTGCCTGACACAATAGATAGTAAATGTATCTTATTTGCCGATGATATCTCTGTTGTTGTAGCATGTAAAAATACAGTAGAATTTGAAAATGATGTTAACACTACAGTACAAAAAATTGTAGATTGGCTCGAATATAATAATCTTAAAATAAATGTCAATAAAACAAAATTTATTCAATTTAGAAATTTAAAAATGTCACATATAAACTTAAATATTCAATGTAATGGAGAAAATGTTATGGAGAGTAATACAACTAAATTCTTAGGATTAATTTTAGACAAAAATCTTACATGGTTACCTCACTTAGAAAAAATATGTAGCAAACTTAATAGTTTTATATATGCTCTACACCGGTTACAGAAAATATCTGGTGAAAAAACAGCTATTATTGCATATCATGGTTATGCTATGTCAATTCTTCGTTATGGGCTGATACTTTGGGGCAATGCAAGGGACATAGATATAGTATTTAAAACACAGAAAAAATGTATTAGAGCTATATATAATTTAAGGCCACGTGACACATGTAAACCAATATTTATTAAACATAAACTTCTTTCACTGCCATGCTTATACATTTATGAGATGGCTTGTTTTACAAAATCCCATTCAAGTCTTTTTATTAAAAATTGTGATAAATATACACTCCATACACGTTTTCCCAATAAATTAGTATTTCCTCAATATTCCACTGACTTATGCCAAAGAAATAGTTACACTATGCAAATAAAAATTTATAATAAGTTACCTGATAATTTAAAAGAGTTACCATTTGGATTGTTTAAAAAAAGACTATATAGTTGGTTAGCTGACAAATGTTTTTACAGTATTAACGATTTTCTTAACCTTAACAATAAAGAAATTGTTATAAAATAATTATGTTATGTTTATCAAATATTATAAAAAAAACACTGTTTTAATTTAAATTTAAAATGATATTTTGTTTAAAGTAGTACCTGTAAGATGTAGGGTAACTAGCTAATTAAGCTTAAATGTAAATTTTGCATGTCAATAATGTGTGACAAATTGTGATGGTTTCCCTAAATATAAGATCCTATGTACCACAATTTATGCAAAAAAAAAAAAAAAAAACGAATAGGCTCCGGAAATACTGAACCGATTTGAAAAATTATTTCACTGGTAGGAAGCTACACTATCCCCGAATGACATAGGCTATATTAGATTAAAAAAAAAATAGGGATCCTTACTTAAACTCGAATAATTTAACCCAAGGTGCAATATTTTTTCCGTTGTTTACATATTTTGACAGGTGGTTTGTTGTTGTTGTTTGTTTTTTTATTCGCCCATTCTGGGCAGTTAAAAAACATAGTCTATAGAGCCAAGTCTTAAGTAGTATCTTATATTCTATGGCGTAACGAAGAAAGCCGGGACAGCTTGTTATTCAATAATTATTCAAGATATTTTTGACAAAGTTATACATCCTAAGTTCCACTGCCATAAGAGATAATGTAGGATCGTAATAGTGAAAGAGTTTTTACAACCGCTCCAGTAATTGCGGAGCCTATTCGATTTAAACAAACAAACAATAAAATCTAAAACCTATATTATATTACGTGATTTTCGTTTGATTTCGTCGTTCCTGCAATACCGAGTTAAGGCCCGCGACGCTTGAGGAGTGCAATTTTCGCCTGATATAAAATTTGCTGCTATGTGTCACGTTTAAGTCAAAGTCCGGTTACTTAGAGAATTCAATCCTGGCCCCGTGTATTTGTCTTTCACATTGCTATCGGTAATACTTCGAAGTTACATCGTCCCTTTCGAATCCAATGTGAAAGACAAAGACAAAGCATGCGAGAGGATCGCGTTCTCTGAGCAGCCGGTAAATAGTTTAAGTAGCCTATTGATTTCCAGCCTCGTTGGCTCGCTTGGTTCACTGTATAAGTATGAGCATTTCAGAAATGGTGTTTGTATGTGTGCTGTACTAAAAAACTCACTCCTGTTCGATATATCTGGCAGTAGAGATGATCTCGCGCGTCATCTCGACATAGCGCGAGCGCCCCACGAACAGCATGGTGGCCCAGCACGCCGCGAGCAGCCCGCCCGCGCGGGACCCTACAAATATTTGAGCTTATAACTACATAAAGAGATAGATAGACAGGGTTGGATCTATGACAGATGCAGTGGTGGGCACCGGGGGGTATTAGTCGGTGCGAGTCCGACATAACCTTCGTCTCTCCCCCGAGCGACGAGGTACCCATAACGGGTTTCCCCTCGAGAAAAAAAAAAGAGAGGTTGGAAACCGCCGCTATGAGGGTTGGCCAAAACTAAACTCCTTTAATGACATAGTAAACCGCCTGTCAAAGCCTACATGAAGTTGCTGGCTGGTTATAATCTGGAATAGATAATCTCTTTTATGAAGATTACAGATCTGTTCTTATGTCAGATGTTAAATAGATATTCAGTTGTTTTCTTCTCCATTCTGTTTTCGAATTGATTTCTTTAAAAAAATAAAATCAAATTATCAATAAAATAAAATAACTGTTTAGTTGTTGTCTTAATCTGTAGTGAACGAACACCGCCTCATTCTGCCCCCCCTCTCATTATTGGCTTAATCCATTTCGAGGCTGAATAAAAGGTAGATATGTTGCATTTGACAACTGCAAAAACCATGTAGATCAGCACATCAATAGAATGGGTTCCAAAAAACGGTCAGTCCCTGTATTACAGCTACATTTGCCATATTGCTTTTCTTTCTCCAGATTGTCCAAGTCAATACAAAAATAAAACGAAAAAAAAAGAGGGAACAGGGGCAGCTTCATCTTTATAAAAGTGACCTTATAGTTCTTCTGTTGACCACACAATAAAAGAAAGTTTTTTTTTTGTTAGCTTACATACAAGGTGTTTCTGACAAGGCGGTAATAAATCAAAGGAGGAATTCAGCTCACCATCCACAACTTTTTTAAAGAAACATGGGTTAAATCTCAAAACAAAAATCAGCTTTCCCGTACATTATGTATTATTACCCCGTCAATTATTTCAATAGTTACGGTGAACAGAATCCCTCCTTTGATTTATTACCGCCTTATCAGAAACACCCAGTATACATTGTAAAGTGAAAATGTTGAAAGATAGATAAACATAATGAGGTCAGAAATACGTAAATATATAAATACGTCAGGGCTGACCATCGGTCGAGGAGCCCTATTTTCAGCTAAAACTTGAAAGTGAAATAAGGGCGTCGTCACACTGACCGTTGACGGTGGGCGAGCCGTACACGCCGCCCGGCCACTCCGTCGTGACGGTGTACTGGCAGTGCCGGTATTCCGGCTTCCTGTACAACGCCACTGAGGTACCTTTAGGTGCGAATCCGTACTAAAAAGAACGGAAAATACAATTTTAGAACTGCCATAAAAGTACATATTTAATGAACGCCTAGTAGCCGATGTTAACAAAAATAAAATTGACATATATAAACTTATGAACATTTATTTGAGTTTAAATTTATGGAAAGTCTAGTAAACCACAATACTTAAAAAATATTAAAAAAACATCGTCCCTTATCCTGGCAATCGAAATATTTTTTTTGCCTTTATTTCTATAGTAGAATGCATCAGAATAAACCCATGTCTAAAATTATTGTAAACGAGCTGTCCCGGCGAACTTCTTTACGCTATAGAATATAAGATACTACTAAAGACATGGCTCTATAGACTATGTTCTTTGACTGCCTAGTATGGGCGAATAAATAAACAAACAACAACATTTAACCACCAACTGTCAAAATATGTAAACAATAAAAAAATCACTAATACATACCTTATGTGTATCAGCAGACATGCTAGCAACACCAGGCAACCGGAAGTCAAAAGGCGGTATTTCAAAGCCAGCATCCTCCATAAAAGCGGCAACAAAACCGCCGAGGCACGCGTCCACGTGTAACGGAACGTCGTACTCGACCGCTATGTCTGAGAGGGCCTTTATGTTGTCCATTGTACCGTATGGGTAGTTTGGTGCTGAGCCTACTATCTGTAAGTTATGATATCAGATATTATATTAAATTCGAATTTAAATTGTCATTTACATTTCTGGAATGAATGCTATTATGAATAAGTCCTTTCCGTAATTAGTCCTTTCCTTAATAAGTCATTTTCGGAATCAGTCTTTTTAGGAATGAGTCCTTTCCGGATAAGTCCTTTCAGCACTCGGTGTCTATTTCCAGAATAGGGAATTTACGTACTAAGCGCAGAAAATATCATCATCATCATAATTTCAACCGTATATGACGTCGACTGCTGGATAAAGGCCTCCACCACAGAACGCCACAACGACCGGTCTTGAGCGACCCTCATTTGGTGTACTCCCGCAGCCTTCACCAGGTTCTCAACCACCTTGTGAGGGGCTGCCTACCCTGCGTCTTCCGGGTCGCGGTCGCCACTCGACAATCATTCACTCAAGACAAACAGGTATCATAAAACTCACCAAGCAAGTCCTAGATCCTATAGCTTTCCTGACGCTTTTAACGTCAACTGTTAAAGTAACCGGGTCAACAGGAATGGTCTTAACCGAAAGACCCAAGTACTGTGCAGCCTTGTCAAAAGCCGAGTGTACAGTCGTCGGCACAATTATCTGAGGGTTCGTCACGCCACGCTCGTACGCGTAATCTCTGAACGCCTTGCAGACCATTATTATTGACTCTGTGCCGCCTGTTGTTACCTTGAATTAAATAGAAAGACATTAGACAGAAATTATTCGTGGTTCGTTTGACTCGCTAGAACTCGAGAATGGCTGGGCCGATTTTGTTGATCTTTATTTAGAAATGTCCATAGTAGTCTAGAAAAGCCTAAAACAGTGAGAAAATATATTTAAACTGATTGGCAGATATTAAAAACAAAAATTTTATTTTTCCATTAAAATAGAACTATATAAATTTCACCGCGACATTTACCGTCTTATTCATAAAGATACAGGTACATTTTAAGTAGCTTTACGGGAGGTCTACGTCTCTGGTTTGTTGTATGGTAAATACGTGACATCCAGTTTTAATTGCATATGTCAAATAACTAAAATGCTCTTTAACTTTTTATGAATAAACTTAAACTAACCCAATGCGAAATCTATTACCTGATAGAACCGTAATCAATCGATTCATCTAGTGCAGGGCTCAACTTCTCATGAACAAAACATGAACATCGAAATCCATTGTTACTTTTTGAGTAAAACAACAATAAATGTCCTTTAAAAAATCAGCAATGGTTACTCAATGCGGTTTATGTTCATGAATAATTTAATTAGAGAATTTGATACCAGACAGACAGTTTAAATTCAATCCGCTGTTAATTTCCTTTTGTTGAAACTGCACACCAATTGGACTGCAAAATTGCTTTGCAGTTTCGTTCGAGTTATGCCAAATGCATTAAATCTAAGATTGATGATCGCCAATGAGGGGATAAAGTTAAAGGCATGTTTGGATCTGTGTTACGTAATCACGTCTAAACTGTGAACTAACACAGATATAAATGAAATTTGTTACAGAGATAGTCTAGAGTCTGAGAAAGGTCATTGGCATAATTTTATTTCGAACCGAAAGGACCGACTTCGTCGAAAAATTTGGATTTTGCTGTTTGGAGAGAAATTACGTGGATCCATTAACAAAAAAGAAAATAACCTCACCGTGCCACAAGCGTTCTCATCAGCATGGAAAAGGTTTAACGCCATCCGTACAATTTCCGCCTCCATTTTGTTTATTCCGGGGAACACATCGGCATGTAGCGGGTTCGTGTAAGCCGTTTTAGAATACGCTGAGACGGCCACGTTTGTGATCTCTTCACTGACGTGGTAGACCGCACCCGACACGTAGCCTGATTCCCAATTGTAGTTGCCTAAAACATTTTAAAGAAACGAATATTGAAGAAAAAGTTCTCTACGCTGTAAAATCATTGCGAAAGGGAGTAGAATAATTTGACAGGGGAGGACTCGTTTAGGGGCGTCTCGAGGCGACCATTGTCGTAAGGCAAGGCAAGGCAAACGTTTGTTTGCCTCAGCCAATTTCTGGGCACCCCGAACTACCTCGCCTCTAGCAGTATAGTATACTTTACCAAATAAGGTATCAATACCAATTTGATAATAGATAATTATGCAGTTTGATTGACTTTGAATAAGTGAATCTTGTATCCTACATTGCATGATTTTTTTACTTTTTGAAGAAATTATTCTCAAGCCCCAAGATCGTAACGAATATAAGGAAATATTGAGGAAAAGTTTACGGGAAAAAAGAGAAAGGGTAAGCGTTGTCGCATCAATAGGTCAAGCAGCGGGCCGGGAAACTGGCAATTACGCAAAAGGTTCCACTGAAAAGAGTGAAGCACTTTATTTAAAGAAGACAAAGAAATATTAGGTAGGTACGTACTAAAAGGAGAAAATCTTATCATTATTATACTTATTCTAAGATAATTTGTCTGTGATTCAGATAACTGAGGATTACTCTGTGGCTTAGTGCATAAAGATATGAATGCAAGGTATGTTTATGACTACTCCGTAGCTCAGTTGGCAGTGACGTGGACTGAGAAGCGTGTGCACCTGGGTTCGATTCCCGGCGGGGCGAACATTGTTATGATGAATATCAATGTTTGTTTCCGGCCTGGGTGTAATGTTCGTCACTGTATATGTTTCGGGCACCCTAGATACATGTTCTACCTAGTTAGGAGCTCTGAGTGTGATGCCATATTTATTAGTATTGTTTTTCGTTCTCTTTGAAACCACGGGATGGAGCCCGGTCGTTTGAGAGGCGTGCGAGGGGACGAATCCAACTCGTAGAGGCCCTTTAATATTATTATTATTATTATGTTTGTATAGTTAGTAAATTCCATGAGATAATGTCACTCTTGTAATTGCACAACATAATATTAGTAATTGAACCTTTTATTGCAAATCTGTTGTTTATCGATAAAAATGTGCTTTGCTTGATTACGTGATTTAGTAATACTAATAACGTTTTAGATAAGATTACAGTAGGTAGGAATTATAAAAACGTAACTTTAATATGATGAATTGATAATAAAAATAAATATATTCTTTAAATAAATAGTTTAAATTTAATTGAGAGGTTTCGGAAAATAAATTAGAATAGGTACTTGCTCCTTTTTATAGACATGTTAAATAAAAGTATTTGATAGGTACTGTCAATAAGATATAAAAGATATGGTGCAGATAATTAGCAGCCTAAAAAATAACATAATTGCAATAGGGTTGTTTAATATGAATTCTACTAAGTTTCCTATAAGAATAAAATATCTACGCCACAAGTAGTTGTCCCTCAGGGATGCATATTAGGGCCTATACTATATATTATTGTGTAAATTAAGGACTGTATATTTGTAAATATTTAATCTTAAGTTATTTAGTAACCTAGTGCATAATGTCGCCTTGGGAAACTGTAATGGCATTATGTTTATACAGATAAATAAATAAATAAATAAATAAATAAATAAATAAATAATATTTAAGTTTATGCAAAAAAAAAAATGTTTATGACACGGCCGTAATGAATCAAAGGAGCGATAAAGTTCACCATACCTTACAACTTACCCCATGTAACATGGGTACTCAACTCAAAAAAAAACTGCTGTTCTATACATTCATCCCAAACAAGACCAAAAACATGAAAGTTCCAAAGTACTATAAAAAGTGTACTATAAAAAAACTTACCCAAATTAACATGATCCATAACTTCTGTGGAGATCTGTTCAGACGTGAGGCCATGTTCTGGTAACTCTCTTCTTACAGTCACTCCTGCTAACCTTTTGGCGACGTCTTTACGAAAGTTGTCGTTAACCTCTGTCATTTTCTCGCGAATCTTGTTACGGACTATTGGAACGTGACGAAGCCATCTGAAGAACTCTTTTCTTAGTCGAGTTGTGACGCCTAAAAATTTAAATGCCTAATTTAATAAAGCCTCCTCTCCTCCTATCTTAGTTGCTGAAAAATCCAGTCCTTATCTTAGTTTGTTGAAGAGCTCAGATGGCTACAATAAAACTTGAAATATTACAATGGCTCAAAACAAAAGATTTTATGTTGTGCTAATGCATTTTAAACTCTACAATAGTATATTTAATTACAATCAAAAAGAAAGCCACAGAGCCACAGCCAAATCAGTGGAGGTTTTACAAACTTTGAAATATTTTGCTTGCTGCTGAAGCTGTATGCCTGTTTTATATAGCAATACTGTGTATAAGAAATTGGATCATATTTAATATGAAGGTGTAAGCCGCGCAGATAAAGAAACGATTTGAAAATGGCGGCTGAATGCATGCTTCCTTGCATAGTTAGGTATACCCTAACTACCTAGTATGAAGGATGAGTTAAGAAGAGATATACAGCCCATACAACAGCTGCCATTTTCAAATCATTTCAATATGTGCAGGAATACTAGAAAATATGTCTGAATGAACACAATACATAACAAATTAAACATGTTTTAAAATAACTTACTCTCTCTTCCATTATAAAGGCTATGAGCGTAACATAGTGCGAGAACAGATGACGCAGATATAGTTGCGATCTGCCATGGCTCTTTGCCTTCGAACAAGCGGTTGAATGCTTTAAGGGGCTGTGGACGCTCACTCATATTGGCTTAAATATAAGAAAACATTGTGCAATCAATAAACAAAGAATATTTTTAGAACCTTATTGCTTTTTGCAATAGCAAAAAGTTTGTAATTGATCTGTAACATTAAAACAATTTAATCAATACATAAAATAAAAAAATTAGAGCTCCATCAAGCATTATGCTGATGAGCTATAATGGCTACAATAAACTCCATGTACCTACAATGTCTGCAATCACAAGAGCTACAATAAAATTTTGAAACCGTCTGAAGCACCCAATATCCGACTTCCACCCCTAAAACGACCCACTTACCAAATTTTCACAATACACCCAACATCTTTTTGGAACTATTTAATTGTTCAGATTGTTATATTGTAGAACCAAAGTTTAAGATCAAAGGTCACAATTTACATTGTTTATAGATTTAAAGGCCATTAATCAAAATTAACTTAGGAATGCATAAATTCCTGCTAGAGAACAACCAACAGCATAAAGTATACTAATTTGGAGACTAATAGGAATAGGAAGGAAGAGTCATGCTCATGCTCACCTTTGTGGTAGTTGCTATAGATTCACTGACACTCAAAATCCGGTACTTAAGTAACGTAACCTCAGGCTAATGAAGATAACAAACAGATTAACAATGGAGCAATATCTTACTTTAATTAAACGTAAATTGATAAAATACTCAACGCAACCAACCAACACACATCGCACAAAACAAAATATTTACATTTGTTTGTTTTTTAGTTGCTCCAATCAATCAATCAGTCAGCATGAAAGTCTGTCAGTCTGTCAGTTCAGTAACAGAATCAATCAGCAGAAAAATTTATAAGGGTTTTAAAAATAATCAACAGAGGGCGCTCCGCTCCCCTAAACTGCTAAACTGAAAGAACCTCATGATTTTAGTTTAGAATTTTAAACAAAATAAATTTAAAAATTAAGCTCAATTAACGAAATTATAAATAATCTACTACAGTCGATCGTGAGTTTACAGTGGCTGGGAAATGAAATGCATCTTTAAAAAACCACACCGATCTGTAAAAAGTTACGTTCTACGCGCGCATTCGGCCATCAAATCAAAGTAGGCGGAGTCAGGTGTAAAAACAAACTTTGAAAATGAGTCACCATCCCACAGTTTCCTGTATTCCTAACACAGGCAAGATGTCGAAGGCAAAGAAAGTGATCGAGGAAGCCAGGGAGATCAACAATCCGGAAATAGACCTAGTGGACAAGGGTCTTTCTAGCCTCGACGAGGTGCCTGGCCTGTGTAAGTAGTACCTATCCAATTACTTGATTTCGCCATAAATGGTGTTGGCCTGGTTGGGTGGGACTGGCCATCTGTGCGATACTAACCAGTTTTTTGTTAAATTTTCAGTTACACTGACGAATATAACTCGACTAACGCTCAGCCACAACAAAATCTCCGTTGTCCCCGCCGCTTTGGCTAATCTTATGAACTTGGAGATTTTAAATTTGGCTAACAACCATGTTCAAGAACTGCCAGTCAGCCTGTCCTCTCTGCCGAAGCTGCGGATCCTCAATGTGTCTCTGAACAGACTAAATACTCTGCCGAGAGGGTTTGGGGCGTTCCCTGTCCTTGAGATCTTGGATTTGACATACAATAACCTAAATGAGAAGGTGCTTCCTGGAAACTTTTTTATGATTGGTTGGTATTACAAAGATAAATGCATGGAATGGATTTAGAATTTTGAAAAACAAAAGAAAAACTTGCTTTTGCTGTTAGGCAAAAATACACAAAAACAAATGAATGCAGCTAAAAGTGTGGTGTGTTGATGTGAAGCTAACACATTTGATAAATTTTATTAATCAACAAAACTTGTTTTAATGTTTTCAGAAACACTACGAGCATTATACTTGGGTGACAATGACTTTGAATATTTACCTGTTGAGATTGGGAACTTGAAAAATCTACAAATTGTAAGTATAATTCTCAAAAAATATTAAGATTGCTATCACAGCAACGCTCACGTCAATCATTAAAAAGAAAAACTTCTAAACCATGGCCAATATCAAAAATGCACTAGATAATCTTGCTTAGATTTTTTTAAAGATGTGACAACCACATTTTTTTATAAAAGCAATTTTAAAGATTTTAAATATTGTTTGATTTCAGTTGTCCCTGCGTGAGAATGACCTGGTGTCAGTCCCTCGTGAGCTGGCAAAGCTGACGCGGCTTCGAGAACTTCATCTACAGGGAAACAGGCTCGTTGTGCTGCCACCTGAACTTGGTGAGTTCTATACATATTCTTAAAAAAAATCGAACACTTCTACAAACGTTACAATCTTGAATTCTAATTTATACTGCACCACCCATAATTTTTTTTTGTTTAATGTCAGGTTGCTTGGAAGAAGAAACTAGCGATGTTTTGTGACTTATGCATCGTTTTCTGTGTGTGTCACCCTGAAATAATACTTATCGTAAAATTATAGCTATGTCCAGCAGTGGACGTCTTTTTGGCTGAAATGATGATGTAAAATTGTCAATTTCAAAGTTGTATGAATTCAACTTCAAATTTAAAGTTTCATACAACAAGTTTCATTTGTTCATCTGAGTACAGATGTGCAATAAATGTAACCATAGAAGTTCAACTTGGAATCTGTTCAATCTCAGGTACCCTGGATCTAGCTGGCAACAAGTCTGTTCTCCGGCTCGAAGGCAACTTCTGGGTGCCGCCCATTGAAGATCAGCTGAGACTTGGGCCCTCGCATGTGCTAGATTATCTGCGCTCGGAGACTTATAAAGTGTAAGTAGACCTTAATAACTAAGGTGCATCTAATAACTGATTCAATACAGGATATAAGTTTACATGTCAAAAATAAAAAAGCTAAAAATATAAAATGTCAAAAAAAAATAAAAAAAAAATGTTTAAAATTAATAATAAATAATAGATTACATGTCAAAAAAATAATTAAAAAAAAAAAAGTCAAAAATATAAAATGTCAAAATAAATATTAAAATGACAAATAATAATAAAAAAAAAAATACAAATTAAAAAATAAATTCACAAACAGGTTCAATTAAAAACATCATTCCCCAACGCGCTTCTTTCAAAAGCCCCCATAACACTCGCAGCATTGCCACGCTGAATTGCTATGGAAAGTCGCTGTGTTAAAAATGCGCCAGAACGACGGTCCAACCCACGATCAACGAGACGGCGGCCCAACTTTCCGATAAATTGTTTAGCCTCATCGCACCAGACTCCAGTTGTCTCAACTGCTACAGGTACGAAAATATAATTTCCCTCTAAGGCAGCATACTTTGCATGTTTTTGTCTGGCAGCAAATTCGGCAGCTGAAGCGGCCGCTCTGACAGTTGTCGGCAAGTGAGAAGCAGCAAAAGTGCTGACGCAAGTGGCGTCCCAGAGAAGACATCGACCACGTTCCCAAGGGACCAAAGTTAGGCCGTCAGGACGTTTGCCGTCATTTCTACTGAGGCCAGGAGGTTCAAGCACACAAGGAATATTGGCAGATACCAGGGACCTACGAATTATATCATTGAGTGCATGGTGGCGAGGAAAACGACCCACGCACCTCTGACAACTTAGACCGTGATGACCCTTTGAATCTACCATGGCTCCACAGAAGCAACGATGCTCCTCGCATACATCGCATCCCAATCTTAGAGCAACCGCTATGCGAAGTGAATCGTTGTCCAAGAAGGTTCCGAGTTGGGGTGATGGAAGTGCGTGAAGCCATGCTCCAGACTCCGGTCTGGAAGACGCCTTAAGTCTAGCCAGGTCCACCCCAGAACTTTTTGAAATTAATTTCCCTAAAGCAGTTTTAGATAAAATATCATCCCAGCTACGTTGTTTGGTCCGGTCAGGTTGAATGGGCGCGTTTTGGCCCGGAACAAAAGCAGACCACCCTAAAAAGGCCTCATTCGCAAACGGCAACTGCAACTGATCACCATTAAATGAGAGTATGTGAGTGACCAACTCCAGTACCCCATGCGATGAAGCCAAAAAGGCGGAAAACTGTAAATCCCGAACCCTTCGCACGCCCAAGCCACCGTGGCGAACCGGTAAAGAAGCCTGTAGCCACTGATCGTCACTCAGTCTAACGTTCAAAATTTCCTCAAGAATACCCCTTAACCTTTTCGGCGCCGCAGGAAATAAACGAATGTTGCTCCCCCACGCCAAGGCATTTTACCTTCAAAAACATTAGTGATTGCAAAATTCAATCGACACACAAAATCAACCAAAATTTTTATGTGAGATAAATAAACAATGGAGTGATTAATATACGAAAAGCTAAACATTTTCCCGTTTTTTAAACTTTTGTAATGCTAGAACCCAATTAGAATTTGCTTTTATGGAGTTTTGTCTGATTACTTTCAACTGAATTATATAACAAACTAAAGCGGTGGCACGTCACTAACTACTTCATATCAAGTACTCGGCGCTGGAGAGACACAAAAACTGCGAAGTTCGATCTCGTTAAAGGGTTGTTAATCACAGAGTCGATAGTTTTTTTGTACTATATTTTTTAATCTTTTATTTAATCGTAATTAAAATCTTTAAAATTATGCAACGGATTTCGATGCGTTTTTTTTTTAAATAGATAGAGTGATTCAAGAGCAAGGTTTATAAGTTTAATACGTGCACAAGATAGCTATAGGTTAGGCGGTGCGAAGTTCGCCGGGTGGACTAGTTTTTAATAAAACGATTTATGTACCAATCAAAATAATCTCACTCAAGTAACTTAATAATTTTAAGTTAATGAGTCACATGTCATGTGATGCATTTCTCGTTACAGTTTAAGGCACCATTTTGTCATGAGCGTGGCGGGATATTTCATTGAATCATACCTGGACAATGGGCATGGAAACACACCTCAATTTATACTCCAAAAGCTATAGTTGTTAGTTAAAAAAACGTATAGTAGTGTTATAAAGCTTATAATTTGAAAAAACCAATAGCCGTCAAGCTTTATTAAATTGAGTTGTATTGGGACATGGAAGTTGTTGGGTAAATTTGTCTAACACTCGTAACAACAAAATAATGTTCACTTGGCGTTTTCGCCACCATTAAAAAACGCTCCGCTTTTGCGTTTGCAGGGGCCTTACATTATGGAGACAATATAAATGGGGCGGACGGAGCCTATAGTGTCGCGAGCGCATCGGTCCTTATCGTGCCCCTCCAGAGGGATCTAGGCTTCGCACGCGCATTCTTTCTATTTTTGAATAAATACGTAATTAAATCTGGATAAAAAAAATATATAGTACCTATACTTAGTTTTCTTTTGGCAAATTATATTTTTTTTAAATTATTCTCTTTCGTCCTCAAATACAAATATGTACAAAATTAAAACTATACTTTCTATAAATTTAAAATCTAAAAATTAATATAATTTATGTTTGTAGCTGTTCGTCCCTCGACCATTGCCATAAATCAATCATAGATAACATCGTATCCAAAACGTCATTATAAAGAACTATGTAAAATCAAAGGTTGTTTTAATTTTGAGGATTTAAATTAAAAATTACAAATAATTGTAAAATACTATAAAGTCTCTTTGTACAACCTCTACACTTCATCAAAGAGATTTTTTAATTTTCATCAGGAATTTTCTTAAGTATGTCATTTACATACGTAAACAAATATATGTTGTAGAGTTTTTTTTAATGAACTTATAACTAGTTCAAAAAAAACAACTTATGAGGTAAGGTCCCAATGGTTCTCTGCAAATCTGTATTCCAGTAGTAGAAGCCGTGGGAAAGAATAACTTTTAAGGTAAACAAAGTCATAAATCACATTTTTGTAAAGGGTTTTTTGCAGAGTATTCTTACCTGGAATCGACGCTTTGGTTTTAGCATAAACGCATAGGCGGGGTGCCTATCCAACATACCTTACACACAAAGACAACATAATGCGGCAACTATTTGTCTCTGAGCACTGCTACCTAAAGCTTTAGCAAACAAATCAAATCCATTTATGGAATTAATTGCCAATATTATTTTTTTAGTTTTGCTGGGTATTTCCTATTACTTTATTTATTTTATTTTTTATTTATTTAAATAGGAAAACAAACAGCTATATATATTACATAGTAAATTTTACAACTAGTTTACACAACAGCCAACAAAGTTTTCACAGACAAATTATTAGTTGAGAAAGATCGTTTAGGCATGCTAGCATTAATTTAAGCAAGCGAAACACTATATTATTTTACAAAAGAAAAACTAAACTAGGTCACCAAAAAACAAAAATTCTAGGAATCTATATAATTTTCCGATAACAATTTTTTAAATTTACCTATTGAATCACCAAACAAATCTGCATGACTATAATTTTTGTCATAAGTATTACAAGCTCGAATTAATAATCTATTTTTAGTATAGTTTTTCGAGTGCTGATCAGTTGCGAAAAGTCTTGCACCAGAGCGTCTAAGAAATTTCGGACAGCGAAAGGACAACTTATTAAGAAGGTATAAAGAATCAACCTGATTGTTTATCAATTTGTAAAGCAGCTACTTTGTGAATACCGTTTAAAATGTTGAAAGCTTTTTTAAAAGACGTGATTTTGTTCTATAGTATAATATTCAATTATATGGTGTCTATTTAAGCGTTTACCCAGCTATGTATGGATGTTTGTAAAAAATCTGTGATGACCATTTGTAGATCTAAGTGTACACGTTTCGAAGTAAACGTAGTATTAGTAGGTAGGTACTTTTACGACCAAATCCAAACTGACTTAATTCAATTCAACAATATTTTATTAGTTTCTAATTAGAACCATTGGAAAATGCGCAGCGCAATTCATCTGTAGATGTACTTTCACTATTTTTTACGCTGAGCGTACCAACAGTCTGGACACAATGTACCAAAATGTCCACTCTTTAGCACAGCACTAAAAAACTTGTCTTGCGTATGTGACGTCACAGCAGCACTTCACCTCAAGTGCTTGGCGTACGGGATATATCAAACAACTGATGAACGGGTTGCTACGCTAGAGCCGCCCGCCTACCTTATTAATTGTTGTCGACATTTTCAAAGGCGAGGATGTGTAATGTCTACAATAAAGGAATCAATAGTAAATTCTAATAGAAATTATATTATTCCAGTCCGCACTATGCGTACACGTTATGAGATGGTTGAAAAAGTGTATAGTTATAATAATTTAAAAAATATATTTGTTAGGAACCATCGAAAATTCCGAGTAATGTCACAACACTAGACCACTTCCAGTAAAGTACTTGGCGTGGGAGAGCACACTATTTTTCATTTGAAAGTTTCTTAAAGTTTATCGTCTTATTATTTTAAGTTTATTAACTTTTCACAAAATCTGTTAACATGAATTACTTCATAGAAGCTTCAAGAACAGTATCCAATTGGATTTTTCTCTTTAGAACATATAGTTGGGTCATAAAATGTAAAAATGTAAGCTACTTCCAGAGAAGTGCTTGGCGTGGTGGGAGAACTTTGTGACTACTTCATATCAAGTGCTTGGCGGTTAAAAGGTTAAACAATTGTCAAATGATAAAACTTCATCCTTAAATTGCCACACGGGGGAGGTTCTAAGGAAGTAAGTGAGCGTGGGCATCGAAAAGCAGCTACGAAGTAAAACTAAGGAAATATGCGCAGATAGAGCTTTCAAATGCGTTCGTGCTAACAATAGAGAATCCTTCTTTTGCGTAATTATAGCGGGAACTGCTTCAGGAAAAATAGGGGAACCTAATAACGTCAGATTAGATCTATTCACTAACCTTATTCCTGGTACCAGTCTCTGAAAGCGATCATAGATAATGTTTGAAGACGACAAAACATTACATAAATAGAGTTCGCATTTGTTGGTATTCAACTCCAAGCCCAAATCCTTAAAACCACCAATTATTCGCTCGACATCCTCGAATACAGAATCTGGGCTACCTCCGATTGTGCCATCGTCCAAATACCAAATATTTAGTTTTGACTTTATATCTGAAACTACTTTATGTATTGCCAAACTAAATATAAGAGGGCCTAGAGGGTCTCCTTGCTGCGCACCCGTCTGAGAGGACAAACAAGACTGATTGAAAAATAACTTGCTAGGTGTACTGTAGCATTGGTGCAAAAATGGATATAAACCAGGCATATGATGTTTAACCTCCGCCAAAATAATATCTCTCTCCACACAGTTAAAAGCATTTTTTATATCTAACTTAATAATAACATCATCAGCATTCTCCTGGGCGATAGCGAAAGCACGGGTAGCATGAATAGCTGCCTCGCAACCCAGAGCAGTGCCAAAACCGAGTTGATGTGGGCGTAAATAAGTGGACATTTGCAACCTTGCACTGTGGCAACCTAATTTTGCTACCAATCGCCTAAAAACACTACCCACGGCTATAGGCCTGATTCCTCCATCCTTCTTTGATAGGGCACAAAGGTTTGCGCCATAAATGTATGGACATACCTCCCTATTCAATAACCCTCGTAGCAAAAAATTACACAGTTTAGTAAGCGATTCCAGCAAACGATGGCCGTTATCACCAGCAGAAAGAGAAGTCAGCTCTTTAATATGCTCAGGTCGCAGCCCATCTATGCCAGCCGCAGAACCATTGTAAAATGACCCAAGAGCAAGTACAACATCAGCAACTGCAACAGACAAAAACTCGCTATGTTTGTCTGGTTCTGCTGGAAGATTAACCTGTCGCGATGGAGAAGGGTGCTTAGTTCGGAGAGCCTCAAGTGTGGCAGTGTCAGTGGGAGCCAGAGACGAATCTGACATCAAAAGTCTAACCGCACCCCTGAGGTCTCCTTCATGAACCTTGTGCTCAATCAACTTAACAACAGGCGGCTGAACGTAATGGGCTGCGGAATCAGGCTGCGAAGTGTTGGAACTAAAATTCGATACATTATCTTTAACTTTCGTTGTCAAAGAACGCAAGTCACTTTTGTCGGGCACTGCTAAAGCCAAAAAGGAAAAACTTAGCAAAGAAAACCAGTCCTCGGTGGAATTGCTCCCAAGACACTTCTCTATAATCTTTGACAGTTCACCAGCAGCAATGCACCGAGCGCCTTTTGGTATATGACGGAGAACCCGAGTGGTTTTTTTTAAATGAGCTAATGTATCCAACAACTGTACACCTTCAACAGATCCTGAGTTATCTGAATGAACAGTCTGAATACAAGAATCCGTCGTATGGGGCTGTGGCTGCGACTGAACCTGGCGATGCACACGACTAATATGTACATTGAGCCCACGAGGCACTATAAAACTACGAGTGGAATGTGGACAATGAGGGCACGTTGATCTGTGATCATTACTCATGACTAGACTTAAAAAAAATAATTAAAAAAAATAAAATAATAATAATAATTGCTAAACATATTATAATTACTTAAGTACATAAGATAAAAAAAAAAGTCATATCTAAATAAAATAAACAAAAAAGGTAAGTAAATATAATGAAATAGTAACTTAAAAAAGAAAAGAAAAAAAAAAAAAAAACTAAGTAAGTACACTTAACTACAGAATACTACCACTATACTTAATTAATTATAAAAAAATATAAAAAACAAATAATCTTGATTGGGATCGAAACCGCATCTACGAAACGAGATCAGAGATCCATGACCTTAACCGCTGCACTACTACAACTTGTCGAAAAGTTTCTAAATTTGCGGTCTGTTGATATTAAATTGATCGCCGCGCCGCTTGACTCATCGTTGATTGTTTACTAATCCCAAAATAAAATGTCTCACCACCGCTCGATATTCTTTCTACCCGTGGTTTGTTGCTTTTTTTTTTAAATTCAACTGCATTTAAACGACCACAGGAATGTTTTTATTTCCAGAAACACTGAATTTTCTTCATTATTTACAAATTTTTTCTTTTATTATGTTTAAAGACAACGAAGACACCAGTTTCATCACATAATAACAACTTGTTCTATTTTTAAACAATTTTAAATGCGAGACAGTAACTCAGTATGTGATAATGAGAGCAGCGCCCTCTATCCAACCGACATGGGCATCTTGCATCTTCGCTAGCGCGTTTTCCTTTTAAAACGTTTTTCCATTCTCGTGAATTTTTCGAGATTAAAAGTAGCCAATGTCCTTTAAATTACAATCTCACGGGAATCAGGCTCAGGCAAAATCAGGCTCTAGAGTCTAGACTAGACTTTCGTTAAAAGTCTACAATAATTGAACAGATTTAGCTTACTTTGGTTTTGAAATTTTTGTTTTGGTCCAGCCAGAGAAGGTTTAAATGATGCAAAAATAAGGAAAAGTGACTATTACACGTTGAGGAAACGGAGAGCACAAGTTCAATACATTTAATAAACTAGTCTACCCGGCGAACTTTGTACCGCCTAACCTATTACTGTTTTGTACATGTAATATACATATAAACCTTCCTCTTGAATCACTCACTCTATCTAAAAAAACTGCATCAAAATCCGTTACATACTTTTAAAGATTTAAGCATATAACAACAGACAGCGGAAGGGACTTTGTTTTTAACCGACTTCAAAAAAGGAGGTTATCAGTTTGACCTGTATGTATGTATGAATGAATATGAATGTATGATTGTCTGCGATTATCTCGAGTTTGGCTAAACCGATTTTGATGCGGTTTTCACAGAAGTATTTGTAACATTCAGAGAAGGTTTCAGTACCAATTTTAACCGACTTCAAGAAAGAGGAGGTTCTCAGTTTATGTATATATCTAAATTGATTAAAGGCGGATCTCTTTTTGTAAAAAAGAATAATATACTTTTTATTGATAATGAGTTTGTTGGTCTGTGCTAGTGAGATAGTTCAGTATATAATGTGAAGACGTGTTTGCAGTCTGCACAGCCGGCACGAGGCGGCGCGCGCGCCCCCGCCGCCGCAGACGCTCGACAAGAGCAAGAAGGCGTCTCGCGCGCGCTCCTAGACAACATCTACATACATACCACGGAGGTGGGACTACTAATATAATACAATATCATTTGTATGATTAAATCCTTTGCCATAAAAAGTATACAGCAGAAAAGGACTCAAATCAAAATCAAATCGAACAATTCTTTATTCAATATAGGATACAAGATATCACTTGTTGAAAGTCAATTAGACTACATCTAATTTAATTGCTATTGACACCTTAATTGGTAAAGTATCCTATACTGTGAGAGGCGAGGTAGTTCAGGGTGCCCACCAATTGGCTCAGGCAAACAAATGTTTGCCTTGCCTAACGATAATGGTCGCCTGTTTGGACTGTTTTATAAAAAATTATGTTAGGGGTACAAGTGGGACATATGTACTAGTCCAAGTTGTACCCTCAATGGTATGTACTAATTTAGGGTACAACTGGGGCGGAGGGTATAGATAGACCAGTTATTGTAATTCTCTCGGGTGTCTTCATCTTGCCTCGTTAGCACATCTCACTGGATCTAATGAATTATTATTATAATTTAAATTTTAACTGGTCTATACATTTTGCGGCAAAGGCTTTAAAACATTATTCTAGTTTCGGTATTTTCTGCGACCTAGAATAGAAGTGCCATACATGACTATCTAAACTTTAGATTTTATACTAATAATAGATTTAACTTTAGGCGGTTATAACATTGCCACGCAACACGCAGCGTGGTGCGTGAATGCGTATTCTAACGTTGATTGTAAGTACCTCCATTTGTATAGAAACACGCGCAGTCCAACACACAGAAAATGCATCCACGTGCGCGCGCGTAGGTGCGTCGAAACGCAACATGCAGCGTGGTGTGTGGCAGTGTGATAACCGCCTTAGATGTTATAAATTAATATTTAATTATTCAAACAAACACAAGTATTAGAACAAACAAATTTAATTCAACCTTAAAATCTAATGTCAGTACATTCAATTGGAAACCTAAGTACTTACTCAGGAACAATGGACGATAGAAAGTGGTATAACTAACCGTAATTGAAGATCATCAATAATTATTCTAAATTGTCTCGCAGAACGCTCCTATTACTTTTTTATTTTCTCAACAGAAATAATATTAGAGCGGGCGCACATTGAACCACTAGACGCGATAGAACTTACTCACATAATCGGTTTGCGTCGATGCTACACAAAATGTATGAAATATTTCGTCCGCGCTTTGTGACCACTACCAGTGGCCGTGACGTGACTCATGGCTCAATGCAATCACTCCTAATAAGACTTAAAATCTTTTTAATTACGTGTACTTATGAATTTCTACGATATAAACAACATACTTTGCTTAATTCAATATGAATACAATGTATAAATCGATATATCAAGACTTTTGAGAATCAGCCTTCAACCTCACAACTAACTGACAGTCTCACATTTTTTTTATTAAACTAGAAACTATGATTAGATTAACACGATTACAGTAGAAATTAAGGCTAATATATGCAAATACACTAGTGCCTTTTTTAATAATGTAAAGATTTACGACACAAAATATACACAAGCAGCAACTTTATGCCTTAATGCGAACTATACAAAGACTATTTTAGGGCAAAAAAGTGTCGGTAGAAGTTCTTTACCCTATTGGGTAGATGAATCATTGTAGCTTGGTACTATAATATACCTTACATATTTATAATACATAATCCACGCATCTTATTCTATTTATGATTCAAAAACTCACGTAGATGTAACTTTTGCCAAATAAATATAGAGTAAGAAATCAGTTATATAATATTGTGAATCAGATAAGTGCACTTATTTATGATGAATTAATTTTAATTTATATATGAATATATTAACTAATCAGTAATTATAGTATTAATAATACAATCCCGGCTGAATTCGGCCACAGCAACAGAGATCTGACAAATATTGAGATCTTCGTTGGTGTGCTCTCAGGTGACTGACGTAGCAAACTTGCTATGTCAGTACCGGTTCCACCATGTAACTTTGTCTTTGACCTTCAATGCTCAGAAATCAAAAATCAGGTGTCATAGGAAATTTCAGGGGGGTGGGGCGGGTTGTGCGTCGCGCGCTAGCGCTCTATTGGATATTTTAATCGTGCTGCGTCCACGCAATGATACTATTCGTCCCCTTATTTTACAGTCGTTCTGTTCGTTCGTTCGTTTTGTACACATGCGCAGTAATCCCCTCATTTTGTTCAGAGCTAAAGTTACGTGGCGGGACCTTACCTCCGATATAATTGTGTTGAATGGCCGCAGGTTCATAAAATTGGTGCTATTTCTAACACTAGATTATAAATGAATGAATGTTAATAAATGATAATTTTATATAACAAATGACAAGATGAAAATGAGATTATAATTTTGTGAAAGAGTCATTACATTATTTATATTATTGACTAACAAGCAACTTTGTTTTATTTATTTACAATAAGTTACCTATGCCGAATTATTAGGTAAATAAATATCAAAACATGAACACAAAAACTTAAATTAAAACGATATTGATACGAATAAAACAGGGTGTTTCTGACAAACACAACAAACAGCGGAGGGATTCATCTCACCATACCTAAAGTGCGGTCACGATGCAGGAAGAAGTTCGTACTTTGACCTATTTGTCTCTGTCGCACGCGCGTATTTCGTATTGCCGTCACGCTCGCACAAGCTCGGTCGCAACTCGCAATCCTGTGCGAGCGTGACGGCAATACAAAATACGCGCGTGCGACACAGACAAATAGAACCGGGTCAATGTACGAATTTCTTCCTCCATCGTGACCGCACTTTAACAACTTTCCCAAAGTAAAATTGCTCAAAATCTCAAAACAAAAATTAGCTGTCCCGTACTTTGGACCCGTTAGCTAATCGAACACCTTTTTTTTTTTTAGATATTGGCCCATGACACTTAGGTCCGCTCCTTTGATTTATTACCGCCTTGTCAGAAACACTCAGTAGATTGGTAAAGAACGTGTTAAGTATAATGAAACTTCATAGGGACACAAATTTAATTGTGAAATCAAATCAAACTTATTGTAAAAGTTACCTTTTCGGTTACGGCTTCGGTTAGTACAGTGGCGGTCTAGATCGGCGTAACACTTTCAGTTTCTCTGTATTGCAAAATAGCTCTTGCTCTGTGGTAATACAGTCTAGTGCGCACGAGACCATAGACAAATCTGTTACGCCCTCCTAGACCGCCACTGTACAGGTAGAGTACTAACCAAAGATTGACTGTTCCATTCCATCTGCATCTGGCGGATTGATTGATCAATCATCAATCGCGTCGCTATCCGACGAGTCGTCATCAGATATCTCCAGGTCGCCGTCGCTCTGCCGCGGCGGCGGCTCGCGGCTGCGGCCGAGGGAAAACGCGTAAGACTCGTAGTCCATTACCTCATCGTCACTGAGGTGCGACTCGCCCTCTACGAAACTTGCGAATCTGAGGGTAGTTGGAAAATATCTATACTAATATTATCTATACCAATATTATAAAGAGGAAAGATTTGTTTGTAACGAATAGGCTCCGGAAATACTGAACCGATTTGAACAATTCTTTCACTGGTAGGAAGCTACACTAACCCCGAGTGTCATAGGCTATATTAGATTTTCAAAAAAATTAGGGATCCTTACCTAAATTCAAATAATGTAACCCAAGGTGCAATATTTTTTCCGTTATTACATATTTTGACAGGTGGTTTGTTGTTGTTGTTTGTTTTTTTATTCGGCCATTCTGGGCAGTCAAAAGAACATAGTCTATAGAGCCAAGTATTTTGTAGTATCTTATATTCTATGGCGTAACGAAGTAAGCCGGGAAAGCTTGTAAGGGATAAGATTTGATTGTTTTTTTTGTTTTATGAATAGACTCCGAGACTACTGAACCGATTCCAAAAATTGTTTCACTGTTGGGAAGCTACACTATCCCTGGGTGACATAGGCTATAGATTCTATAGTCAATAGAATAGAATATTCTCAAAAATTCAGAATGCAGGGCGGTACAAAGTTCGCCGTGTCAGCTTGCTGTTAATATGTCTAGGGTTTGGAAATAGAAGCTAAACTATTTTTATATATGATCAAACGAACTTCTCAAGTGAAGTTCGATCAATATTATATGAGTGGTTTCATTTGAAGATATAAATCATTTCACTAGGTAGTCCTTTCACCTACAAGGCAACATTCGCACGTTCTTACAAATAACTATTAGTCGATCGATTTAATCGATATCGATTACTCGATTAATTTGAAATTTACCCATGCTCCCATCCCTACCACTCTACGCGCCCATCACTAGCAGCGTCCGCCAAGCCTGTCATTCTTTTTAGAGATAGTTTTCTGGCATAAATTACGTCGTTTATTGACTTTTTTGACAAAACTCGGGATTTGGGTAGGGAGGGTGATTTATATCTTCAAATGAAACCACTCATATAATATTGATCGAACTTCACTTGAGAAGTTCGTTTGATCATATATTATATTTCGTGGTTTCATTTTCGATATAAATCATTTCACTAGGTAGATGTTTAGAGACATGTTTTGTCTATATTTTTTCATGATAATGAAACAATATTAATTAAAAAGATGTAATTTTGGCTAGTTTTATTTGAACTCTTAGTATAGGTACCTACAATTATTAAATAATATTACTCATCTTATTAGTTAAAAACACTATATTTTAACATATAAAAGTAATTATAGTTAGTTTATAGAGTACTTCAAAGTTTAACATTGCGTAGTTACTTATGTAAGTACTTGGTAGGTAGGTACTCAGCTACATTATTTATAACATACTTATATACTTACTTATTGTATATTTTTTAATGAACTAATTTGGTCAGAGATTTCATAAAAAATTGATAATCAATCATCATAGGACATTGATAAGTTTAGCAAACTTGTTAGAGGTAGAGGTCCAGGCGGCCGTCTTTTGATCTGATCAAGATTGACGCCGGTAGCATGAGCAGCCGATGTGGCGGCGGCGTGTCGCGTGCTGCTGTGTGTGCCGTACACCGCAAGGATCTGCCTGATCCACATGCTTATTGACTATGCTGTTGTGTTCCTGTGAGGACGTTACGCTTCACAGTTATTAAGAGGTGATTGGCTTATTTAGGTCTGATTTATTTAGTTTAAGGTTATATAACCGTCTTATATATATACGGATTCACCGTAAGATAAAGTAAAACTAACAATGGTTGATAGCTTTTGATTGCATTTAGCGCCTACAGTTTTGATAAAATTTTCATTTACTTTATGATTCTAATGCCATTGCTATTTTTATTTATAATAATCTGTTATTTAGAGAAAGACTTTCAACCATGTGTGCTGTAGGCTGTAGATAATGTTAGTATAAAGCTACTTTTGTCTAGGATAAGTTCATTCTTGTTTGGTATACATTTTTAGAGATTTTTGAGAACCAATTGTGGATACTTACCAAGTACCTGTGTACTTTGGTGGATTGGGTATTAGTTTATAACATCTTTAAGGAAGGCGCTGATGCAATCATCCGAAGAAATATTTCTGCCTAAAAGCAGAGATAAAGCGGTGGCTCTTATGATGATGCCCTGTGAATCCTGTGATGCGTCTTTTTCGAAGACGTCGGAGGGAAAAGTAATTACACTAAAAACAGAACATTCGAAAGAATCTAATTTAATTATAGTATTGAATAACATTATATTGATATTGTTGAATAGTAATATTAGAAAGTGAGGCTAGTTTAAGATGCTGATGAGATGCTGTTGAGGGGATAATGAGACCTGGCATTGCCTGCTCGAGCATACTGCGGCACTCAGGGTAAGCGTGAGTAGGAGAGGGTGACGGTCCCTGTTAGTAGACAACATAGGTTTTCGTCACGCCCTCAAGTGATTATTACGAAATAACTATATCAATCAATGGAGGATAACAGACAGGTCTAGAAGTACTAGAAGGGAATACTAGAATACTGGTCGTTTCGTCCTCAGTAATTTGTAGGCCGTTAAGAAAAACGAAAAATGAAGGATCGGCATAGAAAAAATATGCATCTGCCCCTTTGTAGCATCTGGGTCTTGTTTCAAAGAAAAGTATTTCTTAAGTTTTGCGCTAGAATGTTTGAAAAGCATCTTTAAATTAAATCTTCGATCTGCCTCTAAATTATATTTCGTGTAATATAGGATGCTAATAGCTAGATTTTTCGCTTCTCGAACCAAGGCCAAATATATCTGGTAAGTTAATTGAAATTAGGAAATTGTATGCAACTTCGTGTCGTAATGTAGCTGATAGCTAATGCTAATATGTTATCTACCCATAATAAAAATTAACAAATTATTTAAGTTTCGGGGCATCTAAGGCTTAGTATATTGCTAATAATACGACATATAAATACTATAGTAAGTTTGAGTTACGACTTTACGACTCGAGTCCGTGTTAACTTATGAATCATATTTTTGTGTTTAAATGAAATTTTAAAAGCTTTTAATATTATTATCTCATCAATTCAGGTCCTGTAAAATAATTATCATAGTATTCTCTGAATAGAAGGTAGGTAGAAGGTACCTGTACCTTTGCCTTTCAAGTATTTTTGGTTTCAACCAGCCTTTTGTAAAATGCTGCGCTAGCGGACATTAGGATGCCAATCATTTGTGAAAATTATCTGATTGTAACAGGTGGTAGTTGAGAACACTTCAGAACCAATTCTATTATTTTATTACGTTTATGGCTTGTAAGTGATAAAGTCATATTTAAGTCTTACTTACTTAAATCCTGAAAATTTGTAATTATTTTGTGGCTATAAGCTACTATTTTCATAGTTTTTAATAAAGCCCAAACACTCGAGTGATTAGAGTGTAAACCTAACTTTATTTAAATATTCCATGTAACTACGGTCTATGTAAAGGATATCGTTACATACAAAAATTTACCAATTTTTGACCAAATGAACGCAAGTGACCTACGACCCCTTCTTTAATCTTAGTAAAAGTTCTAGGCGCTATCGTGAGCCAATAAGATAAGGCATTGGGTTGAAATCATAGGTGGATAACAAGATTCTGTGTGTTCACATCCTTAAACAGGAAACGTGGGTAAGTACTTACGATAGTTTTAAGCGACAGAAATAAAAAGTTACGAGACATTTTAGGTCAATAGATGCCATGTAATAATAGCTTGCATGCTGTTCTGCCATTTCGAAATGAAGTTTAGTTACTTACAAATTTATTACAGTTTTAGGTTAAAATGAAATCTCTTACCTCCATTTGAATTGGTGTCAAAAAGGTTTTAGATACGATTTCTAGCAAATTATTAGTTGCGATTGACATTTCTTGTTGTTACTGTGCTAACCATGTTACAACAGGAACATATTATTGCTCAAGTGGAAAATTAGAAAAAGATTTAATTATTCTGTTACAAATCCAATTAAGGATACCTTTATTGTTTGTGATATACAATACAACCAACACATTTTAAAAATATTGTACTGAATTCTGCCAGAATGGTGGTTGAGCACGTGGCCTGATGGGTCGTTCTCTAAACGTGCGACTGCGTCGGTATTGGGTCGTTGTAATTTGGAACTTGACGAGTGGTATCTTCGTACTCTGGCCCTGGCACGCCCCCCCCCCTTGTTTTTCGCAAAGCGAGGAGGGCCTGAGTTTTCCTGAAACTGCGGCCAAGCTTGTGCCCGTGGAGCTCGTAGAGGCGGCTGTGTTGTGTAAGCAACAGTATTTCTGGGAAGACTACTGTCTTCCTGATTTGAAGGCATTGCTATTCAATTTTGAAGCTTAATTTAATTTTCTCTAAAATTTGGCACCGAACAGTGCTTTATCTCGTTTTCTGTACTGAAAGATATTCAAAAACGTCTTGGTAGACCTGGTGCGGTCTTTTAAATGCGAGCTTGTGTCTCCGAGCTATAAAGGTTGCATGAACTACGGGAGCCCTCGCTTAGAATCTTGATTGCCTCTATTTTATATCTTGAGTTAGGAGAATGGCCATGGCCCTACTCCCCGATGTGATGTGAAGTCAGTCCAAGTTGAGATGAGAGTATTTTAGTATTTAGCTTTGAAGCTTGAACCAATATGTAGTTGCTAGGTATAGTATATTGCTGAAGGATTTTTTCCTTGTCTTCTCTAGCCATTTGAGAGAGATTATCGTAGATTCAATCACACAACTTTAGTTCATCATCCAGGGCTTCGCCCAGGGTTAATAAAATTTATGGGTCCAGTTCCGGAAATTTAAACTTTGCCTCAGGGTCCGAGTTCAATTGGTTGGTGTAACCGCTACTAGTTCCAATAAGGAAGTTATTGCTGGTGCTTGGACCTGTTTTTGGTGACGGTATTGAAAGTGATCACTGTTGGGGCAGTGGTGGCAATTGGCACTTGGTATGTCGCCATCATGATTTTTGGTGATTCAGTCTCATTTAGACCTGATCATGGGTTGTAGGGAATAGTTTCGGCTAGAAATATATCCTCATATTCGAATGATATTTGCTCTGGGCACATTCCTTAAATTGTAAAGGCGTTTCGCGTACTGGAATAAGAAGAAAAAAGAAAATTATGCTTTTTTTTTTTTTTTTTTTTTTTTTTTTGCGCCTTATATTTTTATACTTACATAAAAAATTATGATTATTTTTGCATTTTGCCGCGTTCCTATTGGAATCTATGGCAGTATGGTAGCCTGGTTCATATTTGAATCTATGGCTTTGCAAAAAAAATTATTTTAATGATAAAAACTGATGTACAGTTTTAAATTTTGCCGCGTTCCTATTGGAATCTATGGCAGTATGGCAGCCTGGTTCTTGTTCGAATCTATGGCTTTGCAAAAATATTTCTTTTACACTTTTTAAATGTAAGTTTATGCAGAATTTCAATTCGAAATTTCTGTCTAAATATTTTTTTTTTTTTTTTTTTGAAGGTAGGTAAGCAGATGAACTTACCGTAACATTAGACATTGTCTCTCGATTCATAGTATGAGGATAATGAAATCCATCAAAGTTTAAGTAACTCACTTAATTTTTTGTTAAATATTCGTAGGATCTTTTCGGTATCTTGAAAAATTAATTTTTTGCGAACAAGATCCGAACGCGTGCTTTCGTTGCCTCGCACGGAAAAAGAATGACAGGCTTGGCGGACGCTGCTAGTGATGGGCGCGTAGAGTGGTAGGGATGGGAGCATGGGTAAATTTCAAATTAATCGAGTAATCGATATCGATTAAATCGATCGACTAATAGTTATTTGTAAGAACGTGCGAATGTTGCCTTGTAGGTGAAAGGACTACCTAGTGAAATGATTTATATCGAAAATGAAACCACGAAATATAATTACTATGAAACAAAAATCCGTGGTTCTATACATTGGACACCGTTGTTGGGGCGAATAAATGAATGCAATTTCGAAGATTTCAACATAATTTAAGGAAAGTTATTAGGTATACTGTGCCGAATCCTCCTAAGATTTATAACCGCCTTGTAAGAAACACCCAGTAGACCATAGGTTTTAAAAATGGTACCTTTTGGAGTCATTAAGTTTGAGCATGACCCGCCACTGCGCGCAGTCGGGGCTGGCGCAGTGCGCGCGCAGGCGCCGCAGCGCCGCCGCCGTCTCGCGCGCGCCCTGCTCGTAGTACTGCTCGCTCGACAGCAGGCGCCGCTTGGGCGGGAACTTGCGGAGCCTGCAAGTATTTCAAAGGAAATTTAAGAGAAAATATACTTTAAAATTATTTTATTCAATACATTAATCGAAAGCATTTAATATAATTTATTAATAAAACTAAAAAACAAGTTGTTTTTGTGTTGCAGCTGACGTAAATGCGTCTTTCCGTTCTATACAAGGCCAGTACGCAGCCATAGGTAACTGCATACGTATACATTGTAGTGCTGTTTTAAAATCTGTTATACAATACATACAAGAGCAGTACGCAAATTATCACGTATATTTCGTAGTAACGTTGAAAGTTATCTGGTTCCTTAATGTACAGCGCCAGTACGCATGTGGACTAATTGTGTATGTATCGGAGTAAGCGCCCCAAAACTCTATTTACAATTTGTACGTGAGCAGTTGCATGCTCGCCATTTCGATGTATTGACCTCTCTTTCTATTTCACAGTAATTCATATTTGTGTCTTTTTAACATTTTTATTCAAACACGAAAAATGGTAACCAAGGATATTAAGGACCTAAAAGAGTGTCTACTTATAGTCCGCTACCAATTTATTGTGCACCAATGATGATGACCCCGTTTTTCCTACTACTTAAAGTAAAGCACTGACGTTGATGAAATTAATAAAATACTGTACAGCCGACTTCTGTATGACAACAAGCAGGCCGACCTTCAGCTTCAGGATCCACTCAAAAAAAAAATCGTCATAGGAAATACGATTCAGCATAACTTTTCATGTTATTTAACGTTTCACGTTAATAAGTACTTATTTTGTAAAAAAAATGAATAAGTAATTATTATTATAAAACCATTTAATAATAGGAACAAAAAATATTTGCGGTACATATTTACAGTACTTATAAAATTCCGGTTAACTAAAAAATAAGTACTTACCTACAAATAAAATATTGTTTAAATTTATTTTTAACCAATAAAGTACTTAGACTTATAACCTAACAAAATAAATTAAAAAAAAAACTGACTCTTGTCAAGTGCAAGTGTAAGTAAATGGTGTAGTATAGTCCGGAGCGAAGACGCGAGCATCCACGCTACAAACTATACACGATCAGTACGCAAAATTCGTGTATACATTGTAATAACATATTTTAAAACAGCATTACAATGTATACGTGAGCAGTTTCCTATGGCTGCGTACTGGCCTTGTATAGAACGGAAAGACGCGACGTAAATGGCACTGACTCAGCATTTGCTGAAGGTATGCATGTTGCATTTATGTATACAGGCTAGGTATGTATCATAATGATCAGACGTCCACTGTAGGTCATAAGCATCCAAAGCAATTTTTTGTCAGGACAAAATTAGATCCTATACCGCTAACACACGACTTTTTTTCTTTCTTCGAACTATATTTATTATTTCACTAGCTGTCCCGGCGAACTTCGTATCGCGCCATACAATTTTATATGAAAAAAATTAATTTCTGATTTTACAAAGTTCCCTCCATTTTTCCAAAATTTCTCACCTTTTAAAGCTTCCCTGGACTACTGCGAACATTTTAAAACAAAATCAGCTAAATCTACCCGGCCGTTCTCGAGTTTTAGCGAGACTAACGAACCACGATTCATTTTAATATATATATAGAAGAAAGATAAAAGAAGAAGATTACTTTTTTCGAAATTCATCTTGTTATACTCACCAGTAACTCCTAAAATAGCGGATGAGCGAGTCAGGGAAGTATTTCGCTATCATTGTGACAACTATAATGGAAGCCGAAGCCTCCTGATAATCGCTGCTGAAGAATATACAGAGAACGCCGATACCCTGCAATAAAACATTTTAAATTTATAGGTAGGTACATTTGATTTGATTTCCCCTAATCTGTCTGGGTAGGCAATGGGATCTAAGCTCAAACAGCCAAGTTTGACGTAGACGAACAACCTCAAGTAAGTGTATTTTTTTTATTCTTCGATGCCTATGGAAGCTTCGAATGATTTGAGGACACTCACACCTCGCAAGATTTACTTTGGGCTTTATCATCACAACAAAAAGACGTCTAGTGATGAACACAAGTCTCTACCCACAGACAAACGGTTTACTGTCTTTGCGGCGCTCCGACGCTACGTCGCTCGGCACCTACGAAGCACTGTCGGCACGTCGCTCCTGCCTCCAGCGTACTGTCTCTACGTCGCTTCGAATTTTTAGTAACTTAAGGGCATGCTTAATTTAAATTAGGAAATAATAAAAAACTAAGAGAGGAAAGAAATTATATATTTATCAATAAATCAGTATTTTTATTATCATAATTATAATCATTCTTAAATTAAATTACCTAAATGTAAAAATCAGCTAACTATCTAAATAAAATAATATTAATATAATATGTAAAAATCAAATTTTAAATCAGTAAAATAAAAAACATATTAAAAATAAACAAAAAAAATTAATACATGTAAAAAAAAATGAGAAAAACAAAACAATTAAAATATGCAAAAAATAATATAAAAATCAGTCTTACAAAATATCAACGCAAGTCAGTAAAAATCTGTCGCTACTGTTTTAAACTTTGATTGAATTTCACCCTAGTGAGGCGCTTAAGGCAATCCTCGATGTCAGTTTTTTCAGTTGCCAAGTCCTCGATAATCTTCTCAAACCCACGTCTTTTTCATCAATGCGACGACGCTTATTTGGAATGACGTCGACGTGGTTTTGGATCTTGTCTATCTGAAAATCAGCGTTGAGAGATTCAGTTTTAAGAATCTCGAGGACCAAGGTTAAGCGACGGATTTTTACTGAACTTGCGGTTCAGTCTGCTGTGCCAACCTTCCACGTGGTTAGTGGTTCTGAACTTCTGACCATAACAGGTGATTAGTTGCTAGTTGTTAGTGATGCTTGCGATGTGGAGGTTCCTGATTCTCGATTCTTTTGTTTTCTGTAATGAATTAATAAAATCAACACATGCAACAGCTGTACATATAGGTATATACCTAAATGCAAATAAATCACGTTTTTATCTGAATAATATACAAATAAAAACGATTTTTTATAAACTTACCATTAAACTCACTTTTTTGGTAGGAATCCGACGCCGACACACACATCAATATAATAAAAAACCGGGTAGTTGATAAAAAAATCAACATCCTTGTTGGGTGCCAAATTCATGTACGGATTTTTTTCAAAATGTGCAGTACATATGATTTGTAGGAGTTTTAATGAGTTACATGAATATTTAAGTTTTATTTACATATATAGAAAAAAGTATTACGACTTCACCGATAATTTGAAAAATAGTCTAAGTTTTTTTGTCACTTGATGATTTTGGACTGGCAAAAATTTTACAACTATAAATCATTACATATATTATAGGGATTAAACAGTGCAATATATTTCTTTTCAGTTAATAGATTTTAGAAGAGTTTCCCCTTAATTAATACATTTTACGAGCGACGTTACGACAGTACTTGAAGAATGGAGAGCGACGTAGTGACAGTGGGTTTAAAGCGTGGGCCAGGAGCGCCGTAACGTCGGAGCGCCGCAAAGACAGTGAATCAGACAAACAACGTGAGGTTTCTAATATGCTACCATTTCCGACCGTACCGAAATATTTTTTGGAGCAAAATCGGAATGAATTTATGGAAGCTAATAATTCCTTTTTTACAAAAAGAGACCCGCCTTCAACGAACTGACACATACATATAATCTGAGAACTTCCTTTTTTTTCAAAGTCGGTTAAAATAGGTACTAAAACCTTCTCCTGAATGTAACTAATACATTATTGAAAACCGCATCAAAATCGGTTCAGCCAAACGCGAGATAATCGCGGACAAACATACATACATACATACAGGTCAAACTGATAACCTCCTTTTTTTGAAGTCGGTTAAAAATTGCAGAGAACAATGGCTTTGGAACCAAATCGGAATAACCCATCGCCACGCTTAACAGGCGGGTTCGTGATCGAAGTATGGCTCATTCACACCTACCATAAAAAGTTAGACCGGTCTATATTGCCAATTTGTATGACGAATATGTGATTTAAGACTAGTCTATGATTTAGACCAGTTAGGCTAATGCCGTTCACAATGAAAATAAGAATAAGAAACATTTTGACATGTGATAAGTATACATTGCGGGAGAATAATTTTGTCTACACCAGAATAAGTAAAAGTAAGTTAAAACACTTTATTGCACACAAAGTAAGATACAAAAGAAGTAAAATAACAGGTTACAAAATAGAACATTTGAATTTGCATAAAACGGGCCGACCTTATCGCTAAAAGCGATTTCTTCCAGGCAGCCCACTAATAATATGGCAATAGATCCCCAGGTTTAACTATTTTTGTGGTAGAGTTGTTCTAGTTTTTCAATTAAGAAATAGTCATTTCAACTTTAGTCGCATTTAATGACAACTACGGAAGGAGGTTGGTAGTATTCCATGCCGCCACAACATTCAACAAATGTGCATCTAAAACCAACCTGCAACGTCCACATGACAAGATTCTGGCTTCTCTTATTCTTCGGAGGTCCTATCCTGTAGCAGACCAGAAAGCTGGTGAACCCAGCCAGCACGGAGTACCAAAACAAGTGAGCTTGATAGTTGGCCAGGATGCTGCGGACATTGTCCCACAGTTGCTGCAGGATGTATACTCCTACCGTCCAACCTCCAATTAGGAGACCGTATGTTAGGGTTTTCTGGGGAAGAAAAAGGTTTTTATTTTACAAGAGGATATAAGGTAACCGGTTCTATTGTTGGATCCCCTTCCAAATAATGGCATGATCCATTTAGACGCTAAATATAAGGGGATTCTTGGAATTTAAATACTCAAACAGAAAAACGACGGTATCGCGCGGCCGTCGCTGACACACCGTCACTCGTCTATTTGATTTACAGCATCAAAAACAAAATCAAGCATGTATAACTTTTAAATGTACAATAATATCTGTACTATAACATGAGTATTGAGTATCCTTATATCTTAGCTTTTTTATGAAACATGCCATTAAAAGAATAGGGCAGCTTTATTGCTAGAGTAGTTTTATTACTGAACTTTTAAACATGACTTTGAATAGAAGGGCAGCATATGCCTAACATAGTGGCATAGCAAAGGGACCATGTAAAAGTTTTTGGCAGAGGCCTAAAACTCAAAAACAAATCCAACATACTCTCGGCAGCAGTTTGCTGACATAGTAGACGAGCAGCATGAAGGAAGCTCCGACTCCGACAAGCACCCCACAGAGGTAGAAAAACACCGGGTTCCCGCTCAGAGCACGGGAAGCTGCGATCAGCAGTATGCCCAGGAACATTAAGATCACGCGCCATAGGTCCACTCCTGCAGATTTTGGAATAAATAATTGTGAAGTTAGTTTGACTTATCTAGTATCACATCGTGACAGCATCTACCTATCTATATAATATGTACCTATACGTATGGCTCCGCCGCCGCGGCGAGTGGCGTCGCCTGCGCTATAACCCGACCATGTATAACCCGACCATGTAAAATAGGCTAAGAGTGCATTCTCGAATAAAACGGCATCCGATCAACATCCAACATCATTGTGTTTTTACTGGTCTCCAAAACTCCATCCATTCCGCATCAGGACTTAACATCTAGTTTGGGTAATTATGACATGTCGGCAATAAATTAAGGGGTGACATTAGGTATAAGGAGCTGAAGCCCTCCTTTGATTCATTACCTACATAAGAGAAACACCTTGTGTAGATTTTCTTCATTTAATTTTTTTGCATCTAACAAAAAACAGGTAGCCCTCAAAACAAAAGAAGAAAGAAGTGGTATTTTATGGGCAACCACATTTACTGCTTAAATTAAAATGTTGATACTCACTCAAAACTTGCAACTCAATGCTATGACTCTTTTTAGTATTGATCGCCATACATGTTGAATTGAATAACTCTACAGTCACAGTCCTTGATGGTTTCTTCTGGAAGGGATTGACGACGGAGGACCAGCCATAACCATCTTCGTTGAACTCCCTGTAAACATCTTCAGGTGTGCTGCCAATGTACTGTTTAAATTCATCGCTTTTTATTTTTAGGTTGAACTGGAATTGGAAAGAAAGTATACATATTTAAGTGCTCAGCCAATGTAGCATGATGGACCATTGTCAAGTCGTTCTGTCACTTTTGACATTTAAATGCAGGAAAATGTATGGAGACGATTGACAAAAGTGACAGATAAATATGACAAAGTGGACAAATTTTTGTCATGTTACCACTGCATGCAGTATATTATAGTATACAGATCTTTAATGGCCTACTTAAGGTAATAGGTATTTAGTAAGAAATATTGGGTTAGATTCCTTTTTTTTTATGGGGTTATGTGAGGTTTGCACCCACTAAAACCCCGCCAGTGTCCTTCTTGGCTGTTGACAAAGGGGTGACGGGGCTTGGTTACATTCCTGGCAGTAGCAGGCATTGTTATGATGAATAGCAATGTTTTGTTTTTCGAGTTTAGGTGAATTGTTCTCTCTGTATGTATCTCTGTTTGTATAGTTCTCTACATACCTACAGTATTTCACACTCAGACCCCTTTCCAGTAAAGGACTCTTGAGTGTGAAGCGCATTTAATAAACATACCTTCACTGTTTGCCAAAGAGCAAGAATACTCTTTGTTGTTCCAGTATAACAGTATATGTCTACCGTTTGTTTAGAAGATAGTGGTACAGGCCTTTCTATGTTAATATTCCCGCTAAGCCAATGGACTGAAAATAACAAAATTTGAGGTTATGTTCATGTATAATATTTGTTAATTTGTAGGAAGGATTATTTTAGCTATAACGTGTTGGATTGGATACTTACCATCATAAGGCGGAGCAAGCCCATGGGTGAATAAGGTATAGCATGTTAAAAATAACAATGGAAACAGTTTTTTTGTAAACGACATTTTGATCAGCGTATTACATTGAGAACTACTGAATTACTAGCTTCTGTTGTATTCGAAGAAACGAAAAGCACTGAATTGCAAATTCAGACTAAAAGTAAGATTATTGATTGCTAAAATAATCTTTCTTTGGCTTTGTTTTGCTTACAAAAAATATCACCAAAAAACACAAACATTTCTTCACAGACCAACTAGAGATACTACCATTTCTCATCAATCACTCACAAAATGCTCACAAAAATAACGAACGAGCTCCGAACGAGCAATCAAATCAATGTTGTTGTTGTTGTTTAAATTCGCCCATTCAGGGCAGGCAAAGGAACTTAGTCCATACAGCCAAGTCTTCAGTAGTTTATTTCTTTAATCCTTAGAACATTTAGCTTTAATCAAGTCTTCTAGTTTATTCTTTGTTTTCTTTAACCTAGGTTCCTAACCTAACCCATTGAAATGCGAGGGTGGTCTCGCATTCCAATGTTCACACGGAAGTTTTCGAGGGACATCAATCAGAATTATTCGGGAGCGCCTTCCTTTATTTCTCATTTCGCTACACAGTCTTCCATAAAGGGCACATTATAACACTAATTTCACCACACTAGCACAATAATAGCCACGAAAAACGAATTTAGTAAACTAAGAAACAAAAGCCCGACATCTTCTTTTCATTTCCCCCCAAAACCTCACCGAACGAGCAATGGCAAGAATCGAGATTATCGAGAATGAATAGGGTTGCATCAAAACGTCATTAATCATCGATAGGTATATCGATATGTAAGATTTTGGCAATATTATTATTATACGTATTTGCATCCATAGGTGTCGTACTGTCGTAAAATAACGTAGAGTTCGTTATAGCGTAGCGGCTCAACCAGTGTAGTCCACGTCGTGTAGGGTCTGCCTACTTCGCACCTTCCGGTGAGCAGTTGCCACTCGAGATCTTTTCCATCCAACCATCGTCCTTTCAGCTATGTAAGTGCATGTGCCCTGCCACCAGTCTTTGATCTATATCGGTAACTTCAGTTTATAACTACGGATCTCGTTATTTCTGATTCGATCACGCAGGGGCACTCCTTACCATTCCCTTGTCCTTTCTAATTAGGCCCAACCCATTAGTTCTATTAAGCCACCTATCCCACCGACCCTCCATTTTAAGATATAATAAAAACAAGCTATGGGTGAAATTAGTACTTATTTATAATTGTTTTTACCTAAAATGTATACATACATAACTAACTCCTTCGGATCGTCGATGTAGCACGCGGCTGAGTATTATTTAACAATTTTGAACATAAAAAAAACAATGAGCTTCGTGTTGTTCAGACATGCATCCGTCATTAGATATTGAGGATTGAGAATAATAAATTAATAGGTACCTACTACAGCACTACATACATTTCACGTATTACACTCTGTAGGTATGTAAAAACTGGTCTCTTTTTTCATATCACTCTGCCATAGCAATTTGTTTTGAGTGGCGGGGGGGCAAGTTCGTGAAATAAGTATATAGTGGCGCCCCCAGTCGCGCGCAGACTTAGCTGGCGGCGAATCTAGAACACAATTTGCAGTAATAGATAGGAAACGAATTGAACTTTACTTCGACAGAGAAAATCCAGATTTACTCTGACTTAAAGCCACAGCTAAAAGCTTTAAAGTAACGTGCCATATTATATGATCAAACGAACTTCTCAAGTGAAGTTCGATCAATATTATATGAGTGGTTTCATTTGAAGATATAAATCATTTCACTAGGTAGTCCTTTCACCTACAAGGCAACATTCGCACGTTCTTACAAATAACTATTAGTCGATCGATTTAATCGATATCGATTACTCGATTAATTTGAAATTTACCCATGCTCCCATCCCTACCACTCTACGCGCCCATCACTAGCAGCGTCCGCCAAGCCTGTCATTCTTTTTAGAGATAGTTTTCTGCTCAGTTTTCTGGCATAAATTACGTCGTTTATTGACTTTTTTGACAAAACTCGGGATTTGGGTAGGGAGGGTGATTTATATCTTCAAATGAAACCACTCATATAATATTGATCGAACTTCACTTGAGAAGTTCGTTTGATCATATATTATATTTCGTGGTTTCATTTTCGATATAAATCATTTCACTAGGTAGATGTTTAGAGACATTGTTTTGTCTATATTTTTTCATGATAATGAAACAATATTAATTAAAAAGATGTAATTTTGGCTAGTTTTATTTGAACTCTTAGTATAGGTACCTACAAATATTATTAAATAATATTACTCATCTTATTAGTTAAAAACACTATATTTTAACATATAAAAGTAATCATTATAGTTAGTTTATAGAGTACTTCAAAGTTTAACATTGCGTAGTTACTTAGGTAATTACTTGGTAGGTAGGTACTCAGCTACATTATTTATAACATACTTATATACTTATTGTATATTTTTTAATGAACTAATTTGGTCAGAGATTTAATAAAAAATTGATAATCAATCATCATAGGACATTGATAAATTTAGCAAACTTGTTAGAGGTAGAGGTCCAGGCGGCCGTCTTTTGATCTGATCAAGATTGACGCCGGTAGCATGAGCAGCCGATGTGGCGGCGGCGTGTCGCGTGCTGCTGTGTGTGCCGTACACCGCAAGGATCTGCCTGATCCACATGCTTATTGACTATGCTGTTGTGTTCCTGTGAGGACGTTACGCTTCACAGTTATTAAGAGGTGATTGGCTTATTTAGGTCTGATTTATTTAGTTAAGGTTATATAACCGTCTTATATATAGACGGATTCACCGTAAGATAAAGTAAAACTAACAATGGTGGATAGCTTTTGATTGCATTTAGCGCCTATAGTTTTGATAAAATTTTCATTTACTTTATGATTCTAATGCCATTGCTATTTTTATTTATAATAATCTGTTATTTAGAGAAAGACTTTCAACCATGTGTGCTGTAGGCTGTAGATAATGTTAGTAAAGCTACTTTTGTCTAGGATAAGTTCATTCTTGTTTGGTATACATTTTTAGAGATTTTTGAGAACCAATTGTGGATACTTACCAAGTACCTGTGTACTTTGGTGGATTGGGTATTAGTTTATAACATCTTTAAGGAAGGCGCTGATGCAATCATCCGAAGAAATATTTCTGCCTAAAAGCAGAGATAAAGCGATGGCTCTTATGATGATGCCCTGTGAATCCTGTGATGCGTCTTTTTCGAAGACGTTGGAGGGAAAAGTAATTACACTAAAAACAGAACATTCGAAAGAATCTAATTTAATCATAGTATTGAATAACATTATATTGATATTGTTGAATAGTAATATTAGAAAGTGAGGCTAGTATAAGATGCTGATGAGATGCTGTTGAGGGGATAATGAGACCTGGCATTGCCTGCTCGAGCATACTGCGGCACTCAGGGTAAACGTGAGTAGGAGAGGGTGACGGTCCCTGTTAGTAGACAACATAGGTTTTCGTCACGCCCTCAAGTGATTATTACGAAATAACTATATATCAATCAATGGAGGATAACAGGCAGGTCTAGAAGTACTAGAAGGGAATACTAGAATACTGGTCGTTTCGTCCTCAGTAATTTTTTGTAGGCCGTTAAGAAAAACGGAAAATGAAGGATCGGTATAGAAAAAATATGCATCTGCCCCTTTGTAGCATCTGGGTCTTGTTTCAAAGAAAAGTATTTCTTAAGTTTTGCGCTAGAATGTTTGAAAAGCATCTTTAAATTAAATCTTCGATCTGCCTCTTAATTATATTTCGTGTAATATAGAATGCTAAATGCTAATAGCTAGATTTTTCGCTTCTCGAACCAAGGCCAAATATATCTGGTAAGTTAATTGAAATTAGGAAATTGTATGCAACTTCGTGTCGTAATGTAGCTAATAGCTAATGCTAATGTTATCTACCCATAATAAAAATTAACAAATTGTTTAAGTTTCGGGGCATCTAAGGCTTAGTATATTGCTAATAATACGACATATAATTACTATAGTAAGTTTGAGTTACGCCTTTACGACTCGAGTCCGTGTTAACTTATGAATCATATTTTTGTGTTTAAATGAAATTTTAAAAGCTTTTAATATTATTATCTCATCAATTCAGGTCCTGTAAAATAATTATCATAGTATTCTCTGAATAGAAGGTAGGTAGAAGGTACCTGTACCTTTGCCTTTTAAGTATTTTTGGTTTCAACCAGCCTTTTGTAATGCTGCGCTAGCGGACATTAGGATGCCAATCATTTGTGAAAATTCTCTGATTGTAACAGGTGGTAGTTGAGAACACTTCAGAACCAATTCTATTATTTTATTACGTTTATGGCTTGTAAGTGATAAAGTCATATTTAAGTCATCTACTTACTTAAATCCTGAAAATTTGTAATTATTTTGTGGCTATAAGCTACTATTTTCATAGTTTATAATAAAGCCCAAGCACTCGAGTGATTTGAGTGTAAACCTAACTTTATTTAAAAATTCCATGTAACTACGGTCTATGTAAAGGATATCGTCACATACAAAAATTTACCAATTTTTGACCAAATGAACGCAAGTGACCTACGACCCCTTCTTTAATCTTAGTAAAAGTTCTAGGCGCTATCGTGAGCCAATAAGATAAGGCATTGAGTTGAAATCATAGGTGGATAACAAGATTCTGTGTGTTCACATCCTTAAACAGGAAACGTAGGTAAGTACTTACGATAGTTTTAAGCGACAGAAATAAAAAGTTACGAGACATTTTAGGTCAATAGATGCCATGTAATAATAGCTTGCATGCTGTTCTGCCATTTCGAAATGAAGTTTAGTTACTTACAAATTTATTTAACAGTTTTAGGTTAAAATGAAATCTCTTACCTCCATTTGAATTGGTGTCAAAAAGGTTTTAGATACGATTTCTAGCAAATTATTAGTTGCGATTGACATTTCTTGTTGTTACTGTGCTAACCATGTTACAACAGGAACATATTATTGCTCAAGTGGAAAATTAGAAAAAGATTTAATTATTTTGTTACAAATCCAATTAAGGATACCTTTATTGTTTGTGATATACAATACAACCAACACATTTTAAAAATATTGTACTGAATTCTGCCAGAATGGTGGTTGAGCACGTGGCCTGATTTGGGTCGTTCTCTAAACGTGCGACTGCGTCGGTATATGGGTCGTTGTAATTTGGAACTTGACGAGTGGTATCTTCGTACTCTGGCCCTGGCACGCCCCCCCCCTTGTTTTTCGCAAAGCGAGGAGGGCCTGAGTTTTTCTGAAACTGCGGCCAAGCTGTGCCCGTGGAGCTCGTAGAGGCGGCTGTGTTGTGTAAGCAACAGTATTTCTGGGAAGACTACTGTCTTCCTGATTTGAAGGCATTGCTGTTCAATTTTGAAGCTTAATTTAATTTTCTCTAAAATTTGGCACCGAACAGTGCTTCATCTCGTTTACTGTACTGAAAGATATTCAAAAACGTCTTGGTAGACCTGGTGCGGTCTTTTAAATGCGAGCTTGTGTCTCCGAGCTATAAAGGTCGCATGAACTACGGGAGCCCTCGCTTAGAATCTTGATTGCCTCTATTTTATATCTTGAGTTAGGAGAATGGCCATGGCCCTACTCCCCGATGTGATGTGAAGTCAGTCCAAGTTGAGATGAGAGTATTTTAGTATTTAGCTTTGAGGCTTGAACCAATATGTAGTTGCTAGGTATAGTATATTGCTGAAGGATTTTTTCCTTGACTTCTCTAGCCATTTGAGAGAGATTATCGTAGATTCAATCACACAACTTTAGTTCATCATCCAGGGCTTCGCCCAGGGTTAATAAAATTTATGGGTCCAGTTCCGGAAATTTAAACTTTGCCTCAGGGTCCGAGTTCAATTGGTTGTTGTAACCGCTACTAGTTCCAATAAGGAAGTTATTGCTGGTGCTTGGATCTGTTTTTGGTGACGGTATTGAAAGTGGTCACTGTTGGGGCAGTGGTGGCAATTGGCACTTGGTATGTCGCCATCATGATTTTTGGTGATTCAGTCTCATTTAGACCTGATCATGGGTTGTAGGGAATAGTTTCGGCTAGAAATATATCCTCATATTCGAATGATATTTGCTCTGGGCACATTCCTTAAATTGTAAAGGCGTTTCGCCTACTGGAATAAGAAGAAAAAAGAAAATTATGCTTTTTATATTTTTATACTTACATAAAAAATTATGATTATTTTTGCATTTTGCCGCGTTCCTATTGGAATCTATGGCAGTATGGTAGCCTGGTTCATATTTGAATCTATGGCTTTGCAAATAAAATTATTTTAATGATAAAAACTGATGTACAGTTTTGAATTTTTGCCGCGTTCCTATTGGAATCTATGGCAGTATGGCAGCCTGGTTCTTGTTCGAATCTATGGCTTTGCAAAAATATTTCTTTTACACTTTTTAAATGTAAGTTTATGCAGAATTTCAATTCGAAATTTCTGTCTAAAAATTTTTTTTTTTTTTTTGAAGGTAGGTAAGCAGATGAACTTACCGTAACATTAGACATTGTCTCTCGATTTATAGTATGAGGATAATGAAATCCATCAAAGTTGAAGTAACTCACTTAATTTTTTGTTAAAAATTTGAAAAGATTTCGGTATCTTGAAAAATTTATTTTTTGCGAACAAGATCCGAACGCGTGCTTTCGTTGCCTCGCACGGAAAAAGAATGACAGGCTTGGCGGACGCTGCTAGTGATGGGCGCGTAGAGTGGTAGGGATGGGAGCATGGGTAAATTTCAAATTAATCGAGTAATCGATATCGATTAAATCGATCGACTAATAGTTATTTGTAAGAACGTGCGAATGTTGCCTTGTAGGTGAAAGGACTACCTAGTGAAATGATTTATATCGAAAATGAAACCACGAAATATAAATGTCTGCGCGCGGTAAAAATACGAACCAAATTATCGATCAGCCATTTTGTTTTTTATGGCGGGCGAAGTACGTATACAGTGGCGCCACCAGTCCGCGCAGACTTTATCTGGCGCTCAATCTGGCGCGAATTTTAATTAATTTATTCAATCATATCAACGTCTTCGTCAATAAATTTAAGTTTAAGCGTAATAGTGTTGGGCGTAGTGATGTCGGCAACTAATATTTCCGCTCCATCGTACAGCCCTAACTCTGTTATTTTCTTCTTGAGGTTATCACGTGTCTTCTCTTCTATACTTTTCACCGACGACATGTAGAGGGTTTTGTTACGGCCGTTTATTATTGTTGTTATACCTGAAACCAGAAAATTATGATTAAAGGCCTTGTCTGAGATAAAATTTCTGAAAATTTCCACACCAGAAACTTTCCGTGAAGATTGCACTAGCTCTATGAAACAGGTAATTTTCGACATTGCTATTATAAACAATGTTTTTTTTGTTGTTAGCAGCAGTGGTTTAAGTTTTAAGGAGTTAAAGCAATTTATAATAAAGAAAACTTAGAAAGTAAAAATAATAGGAAGTTTTATTCTTGGGTAAACAACATGTCTCAATGGTTTTATAAAAGTCACATTCTTAAATAGACACTGACACAGACAGGCTAAAGTTAAAACATAAAGAAAAACACTAAAGAGTATGATAATATACTCTAACACTCTCCCTTTTTAACTTGTTTTAGGCCGTATAGACTTCGATTGAGACGGCAGACTCTATTAGTGCCATCATTGAAACCATCTGGCTGTCGAACATAAATCTCTTCTGTCAGTTTTCCGTTTAAGAAGGCAGTAGTCACATCAAATTGAACTAACTCTAGCTTCTCTATTGCAGCTATGCTGAGTAGGGAACGGACTGTCGCAAGTCTTGCAACCGGGCTAAAAGTTTCATTATAGTCGATACCTTTTCTTTGTTTAAAGCCTTTTACGACTAATCTTGCTTTATACTTCTCAATGCTACCGTCAGGGTTTATCTTTGTTTTGAATACCCATTTGCATGGTAACGCTTTCTTGTTTGGGGGAAGATTTTCTACTTTCCAAACATCATGCTCTAACAAAGAATCCCACTCCTTTTGCATTGCATCTTGCCATTTTGCTCTATTGGAGCTTTCTACAGCTTCCTTGTACGTGGTTGGTGTTGTGATTGTCATCACATAGTCTTTAAACCATGCAGGTGGCTTGGTCGGTCTAGTTCTTAGTTGACGAAGTGGAGGTTCATATCTTTCAATTACATCAGGAATAGTTTGATTGTTATCGAGTCCAGGGGCTGAAGGTTCCGATTCAATTTGATCAGATACTCCTATATCAAACCACTCTTCAACAATATCTTCATCTATTACCTCTGGTACAGGTTGGTCTATAGTTTCTGTTAAGTCTTGGTCTGTGACCTCAGGTTCAGGTTGGTCTATAGCCTCTGTTTCGTCTTGATCTATGACCTCAGCTTCATCATTCAATTCAGTATCAGTTCCAGCTTGGTCTATGACCTTACCTCCATTGTTCAATTCAATATCAATTCCGGCTTGGCCAGTGACATCAGCTCCATCGTTTAATTCAATATCAAACTCGTTCTCCCCGCCTGATTGAACAGGTCTTGGAACCTCTAGTTCCGTTATAGGATTCTCATTGAATATAACGTCTCTTGATCTGACTAGCTTATTCCCGCTCCAAATGCGATAACCATCGGGGTCATATCCGATGAGGATACCTTTAATAGCTTTTTTATCGGGTTTTTTTCGCGTTTGTTTGGGAATATGTACATAACAGGTGCTTCCTATGATGCGAAGGTTTTTAATAGAAGGCTTGATGCCATGCCATACTTCGTAGGGAGTTTTGTCCTTGCATCTAGTAGGAGCTGTTCTGTTTAAAATATAAACCGCAGTATTGATTAGTTCCGCCCAAAGAGCTTGCGGTATCGGTTCATGAGCGTACATCATAGCTCTTGCGGTCTCTACTAAGGTTCTATTTTCTCTTTCGCTGCAGCCATTTTGTTCAGGTGTATATGGCATTGTGAGTCGTTGTGTGATGCCTTTTGAGTTAAGTATCTCTCTGACTTCTGCATTGTCAAACTCTTTGCCATTGTCACTGAGCAACGTTTGAACGACATATCCAGCCGCTTGGGCTTCAGCTAGGAAAATCTTGAGCTTAGATGCGACTTCTGACTTTTGTCTCATGAAGTAGACGAATCTGTATGCGGAAAAATCATCTTTAAATAAAACAAAATATTTATATCTGCTCATTGAATCTAGGAACGGTCCACAAACATCAGTAGAAATCAGGGTTCCTGGTTTATTTGCTCTTTCTCGTGTTCCGAATTTAAACCTGTGCATCTTGCCATTAATACATCCTTGACAGAGTTCTTGGTCAATCTTTAGGTCAATTCCTAATTCTCGCTTAACAAAAGCTTTTACATGTCTTTTGTTTTGGTGTCCCAGTCTCTCATGATACAGTTGTATCTGGTTTTGTGACGTTGTAACATTTACCTCTATTGGGTTCTCAGAAACAACATTATGTACTAAAAGTTTGTATAGGCCACCATTCTTTACTCTCTTACCAATGAGTAGTGTTCTTTCTTGATAATTGAGTGAACACGTCGTCGTATTTGAGGTGAATGTCGTACCTGGTAGGTGGTCATGAGCTGCTAGGGTTGAGAATAGGTTTTTCTGTAGATGTGGGACATAGAGTACATCTTTGAGAGTGACAGTTTCAATTTTTCCATTTATATTTGCATTCAAAAGTATAGTTCCTTTTCCGACAACAGGAACTCGTTGGCCATTTGCCGTAGTGACAGTGCAATTGTCTGCAATAAGATCGAATGTTTGAAAAATATCACTTCTTAGTGTAATATGACATGTGGCACCATTATCTACATACCAGTTCTGTCTATCGTTCATATCTTGGGGGGATGTAAAGAACGCACTTAATATAATATTGTGTGCCTTCTCTTTGGCATCGACAGCTTGAGGCTTCGGTGGACGTCCATCTCTTTTCCAAATGTAACATTGTTTTATGAGATGTCCTTGGTTCAAGCAATATTTGCAATATTTTATTTTTCTTTTTTCTGATTGAGAATTTTTGCTAGTCTCGGGTCTTACAGCAAGGGCTTCTGCTTTGCTTTCGCCATTTTTGGATGCGAGTGCTCTTTCATACGCACACAGATGACTGGTCAAGTTTTCTACATTTCGCTCATTTTTGGGAATGAGAAGCCAGCTACTTTTGAATCCGAAGTAGTCTTCTCCAAGAGTATTAAGTATTTTACAGATCAGAAGTAATTCAGGGAGCTCCTGTCTGTTGTCTTTTGATAACTCTTGGTTCAATTCTGCCCAAATATTCTTCAGCTTTGACAGGTGAGTCATTTTCAAAAAAGTTGTACGTAACGAAACCGTCATAACTAAACTTTTACTGTAGGGCTATATGTACACACTATAAGTTTTAATATTAAAAATTCATAATAAGCTAAAACATTAAAAATTTACCACTATTATCCACTTTTCACTCATTTTTGCTTTGGTGAAAACTTAAAAGAGCTACGCTGCGATCGCCAACCCTCTTTTCAAGCGTGGCAATTACGGAAATACCCCCTTAGAATGTTTGTTCCTGTGGAAATCTGTAGGGGATACCCTATGTCGAACAGTGGACTTCTTTCTGTTGAATTAAGTTGATTAAATTAATTGAATTAGGTAGCTGTATCTAGTTCGTTTGACTTGTAATGTACACATGGCTTTATGTGTAACGAACCCGTAAATTCTAATAATTCGTAACGAAATGCAACGAAACTGTAACTTTTTCAACAAAATGTAACTAAACTGTGAGAGAAAAATAACCTAAATTGTGTAATATGACTTCACAAAAACGTTATTTTCAGGTAAATGTGTATATAAAAAGGATTAATACATTCAAATACACAACATATTTAATTATCACTTATGTACCCGTGCTAGTTCCGGTAAAAAATGTCCATGACGTTGCAGTAACGAAACCGTAAACACAGGATCCGCCAACAACGACCGGCGAAAAAATTATAATTGAGAGGCCAAGACGGTTTTCTAACAGCCGATCAGAAGCGCGAATGTTTCGGCATTAGTAATTATTAGGAACGCGTTCAGAAAATTCAAAAATTCTTAGTGAATTCTTGTTTTGAAACTGTCTGTTACGAAACTGTAATTTTTTGCGACATGTTAATTTTGTATTATTACTTTATATTTTTTATTAGATTATGCTTATTTTCATAATTTCTATTTAATTTGAACATTACTTAATGAGATAAAAATTTAATGAGTGCTCTAAATAAACAAAAAAATATAATTTTAGGCGAAAGAAAAAAAAAAAGACCAGTGCGACACTTGCAATTTGTATGGGGAGAAAAAAAAACGTTTTCAGAAATTTGAATATTTCACCATAAATAAATGCACATTATCACAGATAATGATTATGTTCGTATGCAGAATAAGATTTCCACCTAGTAAAACCTCAGAATTAGAAAATACGATCATAAAATTGGGATTTATGTGGGATCAAACTTTTGCGACACGTTTTTTTTTATGCCATGTACAATTTTTTTGAAAATGAGTCAGGTGCGTAGACACATCGTCTTCCGTTACCTTTTGATAACTGAAGAAGCTCATGCACAGATTATATGATCGATCTTCGGATGTTCCATCGTAAAGCCGGTGTAGCTCTTGCCATACATCACGAGCAGTGTTATACCTCATAACTTTTCTTAAGGATTCTTCATTCATGTTAGTAGTCATGATGAGAAGGGCGCTACTGTCTGTTTTGGCATATGCAGCCACATCAGCAGCATTGTCACCTTCTCCTCCAACGACTGCTACTGGTTTTTGCCATCTTCCTTCGACAATATCAATTGCTCGAGGAACACTCCTTAATAGAATGGAAACTTTATACTTCCAGGTAGGCCAGTTGGTCTTACCTTCAAGATTGCCAATATTTAGCTTCGAAGTTATATTTTGTGCAGAATCCATTTTTCTATTTGTTCTGGTACCATAACCTTTTGTTGTTAGCAGCAGTGGTTTAAGTTTTAAGGAGTTAAAGCAATTTATAATAAAGAAAACTTAGAAAGTAAAAATAATAGGAAGTTTTATTCTTGGGTAAACAACATGTCTCAATGGTTTTATAAAAGTCACATTCTTAAATAGACACTGACACAGACAGGCTAAAGTTAAAACATAAAGAAAAACACTAAAGAGTATGATAATATACTCTAACAGTTTTAAGACTTCTATCACAGTTATTGGAAAAAGGAGTGGAGGAAATTTTCAAGAATGTTTCCGGAAAAATACCTCAAAACATGAAAATTTCCAGAAAATATTTCTGAGGGTTTTAGAAATTTTCCTCGAAATTTGAACTTAGAACTCTACCGCTTTCACTCACCCGGGCTCTTCATCTGATAGCTTGGGCCCAACAGCGAGTCCCGCACGGCGAGCAACGTGGCTCGCGCCGGTACTCGCAATTCGCGGCTCTGTTGGCTACAGGCCGCGCAATGAGAACGTCGATCAAGACTGAAAGTGTAGCTGTAGACTCCCGAACCCATGTTCAGGACCATGTAGTTGTTCATGTTCGCACAGCAAGATGTGGCCAGTTTGAATACCTATAATATACAATTTATTATACTTAGAGATAGAGAACGCCAAGATTCCTTAGAATACAAATGTACCCGAATATTTTCAAAAGGTAAAAACTGGATTATTCCCCGAGATTTTTTCCCATGGGTGCTAAAAAAATACTATTCGCTTGGTGATTTGCTTGATGACAGCTCAGCCTCTGATGTGCTGAGCTGACTGATTGTACACGATAATTATGTTTGTAATACACCATAAGTAATAATGCCTCGCACAAATTTATTATTCGTTTTAGTCAGTGGCTTACATTCTACGTACAATTAAACCATAAGTACTAATGCCTCGCACAAATATTGTACGTAGAATGTAAGCCACTGACTCAAACGGTACACATCCTTGGAAAATCTTCGCCAAGCTTGAAGAGTATATTTAGGAACTGTTTTGAACTTTTGTAATCGTTCTTATGCAAATAGTACAAGAAATTAGAAATACTTTAAATGGAAATGTAACCTACCTCAGTAGCGCACACGGCGGCAATGGCAGCGTTAGTGCTGGCGACGGCGGGGATGATGTTCTTGAGCACGCCCTGCGTCAGTCGGTACGTCACGCCGGCGATGCCGTGTGCGGAGGCGCGCTCTTGAGCCTTTTCTTGCACCTTGGGGATTAAAAAATTAAAAAAGGTTTTTTTAAAGAGGTTTTTATCTTTCAGAAATGTTAATATTTCGGAAACTTTCGGAGTTTTACTCCTGAAAATTATTATTTTTCGAGGTAAATTTCCGGAAAGGTTCATCGCTATCGCTACATAGAAAGTATTTTATTTCATAATTAATGTTAGAAAAGTTTATTTAGAATTAGCACATAAATTTTTCAATTATTTCTAAAAACGAACACTTGATATTTTGTAACTTTTGTTCCTTATATTTATTTCGGGGTGTAAAAAAACAGGAATTAATTAATCAAATTTAAAAGCGCATATTCTATTTAATGTTTTTCTAAGTTGTACACTTGTGTATTAAACTAACCCAGGTGACGTGTGCCGGGTCGTCTCCGTCCAGGGTCGTCTCCGGGCCCCAGGGGTTCTCTTTACTCCACAGGAGTATTTTGACGTATTCTATACAGTGCTCCGGTAACCTGGTGAAAATTATTAAAACTTTTTAAAGGTATAAATACGTCATACATAAAACCCATAGGTCGCATTCAATTACCATCCGATTTAGAAAAAAAAAACGAAAATATAACCAATTTGGGTGGAATGACACCATTGTAACTCTATACCCGGGCTCCCGCGACACAGGATTACCTAGTGCGGGGCTCACATTGTTATTCCTTAATTTGTTAGGCACACAAAGCTCTTAAAAATTACTGCTTGAAATTTATTCGCATGAAAATTTATTGTAATTGTAACTATTGTTATTTTTTAAGAGAAATAAATATATTTTGTATTTTTTTTGTATTTGTAATGAAAAAGTATTCTACTCATAATTTGGGAATATTCTGAAATAAAAAAGAATCTACTCATAATTTGTGAATAGTCTGGAATGAAAAATAATACACCCATCATCTGGGAATATTCTCGTATTTTTTCCTATTTTTGGAAACTTTCCAGTTGAGTAGCGGGTGGATTTACCAGAAACATGGCTCAGATTGCACAAATGAAGAAATGATTATCCGCTACAGATTCTCACAAGGACAAACTTTGTGGAGGCGTTTTCCTTCCTTTTTCTTCGGGTGTTTCCTTAGTTAACTTTTACGTCATTCTTGTATGGTAGGAGATGGGATGGTGCTACTTTATGCCGCTACCACCCATTATACAAACAACTTACCTAGGAGTATTAGCAATAGTGCACAGAGGATAGTTCTTCTGCGGCGGATAAAGATCTAGAGAGCATTCTATGCAAGCTGTGAGACCAGGCAGGATGACCCGAGCATTCCCTTTGAAGCCTTCTGTCCCGCCGTCTACTAGTGGGATCACGCTACTTTGGTCGAGGCTGCCTGTAAATATTATAGAACAGATCTTTAGTTTCTTTGTCATAAACATAGAAAATTATATTTACTAGCTGTGCTCGGCGAACTTCGTATCAAACCTCACAATTTTATATCGAAAAATTAAATTGTCGTTTTACTAACATCCACTATATTTTTCCATATTTTCTCACCTTTTAAAACTTCCCTGGAAAACTAAGAACATTTCAAAACCAAAATCAGCTAAATCGGCGCGGCCGATCTCGAGTTTTAGAGAGCAACTAGCATTTGCCCGCAGCTTCGCAAGCGCTTTTTCATTAAAATCGTTAATTACTGGTTGATTTACGACTCAGGATTTTGGTGACATAATTTCTGATCGCACCCATACCCCCTAAAAATATCTATCTTTATTTCAGTTCCCGTGGCAACTCCTTATATTCATTTTTACACTCCACCATTCAGACACTGAAACTTCTAACATTTCTATTAGCTGGTTGGGTAAAAGTAGTTGGATATACGTACCTACATACCTTATATATGTAACTACTCGAGTAAAAAAAAGTTGAAGATTTTTAGGCGCTTTATGTTTTTGGGAATGTTCCGTTACCATGTGAATTTTGGTTATTTTTTCTTAATAGAACTCTGAATCTATTACACCCACAGAAGAACCCGTTTTCCTATTTTTACGTGGAAATAAAGAAATATGTATACATTGTTTTAATACTAACTAAAGAGTCCCGTTTTACGTTCCCGTGGGAATTTAGTATATTTCTTCCTTCCAACACCCTTACACTTGTAGACCAAATTTTCACGTTGGCATACTCAAGGAAATCGATTTTTTCATACTAAATAATTGGTCCTGTTCCCATGGGAATTTAGTTAATTCCTTTCTTCAACACCCTTTCATCTACTGAGGAACCTGTACACAAATTTCACGTCAATACACTCAAGAAAGTCGAGATTTCATTCTCACAAAAAAGTCCCGTTATTCCAGTTCCCGTGGGAATTTTGTTAATTACTTTCTTTCAACATTCCTGCATTTACTGAGAAATCTGTACACCAAATTTCACGTCGAAACACTCAAGGATGTCGATTTTTCATTCTCACTAAAAAAGTCCCGTAATTCCCGTTCCCGTGGGAATTTTGTAAATTCCTTTCTTTTAACACTCTTTCATTCACTGAGGAACCTGCACACCAAGTTTCACGTCGATAAACTCAATAATGTCGATTTTTCATACTAACTAAAAAGTCCCGTAATTCCCGTTCCTGAGGGAATTTTGGGAAATCCTTTCTTAGCGGATGCCTACGCCATAACATCTACCTGCATGCCAAATTTCAGCTTAATCCGTCCAGTAGTTTGGGCTGTGCGTTGATAGATCACTATGTCAGTCAGTCAGTCAGTCAGTCAGTCAGTCAGTCACCTTTGAGTTTTATATATATAGATTAATGATTCATTTTTAATTGGTTAGTAGACAGTAGAAGTAGCATTTACACACTAGCAACATACAATAAAAACAGAGTTACCAGTACAGAGAAGAAAAGATAATTATAGCTAGATAAACAAAAGGAATTACTCTTTATGTGGCCGTATAATGTCCCAGGTAGACACAATTTAAATGGCCTGATTCTGCAATATGACCAATAGCAATATTGCCTTTTGTCCCTATTGAGCTAAAAGTCAATATAAAAAATAAAAAATCTGCTCTATCTCTATGAAATTACCATCATCATTATACTGCAGCATTGAGACAAGCATTCCATTCAGCCACCTCCGAGCAACAATGGAGTCCAGTCCACAGACCACAATGTGGAACTGCCGGTAGAAACCCTCGTCCATGTCCTGGATGGGGCAGTGGTGGGCTACTGCATCACAGCCGGGCACTCTGGGGAAACATTATAGTATTAAGATGAAATAAGTTATTAAAAATTACAACTCAAGCTTTTCACATTAGATTTAAGATAATGTAATAAATTGATAAATAAAGAGTTTTGGAGGTTTACGGTAAATTTAATAAAAAAATTATATTGTGTACATTTAATAGATCATAAAATTAAAAAAAAAATACAAGGAAGTAAAGGTACAGATTACAGATCTTCAAAGGATAACCAAAATTACCTTTTATTGACGAAGTCCACAGCGCACTTAGCTTTAGACATGCCAATATCAGTTTTCCTGAACAGAAACTGTCTATTTAAATTGGACAGCTCTATGGTATCCATGTCTATAACATGAATCTTCTGGAAACCCATCAATGCCAGGTCTTTCAGGAGCTCGCAGCCAAGACCACCAGCTCCAACCACCAGGACTTTACAGGAATGCATGATAAAGTCCAAAATGTCTGGGGACGGCTCAAAGTCCGGATGGCAGAATGGTCCTGAGCGCTCCAGGATCTTTCTGAGATTCTGCCAGCGTCGCTGCATGTGCTCTGGGGTTGGGGCCTCAGTTACTGCCATTGCTCTGTAAGTGTCATTTTTTATTTTCTTACCTTGTTATTACTCTAATAAATTATTGTATGTTTGAGTTGATCGTAACCAGGCTTGATAGAAATAAAACACGTGAATGAAAGAATCTTTACATTAGTAAGAGTTTATATTATGTACTGATACAACCTTCTATTCTTAAGGTTGTATCAGTACGAAAATATACTTTTACATGTTGGGCTTTTTTAGGTTATTGGTCTAGCAATAGAAGAGTTGTTGTGATTGATTTTTATCGTTATCATGACCTTGGCAGTCGTGTGTGATGTATATTATACAAATTAAATAACTATCCAGTGGTGAAATCTATGGGAAAGGTACTAAACGCTTCCATTCAGAATCCAGACAGAGCATAGCCGGTGTTTAGGTTGAATTCAGAAGAGATTATTATTCTTACCCTGTTTCATTATCCATCTTCGATACAACAAAGTGGAGTAATCTATAAACTACCTATGTCTCTAAAAGTGTTTGATTTTATTGATTTGATCTGGAAATCAAAATTTGGTTTTTGTTTTGTGTTTTTTTTATTCACCCACCACAGATTATTATAGATTTCATGGTTTTGTTTTGTTTTGTTTTACATATTGATAGATAGTGATGTGTTTGTGATTTGTGATTTTATAAGGCAGGATTCTTCAGATTTGCGTTTCTTTATCTAGTCGTTAGGTAGTATAATTATTTATGTTTATTTTAAAAAATAATACATTACTCTCTTTGTGTTATTATAATTACTCTGTTCTGTTAGTATGTACAAAATAAAGTTAATAGGAAGGCAAGGTATGTAGTACAGTCACGGACTAGGAGGCCGTAACAGATTTGTCTATGGTTTCGTCTGCCTTAGACTGTATTACCAAAGAACAAGAGCTATTTTGCAATACAGAAAAACCGGAAATGTTACGGCGATCGTGTCCGCCACTGTACATACCCTACAGTAAGTACAGTGGCAGTCTAGGACGGCGTAACACTTCCGGTTTTTCTGTATTGCAAAATAGCTCTTGATTTTTGGTGATACAGTCTAGGCATAGGCAGTTCGAAACCATAGACAAATCTGTTAACCCGGTCATCTGTCCCGGTCTAGGAAGACCGCCACTGTATGTGAAACAAAAAATAATAATAGAGAAACAATCTATCAAGATATTTTCTCCAGTGTTGACTAATTTAATCGTAAAAATTATTAAGAAAGTAAATGTTATTCATAAAGATACAGAAGATTATAAGTAGCGTTACTGGAGGTCTACTTCTCTGGTTTGTTGTATGGTAAATACGTGACATCCAGTCTAAATTGACAACCGTCAAATAACTAAAGCTAACATTTTATAAATAAGAGGGTAAAAGTTTTCATAACAAGGGCCCATCTAGCCTAGCCTAGATTCATCCATTTCATAAATAACAAACATTTTACCCACTCGACTCAAATAACTTCATAAATCATACAATGGGTAGGGAGAAGGAACATCCCTTCGATGCGTGTGCCATGTTTTTTTTTTATATTACCTATAGTATTATAAATGCTAAGCTCTTTGTGCCTAATTTTCTATATTATAAATTTATTTAATATGTATTATTCTATACATAGATATTCTAGTCATTCCTTTTTCTGTAAAAAAAAATATATTTGATGGTATTCAATAAATCGTTATACATTACAAAATATTTTGTGATCTATCTATTCTAACCCCAAAACAATTGGTAAAAATACCCCTAGACCGTCCCTTCTCCGTCCGTATCCGTACTTCGTACCCTCTATCCACACCACACACAATCCACATCCACATACACTTACCACTTTAGCGCATAGCTTTGTTACCTACGTGCGTGATAGATAACGCTAGCCTTGGTTATTGATTTTACACACCTTCCAAAAGAATAATTTTATGATTTTTGAACTCATGACATGACGCACGAGACAGCATTTAAAATCCTGCCTTTGTAGGTATTTTCAAAAGGATCATTAGCTAGCTTGAGCAAAGCAGCACTAGCAGCACAAAGCTAGCCGTAAGATAGCACCATAGCACTTGGCGGATCCACAAGATCCACCAACCACCACATGCAGCTATACTTTTTGTCAAAGTTACATTCTATTTCTACGGTGTAGTCCGAAAACGGAAGGAACATTTTTTTTTCTTTGACATTGAGTTACCTACGTTACGTTCTACGGTTAGTCATTCATTTGTTGAAAATGGAGTCGTGAAGGGGGCGCATTTGTCGGAAATCTGGGATTTTCAACTTAGCAGTCCTCATATATTCCATGTAAGTATTTTGTAATTACTATCTCCTTCGTTTTCTACATCACTTACATTTTGCGTAAACATAATTTGTTGAGCGTCCGCGTAAGACACAATCGTATAAATCCAGGGAGAGACTACACGAATTTTGCATGCCGTAACCATGCTCGTTTCGAAAATAGGTCCATCAATACTGATTACGACTTGAACACCGCTCAATAATAATTAGATCGTTTTAAACTTAAGCCTAAGTTGTAATTCCGTAAAAATATTATGCTTACCTACTTAGTAAATTGTTAGCATCATCAGTTGCTCATTGTCCTGTCTCAATAGACGTTTGCGAGAAAGTACCTATACAGCAACTTAGTAAGTAGTTTTGTCAGATAATATTTTTTATTGTACCTCTTATTACTTACCTAATTCAATGCTTATTATTTGAAAATGTTTAAGTAAGTATACTTACTTACCTTGAATAACTTGTGAATCAAGAATATTGTTTTGTCTTATTACAAGGTGTCATTATGGCAGGCAACAAAATGTCTAAAACAAAGAGTAAGGAAGTGAGTAAATTAAAGACCACTCAGCAGGATGAGAATGATGAAGAAATTGACTTTTCTGTACTAAGGAAACCAATTATGACTAGCACAACTGGGTTTGCCCATGCCAAGAAGATATTTGACTTGGCTACTGAAGAGGTAAGACACCTAAGTATACATAGTAAGTAGGTACCTACCTAACTAGTCACAGTGTTTCCAATATTATAAAACTGAGTTTATATTTAAACAGGTTACATTCACAACTCAATTTCATTACATGACTACACTTTTACCAGAACACCTACCCAATTAATTATAAATTATAAGAAATGTTTTTTAGGTAAGTAATTAATGTTCAAAGAATGGAAGATGGAAAGGGTTGCCCACCAGTAGTACAAGATGCATGATCCTAATAATAATAATAAATAATAATTAAATGCACATGTATCTTATAATTTGAGTAATTTTCAGCTGAAGCAATTGATGGTGAATGAGTGTGATGTACTCTATGAGTGTAAAGTGTGCCGAAACATATTTAGGAGTCTGCCAAATTTTATATCTCATAAGCGGGTGTATTGCAAGGAGAAATTCGATCAGAGGTCCCATGGTCATTTTATGGCTGCAGCATCTTTGGTAATTATTTGCGTTTTACTTTATATTTCTACATTAAAACATATACCTCTACCTCTCACTACAAGGCATTTTTTTCTGGGAAAGAACATTTTGTCTTTGTCATTATTGTTTTTTAAGTATTAATAATTAATGTATTGAAATCTTTACAATATACAAATCTCTGAAAGCAATGCAATATTTATTTTAATTGCTTTATCTTTGCATTTTAGATAACATATGCATTTGCGTTTTATATTAATTTGTAGCCTATCAAAACACTATCTTTTGAGATTTTATAACATGCATACAATCTTTCAGAGCACACAAATAAAGAAAATACAAAACCTTGAGAAAAACTACCAAGAGTCATTGACCAATGGTAAGGCAGAAAAAGCTGACTCAGACGAAGACCGTATACCAATGACTAAAGATTTGACCGCTGTCATTGAGAAGCTGACTAAAGCTAAGGGTGTTAGTAACAAGAATGACGGTGTTATGCTGAAGCTGCAGAAGATTCCGAGCAGCTCGGCTGCCGTGTTCCAGAATGTTAACCTTGGCGATGATGATGAGAGCTCTAACAACAGTATGCGGTCTCAGGTATGAAAAGATATGAAATTCATTTCGTATGCGCAAGCTGCTTCAAATTTGTGTCCAATTACAGTTGACTTGAGTTGAGTATGTATAATCATCAGAGTTTTATTCATATTTTTGTGTGTATCTATCCATTACTTCTCTTTACAGATCATGGCCTACTAGATATCAACTAAGGCTTTTTTTAGACAGGTTTCTTAAATAGTTTTCATTTGAATCAGCTATTCAGAGAGTTTTATTATATTTAAAATTAATAATTTCAATTTTTTTTATTGAAATATAATATTTATAGCGCTCTGGCACCCAGTCATTGGTGCAATTGAAACAAAATGTTTGAAGTAATTTCGTGTCCACCACTGCTGGACATAAGCCTTCTCTACAGATCGCCACAAGAACTAAGATTGTGGGAGGGTTTCCCCATATACATTTGGCACAAATTGTCATTTGTATTGTCAAGGAGTGATGCAGCTGCCCGTCCTTTGGGTGTTCTTATAATCGGCTTTTACAGCACCCATGGCTGGAGATCGGGGGGTGGTATTCCATGCCACCAGCCAATGGCAAACATTAACTAATATTACTTTTTATCATATCCGCTCGAAAAAAGGACTTTTTCGTTACTGTTCTCTAGTCTTAAAGTTCCTCTTTACTTTATAAACTTCAGGTTTATAGCCGGTCAATAATGAATTTTCATAAATTATTAATAGTCCCCTGGCAAATTATGATGCATAATTGAAGAAGAATTCAATCAAAGAAAACAAAAATCAGGTTATTTAATCTGTGCATATAATGTAAGACAGTTCTGCTATTTTATATGTAAATTTTCTCGTCGGATGGAGTAAAAACCAGAATATATAACTTGGGGGTAAAGTTATTCTACTTCGGGTGAGGTTACAAACCCCATAAAACATCACTTTACCCCTTGTTATATAATGTACTATTATTTGATTTAACTAGGTATTGGAACTGGACAATATCCTGTCGCAAGACAAGGCGGTGTTGCAGAAAGACGGCAAGTTCACAGTTGAGAGCTCTAAGGACGGTGATGAGAACGTGATCCACATCAGCGATGATGATGATGACCAGGCCAAGCTGCGGTGCAAGATATGTGAGTATTATTAAGAAGGGTTTTTTTTTAAAGACAAAAGAATATTTTACTTTACAGAGTTTCATTATCTACTTTTATTAGGTAACCTTTCAGTTTTTTTTCTCCCTTGTGGTGGCATTTCAAAACTCAAACCTGTATACACAAGTAGGTATTTGCCTTGCGGTTTCGCCAGCGTAATTCGCCTTCAAACTGCAAGATCACAATTTTCCGTTTCAGTGATATTTTTTGGATAAAAAGTATCCTATGTGCATCTACAAACAATCAGCTAGATCGGTTCAGGTGTTTAGCCATGACTACGTAACACACAGAAAGACAGAATTACTTTCGCATTTCGCAATTATTGATTGCCCAGGCTTGAACACCTAAACGCCCTTCAGTACCGGGCCGAAGAATAGGACTGAGGTGAAACCCCTGCCTGTCGTAGGAGGCGACTAAGAGGGGACCCCGGGGTCGTTGGGTGCACGGGGCGCACCCAACGACCCCGGGGTCATATAACGGCCCCGAGAAGGACGACGGAAAGTGGGTGTCCCGTTTCCGCCGTTTAGCGTTGGACGAGCCAACCACGCTCCGGGGGTCGACCACCATGTCCCCCCGAGATAAGGCTCTACAGCCGGAGAATTCCACAGGCTTACCAGCGGCCCCTTTGCTACCAGTCGCGAAAGGACACCGGCGGGGTTTGAGTGGGTGCGAACCCCACATAACTCGTTACTTGTTAGGAGTTTACCCGCAAAAAAAATTAGGCTTGAACGCCTATCATGTACCTGGCTATATAGCCGTATTCACGTTGAAAGCCAGTGCTGGTTAGCTCTGGTTCAGAAGATACCAGCGCAAAAAGCAACCAGCTTTATACGAGAATGCGGCCTATACCTTTAATACCTCTCTGAAAATAAAGCATGAATCGAAAGAGTTTATCGTCCTTTTCCCTGAAGGCTCGCAGCAGTTCTCGACAGCGAAGACGCTCCGTTTCCACATGAAGTACAAGCACGTGGCGGCGCGCCTGGTGTACCCGTGCCCCGACTGCCTCGACATCTTCTCCAACTCCTGGGGCGTCTACCGGCATCTCTTCAAGGTTCACAGGTTGGTGCTTCACATTATCCTATACTAGAGGCTGCCCCGCGGTATTTCCCGCGCAGATTTCTGATAAACACAAAAATCCCGTTTATTCCCGTTCCCGTGGGAATTTCGGGAAATCCCTTCTTAGTGCTCACCTACACCCCCCAAGGAACCCACGTGCCAATTTTCAGCTTTCTACGCCCAGTAGTTTCGGCTCTGCGTTGTCTGTCAGTCAGTCAGTCAGTCAGTCAGTCAGTAACGGAAGAGTTTTATATATATTGATTGTCTTTGTCACACAGCGAATAATAGGGGTAATACCCGGCATCTCTTCCAGATTGGTGCTAAAAAAAGTAAAATGAAGTGTTTACCTATCTATATAACCCTTGGTCACACAGCGAAAAATCGCTGCCAATTATTTCGGTGCCTATGCATTCGCTGCGAATAATAGTTTTACCGAGTATCCACTGCCTGTCTGTCACACACAGCGAGTTTACAATTGCTTTAGAATAACGATCGTGCTCCAAGCTCTTTTTTTTTACAAAATTATAATTTAAAAAGATATACAGGATGTTTCAGTGTTTCTAACAAAGCAAGGAACTAAAAAAAGGGATTCAGCTGACCATACTTAAGAACTTTCCCTAAGCACAATGGTGGCGCTGGCGACCACGCGCTTAAGCATCTCAAAATTTTATAACTGACTTGTCCGTAACACCCAGTATACTTAACTTGTTTTAAAAAAACATTCAACTGAAAACTTTAACATCCATTTAAATCCTATCAAGTGAGTATTTCTATTCTATTCTAATCTATTCTATACATGTCTTCTTAGAAAAACAGCCGCTCAAATCCGTCGTTTGCGCGAGTCGATCCAAGCTAAAGCTTTCAAAATGGACAACCCACCCGCGTACTACGAGCGACGCAAGAACAACAATAAACCGGTTGCAGCCAAACTTACCGAGGAGGAGCGGCTGGATCAGGAGAATCAGGTAAGAAGGGTTGTAAGCCGAGTTTGTATCCAGTCTTAGATTGACGTACAATACATAACGTCACGCCTGTATCCCATCGGGGTAGGCAGAGACAATTGATTTCCACTTGCTACGATCCTGACACACTTCTTTTGCTTCTTTTACAGTCAGCCTTTTTATACACGCACGTCGGTTTCGTGAACTCTTCACAGATACAGTCAGTTCAGTTTCTTCTTTTCTCTCAGATTGAAGTCGAATAAAAATCTGTTTTACTCTCAGTTTTTAGCCAAAAATCATGGGTTGAAACTTTTTTCACGCACGCAGATAGATAAAGTGTCTGACACTGATCCATAGTGCCCAAGAAACCCACCCCGTGCGATGGCTTCCTTCTGAATTCGAAACTGAATTCCGTTTAGTATACGGAGGATTTCTAACCCTCCTCAACCCCCCTTTCTATGATGCCACGACAAGAGAGCACTAGAATCTCTGCTTATATCTATAATTGAAAGCGCCATCTAAGTTCTTATAGCCCGGATGTCAAGTTAAGTTAAGTAACTTGACAAGTAACTTGAAAAGCCATTCTTGACAATAAATACTTAAACGTCTACTGCTGGACTAGGTTTCCCCCACAGATAGCCACAACGACATACATTGTGGAGGCGGGTTGGTAAACGCAATGTGGCGCTGTAAGTACCTATACAAAGGACGTTGCTGCCCGTTCCCTTAGTCGCCTTTTACGCGATCTTCACACAGAATATGTATAAATAGTGCAAAAGGTTCGACTAGCAACCAAATTTCTGCGCGGCGGCGGTATCGTCTGTTTGAGCGGTAATGAGTCAGTGGACACATAGCTGGAAGACAATATGGCCGGTGTCGCAGCTGATGTGATGTGATTTCACTTCACCATCTGATTGATTTCCCGGTTTTTCGGTCAGGCGTGGATGGAGAACATGGAGTCAGACAGCGGCGGGGCGCGCTGCGGCGGCTGCGGGCGCGGCTACGAGCGGCGCGCGGCGCTGCTGGCGCACACGGCCAGCTGCGGCGCGCGCTCGCGCAAGCTGGCCGCGCGCTCGCAGCGCCGCATCGAGATACAGCTGCGCCGCGACTACAACAAGGGGGGCGAGTCTGCTGCGCCCACTGCGGCGGCCTCTGAGATACAGCAGCGACGAGAGTACAACATCAACAAGGGGGCCGACACTTGTGCGCCGCAGGCCGTCAGGAAAGACGACGCCAGGAAAGAAGACGCTGGTGAGTCTTTAATATTACGCAAGCCTACTATTGTTGGAGGACTGATCCTGGTCAGTCCCCATCACTTTAGGTAGTTAATACAAAAAGGAGAATCGAATGAGGAGAGGAGAATAAACGATTCTTTTGAGTGTTTAACGTCAGTAGAGTACAAGGGCCCGCTTTAGTAGTTGAAAATCACAATGTATGCACTACTGAGTGTACCTCATATACTCTACACTACATTATACTGTAGTCGTGATGCTTTGAAGTGATAATAAATGTGATCGATTAAAATAATGATTCAAATTTCAGAACCTACAACAAACGACAACAAGTTGGGAGAAGACGAGAACGCCCAGTGTTCCTTCAACAAAGACACAACCGAAGACAAGCCTCTGGAAGAAGCCAAAATGTTCATACCTGAAGAGGAGGCAAACTCCAACTCTGCAAGCAAGGGCAGCACTACTCCGACCGAATCGCCAGAGAAAACCGAAGACATTATAAACGAAATGATGCCCAAAGAACTAGCCGACAAGCCGAAAATCAAACTCCTATTCACAATGCAAGCCGAAAAGTTAGGCAACAATCTTAAAACTCTCAAGCAACTTATGAAAACCAGATCGGACGCCGACCTTCAGAATTACGCGTGCAATAAATGCGAAACTAAATTCAAGGGCATGTTTGAACTAATGGACCACATGGCCGACCATTATAAGTGGGTCCGCTACTCGTGCAAACTTTGCAACTACAAAAACTATTATTTTGAGAAGCTATCGGAGCATGTTAAACTGGTTCACAAACTCAAGGGTGATACAGATTTCTATTATAGTACAGTAAAAGCTGTAGACGGGAATGAGGCTTTGGAGTTAGTTGAGAGTGAAGTAGGAGATGAAGGTTGTGAGAGCAGGACGTCCGATGATAGTGCTAGTGGGGGAGGGAGAAGGAAGAGAAAGCTGCTCCAGGGTCGGGGGAGGATCGTGAAAAGGAAGGAGGCTGCTGATAAAGGTTTGTGTTATGTAGTATTCAGTTTTCTTTTGTTTTTACGGTTCCGTTTAGTGGTAATTGGTAACAAAGAGAGAACATCAAAGTTCTAGCGCCGTCGTAATAATATAGGACAAAGGGGCAATAATAGTAGAAGATAACCATAGAATATAAACATTTTTCTCATTGCAAAAGCTTTGTTAGCTTAAAATTTCAAAAGTGAATTTTATTTATAATTGCTGAGTTTGAACAACACGGATAAAGGATATAAAATTCTTATTAAAACAAAATATAATTGAGATTTGATTGTTGAAGAGACTATCAAATAAACAATTATATTACCTACCTGAGATTATGTACATTGTAATATCTAGTAATAAAAATAAAAAGATAACTTCTAAAGAAGACCAAATAGACTAACTAAATTTATTTCAATTCCAGAAGAAACAGAGAGTACAAAAAGCAATGACATGACGATGGACGTTATGCAAGTTATCTTCGGACAACAGGATCAGCGCAAAGATATCATTGAGGAAGACGTTGAAATATCACGGAAACAGGTGGACATCACGGCTCCGTACCGAAGACCAGTCAGAAACAGGGCCAAGCGGAAGAACGAGGACTTCGAATACGACCTTTCAAATCTACTCAAAATGGAAGCTCAGGGCTACAGAGAGTCGCAATCACAAACACCTCCAGCACCCAAAGTTACAACTGCACTCACTACTAACAAAATATCTAGAAAGAAATCTTTACCAGACGCAAATAGTCCTCAACACAACGAAGTGTTATCTAGAAGTTTCGCTGGCGCACTTTTAACTATGGCTAAGAAGTCAGTAGAACTATCAGCCGCTCATATAAAACCTTTTGATATGAGCATCTTCACAAGTCCACCGAGTGTAGAGAGAACGACAACTTTCGCCCGGCCGTTAATGCCAAAATTCGCGAGCAGGGCCGAGAAGCTTTCACCTAAAAGACTTGCGCCCAAAGAAGAGAAACTTGAAGAGAGTTCAGAGCTTGAAATACTTAATGTTGGAGCAAAAACTATTAAGAACGAACCTATTGAAAAAGGAGTAGAAAGTCCTAAACAGGCACAAACAAAAAAACCTACTGAATCAGCAGAACCTGAACAAGCTGATGGTAAAGATGGCAAAGAAGATTACATTCCAGCTATGGTCCCAGTCAAGTTTCACAGAGAAAGCATGGAGGTGATGAAAAATCCAATAATCAACAAAAGCCTGACAGACTTTTCGAAAGCTGGAATGAAGACTAAGATCCTAGTGATCAAACCTATAAATAAGATATACGAAAATGTGCAAAGATTGCAGTTTCAAAGGATAAAACTTAAAGATCCATCTAAAACTGGGGAAGAAAGCAAATCAGATCAAGTCAGGCTTGTTAAAGTGCCGCCGGTCGTTGTACAGAAAACTGACGAATCCGATGAAAACGTTGATAAGAGTAATAAAAATATAGAAAGTAATAAAACATCTGAAAATCATGTAATGGACAAAAGTGATGTGAATAGTGATTGCAATGGCGTTGCTCATGAAGAAACTGTGATAAATAATAAAGATTCAACGAATTCTGAAATGGATATAGATGAAGCCTTAGATTCAAACCAAGTTATTGAAGTTGAGACGACATCTTAAAATTTATGCTGAAATCTAGGTATTACTATTAGGAAAATGTATTTTGATACTTCAAGTCGGAGGAAGGTACCAAAGGGATAACAATTTAAACTGGGCTCTAAATACTGTGGCGCAGAGTTTAAAACAGGTTTACATAAAATGATGAAGCTAACATGAGATTGCTCCTCAACATTGTGCCATAGAATTTTATTTAGGGCCCAGTTTACATTGTTTACTCGGTATTATCGCTGCGCTTCGCCAGATTTGCGCTGGGCCTTGCAGCGTGTTCTACATTCTGTCGATTCGTTGTCACATTATGTGAAAAGTTTATAAATGAAAGAGGAAATAATAATAATTTAATAAAAAATATTTTTTAGAAAAAACATTATCATCATCTCATCAGCCGAAAGAAAAGTATCAAAATATGTTTTTGTTAACCTCCTGTACATAACAATAGGTACCTAAAGTCAATAATATTGTGATTTAATACCGCGTAAATACCTAACCATTAGGTAATTTGTTTGCTGTCGTGTATTTTGTAAATAGGAGCAAATGATTCAGATATATGTAAATACGATTTTAGGTTATCTTTGCCCACCGTAGTCTCGTAAGACTGGTGTGCACCAACATTAATCGGCTGTTCAACATCCGGTTGGTTCAGATTAGTAGTTATAGTCAACGGCTGGTTGAACAGCCGATAAATGTTGGTGCACACTAGCCTAAGCCGAACACACACTAACCGACTTTTGGTAGGCCCGACAATATTAGGTAACATAGTTTTTATAAATTGGCAGTCTTTCGTGTGTGCTGCTACGTCGAACTCCATAAAGTTACATTTTTACCGTTAAACAATCGGTCACCAAATAGCCGGTCGTGTGCGCCTGGCCTTATAAGGATTGAATAGTTAGTTATAAACCCACTTGTTCGAAAATACATTATTATGTAGGTAACCTCTTTAGTTCCTATGTTTTGTTCTTGGTAGGCTATGCTTCAAATTATAACATTTTATTGTAAAATCTTGGCCGACTTGACTTGGTTGTGTTTATATAAAGTAAAATGTTACCTGCCATTTAGCTTTAGCTATGTGTCCGCGCCAGTTGAGTCTGCGCGCGACTGGGGGCGCCACTGTATACGTACTTGTTTTTTGACTGACAGATTGCTAATCTATCTATACCAATATTATAAAGAGGAAAGATTTGTTTGTTTGTTTGTAACGAATAGGCTCCGGAAATACTTAAACGATTTGAAAAATTATTTCACTGGTAGGAAGCTACATTAACCCCGAGTGTCATAGGCTATATTAGATTTTCAAAAAAATTAGGGATCCTTACCTAAACTCAAATAATATAACCCAAGGTGCAATATTTTTTTCGTTGTTTACATATTTTGACAGGTGGTTTGTTGTTGTTGTTTGTTTTTTATTCGGCCATTCTGGGCAGTCAAAAGAACATAGTCTATAGAGCCAAGTCATTTGTGGTATCTTATATTCTATGGCGTAACGAAGTAAGCCGGGAAAGCTCGTTGGTTCATATTTTAACCGCGGGCAGAAATGCTCTAAGCGGGCAGACGCAGACTTAGCTAGCGCGGACTCTAGGATCATAATTAAGGTTTAGTTTCCTTTAGGGTTTCGTTTTAATGTATTACAAACTTTTACTTGTTTGTCCCATATTTTTTGCGCTTACGTTAGTAGGTATCCGTGTAGGTAATAGGCACCTTAATTTTTCGCCACTAAGAAACGTTCCGCCTCAAGTTCGTTTACGCTAGAATTGCGTTGTAATCTGTACAGTATTTTTAGTAAACCTCTACTTTGGTAGTAATTCCTAATAATGTGTTATAATTTACAGATCAAAGTTTGATCAGATGTTAGCTGCAAAGGTTATTATTTGATATCAATTAAAAAAAACTGGTTTATGTAAATACTTTAAATCTCGTGCAATGTTCTTTTTCGTTTGTTTAATTTGCTATGGAATTAATTACTTTTTAGGTAGATACAAAAATAAATTACCTAACTAAATAATTTCGTCGTTTAATTTATAAGAAGTAAATTAAATAAATTAGATTGCATTAGATAAGTAGGTTAGGTATCGCTGCTTTATATTTTACTAGTGGTTGCCGCGGCTTCGCCAGAACACTTTCCCTTGAAACATAAAATTTACAACTTTCATGTAGGAATTTCGTTATAAAAAAGTAGCCTGTTCTTCTCGGGCTCAAAAAAAATAATTTAAATCGGTTCTGTAGTTTTGTCGTGAAAGCGAGACAGACAGAGTTATTATCGCTTTTATAATATTAGTTGGAATTTTATCTGCAAGGTCATCTCTGCAAACTTCGTACCTACCGCCTATCGATCGAGATTAATTATGGTTCCAAATGCTCCGTCAGATGACTCTCTAACCAAGTCTAGAATAAACATCGTGAGCACTTTTTTATTTTACATAGTATATATGTATACTTACTTGACAGTAAGGCTTCAAACGCACAGGCGGATTTTTATCCGCGCGGTAACAAACCGCGCGTATAAAAATCCGCTGTTGCGCACACTTCCATAGGATTCAGTATGTTACATAAAATCCGCGCGGCAAAAAACCGCCTGTGAGTTCGTAGCCTAAGGCTTCAAACGCACAGGCGGATTTTTTCCCTCGCGGTTGGAAAGGTTGTTATTTCATTTTCAACCTTATTCATAGGCCACGAAGGTACAGGCGAATTTTTAGCCGCGCGGAAATAAAACCGCGACAGCGGATTTTTAACCGCGCGGTTTTTTATCCGCTGGTGCGCACACTTCCATAGGATTCAGTATGTTACATAAAATCCGCGCGGCAAAAAACCGCCTGTGCGTTCGTAGCCTAACGTGGTAATCGTGTTTTGTCCAGTGGCGACCTCGCACTGGGAGACGCAGAGTAGACAGACCCCACCACATGTTGTTCAGACGACACTGGATGAGGGTCGTTATGGCGCTTTGTGTGGGAGGCCTACGTACAGCAGTGGAGGTCTCTCGGCTGAGATGATGATTTGTGTTTTGTTAGCATACCTATACTAAAAAAAAACTAACTTAAAAAAAAAAAACAAAAAACGTTGCCCGAATAGGGTGCAGTGGAAGAGAAAGAGAGGAAAAGCCTTTGGCCAGCAGTGGGATACACAAAAAAAACATTACCTGTTATTGTCATGTATGTGCGAACTAGGTGTGAACTTTGCCATCCCCTCTATTCTGTTTGAAAAGCTTTGTGCTAATATAATTATATAATAGTTCAATGGTGCTAAACAAATATAAATATAAGCCAAAATAAAATATTTTAATACAATTAAAAGATCCCAAAATAAAAAATAATAAAGATTGTTTAACGAAGATAATACAAAAGATGGTCACAAGAAAGTATTTAGTGGGCTTACTTTTACATAACAAAAACCTGAGCAAAATCATGAGTATCGAGGACAGACATGATAAGAAAACTCAATGTAATTTTTTGAGGTTATGTTATGTATTGATTTCTATACTACAAATTATTATATTCAAGCATTAAATATTCATGCTACCTTTTTGAAATTTATATATTGATGAATTTAATTACTTTTGGTTAGGAATAACAAAAATATAGTCAAAGTAGTAAGGTTATATAACTAAGTATTACATAAAATACTACCTAATCTACCAAGTCTTTCTCCCAAACCCCAAGGATATATAAATAAAAATCTTTAGTAAATTAGAACTAGGTATAATTGGTTGATTTAATCATGTATGCAATAATAACTTCTCCACACTCACTATGTTTCTTACTTATTTACGCATTCTTGGCTAGAGTCTCAGCCTTAGCTACAACCTCCTCAATGGGTCCGACCATGTAGAAAGCTATCTCGGGCAGGTGGTCATACTCGCCCTTCAGGATGGAGGAGAATCCCTTGATGGTCTCCGCCAGCGGCACCAGCTTGCCAGCGTGGCCCGTGAACACCTCTGCCACCTGCAGACAATATGTTTTTTTTAGTAGGGATATGGAAGTAGTTATTGCTTGTGTGAAGTAGGTCAAGACAATTAACTCACCTGGAAAGGCTGTGACAGGAAACGCTGGATCTTGCGGGCACGGGAAACAGTCAGCTTGTCTTCCTCAGAAAGCTCATCCATACCCAGGATGGCAATGATGTCCTGCAGGGACTTGTAGTCCTGGAGGATCTTCTGGACACCACGGGCAATGTTGTAGTGCTCCATGCCAATGATGTTGGGGTCCATGATACGTGAGGTGGAGTCAAGGGGGTCCACGGCAGGGTAGATACCTAGCTCAGCAATGGCTCGGGAGAGCACAGTAGTGGCATCCAAGTGAGCGAAGGTGGTGGCTGGGGCAGGGTCAGTCAAATCATCAGCAGGTACATAGATAGCTTGTACAGATGTGATGGAGCCCTTCTGGGTGGTGGTGATACGCTCCTGCATGGTACCCATGTCAGTGGCCAGAGTTGGTTGGTAACCCACAGCGGAGGGGATACGACCCAGCAAGGCAGATACCTCAGAACCAGCCTGAGTGAAACGGAAGATGTTGTCAATGAAGAGAAGCACGTTCTGTCCCTCAACGTCACGGAAGTATTCAGCCACAGTCAGGCCCGTGAGCGCCACGCGCGCGCGCGCGCCAGGGGGCTCGTTCATCTGACCGTACACCAGCGCCACCTTGGAGGTCTTGTCCTTGAGCGAGATGACTCCCGACTCAATCATCTCCTGGTACAAGTCGTTGCCCTCTCGGGTGCGCTCGCCCACTCCAGCGAACACAGAGTAACCACCGTGCGCCTTAGCTACGTTGTTAATCAGCTCCATGATAAGCACAGTCTTGCCGACGCCGGCGCCTCCGAAAAGGCCGATCTTGCCTCCCTTCACGTAGGGAGCCAGGAGGTCCACCACCTTGATGCCAGTCACGAGGATCTCCTGCTCGACGGACATCTCCACGAACTCGGGCGCCTCGGCGTGGATGGCAGCGGTCTTGTCGGTGGGGATGGGGCCGCGCTCGTCGATGGGCTCTCCGATCACGTTCATGATGCGACCCAGCGTCTCTGCGCCCACGGGGATACGGATGGGCGAGCCGCAGTCGACCACGGGCTGGCCGCGCACCAGACCCTCTGTGCCGTCCATGGCGATCGTGCGCACCGTGTTCTCTCCCAAATGCTGCGCCACCTCCAGCACCAGCCGCGACGAGCGGTTTTGCACCTCCAGCGCGTTCAGGATAGACGGCAGCTCGCCCGAGAACTGCACGTCCACCACAGCACCGATTACGGCCACGACCTGGCCCTCGGCTTTGCCTGCGGCCTTAGCAGCATACCCTTTCCTGTTACCAGCAGAAACAGCGACGATTTTGCCGCATTCTGCAGCCTTCTCGGCGACGGATTTGGCGGCTAAGAAGCCGCTTCCAACCCTACTTACAGCCCCGAACATTTTGGAATATCCTGAAGCACTTTTGGCGAAGAAAAATCAGTCAGTCGCCGAAATTATGTAACCTGAACACGGCCGACGAGGAGCAAAGATGATGGATGTCAGCCAAAGACAAAACTGCTTTTTTAACGACCTATTTCCTTTTCCGGTAAATATAAATGTTGCCGTAAGAAAAAAAAATATGAAGAATCGAATCGCTGAATCGCTCGATTAAATATATCTTTGTCAATCTCTAGACTGTCTGTGTTTTTCAGTTGCACAGATTATTTTAAGTATGAAACTACCTATCAATATCAATCAGCTGGTGAAATGTCAAACAAATGGCAAAAAAATACAAAAGGTTCAGTTTGGTTAGCTAATTTGTATTTTTTACATTAGATTAATTTCATGCTTGTTGTAAATTTGTAATTGTTAATGTTGTAGTGTATTTCACAGAGTACCTTTGTGTGTATCTATCCAGAATTGCCTTGGTTGAAGATGTTTAGAAACCGATTGATATCTCGTGTAAGTATTTAGCTTCTAATTAATTTCATAATGAGGCGTTTTTTTTTTAAACAATTAAATTTATTTTAATAGAAAATGTACTTTCGCTCGATTCGAAAAATCTGCCTCGATAAAACTACTAACCCACCCAAAAAAGTAATCCAAAACAATTTTCATATTTCTGAGTTAGGTTAGGTTACTTTTGCTACTAAACATTTAGTCGGTGGGTCGTTTCAATTCGTTACATACTGTTAATTGCTAACTATTAATATGAAATAAAAATCAAAATTTCAGTTGCTGCTATCTCGCTGCAGCAGAATAGAAAATGTTGAATATGTCAGAACACAAAACACAAGACAAACACAATTATTTAGTGTGAGAGAACAGAGTACAGTGGCCATTGAGGACAGCTATCTAAAAAAGTTTATGAAAGCCGTTGGCTGGATGAACCAATCAAGAACGGTAAGTCAATTATTTAAAAATTAAACTGCATTATGAGGCCTGGACATGCCAACAGATCAGCTTGGCTCAGGTGACCGAGCCAAGCATTTACAACCTGATACAGTATCTGAAAAAGTTAGGAAACATGACATAGGGGAAGTGCACAGTGGTTCCAAGCAAGTGAGTCCCCCTGACTCTTAATAAACCATGTAAAGTTGAGTCAGAGGATAAGGTGCAGGCAGGTGCTTGCTTTTAGAGCCCCCCAAGTTTTAACTAAGGGTTAAGAAATAACAAAATTTGCATTCAAATCTACACACCACAGTATCCAGAAGTGGGCATCCACATAATAGTTCCTTATTTTAAAAAAATGGAAGTACCTATGGACGGATTAGGTACAGATCTGTACAGTGGCTGACATTGATGCCGTAACACTTTTTACTATATGGTCTTGTGCACCTTAGACTGTAAAACCATAGAACAAGAGCTTTTTTGCAATGCAGAAAAACGGAAAGTGTTACACTGTCTGACTCCGCCACTGTACTATGAACTAATGAATTTAATCATTTCCTCTTTTCAGCGCTTAAAACTCTCAGGCTACTTCCTCTACGAATGTGTACCAAACAAAGTGAACTATGAGGAATGGTTCGACAAATGCCAGTTGCCCGACACCTTTGCCTCTTGGTTCAACGTAACAGAGCTGCACATCTGGCTCCTAATGGTCAGGTGCATGGCTGAAGACCTATCTAAGACAAGCAAAGAGAAATATGTAAAGGAGGATGGGTATTTTATTAGGAATTGTATGGTAGAGGCGCTATGGGCTGATGTTGCCAATAGGATTAAACTTTTGGAGGTAAGTCTGCTCTATTATGCTCAATGAGAAGTGTTATGCTCAATTAGACCGCTACTGTACAACCTAATAATTTGCATTTTGTAGCACTTGTGCTAGCTGCTTGTCTTAAGGGGCGTAATGGTGCGAAACTAGCGCCACTCCCGATAAATAATTAACATTTGTAAACCATGGCCTAAATCAAAAATATGCGCCTTTGACTCTCTAGATGATCTTGCTTAAAATTTTAAGGGCTCTTGTATAGCTTTTAGGTTCAAAATCAAAGAAAAAAACTGAAGTGGTCACTTAGGGCAACAAATGGTTTTTTCGTTGATTTTGAACCTGAAACCAATATTTATGGCAAAGGCATCTAGATCATACAGCCTCATACAATCTTATATTTTTATTAAAAAAAAAATGTTTACTTAGGGAGCAAACCCAGCGATAGCCAGGAAGCAAGTGTCAGAACTATCGGAGCAGTTCCAAGCGGCCCTGGTGAGCTACGACGAAGGGTTGACGGACGACCGCGCGCTCGCCGCGGCCGTGTGGCGACGACTGTACGGGCTGGACCCGGAGACGTGTCCGGAAAATGTTGAACGGGTCGTCCGGTTTATTAGGCATCAGGTATGGTGTGATTAAAAACTTACATTGTGTTTATTTTATAGTGCGACACAATAATCTAGAAATTAAAAAGTGGCAACACTGTATGGAAATTTGATAGATATTCAAAAAAATTTCACAGTTTTGTCACTTTTTTATTTCATGATTTTTATGTAACACTATAGTTTTGTTTACTGATAGAGTTTTCAGAAACGTTTTATTTTATTTTATCCCGACTACCAATAGATGGCGCTTTCAATCAGAGCTATGATCAAATAGTGGACAGTCAATAGAATGTGGAAGTTCTTCTTTGTTTTTTTTTTATATTCTAGAAAAGTACCTATCTATACCAATATTATAAAGAGGAAAGATTTGTTTGTTTGTTTGTAACGAATAGGCTCCGGAAATACTGAACCGATTTGAAAAATTCTTTCACTGGTAGGAAGCTACACTATCCCCGAGTGTCATAGGCAATATAAGATTTTCAAAAAAATTAGGGATCCTTACCTAAACTCAAAAAATGTAACCCAAGGTGCAATATTATTTCCGTTGTTTAAATATTTTGACAGGTGGTTTGTTGTTGTTGTTTGTTTTTTATTCGGCCATTCTGGGCAGTCAAAAGAACATAGTCTATAGAGCCAAGTTTTTTGTAGTATCTTATATTTTATGGCGTAACGAAGTAAGCCGGGAAAGCTCGTACTTCATAAATATTTAGGACATATTGCGGACATAGCAATGGCAGAAATATGTCTGTTATGAATTAAGAGTTACAATGAGAATAACAAGAAACCTGATTATACTGTAACATAATAATTAGTGTGAAAAATTTTGCTAAAAATAACTTCGTTTGTTCTATCATAGATGTCGCTACTAGACAAACTGCCCAGTCAGCAACTCAAAGGGGGTAGACCGGACATCGAGTGGCTCAGCATAAATTGAAATATTATATTATGTAATTCTAATTCCTCTTATAATATAATATACCTGCGGTTTGTAAATAGTATAGAGTAGAATTTTGTTTTATAACTTGTAATTAAATACTTCAAAATAACTAACTGTTAAGAATATCGTTTGTAGTTTGTTTTGTGATTGTTAAAAGGAATAATATTTTAAAAAATGTGATGAAGTTTTTTTTTATTGATAGGGAACACACAGACATTGTATTAATTCGCAAAGGACTCGAAAACAATTCATATTATGTTAAGGTTAGTGAGCTTTTAATCGCTTTTGACATTTAAATGCGGGAAAATGTATGGAGACGACCGACAAAAGTGACAGATGGATGCGACAAAGTCGACAAATTTTCGTCATGTTACCACTGTTGGACTACCTACAAAAAAAAAAAAACTAAATCAGCTAAATCGGGGCCCAACCTTCTCGAGTTTTAGCGAGGCAAACGAACCCATAGCAAATGCTTGGGCAGTGTCATTTGCAATAGTGCTATATCGTTAAGGTCATAAGTGTTTTTTTTTAGTTTTTCTATGTGTTTTGTATAATTTAACCGACTTCAAAAAGGAGGTTATCAGTTTGACCTGTATGTATGTATGTTTGTCCGCGATTATCTCGCGTTTGGCTGAACCGATTTTGATGCGTTTTTCAGCAATCGTTTAGTTACATTCAGGAGAAGGTTTAAGTATCTTTTTTAACCGACTTCGAAAACGAGGAAGTTCTCAGTTTATGTATGTGTCACTTTATTGAAGGCGGGTTCCTTTTTTGTAAAAAATAATTATTCTTTCTTTATTTCAATTGATTTTTAATATATTAAAATAAATTATCTTCATCTAACATACAACTTGTTATAATACTTATTCTTCAACTCCTCACATTTCTCCCGTTCCCACAGTACAGTTATAACTGTCTCGCAGATTTCTTGGATCTTGCACTTTTCGTCGCAATTCGGCCAACGGACGTCACTCAGTTTTGATGTGAACGATGCGTATTTGTCTAGGAGGTTTCTGAAAAAAAATGTAAAGATACTTAAGGGGCGAACGGTTGCGATACTAGCGCCACTTCGATAAATTATTTAATCAAATAATTTATATGTTTTAAACCATGGCCGAAACTACACAACTGAGCCTTAAAAATTCTAAGCAAGATTATCTAGCTTGGGAGTCAAAGACGCATATTTTTGATTTCGGCCATGGTTTAGAAAATAATGCACCAAATGCAAAATTTAGTGGCAGATCTAGACTTTGGTCTGAAAGAGAAGTCCCTTAAGAAGAGTCATACTCTGATCGCCAATCTATTTACCAAGCGATTATGGCAAATCTTGGTCTTTGTGACGGTCTGTGGGGGGCCTATGTCCAACAGTAGACGTCTTTCGGCTGAGATTGATGAATTAATGTTATTTACCTACTTTAAAGTAAACAGTAAAGCATACTTGGCTTATGCTGTTGAAACTAGCAAAAATCTTTTACGCCCCACGTTGGGCGCCAAATGTCTCTGACTTAAGATTTAGCGTGTTTCCTCAAGAGGCGATATCGGTCGCGCGATAGGAGGACAGCCAATCAGGCAGGCTTCGTGGATGTACGAGCGTTTTCTATTGGCTGTAGAGCCCCTATCGCGCGATCGATATCGCTTCTTGAGGAAACACGCTTACTGACCTTCTTATGAGTTTACTTTTAAACACTTTCGCAACCAGCTCAAAATATCAATGTAAGACGCAGAACTCAGAACCGAGCAAGTATTATAACACTACTACAACTACTTTATAGGCTGATATCGGGACAAGGCGGGTCCTCGGTTAGGAAAGTGTTAATTAATTGATGAAAGTGTTAATTGATTTTTTAAATTAAAAATACCTTTCAGTGGTAACCATACGGTACACCAAGTAGACCATGGATGGGGCAGACAAGTCTGTCAAACCAAATTCCTCTTTCCAATCGTAGAGTTTGAACCAGTTTGGTTTGACTCCGGGCATCAGATTTGCTTCCGTCATGTTGTAAGCGTAGTTCCTTATGTCTGTTAGTTGCTGGGAAGATGTCGTAAACAATTAAAAAGAAAAAAAAAATCGGGTCCATTCCCAAACTAAATAACGTATTTTTTTTTTTATAAAAACAAAGTTGTAAAAAGGCATCAATCTATCTAAGTTAAGGAATATTTTGATACTTATCTATGAGATAAAAGTCGGGAAACATCTGTTTTACCCGACTTCAAAAAAGAAAGTTTTCAGTTCGACCTGTATGTATGTTAGTCCGCTATAATCTAGCGTTTGGCTGAACCGATTTTGATACGGTTTTCAAAAAAGTATTTGTTTCCTTCAGGAGGTTTTGGTGCTTTAACCGAGGAGAAGAGAGAAAAGAGGAAGTTATATTGAAGGCTGATTCCTAAGGAATTTATATTTACTTACATAATTACTAGCATCAATAGTCAATATCTTATAATTGAGATTGTAGTCGTTGTAAGTGGTGATCCCGCCTCCGTTCCAGGCAACGTTGGTGGCGAAGGTGGTCGCGTGGGGGTCGAAGAATATCTTGAAACCGTCTTCATGCGTGTGCCCGTTGAATTCCGCTGCTATTGTTGATTGAAATCTGAAGGTAACAAGTTTTTGTATTTAGTCCCTTTTCGAGTCTTGTGCTACCTTAATCCTAATACAGGTCGTTGATTAGGCAAGACAGTCGGATCAAATCCTTTGAGTCCTCTTCTCTCGCACGCTATATTCCACGGTCCTGCGCCAGTCTGATCCACTGTCTACCGACGACCTTTACTATATCGTCAGACCATCGGGCTGGTGGTCTGCCTACTCCACGTCGTCCGTTTCTAGGTCACCACTCTGTGACCGCTGTCGTCCACCTGCCGTCTTTACGCCTGGCCAAGTGTCCCGCCCACCTCCACCTCATACCCGTTGTTCTTTTTCCTTTATTCAATGAATTTGATCAAACAATACCATGCGTCGCGCGACTAAATCGCCCGAGTTGAAGCTACGGGACGAGGCCTCTGTCACAGTATAATAAAGAGTACTACGTAGGCGGCAGCAGGCCTACAGTAAGCGGCACTCATTGCCCCTCCCTCAGCAAGTGCGGCCCCCGCGGTCGGTTATATCTCAGTTACCGCTCAGCTCAGTACAAATAGCACGTCTTATCTCACTCACACAAGCATGATACGCGTGCACGTACACGAGCTTCTTCTTTACGCGAAGCAACTCTTTTTTTTTTTTTCATATATTTTAGCGCGAGTGTCCGAGGTGTAATTCAATTCGTTCCCTACGAAGTTCACCTGTTAACAATCCGGCTATACTCCCGGGTCCAGGTGTGTATGAAGTCCTCCATGCCAGGAGGTATGTGGCCGAGGATGTGGACTGTCTCCCCAGCGAGCTCTGCCTCGTGCAGTTTGGCTACCAGCCAGTCTAGGTGACGCTTGCAGTCCAGGGGATCGTAGACTAGCCACCTGATGGGATTGTGTCGAGTTTCAAATTGGCTAAGCTATGGGTTTTTCCATGAGGGTGCCGAAATTTAGCGGCCGCTAGCCGCCGCTTCGTTGTTTAAAGTGGTGGAGGTTTTTATATAGACAACTCTCTACTGACCTCATACACCGCTATATAGCGGCCGCTAGATATCGGCACAGTCTTAGAGGAACCTATAGCTTTATTTTACTGCCGTTTTAATAAACTTTATATCGAGCGAGATGGATAGTATGGCAAATTTTTAAAATCAAAAAAAAATGTCGATAGATATTTCGAAAAACAGATGGCTCGAACTCGCGATCTTTTGGAAATTCCTCGTGTCTAAATAAATCTTCTTAACGTGCACTTAGCACACTTTCTTGGAACAATTGTTTATTTCTCATATTTTATTGAAGCTATCTTAGCTTATAACTGCAAGATGTCACCCATATGCTCCACTAGCGCAGCTAGATAATGTAAGGCTGAGCCAAGAATAGAGTATTTTTATTATTGCAAAAATTCCTTTCTTTACAACAATCGCTAGTTTGTGGTTTGAAGTTATGAAAACATAATTGGTGACCCCTAATCAACTATAATTTTGAACAATACACAAACTTCTCGATTTGGTTGAATGTAATAACTGCCATGCAGTCTTTAAAGCACTCACCAATTCAATCTATAAGCGATGTTGTTGTTAAGCGATATGACCCTGAATCCAGGTCTGACCAGCATGGAGAAGCCACCAGTCTGCCTCAAGGTCCTTACAGCATCAGCGTCCAAGTACTCCCCCCATTTGTCAGCTAAAGAGTTGTAGAGCCACGTTGTGTTCAGTTGAGGGTCCGTTATTGATGATGGAGCGAACCTGGGTAGAGTTAAGCGAGTATAGACCCTTTTTCATGCTAATTGCTGAGCCTTTAGTTCCTATTATCCTTTGAGTTTTTTCGTTGTGCAACTTAATACGTGTAAATGTGCTTTCTGTTTCTGTCTGGGCATGTGTTTCTCCCCTGGACCTTCAGAAGATAAACTTCGTTTATGCTGGCATCGTATTTCGTTTGAGTTTTGAACCCAATTTCTCTAGTAGAATGGCAGACTGGTAAATCTTTGGCAAGGTCTACTAATCTGTGCGTCTCTGTTCCAAGTGCCTATCTGGAATTTATCGTGACAATGAACCTTAATACTTAAAGAATAAGAAGTATAAGGAACTACTTTTTTATGTATTCGGGTTTGTATCCCACTGCTGGGCAAAGACCCTTCGCTTCCACTCCATTAAAATTTCACCCAAACCCAACTACTAATACTTATCAAGGTCATCCCGCCATCGCCGATACCAAATTTCACTAAGTGAGCAATCTTACTGGTTAGTAGGATGTGCCTCATGGTTGCCAACAGCCATGAAGGCCAGGACCTGGTCTCCAAAAGTCCTTTTAATCTTGTCCACCACACGGCGATGCGACTTCTTCACCAGATCGTAAGATGTTTCCCAGATGTGGTGGTCTACCGTGTCGCCTATGTAGTAGAGGACGTCAATGTCCTGGAATTGATTTGGAATGAAGAGTTTGTCACCAATTTCGCAACAGTTAGTTTTGTCTTGTATGATCGACATGTATTTGAAGTGGAACTTATGATCTGATGTCTTACTTCCTTAAATATTTAATGCGATTTCACTACAAATTTAGTATTATGGCTTAGAGTTTTATAACTAAATTGTCGTTGAAGCTAGCAGAACATAGCTATTCTTAAACTAATTCAGAATAATGTGGCAAAATCTGAGCGGTTTATCAAAAATGGACTATACAGTACTATAGGCATATGGCCATTCTGAGCTGTAACTGTTTTGCACAGTACGGCGACTTATTATTGATTGAAACAAATAATGCGTTACAAAGAAAAATATTCCGTTCTGGGAGTGTAAATAGGATCATGGCTATTGCTAACATTGTGATAGAAAATACGTAATGTACTCACATGTTTCTCATGAATTTCTTCAATAACATTATCGTACGTCCAAGTGGGCATATCGCAGTTCCTGTAATCACCCCAGTAACCGGCAGGTCTTGCATTACCTCCAGGTTTTGGTCTTTGCCCTTTCCTGCAGCAGATTGGTTCGTCGCAGTCTGCTACTCCGCCGGGTTCGTACAGGGGGTCTATGTGGGCATCAGTTATAAGGGCTATCTTTAGTGGCTTGCTGTAGTGGGACGTAGGCTGAAAAATGGTTGGTAAGTCATAAATCAGGTATTAATATAAAAGCCTCCATAGGCTTTTTTCCGGAGTGAAATGCCTAACACACTTTCGGTGGCGACAGGGCTGTGTGGCATCCCACTAAAATTCCCTGATGACAGTCTAGGCGATTTCTGAAAGGACCCGGAAATTATCGATGATTATTGGCATCCGGAATCCTTACCATCCTAAGCATAACCTTGGCTCATCGTAATACAAAATTTTGTCCCAAGACTGACGTCACAAAAACAATACTTACTAAGAACCACTTACTTTCTTCGATCCGCGATACTCTGGTAAATTGACCCTCCATTGAAACCGTCTGTCGTACATTGGACATCTGTGGGGATCGACGGCATCTTGAAGGTACAGCTGACAGAAGGTCGAGGGTGCCGCTTCAGGTGTTTTGCGGATTATATAGCTTATGATTGGCTGAAACCGTGGAAAACATAACATAAACTCACGCCTATATTCCTCGAAGGGTGGGGTAACGCAGAGGCACCAGCTCATCAGAGCTGGACCCACGTTTAGCCAAGCCAAGACAAGGTGCCAGCTGGTCGCCGCGGTTATAACGTCCACTATTGCGGCCAGGACCATCGCCTTATCGTTCCTCCGAAGCACGGAAATACATATATTACTTATCGGACAATAGCACATTGGTACCAATGGGTAAAGATATGGGTAGACATGGGTAAAGAACTACATATATCCTATTATTATAGGTTACTATTATGTAGTTCTTTACCCATGTCTTTAACCATTGGTACCAATGTGCTATTGTCCGAAAAGTAATATAGATATTTCCGTGCTTCGGAAGAAGGCACGTTGATTAGTATCTTATCCATCTTAGTATCTCTTTACATTATATGTTATTCTTTATGTTTCACCTCGCCCTCACTCCATTTTGGTGCCGGCAGAATACCAGCGTTACAGGAAACTGTGACATGATGCTGACTCGGGGCGTTTTTTCAATTGTAATACTTTTCGCACCTTTTAGAACTATAAATTTTATATGTAAAATTGTTATTTGACTGTTTATATGTATTTTAAGTTGTGTAAAGTATTATAAGTGAAAAAAAAAAGAATAATCTATCTATCTAATCTAGAAAACAAAAAAAAACTTACAACATTCAATCGCACAATGCCATTACAAACAGCAGGCGAGTTAGATGTGAAGGTGGTACATATTCTCTCGCCGACAAAGATAAGGGCCACGTCGTCCCAGCCAGTTCTTACAAGTGTAAATATTATTTGAAACAAATATCTACAGCTTATGCAGTCCTGGAAATTAACGAATAGGTTTTTGTGCTGACTTTTTGCTCTATATACGTTGTTCTTAAAGTTGTTCAGGTGTCCACAGAACAGAAGACTCTTTGTTGGCGTGACAAAAAATTATCTTTCTATCTAAGTTTTGAAAATACGTAAATTATTATTTAAGGGAACCAGCAAAACTTTGAAAGTGCTTTTAATAAATGTGGCCTCCCAAGAGCACCAGACCGTAGATTTTAATCTATATTCGCTAGCAAAAGCAGGAAATGATAAATATTTCTTTCAAAAAAGTGCAACTGTACAGTTGTAGTATTATAATCAATCAAAAAGCAATCGAAGTAAATAGAAATGCTTACAATATCAACAGGGCTTCCTAATCCTATAAAATGCTTCGCTCTGTTCTTCCTTTCAAAGAAGCTGGTGATCTTCTTTAGGAAGTCGGCCTCATGGCTCGCCAGTGGCCGCTGAGCCAGTAGCTTGGTGAATAGGGCTTCGATGTCATCTGGTTCTAAAGATTTTATTTTATTGTTGAATGTTTAACAAAACAACTAGTGTGCGCCTAGCGGCTTCGCCAGCGTAAGTTTCCTTCAAACCGAAACAACTGTTTCCGTTTGTCCATTCAAATTCACAGGCTCTATATAGACTGTAAATGCGTCTACCAAACTTAGTAGTGTAGTCGTTTTGGCGTAGAAGAGAGACAGAGAGACAGAGTTACTTCCGCGTGTATAATATTAAGTATGAAAGTATGGATAACGATTATTTCCTTTCGTTTGTTTTGATTTAAGGTTAAATGGCTATCTTATCCTGTGATCTTCTCATAGTCAATAAAACTGATGAACACTGCTGAACATAGGTCTCCCTCACTGTTTCTTAATCGTCATATCATTAAAAATTAGAGCCTTCCCAATGCCAACTTAGAATGTTCACCATTAACTTTTCTAAGAAATGGCATTAAATGTAGTTAGCATTCCACGTGCACCTCCCGCGCTCCTTCAATGATTTACGCATGTGCACCGGCGGCGAGGCGTCTCGTCTTCAATTGTTTTTGAAAAGTGAAAACTGTGTCGGCTGATTGATTGATAGACCTTTGACCACTTTTACTAACACGTGCGTGTGTAATAAATATAGCCAGCTAGCCAGCCTATTACTTAGTTGCTAGGTAAAAGGAAGACAGATTTTTAGGCTTGAACATTGCCCTCTGTGACTGTGTCTGTCGATTGATCTTTTACACAAAAACTACTAAAAAATTGTAGGCCGGAAACGTAAAGGATTTATGTACATAGTTCCTTTGTGACCACTTTTACTAACACGTGCATGTGTAATAAATATAGCCAGCTAGCCAGCCTATTACTTAGTTGCTAGGGAAAAGGAATACAGCTTTTTAGGCTTGAACATTGCCCTCTGTGACTGTGTCTGTCGATTGATCTTTTACACAAAAACTACTAAAAAATTGTAGGCCGGAAACGTAAAGGATTTATGTACATAGTTCCTTTGAGTGTGATAGGATTTTTCTTTCGATCCCGATAATTAAATTACTATTGTAATTGTAAATGTGCGCTGAGGTTGTTGAACTTTTACACAAAACTTCGTATCAGTTTGGCTGAATTTTAATGTAGAGCTACCCTTTTTTAAGGGTTACTCCGCGCCATCGATTATGTTATCGAAGGTACCGTTTCGAATAAAAAAAATCGAAGTTCGATATGATTTTTCTTCGATTACAAACATCTCTTAGAAATAAGTATCGAACTTCGAAATCCCACTTAAGATAAAACCTTTTGAAATGATAACATATCGATGGTGCAGAAATAATCCCCCCTTCTTCATAAGTTTTCATCAAACTCATCAAAGCTAAAAAGTTAGCATCAAAAAATATTTGAAAAATTAAGATTATGGAAAAAAAAGGCTATGGTTAAAATTTGACGGAATTAGTATTGCTATCAGAATTACTGGGTAGGGAATGGCATACTTATTACTGATTTATGCGTAATTATGTTTTTCAAAACAATTTTGGGTAAATGAGCGCAAAATTCTGCAGAAAATCTTCATCGTGTTGCGAAGATTGCATGAAAATCCCTTCTATTGTTTTGTATGAAAACTAAAAAATACTGGGGTAAATTTTCTCAAAACGTACCTTGACTCAGCATAGGAACACTGCTAAGTAGAACATCACTTCCCGCAACAGTGAAGCAAACCGCCAGCACTACTGACCACACTTTCATGCTGGTACCTACTAAACTGCTGAACGCGTTTAAAACACGCGCCTTTGCTAGTGCATGCTATAATTTAATGGAAGGGCGTCTAATTTATTGCTTGAATAAAATTGTTCTGCTAGTGAAATTAGAAACGTCTTGCGGAGACGCTACCTTACCTAGGTAATATGTAGGTAAGTTGTATACTTTTGTAATTGACTGCCCCGTAGCTCAGTTGCATTGGCAGTGATGTGGATGAGACGCGGGTGCACCTTGGTTCGATTCCCGGCAAGGCAAACATTGTTATGGTGAATATTCCCGGTCTGGGTGTAATGTTCGTCTCTGTATTTGTTTCGGGTACCCTAGCCCTTAGGTTCTTGTTGGTTGCTTGAAAGAAATTGCTTTTAGCGGAAAGTTCATTTTATGCTATTGACGTAAGTACTTCATATGTTTCTTTGAATTGAAATGTGTGTATTTGATAGAATAAATGAATTATCTCTCTTTATTATACAAAAAAAAACCAAAAACAATAAAATTAATTCACCAAAAAAGTCGACAAAAGACAACCTTATCGGTAAAAAAAACAGGTTACCGGCGATAATACCCGTGAGAAGCCGGTACCGGGTTATTGGTAATTGAATATATTGAGGACTACTTGAAACTAAATCTAATTGTCTTAAAATGCCTACGTAATTAATCAAATAAAAAATTAGGTCTTTGAGTGATTGGATATTGAATGTATGTTCTACTTTTAAAGAAAAATCTATAATACTCTAATTGGAATTTGATGAAATTACTCATTATGATAGGATAATGTTAAGTTATGTAGGTGCTGTACATTTGGGAAATACATAGGCTATAAGTATTAAAAAATAGGTATGAAGTGTCTAGATAGCCCTGAAATGGTGCCCCCAAGGACGTCGCAAAGCCGGTCGCCCTAAACAAACCTGGCGCCGCACGGTGGAGCAAGACGCCCCTATACTTGGAGCACCGTGGAATGAAATGGAGGAAGTCGCCCAGGATAGGAGCAAGTGGCGAGCTTTACTGAGAGCCCTATGTCCCTGATGAGGGATAAAATGAGATCATCATCATCATCATGAAGTGTCTATTAATTATCATAAGACGATATAATTTCGCCGTATTAGCTAAAAATGCATATTACTGTTGTAAAAGTTTAATAATTGTAATTTATTTTAAATCGCTCCTTTTAGCTCCTTCTCCTAGTAAAATTGAACAACAGCTTTGATACGCGCTTCGTTTGAAATGGTACCAAAATAATCTAATAAAAAGCGATAAAAATCCAAGCGATTCGGTACATTATGATATTAAGATTATACACTCGCCAGTAGTCATATTGTGAGGACCATGAAGATTACAAACAAAATTAGAACTTACTAAAGACTCAATGCAACAATCTAGTAGGTACTAACTAATACATACATGCATAAAGTCCCGTGTTTACCATCGGGGTAGGCAGAGACAGTTTATTCCCTCTTGCTAAATCCTACATATTTACTTCTTTCGCTTCTTCTACAGTCATAACCCTTTCCATTCCTGTGGTGCAATAGTAGTTTATTCAACAAGGATGTAAAGTGATGTATTATGTACGAGGGTGGTCTGTTAAAACCCGAGCGCAGAGAGAGTTTCAAGGGTTTATTCCCGAACGAAGTAAGGGAATATTGACTTGAAACTTGAACAAGCGAGAATTTTAACTTCACCCGAGGCTATATATAGCGTATATACTGATTTTTATTCCATCCGACGAGAAAATTTACATACTTATAAGAAAGAAGCACCTATGCAGGTACCTGCCTAATTTTGCTGACCTAATCAGCTAGCTTGTTTTCAATCCAACTTCACTTCAATCATTTATTTTTGTAACTATAATACTATAAGTACATCATAATTGCCCAGAGGTCAATAATGAATGTATGGAAATTCATTATTGACCGGCTACAAACCACATGTGAATAATGAGGAACTTTACGACCTGAGAACAGTAATAAAAAAGTCTACTTTTCGAGTGGATGGGATAAAAATACATTTTTATACACCCCGTAAAAGATAGTACCTTTTACCTACCATATTGTATGCCAGCAGCGTAAATCCTTCGAATTCACGAATTTATAAAATAAATTAAATAATAAATGAAACACTTGTTTAACAGAAGATTTATCAATTTATTAGATTTTTAATCCTACTTATAATGTAGAGATAAAATTTAGTAAACATTATTCAAAGTGAATCTGTACCTACTTGACAATGACAAGAAAAGTCTTTACTATGTAAGTAGTCTTTAAATTTCTTTACTATGGCGGTCTAGGAAGGCGGGCCGATTTAGATGATTTAGGTCTTAAAATGTTCGTAGAAGTACAGGGAAGGTTTAAAAGGTGAGAAAATATGGAAAAATTGAGAGGCAGTAAGAGTAACAATTTCTTTTTTCCATACAAGTTGTAAGGCGCGACACAAAGTTCGCCGGGACAGCTAGTATGTCAATATTTTGGTGTATATAAATTTTGCGGCGAAATTTAAATGACTTAAGAGCCAGTTTACAGCAATGCTACCGCCATTCGCGAAAAAAATTAATATCTTCTAAACTAAGGCAAATATCAAAAATGTGGCACTGTATGACACTAGATAATGTAGCCTAGTATTTTTAGGGCACTTCTGTACAGCTTTTAGGTTGAAGACCAAAGAAAGCTACAAAGTGTTACTAAAAGTGGCCACTTTTGGCAACAATCTACTTATGTTTTTTTTTTTGTTCTTTTTACTTAGGACTACTTTGCTGTGCTTAAAAATACTAGGCTACATTATCTAGTGTCATACAGTGCCACATTTTTGATATTTGCCTTAGTTAAGAAAATATTAATTTTTTTCGCGAATGGCGCTAGCATCGCTGTAAACTGGCTCTTAATCGCCCATCCCCACATTTCAATCTAATCTCATCCTTTAACAACATTCCTACCATAAAAAGTATTCTGCAGCTGCGTACACCTATCCCTCTCCCACAGTACTGTGACAACAGTCTTACATAGTTCATTAACTTTACAATCATCATTGCAATACGGCCAGCGAGTATCGCTTAGTGAGGACAAAAATGCGGCGTACTGGTCCAAAAGTTGCCGGTCAGTGGTAACCATACGGTGGACCAAGTCTGCCATAGATTGAGCTGAGAGGTCGTCCAGTCGGAACCTTTGTCGCAGGTCGTATAGTTGGAACCAGTGCGGTTTTCTGTTTGGTGTTAGGTTCGCTTCTGTTAGGTTGTACGCGTAGGTCTCCATTTGGGTTAGTTGCTGGAATTATAAAATGAAACATTAATTTAAGAATGCTCTAGCTAGTCTATAAATTATCAGGGATAATTTTGGATTCTAATGGTGAAAGATTTTTTTAAATTGGTCCAGAAGTTTCGGAAGTTGTGGAAGAATCGAGTTATAGGCCTTGGTACCAAGGTACGTTTGGTGCGGGCACTGGTATTTTCCATTTTTATGTACGGTTCAGAAACCTGGTGCATCAAAAGCTTGGACGCATCCAAAATTGATGCTTTCGAGATGTGGTGTTGGAGGAAGATGCTAAGAATCCCATGGGCCGCAATAAGAACAAATGAGTCCATTCTGGGCGAACTGATAATCGCAAAACGTCTCGCAACAATTTGCCAAGAGAGAACTCTCAGATTCTTTGGGCACATAATGCGCTCACCACACCACAGCCTCGAACGTGACATAATAATGGGAAAAGTTGAGGGCAATAGCGCGCTAGAGGAAGAGCCCCTACAAGATGGTCGGATTCCATTAAACAAGCATGTGGTTCCATGCAGAGGGCAGCCCACATAGCCCTTGATCGCGATATATGGAGGGAAATAATTATTTGTCACGATCCTCAGCCATGAGGGAACGACGAAGAAGAAGAAGTTTCGGAGCCTATACGGTTCAAATAAAAAAGCGAGCGATTCGAATCTTTCCTTTTCGCACCACGTTCAAGTGCTATTATGATCTAGCCTAACTTTACTTATTCTATTTTCCAGTCCCGTGAGATTTTTGGGATAGTAGCCATGTCCTTTCCCAGGCTCTAGCTAGACTAGATACTATAAACTATATTATATACCGAATTTCATTTAAATCTGTTCAGTAGTTTTGGCGTGAAAGCGAGTGAGCGAGGCAGACATAGTTACTTTTGCATTTATACCAGTCTATTATGCCGTGCGAACATGCGCGTAGTTTTTATGCGTTTGGGGATAGTTCGACATTCGACAGGATTAGTTTATAGTAGGATGACCATGTACTTACATAGCTCTGCGGATCAACAGTAAGAATTTTGTAGTTGAGGTTATAGTTGGTGTAGGCGGTGGCGCCGCCGCCGTTCCACGCCACATTGGTGGCGACTCCTGATTGGTCGAAGAATATCTTAAACTCATCTGTGTGCGTGTGGCCGTTGAATTCCGCTGCTATCGTTGCTCTATATCTGTTAATGGAGTGGTTTTTTTTATGTAAGGCGTAATGCACTGTTGAGTTTTTGGTTGAGAATGGATTTAACACTACAATATTATTTAAAAAAAAATGTTTAACCATTAAGTTTTGCAGGAAAGATTATTTTTAGCATACGCTATGTTAGTGCCATTATTCATTCCCATTACACTTTCTAAATAACGGTATACGTATAAACAATTAACGTTGAAACAATTACAACTTTGACACGTTGACACATCTAAAACGGCGTCTGAATCCGAGGCTAGAGAAAAACTAGTGAGGTGGGGAAACGCTACGCTAAGATAAACACCTGTAGTACACGTTGACACATGTCAAACAGCGTCTAAATACAAGACTAGAGGTAAAAAAACCAGCCGTGGTAGCATGACCGATCATTTGTCGAATATTTCTGTCACTCTTGACAATCATCTCCATACATTTTCCCGCATTTAGATGTCAAAAGTGACAGAAAGATTCGATAAATTGTCGGTCATGCTACCAGAGTACAGGTACGGACACGATCGGCGTAACACTTCCGGTTTTTCTGTATTGCAAAATAGCTCTTGTTCTTTGGTAATACAGTCTTGGGCTGACGAAACCATAGACAAATCTGTTACGGCCTCCTAGTCCGTGACTGTACAAACCTGTGAACGATCCGGCTGTACTCCCTAGTCCACACGTGGGTGAGGTCGTGCACGCCGGGCGGGATGTGCGCGAGGATGTGGACTCTTTCTCCCGATCGTTCAGCTTCATGTAGACGGGCTGCCAGCCAATCTAGGTGACGCTTGTGGTCCAGGGGGTCGTAGACTAGCCACCTGGTGGGTGGTTTATTAGTTTAGTAAAGGTAAAAGGATTAAAACGCTTTAATATACTTTACTTAAACAACCAAAAATTACCCCATTTTTGAGGGTCTATTACCTTCCTACTTATTTTCTTGTTGGAAAGAAATAAATATAATAAATAAAGAAAATCAATATATATAAAACTCTTCCGTTACTGAGTGACTGACTGACTGACAGACAACGCAGAGCCGAAACTACTGGGCGTAGGAAGCTGAAAATTGGCACGTGGGTTCCTTGGGGAGTGTAGGTGAGCACTAAGAAGGGATTTCCCGAAATTCCCACGGGAACGGGAAAAAAACGGGATTTTTGTGTTTATGAGAAATCTGCGCGAGTGAAACCGCGGGGCAGCCTTTATTATATAATAAATAAATAGACAAGATAAATACAATTTTCATGCAAATAAGCCGCGCAGATAAAGAAAAAAAAACTCATGATGGCGGCCGAACGCATGCTATCTCGCGTATATTATTAGTATGAGGAAAGAGTTAAGAAGAGAGACAGCCCCTCAGAATAACAGCCCATACAAAGGCCGCCATTTTCAAATCGTTTCTATATGTGCGCAGGTTATACCTATAACATGTCAAAATTATTTTCATTGTCATAGCCATTAAGGAACGACAAAAGACTAACAGAAGATGGGAATTGACGTATTTTGATTCGTCTGTTGATTTTTCTGAACACTGACTCTAAGAGAAATATTTACTGCTGGACATAAGGATCTCTACAAGAACAAACATGGTCAGGGGGTACATTAGAAAGCCCTGTAGGTCCTGGCGTAAGAATAGGTCTACGGTATGCCCTGCCTGTCGTAAGAGGCGATTAAAAGGGGTGTTTTGGGGTCGAGTGTGTTCGTGGCGGGGGCCCGACACACTCATCAAACGGCCCCAAGATGGGCGGCGGCACAGCTTGTGGCACTGTGCCGCCGCAGCTCCAAAGGCGAGCCGGGGAGGGAACAATATGCCCTCCCCGAGCACGAAGCTGATAGCAGCCGTAGGAAGGACTTTGGACGCTACAATGTGTGGTTCCCGAAGTCCTTCCTAAAAGCGCCAAGACGGCCGCCGGGGGGGTTTAGCGGGAAATGCGATAGGCATTTCCCCCGGTTACAAAAAAAAAGGGGGTACATTAAATTAGGCACTGATAAAGACCATTCTATGACCGAACACAGTTTATGACTCTTCTTTAATTCACTCTCAAATCGAGGCCCAATAGATAACCACTCACAAAAAAAGGCAATCAAAAATAACACTTACCAATTATACTTATAAGCCACATTATTGTTTATCGAGATGACTCTAAGGCCTGGCCGGACGAGCATGGAGAAGTCACCCCTCTCTCGAAGGTCACGAGCGGCATTATCGTCCAAATAGTAACCCCATTTATCAGCCAGCGAGTTGTACAGCCATGTTGTATTTATTTTCTCTGCTGTCACAGATGAGGGGGCGAATCTAGGAGATAAAAATGTCTGGTTATTTTTCATTGTGTAGCGAGAGACCCTAACTAGGTAACTAGAGATAGCCTGTATCTTATTGTGCCCGAAACAAATACAGACACGAACATTACACCCAGACCGCAAACAAACATCGATATTCATATAATAACAATGTTCGCGACACAATCACTTCAATGCTTTCTGAATAAAACGAAGATGACTTCCGACAATTCAAACAAAGCCAAACTATACAGGAATTTTTTGAAAGGCGGTAATAAATATTTCAATCATTCATTCATTCAAATCAAAGGAAGCATTCATCTTACTCAGTAGGTATGTGTGTAACTTTTTTATCTGCGGAACCTTAAAAAAAATTACAACGAAATACATCAAGAACATCTACTAGGAAGAACCTTTAATGAAGATGCCTGAAATACAACCATCGACATCAAAAAAACTGTAAGAAAAATTTACTGCTCCGTGGCTGAGTTGGCAGTAATGTGGACTCAGTAAGCATGTGCACCTGGGTTCGATTCCCGGGGCGAATATTTATATGATGAATATCGATGTTTGTTTCCGGTCTGGGTGTAATGTTCGTCTCCGTGTGTGTTTCGAGTACCCTAGATACAGAGGTTCTTCCTAGTTAGGGGCTCTGAGTGTGATGTGTCAATCAATACATAGTATAAAACAAAGACGCTTCCCGCGCCTGTCCCTATGTATGCTTGTATCTTTAAAACTATGCAACGGATTTTGGTGCGGTTTTTTTCAAAGGATAGAATGATTCAAGAGGAAGGTTTATTATGTATAATTCATGCACAACATAGTAATAGGTAAGGCGTCACGAAGTTCGCTGGAACAAACAAAGACAACTTACTGATTAGTAGGCTGCGACTCATGGTTCCCAATGGCCATGAAAGCGGGCACCGAGTCCCCGAAGCTCGCCCTGATCTTGTCAGCCACGTACAGGTTGGTGTCCTGGATCAGTTCGTAGGACGTCTCCCACACGTGGTGGTCTATTGTGTCGCCTATGTAGTATACTACGTCTATGTCCTGGAAATGTTTTTTTTTTCTTTTGATGCGCCACAGCGATAAAGCTTATATACGGAGATGGCACTAGGTAATCATTACGTCGCGCCATCATAGTTTCTAATGCAGCTATAGTTATACATATACAGGGTGTTTCTGACAAGGCGGTAATAAATCAAAGGAGGGATTTTGCTCACCATACCTAACAACTTTCCCAAAGCAACATGGGTCGAAATCTCAAAATAAAAATCGGCCGTCCCGTACATTGACCCCGTGAGCTAATCGAACCAATGTGACCCATGTTGCTTTGGAAAAGTTGTTAGTTATGGTGAGCAGATTTATTACCGCCTTGTCAGAAACACCCAGTAGAATTTCCAAGATATCTGCATTCCCAACAGCCTTTTTTTATATCACACGAGTATGAGAAAAAAGAAATGTTGGTAGAATTAACTATGTGCAGTTTTGTTCTGCAATTATTACTCTAGCACTAGATGCACTCGGTGAGATGTCATGAGATTTTGCTTTTTGACCTCCATCACAGAATACCTACCTCCATTAACTTACGGTATTTTTTTGCAGTTTGAATGTAAATGAAATAACTAAAGTAAAAAAGTAAAGTAAGTAAAGTAAAGTAAAGTAAAAAATTATTTATTCAATACAGGATACAAGATATCGCTTATTGAAAGTCAATTAGACTAATCTAATTAATATTGATACCTTATTTCGTAAAGTATCCTATACTGATAGAGGCGAGGTAGTTCAGGGTGCCCACTAATTGGCTCAGGCAAACAAATGTTTGCCTTGCCTTACGACAATGGTCGCCTGGAGACGCCCCCAAACGAGCCCTCCTCTGTCAAATGATTCTACTCCCTTTCGCAATGATTTTACAGCGTAGAGAAGAAAGGGGTAACAAACTCTACTTTACAATTTATCTCTCTCTTTTTTTGTTCTTATGTGACATTACAATTTAATTTAGAATACAAAGAACATAAATTAATAAGATTTAAAGTACATACATGAAATAATGAAAATATCGTGCAGAGCTAGACTACTTCCATGCGTCTTTGTCGTTTTTAACCGACGAAAAAACAAAAAGGAGGAGGTTCTCAATTCGTCGCGTATTTTTTTTTTTTTTTTTTTTTTTTTTATGTATGATCACGCATAACTTTTTACTGTGTGGACCGATTTTGATAATTCTTTTTTTAATCGACAGGGTATACCTTGAAGTTGGTCCCATAAAAATTTGGAAATAAAATTCCCACCCTAAGGGTGGGAAAATAGGGGTGACTTTTTGGTCGGCGGGTCGATTTATCCACTCACAGGTTGCATTTCCGTGTTACATTATAACTTTTGATACCTACTTACAATATCTTTGGAAATGAAATAAAATCAGCCAAAAGACGTCCACTGCTGGACATAGGCCTCCCTCACAAATCGCCTCACCGACCGGTCGTGATCGAACCTCATCCTGTTAGTCCCTCAACCTTCACCAGGTTGTGTGGCCACCTTGTGGGGTGCGACCACCCGGTGAAGTATGATTAGCTGGGGTCAAAAAATTAGCCCAAAAAAAACTGAAAAGCAAAAAATAAAAACTTTTTATAAAAAAATTAAACCGCCGAAAAAACTGAAAAGCATTAAATAATAGGGAAACATTTGCTATTAGGCCTTAATTTACTCACTTCTTAAAGTACTTTTGGATTACCAAGAAATTTTGAGTCGGTGCCACAGAATCAACGAATAAAGATCACTAAATTACCTGAAATTCAAAGAAATAACCGAAAAACGTATGCCGCTGCGCATCGCGCTTTATATAGATAATAAATTTGCTTGTGTGGTGTGGCGCCGACTTAAAATTTCTTGGTAATCCAAAAGTACTTTAAGAAGTGAGTAAATTAAGGCCTAATAGCAAATGTTTCCCTATTATTTAATGCTTTTCAGTTTTTTCGGCGGTTTAATTTTTTTATAAAAAGTTTTTATCATAATCATCAACATTGTAAGTAATAAGCTTTCTTAATCAAACCTTTTTTGATACGAGTTTTAAACTCATTATCATTCAGGATCAAAATCTCTTCTGGGATCTTGTTATAATATCTTACTTCGTTTCCTATAAAGCATTTGTTTGTCCGTTTTAGTCTGTTCTGTGGAATACTTAGTTTGTTTTTGCTACGCGTTCTAAGGTCTTTAATTTTATCACATTTTTTATCAAACATATGTAAGTTTTTACGAGTATACATAATAATTTCAAACACGTACTGGGACGGAAGCGTCAAAATATCAATTTCTTTGAATTTTTGTCTGAGGGACTCGCGAGCTTTAAGCTGATAAATGTTTCTAATTGCGCGTTTTTGTAGTATAAAAATGACGTTAATATCTGCAGCTCTTCCCCATAGAAGCAAGCCATAGGTCATTAAGCTATGAAAGTAACTGAAATACACAAGTCTCGCGGTAGACACATCAGTTAATTTTCTGATTTTCCAGATTGCATACGCAGCCGAACTGAGCCTTGCCGCAAGATTTGAGATATGGGGGCCCCACTGAAGTTTCGAATCTAGAGTGATACCAAGGAATACAGTTTGATTTCCTAGATTAAGCTTGTTATTGTCCAAATGTATGTCTGTATCATAAGCAGTCACATTTGGCAAGGAAAACTTAATGCAATTAGTTTTCTTTGCGTTCAAAAGTAAATTATTAGAAGTAAACCATTGAGAAATCTCCACTAATGTTTTGTTTATATCTAAGTTGAGGGAGTCACCTCGTTTAACTTTAAATGTTAAAGAGGTGTCGTCCGCAAAGAGGACAACATCTGTAAGTTTATCTAACATGTAAGGGAGATCATTTATGTAGACTAGGAACAGGAAAGGCCCCAATATCGATCCCTGAGGTACACCAATCTTGATAGGACAACTTGTCTTAATGTTCATAAAAAAAAACTATATCAGCAAGTTCGATAAGAATATCGTCTGAGTAGAAAAGTTTTCACCACGCGGCTAAGGAAAACAATTGCGGATTGCCTAATAAGGTATCAATCAACTTGTCATATAAACTCACATTATTCTTCTCAACAATCTCCTCAATAACATTATCGAAGGCCCAAATTGGCGTGTCGCAGTTCCTGTAATCGCCCCAGTAGCCCGCAGGCTCCGACTGCCTGTTCCCGTATCTTGCTCTGGGAGTTTGACCCTTACGGCAGCAGGTCGGCTCGCCGCAGTCCGCCGCACCGTAAGCTTCGTATAAAGGATCTATGTGTGCATCCGTTATTAGAGCTATCTTTAGAGGCCGATTTGATGTTACTGGCTGGAATAATAAAAAAAAAATCAGTAAGAATGTAAGAATAGATAGTAAACTTTTGTAGCTATCGATACAAAAGATATGGCTTTGGCCTGAGGGGTTTTCAAAGTGACTTTTAATTAAAAAAAAATAGTTTCGTAAGCGCCATCTGATAGCGGCGTGATAGAACTTGTTTTTTTTCTGAGATGTCATATTGAGAAAAATCTAGGGCTGTTCTGTACAGTTTGTAGGCGCACTAGCGCTACATATTTTAAAGGGAGACACGCCAGCGAAGTTTCATACGAAGCTAGCATAAATAGAATTTCCAACGTTGGATGACAGACTGATGTATGATTATAAATTGTGCTATGGGGGTAGGGGTAAAATGTTCAATGGATTCATCATTCATCATCTCATCCAAAAGTCGTCACTGCTGGACATGGGCCTCCCCCATGAATCGCCACAACGAACGGTCTTGAGCGAGCCTGCCTACTCTGCGTCTTCCGGTTGCAGTGCATAAAAGATGTTAGGAGAACGCCTCCACTGTTGCTTCTGGGGTCGTTCGGACTATTTACAGTTACGGACTCCTTCAGCGTAACACTTAGGGTTTTTTTTCTGTTGGCTCTTGTTCTTTGGTATTGCAGTTTAGTGCTCACGACTCACGAGACCATATACAAAAGTGTTACGCTGACGAGTCCGTGACTGTGCGCTATTATTGGCTGCTGTATTTCTCTAGTAACTTCACCAGTCTCATCCAGGTCCACGTCCAGTCGAACCCTAGAAGGGTTTTTTTTGTTCCCAAATTATACCCGACTTTAGTTAGTCAACCCTACTTTCTATTTCCACTAGATAACTTTAGTAACTTACGGCAACTTCACCAGTCTCTTCAGGCAGGTCGACAGTCCAGTCGAACCTAGCGTCGTGCCACGGACAGTCGTCGGGTCCGCCCACCGTCTGCTGGATCAGGCCGCAGAACGCCTCCACTGATGCTTCTGGGGTCGTTCGGACTATGTACGCTATTATTGGCTGGAAGTTCAATTGTTAATTATAAATAACTAGTCGACCCGGTGAACTTCGTACCTCCTTATCTATTACTATGTTGTGAATATTTTATACTTATAAACCTTCCTCTTGAATCACTATATCTTTTATAAAACGCATCAAAATCCGATGCATAGTTTTAAAGATTTAAGCATACATAGGGATAGACGCAGGAAGCGACTTTATTTAATACTATGCATTGACTAAGGCTTTGCTGAATTTTACCTGATAGAAAATTAGATAAACATGCATCCGATTTAATTAGCTACCTAATTAATTAACATCAGAATCTCATCTCCAATTATTTGTAAATTAACTTCAAAGCTGCTAGTTTAAGGCCCGTAATATCCAACTTGGTTTAATTTAGACTGTGTTGTTGGTTCAAACAACAGCTGTCACTTTTTGTTTATATGAGAAAGAAAGTGACAGATGTAGACTAGTGAAGCAGTTTAAACCGAGTTGGATATTACACTAAGCTTATAACTACGGGATAAATCAACAATTTAAAATTTCTATCGCCTATATTATCTTATCGAGAGTAGATAGGAAGGTACATCGCCAGCAGAAATAAGCCAAAATCACGGATTCATATCTAAGCAGTTTTAAAAGTATTTATAGGTATCTGTTTATTGTAACCTAGTTTGTAGTTTGTAGTTTGTATATTTTGAAAAGAAAGCATACTTCAAAGAACACATTACATCGAATAAAAACAATCCTAAGAAATTATGGAAGAACCTTAAAAAGACGGCTATTCCTAACTTTAAATCTACTCAAGAACTACCTGAATTTTTCGATAATGCAGATGACATAAATAATATTTTTTTGAATTTACCCGATAACAATAAGCTTAACACTACTCTTCTGACATACTTTAGCTCAAATAGGTTCAGTGACGCAAGTTTTTCATTTAAAACAGTTGACGAGGTTACTATAACTAGAGTGGTTCTTCAAATTACTTCCAACGCCTCAGGAAATGATCGCATAAATATGGATATGATCCTGTTGACCCTCCCGCACACTCTAGGGTTAATAACACATTTCGTTAATAAATCAATTAGTGACTGCACTTTCCCTGATTCTTGGAAGAAAGCCCTTGTTCTGCCTTTGCCAAAAAAAGCTAACCCTGAGACTCTTGACGACCTGCGACCAATTAGCATTTTGCCATATTTGTCCAAGATTCTCGAGAAGGTGATCTATAAGCAGCTTATCGGTTACTGTGAACAAAATGAAATCTTACCTAAAATGCAATCTGGGTTTAGAAAATGTCACAGTACTGGAACTGCGCTGATGGATGTCGTAGATAATGTCCTACAGGAACAGGATCAAGGAAGCGGTTGTATTTTGACACTGCTCGATTTTTCACGCGCCTTCGACTCAATTAATCTTACTTTGTTATTGAGCAAACTCAGTTTCTATGGATTAGATCAATCTGCTATAAACTGGTTTGAATCGTACCTGCAAGGCCGTTCACAGGAAACAGTTTTGAAAAATTTCAAAGGTCGCACTGATTTAAAGTCACGGCCTCGATACGTGGAAAGAGGAGTTCCACAAGGATCTATCCTCGGTCCTTTGCTGTTCATTTTGTACTCTGCTGATTTAGTAAAGTGTATAAAAAACTGCCGTTACCACCTTTACGCTGATGATCTTCAGATCTATATTCCTGTTAGAAGCACCAATGTAGAAGAAGGCGTCAAACTAATGAACGAAGACCTAGAAAGGATTTATCTCTGGTCTATTCAAAACTGTTTAAAACTAAATCCAAATAAATCTAAATTTATTATACTGGGATCAAAAAAACAAGTAGCTGATATCTCAAATTCTGTACCCAAAATATGCTTAAATAACGTACCCATAGAGTGTGTATCTGCTGTACGTAATTTGGGAGTGAAGATGGACAGCGAACTGCGCTTTGATAACCATGTTTCTGAGGTTGTACAAAATTGCTTTTACAGAATCAAGGTACTGTATAAATTTAGAAATTACATAAGTGCGGAACTCAGAATAATGCTCTGCGAATCGCTTATCTTATCTAAGTTAAACTACTGTTACTCTGTCTTCGGTTCTTGTCTTCTTCAAAAAACACAGAAACTTGTACAGCGTGTCCAGAACGCGTGTGCACGATATTGCTTTGATATCCCGCCACGGACGCATGTGACCCCATTCCTCAATAGCGCGAACATGCTGAAAATGCACGCAAGGCAAAAATTACATTTTGCTACTTTGTTGTTTGGGGTTATCAGGACCGGAAACCCGGAATATCTTTTTAAGAAACTAACCTGGCGTCAATCACAACGGGCAATGACAAACGGAGCCTCAGTACTTCGAATACCAAAGTTTAAATCGGCAGCTTTTAGAGGTAGTTTCAAATATGTAGCAACCAAATGTTGGAACAACCTGCCCCCACCTGTACGAAATGCAAAAACCATAAATACATTTAAATCTCGCTACAGAAAACATCTAATTGATGTTCAAAAGGCAGACCCTTGCTACATACCTCTCCGTCGTGAAGCACGTTAAATCTCTTTTTTTCACAGGTTTAAGTAAGACAGTTTTTTACACCACACATTTATACACCACACATTTATACACCACACATTTATACACATACAACATTTCTTTATTTTTATTTTTGTTTGTTTAAATTTTTCAGATATTATGTTTATAATTATAATTTTAAATTTTATGCTCTTATCTAAATCCTATTTGGTACTCAGATATTTAAATTTTGGGCCTCAAATCTGCAATATTTTTATACTGTATACTTAGTATTTATTCAAATAGCAGTCTGATTTCCGTACGTATCTCACACAATGTAGGGGCCGTCAGAATGATCAGCGTCTTATCTGGGTCGCCTGCCGGCCCAGGTGCGACATTATGCTGAGACGGTAACCTGTTTGGCTCACCGGACGCCTAGGTGTGCTTACTCATCTTATTATTATTTTTTATTTCATTTTTTGTATGCCTATGTGTTTGTGAACCAAATAAATGTTTTCTTATTCTTATTCTTATTCTTTTAGTTTTGTTATAGCTGGTAGTTTAGTAACCATTTTTTTTTAATTTTTTTATTCTTAAGTGAAAGTGTTAACTTTAATAGAATGATAGCTAGGCTAGGTAGGCACTATTCTACTTACAATATTCAAAGAAACAGCACCGCTGCAAATGCCAGGCGTCTCTATGCCGAGCACGGTGCAGAGCGAGGCAATAGTCGAAGACAGCTGCTCGTCCGTCTGCCCCTGGTGGACCGCTTCGAATAATGCTGCGAACGCGCTCCTGCAGATCAGGCAGTCTATGTTCTGCAAAAAGAAATCAAAAAACGATAAGAGCCAATTTAGGGATGGTTTTTACAGAAAAGACGTGGTGAGGACGTTGTCGGTTGCGGATAGTCAAAGTACATAATATAATAACTATAGCTTACGCTAATCAATATGAAATATCATGTACAGCTCATAATATACCTATTACACAATTTATAATCTACGATACTGAAACAAAGCCGATGCTTACAGTACCTCAAGAGAACCTAGAACATCTGAAATTATGAATTGGATCTTGAATAAATACTTAGATTGAAAACAAAATAAAAATTCAAATTCCTTGCTAATATTAATATTAAAAAACTCACTCACTCACTCAATCTAAATTAAGTGGAAAATCTCCGGTAGTTAGTTCCCAACGAGTACTTACCTACCAAAAATCATTAAAGATATTATTTTTCTTTAGACCAACCCACCATTCATTTATGTAATTTATCTTGATCATGACAATGGGTTGCCTGGAAGAAATCGCTTTAAGTGATAAGGCCGCCCATTGCAATCAATGTAGTAATTATAAATTGTAATCACCTATATTAAGTCTATTGATTGCAATAAAGAGTATTTCTATTCTATTCTACCACGAAAAACTTGTACCACTGGCATTGTTATCGGCGGTGGTATACTGGTTGGGAACTCTTTTTAAAAACATATTTCCAACGAGTACCAGTGGTACAGGTTTTGGTGTTACTCGTGGGAACCCAAAACTTCTATCTAAATATTTATGGTGCGAAACAAAAACAAATACATTTAGACCCAGTCCTAATCACCATTTGAAGTTACAGTCAACACCAATGCCAACTGAACCACGGAAGATATTGTGTGCGGGTACTTTAAAATACAACCCTGAACCTTCCTTGCTTACAGCCGTCATACAACGACGACGACTACTTCAAGCTAAGACTACACGAACCGCTCGAGCAGTCGAACGCAGCTCGGCAGCTTCAAGCTGTTGACTAGTTTTGGAGTCTACTCGTTCAAGAAAGTTGTTCGATTGATTGTCGATTGAGATTGATTACCCCAGCGAGCGTTCTCTTACTCCGACGAGCGTACCTATGCTTCACTGTCTTGAAGTCGGAACTCGACAAATAATAATAAAAAAAAAAAACAATTTAGAGCGAGTTAAAGTTACATTTCGACAATTTGGAGTGGTACTCTATACTCCGACTCGACTGAATGTCAGTCTCTGACTGCTCGAGCAGTCCGATAATGATGATCACTGGGTAACTGCTCCAGCAGTCCGTGTATTGAATGGTGGGACTCACCATTCTCGCCTGAACCCTCCATGGGAGCTTCCGCGACTCCCTGTCCTTGTAATAGCTGGCTGCTTCGTGCAGTGTCGATGTCTCACTCAAGTCCAGTTCTTGTTTAAATAACGCCTTTTTGAAAATAACTGAGAGTTCATCTAAAAATATCATAGCATTGTATAGTTTTTTTATTGACTGAACTAAGAATTAGTGATTCCAAACGCTAAAATTATCTTAAGTGGCGCAACGAAAATAGAGAGCAGATAATAATTAAACAAAAAACACGGCACGCGATTGCTCATCAAACCTGTCTAAAAGAAGTTAGAGCTAGACCAGACCACAGAATACCTGATAGTACCAGACCTTAAATTCTTATCTTCTCTGTATATTCGCTGCGCATCCAGTAATGCAAGCTGGGCCTAAGGCTAACATTTGTTTGGAGGCTACTCGGTTGAGTATGATACTCATACAAGTGGTTCCAGAGTACTGATTATCCTGGCTCGAGCTGTCGTATACTCCGTCGAAAGTCGGAACTCTATTATGTATATTAATTTGGAGCAGAAAACGATTTAAAGTGATATTTGTGCATCTGTGCCTAATAGTGTAATCAGTAAATCCAAGTTAAATTATAGGTAAGTTAGTAAAAGCAGATTTTTTAATATTACTTACTAAGTTCTTAGCTAAGTAAAGTAAGCAGGTACTTCTAGATTCATCTTATCTTAATCTCTGTATGATATGGACATCGAATGATTTTCCAATGATATTTTTAAGGATGGCTGCTTTGAAATATCAAATCACGAGTGAATCACTTTTTAGGTAATCATCTCGTTTAACACTATCGCGATTTAGTATGAAACCTCACATGGAACACTGTTACAGATCAGTACCAAGTTGAACATACGAACTACCTACATACTACATACCTATACTTACTTACATTTAATACAAACAAAACAAGGTAATTAATTATTTCTATATTGTGATTAAAAAAAAAACATTGACCTACAGCTAAATGAGAACAGATAATGTTTTATAAATAAAATGAGTGTTGGAAAAATTTAATAAAGAAAATAAGTATTTTACAAACTTTGAGAGTTCCTTTCAATGTTCCAGAAAGCGAAATAGGTTTTTTTTCATCAATTTTTTTGTAGGAAGATAAATAGAGATATAGATAGATATAGACACTTTATTCAATCAATCAAATTATAAGGGTAACTGCAATTTTATTCATTGTAATGAGCGGCCTTATCAATTTTAACGATTTCATAAAGCCTACTTAATAACATGATAAAAACAAACTTTGAAACAAAAAATATATTTTTTTAATAGGGATTAGAGGTAGGTAACTAATATTATTAGTGCGAAATTAAATCGTGTCAGACTGTATGTTACGCTTTCTCGCCAAAACTGCTGAGCATAGAAATACGAGACGGACAATATACTTACCTACTTAATATGTAGGTAACTTTTAGTCCGAAAACGGATAGGAATATTGGAGTTTTGCAGTTTGCAGGGAAATTGCGCTGGCGCACAATACTAATATTATAAATTTTATACTTACTTTTCACGATAATGGATGAAAAAACCCCGTATTAGGTCAGACCACTGTTCTGTGTCTATAATCAAAATTAATACAAACCTTGCGAGACGCTTCTCTCCCCCAAACAGCCGACGACCAAGCCAAGCCCAAGCACGACCAGCCACACTCTCATTTTGCCACAAACTGACTAAAGTAATGTAAATTATCACACTTTATCTACAACTGAACCGAGGTAGGGCCGCACGATGCAAATAAAGGCTTGATGGTGTCTAAATACTTGAAATTTTATCCAAACATGCGGGTTTACTTAATAACTTAATTTTGTGCACTCAAATACTTTATAAGTGACTAGATAACGTTTTTAAAACTTAAGGCTAGCTCACATATCTTATCTGGCGATGCACGGCGATTAAGGGCTTACACAGTGCGAAACTAGCGCCACTCCCAATAAATAATTAATATCTTCTAAACCATGGCCAAAATCAAAAATATGCTTTTAGACTCCCTAGAAAATTTTGCTTAGAATTTTTAAGACCCTGTTGTGTGGACAGAAATGTTTTTTCTTGGTACCTTCGCCGCGCCTCGTCTGTGTGTGCCCTGGGCCTTATGGATATTGGGATTTGAAAATGATAACTCGTGAGCTCGCGACCAGACTAGCAAAAATTTCCAAAAAAACGTTGCCTAGTAATTAATGTCTATTAAATTATGCATTATAACTATACTACATAGTTTACTAGTTTAAATAAGAGATACTTTGTGTCCTTTGGTGTACCAACTTTTTTTACTTAGATGATATTTATGTAAGTATCCTACCAAAATGTCATTCTTAGGGCCCCTGCTAATTCATTGTAAACCCTAATCAATACTATTATCGTATCAGTTGCAAACATTGTTTTATTACTTTATTATTACACAATCCATCATTGGGAATTTATGAGTGATAATCACACCGAGACACATTTATATATCACGCGTATTGCTTACTTGATATTATATTGGATTTATATTAAGCCACATAAGGCTAGCATACAAGGAGCGTCTAATACTTATATCAAGGCGAATTAAGAATTACCTATACCACGCATAACAAAGATTACTAGGTATATACGTACAGTACGGGCACCCCCTGCCAGCCCGCGCGCTCGGCCGCACTCGGCTGTGCTCGGTCACCTCTCAGTTACACTCAGTACAAGTAGCACGTCTCATCTCACTCACACAAGCATGATACGCGTGCACGTACGCGAGTTTCGGCTGTGCGCGAAGCAACGCGTTTTTTTCTATGAAGTGTCCGAGGTGTGCCTATACTAAGAAATGTATAAAGCTCTGCTAAAGCTCACTCACACAAGCATGATACGCGTGCACGTACGCGAGTTTCGGCTGTGTGCAAAGCAACACAGTTTTCTATGAAGTGGCCGAGGTGTGCCTATACTAAGAAATGTATAAAATGAAAATTTTATATAGTAAGTCAAAACAGAAAAGTAAAAAAATCGATATCCGCTCGATATATTCGCCAGATTTATGTTAGGCCCTAAGGATGATGATCTACTCTATAAAGTAATCAGATAAGTACAGTTACAAATTTCACGATTAGGCAATCCCTGATAATGATAAATATTTACAATGAAAAATCAACCTTCGTTTATAATATTTACTTCTAATATTTTTTATCAATGGAGCTTATCTCCGCTACCGACTGAAGTGAAAAAAAAAATGTTTCTAATCAAAAATGATACTACAATTTTACCTTTAAAATACAATAATATATTTCCATAACGATAAAGAATAAGTAAATGTACCAATTACCTATTTAAAACAAACTTTAACACTGAAAAATTGTTGACGTCCTCAATTAAGGCCGCGTAAAAGGTTCACAAAACCGACGTGCGTGTTTAAAAGTGTTATTTTTTTTACAAAAAGCATAAGGTTTAGCATCGTAGCCTGTAGAAATTAATTAACTCTGCCTTCTCTGACCCCAAATTCAAACTGGCGTCAAGTTAAAGTGACGTGACGGGGAGACGGCTTCTGCTAAAGCTCCAAAGAAAATCCATACTAATATTATAAATGCGAAAGTAACTCTGTCTGTCTGTCTGAGTCGCTTTCACGCCAAAACTACTAAACTGAATTAAATTAAATTTGGTACACAAATAGTCTACAACCTGAGAGAGGAAATACTGCTGCTTTTACCAAAAACAAAATCTCTCTGGAACGGAAAATTGCTTTTTCAAGGGAAATTGCGCTGGCGCAGCTGGGGGGCACCCACTAATTTTTATATAGGTATATTATTATTATTTTCCAAAGCAGTCCCATAAGTAAAAAAAAAAGATCATAAACTAAACGTCGCTCATCTCCACATCTTCAATATTAAGGTCGTCCAACATCTCTGCCAGGGTGACCCTGGGCAGAGCTTCGTCTATCTCATCAGTGTCGACCGGCACCACGGAGGAGTCCCTGAAGATGTTCACGTTCTGCCGCAGACCAGGGTCTTCCTCCAGGTCGTCCAGGAAGTCGTTGTAGTCGCTGGAAAATTATTATTTATTTATAAAACCAGTTTGATTGATTGATTGAAAGATTTATTCCATGTTCCAAATACATCAAAACATATAGGTACATTTTATAAACTTAAGTAGGTAGGTATAACTAGTGACATGAATCATTAACATATATAAGACTACACTGTACAAACAAAATCCAGTTTTGATGTAGCTGCGACACGGAAAGGGCTCTGACTCAGCATAAGCTACAGGATAATATAAGAAATACTATCCGCAGCGCTGGTATTCTGCCAGTACCCCGACAGGCAAGTATTAAAGCTAACAGTGAGGATAAGGGCCAATTTATAATATATAATTATACAGTTGACAAAACGTTGTCCTGTTATTTTAATTTAATGGACTTGACTCCACTTCAGTGGAGTATTTTGCCAATGTCAAGTTCACAAATTAGGTTAAAAGGGTGGGCTTAATGCCCGGCAACGTTGTACGGTTATTATAAGTATAATGGATTATTGTTTTGAACCCACTAACAAAACACGTGTTTTCGGAACCAAATTTAAAGCAATAATTAAACGTTGTCCTGTCTTAAGGTGGTAACTCTCGCTATGGCGCGAAATTCAAATTTTTTCGTGTTTTTTATTTATTCTGGCGAAAGTATAAATTTTTAATAAAGTTTAAATGAATTCGCGTATGTAAAAAACCATCTCCCACATTGCAATACAACGTTTTTAGGTTGACAGACCTACAGATTTTCTGTATAAGGGGTAAAAGGCCAAAAAACAAGTTCCTTGAATATACACAAAATCGGTAACTCTGTCTTTCAAAAACGATATATCACAATGAGGGAAATAGGTTTTTACGTACGCGAATTCATTTAAACTTTATTAAAAATGAATACTTTCGCCAAAATAATTAAAAAACGTGAAAAATTTTGAATTTCGCGCCATACCGTGAGTTACCGCCGTGATTGAAACTACTGACAGTTATGTCAAACTTCATAAGGCTTAAACCACGCTTTATTATATAGTAACTGTGCCCGCAGTGCTACCCGCGGTTTATTAACGTAGTAAATAGTAGCCTATGTGTTAATTCAGTGTGTCAGCTAACTCTATACCAAATTTCATTAAAATCGCTCCAACGGTTAAGAAACAAGGGTTTGTTTTTTTTATTTGACAATTCTGGGCAGTCAAAAGAACATAGTCAAGTCTTTATTAGTAGCTTATATTGTATGGCGTAACGAAGTAAGCCGGGAAAGCTCGTTATGTATAAAGCTACTAGAGGCTGCCCCGCGGTTTTTCCCGCGCAGATTTCTCATAAACATAAAAATCCCGTTTTTTCCCGTTCCCGTGGGAATTTCGGGAAATCCCTTCTTAGTGCTCACCTACACTCCCCAAGGAACCCACGTGCCAATTCAGCTTTCTACGCCCAGTAGTTTAGGCTCTGCGTTGTCAGTCAGTCAGTCAGTCAGTCAGTCAGTCAGTCAGTCAGTCAGTAACGGAAGAGGTTTATATATAAAGCTATAAATAACTCGTTGGCGGAGCTGCGGCCGTCCTGCAGGTGGCCCGGCATGCGGCGCAGCCTCCAGGCGCGCGCGCGGCGCCGCGCCGCCCGGCCGCCGTACAGCTTCTTGACCACGAACACGTCCGGGATCGACTCCCGCGGTAACTGCTCCAGGTGCACGTCGTTCACGTTCGAGTCTGATAGGTTGTAGCTGTATGGAAAACGTTTTGGAGATTTGAAATAGAAATAAATTTCTTTTTTTTTTTAAAAGAGACCCGCCTATACACATAAAACTGAGAACAGTCGGTTAAAATAGGTACTAAAACCTTCTCCTGAATGTATCAAATACTTTTGTGAAAACCGCATCAAAATCGAGATATCGCGGACAAACATACATACCTACATACAGGTCAAACTGATAACCACCTTTTTTGAAGTCGGTTAATAAAAAAATAAGAAGGGAAAGCGGTAGTAAATTAATGAAAACACATCTCAGTGCCGTAGGTAGGGGTGTGCCACCAGTGCCCAGGCACAGGGCGAAGACTTTGGGGGGGGCGCAAGAGTGGCCAGACCAGGCAGATAAATAGGCGCAGTTATAGAATGTCGCACAGGGCGCAGTAAAAGCTATTTACGGCACTGCACATCTATACACAGGAATACATTGTGTTACTGACAAGTATGACATAAATTAAAGGATTTCAGCTCACCATAAACAACCACAACCACCACCCATAACCCCATAGCGATATGGGTCGAAATATCAAAACAAATATCAGCTGTCCCGTACATAACCCCGTCAGCTAATCGAATTAATGTACGGAACAGCTGATTTTTGTTTAGAAATTTCGGACCATGTTATTTTGGGAAAGTTGTTAGTAGAGACCGACTGAAGGTTCGGTTTCGGTCAAAGAATCTAGTTTCGACCTCAGTTTCGGTTTCAACAAAAAACGGCCGAACCTTTTGCCGAAACCGAAACTCGATGTTTGTACGTCGCTCGGCTAATCTCGGTAGAATTCGACGAAACGCACGCGGAGATCACTCGTACAAGCTGTGTACGCGCGTGCAAAACAAAGAATTTACAAGGCTACGTGATGTTCAGTTTCGATTTCAGCCGAAACTGAGGCCAGGGTCTAGTTCGTTTTCGGTTTCGGCTGAAAATCATGTTTCAGTCGATCTTTAATTGTTAAGTATGCTGTGCCGAATCCTTCATTCAATTTATAACTGCCTTGTCAGGAATGAAAAACCCTGTAATGAAATCAGATAACAAAAGTTTAGTCACCCTAAGACAGTGTCCCCAGGCTTCAGCAAGTGTCCGATGTGCGTGCGAGTGTGCACGGGACTGACGTCCAGACCGAGTTCGCTCTCCTTCACCAGCCATAAATCTGCCGGAACGTGTCTTTGCGACACCGTGCCTTGACCGGGGAATGATTTCTTCTCCTGTTTATGATAAAAAAAAAAAACCTTCAGTTCAAAGAAGCTTTCGAAAACCCTTAAATTTCTGATATAAATTTTCAAAATAAAATTAAATCTTTTCGATCTTAACGATCAGGCTCATGGATTGTAAAATGGAATTGGAAAACAACCCGGGCGTAAATCAGTTCCTCATCAGGTGCTGATACATACAACCTTAGCTTATTGAAATTTTTAGTCATTATTGAAATTAAAATTTCGGGAATCTCTCATAGAGAGCACCCTCATCAAAATACATGACTTTATATTACACCTTAGTTATATAATCTACTATTTTCGAGTAAACGCAAATGTGTTTTCCTAGATAAATACATAACCAAACAAAATAATCAAAAATCTACCAGTAACATTGGAATAAATAAAACTCACATGCTCCTTTAATATCTCAATGTCCATAACGATGTACTGCACGAGTTGTTTGGGGTTGCAGATAGGCTGGAACGGGTTGCGCCAATACACTGTCGCGGAAACGTCGCAAACTGTAAAAAAAAAAAAAGTTAGCGTGTTTCCTCAAGAGGCGATATCGGTCGTGCGATAGGGGCTCGACAGCCAATAGAAATCGCTCGTACATGCACGAAGCTTGCCTGATTGGCTGTCGAATCCATATCGCACGACCGATATCGCTTCTTAAGGAAACACGCTTAAAAGTACTAAAGGTTGAATGTGAGTAGGATATGTCTGTCAAATACACTCAATTGACCCTGTAACTGTCCAGTAAAAATCACATATGTTTTTAGCATTTTAAGACCATTTATGAATTTAAATTATAAACCTGTATCAAAACATAAGTGTTGAAATTCTTAAAATACATTTACAGAGATCATAGAACATAAGGCGAATTTTTAGAGAAAAAAATGAGACCCTGTTAACTGAAAATTTAAAAACCATTTAAATTTATACAATAAGGTACAATTAAGTAACACAATCTTGGAGACCATGACTACCCTAGACTGGACGTAAGATGGGTTAAACTTTTTCTTTGCTTAGATCTTCAAAACAAACCGTCCCCAGTTAAATATTGCCAATAAACAAAAGTGAATTTTTAATTCCGTAAATTAACTTACCCTGTCCACTATTAGCGTCAATAAGATGTATGGTACTGGTAACTCTATACACCAAGCATATCGGCGAAATCCCACCCAGCTGCTGAGTCAGTTTCTTCGGCAGGCAAACAACACTATCCTTAGACAAAGGCACAATCTCTATACTAAAAGTGAACTTGTAGTTGTATATATTGCTGTGTATATCGTGCGATATCAACTTCTTTGAGTGTTGAGATTTGACTGGAAGCACTGAGGAGACAAAGTCTACCATCTTGCGAGCGTGACTCTCTGTAGTGTAGAAGAAGTCTAGGCCATCTGTAAACAAAACAAAATTCTGTAATTTAAATGGGATCAGATACCTAAATCATATAATAACAAAACAAGTCACCCATCTTGATTTTTATTATATTGTTAAAACTTCTAGTCATGCATGACTATGTGTGCCATCAATATTAACACATAGTATAAAACAAAGTCGCTTCCCGCGTCTGTCGTTATGTGTGCTTATATCTTTAGAACTATGCAACAGATTTTGATGCCATTTTTTTTATGAGATAGAGTGATTCAAGAGGAAGGTTTATATGTTTAATATTGCACAACATAGTAAAAGGTCGACTAGTAGTTCTATAAGAGAATTCCATAAAGGATTCTTAATTTGTCTAAGAAACAATAAAAACGAGGGTTTACTGGCAGTTTTGATTACACTCATAGTTTTTTCTTTTCAATTGCTTCATGAGAAATTTGCTAGGTAAAAGTTTTTTGAATTTTTCCATGGGAATTATGTGAATTTGTTTTGTATGTAAATCCTAAAACACTATAGGGACCTTCATTCCATCCAAGTTAAAACAAGTTTGTTTAGCAAAGTTCTTCAAATAACCAACATGTCACCATCCTGTATTCACTCAGCTTACCGTGTTTAGCTTTAATCCCAAGTGTATTCTCATGCGCCTTATGCTTCAGTATAAGCTGCTCCAGGTAATAGAACGTCTTCCTATTGCTGGCCCGCTGACGGACCTGCACCATGGCACGCCAGTAGTCCTTGGCCTCGGAGCGGTGGCACTCGTCACACATCTGGTGCTGGATGCTATATTCCACTATGAATGTCTGCTGCAGCACCGTTCCTCCTACCACTTCACCTTGTACTGTTAGTTTTACCTGTGCAGTGGGATGGGATGTTTTAGATATGATGATACAAAGGTATTATTATTTGCTTGGAAAAAATTGCTTTGTTGAAAATTTTAGTTTTTAAAAAAAAGGAGCTAAATACAAATGCATACTAACTATGCACATTGTGCAGGGCGCTTAATGGATTAACCAAGGAAAGCTGTGTGTTTAATATAATAGACCTTCAATTGATTCAACCACAATTATTAAAAACACCTATATTAACACACAAGCATCTAAGAATGCATTTTTGTTATTAATTCCTAATTAACACCCAGACTTACTTTTCTTATTAATATAAAAAAAGGACAGGTCTAAGTAAATTAGATCTTAACTGAAAATTATCACCTTGATTCTCTTAGAATGTGGCTCGGTCCAGGCAAAACCGGCATCAATGAGCTTCACACGGTTGAGTCCTTTCAGACGTTTCAAGCACAATGCAAGAAGTTCACGGGACTCCAGAGATGCTACTATCCATTCTGCTGGTGGCTGCAGATATCTGACAAATTTATGAATAAATCAGTTAATAATGCAATTATACCAAGCAAAAGTAGGTGTGCTTTTGGCAACTTGAAAAAAAAATTTTGTAAAATTATGTATAGTGAGATTTCTTGCACCCATCCTACCTGATTTTTACCGAGTTTTTACTTTAAGTGGCATCAAAGAATTCTACCACACTATTCTGCCCTCATATGATAGGCTTTGCCAAGTTTGAGGGCTACTGTTAAACATGTAAATAAGTTTTTATATTAGCCAAATAAACAATTTTTTTTGGCAATATTGAGTGTGAAGTGTGGGGAACTTGTCCAAAAGTTGCTGTAATTAAAGTGATGGTTCGCTCAAATTAAAATAATAGCAAGATTTCATTACCTTTCACATCCTCTGCAAAAAAATAAGGTTGCCTGTTTTGGAATGCCATCAGTAATGTCCACATGAGCTCGTAGACAGGCCACACACATATTAGACGGGTTGGCCTCAATGGGCACTGCACACTGGCAACATAATCTGAAAATAAGGTTCCAATTTCGTTAGGCAATCATACAATTATAAGATTCTGAAGACAGATTTTAAACATGTTTAGCATAGGTATGGTGCAGATGTAGGGACTAGTGTACAGTGGCGGACACGGTCGGCGTAATACTTCCGGTTTTTCTGTATTGCAAAATAGCTCTTGTTCTTTGGTAATACAGTCTAGGGCTGACGAAACCATAGACAAATCTGTTACGGCCTCCTAGTCCTTGACTGTACAATCAGCATTAGGGTCCATAAATTTTTGTGTTTACAGTGCTTAGAGGTTATAAAATTATCATAAATACTTACACCCTGGTACTGTTTGGATTCAGCTCAGTTTCTGGAGTAATGTACTCCATCTTTCTTTGTCGAACAAGAACGCTAGAATATAACAATAAAATTAATGTTTATTTCGATAAACGCACCAGCCCAACCACACCAAAACATGTGCGTGGTTGATTGATTGATAGATTTAGTTTGTTTGATGAGTGATGGATTGTGGTTTGATTGATTGACGCTTGTTTTTTTTATGCGCTTATTCTAGGTAGGTAAAAGAACACAGTCCACACAGCCACGTCTTCAGTAATATTTTGCCGTCTTCTGGACAGGCAAAGGCAGTATAATCCATACAGCTTAGTTGTATTAAGGCGGTTCAAGAATGTGCTGTGCTGGCTGTGGCGCGAAATTAATTTTTTATCGTGTTTTTTACTTATTAAAGTTTTCGTTTTTAATAAAGTTTGAATGACTTGAATGAATAAATAACCGTCTCTCACATTGTTATACATCGTTTTTGCAAGACAGTTACTGAATTTAGAAAAAACACAAAATCAGTAATTCCTAAAACGATGTAGTGTAGGTATAACATTGTGACTTGTGAGAGACGGTTATTTAGCGTCGAAAAGACATTCAAACTTTTTTGAAACGAAAAACGAAAGCTAACCTACACGTCAAGTACAGGGCGGTCTTTAAACTAGTCAGCAGAGGCATAAATAAAAAGCGCGAAAAAAAAATTTAATTTCGTTCGAGCTTGCAAATTCCTATAGCTAGGCACAGGCTAGAGCTACAACATATTTTTTGTTGATAAATATTTCAAGCAAAGCAAGATATTTGAATAAATCAGGCAAGCCCGCTTCAGAATTTGCTCCTACTAATTATGTACTTCTATCATCATATATCCAGCCCAACATAACCCTATTTAATAAAAATAGTTACTGTTACTTTTTTTATTAATATTTATTATTAGGTCTATCGTTTCCCTCCGACGCGAGGCGCAGCTTTCTGGCTCATCTTGGCGGCCTTAGCTTTTGGCGCTGCCTTTGCCTTGGGCGGTGGCGCGGTCGTCTTTTTGGACGCCTTTGTGCTCTTCTTCTGCTCCTTTGCCGCCCTGGATGGAATTTTTTTATAAATTAAAGATGTACATAATAAAATTTAAGTCACACTGCAATAAAAAAGGTGCCTGCCAAGTTTGGTATTTACCCCAAAATGTTTGTCCCTAATCTTTATGGAAATCTGTGGGGGAGACTAAGGTCCAGCAATGAAAGCCTTTTAGTTGTGATGATAATGATGAAATCAATTTGTATTTGAAAGTTGGTTATGGGGACGACTAACACATCCTAGTTGAATTATACAGAAGGCTATCAATGAACGCCATTCACAAAAATAACTTTTAGTAATATTATTGTTAAATAACTCAAGACAAAAAAATTATACTAAAGAAAAATAAACAGGTTCTCTATAATCATTCTTCTTCTATTCTATTCTTATGACCTAACAGGGACTGAAACTAATCATACTTACTTATATAATTTATCAAGACTAACAAATATTAGTAACTTACTTTATAGCCTGGTCGCGCTGTGCTTTCCTGACCTCAGGCTTCATGTTACGCTTGGCCATGATGTCAGTGAGGGAAGCGCCAACAATAGCTCGCTGGTACTTCTGCGTTCTGCGTGTACGCTTCTTGGTTTGCTCCTCTTCCTGGCCTTTCTTGAACTTGCGCCTGAAATAATACATATAGCACACTTTAGATTACCTTGAAATAAAATATATAGTTTTAAAGTGTTATTATATTATGATAGAGGCTGCCCTGCGGTTTTTCCTGCGCAGATTTCTCATAAACATAAAAAACCAGTTTTTTTCCTGTTCCCATGGGAATTTCGGGAAATCCATTCTTAGTGCTCACCTACACTCCCTAAGGAACCTACATGCAAAATTTCAGCCCGCTACACCCAGTACTTTCGGCTCTGCGTTATCTATCAGTCAGTCAGTCAGTAACGGAAGAGTTTTATATATATTGATTATTATAATCTAGATATTTAGGTATTATCGGCAAGACACTCCAATCATATGTAAATAGGATTTTAATGAGTTGAAATTTAGAGAGATTTAATCAAGTACGCTGTCCTTTCTGGCAGAATGTATTATTTTTTGCCTGTATTAGAGGTTCTGTTGTATTTACCTGTACAAAACCGTCCAGGTGACTTTGCGAGGATTTCTCCTCATCAGATGGGCGGCCTCACATTTTGAATTCAAGAATGTGTAGTTCTGAAATGCAAATAGTTACGCAGTTAAATTGTTTGACTTCCTGAAATTTTGTAAGGTTCCTTGTTTTTTAGATTGAAACTAAGTATTTTAAAATTATTTCCAAAATTAGCTTTACTTGGGAGAAATAAATACTTACAAAAAATAATCTTGATAAATAGGTTATGAGATAGGTTATGTTGTGACAAGTTTGTTTTAAAAGTAATAAAAAAAGGCATGTAAATGGTCTGAGCAGAAAGCGTAGGTTCTCAAACAATGATTAAAAGATAAACGGGTTGATTTTTACCTTGCCGTCCACCTTGACCATGGTTTTTCCATGGCCAGGATAGATTTTGTATCCGCTGTAGGCACAAAGACCGATCCTGAAAATAAATCACAGAACATGGTAAAACTAATAAACACTTATAAATTTTGATAAAATATTACTCAAAATTAAATATGATCCCACTGATATTTTGAGATAAATCAAAAAAATCACAAAAACGTACTTCATTTTGACTTGTAGAAATCGAAAAGAATACAACTGGGTTGCCACTTGCCAGAAATTATAATTCTATTAACAAATTTACAGTGTTTTTATTTAAAACATCTAATTTTTTCAACATAGCATTTAACAACTAATTTAGCCTAGTTAAATCAGAAAATTAATACAATATACTGAAGTTATATATTATAATTAATGTTTCTGTTTGGTGTAAAAAATATATATATAGCAACATTAAAACTTTTTTTCGAGTGAGAATAATTTTGGTTTCGGTCTTGCAAATTTTAATTTAGTTTTATAATCTGTGGTTGGTGCTATTTTTTGTTTGCCTTTGCCTCTTCCTCTTCCATCTTTCTGGCCTCTTTGCCCATAACCTAAAATAATAATATTTGTTCTCTGCTAAATAAAGTTTATTGTTTATATAAGTTCATTATGATTTGCCCAGACTTTTTAGAGTTTCAGGTTTGTAATTTTTGAAATGGTTTTAATTTACTAACTGTACTAAATTATCTCATGAAATGCTCTAATTTGTTTGTAAGGATTCTCGAAACTACTTACTTTTATTTTCAGGATATTTTGCAAAAGATGAGGGTTCTTGATGATAAAATTGTTTATTCCCTTAACACTTCACTGCCTACGGAGTCCTTTCAGAAAACAGTTGATACTGCCACTGTTTGTAAGGACATTCACACGCAGATAGAAAAGGTTCATTTGGAGCGGGCAACATTTATCAAGAATTGCATTTTATCTACAGCTGAAACTGTTAAAAAGCTAAAGGAGGCGAAGGAAGCCAATCCTGATGATTTGACCATTATGAATAACTTAAAAAGAGATCAGAGAAAGGTAAACAACTTTTTTTTGCAATTTTAACATGTTATTCATAAAAAGTTAGTTTATTTTATTTTTATTGATTACATATCGTGGCTTTACTAACAACACCGCCCAAGTCGATTTTTGGCGGTTTTGACATTTTGATGCCATTGGATAGATCTTTTTTTCGCGCGTCTTTTAAACTCATCTGATTGGTTAGTTGTTTAACAAGAAATGCCGTTATTTTAAAATATACTGACACCGCTCAAGTCGATTGGTCTTGAAACACCGCCCAAGTCTGTCAAATCGCTACGGAAAACAGCACGCGCGGACACTGTGCTCCATTATTTAGTGATATTGTGTGATTTTTTAGCTGAATAAACCTGAAAAGTTTGTGAATAGCTACCTGAATGGTATGTTTTTGTATTTAATAACTAATATTGATGTGTCATTGAGTAATATTGAAGTTTTTCAGTTCTAAAATAAGGTCTTGGACTTAAGCGGTGTTTGGAGATTAAAACTTCCGACTTGAGCGGTGTTTTTGTATGTGTTTGCAGACGGACGATACAGATTTCTGGCTTTTATAATGAGTTTCTTAACAGATTGAGAATAATGTTAAAATCTATAGTTAAAAAAAAGGTGCACCTTGCATAAACTAAGGATAAAAATTATCTAAAAACAAGTACAGATGTCGAAAATATTGATTTATCTGTCTAATCTTCAGTGCTTTGAATGAATTTACTCGGTGCTTCAGAGCCTACTCTAAAAATATATGAAAGGTGTCGTTCCTTCTTGGTTCTTTTTAAAAATATCTGTGTGGCCTAATAACGAATCTATAGATATCATAAAATGTGACTAAGGGAACATTGGATGATCGGACAGAAGTTGCACGGGCTCTGAAGCACTCACCAGCAAAGCAATAAAGGCTTCCACGAATGAAAAACCCACAAAACTAAATCAATCTGGTAACTGCGCAGGAGGTCTGTGTGGGCTCTAGGGAGCCGCTAAAGGTACGTAACGGCTCAAAAAGGACTCCGCCCGCGGGTCACACCTGGCTTTAATGCATCAGCTGGAGTCTACACATGATCTAATGCACCCTCCAGTGTAGCAATAAAGGCCAATGAAAAATACACATCGGTATGCAATGATAGTGGAAAATAACACAAAAATGAATAGCAGCCCAGCTGACCACCTGCAGTTTTCTGATGAATTCGGCTGGCTGCAATAAATGAGGGGAAATGAACAATGGCTCCTAGCACGCGAGTTAAGTGCAGGCATTCCTCTACACCCACAACTGGAGAAAAAGAAGGATAATAATAGGATCACCAACCTGCTTACCAAGCGTGGCGATTAAGGCAAAACTTCCCCTTCGAAATGTTTGTCCTTGTAGCAATCTGAGGGGGAGGCTTATGCCCAATATTGGAAGTCTCCCGGCTGAGATGATGATAAAAGAAGACTGAGCTATATTTTTATAATTTCCTTATAAGCATTGACAAACCCACCTATTAGTGGGTGCTAGTGACAAATCGTTAACTAACTACTGCAAGTCTAAAATATATACACAATGTTTGGTCCAAAATACATGGTTTGAGTCTCTGTAGAGTTAATAATTAAAGTAAAAACGGCTTTTTTGATATTAAATAGAGTTTTTCGTTCATAACAAAAAAACTTGTTTTCCTATCAACACCGCGTAAGTCCGCATTTTTTACCAATGAACACCGCCCAAGTCATTTTTAAAGCACAATATACATAAAAAACACAATTTAAATGTCATTTTCGGATTCATTATTCTTTTATAATCACTTTAGTGAAAAAAAAACATAATTTGGACAGTTATCAGCTAAATTATGTAGTTTTTATTGCCTCCTGAAAAGTTACGAAAAATGACTTGGGCGGTGTTGTTAGTAAAGCCACGATATACAACAGAATGTTAACAATACACTTCATTAAATTTAAAACTTAGGGCATAAACTTGAGTTATTTAATGTATATGAGAATCAATTTAGACTGGTTGTCACATATTTCACGGACAAACCAGACAGCAAACAGAGAAGAAACCAGAGAAGTAAGTTACCTACCTAAAATCTACTGCATCATAAGGATATTTAGGTAACTAAAACTCTTTGTTTTTTCAGCTACGTCTTTTGCAGTCAGAGTTAAGTGTTGAAGAAGTCATCAATGATAAAACAAAAAATCTTTTCAAAGATAAATGTAAACATTTTTATAGGCCTGATAATTATAATTTATGAAGACTGAATCTTTTTGTTGTTGCAATCAAGGAATGTACATAATATAGATAGACTTTAGCTGCATTTAAACTTGCCTACACATATATATTGGCTTTAAAATAAGTGTTGAATGTTAAAAAATAAAAACCATGTTTGTAATATTCAAGCCCATTTTTTATTGAGTAATAATCTTTACAATAATAATCAAAATAAATTATTTAAACTAGGTAGCTACTAACTATGCACATTTTTCATTGGAGTACAGATTTTTTTTTTGGTTAGTTCTTTTTATTTCAAAATAATTTTTTTCTTTAGTACAGGAGTACATTTTATATTGCAGGATGTGATCAGCCAGAAGGTTCAAATTAGTTTCAATAAAATGATTTCCAATTTTGAGAATCACCTACACGTAAATACAAAATTTTCCAGAAATCTGTTTTCAGCAATAAGTTAATATTATTTATACAAAAAACTCTTTTGGCACCACTAAAATGCCTTAAAATTATTTACACCATATTAACAAAATCTGATCTGAGTCGAGTCCCATCAGTGCTAATTTACATTATATGTATACTACAGTTTTGTGCTTAGAATTAAATTATCTCGGTAACTCCTTGCATGCCACAGTAAGCTTTTATATCTTAGTTCTGCTCTGATCAAGTTAATTCTTAGCTGCAGAAGCCGCCTGTTCCTTTCTTGCATATTCTTCACGGTATTGCTTATGGAAATCCTGATTCATCTGGTGCATTGACTCTCCTCGTTTTGCTGCCGCCTTACCTGAGAGAATAGCTCCCACACTGGCCAGTGCAGTTAGAAGCATCAGAACATTAGCTATCTTGATTCTTGCCTCACTGCGGGCTCGGTCAATTGTTTCGGCCCTGAAATTCATTAAAATTATTCTTAGTTGAATGTATAAAAAATTTTGCCCATTGTTTATGTATGCTGTGAATGCTTGCTTGACTCAATTATTTCATAAAAATTCAAATCATAATACCATTTAGCTGAATTTTAAGACTTTTGTTATCATTGCATAACCTTTAGTTAGCATACCTACCTACACTCAAATAAATGTATACATACGCAACTAATTTGGGGACATCTTCTTTAGACTTGTACTTCTTTGTCCAGACCAGGATGAATCTCTGGAAACTCGTAGGAGAATACTTGGGAGACATTGACCTTGAAGCTGGTGTTATGTTAGGTGTTGGGGAGGGAGTCGGAGCCGCAGGGGTACAAAACATTCTACGCATTAGGCAGAAGTAGGACCTTGGAATTAATATTCTTTCCATGTTTTTGCCTATAAGGAGGTTAAATGTCGTGAATTTGGCTTAATAGAAAAATAATTTATACCTATATCTCTAACATCCAAACACTGCAGAAAAACAACAAACAAAAATGTATATATTGATATTTGTGATCAATCAATCCATCATTCCATTTCCTATCAGTGACGTTTCAGTCAGTCTGTTCTTTCTTTGGTTGGTGTGTCAGTTCAGTCAGACTCTCAGTCTCAATAGTCTCCACTCTAGCTCTAGTTGGTCTGTGTGGTCTCAATCACACTTTCACACTTTTTGACCGAAATAATACGAGAAAATCTCTAAAATTCTCAAAAACTCTAAGTGAAATTAAATTTATTTTGTTAAACTCAGTGAATTAATTATTATAAGAGAGAGGTAAATCTAATTAAATCAAAACATTGCAAACTTTATAAAATCTGGCTTTCATTTTCGCTCTAAGCCATCAAAAATTTCTCAATAGAGCTGTGTCGTATTTTGGAACGTGTCTTGCAAAGAAATCCATTTTGAATGTATTCTTTCTTTTGTTTTGTAGCTTTTTCTTATGTGGTACATATTGTGCTGCAATTAGACTGGTACAAGTATGAATAGCCTGTAGTCTAGAAAAGTATAACCAAGGTAATGTAAGAAAAAGTTATATTTTAGATGTCAGAAGCTCACAAGCATAGATACAAAAATGTGGGGCTCAGTGCTGATGAGCTTCGACGGCGAAGGGAGGAGGAGGGTGTTCAGCTACGAAAACAAAAGCGAGAGCAGCAGCTCTTCAAAAGACGGAATGTGAACTTACCACCGGTCGATGCTCCTGACAATCCTTTACAAGTAATAGAAAGTTCTCAGCTATAAAAAAATTGCTTCTATGCTATGAACAACAATTCTCAGAAAGCGTTACTCTTCTGCAAAACCGCTTCAATTTTGGTCCCACTTATGCACTCAAAGTAACTCCTATTGCAACAAACACTCACACATTCTCATAGATAAGCTTGCACGCTAGTGGCCGTTTCGCTCCCGTCAGTCGACAAAGCAGCGAGCTAGCCCCCCTGCTTTTGGCTGGTACATATTATCGCTACTAGATGGCGGTCAAGTGTTATTTTACAAAATATTTAGGTGGTGATAAGGTGATATTAGTATTTTTTTGTCTTTATGGCTACAACGTTGTAAAGATAAAACACAGTCAGAAATACCCAAAAACACAGTAATAAGCTCCAAACGCTGCAGCCAAACAAATCAAGGTGCCACTAGGAGCTGACATGACATGGCGTCCGTAACCTAGCCCCGCCCACCGGGGCTTTTCCGTGTGAGCATTTTATTGGGCTAGTTACGCCTATTGAGTATTGTTGTTTGTAGCTTCTATGCCTATCTTTTGATAAGTTCTATTTACAATAATAATAATAATGGATAACACTCAGAGCCCCAAATAAAGAAGAACCTGTATCTAGGGTGCCTGAAACATAATATACAGAAAAGAACATTACACCCAGACCGGAAAAAAACATTTCTGTACTCAGTTGAGTGTAGGGCATGTAATATTGGAAGGTTTTCAATTCCGATACTGATATCAGTCATTTTATCTCAATTATAATTTGATTTTATTCTGTGAAGATTAAGGGTTTGAACAGTGGCGCACACTTCTGGTTTTATGTATTGTAAAATAGCTCATGTTCTTTGGTGTTAAAGTCGATGTTGTCATAGACAAAAGTGTTACGCTGTTCGTGCCAGCCACTGTACTACACCTGCATGAAAATAGATTATTGAAAGTTGACATTATTTGAAATTTCTTTTGGTCTAATGTTTGTGTATGTATGTACAAGAATCAAGGGTACAGTCACGGACTAGGAGGCCGTATAAGATTTGTCTATGGTTTCGTCAGCCCTAGACTGTATTGCCAAAGAACAAGAGCTATTTTGCAATACAGAAAAACCGGAAGTGTTACGCCGATCGTGTCCGCCACTGTACCTACAAAGCTGATAGCGCCATTTTGTTTAATTCCAGGATGACCTAAATGTATCCTTATCAGAAGACGTTACCCCGTCAATGGTTGAATCTCTATACAGTGAAGATGTGGCAGTGCAAGTGATAGCAACACAGAAGTTCCGTAAACTCCTCAGTAAGGAGCCGAGCCCTCCTATAGATGAGGTCATACGGACAGGCATTGTGCCTCGGTTTGTGGAGTTCCTCACCAACACTTCCAACCCTATGCTTCAGGTGAGAATTTGAATATCATTTTAATGAAAATGGGTTGTTACTTGTTTGAAAATGTAATTCATTTACTCTACACTGAAATTTTTTTTGCTATAGTAATATAATAATAGTCTTCATATATTTAACACTTCTTTAATTGCAAAATTAATCTAGATTACCCTGTTTATGATTTCTGCATTCATCCTTTCCTAATTTTAAAATAAACAGCGTCTGCATCTGTGTGTAATTTATGGGAGTGTAAGCCTTAACCCATCTGGACGTCTACGACTCTTTCAAGCTGCCGCAGTTAGTTCATTGCTCTGATGGTGTACATAATTTTTATTGTTTTCTAGTTTGAAGCAGCATGGGCGTTAACAAACATAGCTTCTGGCTCCTCTGAGCAGACAAGAGTTGTGGTAGAATGTGGGGCGGTGCCCGTACTAGTAGCCCTTCTAGGCTCGGAGTGTGGGGACGACGTGCGGGAGCAGTGTGTGTGGGCGCTCGGTAATGTTGCCGGGGATTCCCCGCGATGCCGGGATGCTGTGCTTGCTGCGCATGTGTTGCCACCCCTATTGCAGTTAGTACATTGTTCATTACTTTTTATTTAGTAATTTTTAACCGACTTCAAAAAAGGAGGTTATCAGTTTGACCTGTATGTATGTATGTATGTATGTTTGTCCGCGATTATCTCGCGTTTGGCTGAACCGATTTTGATGCGGTTTTCAGTAATGTATTTTTTACATTCAGGAGAAGGTGTTAGTACCTATTTTAACCGACTTCGAAAAACAGGAAGGCTCAGATTATGTTTGTTTCAGTTCGTTGAAGGCGGGTCTCTTTTTGTAAAAAAGAAATTATTATTTATTTATTTATTTATCTTTGTAAATTTCTCACGTACAGAATGTTTCTGAGAAGGCTGATTTTTGAGTTCAATTCAATTTGTAAACAACTTGTTACAAACACACATTATATTGTGCCAAACTTATTATTGGAAAAGGTACGGTAATTATATTTACATCATTAAACAGCAACAAAACAATAATATGTGTGTGTGTGTGTGTTGGTTGATTACCATCTTTGTCTAATTCATATTTTAACCTATTGCCCAAGCTTGTAATAATCCAATGTTGTTATAATCTAGCACATAATTCCCAAAAATACCCAGTTATAAATTTTATTCCCTAGTTTCAATTACTTCTTTCACTAACTCTCATCTTCTTCTTCTTTAAACTAAAGAGCTTCGCTCTTTTCGGTGGGGCCTTATCTATTCCTCCCTGGTCCCCCTGCCAGCTGCTTGACTTCTTGATACGACACGACACCTATCCTTTCCTTTAGTTGGTCAAAGTAAAGTAGTTTCTTCTCGGTTGTCCCCTTTCTCTTTATCCCTTAACTCACTCTCATATAATTTAAATATTATAATTTGTCACGATGATAATAAAAATCTAGCAAAGAATTCCCAAAATTCCCCAGTTAATAATTTTATTCCCCAGTTTCAATCTACTCCGGTTTTTATTCTCATATACATATAATTGAAAAATAATTAATTATCTTTTGTTTCAGAATACTCAACAAGAGCACCAGAATAACAATGACACGGAATGCTGTTTGGACTCTCTCAAACTTGTGCAGAGGAAAGAATCCGCCCACGAATTTTGAGGCTGTTGCTCCTGGTATGAATTCATAATCATCATATAATTTAAGACCTATCTTTCAAATTTTTCCTTTTTTTTGATCCTGGGCCACAGTTTCGAGATCATTCCAACTGAAGCCCATACACACTGCCACCTACTTGAATGTATGAATTAACTGTTTAAATTATGTATATGCACTTTTCATGAAATGGCCGGCCAGATCATGAAATGGCCAATTTTACGATTTGGCCACGACATAATATATATAACGAAGTTTGCTTTTTATGCTAGTATTTCGTCGTATGTTCAAATCAAATTAAATCAAATCATCGTCATGATATTAGCCGACAGACGTCCACTGTTGGAGATAGGCCTCCTTCACAGATAAGCTTGCCAGGTCGGCTGGCGATCGCAGTTACGCGAGGCAAGAGGCGATTATGGCAAATTTACAATGTTTATCCTTGTGGCAATCAATGAAGGAGACTTATGGCCAGCAGTGGGTTTCCAACGGTTGTTATGATGATTAATTATGACCATAAGACCAACCACAACTATTGAATATGGTTTGTTGCGTTATTGAATTCACTGTTTGCCAATGGCCTCCCCACACAGATCGCGTCGACGACAACATTTTGAAGGCGTTTGCCATTAATTGTGCCACCCTCGGCAGGCTATATGGCTTTTTTAACCTAGGACGCTGTTGCCCGTCCTTCGGGCGTTCCCTTTACGATACCCTTGGAAGCAGATAAGTGGTAGTATGCCGCAACCACACAGCGTATTAACCCTTTCAACGCCAAAAATCCGATTAACGCTATTGTATGCAACAAACGCTCTGATATTGAAACTGGTTCATAACAGGATAAAAGGTTAGGGTATTATTAAATCGCTTAAAATAATATGCACATTGTATCGTGTTTACCCATAATGACAGTTGTACCGGTAATAAATCAAAGGAGGGCTTCTGCTCACCATAACTAACAACTTTCCCAAAGCAACATAGGAAGAAATCTCAAAAAAATTACAGCTGTTCCATACATTGGTTCGATCAGCTGGCGGGGTCAGTGTACGGGAAAGATGTTTTGTTTTGTGATTTCGACCCATGTTGCTTTGGGAAAGTTGTTAGTTATGGGGAGCTGAATCCTTCCTTTGATTTATTACCGCCTTGTCAGAAACACCCGGTATAAGTACATGTACACAAAAATGTGTGATTTACTGTAATATACCGGCTGGCAGGCATCCCGGTGCTAGCCCGCCTGCTGCACCACGCGGACGCCGACGTGCTGGCGGACGCGAGCTGGGCGCTGAGCTACCTGGCGGACGGGCCCAACGACAAGATACAAGTCGTCATCGACGCCGGCGCGCCCCGGCGGCTCATCGAGCTGCTCATGTCAGTTCAACTAGACTTTTTTATCGTCTCCAATAAATGGACGTTCTCAGGCTGACATTCACAGTCGAGTCGCAGCTAAAACTCGCACTTCAAAGTGTCAAAATGAAACTTTAAATTGATCTCCACTCCAAATTGATATTCCAATCGTGTTTCGATTACGGAGTATACGACGGCTCGAGCAAGGATAATCAGTGCTCTGGAACGACTTGGCCGAGTATCACACTCGACCGAGTTACCTCCAAACACTGTCTGTAAATGTCAGCCTCAGTTTGACCTCTTTGTATGTATGTGTGTTGGAATGCGATCTTCTCGCATTTAACATTATACTTACTTCATGCATTTCAGAACGTCCTATTTATGAATCCAAAAAATAATAATTAAAAAAAATATTATTAACCTATATGTTATTTGATTACAATAAATTCTATTTCTCTATCAATCACCATCTCAACGATTGGTCTTGAGCAACCCTCATCCAGTGTAACTCCTCGCAGTCTTCTCCAGGTTATCTGAGCACCTTGTTGTGGGTCTGCCTACTTTACATCTTTCGGTGTACTCGAGAACTATTCGGCCTCAACCATCACCTGTTCTTTGAGCTATTTCCCCTTCCCTATGCCTCTTTAAATTTCGCAATTATTTTGCTGTCGGTGACTTTAGTTCTTCTGCGGATCTCACAATTTCTGTTTCGATCACGCGGATAAATTTCTACCATAGCCCTACAAATGAGTGAATAATTTTCCTACTAGGCACAACAAGACCAATGTAGTTTCCGCGGCGCTGCGGGCCGTGGGCAACATTGTGACGGGCGACGACGCGCAGACGCAGGCCGTGCTCAACTGCCGCCCGCTGCCGGCTCTGCGGGCTTTGCTACAGGTACCCTACTACTTTTACTACTTCTTCGTTCCCTCATGGCTGAGGATGAGGATCGTGACAATAGTAATGTCCCTTCATTATTATTATGAAATAATGGCTTGAAAATTTAACAAGCGAGGGTTTTAACAGCACCCGAAGCGTAATAACTTTACACCCACGATGTATACTGTGATTTGTTATGCATTGAACCACATGCTAATAGATATCCTTCGTCCCCGCTTTAACAATCCCAAAGGATTCTTTAAGATAGGCATTCATAGATGTAGATAAGGTATTTATTTACCTTTTTTTTTTTTTTAGGTGGGGAAACTGCCAAATTACTTAAATTATTCAATTCTTTGGAAAATATGCCTAAAGTTGTATTAAAGTTAATGGCCATCCATTCGGGTTCACCTGTCCTTTCTACTAAATAAATATAGTAAATACCACATAAGTCGTGTTATTGTTATTATTAATGTCTTATATCGCAGGGTTACGGCGACGCGCTCCGCAAGGAAGCATGCTGGACTCTCTCCAACATCACGGCAGGAAATGCCGCACAGATACAGGTAAACGTGCAAACAAACAGACATTTATTAATAGGTACTTAATTTTCAGTTTAAATATGTTTTATGATAATTATTTCAACTATTATAAATTATTGTTAAATAACTAACTTCACTCTTCTCAGCACTTCTGAAGTGCTGAGAAGAGTGAAGGAGGAAAGGAATATATTCAAGACAATTGAGACGAGGCGGGGCAAGGTGGTTGGGCATCTGATACGACACGACACCTTCATCACCAACATTATTGAAGGCAAGATTGAGGGGAAAAGAGAGAGGGGACGACCAAGACGGAGTTACTTCGATCAAATAAAGGAAAAGACAGGGGTCGTGTCGTATCAAGAGGTCAAGCAGCTGGCGGGGTAATGGGAGGTGTGGAATACGCTGCACCGACTTTTGTTGAATGCTTTTGAGACTATGACAGAGAAGAAAAAAATTAACATATTTTTGCTAGATTTTAATTCATTGGTGATATTTATTAAAAAACAAGTAATGAATACTTGCTGGAATGTTGAATTTAAGTTTGCTTTTAAGTTCGAGATCTTACATCTAATCTAATCTACACTATGTTTTTTTTCTAGGCAGTAATAGATGCAGACATTTTCCCATTACTGATCGAGATTCTTCAGAAAGCCGAGTTCAAGACGCGAAAAGAGGCCGCTTGGGCCATCACCAACGCTACCAGTGGCGGAACACATCAGCAAATTAGGTATACTTTTACAGGTTTTTTGTTTGTCTTTTAGAATGTGACAGTATGTTGACAATAACAACAATACCTTTGTATTGTTGAAATAAAAAGTCGTTTTCCGTGTGTCTCTCGGTATATTTGCTTAAAACTTTAAAATATATTTTTTAATATACATTCAAAAATTGGTTTAAATTTATAATACATGCACAATATAGTACTAGATGCGAACGCGAGGTGTTAACCGCGAGCCAGAAGACGCAGAGTAGGCAGACCCCACACAAGGTAAAAGCTGCGGGAGTTCACTGGATGAAGGTCGCTCAAGAGCGGACGTTGTGGCGATTTATAGGGGAGGCCTATGTTCAGCAGTGGACGACATTAGGTTGAAATGAGCTTGCTTTCCCAGCTCAAAAGATTACACTTTACGATCCGATCGCACGCTCCAGCAGCGCGGGCCCATGAGCCGACTGTAGGTCCTTGGATCGGATCGAGCTGGATCACTTGGTGTAGACCCAGTAGTTCGCGTATCGTTTGGTGTGCACCCAGCTAACGAGCAATGTTTCCCAGCTACCTCGTAGAAGCGGGCTGCATACCGCCTCTGTGCGAGCTGCTAACGTTGACGGACGCCAGAACCGTCCAGGTGGCACTCAGCGGTTTAGACAACGTGCTGCGCGCCGGCCAGCTGGCGCCCGGCGACAACCGCTACGTGCACCTCGTCGAGGACTGCTACGGTCTGTATTACTTAATAATCTGATTCAGTCTAACTTATTCAAAAAAATGTTTTAAGTGACATGTTTTATTTTTTATGTAGACCTTATTGTGTCACACTGCTGGGCAAAAGCCACCCGAAACCAATTCAACAAGTTGTCTTGAGTAACATAAATTGTAATGTAATTTCAAAAAAAAAAAGATCTTTTCACTTAACAAACCCAATAAAAATGTTTTATATAACTTAATTTAGATGCAACTAGTTGTTACGATAGCTAGTCTACTGGTTGCCTTTTTACTTAAGTCTCTCTTTTACTTAAAGAATGAGTGATCGATTAACGTCGTCCGCAATTCCATTAAGATCAACGCATTTTAAACTAACGTTCATTCCAAACTCAACAGGCCTGGACAAGATCGAGTACCTGCAGTCGCACGAGAACCTGGAGATATATCAGAAATCGTTCGAGATAATAGAGAACTACTTCGGGTCGGAGTCCGAGGACGGCCGAGTGGCGCCGAGCTCGTCGGGCGCGGAGTACTCGCTGCGCGCCGGGCCGCCCGCCGCGCCGCTCCACTTCTAGCGGCGCCCGCCGCAGGTCAGTCGTAGGGCGACACTGGGGTTACCTGCGCCAGTCACAGGGCGAAACTGGGTAATGTTGGGTTAGGTTGGGTTACTTAGTCACATGGCGAAACTGGGTACAGTTGGGTAGTGACATGTCTTAATTGGGTAAGTAACTTGGGGCAGATCTGGAGTTACACATGGCGGAACTGGGGAATATTAGGTAGTCACACTGAAATGGGATAGTCAGTCACAGGTCAGAACTGCGGATAGTTAGGTTATGCACACATGACGGAACTGAGGATAGTTAGGTTATGCACACATGACGGAACTGGAAATAGTTAGGGTTATGCACACATGACGGAACTGGGGATAGTAAGGTTATGCACACTTGACGGAACTGGGGATAGTTAGGTTATGCACACATGACGGAACTGGGGATAGTTAGGTTATGCACACATGACGGAACTGGGGATAGTTAGGTTATGCACACATGACGGAACTGGGGATAGTTAGGTTATGCAATTAAGGGAGTAGGAAATATTAAATATTGGAGTACACGTTGGAAATAGGGATTAGGTTAGTCACACTCACACATGACGGAACTGGGGATGGTCACACAAAGCAGAGGAATACTAGGTGAGATGTTTTGGAAGGTCACAAGACGAATGCAAGAAACCTACATTGTTACAAGGATCATATGGCGCGTGGCGAAAATCGGAACCAAACGCGTTATCTGGCGTTTCTGCTGCGGATTGTACGCACCAAGGCCTCAGTGGCGCCCGTCGACGTAGTAGGTGGCGCCCTCCTGTTAATGTCGATCACGCGTCATATTATCCTGGTATATTATTCGCTACTGAATCATTATAAGATGTTGTCAAAACTCTCACGTTTAAACAATCTAATCAACAATTTTGTTTCAGATAGATTCTGTCGAGCGCGTCTTATGTATAAAGAATATTTAGCTGAATGTTACATGATCTTTGCAGCGTTTAGCTAATAAATCCTTTTAGGAGATTCTAAGGTCAGTTTACTTACGATAATGATTGGTTCCTAAGGAGTTAGATTGAACTGGTCACAAGTTAGAATTGAAATTGAAACACTATGAAAAAAATTGTTTTTATTTGCACCAATAATAAATATCTTACAACTCGCCACAGCCTTACAAATTTCATATGCGAAGAAACTTTTATTAAAAGTGCAATGACAAGTCGGAACAACAAAAATAGATTCATACTAACATTATATGTCTGTCTGTCTCGCTTTCACTTCAAAACTACTGAATCTATTTACACAGAGTTTAGACTAGACTATGTGTGTGTATACAAAATTATATGTACTTATACAAAATTTCATTTAGCATTGTAGCATATATCCTTTCTCAGGCTCTAGACTCCCACCTGAGATTCCCACAATCCCGAAATTCCCACGGTAAAATTGGGAATTTGATGTCTCAAAGGGTTAATGCGCTGGCAAAGCCGCGAGCACCCACTAGTATATGAACAATTAATATTTGACTGTGACCAATTCGAACTAAATGTATGGAATTTACAATTAGGTGCCAATTAGAACGAATCCGTTAGTAGCAAGTAAGTTAATAAAGTTGAAAACTGCAATAATCTGTGACCCTCGACTTTGGTTCTTGGATTAACTTACTTGATATTGACAAAGGTTTTGATTGTGATTTTGTTGAAAAAAAAAAATTGCTTCGTCATTGAGGTTACTGACCTTAAGAATTATTTAGCACTTTGGAACTAGAGTATTAATAATTTAATACGCATTATAATGTTTATACTTAATGCTATTTAGTTGTGAAAACTAGATTGGCTTAGTTTCTTTTCATATTAATTTGCTAAAATTTATGTGTAAAATAGCTGTACATGTTTTTCTTAAAATAAATATTAATAGGTACTAAATTAACATGGGTAATAATCAAACGGGAAGTTGATAGTTAAATGCAATAATTTATATTATATGAGTAGGTGTATTATTATTATAACTATACTTGCAATAAACCATAGAGCCTAGTTACTGTTTTACACGAAATAAAATGTGCTAAATGCTCCATTTTTGCCTTTTCTTCTGTGTTCTAATATAAAATTCTATATTCAAATAGGTACAACTATTTTCGTATGCATATTTTTTTTTTATAAACTTACTTTTTTTTCCGCCGTACTAGCATACTAACATTTTTGTGTGTGTGCTTAGTTAAATTAATTAATCACACATGTCGGCTTATCTTCTTGGGCTTACACGGTGCAAAACTAGCGCCACTTCGATAAATAATTATTATCTTCTAAAGTTTAGAATTCTAAGCAAGATTAACTAGGGAGTTAAAGACGCATAGGCATTTTTGATTTCGGCAATGGTTTAGATTCTAAAGATTAGATTATGATTGATTATATGATGATTTAGATTTTAAACCATTGCCGAAATCAAAAATGCCTATGCGTATTTAACTCCCTAGTTAATCTTGCTTAGAATTTTTAAGGCAATGTTGTGTAGCTTTTAGGTTCAAAATCTATGGAATAAACCGTTTGTAGCCTCAGATGAATTCTACCTAGTTCGTCAGTTAAATAAACGACTTACAAACATGTTTGTAAGTAAAATAAATGTCATATCATACAAGATTCAAGGCCAGACTCCTGCCTATAATTGCACCAAATTAAACTCAATTGTATGTTACCTTCCACAACAATTAAGAATGAATGGTAGGGTTACCCTGTAGTGTGTTCAATTTTCGAGTTTTTTTCTTAAAAACTTAAAAAAAGGAAAAAAAAAAACAATAAATTACCATACGTATAGAAATCAATGCCTTGTTAGTCTTTAAGAACCGGTTCTTAGAAAACAACGTTAGATGTTGAATTTGGAATAGTTTTAATAAGAAAATGAACCATCTTGTTTTGCTTCTGTTTATTGATAACGGAAATTATTTAAAGTTAGAAGCTTCTGTATTTTATCAGAGACGTATCTTCGCCTGGGCAATTAGATTGCGCTTTTTAGCCGGTCGATTTGCGTGATTATATATATCTTTAATGGTGATATGTGATTTGACTTGTGTTACTCTTACGTATTAGTGTTAGTATAACATAGATTTTCGCTTATACCTTATTAACTCAATAAGAAAGGTAGGAACTAAGTATTTATTATTATCAACTACCTATATTATGAATCTTGAATTAGGATTTACTTTTCAGAAATTATATTTTTAATAATTAAAATTAATTTACCTACGGCATTTCCTTTTTAAATTGTGCAATACTTTTTGGGTCAGTAAAAAAATATTTTTAACTACAAAACAGAAATAAATATTTTATAACTAAACTTAGTTGCAATGTGAACGCACCCTAATGAAAGATTTTTTCTAAGTATTTATATATATTTTTTTATTATTTATATTGGGTCGTTATTTCTCTTTTTTTTTCTTTTAAATTAAAAATTAATTTACTTATTTACCAGCACCATGTTCCTATGTCATGATTTTCTGTAAAATAGATACTCATTTCCTTAAATATTGTTTTTATTGTAAAAGTACTTGTATTGTGAATATTCAAGAAAAAATTACAATTTTAATGTATCGTGGTAAAAGTACATTTTCGTTTGAGCTAAATTAAAATATTAGGATGTAAAAACAAAAAAAAAGCAATGTAAAAAGTTTAAGAACTTTAAAATATAAACTAATAATGTTTCAAGTTCTATTGTGCCCTTTTAGATAATAATTAATTAAATAATATAAGTGACATAAAATAACACATTTTATTTTGTATAAAAATTATAAGTATATTATATTGTTGCTTATTTTCTTTTCTCGGTGGCGATTTTTGTGTATAGAATAATTATATAATTAAGTCATTTGGAAATGAAGAAATAGCCAATTTACTAGGCTTTTTAAATAAAAATATGTTAGTCCACTATAAAAAATTAACGGTACTGGATTCCAAATGACTGCTCTGTCACTTAAATTCAACCAATATTGTATACAGGAATCACAATAATTACTATCGATTGAAACATGTTTTGTGTCAATATAACTTGCTTATTTGTTCGTTTTGTATGTATATAAATATGTTATTTTAATTTATTATTAAAATTGATACCGATACTATTTGGTTGTTTTATTATAATTTCCTTGCAACCTGCATCCTAAAAAATTAAACCAACATTTATATTATATATATTTTTTTTATGTACTTAAGTAAGTATCAAAAATAATTACACATATTTATAAAAATAATACATTCGGCTACGGCTTAAGGCCTTCAACTATTTTCTATGGCACACAGTTTGAATTAATTATATTATTTAATAACATTATTAACGATAAACAGTTTTGATTTACACGTGCTATAAAACTAACTTGCTTGGAACCATGTTACTCAATAAGAAAAACTTCTGTGTATTGATTCAAATTAACGTCAGTCAGTACGTAAAGAAAACCAGTCTTTTGGTCATCATCAAAATTATAACATACATTAGAAGTTGAAAGTTAGTACATTTATCTTAGTTGCATAGCATTTATTTCACCAGAACCAATTTAGGATCGATTTGCGAGATTATTCTCCTGGAGAGACCTGGGTTTACATTTTTTTTTGCTATCTAAAAATACCTCGTTTTTTTGGCAAATTAACGCCATGTTTTTGCGAACTAAACAGTAGCTTTGAATTTGTATAATATTGGCTTGTTTGCTTTGGAAAATAAACAACGAATCGGTTTACAAATTTATATCGATCGTAAAGTGTCCTTATTACTTTTAATACTTTTTATTATGGAGTTCCAAAATACATACTTAGCATGAAATTTTGTTACGACTCTTTTATTATTGTTGAGTTACGGCTAGGCCCGCGACAGCAGCTATGGTTAAAACAAACGGTCGATACCGATTAACTGGCTAGCTGTTTGACCAACCTACCACGACGAGACTATGATTTGATTACATTTACATAATTACTTAAACGTTATCGAGGTCCGAGATCTAAGTTTTTTTTTTGGTGCGACAGCATTTCCAATGCCAAACTAACTATTAAGAAATATCAAACTGATATTAAATTTTTATTGAGGTGCTGTCACACCAAATTATTAATATCTGAGCGAGGCAACATTATGTTTGTCATGTTAATTAAAAATTTCTACTTAAGTATATAAGTAATGGTGCCTTAAATTTTGAGTCAAAGCTTGTATGTAACCTAAATTATACTTGAGAGACTAATAATTATATTATATAGTATATAACTAGTCGACCCAACGAACTTGGTACCGTCTAACCTATACTATTTTGTGCATTATAATACTTAAAAACCTTCCTCTAATCTATCTTTAAAAAAAAAGCATCAAAATCCGTTGCATAGTTTTAAAGATATAAGCAGCATACATAAGGACAGACGCGGGAATCGACTTTGTATTATACTATGTATTGATTATAGTATTGACCTCTGCTCGTAACTGACATGACAGATAACGTGATAACCTTGAATCTATTTAAAACCTAGATCTGTAAAATTTTACGGAAAAAAAAACTGTTCAATATAAGTATTTGTAAGGCTCGGAATTAGGTATTTGAATTCAAATTAACAAATTAATTAATTATGCGAACGAGAAAAAAAGCAATCCGAGATAAATTTTACTTCTTACATTAAAGCCGAAAGTCCACCGCTTGCTAAACTCATTTTAACTTAACTCGCATTATTACACAGTTTTTCATACATGTGCGACCACAAAATATGCGCGCTAAGCTGCGTTAAACCAAAATTTGCCTCAATTATGCGGGCTAAGCTAAACTGCTGAGTTTAGTTGGCACGTCCAACACGGTGCGAAACTAGCGCCACTCCCGATAAATAATAATACAAAAAATTTAGACCGGTCTAAATCGCGATTTTGTATGACGAATTAGTGATTTAAACCTAGTCTAGTTATTTAGATCAGGTTTAACACTTTTTGTGGTAGAGCCGTATGTGACTCCCTAGAGAATCTTGCTCAGGCCCTGTTATGTAGCTGCCAAGTGGCCACTTTAGTTTCGTAAAAGAATATTTCTAAGCAGTTAAATGTTTGGTAAGTCTCTTTTGAAAATAAAAATATCTATAGTATACAAAATTAAATATTTAATAGTCATACTGACATGGCAAAAAAATACTGATTGCACCTCTGCATTTTTAAGGCGGGGTATTTTGAGTTATTTATCTGTTTTGTTGTTGTTTTGGTGTAAAGCTGAGTTGTATTTTTTTTTTATTAGATAGGTAGACTTAGGAAAGGAGGAGGCCTTTGCCCAGCAGTGGGACACAATAAAGGCTACATAAAAAAAACAGGTAGACCTACCTTCCTTTCCCCTATTTTTAAACATTACATATTTAAACGCCTCCTACGAATTGCATGCTTGAATCTTAAAAAAAAGTTAATTATTATAATGTACCTACTTAAGTAAGTATAAGAAATCCTGAGTGTGGAAGAACCGGTATCGCTATATCTCGCTTTGGTCGCTCAATTGAACTTGATCAATATATTTTTTTAAGTTTTTTTTTATATTAAATTAAATAATCTTAATGAATTGTATAACTTGTTTATTGAGACAGTTTTGAAAGAATACGTTTTGTTATACAGTTAAAAAATGTAAATAACGTGGTCCCTCTTAGATTTTTTTTAGAATCAATTTGCCTTTCAACTTTCAACAGTAATAGAAAACTTAAACATAGACTATTAAAATCACATTTTCTGGAATGAGAATACCCTATGTAAGAGTTGAAGTAAAAAAATAACATTATTTTCAACTTAATTAACAACTATTCAACCTACTTACACTCACTAAATTATTTTACAGGATGTACAAAAAAGTCATTTAAAACTCGTTGGTTCGGATTCTATCAACTTTTCTCTCAAAGAATATAGTTGCACATCACAAGAGTTTAGATTATCATTCCGGTTTAATCAGCTGACGAGTACTTACCTAATAATTTTTACTTTAGAAAGTTATACGATACTAGCTGACCCGGCAAACTTTGTTTTGTCATATAAATCATTAAGGGGTATGAAAAATAGATGTTTAGCTGATTCTCAGATCTACTCAATATGCTCACAAAATTAAATGAGAATAGGTCAAGCCGTTTCGAAAGAGTACGGGAACGAACATTGTATAACGAGAATTTTATATATAAGATAGGGATAATATACCTAGCCTCCAAGAAAAGTTTTAAATAATTTTTTGTACACCTTGTACAACGTAAAATTAACGTTAATATTACAACCAAACACCCAGATCGTTTAAGTGAACAAGGGCCCGTAAAAACGTGTGTTCCGCGTGCAACTGGTCCCAAAACTCAATTCTTTCTCTAAAAGGGTTCCGTCCTTTTGTTAATTCCACTCCTATATTTAAGTAGTCCAACCGGTCCGGACTTGTTACTGGGTCCCATGTTATTTGTAGTATTGGATCATCGTCGTCTGGTGTTGGATTACTAGAAAAAATAGTTTTTGTGGGAATTAGACTGGTTATCTACATAATCATTAGGTAATCAACTTTTGTTGAGCAGTATACAGGTGTTTCAGACAGTAAAAACTAGTAAAATAGCATAGGGAGGTATTAGGTTACACCAGTTTGATATTGCGGTCACGATGCAGTAAGAAATTTGTACATTGAACCGGTTCTATTTGTCTCTGTCGCACGCGCATATTCGTATTGCTATCACGCTCGCACAAGCTTGGTCGCAAGTCTAAAACGTTCCAAAACTCGGACCAGCTTATTTCTCAGGTACCTAACAGTGTTTTTACTATACTTTATTACTATCTGATAACAGATAAACAACTTAGTTTTCGTCAGCAGCTATTGTTGTAGCCCTAGTTTATAAGTTTTGTTTTGAGAAATAAAAAAAAAAAAAAGATAACCAGTAATAAAAGAAGTAATGCGTTATCTAGACCGTGACTAATCCCAATTAATAGCTTAATTACTTAGTAAGTAGGTAAGTACTATTTTAGTATTCTGTGGATATCATCCTTAATAAATTACCAACTCTTATGAAACACCCTGTATACACAAAACGGTGTAATTGCAAAGAAAACTTACCCAAACTTTGCAAAGTTAGTCCACAGCCGTACAACTTTCTTCCGCATCCGTATCGCGTCCCGACTTCCCTTGCACGGCTCGTTGTCAACTATGATCTCGAAGAGGTTAGGAATGTCTGCGCCGTGGCCTCCCGAGTTGAGCCACTGCAGGTGCTCGGGGACGGCCCACTCGCCCACTCCATCTAGTACGTAGTAATAGACGGGTAGGTCCGGTGATGAAGCGCGGTGGGATTTGACGCTCTTGTGGACGTGATATAAATAGTAGTAGTCGCTTAATAATTGCAGGTACTGTCGCGCGCACTGAGGTTCTGCGCTAGGTTCCCCGCTCCGTTCGTGGTTAGACGCGTCGCCCATGTAAAACGCCAGCAGCTGTTCCCCCACGCCCTGAGACTTGTGAGTTTCCCCCGACAACGCCCGCGGCACAAGCAACCACGCGTTGTTCCTCAACTGATCGTAGTTCTTGCACAAGTCCTTCGTTAGAAATGATATCGTCCGAGCCTCCACGTTTATGCTGCCGAACATGACTGGCACCTTATTATATTTGCCCGACTTCATTATCAGATCTGGACTCTTCGATATGAATGCCTGTTGCCCCTCAAAGTCCACCTCGACGCACGGTTTGAAAGTCGGATTTAAATAGTCTGTCGTATTAACGATCATGCGGTTCTGTATTTTTTTCGTTGCCTCCATTATTTTTTCGGCTGGCAAAGTTTTTATTATATCAACGACCTCTGTTTTGCATGTTGCAGTTATGCCTAGTTCGTTGGCGAGCTCCATGGTTGCTTGAGTGGCATTTTTGGTGACTGCCCAGTTGTTAATAGCGCAGCCGCTTTGCACGATCGCCTTGTGGAAGAGTCCGGTCGCCATGGGCGAGAGTTGCATTAAGTGCACGCTGGCGCCGCCGGAGCTGTTTCCGAAGATCGTGACGTTGTTCGGGTCTCCGCCGAACGCCTGTATGTTCCTCTGTACCCACTTCAAAGCGAGGACAACGTCCTTAAGGCCGGCGTTGCCGGGAGCGGCGAGATCGTTCACTGAGAGGAAGCCAAAGGCTCCGAGGCGAAAGCTGCATATAACGCAAACCACGCCCTCGTCGAGCAAAAGCCGCGGACCGAAGTACTGGTCCGGGCTGGCGATGTATAGGAAACTCCCCATCCAGAACATGACTGGCAACAGTTTGTCAGGCTTAAGGCAGGGCGTGGCTACTCTAATGTATAAACAATCCTCGGAACCCTGATATGTGTTTAGGTCAAATGTGAACGGATTGTCAGGGTCTACTGTGCAGTCTTTTTCTTCTGTCCATGGTTCAATTGGTACTGGTGCCTACAATTCATTATAACTGACTTATACTGGGTGTTTCTGACAAGGCGGTAATAAATCAAAGGAGGGATTCTGTTCACCTTAACTAACAACTTTCCCAAAGCAACATGGGCCAAAATCTCAAAAAAAATTACAGCTGTTCCATACATTGGTTCGATCAGCTGACGGGGTCAATGTACGGGATGGCTGATTTTTGTTTTGAGATTTCGACCCATGTTGCTTTGGGAAAGTTGTTAGGTATGGTGAGCAGAATCCATCCTTTGATTTATTACGGCCTTGTCAGAAACACCCTGTATATTAAATTTGTAATTGATTAGCCATGCACAAATACCGCAGAATCTAAAGCATTGGTAACATGATAAGAAATAAGAAAAGCCCAAAACTACTTACCACAAACCTCAATTGTCCTAGAGGCGGCTTAGCATAAGGTATCTTTCTGAACCAGTAATATTTTTTTCCATCTTTATTTTCAGCATATCCCCGTATTGGCCCTTCCGCTGTCTGCAGGGGGACACTTTCTAAATTATCATCTGCCATTATTGTAATGTTTAATATTAAAGATGTAAATTTATATTCTGAACCTGAAATTAATGAGGAATTTAAGAGATGGATGCATTTTTGTTAATCATTCACTAAACAACGTCATCAAATGTAAAAAGTTTGTTACTTTGCTAAGACTTATTATTAATTTGTACTACCAATATGCGTACTGTAATGCTGAAAGGAGGCCAACTTCCAAATAGTTGCTTGTAAGTCTTGAATCCAAAGAATTTTTGTTAGATACCTATTTTTCAAGGTTGGAAGATCAGGGCCTCTAGTCTCTTAAATTTACGATTAAACTTCCATTCTATTACTATTCTACTATTACACTATTACTATAGGGTCAAAAATTGCTAGTCTCGTAACTTTGATTGCTCGTTATAGTATAGCAATAGAATATGAATAGCAAGCTAATAATCTGGGATTGTTTTCCTAAATTGTGAATCTTGTTTTGTTAGACTAAAGTGAAACTGTCACTTAATATCAATCACTATTGACATTATATATAATGTCAGTTGGACGTAAATATAACATCATCGTATTATGGAGCGGTCCCTTTTTGGTCAATTCCAATCTATTGCAATACTACTGCTATAGTTACAGCAAATTGATTTCGAGACTACCAAATGTGTATTTTCTTGCGATTAACAAGATATTTTTATTTTTCTTCTATCCAATAGTTGCTATTTTGCGCGATGAGATTATGGCCCCAGATTACAGTGTTACGGAATAGGAATGCAATATTGATTAATAGTGTTCATTCTGCAGAAAAATAAGTTTGTTTAGTAGGTAGTTTTAGAGGGTCAATGAAAAAAAATGTATGGTGTACTGTTTTTAAAGATTCAACTCAGACTCTTAACTGGATTTGTAGTAAAATGCAAACAAGACTTCAAACTATTTCACAGTAATCATGCGTGCTGTCTTACTTAATGTGTATAAAAAGATAAGCTGTTATCACAAGCTAACCGAGAAATATGCCTACCTACCTCTTCAGTCTAACCTCTTCACCACAGTAAACAAAAAAAAAAATTGATTCGTATTTATATTCATAAAAGTGTAATTTAAAGGATAGTTCTTATATATTGTAGGTACTTACTTGTTCTGGCATTCTACACTTTTCACAAAAATGATAATGCTGAGGCTGAATTATTTACTTCCCTTCTTACTAAATTATCATAACAAATAATATACCGCATTTAAGTGTCCTTTTTTAACAGGAAGAGCCTTGCAGAACAGATTCGTTTGCTTGCTGGTTTAGGAAAGGAATACGGTTACGGTACACAAAATCTAGGAGCTAAAGTAAGTAAATATTGGAAAAGCTAAAAAAAAACAGAATTTTCCAAAGCGCTTTTTTGAAACACCCACCCAAGGAACATACCTACTCTAAGGCTACGAACGCACAGGCGGTTTTTTGCCGCGCGGTTTTTTATCCGCTGGTGCGCACACTTCCATAGGATTCAGTATGTTACATAAAATCCGCGCGGCAAAAAACCGCCTGTGCGTTCGTAGCCTAACACCCACCCACCAGCCATTGTCACTGACTGACTGACGTACACTGACTGACTGACTGAATAAAAAATAGAATGATTGCCCGATTGATTGGATTTTAGTGCTGCTAAAGCCAGAATTAGAATAGGTCAAAAATTCTTGCGCTGTTGAAACCCTCGTTTTTAAAGTGTAAGTTTAGTTTCGTAATATGCCCGTAGATGGCGTTGCTTAAATAAATAGACATAGGTAAGTAATCCAAATCAGTTTAAATTTACTTGAAAAGTTTAAAACAAAACAAAACATTAACAATTTGGCTGACGCGTGACGAGTTTTAATTTTATTTTGAGCTTTCAATGAATCCTTGTTACTTGAACTTTAAGCTTTTGCAAGTAGCCATCTGATTGCGGCGTGATAAAACTGGTTTTTATTCTGAGATGTCAAATTGAAAACCTCTTACTTGAATTTCACTAAAAGTGCTTTCAAAGTGCTTCGCTTTATTCCTTTGTTATGTAATGTACAATGACGGTCTAGGAGGCCGTAACAGATTTTTATATAGTTTCGTCAGCCCTAGACTGTATTGCCAAAGAACAAGAGCTATTTTGCAATACAGAAAAACCGGAAATGTTACGGCGACCTAGACCACCACTATATACCTATGGTTTTATGGTTTTAGGCTCGTGCTGTGAGTGCTTAACTTGATTGGACTGCAAAGGGCCCTGCGCCAGCGACAGCGAGTTCATGAATGGTCCTACTCTTACATAGGCGAGCCCCGGGTGCGGCCTCCGTCCGTCGACTCGACTTCGACTTGAGGTCGACATCGACATGGATTGGACAACCCTATGACCCTGACTAGATAGAGTGACAGATTGATTGATATTATTTTCATGTTCCCTTTCTGTCTAGGCAAGGGAAACAATCCCATACAGTCATATAGAAAAAAAAAACTTCATTTAAAAAAATCAAAATATTCCACTCATACTCCACTGAAGTACTCCACTCCTTATTCTGTAGGTAATTTTTTTTCGTTGGGTGGGATTGGTAAAATGAAACTTAAACGTAAATTTGGCAATGCCTTGTTGTGTGTTGTAGGAATAAATCTATAAGTACTTAGGTATACTTAAATTAGATGCTATAGTTAAATTAGTGTTTAGTGATGAGGTATAGTACAGTACCTGGTAGACCGACTCCCTGTTTCTACCTCAGCCATGTATAACTCTATGCATAGGTAAGTATAATAAGTTCGGTTTTTAGAGAAAATAAGGATATTGTGAGGATAATAATATCATTGATACATTTCTAAATACATACTTTCATAGGTACTTAGTAATAATTACCTACGTAACTTACTACTTATTTTTCTGAAATGGTTTGCCGTATGGTCAAAGTCTAACAAAAATTAATTATTAAGTTACTTTTAATTATATAAAAAAACTTAGTTAAATATATAAAAAAAAATATTTAGGTAAGAAGGTAGGCAAGTAGGATTTAACTAAAATGTACCCTATGGCATGATTCTATCTAACCCTGTAATAAGTAAGTAACCCTTAAAAACATTTTGAAATTAATACCTTTATTTGAAGCCTGAAACATTGTAGACTTTTCTATTTTACAGCTCGTTATTCTCAGCTCAATCCCATCCCCAGAGGTCAGCTAGTCCACTACATTAGAGTCGGCGGTCGTTTGTGGCTTCCTCTTCATTTGTTTAGCCGCGTAGTAGCCATCACTCCACGACCCCTACTCCGTGTCCGTGATAGAAACCCACATTGTGGTTTTTCATCTTTTTCGGACGGTTTTTCTAGATTTTATTCATTTAATTTGTCTACTTATGATAAGTGTGCTTTAGTACATAAAAGACCTAAGTACCCTAACAATTTAACATTAATTATATAGGCAAATTAAGTTAAGTCGTTACGTGCCTTTCATTTTCATTGAAGAAAATGAGCCGTAACTATTTCTTAGGGTTTTTTTTAAAAAAAAAGGTACCTAATGAATGAGTTTATTTGAAATATATAAATTACAGTTAATTACTAACCTATATTAATTACATATAGGATTTGGCTACATCCATTATGTATACCTTACAAACTTGGCAATCAAAATTCACAAAATGACTGGTCTCATTAGCCATACTCCAGAGAAAATATTTAATTAAAACTTCGCTTCAATTTGTTGTGCGATTCAAGTTTTTGGTTGTTTTGTTGCTTAAAGAAAAGGCGTTCTTTGCGGAAAACGACTTGTTGAGGACTTCTGATTCTTAATTATTTTTTTTAGTACTCAAAATGAAGTGTAGAGCTATGGACCAGTATAATGTGTCCATGGTAGAGCAAGCTTAAAGGGAAATTTTCCCGAGAAGAGGCAAGAAAATATCGGACTTTGGTTTCTCAATTTTCTAAATTAGTTTTCCGTTGATATCCACGGTATATAGAGAGCAAATACGGTGGAATTTGTGTTCGATAAAATTTGCGCTATAAAGAAAACTGTGTAGTAAGTATGTGAAATAAAGAAAGGCGCTTCCCACTTCCTTATAGAATCTGATCGATGTCCCGATAAAATTCAAGTGTTAATCATTTGAATGTGAGACCTCGTATTTCAATTAGTTAGGAACTTATGTTAGGAAAAATACTAAGGAATGCTATGGGTAAAAAGACTTAAGAGTGACCTTTTTTTACTATGCTTGCCCGGAATCGGCAAATTCAACAAAAGAAGAACTAAAAAACTAAAAAAAAACAATTTCAAGTGTACTTTAATATGTAGGGTATGTGGTGGTAGATATGTATCCGCCTTTACTTCCAACATAGGGATCACCCTAAACTCTCCCCACGCCACGTATGCCAACAATAAAGCTAATCTGCCGACTGTACATTTTAGCTGTCCGCCTAAATTAATTTACGTAAACGCTCACGATATTGTTCTGGGTTCAGATTTATCTTATTGCGTGGGGTTCCGCCTTTATCAGGGTCTATGGTTGTGAAATCTCTGTTTATTTGTATAAAGTAGTTGGTTTTTGTTTTAAATCGTCTTAGATAACACTAATAAAACTACTACAAGGTTAGGCAACTATAGGTACTGGCGGTCTAGTCTAGGTCGGTGTAACATTTTCGGTTTTTCTGTATTTCAAAATAGCTCTTGTTCTTTGGTTTATTCAGTCTAGGGCGCTTGAGACCATAGACAAATCTGTTACGGCAAATCTTAGAAGGCCACTGTACCTACGTCTTATCTACATTTAATAGACATTTAATAATAAAAATATTAATTTAAATTTATTAGATTCTAAAAAGTATAAGCCTCAATATAATACAACTAGAGGCTGCCCCGCGGTTTCACTCACGCAGATTTCTCATAAACACAAAATTTACGTTTTCTCCCGTTCCCGTGGGAATATCGGGAAATCCCTTCTTAGTGCTCACATGTAAATTTTCAGCCCGCTAAGTCCAGTAGTTTCGGCTCTGCGTTGTCTGTCAGTCAGTCAGTCAGTCAGTAACGGAAGAGTTTTATACTAGAGGCTGCCCCGCGGTTTTTCCCGCGCAAATTTCTCATAAACACAAAAAACCCCTTTTTTCCGTTCCCGTGGGAATTTCGGGAAATCCCTTCTTAGTGCTCACCTACACCCCCCAAGGAACCCACGTGCCAATTTTCAGCTTTCTACGCCCAGTAGTTTCGGCTCTGCGTTGTCTGTCAGTCAGTAACGGAAGAGTTTTATATATATTGATTGATTAGCTAAACATTTTTTTAAATAAATAAGAATAAATTCAAATTAACCATGCAAATTTCCGTTGCCGTGAAAATTGCGGGTTAAAAAGTATTGTGCGTCTCGTGGTTCAAAGCTACGTCGAGGTACCCATTCTCAGTCATACGGGCGTGATGACGTCATATACAAACTGACAGATTTCTATGGAATTTACAATATTAAGTAAGTATGAAAAAGTAATTAGGTGTGAATATTCATCTATAGTATTTTATGCTATTTTTTTTTATCAGTGGCCAACTTCATCAGGGCCGCGGCTGTAGTAATGGCGCATCATGTCAGGGTCCAAAACAATGCCATCGCAGTACTTGACCTTTTCCAACAAGTCTTGGTGCATACGCTTTGTGTCTTCTGCCAGCATCTCCTGGGAAATATTTAAAAAAAAGAATTCGTAATTTTAAACAGACTTTATAAAAGGAGGATAACAGTTTGATCTGTATGTATATTTATTTGTCCGCGATTATCTCGAGTTTGGCTTAAATTAGTAGCGTAGAAGCTTTTAGAAGCGAAGCTTTATCTATTTTGGCTTCATGGTTTAGTCGCTAATAGTCCCTATTTTAACCGACTTTGAAAATAGTAAGTTCTCAGTTTTTTGTATGTCTCAATTTATTGAATGCGGCTCTCTTTAAAAAAAAAAATTGATATCGATGATTTTTAGCAAATTATTTTTTTATTTTTAACCGTATTGTGCGAATAAAACAAATGAATAACACACTAATTTGTCTCAATAATAATTATGAGTGTAGTTGTTTGAATTTGTCGGAGACTTTATCACCTCAAGTGGGACGACCGAGTTATTCTTTGGAATGTGGAACAAGATAGTTGGACGAGAGAGGCAAACATCTGAGCGTAGTTGTGTGGTAGCATGGACAACATTTGAAGGATGGGCAGCAGCGTCCTTCGTTGAAAAACTTGAAGAGCCATGCGAACGCCAACCCGACTGCCAACCGTGGCGATTGGGAGTCGGATGGCAAGCCCCCAAGTTTGGCCTTGTGGCAATTTGTGGGGGTGGCCTATATCAAACAGTGAACGTCCCTGGGCTAGGAAAATCTGAGTGTACAGCAGCATTATTAAACATATATTGATAAGGAAACGCATATGATCATAATCGATACATACATAATTGTACCTTATATGGGGTTATAGTTAACGAATCGAATGGTTCGGATTTATTATTTACCTAGTCGAGCCAGCGAACTGTGTACCGCCTAACCTATTACTATTTTGTGCGTGAATTATACTTATATACCTTCCACTTGAAACACTGTTTCTATTACCCAATATTTATTAAACATAAACTTCTTTCACTGCCATGCTTATACATTTATGAGATGGCTTGTTTTACAAAATCCCATTCAAGTCTTTTTATTAAAAATTGTGATAAATATACATTCCATACACGTTTTCCCAATAAATTAGTATTTCCTCGATATTCCACTGACTTATGCCAAAGAAATAGTTACACTATGCAAATAAAAATTTATAATAAGTTACCTGATAATTTAAAAGAGTTACCATTTGGACTGTTTAAAAAAAGACTATATAGTTGGTTAGCTGACAAATGTTTTTACAGTATTAACGATTTTCTTAACCTTAACAATAAAGAAATTGTTATAAAATAATTATGTTATGTTTATCAAATATTATAAAAAAACACTGTTTAATTTAAATTTAAAATGATATTTTGTTTAAAGTAGTACCTGTAAGATGTAGGGTAACTAGCTAATTAAGCTAAAATGTAAATTTTGCATGTCAATAATGTGTGACAAATTGTGTTGGTTTCCCTAAATATAAGATCCTATGTACCACAATTTATGCAAATAAATTATCTTTATCTTTATCTTTATTAAAAAAAACCGCATCAAAATCTGTTGGGTAGTTTTAAAGTTTCACACATAGGGACAGACGCGGGAAGCGACTTTATTTTATACTATGTATTGATTTTAAGTTAGATAAACCTACCTTAAACTCCGTAGTTCCTACCATATTGGCGAAGTACTTCCTATTTCCGGTGTATATTGGAGCCACACCCACCGTAGTTCGTGCTGGTGAGTGTAAGTAGCTCTGAAGATCATCTGCTTTAAATCTGAGATGAGAAGAAGTATATTTTAGGTTTCTGAACTAAAGTGCCACCAAGAAGATTCCACAAGACATAATGTTTGGCAAAGGGTATGGCAAGAAGTGCGTGAGTTTTTTTTTATATACCTACTATACTTATAATTTTTTGCTTTTTAAAACTTTTTAAATCACCTAGTTAACGTACCTCTAAGTTATGATTTTGTAACAATATACGTAATATTTAGAGATATAAAATATCTATGCAAGAAAGAAAACAGATCTAATTCAATACAAAAAATCTTACTGAGAATTTCCTGTTGGCGTTTTCACACACTTTTCAAATTTTGAAAGGAAAAATAGAAAAAAGAATTCGGCCTTCTCCTGTGCATTATGAATGTAACGAATCCTGAAATAAATATGAGAGTATATTAAAATTCTATTTATAAATGTGATTTTGTTTGGAAGACGGAGTAGAAAAAAAACCCTTAAATTTTCATTCTCTGTGACTTTGAAATCATCACCTGGATTTTTAGATTTTGATTAATACTAATTTTCATTACTTACAATTGATCTTGATTGTAAGATGACACACGATTTGTTCCTAATAAGCATGTTATAGCTATGATAGTTATGTAACGCATTTTATTAATAATGTGAAAAAAAAACAAAAAAAAAAAACTTAACTTATAAATTCTTATATACTATTTGGGACCAACCTACAGTGAATCAACAGCTACCTCTCATAATAACAAGACCATAAAAATAACAACTTATCAAAAGTAATTGCAATAAAATAACTATGCTGAAATATTGTATTTGTAGCGATAACGAAAACAACCTTTACGCAGGGCGGGTCTATTTTTCCTTTATGATAATGTTAGTATTTTTGCCAGTAAATTAAAGAAACTATATCAAGAGGGCGGTAGACTTTTAGCTGTAACGGTGTGCTAATATATAACAAGTCCATTAAATCGCTGATTCAGGCAGCTCAGTGTTACTGATAGTCTATTAACAACTTTCTCTAAAAATTTCACTAAAATCTGTTGAATATAGGAAAACGGATAAATCATCATTAACATCTATTTCCTCTGCCGACTGAAGATCGGCTCGGATCAGAAAACTCTGAACAGATTATTTGCATGTGTTTTGGGATAATTTATTATTTTTTAAAAGCAAATTTCCTTACGAAGATTGTTAGAGTCTTTGTGTAATCATTTCAAATAAGTTACATACGTTCTTCTAATAGTTGTTCCCCTGTTACTTGAATTGGATTCTAAGCGAATGCTTGTAATTAACTGATTCCTGTCTAGTTCGCTGCACCTCAGAGCCTCGTCATTTGTAACAAACTGACTGTCTTAGAGGAAAGAGTTCCAATTCTGCTAATTTCGAGTATAAGCCGGTATAAATGACATAAATGAAAAAAAAAAAAATGTTTAAAGAAAATATAAGGTAAAATACTATTTGATGCACGTCGACATCGAGGCGATTAATCTAATTAATGTGCGAATTATGATTGAATCGGATAAAGTCATCATTATTATGAACATCGTCCTAAGGAAGAGACTGCTGTTTCCAAAGATTGTGAAATCATTTGCCATTGCTACGTTTGTCGATCGCACTAGGCGACTACATTTGTTCCCAACCAGTCACACCCCAAGTGTGACACTGAGTCTCGTTAGTATGAACTTTTGAAAAAAAAAATCCCATCGAGTAACACTGTTACTGGTTAGGAGTTTTTATTTGCCAAATTTAATACTAATGTGTTTAAATTTTGCAAATAAAACCCACACATATGAGAACAATCGAAAGACGGGCAGCGTCTTTGAGATGAAGCAGCGTCCTTGCAAAATTTTTTTTTTTGTGAATTACCTAATTGGAATTTGGATCCCCTATCGTTTCGCACAAGCTTTATTTTTGATATATCGTGTGGAAGTCTTTTTTGACAGGAGATCAGCGTCTATTGACAGACAGGTCCGATCATTCCTCAAGTGACTTTCGATTTGCACCCTCCAACTAAAGCAGGGTGTGGTGCGGTGGACTGAAAGTCATTCCTGTTGGTATAATCCTATTTATCAAATATAGGATGATATGTAACATATTACAAAATGGAAAAAAATATCTAGAAAAGTTCTCCTGTAAAGAAATACATCTCGAATTCTCGCAAATTTTAATTTTGACTAATTTGGGGTTGAACGGTGATTTAAATACGGCGAAAATTAATGAAAATGTGTATTTCCGATTGCACAATGGAGCCCTCATAAAATTTTGGTTTTTTGCCAAACTGTATGGGTATATACAGTGTATACTTATTATTAGTAATTCGGAGTTATGGAGTAGAACACTAAAGAAGAAGACAAAAGATGGAAAATAGAGAGAGAGAGATCCTTCCGGAAACGACGAGGAAATGAAGATTTTGTTACGACGAACTGGGCTACTCTATTTGTGGATGATACATTTGATTTAGAATTTATATTTAAAAAAACATTGTTTTAAGTGTAAATTAACTATTAAGAACATATCGAGTCATTCTTAATGTAGAGTTGTGTAGAATAGGTAGGTAACTAAATATTTTTGAACAGCGTCATTATGAGCCAGTTTACAGCGATGCTAGTGCCATTCGCGAAAAAAATTAATATCTTCTAAACTAAGGCAAATATCAAAATTGTCACACTAGACAATCTTGCTCAGTATTTTTGAGCACAGAAAAGTAGTGCTAACTAATTATTATTATTATTATTATTACGAGCCTGTATTGTCCCACTGCTGGGCAAAGGCCTCCCTCCCCTTCTTCCACTCATCGCGTTCTTGCGCGGTCTGCCCCCAGTTTTTGTCTACTGCTCTCAGCTCATCGCTCCATCTCTTTTTCGGGCGACCACGGTGCCTCTTCGCGTCTTTTGGTAGCCATTCTGTCGCTTTTCGGGCCCATTTGGTAGGCTGCATTCGAGCTACGTGGCCGGCCCAGTCCCACTTCAACTGGGCAGCTTTCTGAGCTACATCTAATATTTTAGTTTTGGAGCGCAGCTCAGTGTTTCGGACGCGGTCAATCAACCGGACCCCGAGAATGCTGCGCTCCATGTTTCTTTGGCAAACCCCGAGTTTGAACTTTTGGATGTCAGTCAAAACCAAGTCTGAGCTCCGTAGGTAAGGATGGGAAGAATGCACATGTCCATGAGCTTACGTTTTAATGAAAGGAGAAGGTCCCCCTTCATTAGCTCCTTCATCGACCAATAGCTTTTCCAGGCATTTTCAGTGCGTCTTTCGACTTCCTTGTCCTGTCGTGCCTGAAAAGAGACTATTTGGCCGAGGTAGATGTATTCTTGGACATATGCAATCTTCACTCCATCCACTTCCACTGTATGCTGTGTGTGATTCGTCATAACCTTGGTCTTCGACATGTTCAAACATGTGCTAACTAAAAATAACAAAATTATACACACCTTCTCTTAAAAATGCAAATTCAAAGCCGTTAGCGGGACGACACCCTGGCCCCCTTTGAGGGGTTCAGAAATGACATTTTGAAATAAATTTCCAACGGAGAGGCGCGATTGGAAGATTGGCCCTATAGTTAAATAATATCTGTCGCCGCATCCGCCGCTGTCTTCGGCCCGCTCATTTCCGTTTCGCGAGACAAGGAGCGGTTCTCAAACTGTTGCCACAGGTATTACGTATTTTTTACGTATTAGCACAGCTGCGGCGGCGGCTCTCGATAATGAAAATTAAAAAAGTGGACTGTATTTAGTAGCGGTAGTCGAAAGCATTTACAATAGCAATAGAAGTTTACTAAAACAGTTTTTTGAAAATAGAATAACAGTTATCGCTTGATATTGAAAAATAGTTGATATTCTCAACTCTAGTACTTACTTATTTAGTGCTAGTTTATAAAAAATATTACTGTTTATTACTTTCACTCAACTGAATACAGATCTGTATCCAATTTGCATACATTAGTACGACTAAATCATTGCGAAGGGGAGTAGAATCATTTAACAGAGGAGGGCTCGTTTGGGGGCCTCTCCAGGCGACTATTGTCGTAAGGCAAGGCAAACATTCGTTTACCTGAGCCAATTGGTGGGCACCTTGAACTACCTCGCCTCTCACAGTGTAGGATACTTTACCAAATAAGGTGTCAATAGCAATTAGATTAGATGTAGTCTAATTGACTTTCAATAAGTGTAACTTGTATCCTATATTGAATAAAGAATTATTTGATTTGATTTGACAGCCAGAGCAAACCAATACAAATGAGTAACTAAGCTAAGGGTAAGTTTAGCAGCTAGCGTCAGAGAATGACGATCGTGTGGCCGCTAGGTTACAGCTACAGATGGATGCCAGTGACGTTATCAACGCTGACGCTGTCATCTTATGGGGACTGCGTTAATAATTTATATTTCATAATAATTGTTTTGCAACGTGAAAAAGATTGATAACCAATGTCAATAAACAAGGTTTGTCTCTCAAATGTGAATGCAATCGGCGGCATCCTCGAGACAGACAGACGAGACAGTTGCTCCTCCACAATATATACGGATGAATTTTGTACTCATTAAACATTTCGATTTCATACTATTTACGAATAAAGAAAACTTTAAACTAATCATCTATTAATAAAAAAGTTGCTTTCCGCGGTTGTGTTTATGATTGCCTGTGATTAGATCTTTAAAACTACGCAACGGATAGTTAGAACTAGATAGAGAGATTCAAGAGGAAGGTTTATATCTTTATGTATAAAACCTGCACATCATAGTTCAGCCGGGTCGACTAGTATATTTAATTATCATAATTAATCAGAAGTCCTTATTGAAATTTAATTTTTGGGCGCAAGCGTAACAGTTTTTGGCTAACGTGATTTATTTAGAAGAAGTGATTTTGACTGTGTATTGGGGGCCCGGGTTTGATTCCTGGCGGTGGCGAACCTTGTTATGATAGGTTGTTATTTGGACACGTTTTTATCTTTTTATGTATTTCAGGTACTCTATATACAAATTCTAACTAGTAAGAAGCTTTCAGCAGATGCTTTATAGTTAAAATTTCAAACTTAAAACAAGTCGCTTTGTGTTTTTATTATATCAATTATTTATTGAGGAGAAATCTGAGACAGCACGTTAATTAGAAGAGCTTAGGTGCCCAGATCTGGACCCTGTCAATTCCAAACGTGGCTCCGAGTTCAGAGGCAATTAGTCCACGCCTTTGGGACTACCCGGATTCACAATGATTATAATTTCTTTTTTACAAAAAGAGACCCGCCTTCAACAAACTGACACATACATAAACTGAGAACTTCCTCTTTTTCGAAGACGGTTAAAATAGGTACTAAAACCTTCTCCTGAATGTAACGAATACATTTCTGAAAACCGCATCAAAATCGGTTCAGCTAAACGCGAGATAATGGCGGACAAACATACATACATACATACAGGTCAAACTGATAACCTCCTTTTTTGAAGTCGGTCAGGACCGTAAGACCGGAAGTCGGAAAACAGAATCAATAATAATATAGAGGTCGTAGTCACTACGATGGCTCGTAAGCTGACCGTTAGTGGAGTCGGAGTATGAGCTTCTCTGCTCCAAAATAATAAACATAGTTTTTGCGTTTAGACTTCAACCTGGTAATTATACTCTCGTCGGAGTATAATATAGCCCGAACTAAAATAATCTGTACTCTAGAACGACCTTTCCGAGTTCAAACTTGAGCGAGTACAATCAAAACACTGACTGTGAATATTAGAGTGCATTCACGTACAAAGCTGGTAAGAAGCGCTTTTTGGTGCTGGTTCGAAAATTGTATAGAAAATACCTGCGCTGACATTCGCGCTGCAACAAGCGTCTATGTCCGCGCAGGTATTTTCTATAAATTTTTCAGCGTAGCGGCGGTTTCTCTGAACATTTTTCGAACCAGCGCCAACAAGCGCTTGTTACCAAGGGTACTATTACGGCCTCATTTGCAATATTTCTTTTCGTCCTCTAGAGTGTCAAAGTCAATACAAAAAAACGCAAAGAGGACGCAAAGCAATATTGCAAAAGCGGACATAATAGCCTTCAGCTTTGTACGTGAATGCACCCTTAGACACGACTTATAGTTACGATTTGTGCGAGCGTATTGTCGATTATTGCTGAATAAGGTTCGATTGGTAAACGTCAAGTGCACTAGACACAGGAGCGGGACATTTCGGTCCAATTAGTTTGGTGCTGTCCTTATTTTTTTAAGTTTATTTTCGTATTATACATCCTCGCTAATTGAATTTGCTTTTCTGAAGTAAATGCACGTAGTAAATTATTTGTGTGTACCTACTGCTTCACAGAGCCGTAATTGGTTTTAGTTTTAGTTGTTTTAGAAAATACTAGAGGCTGCCCCGCGATTTCACCCGCGCAGATTTCTAATAAACACCGAAATCCCGTTTTTTACCGTTCCCATGGGAATTTCGGGAATTCATTCTTTTTTGCTCCCCTACACTCCCCAAGGAACCCACGTGAAAAATTTCAGCCCGCTACGCCCAGTAGTTTCGGCGTTGTCTGTCAGTCAGTCAGTAACGGAAGAGTTTCATATATATTGATTCTACCTTATTCAGTTTTTTGCAGCAAAGAATGCTTATGAAGAAAGAATACCATAACTCCTTCCATGGGTGTCGTAATAGGCGAGTAAGGGAACACTCGAAGGACCAGCAGCATAGTCTTTCATTAAAAAACTTTAAGAGCCATACTGCGATCGTCAACTCGCCTACGAAGCATGGCAATTATGGAAACTGCCACCGATTGTATGTCCTTGCAGCGGTCTGTAGTGTAGAGAATATACACTACAGGCCTATGTCATACCTAAAATTGAACACTGGACGTTTCTACTAAGAGTCTCCTTTTACTTTAAAATATTAAAAGAGAAGACCTTCGTGATACTATGAAGTCATAAGTATAATATGAAGTCCGTTTGGTATTAAACTAATCAAAGAAAGCGAGATGATTTGTAAGCTTTTTTAGACTCGACCACTGAAATTAATCGCAATGCAAAATAAAAAGTAATATACAAATAATGTAACCATATTAAAAACTCGTCGACCAATGAGGGGTTTTCAAAGTGAAAATAAAAAAAAATGTGTCGTAATACGCCCGTAGATGGCGTTGTCTAAATAAAAAGACAGGTTAGGTAAGTATTTCAAATCAGTTCAAATTAACTTGAAAAGTTTAAAACAAAACCAACACTATTTGACTGACCCGTGACGAGTTCCAATTTTATTTTGAGCTTTCTATAATTCAGTTCAACCTGACCTTTAAGCGCCATCTGATAGCGGCTTGATAAAACTTTTTTTTTACGCAGATGTAAAATTGAAAACCTCTCATTACAAATTCTTGAAGCTAAAGTTTGTCTGGTTTTTCGCGCCACTTCATCATCTCTTATTGGGCGGCAAAGCAATTTCCAAAATGGCGGAAGGCGGAGAGGTGAAAAGTGGCAGTTCGTCCCTCCATCCGGCGTTCTGTATCCGCGAATTGGAATATTAGCCAGTCGATAACGAATTCGTCAGCTCTAGGGTGGCTCCAGCAATGAATTGAATATTACACACCCCCTCGCTTATTCAATTCCGTCATCTTATTTATTACTTTTGAGAGTTTTTCGCCTATCTTGATTTTTTTTATTTCCATGTATCGTATCGGAGAAAATGCTTTTAAATAGGCTCTTAACTGGAAAATGGGGCATCAATGTATTTCAGTTTATGGGAAAGATGCCTCTACCTCTGAAGATACCTCCAGCCTATGCAAGTAGTGTTTTTAATTTAAAACATGACGTTTGTTACCGATTACTTTTTACTTAATCTTAGAATTAATAATTATTTTTATTCTAATTTCATCTACAAAAGTACAATTTACTTGTATGTAAAATCGATTAGATTCTTGTTTTGTGTGTTTTAAGTAAAATAAATAGAGAGATCATTTCATTCATTCATTATTTGATTTTTATTATTGTAAGTTAATTCTGCTGTTAACATTCATGATATTTTTTCACGCAACACCACAATGATGTTAACCTAATTTCTCCGTCACTCATCTTGGTCCTCGGAGGATATTTATTGCTTTACTCGTGTCGCCGAGTATTGTTACATGAGAAGAAGCAAATTTAATTATTATAAATTTTCTTTTTCGCCTCTTTCAAAGCAATACTTAAGTAATTCGATTTTTATGTGATGTAAGTAATATGTAATCTTATTATCGGTAGGGTAATGTTTCCTTTTCGTTCAGCATTTATAGTATTTATAATTATAACGTTTTTTTTGGCATTAAACTATTTTTCAGGATAGGCTCTACCTCCCGGCTCTTATACTTTACTTCAAGTGGTAAGTAAATATACAGTTTCGAGACTAATGAGCAATGTAACTTTATAAAATAAAAATAATAACAGAATAGTTTTCAAGTCCAAATAGGTATTCTTATTTTAAAGTTTAACTGTATTATTCATAAACATACAGTCGGTTTTAAGTAGCCTAAATTGACATAATAATAATAACACATCACACTTACATTGTATCTAGGGTACCCAAAATACACGTAGAGACGAACATTACACAATTCACATTACGTACCTCAAATAACTCAAATGCTCTATAACTTTTTATGAGTAACAGGGTAAGCATGTAGTTTTACTTAAATGTCACTAAGTAAGTATATTTAATTGAAACTTCAGTTAACGGGTTTTAGTGTAACAGAATATTACGAGAGCATTATTAGGTATTTTGTGCCTGAACTTACGTGATATTCGATGCCTAATTTAAAGTTAATAAAAACTCGTATTCAAACATAAAAAAAAGTACAAGTCCAAGACCCCCAGGTAAAACGAAAAAGTATTTTGTTCAGAAGAAGGTAAATTGAATTGCGCAAGGCTTTATCGTAAAAAACTGAGTTACACTGACACTCTGAGTCGGAAAGGCGAGCCTGACGGAATTATTAAATCCCTCGAGCGAAATGAAAGGATTGCTGTGAAGCACTGAGAAATTACCTAAGGTATGGATTGTAAAAAATATAATATTACGACTTCAAAAGTAAATGTATTAACTACTAACGATTATACCGGGTTACTTGCAAATAGACCTGACCAATTCTGGAGGTGAAAGTAGGGGTAAAATAAAACCTTTGTTAAAATTCGTTCTAAAATAAATTAAAAGTTCTATAACTCGGAAACGGTTTTGTTTGACGTGGGTATATCTGAGGGCTCAAATTATTGGTAATGACCCCTACTGTCACCTCCTGAAATCGTACCACAAATAACCATATATAGTATACTTATACATAATTAGTGAATGTGTATCATTTTCTTGCGTTATTGGACTTGCCCCTACGTGGGTGTTGTGGTATACTTTTATTGTATACCAAACTCAGTGAGGATGTGTGTGAAAATTAAACATACTTTACTATGGTTACTATATTGATTCTAAAATTGTATAAGTTATTATGTTATAGACATAACATACTTATACAAAGTATGTTATGTTGTTGTTTTTGTTTTGTAGTAGGTTTTTGGATTATTTAGTCGCGAAAATTTATAAAAATTATAAGTAAATAAAGATAAATTACAAATGTTTGTTTTTGAAATTATCGGCAAAGTTCTTACCGCTTATCGCTAGCAATTCGTTTTTTGGAACTCTTCTTAACTTTTTGAAAATAAACAAATTATAAGTTGCCTGTTAGTTATTAGTATGTTCATTATGGATAATGTAGGATTTTAAGGTGATTTGTTTTTCTTTCTGGAGGTAACGCAGCATCAAATCATTCGTCTTTAGAACATTAGTGTGAAAATCACAAAAAATTTAATATTAACTATCATGAAGTAAAAAAACTCTTAAAAAATGTATTTGAACACCACGCGCAAATCGCTACCTGTCTCAAATTTGAATAAATAATTATTTACCTTATATGATATTACAATAGGCATGCACTCTACAAGATGTTACAAGCGGGGGTTGGGAGATAAAGTAAGTGCCACCATATTTCATAGGAAAGTGAAGCGAGCATCACGAAATGTAGAGGAAATTGGGTCAAACGCATTTTACCGCGTTGTCCCCAATGTGCCCAATGCGCTTTCTGGAGTGAATTTAAAAATATTCCTCGAGAAACGATGATTTGCTAAGTCTGTTTTATATACAAACTAGAGGCTGCCCCGCGGTTTTTCCCGCGCAGAATTGTCATAAACACAAAATTCCCGTTTATTCCCGTTCCCGTGGGAATTTCGGGAAATCCCTTCTTAGTGCTCACTTGCACTCCCTAAGGAACCTACATGCAAAATTTCAGCCCGCTACGCCCAGTAGTTTCGGCTCTGCGTTGTCTGTCAGGCAGTCAGTCAGTCAGTCAGTAACGGAAGAGTTTTATATATATTGATAACAATGTAAAAACAGAATATTCACTACACTTACATTTATAATTTATTTCTTGTTGTTTGTCAAAATGGTGAAATTTGCGTTTACGTACCATCATCAGTATCAATATCATCAATACATAGTATAAAACAAAGTCGCTTCCCGCGTCTGTCCGTATGTATGCTAGTATCTCCAAAACTGTGCAACAGATTTTAATGCGTTTTTTTAAATATAGAGTGATTCACGAGGAAGTTTTATATAAATAATACATGCACAACATAGCATATTATTATAGGTAAGGCGGTTCGAAGTTCGCCGGGTCGACTAGTTACGTATAAATTGGAAAACATACCTTACTAGCAACGCCAAATATTTAGCTATTTTATAAAATGTTTGTAATTTAGATTTGGTTGCTAGTCACAATAAAGTAAAAAGCGGATTGCCTCTCAAATCACAAAATACTTGAAACGTTAAAAAATCACAAAAATAATACATTGAATGAATTTTTAATTTTCACATTCCTTTGTGCAGCTACAGCCAAAGGCAAAAAAACCTCTTTGTTTGATTAAAATATTATTATGAAAGTAACCATTATATATTTCAGCTCCACAAATAAGCATATCGCTTTTGTTCCCCAAATAAATTCTTATTTCCAGTCTGCTAAGCCGGGATCTAATGGAATATAAATAAAACGAAACCATTGTTTAAGGGATTCGGCGGCGGCTCAGTGGTTAAGAACGTATGAGGGTTAAGAGTTAAGAGTGAGCCCTCCGCGATCTTGATCCTAGCACCAATCTCCACAAAAAAAAGTTATCTTAAAAACCATGGCCGAAATCAAAAATATGCGTCAATGATGGACTAGATAGTCTTTCTTAGAGTTTTTAAGGCTTTGTTGTGTTGTGTAGCTCTCAAGATAATATGTTAGCAATATACAGTTTTGAAACTAAAAGTCGCCACATTAGGCAACAACCAGTATAATCCTTACATTTTGAACCCGAAAGCTACACAATAGTACCTTAAAAAATCCTTAGCAGTATTATGTAGTGCATCATTGACACATAGTTTTGATTTCGGCCATGTTTTAGATTCTAAACTTTAGAAGATATATTTTTTAGCACTAGTATCGCGGTTGGAGACATGTAATGTATAAAAATACCCAATATATTTTTTACTGGGTACACATATACCGCTTTTTCATCGTACATAACCGATATACTTTACCAGCCTGATACTAAGAAAAATATTATTAGTACATAACCGGTAATGTACTAAGAAATGTTTGTTCTTTGCACATATAGTAGGGAAGCCCACGATGCTAAATGGGAATCCCCCTGTATATTAATCTGCCGCGCATTAATTAGTTAATCCCGAAATCCCCGCTTGGGCTCCTCTAAAAATACATGTCAATTTCAAACTAAAAAAACTATACAAGTCCTAAAGTCCAAACGAATATACGAAACCTTAACCTGCCTTACTTATGAAATTTCCTTTAAGAAAGGGTTCTTTATTCTATAGAATTTCCTGTTATTCATGAGGAGAATTCTTATAATTACGGTCAGGCATTTTGTGATTGGCATCTTGACCCGGCAGGCATCCGCTGCGGCGGCCATATTGGATGCTTTTATCCTGAACTGAACTAAGGGGATAAAAGGAAATATTGCTAAGATTATTAATAAAGAAGCAACTACAAAGCTAAGCAAATATTCTGAAAATACCTAGTCTGGCTTACTAAAATATTTATAGTAAAGCTAAGAGTTTCACAATCTACTTAAATACCTACTTCATCATTTCAGCCGTAGGACGTCCACTGCTGGACATAGGCCTCCCTCAAGGCTCTCTATCTGTACCGATCGCAGGTGGCCTGCATCCAGCGTGGACCCGCAGCCTTGCGCAGATCATCCGTCCATCTGGTCGGTGGACGTCCTACGCTGCGCTTGCCGATCCGTGGTCGAACACTCGAGAACTTTTCGGCCCCAGCGGCCATCTGTTCTGCGGGCTATATGACCTGCCCATTGCCACTTCACTTCACTCCAAATACCTTCTTATATTAAACAAAAACTGCGTTCAATTAGGTTCATGGTGTTGAACGCAGTTTTTTTAGGTCCTAATAAATTTGTTTGCAACACATGCTTTCATTGTCGTTATTGAAAGGCATTTCAAGCATAAGGGCAATGTTACAGTATAAGAAAAAGTACCTACTAGGCAGTGGTTATGAAATAACCGTTTCATCAAACAGTAAAAGAGAAAAAATACAAAATATTTAAAAACATAAGAAATAAGGGGGTCGGGTTCTCTTAGCTACAGCTTGGCACAGATAACTATAAAATAATATGGGGGCGCCACTTTGTAAGTGGACTTAGTAATTTTTATTCACTTTCTCCCTAAATAAAATACCATGATTTGTTTCATTACCTACTAAAAGTTAGTTTTTTAAGGGTTTTCAACTTAAAATAAAAAAAGGGTCCGTTTTAAGACACCATTACGGAATTCGAAAACTATTGCTGCCTTTTGAGGACCACAACCTAAGAAATAAGATTCTAATTGCTCATCATCACAGTTGGAGAGACATCAACTGCAATTCACTTCAGTGACTCTAATGGGCTGGTCCATTAGTTCCGTTCATTCCACCTTCCATCCTTGCTCGTTATTTCCTCAGGCAAATGATGGAAAAAGGTTGAAAAAATGACAGTTGCGCGCATCTTACCTAGGGCTTCGATTCTTTTAAATTCTTAAAAATTCAAACAAATTTTACTTGAAAACGTGAAATGTACAAGTAAAACAAAATTTGTTAAAAATTTTGTAAATTGAATCATACATTTGTTTGATTTTAGGTTTTTACTTTGTAATGAGTTGCAATGAAACTAGTTTTGTAACATCGTCACAGAGCGAAACAAACCCCCAACATGTAATGAAATATTTATTTATTTATTTTGGAAGCTACACCTTTTGCATGCAATTTACGATGTCTATAGTTTCAGTAAGTAAGAGACACATTTGGAGACGCAGCAACAAACTGTAGGCAAGTTTTTTTAGAGTGCATTTGTGGAGCATAAGCGCAAACAGAGCGGTCGAATCAGAGTGGCTAAATGTGTGCTCGCTCTAAATAAATACCCCACACATTGATAAAAATTTCACACGTCCTCACAGAAACTTTGAAATTTTCTAAATAGAATCTCTCCCCAAATTTACAGAAACGTACAGAACGCTTATTGAATATTCCTAATCATGAGAAGTATTGGAGCAGCGGTCTGCAATTTGCATTGATGACTATCGCTCGTGACCTACATTTTCTATAGAGCGAATTGCTCTGCAGTTATGCCAATCTTTGTCTCTATTCAGATTTTTCCTTTTCCTTCTATTTCCGGAAAATCGATGAGTCTCATTTGGCTCTGTTTATGACCGTACACTCTTTCAAGAATTTATATTTTACTTAATCTTAAAAAAAAAAACATGCAACATGGTATACCATGCACAGCATGGTACAGTGACGGACGAAGACGGTTATCCGGTTTTTCTGTATTGCAAAATAGCTCGTGTTCTTTGGTCTTCTCTTAGATTACCACAAGGAAAAAATTTGTTTGGGGGATTTGCCGTAATCGCCACGCTTGGCAGACGGGTTGGCGATTGCAGTGTTGCTTCTTAAGTTTTACAACTAACCGATACGCTTCAATTTCAATTAATTGGTGGAGTACCGGTCGGTAAGTATACCTATTTGTGGAGTAAACCGTTTAAAACAATCTTTTTTTCTTACCTTTTTTTTAACTTAGCGTAGATGATGTTGACGAGCGCTCAAACCTAACATATGTATGCTCTTTTTTGAATTTATTTCATAAACAAAGAGAGTTCCGCACGACTGCTCCGAACAATTTATAAAGCTAATTCTTTCAAAAGTAGTTGCGCTAACAAACTTACGCCTCCGGCAGTAATTCCAGTCCAGCTGCTAAGACAGTGTGAAAAGAAAACTTAATCTCCTCTTAACTGAGGAACACTCAGGGAAAATGCACAATTTATTGTACACGTTTTAAAAGTTTTAAAAGCTGGTTTCGCATTGAGAGGACAGAATGATACTTTGTAAAAGAAATTAAATAAACGAAGCTCTTTCAGGAAGCACTGCAGTGTTGTAGGGTGTAATGAATCGTATAAAATGTATTCAAGAGTTAGTATTTGGTATAACAAAGCGAAGTTTTAACAATACTGATATTTGATTGTAAGTTGGCTTTGTAAAGCTCTGGCTAATAATCTTTTAGTATTGTCACATCATAATAAGTACGTATTGTGGTGTGCATTTATCTCAAAGTTTCCGTAACTTTGGGTAGTTCCATATATTATTAAGTATATTTAAGACAAAAAGAGTTTCTCGTGCAAACATTGAAATTTTCATATAGGTTTGTTAAGCTGTTTTCGAGTAAAGTGCCTATTACAGACAGACGGACGGACAGCGTCGACATTTAAATACGATCCCAGAACGAGTATATACTAAACTAAGTGAAAATTCCTCTTTATTTAAATTTGCAAAGCGTTAAAATTCTACTGAGACGTCACAGTTACTGATTTATTATATCAAGTTCATAGCATACTGTTGCAGTTCCAAGAAATATAAACTTGAAAAAAAAAACGCAAGATGGAGTTAATTAGTACGTTTTTCTCACAGCGCTTGAATTCCACTCTCTGGACTCAAACAGACTGTTTTTTTATTTTCTGGAAATTGTAATTTAAATTGAAATAAGGAAAATAGGAATTCCACGCGCTCTTGCGCAATAATTTACGTTGCGACGAAGTTTTGGAATTGGAAATGCAATAAAAGCTAGTGGATTTGGTAGTCCCGGTTTGAATTGGCAAGAAATATTTATGGGGTTTAGCAATTACGGATTCCCGCGACAGCTGGCTTCTGTAATGGAGTGAGGCTCGGCTCGACTAGCGGCCCGCAGATGTGACGCCGCCGACAGAAACGTCCTGTCTAAAGCACAAGCGGCGAGCGATTTGACTGCTGCGTAGCTCAGTTGGCAGTGATGTGGACTGAGACGCGAGTGCATCTGGGTTCGATTCCAAACATTGTTATGATGAATATCGATGTTTGTTTACGGTCTGGGTGTAATGTTCGTCGCTGTATATGTTTCGGGCACCCTAGATACAGGTTGTTCCTAGTTAGGGGGCTCTGAGTGTGATGTGCTATTAATATTATTATATAGGGCCGTTTGATTTAGCGTGGGGAGAGGGTTTGCTCTTAGGCTGCTAATCTCAGTCAATGATTTGAGTTTATTCGCTCAAGTTTCTCGAGTATTGATAATTTTGGGTGGAGCCGTACCGTCTCCCACTCCGTCGAGAGTATGCTTACCTCATTATGTTGAAGTCGGGTTTAGAGTCAAAGTTCGTATTTCAGCCTTAAACATCACCCTGCATCACGACGGAAAATTCCATCCACACCGATGTAGTCCGGCCTGACTGAATATCATTACCGACCGTTAGTTAGTTTAGAATTAGTTATTGATAGTGCAAAACTAGAACCCAGCGGCTATTACTGAAAAATGTACTGTAGTATTATAATATAAAAATTTAGTTTAACTTAAAATCGAACGATCGATCCCGTAAAAGTGTGTGCCTTGTTCCACCTCAAGTTTCAGAATTACGTTGTAGGCAGCGAGGCGGCGCACGCCCTCTAGCGTGTAATTTTATTTTTTATTCTAAAGCGATCTTAATAAAAGTAATAAGGGAATTTGCCCCAAATGCCTTTTCATTAGAATGGTTGCCTTCTAATATCTTTTACAGAATTGGAAGGGTTAAATAATTTTCAGTTGAAGAATTTTCAGTTTCGTTAGCTGTAATAAGAATAATTTTTATTTCTCTGAATCATTGTTAGTAATTTTTGCGATAATTGGTTCTGTTTTTATTAGTGTATCTTTTTCAAATAACATTTGAAAGACTAATGACCGTTTTAAATAAGTATTTAATCTATCCATTATTGGTTATTTTTTATCTATACCAATATTATAAAGAGGAAAGATTTGTTTGTTTGTTTGTTTGTTTGTTTGTAACGAATAGGCTCCGGAAATACTGAACCGATTTGAAAAATTCTTTCACTGGTAGGAAGCTACATTAACCCCGAGTGTCATAGGCTATATTAGATTTTCAAAAAAATTAGGGATCCTTACCTAAACTCAAATAATGTAACCCAAGGTGCAATATTTTTTCCGTTGTTTACATATTTTGACAGGTGGTTTGTTGTTGTTGTTTGTTTTTTATTGGGCCATTCTGGGCGGGCAAAAGAACATAGTCTACAGAGCCAAGTCTTTTGTAGTATCTTTTATTCTATGGCGTAACGAAGTAAGCCGGGAAAGCTCGTTATTAATTAAAATTCAATGGATTTTACTCCACTTCAGTGGAGTTTTTTGTCAATATTGACATTGCTCACAAACTTGGGTAAGAATATGGTTAAAAGAGTGGTCATAAAACCCGACAACGTTGTACAGTTATTATGAAACGTCGAACAGATAGTCTGAGTTACGAAATTATTAAGTAGATTGATTTAGAGCCCATTACAACAAAGTTACAAACTTTTAGCGATAATTTAAGCTAAAAATAAACTATAATAATTTCAGGTTATTTCATTGCAATAATATCTATCTAGATTTTAGATAGGTATAGGCTTCGAACAATTATACTCATAGGTATGGTTAAAAAAAATCCCAATAGTAATCATTATATTTAATAACATCGGAATCAATTCCTCGCTTTTATACCGAATCATCTGTCCCAGATCTTTTATATAAAAATCAGAAATCCCAGTCTCGGTAACTTGATTCGCAGATCGTTCGCTGCAGAGACACAGATAACCTAACTTATTCACAACTTTTCATAGTAATATTTTGTCTACGCCTATAATATTATTACCTATTATTTTTGGATTATTGTTTTTAATATTAGTAATGTAATATGAAGTCTTCTATTATTTTGATGTGGTTGTCATTATTTTGTCTATTAAAGATTTTTTTTTTTAACTTGTAATGTATGAATGAATAATGTTCGTGTGAAATCTTGTAACTCAAATTTAAAGCAGATTTATTTAACAGATTGAGCTGAAATTTTGCATACACGTTAAGGGAGCCTAACAATACAATATTAAGCTAATGTGACGTCATTAAAAATCCAACATGGCAGAAAAATCAATATGGCGGCCAAGTTATTTTTAGTGGACAACTACAATATGTGTAACAAATGTAAGGCCTTGCTGGGAATAACTCGAAAAAAACTTATCTGAATAAAAGCTTGATTTTTGAAAAGGTTTTTAATCTTAACATTATTTTTTTATTGAAATCATTAATTCTAATTCACGTCAGAATAACGTCAATTTGAATACATATTTGTAAATTCTCTTGTCTTTTTATATTTTTCCATGTAGTTGCTTTTTGGTATGATACTGTCAGTTTAGGAACATTAATCGATTATTATAATTCCATAAGTTTAACCCTCAAGGCAATAGAAGAACTATAAAATTGTGTTACGATGAACTAGAATCGAGGTCGATTTGCTGACGCGGACACAGGAGGCGCTTCGTTCTGAATATCTATATTTGGTAAAAATATGATATTTTTGTCAGGAAAATACTGACAGCATCGTTAAATAAGGGCTAAAGCTTGTTGGTCTATTAAATTACTGTTATGAAAAAGGTAAAGTAAGAAGAACTGCGTCTCTCGGTACTTATTGGTTTTTAATAAAGATATGCTTGCAGAAAAAATACTTTTTTATAAAAGGTTTTTTTATATAAATATTTTTAATTTTTTTTACAAATTTTTGATACACGTTATCTACACTAATTTTATTATAAGAGTTAAGGTTTGATTATTTTTTCGAATTGAATAAGTAGACTACGAAACTACTGAAACGATATCAAATATTATTTCACCATTAGAATCCTACATTATCCACGATGAACAAAATCTTTAAAATTAAATAAAAAACAGAATAGCACATAGGCAATATTACTTTATAAACTTATATTGTGAGGTAGGCCTTGTGTCAGCTAGTTAAAATAATAATTAATTAAAATAAAATCAGACTGTCTTTTTTATTTTTATTATACGCACAAAAAAAGTATAAATCTAAAAAATAACAATACAAAGATATTGTATTCTCCTCGTACTACAATATTAATAGAGAAGGCATCTCGAAACATCAGATCATCAAGAAACCTTATTTCCGAGTTGCCAGTGTAAGTAAGGTAATAAAATTACCATAACTGCCCTCCGACCATCGAGGTTGGCGGAAAAAAAAATGATTTCGTCATTAATACATATTCAATGGACCTACGTGAAGCTAGAACAACTCTATATTTATAGGTGGGGAGGTAATATTGTCTAAGATAACGAGATAGTATTTGTGGAAGAGTTATAGATAGGAGATACTTATCTGCTACCATATATTGGATTTAGGTATAAAATATACTCAATACTAAATTTTTATATCTTCTCAATTTATTTAGGTACACATAAACTGACGATTAAGTAGAGATCAGTCTGTAGGGTAACATGGTAAACCCTGATGGACGCAACAATTTTAAATTTATTTGGTAACATATTGCATAAATCCAAATGTACGTGTGTTTATTATCATAGAACAAAAATCTAGAAATTAAAAAGTGGCAACACTGTATGGAAATTTGTTATATTTTCGAAAATTTCCATGCAGTGTTGCTACTTTTTAATTCCTAGATTTTTTTTTTGCCGCACTGTAGCTCTGAAAGAAGAAATTATTAATTTCATACAAGATTATCCAGTTTGTTAATCTAAACAAATATAAAAGGTACTTCGTACTTACATTTTATAGCTCGGGTCCTCATCAGGAAGATTATTTTCTCCCACAACATCCCCATTTCCCACCACACCACACCCACTCTATTCCATTAAATTAGCACTGGAATGCGAACCGATCGTACTTTGTTATTTTTTATAGCCTCTCCAATCGGCAGCGAACCATATTTCTCTGCAATGAAATGGATTCACCCAATTACGTAAGAACGACAAACTTGATGATATTTTCATGTGTGATGGATGACTTCGTATTTATTTGGTTCCTATCTATCTGTATCTATCAATGATAAATAGGAACTACTAAATTCCATTAATTTTATAACAGCGAATGTACAAAGCTAAATATTAGTTTATAACAATCAATCAATACATACTATAAAATAAAGTCGCTACCCGCGTCTGTCCCTATGTATGCTTAAATCTTTAAAAGTACGCAACGGACTTTGATGCATTTTTTTTAAATAGATAGAGTGATTTATAAAGAAGGTTTATAAGTATAATACATGCACAAAATAATAAAAGGTTAGGCGGTACGGAGCTCGCCGGGTCGACTAGTAAAAAAATATACGAGTAAACCTTTATAAATTGATATTGAAAACATAACTGGTTTTGATAAAGATATTCTACATCTACATATACACACAAACACGCACACAATTACAAACGCACTACACTTATTTTAGAGACTATCCTTTTATTCATCATTTGAGCCGAATTACGTCCATTGCTGGACATAGACCTCCCCCACAAATCACTATATACCGGCAGGTCTTGAGTGACCGTCTGACCACCTTGTGGTGCCAGACCGAAATAAAAAACAAACATTCGAATCGAGGACCTTCCCCTTTTTATTAATTCAGTTAAACTAAGTGAATAGTCTCATCCTTATCTTATCAAATACTCTGAGAAACTCATCTAATAGAACAAGGAGGGAGTGTCCATTGTAGATCCATTTGTCACGGAAGTAAATGAGGGTGCCACTGCGGACAGCGGGCCTCTCGCAAAAGGAATAACGGAATATGACGGACGACGTAGATGGATCGGAATTGTTTTAGGTCCTGATAAATTACTTCTAAGATAAAGGTTTTAGATTGAAGAACGAGTGAAGAATTACATATCAAGCAATATAAAGGAAACTAGAGGCTGCCCCGCGGTTTTCTCATAAACACAAAAATCCAGTTTTTTCCGTTCCCGTAGGAATTTTGGGAAATCCCTTCTTAGTGCTCGCCTACTCCCCCCCAAGGAACCCACGTGCCAATTTTCAGGTTTCTAAGCCCAGTAGTTTCGGCTCTGCGTTGTCTGTCAGTCAGTCAGTAACGGAAGAGTTTTATATATATTGACTAGAGGCTGCCCCACGGTATTTCCCGCGCAGATTTCTCATAAACACAAAAATCCCGTTTTTTCCCGTTACCGTGGGAATTTAGGAAAATCCTTTCTTAGTGCTCACCTTCACTCCATAAGGAACCTACTTGCCAAATTTCAACCTTGTAAGCCCAGTAGTTTCGGCTCTGCGTTGTCTGTCAGTCAGTCAGTCAGTAACGGAAGAGTTTTATATATATTGATTATGAAGTGGGTAGGAATGTATGTTTTATTACCTGCAAGATATATTTTTTACTGGAGTATACTGAGATGAACAAAAAGTATTAATAAATGCGGTTTTCTCAGAGCCTCAGTTTAATGTAATGGCTAATGTTCCTTCGTTTACGTTACGTACTCAAAATGCCCTCCTATCTATATATATGTACCTACAATTTTCCTCATCTACGCCGACTGCAGCTAGGGACGGTCTTAAGGCTCCCATATTTAACGGTCCCTATTCCCTAAATCCCTACCTTGCTGACGCTAATCCCTACGTGAACATTCCACGAAGGGCCAATTAAAACATCTTGCATTTTGAACCCAAAGTACTTTCTTTAAGGTTTAGTATTGCTTGTGTTTTTAAAACAGATTAAGGTAAACATGTGCTAAAGTATGCCTCAGTATAGATCAAGGTATCTGAGCGTAATTTTCGAGAAAGACGTTTATTTGCGCGGATCCCTGATTATGCAAATTTGTCTCAGGCAGACCCTCAATTGAAATTCAGCTCACGAATATTTTTGGTAGCATTAAAACTTTATCTTGCGATGCTTCTTTTGCGTTACATAATTTATTTTAAAAATTAATTCTTTTAGGTTAGTTTGAATCTTCTGAATTTCGAAAGAATACATATTTTAGTATGCTCCTAGCTTAGTATAGAGCTACATACAAATTGATTTAACAAAAATATGAATAGGTCCAACACATGAACCTTTCCACTCAGAAAGCTTTTAACTAAATTTAAAAGGCAAAATGGCGGCTTAAAGTACTACTGTATGTTGTATCTATAAATAAGATTTTTCCATTTGTTGACAAAAAACTAGTTAGGTAGTTAGTAAAACATTAATCTGATATATGTACATTCTCTGTGTACAACTATGTTCCACGTGTAACACCATGATTTTGGATTCACCTTCAATGTAATCTTAAAACTTCCGTAATCGTAGTCGTATACGCTCTTCTGCGTCACAAGGCGACACCGCCGTGTAATAGCGGATAAAGTTACGTGGACATATGAAAACTATTTAAGAGGCATAGCACAGCTAAAGTAACGCGTAAAAAAAATCTTCGAAACTAATGAAATAAGGCAAATATCCAAAATGTGGAAAAAAAAACTACTAGACAATGTAGCCTAGTATTTTTAAGGGCACTGTTGTTTATTTATTTATTTATTATTACAACTCCTTACACTAACAGTTAAACTAAACGTGTAAATCATAGTAAAAAATATTAAAATTAAACTAAACAAAAATATTTACAAAACTAGAAGTTATAAATTAATAAAAACAATAGTCCATCAAGAAAGAAATCATCAAAATTACTTACTTATAAAAATTAATTGACTGTAATGTTGTGTAGCTATTAAGTTATAGCTTTAGATTGTTGCCAATAGTGGCGGTTTTTAGCACATGAAATAGTGAAACAATAATAAACCCATTGTTTAAACGTCGTCCTGTGGTGATGGCATTAAATTCCACCACCCCATCTCTTCTCAGGCGACACCTGAAGGAGGGGCAACAGCGTCCTTAGTTGAAAAACTAAAAGACGCATACTGCGATCGCCAACCCACCTGCCAAGCGTAGCGGCACTCTCTGCCTCCCTCAGCAGAAGCAGCTCCCCCTCTCGGTAACCTTTCAGTTACCGCTCAGTTAAAATAAAGCAGTCTTGTCACACTCACACAAGCATGATACGCGTCCACGTACACGAGTTTTGTGCACGAAGAAACGAGCTTTTTTCTATGTCCGAAGAGTTCTAAGAATTTTAAGAGTTTATGTTTCTAACGGCTCTACCACAAAGAGTTAAACCGGGTCTAAATCACTAGACTAGGTTTAAATCACTCTTTCGTCATACAAATTGGCGATATTAGACCGGTCTAACTTTTTTGTGGTAAGGGGGTAAGAGTCCAAGGTGTGGTAGCGATTACAGCAAAACCTCCACACAATGTTTGTTCTTGAGACGATCTGTGGGGAGACTTATGTTCGACAGTGGATGTCTTACGATTGTAATGAATGTAACCATTGTTTAATTTAACATTAGCTTGAACGAATATTTCAAGCCAACAATGTTAGAACAAACATTATTGCACTTCTACACTTACATTCACCGCACAGCTAGAGCGGAAACAACGCCGAACTAGCATTTAGCATTTTAGACTGGACAAAATGTTGTTCGGTGTTTCGCTATTGGTCTCGTGGGTGATGTTGATAAATGCATAAAGTGAGTCATAATATATGGAACTGACCTAAAATGCTAATTTCACGTTACAGTTAGCTTTTATGTTTCCAAAATAACTCAATTAGCAGTTAGCATTTCTATGTCTTTTAAATATAAAAAAAAAACAGCTGACATTTAAATCGCTGGTATTTGTGAACACGGTGTAATACTAAAATACCCTTTCAAACTAAATACAGTATCAACTTTGGAAACGGAGAAAAAAATATACCTATAGCTGCAAATTGTAAAAAAGTTGTGCACCTGAGGCTTTGTCAAACAGGCGACCAAACCTATAATGAGAAATGATAACGAAACGTTTTCGCAAATTTTGTAAAAGCAGCTACTGGGCACATAACCAACGTGTCTCAACGTTTAAGATAAGGCAAACTTAAGCGTTAATCGAGCGAAAATAATATATTTAACCTAGGGCTGAATTGCATGATATTGCAGACACCTGAGATAAAATAAATTAGTTAAAAAAAAAAAAAACGACTAAGGGCGTTTCGGACTTCGCGCTCGCAGACTTCCGTTGCTGCGTTAGTTCCGCGGGAAAACAAAAATTGAAATCCAATCCAATCTAAGTACTTTATTTTTATTTAATAACTAGTCGACCCAGCGAACTTCGTACCGCCTAACCTATTACTATTTTGTGCATGTATTGCTTATAAACCTTCCTCTTGAATCACTCTATCTATTAGAAAAAACCGTATCAAAATTCGTTGCATATTTTTGTAAATATATGCATACATAGGGACAGACGCGGGAAACGACTTTATTTTATACTATGTTAATAACTCAGAAACCATCATCATCAATGTATATAACTAAGTTTGTCCAAGCAAGTATCTTGTAAAATGAGTCAAAACGAATTTGAACTGTCGAAAATAAATCCGTGTAGGAGGAAAAAAGTAAAAAGTAACCCTACTAATTCTGTGGGGCGCAAACGATAAGTAAAGTTCACAGGTCATTGATTTTTTTCATTTCACCGGGTAATAGTTGTTTGCTTTTGGCTTGCTGAGGTATTTGCATTGTAGAGCCTGGAAATAATGGAATGGCCTGTTGAATAATGGTTTAAAAAGGCTAATACTTATTCTGGCTAAAGTATTTTTGGTTTATGAAATCGTTGAAAATTGGTAACGGCGTTTGTTTGGCTTTTCTATCGTTTTAGTGAAAACAGTCACTGTGGGATGGTAAAAATGCAATTATTATGTGTAATGTTGCATACAGTTTATAGTTATATATTATTCTTATTGATGAAATACGAAGAAAAAAAAAAGTTTTTTTGCACAATAAAAATAATAGCGCATCACACTCAGAGCCTCTGACTAAGAAAAACCTCTATCAGGGGTGCCCGAAACATATACAGAGACGAACATTACAAATAACGGAGTAAGAACTTAACGTCTAGTGTTTGAATTCGTTTGAAAAAAAAAAAAAAACTGAGTGTCTTATTACAACCAAACTTTAGTCCCACAGAGATAGTCTATGTATAATACATTAGGTTATGTGGTTATGTAACAGTTACCTCTTAGTTAGCTCATTGAGAATAGACTTCCAGGAAGTTGCAAGACATATACAGCAATACATACTTAAGCTCAGCTCACATTTGGTGCGGTACGGCCAAGATACCGAAAGGACTACGATTAAAACTGGTTTCAGAAATCAAAATTATTCTAAGCTGTAGCTATAACAGAAAAGGCACGCAATTGGTCCTCATCCCTATGCCATCAAAGTAAGAAACCAGTTTAAATTATATTCTCGGTATCTTACATACATGTATGTAATCACATATATGTATATTGTGCATACTGTATTTTATACACATAAACCTTCCTCTTAAACCTTTTATCTATAAAAAAAAACCGCATTAAAATCTGTTGCCTAGTTTTCGAGATCTAAGCATACATATCTGACTTTTTGACATTTGACTACTCCGTAGCTCAGTTGGCAGTGATAGGGATTGAGACGCGGGTGCACCTGGGTTCAATTTCCGGCGGGGCAAACATTTTTTTTGATAAAAATCGATGTTTGTTACACAAACTGGGTGTAATATTCGTCTCTGTGTATGTAAAGTAAAAAAGTAAAGTAACAAATGATTTAATCAATACAGGATACAAGATATCGCTTATTGAAAGTCAATTAGACTAATCTTATTAATATTTATATCTTATTTTGTAAAGTATCCTATACTGATAGAGGCGAGGTATTTTAGGATGCCCACCAATTGGCTCAGGCAAACAAAAGTTTGCCTCAATGGTCGCCTGGAGATGCCCCCAAACGAGCCCACCTCTGTCAAATGATTCTATGTTTCGGCACCCTAGATACAGGTTCTTCCTAGTTAGGGGTTCTGAGTGTGATGCGTTATGATTCATTATTATATTTATACCCACAGACAGTGAGAATCGACTTTGTTTTATGTATTGATGTAGTGGTAAACGTTGTTTGCTATGCCATCACTAACGATATCAAATGTCGCCTTATGTGGCCCTTCGTATTCGTATGATATACGTGTTTGTTCATTATGTTGTTTGTTTGTTAGTACATAAGGGCAATGTAAATGTTACGAAATTCGAACACCGCCAGTTTGGAATGATACGATAATATCTACATGGTCGTCGATTAAATCTCATAGTTCAAATTCTGTAATGCGACCCAAATTTCAAAATCACAAAATAGCTGAAGAGAAAAAGCTGCTATTATTTTGTGTGTTCAATTCAATAAAATCATTTTGTGAGCGTTGTCAAAAAGTAAGTATAACTTAGAAATTGTTATACCGGGTGTAAAACTTTCCCAAAGCAACATGGGTCGAAATCTCAAAAAAAAAATAACAGCTGTTCCATACATTGGTTCGATCAGCTACCGGGGTCAATGTACGGGACAGCTGATTTTTGTTTTGAGATTTCGACCCATGTTGCTTTGGGAAAGTTGTTAGGTACGGTGAGCTAAATCTTTCCTTTGATTTATTACCGCCTTGTCAGAAACAACCTGTATGTGTTACCGGAAAATAATACTTTTCGACCGAAAATTTATAAATAACCTAACCTAACCTACGTTGGTTTATAAATTGACGTACGTTAGTTTTAAACCTAACGGATGTACTATTTCACAGTGACATATGTATAATCTACATAATAATATAATTAACCTCAAAACTTATATATTTTCAAATCTCGTTCTTGTTTTATTAACTTTAAGTATGTTTTTAGTTTTGTAAAGTCTTTATAGTTATGTTGTTAAACGTGTTTAGTCAAGTTAGGAAAGAATACATAAATATTTAAAATCTTCATAAGTTTTAGTAGGTTTTAGAAACCGATTTAATATAAGTAAGTACGTGCTAAATATATAAACAACGTCCGTACAATGTGTTAGTCTGACAGGTTTCGGTCGGTCGCTGATGTGCGTTACGATTTGTGGCACTATAACTCAAGTGTCGATAGAGGGGTAGAATACCAAATGAGACACTTTTATCTAGAAAAACTTGCTGTGAAATAGACTTAAAGGAAAAGTTTTTTTTTGCCTATTGCTTAAAATGGTACATAGATAACACATAATATGTTAAGTACACACTGATGGACAAGGTTGACAAAAATCAAACAAAAAATATTTTTACAATCTTAATAACATCGTGATAATCGAACTAATTTAAATTCCCTGCTCCAATTTAGCACTAAATAATATACTTTTTCGACGTAATTATAAAAAAAGTTATAAGTGACATTTCATTTTGTGAAATATTTTTAACACTGCAAGCAACTTTCCTTTTGATTTCTGTCGAAGCCTGCTAGTAAATATCTGTCTGTCACAAAAACAAAATTCTGCACATGAATTGTAATATTTCCTATATATTTTTGTATGTACAATTTGTAGTGATACTTTTCGGTTGAATCTAACTTTTGAATCTGAAAGACATTGGGGCCCTCCCGATGTTGTCGACGTTGATTGAAGATTACAACTAAATTACAGAGAGTCGAGAGACCATTTAATTAATTATGATGCCAATGCCGATCAATTACCAGAATGCTCCCCACGAGCTTTGTTAGGTCTCTTGTTCGATCGAGCGATTGAAAATTACACCGATACTAAGAAAATTGCAAAAAATTAAAACTTCTGAAATTTCTATAATATTTAGAATCTAAAGCATTGCAAATATTAAAAACATATTCTTGTATGACATTAGTTAAGTGCACTTAATTATTTGTGTAGTAGGTACTATTTAACATGTGTGCAAAATTTACTATACTGTAACTTCAATAGTTCATTATAAAAAATTAGACGACAGACAGAAGGGAATCGGAATAAAAGAAGCTAAATTCGGAACAAGCGACTTTGTCGTGCGATATTTTTATCAACTTTTAGTTTCCAAATATAAATAACTTAAATAGTGGCCAACAGTATTAAAAAATATCAAATAAACCTTTTCGATGTTTAAATAACAAAACTATTATTTTTATCTCGTTCTTATTTGTAATATCCACAACAGTTTGATAAATGCTGTACCGACTATTCGGACATGGCGGAGTTTAATGCGCCATTAGTGATCCACCAACCGATTAAGTAGCGAACACGGACTGAACTGGCTTAGATTACAGTCAAATATTTAACTCTAATAAAATATATCTAACAAGCTGTCCCAGCTAACTTCCTTACGCCATAGACTATAAGATGCTACTTAACATTTGGCCCTATAGACTTTGTTCCTTAGACTCCCCGGAATGAGTGAATAAAGAAAAAACAACAACAACAAATCACCTGTCAAAAAAATGTAAACAATGGAAAAAATTGCACCTTGGGTTACTTTATTTGAGTTTTAGTTTTTTCGAAAATCTAATATAGCCTATGTCAATCGGGGATAGTGTAGCTTCCCAACAGTGAAAAAAATTTTAAATCCTTACTAAAACTCAAATAAAGTAACCCAAGGTGCAATTTTTTTGATTTGATTGATTGGGCCTTTGAGAGGCCCTTGGTCCGATCCACTCCTATTCGAAATTTGACTGTATTTGTAGAATTACTGATTTTTGTTTACCTACTTTTTTTATTTTCATTAGCCTTCTTTTATTTAATTTTAATGGCAAACGAATTTTGAAATGTTGAATTGCAGTTTCCGCAATTTTGTCGACCAAATGTTATATCGAGATAAAGTGTATTCGAAGAATTGTCCAGTCGACGTTTCGTTAATCGAACATATGACTTTCGACATAAAGTAATAATAATAATAATAATAACACATCACACTCAGAGCCCCAAAGTTACGGACCCATTTTAAGTGCAGTTTTCTATCAACTAAATTTTCCTCCAATGACATTACAAAATTCCACCCTGAATAAAGATAGTTAGATCTATATAATTAGTTCTATGCAATCGACGGCCGTAGTCATTAGTGATGGTAACAGTAAACTTCAGCCTCTGGACGTTCCACTAGACCAATACAAACTTAAATCTACTAGAAACACACTCCAAAACCAACCTTATTTACAAAGTATATAGGAAGAAGTTGATGGCAAAGTTAACTTGTATTCTTAAGCTAGGTTTCCACTTAGCCATTATTGGAAGTACTACGGTCGTGCGTACTACAGCTTAGTGTCTTAACAAAATTGTTTTCAAAGATTTTACTTTGTTGTTTTGTAACTTTATAATTACCAGTTGGATTTACCCGAATCCTGGATACGTTCCATCATGACAGAACCGATGCCAAAGAGGGTTAAGAAAAGAGAAGTCTGGAGGAAGTCTGATAAGACCCTTTGCTCCCCGAGGAGTTAAGGGATTTTCATTATCATAAAATCCTATATACTACAAATTCTTAAATACACCTTGTTTTACCTTATTAGTAGGGTTGAAGTGGAGAGTTAATAAAAAAAACTCTTCAATAATTTATTTTTTTACAAATAGAAACCCGCCTTCAATAAATTTACACAACATAACTAAGAACTTTCTCTTTTTCAAGTCGGTAAAAATTGGTACTAAAGCCTTCTCCTGAATGTAAACAATTCTTTTGTGAAAACCAAATTCCGCATTCTTATTTCGCATCAAAATCGGTTTAGCCAAACTCGAGATAATCGCGAACAAAAATACATACAGGGGGTCAAGTTTAGTTTAAGAATTACCCCTCAGGTCAAACTTATAACCTTTTTTTTTGAAGTCGTTATAAAAGTAATTTGTTATAAAAATTAACCCTATAAAGCTGTTGTAAAAAGCACTAAGTCCAGGTGGCACTGGCGCGCTCGCCTCCGTTCTGACGGCTGTATAATAAAGTTTTCCGCTCCGCCGCGCCGCACGCACGCTCCGTGATTTTACAGCGTTTGCTTTTGCCGGAACGAAATGGATAATTGGGATGAAAAAATCAGGCCTCGGCTACAGAAGACCCGTGTACCTACACTGAAGGGTTAAGGGTAAGCTTGCACTATAAAACCTTAACTCGCAAATTCAGGATTTTTTGATGTTTGTTCTAGTTTTACCTAAGAAATAAACTACTACTACTACTTTTGTTATTGCTACCTACTTTTCATCGTAATAAATGCCGTTTTTTATTGAATTTTTGCGCTAGGTGAATAAAAACTAGGAGTCGTCTTTCACTAGGACTTTAGAGAAAAACTAATTTTTAAAGATGCCATTGACAAAATACTCCAATGAAGACGAGAGATTAGTAAGTACATGGATTATAAATAACAAAAATCTAGAAATGGTGCGTACTAGTCCTTATTGGTTACTTTGTAATTAAAACGTTCCCATTTTGTTTTCGTACTCTGTTTATTTTGGTTTGTTTATTATGCATAAAATTTTTGAATAAACTCGTCATTGATTGAATGTGTGTAAAAATAAAACGGTAATATATTTTTTGTATAAAATTGACCATTTGGTGGTTAAGAGAATTCCTAATTTCCATAGAAAATTCAAAGTATAGCGATGTTGCAATAAAGATTACTCAAGAACCAACGATTTGCGTTCCGACCGCAGCAAACCGTTTTGGGGCCGTTACTGCTATATAAATAACGGAGGGATCATTCCGTGAAATGGGGCAATTGGCCCATGGTCAAGGTCTTACGTAATGACTTCTTTTACGTATTTATGAAAAAGAAAATTAAGGTTTTTATTTTTAGGTACTGAGTGAATGATGACGAGCGCACGGCTTTGTTTAACTTTGCTACGCTACGTAGCAGGTGTTTTGCTACGCGCAACTGTCAGGTTACGCGACGTAGCAACTGCGATTCGTCGCGTATGCTACGAATCGTAGCAGCTTCGATTTTTCAAGTAAAATTTTCAAGTTTTTTTTTATATTTACCTTTGTTATGATAAAAGCTATCCTCTATAATGATGATTATTATTATGTTATTCATTAAAAGTTATTAATAAGTAAAACAATATGGTTATTAATTGAATTCTCTACAATTCTCCCATTTTACAATTTCGCTCACAAAGAATTACATGTAACATAATTCAGTAAACCCAAACTTTAATAAATCATGTTCCAAGGAAGACGGGCGAGGAAACGTGGTTTTCCTTTTTTCCCACACATACAAACATACACATACATATAGTGATGATATAGGCTCTAGGTAGACTGACTATGATTTATCTGGCCCCTTTGAGCTGAGGGTCACTTTAATAAATTTATTCGGACTTGGGTATAAATGCCGCAGTAATTCAACACAGATGGCAACGATAAAAACATTATTTTTGTCCTCACTATTATAAAATTGTAACAGAGTTGTCTCTGTTCAGTAAAGATAGTTTTAAAATAAATAGCCAGGCGCGGTAAAGCTACGCTGAATGTCGAGTTCCGTGTCGCCATTAAGACAAGTGCTGGGGTGTGAAAAGGCTCTGACTCGGCATATGCTGCAAGCAATGCGATGCAATACAATAAAACGCTTCTAACTCTAGGTAAAACTAGAACAATAATTGGAATAAATATTTAATACATATTTGAATTGCTCTAAATATTTAAGAAAAACCTCATTTTAAAAATAGACACAATGACCACCTGCGTAGTTCAGTGTGCAGTGGTGCTGAATGTAACTTCTAATGTCCCGGTTCGATTTACGGCGAGGGCGAACTTGATATGGTTCATATCGATTTTGTTTTTTGAGGCGGTTGTTTGTATGTGTCCAGGTACCCTAGATACAGGTTTTGGGCTTGGAATGTGATGTGTTTATTATTATAATATGTTTTTGAAATGATTTTCTATATATCATTGAAATAATTTGGAGTTAAAACGTTTTAAACAGAAATACGAAATACATTAAAGCCGATAGTTTGTAATTAGTACCCAATAATAGCTGTTCAAAATGAATAGTCGGAGATATTGTTGAATGTTATTCCAGAAATTGAGGGTTAAAACAATTTATATAAGTGCATAAATGTGCACTCACGTAATAATCCAAAAGTTTTTTTAATTCGTAAGCCTGTTATTAGCGGACATAGGCAATACAGGCTCATTAAGCTTAAATAGTAGCTAAGCGCCTTAGATTGTACTAAATACAGTGAAATTTAAAAGTTTTATAAAAATGTGGTGCCAAAATGACTGTCGCTTAAAGTTAGTAGGCAATAATATAATACCATTATTATATTAACAGATCACACCCCAGAGCCCCTAACTAGAAAGAACCTGTATCTAGGCTTCCCGAAACATTACAGAACAGAACATTACAGCCAGACCGGAAACAAACATCGATATTCATCATAACAATGTTGGCCCAGCCGGGAATCGAACCTATGTGCACTCGCATCTCAGTCCACATAACTCCCAAGCTACGGCGTAGGCAAAAAAAAATAACATTAGCAATTCGTGGCTATAAAATGTCTTATTAAAAAAAAAAAGTACTCCGTCCACCGCGTCTGCCCGCTCGGATGAATATGAACATTTCCAATAATCATACCATTCCGTTTCTCAGGCCTGTCCCGAAGGTGTGCTCCTTATTGAAATAACGGATTATTTGTGAACTCAATCGTAACTTTGGCTTTTCTTGGAAAAGGTCGAAATATCGTTACATTTAGAGGTAATACTGTCGTTACTTTATTACGTTGGTAAGTCAATAGAATTCTTTTGAGGGAGTTGAATGACCTCCAGATGTATTTGACAAAGGCGACTTTTTGGCATCGTTAGGACCTCGTCAGAACTATATGGTCATGTGTTACGTGAATTTTAATTCCGTGATACTAATACCGATAAAAAAAAATCTTGTAAACCATGGCCAAAATAAACTAAACTAAAATGGCCGTTTCGAATTTCGAACAAAAACGTTTAAATGAACTGAACAAGCGCAAATCTTGTAGCATTATCTCGGAGACCAGTGATTACCAGCAAAAAGCCTGTAGTCGGGGTCAGGACTGGCTTTAGCTTGTACCACTTTGACTATTTATAAATACCTACAAGTTTTTGTCAACGACGTTTTACTTTCATTTCTTTTTAATCAATTTGAAATAAGAATATAACATAACAGCCAGCGTGTAATTCCTGTAACTGAAAACTTGTTGAAAATGATCAAAGTTTCTTTGTCTCAAAGTTTTGACCAGAAGTCTTTTGAGAGTGAGTTCTAAATTTAAATACGGTTATATCTCTTTACAAATTTTGAAAAGGATAGGTGAAGATAAAATACGATATAGAAACCAGTAGATTTTTTAAACTTTGTGCCATATGTTTCAGAAACGGTGCATTTACTCAATAAGTGCAACTTGTTTACGGAAATAACATGTGTTTTCTTGGAGGATTTCGGCGGAAGTTAGCGGGCTAACAATGATACATTTTTTAGGCATACGCAGATCGGGTAGCGTATGTTTTTTTTTAAATGCTCTTTGTTTCTTATGGAATGTTTTTGGATGAAGTAAGCCTTAATAATAATAATAAAATATTTCCTATCCTAGTTTCTATTCTATTCTATTGTATCACCTTCTGGGTGCCGCCGCTGGGTGCATGATCTATTTGTGCATTTAGTGGCGGTGCCTGGTTGATGATCCATGAACAGTTTTAGTAAAACTCTCTAAAGAGCCTCTACGAGTTTGATTCGTCCCCTCGCACGCCTCTCAAAGGACCGGGCTCCATCACGTGATACCAAAGAGTATTGAGAAACATACTATATAGCAAAAATCAGTAAACAAAACTAGACATGAATTCCTACCCCTAAACTAAGTTAAACATGTGTTTTAGGGACTATATTTGTCAATTTCATAAAAAATACTTTATACTTGATTTTCATCTTCAACGAAGGTTCGAAAAAAAACGGACTTAGTTTTCTGAATTAAAATTATTCTATAGCGCGACTCTAATTGTCCGTAGCTAACATTTAGTCAGCCGAGTCGGTTTGCGTGAGAGAAATAATAAGATAACCAATGTTAGCCAGGTGATCAAACGGGAAATGAGATTAGGATCCAGTACTTGTGATTTGCAATTTCATTTTTAAAAGATCATTCTTTTTTAATTAAAGCAGAACCGAAAAATCTGTCACCAAATGACACTAAAAATATGAAACACGCAAATGTTTCAATGAGCGCTCCTTACTACTACAACTAAATACTGTGTAAATAAAAATTAATATAAAATTTCGATGATAAATTGTATGGGATTGTGCTTTCGGTGGATAGATTTCTGATTTCAGTGGCAAAATTGTGATTCGGTGGGTAATTTTTCTGATTTTGATGGAGACAAAATATTCGAGGTCAGTTTTTTTGGAAACTGTTATCTTTTGAAGTGGGCCAAATCAATATTTGAATACAGAAAAAGCTCTTTTGCATGGTTTTTAATTATGAAGTCTCTAGGTCAAAATAAAAAAAATGCCACCGAAGTCAGACAAATCTGTTCACTTTGTAGAAATGCTCATAAGTGCATAAATGTGCACTCACGTGATAATCCAAAAATGTTTTTTTTTCGTAACCCTGTTATTAGCGTACATAGGCAATACAGACTCATTAAGCTAAAATAGTAGCTAAGCTTGTACTAAATACAGTGAAATTTACAAGTTTTATAAATATATCTCAAGCTGGTGCCTCTGCCTAACCCTCCGGAGAATAAAAGGCGTGATATTATGTATGTATATTTACAGATCACACCCCAGAGCCCCTAACTAGAAAGAACCTGTATCTAGGCTTCCCGAAACATTACAGAAAAGAACATTACAGCCAGACCGGAAACAAACATCGATATTCATCATAACAATGTTGGCCCAGCCGGGAATCGAACCTATGTGCACTCGCATCTCAGTCCACATAACTCCCAAGCTACGGAGTAGGCAAAAAAATAAACATTAGCAATTTGTGGCTATAAAACGTCTTATTAAAAAAAAAAGTACTCCGTCCACCGCGTCTGCCCGCTCGGATGAATATGAACATTTCCAATAATCATACCATTCCGTTTCTCAGGCCTGTCCCGAAGGTGTGCTCCTTATTGAAATAACGGATTATTTGTGAACTCAATCGTAACTTTGGCTTTTTTTGGAAAAGGTCGAAATGTCGTTACATTTAGAGGTAGTACTGTCGATACTTTATTACGTTGCTAAGTCAATAGAATTCTTTTGAGGGAGTTGAATGACCTCCTGATGTATTTGACAAAGGCGACTATAGTGGCTTCGTTAGGACCTCGTCAGGACTATATATGGTCATGTGTTACGTTAATTTTAATTCCGTGATACTAACGCCGATTAAAAAAAAATCTTGTAAACCATGGCCAAAATAAACTAAACTAAAATGGCCGTTTCGAATTTCGAACAAAAACGTTTAAATGAGCTGAACAAGCGCAAATCTTGTAGCATTATCTCGGAGACCAGTGATTACCAGCAAAAAGCCTGTAGTCGGGGTCAGGACTGGCTTTAGCTTGTACCACTTTGACTATTTATAAATACCTACAAGTTTTTGTCAACGACGTTTTACTTTCATTTCTTTTTAATCAATTTGAAATAAGAATATAACATAACAGCCAGCGTGTAATTCCTGTAACTGAAAACTTGTTGAAAATGATCAAAGTTTCTTTGTCGCAGTTTTGACCAGAAGTCTTTTGAGAGTGAGTTCTAAATTTAAATACGATTATATCTCTTTACAAATTTTGAAAAGGATAGGTGAAGATTAAATACGACATAAAAACTAGTAGATTTTTTTAACTTTGTGCCATATGTTTCAGAAACGGTGCATTTACTCAATAAGTGCAACTTGTTTACGGAAATAACATGTGTTTTCTTGGAGGATTTCGGCGGAAGTTAGCGGGCTAACAATGATACATTTTTTAGGCATACGCAGATCGGGTAGCGTATGTTTTTTTTAAATGCTCTTTGTTTCTTATGGAATGTTTTTGGATGGAGTTAGCCTTAATAATAATAATACAATAGTTCCTATCCTAGTTTCTATTCTATTCTATTATATCACCTTCACTGGGTGCCGCCGCTGTGTGCATGATCTATTTGTGCATTTAGTGGCGGTGCCTGGTTGATGATCCATAAACAGTTTTAGTAAAACTCTCTAAAGAGCCTCTACGAGTTTGATTCGTCCCCTCGCACGCCTCTCAAAGGACCTGGCTCCATCCCGTGATATCAAAGAGTATTGATAAACATACTATATAGCGAAAATCAGTAAACAAAAGTAGACATGAATTCTTGCCCTTAAACTAAGTTAAACCTGTGTTTTAGGGACTTATTTGTCAATTTTACAAAAATTACTTTATTCTTTTTTGATTCATCTTTAACGAAGGTTCGAAAAAAAACGGACTTAGTTTTCTGAATTAAATTTATTCTATAACGCGACTCTAATTGTCCGTAGCTAACATTTAGTCAGCCGAGTCGGTTTGCGTGAGAGAAATAATAAGATAACCAATGTTAGCCAGCTGATCAAACAGGAAATCAGATTAGGATCCAGTACTTGTGATTTGCAATTTAATTTTTAAAAGATCATTCTTTTTTAATTAAAGCAGAACGCTAAGTGGCGACAGCGATAGGCTGAAAGTATTTCAACTGCAATAAACGTTAATTTGCGTGATTTCTACCGTCTAAGGGTGCATTTACGTACAAAGCTGGTAACAAGAGCTTGTTGGCGCTGGTTCGAAAAATGTATATAGAAAATACTTGCGCGGACATAAGCGCTTGTACCAGCGCGAATGTAAGTGAATCTAAGTGAAGTGGTGCGCGCACCCTAATGATGGGGTTACTATTACATCGCTGTCAGTGAAAACCTTTAGCAAATGCAGAGACATTTGACAGCTGCAACTCATATACAATAAGCTTAACTAGGTCATGTTTTTAGTAAAAATAGCTCCTTTTATTGTATAAGGCCGCCATTTGCATTGATATTTGTAACTTGTTTTTTATGTTCTTTATGTTTTATTTTGATTGCAATAAAGAATTCTCTTATCTTATCTTATCTTATGTATATTACTACTAGTAGGCGCCCCGCGGCGTCGCCAGCGCATTTTACCTTGAAAAATCAAATTCCCAATATTCCCGTGGAAATTTCGGGATTAACTAGCCTATGTCCTTTCTCAGGCTTTAGACTATTTATATACCAAATTTCATTAAAATCGGTTTCGTAGTTTTCCCAAGAGAGCGAGACAGACAGATAGACAGACAGAGTTACTTTCGCATTTATAATATTTATATAGTATAGATGTTATGTATGTCAACAATATTGCTGCTGTAAATAAATGTTTTCTTACTTTTCTTTCCACATCCCAATATAAATCACGTTTTCCATGAAATCCTTCTGCTACATGGATATTATTTATGGGAAGTTAAACAGATGGCGAAAGGAGCAAGTCGTCTGGAATAAATCGCATTTAGCAACAAGATCGCACATTAACATTAACGTAATGTCATAAAGGGATTCCATAGTGCCTTAAAAATACATCAGTCTATGTAAAAGAAAAAAGTATCGTTAGTTTTTTTTATATTTTTCTTAGTTTAAAACTCATGAACTAATTAATACGTCGCCTTCTTTGACGCCCAAATACTCCTATTTACAAGGTTCTTATAAGTGAATAGGTATTGAATCCCGGCAAGTAGGAGCACCTGGCGTCCGCCTAGCCGACTCACTTTTAACAAGCTCAGCTTAGCGCGGTCGATACACGGGCGAACTTCTTTATTATTTGCTTAGTTCGCCGAGTTTAAATTGGGCTTAAAAATGGGGTGAGCCGTGCCGTGGCCCGTCAAGCTGAAAATCGTGTAACTTTTCAACTGCGCCGTTCATACTAATTTAAACGCCGTACACAATTTAAAAAGTTCTAAATGTCCCTTTTGTTCTTAACTTTTTTCCTATCTCTATATTTATTCGAAGAGAAACGACATCGGTAATAAAACTGACAGAAAACTAACACAATAGCATATCTCATTCTCCTTTGCTATAATAAAGTGGCCCATTCAGCAATAACAACTTATCGTTTAAATCAGGGGCTGGATGGACCTAAGCTACGAACCAAAATAACGAATAAGGGAGCGTGGAATATGACATAAATAGTGCCGAAGTCAGTTGACTATATAAAAATGGAGTTAGCGCCGGCGCTCGGAGGTCCCGGGATGTCGGGAGGCGGGAGTCGGGAGCAGACAGGCGGGCGCCCCCGACGACGCCGCACGCTGCGACCCGCGTTACTCCGATCAAACAACACTACGCGAACCATCCGCCCGGAAAAACTACCGAACCCTTAAGTGAACAGTGACTGTGCAAAACCCCTGCAATGCTCACATACCGGCTAATTACCTCTCTCGGCACCTGAAAATGGCTTACGTCCCGTGCCTAGTTCTAGTGTTACTGCTGTGCCATGTAAGTGGACTCGAGACGTGCCCCGAGGCCTGCGCCCGCTCTGACGCGGCATTGCCGGTGAAGTGCTCCTATAATGTGACTGTCAAGGACAGCCGAGTGCTTCGGAGGGCAGTGTGCTGTGACGATAAACAACCGTGGTTGACTGATGTGAATCAAACGTTTGTGGATGTCTCTTTCAGTTTTCCTGATAGCTGTAACACTACTGTTGTCGAGTTGGATTATCCGACGCTAGATACCTATTCTGTTACTATTAGAGATAATAGAATAAGCAAAATTAAAATCAACATCAAAACCCAAAACGTAAAAGAGATAGATCTCTCAAAGAACAAATTGCTCTTAATCACAAAGGGAACCTTTAACAACTTTACCAATCTAAGGTCACTCGTCTTGAGCCAAAACGAGATCATTAACATATTAGAAGGAAGTTTTAATGGTTTGACGAAATTGGAGTCCTTGGACTTATCGAAAAACAATTTGACTATTCTGTCGAACGTTTTTACGCCTCTGAAGAATTTGCAACATCTCAATTTGAGCAGTAATAATATTGAGTTTATTCATGAGAATTATTTTAATAACTGGCTGCTTCAGCATTTGGACGTTTCGCACAATAATTTGAAGAAGGTTGCGCCGGGCGCGCTGCAGCTGCTGCCGAACCTGGCGCGGCTGCTGCTCACGGACAACCCTCACCTGGGCATCACGCAGCTGGACGCACAACTCCTGGTGGGCACAGGCCGCCGCCTGCAGCAGATCGATGCCTCTCGCACAGGCTTATACCAAGTCCCAGAGGCTTTCACACACTCCGTTAGATTCCTCTCGCTCGTTGGAAACAAAATATCGTCCGTGCGATGTGGCGATCTCGACAGCTATCCTCTGCTGCAATCACTCGATTTCTCTGACAATAAAATATTATCAGTCGAAGATGACTCACTGGGCAGGCTTGAAATGCTATTGTTCTTAAACTTGAATAAAAACTTGATAACAATAGTACCTAAATCGCTTCCGGACGAACTCAAGTACTTGTCTTTCAACAATAATTTGATTAACAATTTAACGTCTAATGACTTTAAGAACTTACCGAATCTACGTGTCTTGTTATTACAGAATAATAAAATACAGTATATTGAGGATCACGTGTTTGATGACTTGCTGTCTTTGGAAATGCTAGATCTGTCAAATAATCCAATTCAGGCACTGTCGCTCAGTACGTTTGATGGTCCTCTGTCATTAAGGGACTTGCGGCTCTGTTACTTGAATGTGTCAGTACCAGCACAAGACGGGTCGTTCCCAATGTCCTCGCCAGAGAGCGTCCAGATGTTGCACCTGCAAGCGAGCCCGAGCTTGGCTCGTCAGCTGCTCGCGGACTCAGCTGCGCTCGCCGCACTCTCCCACCTTCAATATTTAGACCTGCGCATGAATAATCTCACAGAGATACGAAACGATCTTCTCTTCTACTTAGGCCAGCTAAAGACCCTTCGACTCCACGGCAACAGTTTTAATTGCAGCGCGGAACTGTGGCTCAAAGATTGGCTTAATTGGAACCGAAGTTCCGCAGAAGGCGAAACGTGTTATTATTCCACGTCAGAGGCGAAAGAGGAGGAAGCAAAGTACAACTGTTCGTTTTCCGAGACGTTCACTATAAGCGACAGTTTGCCGCCAGTTAACTTGTATAGCACAGAGATGATAAACAAATTGCTTCGCTATTACGGTTATCTCAACAACAAAACCGAGCGAGTTGCCTACAAACGAGGCAGTAACAAACTGAAACTCAATATCACCGAGCCTAGAGCAGACAAAACTAGGAATACCCAAGATAACAATTTACTACAACCATTCAATAAGAACTACAATAAGAAAAATCTGTCACGGAACGACAATAAAATATCTCTCGGAGAACATTTGAATGAGAGTGCTTCGGCCAAGGCCAGAGAGTCCATAAAGGTCCTAGATCTGAATAGGATACAGAATGATCAATTCAACGTTGAACATCGCTTTTTAGATTTGGAAACTAAAATTCCCACCAAAGATTTGAAGAAAGGGAAAGATTTTAGTGAAGTTCGTCTTCATCGATCGGGTAAACGTCTGAACACGCCAAACAATGCTACAAAGAATGAAAGCGAGGTTGAAAAGCTGGCGACAATATCGAGCGAGAACGTAACGGAGCGTTTAACGGATATTAAGACAGAGTTTTCGCCTTATCAGTCGTCGCCTTCGTACGGGCAGTACGTGGGCACGGCAAGTGTGTGTGGGTTAATGCTAATGTCAATAATTCTGTGGGCGAGCTTCCGACGCCGCTACCGACGACGAGCGGTGCCTGAGGAGCCAGGCGACCAAATAGAGGTGTCAAATATATCTGGAAACGTGCTATGGTGACACCTGCGAGCGGCCGACCCCACTCCCTTTGAATACGACTCGCTTTTGACGTAGCATTAATGTAAGTTTCAATCCTTGTTTGTGTATTTCCTGTAGTTTGTTTTCAAAGGAAGGATAAAGTAAATGGTTCTATTTAACTTTACCTTGCTATTCATTTCCTTTTCAGACTTTTTATGGGTAAATAATAAATAGCCGTTATTCTTAAAATCATAAAATAAATTCACTCATTCTTTCAGTGTCTATCTATTTATCTGTTGGAAAATCAAAGAAATCTGTTTTTTTTTTATAAAGATAATTATATAATATAAATATAAAGATATAACTTAACAAAGAGCACTGCTTGCATATACTATAAATTACATACAACGATAAATTGCCTACATAGCAACGTGAAAAATTTCAGACAAACTGTGATCTAGTATTGTTGTTTCCGAATTGTGAAAATGAATAGCAAACTCGAAACAATTCGCTATCCAAACGCAAACTAACATTGTTTGGTTGAATTGTTACCTTTATTTGTTTGGAAAATTTGTTTACCTTTAATGATAACTCATTTGTCGAAAGCGATTCCGCTTTGTAATGGTATTAGTGTTTTCAATTGGTATTGTTATTTTTTGTAGTTAAAATTTATGTTATATTTACTTATCTTTAAACGCGATTCTTGTTTTTAAGATACGAAAATATATTTCCACAAAGACAGGATTATGTGAAATACTTGTGCGGTGTTTTTTTTCGAGCTTCTATAGTTAATTTAAAAAAGTATAGGATGGTATATGTATAGGAATGTAGGTACTTTACAAAAAGTTCTAAATAAACTGGCTATTAGCTAAAACTGTGGAAAGTTCTTTGTTTGAACTATTTGTTCAACGAAACGAACGGTCTTTCTAGAGGTATAAACTACAAGGCCAACCAATCTTAAATTGGCAATGCACTTATTGATCTAATTTAAATATACCTACCTAGATATGAATGAATTATCAATACATAGTATAAAACAAAGTCGCTTCCCGCGTCTGTCCCTATATCTTATATCTTTAAAACTATACAACGGATTTCGATGCTTTTTGTTTAAAATATAGAATTATTCAAGAGGAAGGTTTATAAGTATAATACATGCATAACATAGTAATAGGTAAGGCGGTACAAAGTTCGCCAGGTCGACTAGTATAAGATATCATTACTAAAAGTTATATTTAAAAAAACCTAAATTTATTTTGTTTCAGGTGGGTGTATGGCTGCAAAAAAGGGATTAATTGTGATAAAAGGACGTTAGTGTGGGTATATAATTGGTATTTTTCTATTAAATAAGTACAAAATACTCAGATACTATCGGCTGGTTTTTTATTATGAGAAATTGTGACATGTTTTATAATTTGTAAGTTAGCACTTGGCAAGCTCTGAAAAGGGTAACTTTATTATTGTAATGATAATTAACTGTCTATCTAAAAAAGTTACTGTAACAAAACGCTATATGAGTTTGAACGTTAACTACACTTTCAGTCTTAAATTCTAGTGACTGATCATCAATTTAAACTGTTTGATAAACTAACCTCGGTACCCTTATTAGTAGGTATTGAAAAAAGTAGAATCATTTAGGTTTCAACCTGGACTGAAATGATGCCAGAGTGAGCGTGTCGAAACTCTCACGTCCCGATTGATTTTCAGAAGTTTTTATCTAGAGTCCGCGTCAGCTAAGTCTACAAGCGACTGGGGGGAGGGGGGGCATTTTCCCCCGTTACCAAATAAAAAGCGTCACCACTGTATACTTACATAATTCACGTGCTTCACCTTTGAATTTGACTGACTGATTGCTAATATTTTGACCGCGCAGACTTAGCTGGCACACACTCTACATATTTTTTTTATGTCATTGTTTCTTATTAAAAAAAAACAGCCTAACCGTTGATTGTAAAGAACGTTTCTTAGCAATGTTGTGATTATAGGGAAGTGTAAATATTGTGTACATTAAGTTCCTCTGTTATAAGCACTGTAAATTCACTTATATTAAGGTCAATAGAGTAAACTTAAGTGTTCGCAACTTAGTCTGCGCCTAGTTTGTGGTCAGTGCAGCTGCTTTTCTACTATATTCGACTTCACGCGACGCTGTCTATATTGTGCTAATAATGTCGATAGTAGCCGTTGTAAAATGCGACAGGAGGTAGGTATTTATTAATCAAAGTAATTCTAACTTTATAACTGTTTTAACCTACGTTAAAGATGACTCGATTTTATGTTTTCTAGTTGTTGAAAAATCATTTTTCAGTATTTTACCTATGCAAAACTTGTGCTCTTTTAAATAGAGCAACTTTGTCGCACTGCACGTTGCGGTCAAACTTAGGAAAAGATTTTACTTTTTATACAACGTCCCAAAATAGAGCCTTGTGATGCCAAATAATGATTTGCATGTCGTAATATATTCCGAACTGAGAGCGATATTTGCACAAATGTCTGGCGACGGGATTTCAAGGACACTAGTGTGGATGATTTCTATTTCACGACTTCTATATTTTTCTAAGGCGAGATAAAGAAAAATAATGTGAATAGTTTTTATTACGCAAGTTGTTGTTTGTGACATTTTTATTAAAGCCATTTCGATATTTTATTTCATTATTACTTTTGGGAGTATCTACATCTCAAACATTTTGTTTTCTTAGTAATTGAAAATTTGTGTTCCTTCGAATGTGCGGGTTTGTGTTCGGCGAATGTTTGGTTCATAAAACTGCCGAAGTCAACATTCGGATGACGAATTTGAACTAACTGAACTTCGGCGTTCCAATTGTTGCACCACAGAGTAAAAAAATTACTAAAATTCTTAAATGCAGATATATTTCTTCTTCCTCTTCCAATACAGTTTGACACTGCGAGGGAGTATGACAATTACCCTCTTACAACAAAAGATTACCTTGATTACATAGAAAACTTGAAGAAGATGTAAAGAAGAGGCCTCTGTCTATTGACACACTAAACCAATTTAAAGAAAAAGAAAATAAAGAAAGCAAATGAGACGGTTTAGAAACAAAAGGCTATTCTAATTCTAATATTTCTTCTTATTTAATATACTTACTTAGTTTTTACTATAATATTAAGTATGCTTTCATTAGATTATGATCTTATTGTTCAAAATATGTGTTTTACAGGTGTTTGTAGTACCTACCTATAATTATACATATTAAAAATTAAAAAAACAACCCACGTCTTCCCTTTACAACTTGTAAAAGTTTGAGCACAAATTCGATGTGCCAATGCTTCGGTAGTTAACATTTTGTGATATATAAATTATTATTGTCTAGCTGTTTGAATATCGTAAGTAAAATTATGCAACATTATTTTTGTTTAAAATATTAGCAATAGTTTCTTTTCAGAATCCATATTATTTCTGACTATTTATATTTATGTATCTTACTCGGCAAAAGCATTTTTAAAAACTCGTTTTTTTTTTTAGTTATTATTAATTATTTAATAAATTTCTACTTACTAAATTGTAAAAAAAACAACCTATGTACATATGAAGACAAATTTACTGAAAAAATTAAAGAATCAAGGTATAATAAGACACAGAGAAACAGCTTGTAAGAAAATGCAATGAAAATGTAAAAATGAAGTCATTTTGTACAGAGACATTGTTACAAAAATATCATAAATTTTAGTTTCAGTTCGAAACTAAGGTTGTGTTATGTCTATTGTAGTTAAGTGTTTGACTATTTTCATGTTGTAGATATGTACCTAATTAATTGTTTTTACTTACCGTAGAGTCGAATGTACAGGCAAATAGTTATAAAGCTAATAAATAGGAGTATAAATTATGTTTTTTCTGTTTTATTATAAGTAAAAGATATCATATAGTTTGAAAAATATTGCAACGATTAACGTTTACCTACTAATAAAATAACTTAATAAAAGAACTTCTGATGATATAAAAATTAAATTCATCATCATATTAGATTTAGTTTACCCAATAAATTAACCAAAAATAGGTACGCCCCTACAAAACTTAGTTACAAAGAATATTTAACGATCGAGGCAAAAACTAACTAAGTAAACAGAAATTTTTATTCCAGCTGACTCTACCAATTTCATTGGGTCAACATTATTATCTTTAAAAAAGATTTTGCAGAGCAAGCAATCCCTACCTCTTTTTATAAAAAAGTATAGGTAGACTATTCGATTACGCAAGAATCATCAATTACTTTATGCGATTCGAACACCATTTTGTCAAATATCGCTAAGTCATCACTGAGTCAAGATTTTTTTACCACATTTTTTATTTTTATTTTATTTATTTTACATTTACAAAGTACTAGCTGACACGGAGAACTTCGTACCGCCATAAAATAAAGGTAATTTTACTTAATTGAGCTATTCAGAATTTTTGCGTTGCGAATGCTCGTATAGGTTATGTTCATATTGGATGATGTAAGATTCTAATGCTCTTTGTATCCTAATCTATACCAATATTATAAAGAGGAAAGATTTGTTTGTTTGTTTGTAACGGATAGGCTCCGGAAATACTGAACCGATTTGAAAAATTCTTTCACTGGTAGGAAGCTACACTATCCCCAAGTGCCATAGGCTATATTAGATTTTCAAAATAATTAGGGATCCTTACTTAAACTCGAATAATATAGCCCAAGGTGCAGTTTTTTCCGTTGTTTACATATTTTCACAGTTGGTGGTTTGTTGTTGTTGTTTATTATTTTTGATTAGGTAACGGATTCTCGGCAGTCAAAAGAACATAGTCTATTGAGCCAAGTGTTTAGTAGTATCTTAAATATCTGTGGCGTAACGAAGTACGCCGTTTCATCTAGTAATAAATAATTAGGACTTCAGAGTGCCTAATCTACATCATCAATACATAGTCAATACATAGTATAAAACAAAGTCGCTTCCCGCGTCTGTTCCTATGTATGCTTATATCTTTAAAACGATGCAACGGATTTTGATGCGGTTTTTTGTAACCGATAGAGTGATCCAAGAGGAAGGTTTATAAGTATAATGCATGAGCAACATAGCAATAGGTTAGGCGTTACGAAGTTCGCCGGGTCAACCTAGTATAAAATAAAATCGCTTCCCGCGTCTATCCCTATGTATGTTTAAATCTTTAAAACTATGCAACGGATTTTGATAAGGTTTTGTTTAATAGATAGAGTGATTCAAGAGGAAAGTTTTTAATATAATACACGATCAACATAGTTGTAGGTTAGGCGGTACGAAGTTCGCCGGGTCGACTAGTTAATATTATAAAGGGGAAACAATTATTTCACCATTAGAACCCTTAATTAACCCTGATGAACATAAGCTGTAGCTTAAAGAATACTGGAGTTCAACTATCATCATCATCATTTCAGCCAAAAGACGTCCACTGCTGGACATAGGCCTCCCGCACAGAACGCCACAACGACCGGTCTTGAGAAACCCTCATCCAGTGTATTCCCGCAGCCTTCACCAGGTCATCTTACCACCTTATGGGGGGTCTGCCTGCTCTGCGTCTTCCGGTTCATGGTCGCCACTCGAGAACTTTTCTATATTATGTTTTGCAATTCTTTAGGCTATGTCGGTAGTTAAACAAGTTTGAGATCGTTAGAAAACGACATTGCAAGCGATACAAATCGAGTCTACTTACACTTTGCAAATGATTTATATTCTTCAAAAAGCGAACTGGTGTACGAAGCCCTAACACCTCATCGAATATCATGAATCTCCGGAGGGGATGCAATCTGCATGCCATCAATAAAACATTAGCAATATCCATACAAAGGGCTCGGCGAGCCAACCAACACCCAATATGTTAAATGGGAACCAAAATCGATGATAACTGAACGCTCATTCGCTGTGCATTTTTAAACAAACTTTGCGATTTATGTTTTTTTGAAAATGTTACAAAAATCTTAGGCTAACATTCTCAGTCAGGTTACTCGCTCAGTCGCGGAGTTGTACATAAAGATCGAAAGATCTCCCGTGACCCCCTGGCTAACAGCCGAGATGGACGGCGGGGTTTTAGTGAGTGCGAACCCCACATAACCCTGCGGCTCCAAAAAAAAAGTTACTCGCTCAAGGACACTCTACTGGGACAATTCGTTCTCAAAAACAGATTATCCTGATATCCTGGCTATACTGCGTCGAGCGTATACTTTACTGTCTTGAAGTTGAACTCAACTGTCTATATCAATTTGGAGTGGAGAATAATTTACAGTTTCATTTTGACACTTTTGAGTAAGAGTAAGAGTGAGACTCGACTATGAATTTCAGCTAAAGGCTTTACTGTTCTGAGTGTAATGTTCGTCTATGTATATGTTTTGGGCAGCCTAGATACAGGTTCTTCTTAGTTAGAGGCTATGAGTGTGATGCGTCATTAATAATTATTATTAACATTTACAGTTAGTTTACTGGCTCAAGATTCGGTCAATTGGTTTGAAAAACAAGCTCAAACTACGACTCGACTATGAATGACAGAGTGAGGCTAGCATATCTGTCCTCAACCATGTGTCGTAGAATTCTACTACTTCTGAACATAACCCCCCCAGATCGTCACACTGACCGGTCTGGTGTTTCTCATCCAGTGAACTCCCGCAACCCATACAAACCAGATCGTGTCTGGTTGAGGGTCTACCTATTCTGCGTCTTCTAGTGCGCGGTCGCCGAGAATTTTTCGGCACTTTGAAGTATTTACATAAATACTAACTAACTAAACAGTATTTTATCTTCAAAACAATTTAAAATAAAACAAAACTAAATGTAAGATATTTAAAGCTGATAAAATTTTGTACTAGATTTAAGTTTAGGCTTTTATTTTCCGCAGACAAACCCATATGTGGGTTTTGCTTAATTTTGTTAAAACAAATTTTTAAAAATAAATTTGATTTGATTTGTTTTTTTGTTTAAATTACTAATAAATATTTTTATATTTTAGTTACCAATAATAAAATCCTATAGATATCAACTTCAAAATTAAATGAACCTATTTGAAACACAAACAACCCTTCTGGATCAACGGTAAAGGGATGGGTTTGTTCCTTATCAACCACCGCCATGGCTATGGCTAACGAGATTATGAATATAAATGACTGAAGACGTAGACAAAGTTGTGTGAATTATGCATTGAAGCCTGATTGTACCAAGCCACTACTCTTTAGGGTTTATTTAAGCCAATCTCAGTTTTGTAAAAAAGGTTGTGTAAGTCTCGTATAAGTAAAGTTCAGTAAAAACATAAATAAACACCCGAAAAAAATATCAGGGATCTTCTTGGCTCGGTACCTTCGATATGCGTTAGGCATTGTTTCTATTGTAATTTTGGCTTGTTTAGCCCAGGGGGTCAATTATCTTAACTAAAACGATCAAATCGCAAGTGTCTTGTTAGGCACTTAGTTAACCATTGCTGTTTTCTTTGGGCGCGCAACACGTGCCTTTGTTAAAGCGGCAATGGTTAATAAAGTCGCACACAAGACATTTACAAGCCGATGGTTTTTAGTTGAGTTTCTTGACCCCAAGTATCACTGTATGACCTTTACAAATCAATTAAATTGTGATAGCAACTATTATTTAAGTTCAGCTTCAAAGCCTGTTGCTTTTATTATAAACAACAATTTGTCCTTGAAACTGATAAATTTAATCTCATCAGGGTGTAACATGTGTTTTCAGGGGATTTATGGAATGTTTATGTATCAGTAGACTATACTCTCTCTCAAAATAAGTATCACAGAGTTTAGGCAGAGTCTGCATATTTTTTTGTCTTGTTGCGTAGTGACGCGATACTATAGCGTCACTTTTAATAATAATATCTTCTAAACCATGGCCGAAATCAAAAATATGCGTTAATGATGCCATAGATAATCTTGCTTAGAATTTAAGGCTCTGTTGTGTAGCTTTCAGGATAATGATCTTACGGTTTTAAAACTAAAAGTGGCCATTTTAGGCAACAAACAGTATCATCATCATCATCATTTCAGCCGTAAGACGTCCACTGCTGGACATAGGCCTCCCTCAAGGCTCTCCATCAACAAACAGTATATTCCTTAGAAACTCTAAGTAATAAAAGTAAAAGTAGTAAAAATAGTAAAAGCTACACAACAGAGCTTTAAAAATTCTAAGCAAGATTTTCAAACGCTGTGCTCTAAAGTCTATTAATATTAGTCTCAAACTGCTATAACTATTAATACTATAGGTACAAAACCAGCTATGTAGTCTTTAATAAATGGCCGGGAGCGTACTGAGCCGTGGTGCAGGCAAACACCGCTGATTCCTGATTAAATATTGAACTAGGGTGGCTCGCACTGCGTCTACACAGCAAATGGTTTATTTTAAAATGCATGAACGAGTAGAGATGGGTCCCATTTATGCGTCGTTGGAGCTTGAAGTCACAGTTCGATGATTGAGTTCAGTTTAAATTAATATTTTGCACACGAAGTATCTATTATTGAAATCTAGTAAACTACAATACCTGAATTTAATTAAAAACATAGTATCCTATACTGAATGAGGCGATTTGGTTCAGGGTCGTAACGTTACTAGGGCATGAATACCGGAATACTGGAAGAAATATCCGATATTGAGGTAGCCAATATCGGAATCTCGTAGCAAGACTTTTATTGTTATTTGAGTTCTAAAATAAATGTTTAAAGCATTCCACAAGTCTCCAATATAAAAAGTTACTGTAAATTTGTTAATTCTAAGCTTTTTTAATCAGAAACAATATTTTAAAGCAGTTGATTTAGTTATTTGGTACATACTTTGTAGTGGTACAATGTAGATATGGAGAAACCTAAATCAATATATATAAAACTCTTCCGTTACTGACTGACTGACTGACTGACTGACTGACTGACTGACAGACAACGCAGAGCCGAAACTACTGGGCGTAGCGGGCTGAAATTTTGCATGTAGGTTCCTTAGTAAGTTTAGGTGAGCACTAAGAAGGGATTTCCCGAAATTCCCATGGGAACGGGACAAAACTGGATTTTTGCGTTTAGGAGAAATCTGCGCGAGTGAAACCGCGGGACAGCCTCTAGTGTTAAATAAATAGTACATAATAAAAAAAAAACAATAGTTTTTATAAATTTTTTTAATTGTATTCAAAATCCTAGAAAGATATCATCTCAGCTTGATATATCATGAAATTCTTATTAAATCCAATTCGGTATACGAATTTAATACAGTTACAATTGAAATATTAGCTTTTTGAGTAATTTTTATTGAGTTTTTACAATTCCGATATTGATATCGGAATTCCGGTATTGAGATAAATTGTCCGATATCAGTATCGGAATTGAAAACCTTCCGATATTACATGCCCTAGTCGTTACCCATGCTGTTCTAGGAAAACGAACTTAGATAGATAGATAGATAGATAGAATATTTATTTCGGTAAGCAATACACACACACATAAATTAAATTAACAATAAATACAAAAAGACAATATAAAATTACAATATTACAAACAAGTTACATTAAACAAATTTACACACAGTGTAAGGCACAGTGGCGCATATCACAACCGAAATAGGCTCCGACTCAGCATGTGTCACAAAAATCTGTGACGCTGATATTCTGTCGGTACCTTACGAGAAAGGGGTAAAAGGGGTAAATAAGGGGTAAAATAAATAAATATTATTTATGGGTATAAATAAATAAAAATGAAAATATTTCCCATACTCAAAAATAAAATAAAAATAAAAAATTACTTGAATATGTTACTTACTATAAATTAATAAACAAGTAGAGTCTGCATACATATATAACATAAAACAAAATAAAATAAATACATTTAAAACAACTCATCGCAATCAAATAAAAAGAAAAAGTATACTTTTGATTAAAACCAATAAATAAATAATTATGAACTAACAAAAATAACATTTTTAAAATTTCACAGTTTTAAATCACCATGGAGACTTCCAGGTGCCAGGCACATTCTGTTTTTGAGATGCCATCAAGTAAGATTTTAATAGTTTTTTAAAAACAAAAGGCGAACTGGCACTACGTAAGGGAGGCGGAATGTTATTCCAGCACATTGTTGCCTGGTACCGGAAGCTACCGCGGAAAGCTGCTGTACGATGGTGAGGAACTGAAAGTGGATTAGAAACAGCTCTTATACCGTATCTAAGATTCGCACTTCGCCACGAAAGTTTTTCAAACAAATAAGCAGGCTTCTTAGTACGAATCACACCAAAAAGCAAACTAGCAAAAAATAGCTTCTGTCGACTCTGCATCCTTAAGGCTTGGTGGTTCAAAAATTTGTGTTTTTGAGATTTTTTTAAACAATCTGAGACATACAAAATTGATGTCTTCATTCTGAAAAAAATATATGTGTTAGTTAAGGATCTAATCTAGTCATCATACTAAAGGGAAACAGGATCTAATTAATTTTAGTTGATAGAAAAAAATCTCAAAGTTACCCCTTTTTGTTCCGTTTTTTCCATTTTATTTTTAAACCGCTGATTGTTTTTATTTGATTTTTGGAATGAAAATTGCTGACCTTAAATTTTAGACATACTACTATAGTAAGAATTTTTAAGTTTAACGAAAAGACAAAAAACCAGCAAAAACTAAAAAAAAACATCGTTTTCGCGCGGTCCGATGCCATGCCGCGCCGCTCCCTACCCCGTCAGTACCCTTGTGGCCACGGCCGAGGCCGGTTCTGTGTCAAATTTTTGTTTTCGCGCTCTCGTATTTCGTTTTATTTTTATTCAAATGTAAACAAAATTTGACAACAGATGTCAAAACAATGAACCATAACATCTGATTAGGATCTATATGGAGCTGAAAGAAACCAATTTTGATACCGATATTACATTTATAAAACCGTCGCATTACAAACTTACCTTTTTTATTCCCACAAATAAAACTTAAATCATAGGTTACTTATTATATAGTTATATCATATCTTTGTTAGTTCTGTGGCGCCGATAACACAATATTAATATTACATTAGCACAATATTACGTGGTATACTTACTCAAATTACTTTAAGAAGGCAGTAATTTATGTCTTAATAGAAAATGTTTCCTTTTTATTTAACGCTTTTCGGTTTTTTCGGCTGTTTAATTTTTTGATGAAAAGATTTTATTTTTTGCTTTTCAGTTTAATTTTAAGGAATTCCCCCCCCCCCTCACTTCAAGTTTCACCTTCACCTCAAATCACCCTCCAAACGCTGGTCTCACACCCCTGAAGGTGGTCAGACGACCTGGTAAAGGTTGCGGCCTATGTCCAGCAGTGGACGCTATCGTGTGAGATCGGCTGCTTAAAATCAAAACCTAGTAACTCGTTTTAACAAAAATGTTCAGGAGAGCCAAAGCACGGGTCGACCACTTTAATTCGTTGCCCCGAAGAAACCAGACGCAATAGCGATTTCGGTGTTTGACCAAAAGTTTGACTATATTGTTGACTATAGTCACACTTAAATCGATCCCACTATTTTTTTTTTAATTTACCCAAATATGACAATGAAAACAATTTCAAAACATAGTATTTCACACTTAGTTAATTAACTAAGTGTGAAATACTATGTTTTGAAATACAATCTCTGAGTTAATTCTCTACTTTTTAAAGCAATTTATATTTTTAGTTGTACGTTTCGAATGAAAAATGTTATTTTTTGAAGTGCATTCATTTAAAAGTTATACAAATGATTTATTTGTGGCAGAATTGAGTTTTGTTTACTATTTGGTTACGACTCGTGGTTAATTCAGCCAAATTTGTATACTGTTTTTGTAACTTACTAAATTCCATCAAAATTTGATTGATTTTATAATCGGCGCCAAATTCAAAACATAGTAAGTCAGCTTTCAAATTCATAACCTAGTAAGTCGGTTGAGTTGCTAGGTTTTTTTATTTGTAATCCGACATGCGCTATGTTAAGAATATGTACTTCATGGAAATTTCAATAACTTTTCCAAATTGGGTAGACTTAAATTAAATTTTATTTTTAAAATTACGTAAGAAACTGGGTGTTTTAAGGTTCATATCAAATCTATACCGCCTAGTAAGTCGAAAAATGACAAAAATGGTTTTTTTGCAAAAACACCAGTTACTAGGTTTTGAATTTGGGCAGCCGAGATGATGATGATGATTATTATTATATTAGTCGGCGAGGCGCTTCTCCAGAAGTCCCCCAGAGTCCTCCAGAAGAAGGCAGGTAGTCGCCACTTACAATGGAACTGGTGGGGCGAGTGTTGAAAATTTTGCGGTTTTTGTAATCCAATCGTCGTAGGTCGCCAATTTAGAGAACTCCTATGTCCGCCCGCCTGCAGTAGAAATAACTCCAGAGGTTGAAGAAGGGATGATATATTTACACATGGTTAGGTACACTATTTACAAGAAAATGAATGCATGTTAATGTGTACAGCGGCTGAGATGTACTGCCTAGCGCACGCAGGGCGTTGCGCGAGGCGTCGTGCGGGGCGTGCTGCGCCCAAATCAAATGTATAGCAATAGTATGAGACCGTTTACGGAGACGCGCATAGGCCTATGTTCGATATCGTATAAGGAAACGCGTCGGCTCCCGCGGCGGCGACCGTGGTGGCGCCTGCGTCGGAACCCACACGACATCCCGCACAACACGCCGCGTCTTCGTAAAGGAGGCCTTAGGGTGTGATTTTAGTTCCAAATAAAAAAAGTTATCAACTCAAACTATATCGTTATTTGTTTTAAATTAAAACAACCAGTGGTGTTTTATTTATATTGAGAAAACACTACAAAAAGGGTTTACTTTGATATTTATTTCTACAGAGTGAAATTCATTACATCTTGTTACTTTTTAATAACTTGTCTAAACTAAATCCTACATCTATATTTTTCAGAATTAAGAAATCTGTTTTATATTTCTCAGATGGTTTAAAAAAAACTCGTTATTACAAATACCTTACCTAAACGCAAATTCTTGTGCGCTGAAACGAAAATCGGAAAGAAAAATTGTGCGGTAGGTATAAACATCTCGATTTAACTTCGGCTTGTATGAAAAGTAATAAAATTTAAAACTGCCGCGACATTTCGCATTTCGACGCGCGCATGTCACAGCTGCGAGGGTGGGGGACCCTCATACCTAATTAGGTAAGAAGCTTCAAAGTACAGGCCGTTAACATATTAGCACCGTTCAAAAACGGGGTTACATGTGTTCGAGGCGGAATTCTAAAACAGAAGCGGGCGCATGCATTTTGCACTCTTTGGATCAGCCTTTGAGATTTCTGAAGTAAACATGGACCGTAAGCTGTTATGCAATAATTCAGTTTAGATAAAACAAGGCTATCACATAACATTACACGCATATCTACACTGAGAAACTGTCGGATCTGATACAGAACTGATATTCTAAAAAAACAGTTCTTAACTATGTCCAAAACATGCTTATGAAAATTGAGCTGACTATCCATGGTCAGACCTAGATTACGCGCTTCAGAAACCAATTCAATAGGGCTATCATTAATTATTACTTTCGGACTGAGATTGCTAATATTACGGATTTGCTGTTTAGACCCTAGTATCATATATTTGGATTTATGCGGGTTTAGTACCAGATTGTTTGCCGAGCACCACGAAGCTATCCTCCTCAAATCCTCATTCATGTGCTGAATTGACTGAGCCATGTCATTTGGTCTTGCGGAAACGTACAATTGCAGGTCATCAGCATACAGATGGTAAGAGCTATTCTGTAAGCAATTAACTATATCAGCGCTATACATTACGAACAGAAGTGGGCCAAGAATAGAGCCCTGCGGAACTCCTCTTACTACAGCGCTAGGCTTTGAGTTAACTTCTTGTTATTTTATAAAGTATCCTATGTTGCGATGGGCGAGGTAGTTCAGGGTCGTTGGCCCTATTGCCGATTGAGAAATCAGCAGCCCGCACGAGCCAGACAGCACCCTGCCGCGGCATGATGCCGATCAAACTCATCAAAGCAATAACAATGAAGTCCCTAGAAAACACCTTCGAAAGATCTCACCTCAGTCAAATTACTATTTTATGGCGTAGATAGGAAACTGGATAACAAAATCTACTTTGCAATATCTGCTGTCTTTTGTTTTATTTTCATATCGCTATACTATTCTTTAACAAGTTTTGGCAGTTTACGAAATAGAATCCGAACAAATTACTCAACATAAACGTTTATCTAAGTTAAGAGGCATAGCACAGCTAAAGTAACGCCACTCGCGAAAAAAATTAATATCTTCTAAACTCAGGCAAATATCAAGAATGTGAAACAGTATTCCACTAGATAATGCAGCCTGGTATTTTTACGGCACTGTTGTATAGCTTTTAGGTTAAAGACCAGAGAAAGCTACTGATTGTTGCTAAAAACGGCCACTTTTGGCAACAATCAATAGCTTTCTTTGATCTATCACATAAAAACTATACAACAATGACTTAAAAATACTAGGCTGCATTATCTAGTGGAACACTGTTTCGAATTTTTGATATTTGCCTTAGTTTAGAAGATATTACTTTTTTTCTCGGGTGGCGCTACTTTAGCTGTGCTATTGCTCTTAAGTCAAGTCCAAAAATATATTTCAGCTTAAAAGCTTTATAATAGAAATCAATCGGCGCTCAGCACTTTGATTTGGGTTCAGTTAATCTTTAATTTCGTCTGCGGGCTACAAGGGCTAGGGGCTAGGGCTGCCCTGCTCAAATGCCCTTTAATTGGAATATTGTGTTTTCGATTCTAGTTTAATTGACAGTTGTCAGTTTGACGAATTTAATTATTATTTTGGTGCTGCTTTTGTTTTGATAAATTTTGTTGGTTTAGTAAGTATTCAAGGTGGTTTTAAAATTATATATTTATAAAAAGTTAAAAAGCACTTTAGTTATTTGACGTTTGACAATTTACACTGGATGTCTCGTATTTACCCATTTTATCACACAACAAACCAGAGAAGTAGCACCTCCAGTAAAGTTACTTAATTTAATTTATCTTTAAGAATAATAGAAGAGGATTGATACAATATTTACCTATACTTAGTATGTCTAAGTATTGATTTTTGATGATGATGATGTTTTTTTTTCTATTTGTATGAGATGTTAACCGAAAGGGGAACTAAGTTCGCTGAGGAATCAATATATATAAAACTCTTCCGTTACTGACTGACTGACTGACTGACTGACTGACTGACAGACAACGCATAGCCGAAACTACTGGGCGTAGCGGGCTGAAATTTTGCATGTAGGTTCCTTAGGGAGTGTAGGTGAGCACTAATAAGGGATTTCCCGAAATTCCCACGGGAACGTGAAAAAACGGGAATTTTGTGTTTATGAGAAATCTGCGCGGGAAAAACCGCGGGGCAGCCTCTAGTAATAATAAAAATATTAATAAAACATCACACTCAGGGCCCCTAACTAGGTAGAACCTGTATCTACTTAGGGTGCCCGAAACATATACTGAGACGAACATTACACCCAGACCGGGAAACAAACTTCGATATACATCATAACAATATTCATCCCGCCGGGAACCCAACTAGCACACATCGCTGCATTATGGCTTTATAATGGAAATTTTGATACTAGGAGCTGTATAAGCTGGCTGTATAGTGGCGTTATAGCTGGATATACAGCCTTTATAATGCCGAATTTGGCCCCAAATTAACCAGCCCTAAGCATTACAAAGGCTGGATAACAGTATAATGAATAGCCCTTTGCTTTACAGTAGCTGTTTAATGGCAGGATTAACCATATAATGGGCTCCATAATGACTGTACAGGGGCGTAAGCTTCTCTCTCACTCTTAACGAAGACTATTTGAATTCTCTAATACAGCGAGATGAATGAATGAATGAACGAAGATGATGTTTTATAGCTTTTTTATTTCGTAATCTATCATGCTCTGTTATTTTATTAAAATAGAAGGAGAGAGCAATGTGTTAGTGAAGTTGTGTTTAAAGTGTAATGGTGGTTAAATTTATAAGTTTATTGATAGTTATCAAGTTATGTGTTTTTGATTATTTTAGTAGTTATAATATAAAAAATGTACTGCGCTTGAAATTTTATTGTTATTTTATAGGGTAATTATGGTCAATTTATACACGCGCCTTCGTAAAATTCAATATTTACTAAATAATAACACAAAATAAATACGATGTCTAAAATGAAAATTTTTGTTTTTTAATTTACTGTGATATTATCTGGTTACAAACCATTCAAAGCATGTTTTTTCTTTACTAGCACTAGAATATCAAAATAAAATTATCAAATATCAATGATTTGGTGTTAATTTTTTAGGTTATGCTGTAAAAAAAATGGCGTTTTTTCTTTTAAAGCATTTGTTCTTACTTAACTCTCTTCAAATCCATTTTGCTGTTTTATAGTGAAATAATTTCTATTTAACAGCTGATACCCTTACGGTTGCTGTACAATGAGTCTCTGGTAGTGCAAGGACTGTTTATAGGTGTAAATTGAGAGTATAAATTAAATTATTTTAGGGTTCTATCAATATTTGAATAAAACCTTTTTAGATGGACCTGTACAGGTATTAAAATCCAGTTTTAGCATTGTTTATATCCAATCAAACGATCATTAATAGAATAACATGTATTAGACTAACCCATAAGCTTTTTCGGTAATTTTAACGTTTAGAGGTTATGAAATCATGACACTTTTACTCTCCGTCAATTCTTCATTAACTCCAAGGGCTGTATAATGGCTGATATAAATACATAAAGTTTTGGAACTTGAGTGTACTACAGCAACACCCCTGTACAGCTGATGCACTCATATGACGCCATTATAAAGCTAACAACTGTAGTGGATACTCTATCAAATCTTCTAGTCGGCTGCTATCAAGCTTGACAGGTGGCTTTATAATAGAAATAGTGATCGCCATAAACAAGCTAATGGCAATATTTTATCCCCTTATACATCTCACAGCTTGAAAGGGGTTTTAGTTTATGACTCTATACAAGGCTTAACCAGCTTTGATCGTCCAAACCAACTAGTAGTATATTATGGAACTAAGGGCTTTACAATGGTTTCTTTTTATTATATTAAAAAGTATTTAGTGTATTTTCTGCCTGTGTGCAGCTATTATACAGTTGTTTTATTTAGTGGTGTATGAAATTGCTATTATACAGCCACTAGACTCCTTTTAGTCTCTAGTACATCTACATTAAAGCTCGTGACTGCATAAGGGAGCGTTTTGGTCAAAATTTACGCTTATGTGCTACTTGGGAATCGCACCCAAGCTTCCACATCACTGCCAACTGAACTACGGAGCAGCCAAATGTATTTCTAAAGTTATGCAGTGTATAAACATGCACCAGACGGACGTATCTGAAGGTCGAGCCGAAATTCATAATTCATACGCTGTGCACTAGCCGATACTATTAGCTCAGAATCCACGCTGCAATCGTATTTCATAAGTTAAGTTTTCCGAAGTAGATTTATGAGTTTGTGTGACATCGAAAGATTTATTGACGTTCTATGTTTGTTTATTTATTAGTTTTTACAGTTACGGGCTGTATATTTTTGATAAGGTACTGGAATTTAAAAAAAAACAACTTTAAAATAATAATAAAAAAGAAATATTCCAAATTTTAAGAAATATACATATCACCGAAAAAATAGCTAATCCGTTAGGTAGGTACTAGCGTACGTCGGTATAAACCAACGTAGTTAAGGTTAGGTGGTTAATAAATTTACTACTGAAAATTTATAAATTTACGAAAAGTTTTTTTTTTCATATACACTAATTACTTAAAACTAGGGTAGCGACGATTTTATACATTAGACTAGAGGCTGTCCCGCGGTTTCACCCGCGCAGATTTCTCATAAACACAAAAATACAGATTTTTCCCGTTCCCATGGGAATTTCGGGAAATCCTTTCTTAGTGCTCACCTACACTCCCTAAGGAACCTACATGCAAAATTTCAGCTTTCTACGCCCAGTAGTTTCGGCTCTGCGCTGTCTGTCAGTCAGTCAGTCAGTAACGGAAGAGTTTTATATATATTGATTAAAAAAAGTGGCTGGTATTTATGAAAAGTAAAAAAAAAAAACACAAACATCCGACTATCAAAACAAATGCAGGTTTCAACCTTATATTAACCCTAAACGGGTTGTGAATAGGAAATGGAGAATAGGTTTTCTTCTAGACAAATACGACCTTCTTATTTGCCTGGATGGAATCGCTTTTAGCGATAATGCCGCATTATTTATTATTCGATGTCATAAAATTTCTTGTTGATGTTTTATTTTAGTTGCATTAAACATTATTGCACTTTTACATACTTTATTGAATAAAGGACTTATTCTTTTCTCTTTTTTCATCTTAGGCCCCGTTAGAATGCAGCCAGAGAAAATTATAAAATTTATATCCAAAAGACAATTTATTTCCAGTATTAAAACAACGGTATTCAAATATCGTAGTGTTTTAACGTAGCCGCCACTAAAAGTATTTCTCCACATGCGGCCCCAAAGAGCCGAAGTGAAAACTAAAAGCCACTCTGGATATTAATCGATTTTAATTAAAACCAACTAAGCGGTCTAGAGGTTTTGTGTGTACACTTCAGTTTTGGGTAATTGTCTCAGTTAGTCAACTGTCTGGGAACCTTTATTTTAAACTCTTGCAATAACGCCTGAGAAGTAGATTTTATACTTACAGTCTTTTTGTGGCCATAAACATTCTTAAGCAAGTTTATCTAGGGAGTCAAGGACGCATTTTTAATTTCAGCCATGGTTTAGAATAGAAGATATAAATTATTAATCGGAAGTAGCCACCGTGTGGGCCCTTAATGTGGTACATTTTTTTAAGTTGTTACTCTTTTTAAATCTTTAAAAGAATTAAATAAATAAAAAAGAGCCAAAAGAAGTATGTAAGGATCGTAGCAAGTTGAAAACAATTGTCTGTGCCTACCCCGGAAGGAAACATGCGTGACGAAACTTTATTTGTTAAAATCCTTCATTTCCTTTTATCGATCTGCACCAATCCCTTTTTCATAAACACATAAAAATACACACGAAAAAAAAACATATATCTGACTTTTCATAATTTCTATTAATTTTGATAAAACACAGAACCTTTATTATTAGAATGAACTTAACCAAAAAAATATAAAATTTAAACTGAGAACAATTTAAACACTTAATGGTCCATGTCCCATGCATGATTGACTGGCTATTTGTAAAAAAACACAGGTTCGAAATTCAAAAAATGTCGACGGGTATGATTCTCATACACATACCATACCATACGTATCCGTACCAAAATTAAGACATAATATGTATAAAATTCAGTAATTAAAGATGGCTTTAACACTACAGAGGCCATATTACGGCCGCTTTTGCAATATTGCTTTTCGTCCTTTAAAGTGTCAAAGTCGATACAAAAAAAATGCAAAGAGGACGCAAAGTAATATTGCTAAAGCGGTTGTAATAGGCCCTCATGTTATATCTTCCGGGCAACCTACCACCAAGTTGAGAAACTTGAAGCAACTCGTGTCGTGTGCGGCGCAGTGGGGTCCCGCGTGAATAAATCATGTTTAGTTAGCGTCGAGCTAAGCACCGTAGGAGACCACTGGGGGTTCCGTAATTATAGCGAAACAGGCACTCACGTTTTAGGACCTAAACAAGAGCTGGACTAAAGTTATTCTATACATGTTTAAAAAATAAAAACTTCCTAACTGCGAAAAATATAAAAAATATATATTATAATTTTGTGTCTATCAGAAATTTTAGAACATTGGAAATAGAAAAAGGAATGATTGTATAAACACTAAATTGACCTTAAATAAAGTGACATTAACTTAACAAGCAATAATAATAAGAAGCATATTAGCCCTCTCGGATTTTTATGAACATTAAATTTTTATTTTTGTCTATTTAGCAATTAAATAAAAAACGTATTAAACTCCCTAAAGCCAAGGTAAATTCTTACAGGATGCCCGAAACAAACGCTTCTCTACGCGGGCCTATAGGTTTTTTCAATAAACAAAAATTCCTGCGCCACTTTAGATAAAATTCCAATGTTTACCCTTTTCTAATAACAATAACTCCTCTAAAAGCGAGTTACCTTCAACTTTACTGCGACGACACGGGGGGTTGGGAATTTTCAATTTTCCAAACGGCCCCCTTATTTCAGGGCGAGAAAACGCACGTGACCCCCTTACAAAGTTCAAGTTTCGACATACCGAGGGTTGGCGGTCTTAATTCTGATGTAAGAGTGCGGTTTTCGTGTGAAACTACCATCTCCTATCTTGTTTGTTGGAGGTACTTACTGGTTTCGGTAATATTATCATTAGATAGATAGACTCTTTATTACAATCAATCAACTTCAAATATTACAATATTCTTAAATTAAAACATTGATTGCAATGGGCGGCCTTATCGCTTAAAGATCATTCATCATCATTTCAGCAGCAAAGATCGGATCAAGAATTGCAAAAAGATAAAAAAGACTAGTAGACAAGGCATACGTTCAAATAATATCCTTGTTAAAGTAAATATGCCTCCTTGTTATATAATCATTACAATAAATGATATTATATTCGTTGTATCAGGATCGTAGCAAGTGGAAATTAACTGTGTCTGTCTACCCCGACGTAAAACAGGCGTGACGTTATTTATCACACTAATATTATAAATGTGAAAGTTTCTGAGTGTTTATGTTTGTTACTTCTTCACGTCTAAACGTTTGGAGATATTTTTATAAAATTTGTAATGGAGTTAGCTGACACCTTGGATTAACACATCGGCTATTTATTTTACTAAAACGCGGGTAACACCGCAGGGCACAGCTAGTGTATTAGTATCAGTTAAATAAAACCTTGAATATCACATTGGTACTACAAGGCTGCGATCTTTGTCTTTACAAAAATTTATCGAAAATATATAGTCTACGAACGGTAAAAGAAACGTTTCGTTTTATGAAATGGGAGCATAAGATATTAAGGGTGAATATTGAATGAATGCTGATGATATAGTAGGTACAGCTCGGTTCCTGTTATTGTCTACAATTACACGGAAGATGCTTCCTTGCGTAATGTGGTTTCTAAAAACACAGAAGTTTAAATTAAATAATATGTATAAAGTTACAAAATTATCATCATCGTCATTTCAGCCGGAAGACGTCCACTGCTGGACATAGGCCTCCCCACAGAACGCAACAACGAACAGTCTTGAGCGACCCTCATCCTTTGTATTCCCGCAGCCTTCGCCAGGTCGTCTGACCACCTTATGGGGGTCTGCCTGCTCTGCGACTTACGGTTCGTAGTCGCCACTCGAGAAATGTTCGGCCTCAGCGACCATCTGTTCTTCGAGCTATGTGCCCTGCCCATTGCCACTTAAGTTTCACAATTCTTTCGGCTATGTCGGTGACTTTAGTTCTTCTGCGGATCTATTCATTTCTGATTCGATCACGCAGAGAAATATAAAACAATATTATATAATCAATATTATACAAAAATATAAAACATTATTATATTATAGCACATAATATATTATGTCACTTAAATTATGTTTTTTTAATTACTCTGCCCGCCGGAAAACGCAGAGTAGGCTGACCCCCCACAAGGCGTTCAGACGACCTGGGTAAAAGCTGCGGGAGTATACTGGATGAGGGTCGCTCAAGACCGGTCGTTGTGGCGATTTATGGGAGAGGGAGGCTTATGTCCAGCAGTGGACGTCTTTCGGCTAAAATTATGAATCACTCCGCTCAAAGCATTTAGATGTAAATGTATAAAAACGCATGTTCTTAGTAATTTCTGAGGCCTAATGCACATCTATCTAAAACATAACCAGAGTAAGTAAAACAATTCAGGATAATTATAAAAACTTTTTATCAAAAAATTAAACCGCCGAAAAAACTGAAAAGCATTAAATAATAGGGAAACATTTTCTATTAGGCCTTAATTTACTTACTTCTTAAAGTAATTTTGGATTACCAAGAAATTTTAAGTCGGCGCCACACCACACAAGCAAATTCATTATCTATGTAAGCGCGATGCGCAGCGGCATACGTTTTTCGGTTATTTCTTTGAATTTCAGGTAATTTAGTGATCTTTATTCGTTGATTCTGTGGCACCGACTCAAAATTTCTTGGTAATCCAAAATTACTTTAAGAAGTAAGTAAATTAAGGCCTAATGGAAAATGTTTCCCTATTATTTAATGCTTTTCAGTTTTTTCGGCGGTTTAATTTTTTTATAAAAAGTTTTTATTTTTTGCTTTTCAGTTTTTTTTGGGCTAATTTTTTTGACCCCAGCTAATCACCCTTCACAGGGTGGTCGCACCCCACAAGGTGGCCACACAACCTGGTGAAGGTTGAGGGACTAACAGGATGAGGTTCGATCACGACCGGTCGGTGAGGCGATTTGTGAGGGAGGCCTATGTCCAGCAGTGGACGTCTTTCGGCTGATTTTATTTCATTTCCAAAGATATTGTAAGTAGGTATCAAAAGTTATAATGTTACACGGAAATGCAACCTGTGAGTGGATAAATCGACCCGCCGACCAAAAAGTCACCCCTATTTTCCCACCCTTAGGGTGGGAATTTTATTTCCAACTTCAAGGTATACCCTGTCGATTAAAACAAGAATTATAAAAATCGGTCCACACAGTAAAAAGTTATGCGTGATCATACATAAAAAATTATATACGCGACGAATTGAGAACCTCCTCCTTTTTGTTTTTTCGTCGGTTAAAAATGCTATACACTTCCTTCATCAGGTTTGTGCTTTTCCTTATTAAAGTCGCAAAAGCAATTTGTATTCCTAAATCCTGATTGGCTAGCAAATTGAAGATTCAGCATCGAATGGCAGTTCAGAAACAAAAAACAATCTATTCTGTTCTCCTCAGCATCAAGTGGCCATTCTGAACGAGACTGAATTATTCATTTGTCCCTCTCTTGCATACGTATTAAGCTGAAGTAGGCTCGTTTTATATTGGTAGCATTGTAACTGTGAAGGTTCTTTTTTAATTAAGACTAGCTGACCCGGAATACTTCGTACTGCCTAACGTATTACTATGTTGTGCGTAAATTATACATACAGGGTGAGTCTTTATAAAGTGCACATACAATTAGGGGTTATACTAGACCCAATTTTATCGGGATAAAATAGGGTCTAGTATCACCCCTAATCCTATGTGCACTTTAAAAAGACTCAGTACAGGTATATACCTTCCTATTGAATTACTCTATATATAAAAAAACTGCATCTAAATCCGTTGCATAGTTTATATATTTAAGCATTATATTTGTTTTATAGTATCGTATTGACTAGTTGATTTGACAGAAAACGTTGTCAAGTTAAAGTTAAAGTTAAAAAACACTTTATTGCATACAAAAAATACAAAAGAACATTATACAATTAATGGTACACATATTTAAATTTGCATGCAATGGGCGGACTTATCGCTAAAAGCGATTTCTTCCAGGCAACCCATATGAAATGTTTGCACATAGACATATTAAATTGGTCGTAGGCGATACAGTATTGTAAGTAACAAAATTAAATACTAAAGTTTTATTTTTAAAAATACATACATACAAATAAAATATTCAAAACAAAACATACATTCAAGCTCCGGATTTGTCGGATACTGACAGGAAGAGAGTTCCACAACATAACGGATCTGACCGTAAAGGAGTCCTTGTAGAAACTAGTTAGGTGTGGAGGTATTTTTAGCGTCAACGAGTATGACAGCCGCAACGAACGGCTGTGAGTTGTACCGCTGAGCCACTCGAACCGCTCTTTAAGGTAGGCAGGAGAAGCTGGATTGAATAACACGTTAAAGAGAAGAAAGAGAATGTGAGCATTCCGACGGTAGCGGATGGGGAGCCACTTGAGCTTGGCGCGGAAATAGGATACGTGGTCGTACTTGCGTAGACCGAAGATGAATCCGATACAGAAATTTTGAAGACGCTCAAGTTTGTTGAGTTGATCTTCAGTGAGATCAAGGTAGGTGACGTCGGCGTAGTCAAGAATAGGCAAAAGTAAGGACTGGGCTAACGAAATTTTCGTGGCTGTAGGAAGGAAATTACGTAGACGTCGAAGGGAGCCCGACGCGGCAAACACACTCTTACTGACCTTTTCAAGTTGAGGCAACCATGACAGATGCCTATCAAACATGACGCCAAGATTTTTGACGGTTTCACTAAAAGGAATAGAGACTCCATCGAACACTACGCTTGGTACTTGCGTCCAGTCGATACGTGATACAAGCCGTGAACTGCCGATCACAATTACCTGGGTTTTTGCTGGATTTACCTTAAGGCCATAGGATCTACTCCAGGCCGCAATATTTTCAAGATCAGCGTCATGTCTCAGATACTAACAGTTATGCCAAAAGCCATAAAGTAAACATTATAAAAGTTAATCCAGTCGTAAGTTTTTCAATTTAACTTCCTACTGACAACAAAAAAAATATTCGTGAATTCGGTCCAGATGTTCACGCGTGATACCGTGACGTGTGTGACCAATGCACACATAATTTTTAAAGATGGAATCAGCGTAAACCCGGATTAAGGGCATCTTAAAACTAGCATTGCCACCTTAGTCGTGCTCTAAGATATTCAATTCGTGTAAAATCAGTAGACTGGTTGGTTTGTCAAAATCCCAAAACAAACCGATAATGAATATGGCTTGAATATGGATATACTCGACATACTCTATACTCAATGCTCATATATTCTATGCCCTGTACTATCAAGTGGCAATTCTGACCTCGACTGAATTATTCATTCGAAATCCTCCTGCATAAGTATTATGGCAGGAATGGTCTTGTGGTGGCAGTGCAATGGGCAAATTAGGGACACTTCCAAGGTTACATGTATATTGTTTGTTCACAGAGTTCTTATTTATTTAAATAAAAGGATTTTATGTTGATTATAAAATAGCAATATACATTTATACTATGGAAAAAAATAGGGACAGTCGCGGGAAGCGACTGTCCCTATTTTTAACCGACTTCAAAAAAGGAGGTTATCAGTTTGACCTGTATGTATATGTATGTATGTTTGTCCGCGATTATCTGAAGTTTGGCTGAACCGATTTTGATGCGGTTTTCAGATATGTATTTGTTACATTCAGGGCCCTTAGTCTCATCGCGCAAAACGTAACTATCGAATAAAAGTAGAGTAGGAACAGTACGTTAATCGCAAGAAAATACACATTTGGTAGTCTCGTAATCAATTTTGCTATAACTATAGCAGTAGTATCGCAACAGATTGGAATTGACCAAAAAAGGGTAGTCTGCTCCATAATAAGATAATGTTATGATAACGTTATACTGACATTATATATGTCAATAATGATTGATATTAAGTGGCAGTTGCGTAGTGCAATTTTGCTATTTAGGTTATGAATAGCAAGCTATAGAATAAAACAAATTATTCTATAGCTTGCTATTCATATTCTATTGCTATACTATAATGATCGATCAAAGTTACGAGACTCGCAATTTTTGACACAATCGTAATAGAGTAATAGTAGAATAATAATAGAATAGAAGTTTAATCGTAAGTTTAAGAGACTAGAGTCCCTGGAGAAGGTTTTAGTACCTATTTTAACCGACTTCGAAAAAGAGGAAGTGCTCCAGTTGATGTATGTGTCAGTTTATTGAAGGCGGGTTCCTTTTGTGTAAAAAGAAATTATTGAAAATAACATTATTTGACGCGCACAAAGTTGCATTTGCTAGTTATATTTTTTTTAAAGACTGATTTAGCTGCATCTAATCATGTAAACAAGTGTTGATAAACAAAATCTAAATTGTTAGCTTCCATCCGTATCAACAATGTCACCGACTGATTTCTAAGTGTACAGTGGCGGACACGATCGGCGTAACATTTCCGTTTTTTCTGTTTTGCAAAATAGCTCTTGTTCTTTGGTAATACAGTCTAGGGCTGACGAAACCATAGACAAATCTGTTACGGCCTCCTAGTCCGTGACTGTACTTTGTGTAATTTGTGCAAACAATACATAATTAATCAGATTGTTTCCTATAACCTAGAATCCCACAACTCAATCAATCAATATATATAAAACGCTTCCGTTACTGAGTGACTGACTGACTGACAGACAACGCAGAGCCGAAACTACTGGGCGTCGAAAGCTGAAAATTGGCACGTGGATTCCTTGGGGAGTGTAGGTGAGCACTAAGAAGGGATTTCCCAAAATTCGAACGGGAACGGAAAAAACGGGATTTTTGTGTTTAAGAGAAATCTGCGCGGGTGATACCGCGGGGCAGCCTCTAGTTATAATATATTTTGCCAAAAAATATTTATTTTGCCACAGGCATATCCCATTGGTATGTAATTTTATTGACCATTGTTCTGTTATTTATGATTGGGAGAATCTAATTGTGTCTGATAAGAGCTTTTTCACACGGGATCCACAATCATGGACAAGCTGAGTATACAGATATACTGATTTTGTGTATATTAGTAAAACGGCAAAAAATCAAGATTCACGAATAAGTATCAAAACCAAATCAGTAACTTTGTCTTTCGAAAACGTTGTATCATAATGTGCAAAACGGTTTTATACAACACGCAGTCATTTAATATTTATTAAAAACTACTATATACTTTGGCCAGAATGAATAAAAAATACGTCTTTTTTTTAATCTCCTGCCATACCACGCACAACCTTAAATGTGAGTGTTTTTAGCCACGTCTTGCAGCTATCGTGTGCGCTGTTAAGAGGGAGGAACAGTCTTTGTTTTCACACAATGTTGCAGGACTCGCAAGTAATTGGGCATACATTACTATGAAATATTGCCTTAGTGTAGATCCTTATTATATTTCGGTTAGATTTGTATCTCATAATATCCTAAGGCATTGTGTTGGTCTTAAATAAAATATTAATCTATAGTAATCTACAATATATATAAAATGAATCGTGGTTCGTTAGTCTCGCTAAAACTCGAGAGCGGCCGGGCCGTTACAGCAGATTTTGGTTTTGAAATGTTCGTAGTAGCCCAGGGAAGGTTTTATTGTATATGCCTCAAACAGAGTAATTTTAGAGGAAGGTTTTTAAGTATAATACACATACAATATAGTAAGTAATAGGTAAGGCAGAACGAAGTCCGCCGGCCCGACAAGTATATAAATAAAAAAATCATTCAAATAAAATGAAAGGCCTTACCATAGGAATAAATTTACCCAAACCAGAGCGTCGGATTTCCAAAACCGTCTGAACGATACACCTATCCTTTCATAAATATTGACTCGACAGACGTCTGGATCAGACTCTTACTTCAAAGCTAGAAATAACTTTGTACTCCAGCCTTTGACTATCGTATTCACATCTTCATCGTATTTTCCTAGGCTGCTTTAGGCATCCTATACCATCAAACGGAGATTTGTAAGCAGGATACAAGGGCACTTTATAAATAGAACGAAACGCAAAGAGGGTTATCTACCAGCCAGTATCGATAGTAGAGCACGAGAAAATTCTCTTCTCTTCTTCTTCAAATTTAAGTGCTAGGCTCTTGTCGGTGGAGCGTCTTCCACACCTCCCCTTTCCCTGCCAGCTGTTTGACCTCTTGATACGATACGACGTCTATCTTTTCCTTTATTTGATCAAAGTCTTGGTCGTCCCCTCTCTCTTTTCCGAGAAAATTAATAAAAAGTAATTTTTATTATTTATCAGCATCATTATGACTGCTCTGCAACTGAACTATAAGTTGCAACTGAACTATAAGTTGCCAGTGATGTGTTCTGAGATGCGTGTGCACCTGGGTTCAATTACCGGCGGGGCGAACATTGTTATGATGAATATCGATGTTTGTTTGTTTGTTTCCGGACTGGGTGTAATGTTCGTCTAGAGACGACTCTATGTGTTTCGGGCACCCTAGCTACAGATTATTCCTAATTAGGGGCTCTGAGTGTGATGCGTTATTATTAATATTATCTCAGCTGGAAGACGTCTACTGAACAAAGACCTTCTTCACGGATTACCTTACGGTCTTTTGCAACCCTTTTTCAGTGTTATCATAATACCACCACTACGGAAGTACCCGAAGGACTGACAGTAGCGTCCTTCGTTAAAAAGCTTGAATGCTTGAAGAGCTATTACTGCTACGCCTTTTTTTTAGGCGTGGAAACTCCTAACGAGTACGGGTTCGCACTTACTAAAACCCCGTCGGTGTCCTTCTCGGCTGATAGTATAGGGGCTGTGGGTAAGCCAGTGGAATTCAGGAAAGTGGCAGTGGTTGGTTACCTCAGTCCTATTCTTCGGAACGTTACTGCAGGGCATTCTACTGCTACGCCTGCTAAGCGTGCTGATTATGCCAACTGCCATCCCCCCAAAAATTATCTGTGAAGGAGGCTTATGTCCAAGAGTTAACTTCTTTCGGCTGAAATAATGATGAATTTAATTTGATGTGAAAATAAATAACTATCAAGCTGTTTCCCTCAACACATTATATGCGCAAGGCTTATTTAAATTCCACGGATTCAGAATTCAGCGCTGCGCTCGCACTATTCGTTATGTTAACTTAAAGAAACATTGCTCCATTGTGTCACTGGGAAAACTCTGCGCTTTTATTTGCGATTATGTCAAATGAAATGCAGCATTACGGTTGTATGTAGGTGCTCTTCCTTTGAAGGATTTTGGCCACCCCCGAGAAGAGTGTAGTGATCTTCGGCCTTAAAGTTTGTCCAGAGCGTAAGTTAGAGAAACAATTGTTTTAACTTAATTTACCTATTAAAGTTTTTTATTGCAAGTAAAAATGATAATGCTATTTCATTAAATAATCAAATTATATTTTTATTTAGATAATTGTGTATACTATTTAAATTAGTTACGTATGTAGCTTATGCTTGTAACTTATGCTCAAACCGTACGGTAACTGCCTAAAGGTAAATTTTTATAATAATTTTAAAATAAATAAAAGTTGCTGTCTTGTTATTTCTATGAAAATTTGGGTCACAATACATATATGAAATTAACAATCTTATAAAAAGCGCAAACGCTACTTTCGATCAAAAGACACTAGAGCAAGGTTTACTGAGTTGACATTTTCGTTGTATTCACGGTCGGTAAACCGTTTTAATGCGGAACGTCGAGATAGCACAACACCGGTGACAATATACTGTCCCCAGTTGGCTTTTAAAAGGGTATTCTCCTTCATGAAAGCTGCATTGAATGGGTTCCTATTGGAGCGTCAATCGGGCCCACTCAGCGCTCATTACGTAGTGATAAAATGCCAATAAATCGATAAAGTGGAGCAATTAAAATGTTACCGTGACAGCAGTCGAGAGTGATTTTTGTCGAGTAAAATGGTTAAAGTTTTTCGCTTTGATGTTTCGCACAACATACCTACCTATATTTAAGTGCAAGTATGTTTTGTTGTTTTTTAGAGTGACGGTCTAGGACAGGGTACAAGGTAACAGATTGTATTACTAAAAAACAAGAGCTATTTTGCAATACAGAAAAACCAGAAGTGTTACGTCGTCCTAGACCGTCACTGTACCTGCCCAGTAATTTACTACGATATACTGTATATAAATAAGTGTTGGAATATAAAATCCCGTATAGGCAAGTTTGTAACGTTTTCGAAACGAATATGTTTTACCAAAAAAAAAAATTGACAAATTTTTTATCAGCCCTTTATTACAGCAATTTTTTTCCAATAAGCTGGCTCAATATAATAAGTTAGGTTGTTACTTTTTACATCCCTTTTGAAGGGGGCTTCTGGCTAGGGTAGGCTAATCCCAACTTTTGCCCTTTGATTTGAACCAAATCCGAGCCGTTTTGTCTCTGCCCGTGACTTCAAAGAGTGACCGAGGTGGCTACGGTTATAAGCGGTATCGGAACGGGAAAGCGTACCTGAAAAACATAAATAGTTTATCATTTCCTATGTAATATTTGAAGCTCATCAACGTATACGCACTAAACAATCTATTGAAGGTACTCTTCAACCCAACCCACAACAGAAGAAGAAAAATACAGCTATCTATCTCGATGTCACCGTAACATAGCACATCCGTTAAGTTATAAACTAACGTACGTCAGTTTATAAACAAACGAAGATTAGGTTAGGTTTTTTATAAATTGACGAAAGAAAATTTATAATTATACGATAGTTTATTATTTTGCTGTTACATCGATAAATAGCATATAGAAAACTAGGTTATGAGTATAAATATTTCAACCCTTGTGAATTCACTCAGTGTTAACGAGAACAAGTCTATTCTCTCCGAGACCATATTGAGAGTGCGCCTTATGTGAGATAGTTGACACTATGTATGTGTCGTGGCCAGATCGTTGAATTGGCCATTTCATGATGTGGCCGGCCATATCATGAAAAGTGTTTTTTTCATGAAATGGCCAATTTTCGTTGGCCGGATCGTTGAAATGTATTTGAAATGACAACGTTCAACGATTTGGCCAACCACGTTTGGCCAAATCATGAATGTAGAGTGATATATAAAGGTGAAATAAAAAAAAATATACTTACTTAATCATTGTTTTATTTATTATAACGTTACTTACATCAAATAATCACAACATTAATTATGTTTGTATTATGTAGCTACTTTAATATTAATTATTTAAATTGGAAAATATAAGTAAGTATGTAACTTAAACAATAAATGCTAATATTGCTTAATTAGTGAATGTCTAAAGAATGAGGCCCTCTCTCATCCTCAATTTTGAAATCACTAAGTTACCCATCACTAATCAAAACACACAACACAAATGCAACAACAGCGCCACTAGCGGAGAAATTTTTAACTATTCAACGATATGATCGCTAACATTTGGCCATTTCATGAAATAGTCATGCTATTACTTGGCCAAATCGTTAAACGTTGACATTTCAATGATCTGGCCTACGAAAATCGGCCATTTCATGAAAAAATCACTTTTCATGAAATGGCCGGCCAAATCATGAAGTGGCCAATTTAACGATCTGGCCACGACATATGTACTACGGGATTAGACTGGATGGTAGTCGCTCAATACCGGTCGGTGTGGCGATGTATGTCCAGCAGGACGTCTTTCGGTTGAGATGATGATGATGATGTTGATGTGAGATAGTCACTAGATAGAACAGCAACCGCTCCGATCGACGCTGACGCCTTTTACCTTGGCAGCGCTGTAGTGGCAGGTGGCGTACTTACATGTAGTTCTGGTAAAAAATCAAAGCTTAGTTGTGGGGGCAAATCAATTATAGAATACTAGTAGACCCGGCAAACTTCGTACCGCCTAACCTATTACTATTTTGTGCATGTATTATACTTATTAACCTTCCTTCCTTGAATCACTCTATCTATTGAAAAAAAACTGCACCTAAATCGGTTGCGTATTGTTAAAGATTTAAGCATACATAGATAGGGACAGACGCGGAAAGCGACGTATTGATATTGACTAGTGTTGAACTTTGTACTTGTAGTGGTGAATTTTGTACCGCCCATTACCATGTTGTGCATTTATTATACACGAGCTGTCCCGGCTTACTTCGTTACGCCATAGAATATAATATACTACAAAAGACTTGGCTCTATAGACTATGTTCTTTTGACTTCCAAGAATGGGCGAATAAAAGTACAAACAACAACAACAAACCACCTGTCAAAATTTGTAAACAATGGAAAAAATATTGCACCTTGGGTTACATTATTTGAGTTTAAGTAAGGATCCCTAATTTTTTTCGAAATCTAATATAGCCTATGACACTCGGGGATAGTGTAGCTTCCTACCAGTGAAAGAATTTTTCAAATCGGTTCAGTATTTCCGGAGCCTATTCGTTACAAACAAACAAACAAACAAACAAATCTTTCCTCTTTATAATATTGGTATAGATGTTAACCTTCCTCTTGAATCATTCTATCTATTAAAAAAAACAATTAAAATCCGTTGCAAAGGTAGTTTTTAAGATTTAAATATGCATAGGGACAGACCCGGGAAGCGAGAAGAGAAGAAATAAAGTTGTTTTATAAGTACTATGTATTGATTTCAAAAACGACGAAGGCGCCAACCGCGATACTATATATACAAAAAAATTGTTTACACGTAACTTTAAGTACTCTATACCTATCGAATCCTTTTCAACTTCGATCACTAAAGCTTTTCGAGGGCCTTTATAACAAGTTAAGAAATCCCTAAGAACCCTTTGAGCACACGACTGCCCTTGTAACTTGATCCTTTATCTGAATCGCTAGAAGTTGTCGTTTGTCCTCCGAGATAACGCGTTTCAATAAGTTTAGGTACGTTTTGCCCGTGATGTAGGGTCACCATCAAGTTCGCAAACTTTTAATAGGTACGTAATATTCTTAAATTAAAATGATAATTTGTACAATATTTTAAAACTCTAATACTACTAAAATCTGTGTAAGGTATTTTTAGTCAAAAAGTGTTCTAGATCGTAGTACCTAGTATTTTTTAAGTATATCAAATATTATCTAGGTTTAGGCTGTTGTATGTATTACTGTTTGTTGCTACAAGTGGCCACTTTTAGCAACAGCGAAAAGTTTTCAACACTTTTCTTAACCTAGATATTATCTTCCGTGGCTCAGTTGGTAGTCATTGTAACCGTGACATAGTCGGATACGATTCCCGGTGGGGACGAACATTGTTATACTGGATATCAATGTTGGTTGCCCGATTTGGGTGTATTTTTGTAGGTAATCGGGATCCCTAGACATGGTTCTCGTTCCCTAGGTTCTTCATAGTGAGTATGATTTTTGCGTGTACCTTTTTTATATTGCTGTATTCATCATCATGGTTACCCCAAAAGTAATGGTCGGATTTCTATGCAAGAAGTTCTCAATAGTCTTTAGTTACGAGTTTTGTTTGACATAATTTTATTCCAGCGCGTTCATTCCTTTGATATATTTTTGATTAGGACAAGTTGTTCTTGCGCCTCATCTTTTATTCATTAAAGTTTTGGCGACGTAACTTGTAATATAAATTAGTTATATAGTATAACGCTCGTGGGTCACTGCTGGCATTGACTGAAAATCAGCGCTGTCGGTGAAAACCTTCAGCACATGCTGAGTCAGTGCCATTTTACGGCGGCTGCAACACGCATACAACTTGTTTTCTTTTATTTTATTTTTGTTGTGTTTTTAATTTAGTTATTATTACCAATTTATGTTTATTTTATTTTGTATTTAAATGTGTGTTTTATTGATGTATGTGTGTCACAGCATGTTCTGTAAATAAATAATTTCTTTCTTTCTTTCTTTATAAGAATTATACACTATAATCATTTCGATGTCACATATTCTACATAAGTATCTCCCGACGAAGGAATTGTCTATTATTAATAATTCTGATGTGAATGGCTAACTTTATTGTTATGTTTTATCAAATATACAAATAGATCAGAAACTTTTGTATTATTATAATAGGAAGTAGGATGAGCCAACTATTTTACGTAATTGAGGCAAAAAGAGTCCGACAGCCGGAAGTTAGGAAACTAATCCAATTACGCACCGGAAGTGGATGTGAGGCGGGCTTTGTTCCACTTTTTCTAGTTTTCCAACTTTGCTCTATCTGAAATTCAAATCTTATAGAATACAGACTCTGGGAAATGGTTTTGAATTTCGTTGTTATATAACACTAGGTCCTTCTTTTATTTTTATCGTGTATAAGATACATATTCGTTTTGGGTATGGTGGGATATTTAAAGTTAGAAGTCAGGAGGGAAATAGCTGTAGCTAGATACTTATTCCAAGTGCTGCGTGGGAAGGAAAATAACCCTGCTTTACTGGAGAGGTGTGCTTTGCGGATTCCTAAAGACAACATAAGGCACCGCCGTGGCCGGCTCCTCATGGTTCCAGCTGGAGGGACCAACCTCCAGCTGAAAGCTCCTCTGACCAGAGCAATCCAGCTGCTCAACCACGTTGATCAGGAAACTGATATTTTTGTATGTTCTCTGAGTGAATTCCCAAAAACGGCAGAATATTTAATTTGTTATGTATTGAATTAGGAATTTATTTAATTAATTAATTTTTATGTATTGTGTTGCATGTATAATTATCTGTTTGTTACCTGCACTGTCGAAATGGGTAACTGTAATGATGGTGTAGTTTGTAGATAAAAAAAAAATAATAATAAAAAAAAAAACATTGCAAGAGCATTCATCTATGAGAGGATCAAAGGTGACGTGAGAGATGTGATGAAAAGAAGTCATTGACATGCAGTTTGTGTACGCTAACACGACCTATAGCTTATTAATTATTTGCTGTATTAATTATATTTTTTTTTTACTTACTATTAGAAATTTCTACTTTTAATTACTCATATACAATTAATTTAGCGTCTATATTGACGAAACTATTATTTATTCAAAGTCTAAGATTACAATCTATCAAACAGGAATTACCTACGAATTTACTTTTACAAATTAAAATCAAAGTTGAAAAGTAGGTAAATCATTTAATAAAATTCTTTGAAATCTTTCTTAACATAAAATTCAATAGCAATAGCAATAAAGGAAAATAACGACACAAATCAAATCAAAGTAAATATTTCTTCGAAAGTGATTCAGAGTAATGATTACAAAGGCTCTAAGAAGGCTAAAAACATGCTGATCTGCAGAATAAATACATTTCGTTCCTCTAAGCAAAAAGTCATATATAAGAAAAACGCTAATAAACCAAAGGAGTTTCTCTTTATGCGGCCTTATTACAGGGTTGTAGTTATTTTCAGATCTGAAAACTCGTTTTACATAAATTGGTATAAATAGCTCTTTATATGTACCTGTTTCGTCGTCTGCATCATATGTATTGTAAATGTCTTTTTGCCATTTGTTCTATATGTACGTATAGTGGCGGACACGGACGGCGTAACACTTCCGGTTTTTCTGTATTGAAAAATAGCTCTTGTTCTTTGATAATACAGTCTAGGGCTGATGAAACCATAGACAAATCTGTTACGGCCTCCTAGTCCGCCACTGTACATGTTTCTGTCATACTTTTAAGAAATACATAAGAATCAAGTTTCTGTTGTACTCGAAGTAAATGATCTAAAAATCATCATCATCAATCAATATCAATACATAGTATAAAACAAAGTCGCTTCCCACGTCTGTCCCTATGTATGCTTATATCTTTAAAAGTATGCAACGGATTTTGATGCGGTTTTTTTTTATGGATAGAGTGATTCAAGAGGAAGGTTTATAAGTATAATACGTTCACAAGAAAGTTAAAGGTTAGGCGATACGAAGTTCGCCGGGTCGACTAGTAATATATATAGAGCAATATTAAATTTCAAGACTGGTGGCCATCATACTAGTTTGAAAGTATTCTGCTAATTGATATTCCCAATGGAAAAGTTTTATTGGATCCGTTACGGAAGACTGGTATCGGCCCCGCCGTGGGCTCTTCAAGATTTCTGCAACTTTTTAGTTGTCTAGGTATTATATAACAGTTTTCTTCCTTGATTTAATTGAATTGACCACAGCTAAGAAACGATGATAGATCGATAGATATACAGTGACTGCTCCGTGGCTCAGTTAGAAGTGACGTGTACTCAGACGCGGGCGCACCGGGTTCGATTACCGACGGGGCGAACATTGTTAATATTAATATCGATGTTTATTTTCCCGGTTCGGGCCAATATGTTAGTCAATGCATTATATAACAAAAAATTGTAATAACCTGTAAAACACTTATCATGTAATACCTAAATGTCTTATACATTTCATATCGTGCCAGAACTTTCTGTCTTTGGTAGTAGTTGCATCAACAGTTCACTCATGCATAACTTTATTTACAAAATATTACATCAGCCTTCTATTCTTATTTTAAACTAGCCGACCCGGCGAACTTCGTACCTATCATGTGCACGTATTGTACTTATAAAACTTTCTCTTGAATAACTCTAACTATTAAACAAAACCGCATCAAAATCCGTTGCATAATTTCAAAGATTGAAGCATACATAGGGACAGACGCGGGAAGCGACTTTATTTTATACTATGTATTGATGATTGATGTAAATGATTTAATATACATAAATGGGTCTCAAACAAAGTAAAACTAAACCTATTAATACCTTTTGATCTGATTTAAGTCTGACGATATTTCGGGAAAGTTTACCGCAAACTGGAAGCGCGGTCAGGTGTCATGCTGCCAAGTTTCTAACTAATCTAATTACCAAGGCTTACGTTTGCTTTGGGCCGAAGCGGCGAAGGCTTTGCTGGATCAATTGTGAGCCGCTGTTTGTTATTGCGTCGGCTGATGAGAAGGGGCGCGAATGCGAAAGGAATTTGTGCTGAAGATAAACTGGGGTTTTTGGTGAAAAAAAATCTTTAAAGCTGAATGCAATGTTCTCCAACTGATAGAAGTATCTTAGCCGTTAGACATCTACTGCTGGAGATAGGCCTGTCTCTTAGACCCCCACAAGGAATAACATATTTGTTTGTCTCTGTTTGTGTTTTAGGTACCCTAGATACAGGTTCTACTTATTTAGGGGCTCTTTGTGATGCGTTATTTATATTTATATTAAAATACTAGAGGCTGCCCCGCGGTTTTTCCCGCGCAGATTTCTCATAAACACAAAATTCCCGTTTATTCCCGTTCCCGTGGGAATTTCGGGAAATCCCTTCTTAGTGCTCACCTGCACTCCCTAAGGAACCTACATGCAAAATTTCAGCCCGCTACGCCCAGTAGTTTCGGCTCTGCGTTGTCTGTCAGTCAGTCAGTCAGTCAGTAACGGAAGAGTTTTATATATATTGATATAACTACGCTCGCTCTATACCCACTCTCTTCGTTATATATTTAACGCCGTACATTGTGGGTAGTATCGGTGATGTAGCTACATACTTGCTTATTTATTTACAAATACTATAATAAAGTATTTCGCTTTATAAAGACCATTATTTAGTATCCAAGAGCTATTGATTAAAAACCTTTCCAAACAGTGATTAAGTACATAATCTAGATTTAGTTAACGAGCCATTAAAGCTAAGTGATTGCTAAACGTAATTACTTTTTAAAGCAATATCGGAAGCTACAGGTGAGTCGTAAACACGACAGCCACGCAGCCTCCGGCGAGCTTAACGAGCTTTCGTTACCGGCAGCTTAAACGAAGCTTTAAATTATTTTAGTTCGCTCAAAGGATGCTGCTTTATGAGAAAAATATATACTTACAAATCAAACACAGTATAACTACCGATTTTATACTGATCTAGTCGACCCAGCGAACTTCGTACCGCCTAACATTTAACTATGTTGCTCATGTATCATTCTTATAAACCTTCCTCTTGAATCACCCTATCTATTCCAAAAAACAGCATCAAAATCCGTTGCATAGTTTACAAGATTTAAGCATACATAGGGACAGACGCGGGAAGGGACTTTGTTTTATACTATGTACTAGATGACTCGGCGAACTTCGTACCGCCTAACTAATACTGTGTTGCACATTGCATTATACCTTTAAACCTTCCTCTTGAATCACTCTATCTAATAAAAAAAACCTCATCAAAATCCGTTACATAGTTTTTTAGATTTAAGCATACATAGGGACAGACGCGGGAAGCGACTTTATTTTATACTATGTATTGATATTGATGTACTTATTTAAGTTTATTTTAGTATAGTAGAATCCGGGTATAACAACCTTTAAGGGACTGGCGATCCTATGTCATATAGTGGTGGACTAGGAGGGCGTAACAGATTTGTCTATGGTCTCGTGCGCCCTAGACTGTATTACCAAAGAACAAGAGCTATTTTGCAATACAGAAAAACCGGAAGTAGTACGCCGTTCTAGACCGCCACTGTACAAACACGATGATGGAAGAACAAAATGGATATATTTTCCTAACTTTAGTGAAAAATATCGCTGAAAACGGTTAGTCATTTTAAGGGAAGTCGTTCTTAATGAATTCAAAATTCCTTCTATTTGCAACTGCACACTTCTAAATTTAAAACGTTCGAGACTGCCTTCCTAAAAAAACGCTAAGTCCCGTTTTATTTGGTTCCAATTAATGCTAAATAAAGAGCTCTAAGTAAAAAGAGATCCACCGGTAAAAGGAAGTTTTCGCTGAAACACGGTAGATTGTCATCGAAGTTGAAAGTCGTTCAAAGCCAAAACTCTGGAAGGTACTTCGAGCATCGGCTGCGGCGACATCGCGGGAATTTTAAGCAGCCGGTGAGCCTAACAATCTTTAGGAAAAACTGGTGGACCGATTCTAAAAGATTTTAAAAGAGGACAGGGAATGAAAAACTAATAAAGGAAAGTTTTCTAAACGAGTTTATGAAAAGATTGCATTATGGCGAACCGAATGGAAAAGGCAAAGAACAGCAGCCTCATTTATTTTAAAAAGCTCAAAAACTCATTATTGTCTCATTATTATGATATGTCAATTGTCAAATACGTTTTTGATATTCTCTAAACAAAAAATCTATAGAAAAGTTACTATGGATCGCTGTCTATGACTTTTTAACATTGACTTGAACTAGGTAATAATAGTGGCTGTCTAAATAAGCTAATAGGGCCCCAGGATGTACGTTAATGGTTGTAAGAGAAAAACGTTTCTTCAACTTCTAGCAAACTATGATATTTGAGTAGTTTGTAGGTACGCACTCTCAATAATTAATTCAAGTGTCAAAATATACCAAGCATGTCTCGAACTGCTAGGCACTGCGAGTACGTAATTGACGTGAATCGTTTCACCGGCCGAACTTGGCCGATTGTTTTCGGCAAGTTAAGCTTGAAATGTGCGACGACAAGGTGAATTTTGTTTGAAGACGCGGCCGGGAGTTGTTTGTTGTTTAGTCCTCGCGATTTGTATCTATAGCAGGCCTAGCTCACTCCGCACTTTAGGTATAAACCTGCAAGTACGTGCGGCGGCATCGCCGGCGATACCCATCAGTCTTTGGTTGCACCGCCGCTCGCGCGCTGCTCGTTGCGCCGTTCGCGCCAAGTTCTCGCAACCCTAATAATTGCTCGATGCCGTTATTGTTCCTAAAACAGGCGCTCTCGCAAAGTAGCACTGGTCATTATCGAATGAATATGCATTGCGGCTTTGGAGATAAGAGTGAGAGAGATATTAACTCAAGGTTATATACTAATAATAATAATAATAATATATTTATTTCCAGATTAACACACACACACACAAAAAAACACACACACAGATTAAAAATCCATTATAATTATGTAACAGGAGCGAGATAGATTGTGCTTTAGGTGTACGCAGCTAGATTTAATTTTATTTTAACGACTCCGTCGAGTGAGCCTTCTGTACCTGGTACTATTAGGTATTCGGTGTCTAAAGTACTAAACAATATTTAAATGTTTAGCCGACGTTAGCCAAAAAAATTAGGTTCTCATATCAGTTTGACCTGTATGCATGAATGCATGTATGAAGCAGTTTCAGAAAAGTATTTGGAAGGTTTGTGTGTTATAACGACTTCGATAAAGACGAAGTTATCATTTTATATTATCAGTTTATTGAAATTGTATGTAATGCAACCTTTTGTATTGCCTCTGCCTTGGCGAAGTCCGAGCCGTAGTTAAGCCTAATAGGGCTACCTTTTTCCTTGGTCTTGTCTGTGTAGTCTCCTCCACTCTACCTTAGTATTACATGAGTACCTTTACCTTTACTGTACTTAACAATACAAAAATAAAAACTAACTACGACTATTTCTGACCTGGTAAAAATTACCGTAATATAAATATTTTACGAAGGACCATATTGCTTTAAATGTTTTAACAGAATTTAGTTTTCTCTACCAAAATAAACGACTCAATTAAAACGAGCCAACCAAACGAGCTATTCTAGAAAAATCGTTGTTTTGCCAAACCAGGAGCCAAACCGTGACATTAAATAACGCGGTATCAGTAGGCAAACGCGACGCGTTGCATGATACCATCGGGCCGCAAGCCAAATGACACCCTTAACTGCGTATTGCAATAGGCACTGGCGGGGGAACACCCTTAATTGCATTTACGTGATAATTACTGTGGGCTCCTATTCTTACGTGAAGGAAAACTTTGTGGGATTTTCGTATGGAATAACAACGCATCGCATCACACTCAGAGCCCCTATCTGGGTTAGGTAGAACCTTATATAAGCCGCGCACATAAAGAAACGATCTGAAAATGGCAGCCATAGGAAATAAAAGAGATACCGACATACAACGGCCGCCATTTCCAGATCGTTTCTTTATGTGCGCGGATTATATAGGGTTCTACCTAACCCAGTTAGGGGCTCTGAGTGTGATGCGACTAACACACCCAGACCCATGGAACTAACATAGTTATCCATTATAACGAAGTTTTCCTCCGCAAGGAATCAAACTCAGATCTCCGCAGTCACAATCAACATCATAGAGCGCTTGATTTACGGATTTATTAGCTGTTTAAAAATATGAGATCAGAAGCGGTATAATAAACAAAAAGTAATTCTGAAATGCAAATTGTTTTATTTTTGATGATTCGATGGGTGCGCTTCTGTGAATGAATATTTGTGCTAAAGATACAATTATATTTCACATAATTAAAAAATAATCCATTGTTAGTCCGGAGAAATTCTTGAAATATTTGTAAAACATAAATTAAACCGTTGTGAGCGTTACTTTAAAGCGTTACTGCTGCATGCATTCTAAAAGACAAAGTAATTTGAAAAGCGATGATACGCGTACCTACCCAAAAAAAACATATATAATTCAAAGGGATTCGTGTTATTCTAAAGCTGATTTACCTTTTACGTTTTTTCAGCGAACATTCTCATCCAATAATAAAGAATAGGCATATTTTTATCCTCTCCCAAACACGTCAATCACAACGCACCCTTATCCCGGAAGCCTTATATACTTTGGGAACAAATTTATTTCGAGAGTAACATTTTCGGTGGTAATTCCTTTTTGCGCTGTTTATAGAAATAATCCGCATAAACAATAAAAAACAGGAGTCTTGAGTGCATGGTTCCGTAGTAATTTTTTATTTTTGTTATTTATGAAAGTTACTGGAGAGGTTTGCCTTTCTGTGTATATTGGTGTAGTTTTTTTCTTTAGGACTCCATTTGTTTTTTAAATTATATTTTTATTCTAAGTAACCAGATAAGAAGTCGTCCAGTATAGTTATTATAAACTTTGTCCCTGTTATTCAAAAAAAAGTTAAAAAGCATTTTAGTTATGTGACAATTTGGACTGGATGTCACGTATTTACCATACACCAAACCAGAGAAGAAGAGTCCAGTAAAGCTACCTAAAATGCACTGTATCTTTATGAATAACAGCATATATCTTTATTAATAATACCGTATGAATATAACAGCTATAGCTGCCAACGAATACCTAATAAGCCTTTAGGTTGATCCTAGACAAAATTTTGAATAAATCTTCGACAGACCCAATGAGTAATGAACCCTAAACGGCCGGAATGAACGCGCAGAGGCAGCAATAAAGATAGTGAGGTATAAATCTTCATTGTATTAAACCGCCTCTGATCTCATATTTTTCACAGGGACGTTTTAACGGCTACTAGAACGTATTAAGAGCCAGTTTACAGCGATGCTAGCGCCATTCGCGAAAAATATTGATATCTTCTAAACTAAGGCAAATATCGAAAATGTGACACAGTATGATACTAGATAATGTAGCCTAGTATTTTTAGGGCACTTCTGTATAGCTTTTAGGTTGAAGGCCAAAGAAAACTACAAAGTGTTGCTAAAAGTGGCCACTTTTGTCAACAATCTGTGTTTTTTTTTGTTCTTTAAACTTAGTAATACTTTGCTGTGCTCAAAAAATACTAAGCAAGAATATTTAGTGTCATACTGTGCCACATTTTTGATATATTTGTCTTAGTTTAGAAGATATAATTTATTTTCGAGAATGGTGCTAGCATCGCTGTAAACTGGCTCTCAAGTAGGGGCGCAGACGGGCCTTATTAGCAGGATTTTGTGATTTGGCATGGTTGTATGTAATTTTGTTATAATAAATCAATTTTAGTGGACAGTTCGTTGTTAATCTTCAGCGATAATTGTTACTTAAATAAGAGAGTTGAGTAAATGTGCAATACAGTAATTTTATAGACTGTAGATTTCATGCAACATTTGTTTGCCAGAGCCGCTTGGTGGGCACCCTGAACTACCTCACCTCTCGCAGTAAAGGATACTTTACCAAATAAAGGTATCAATCAATACCAATTAGATTCCATAGTCTAATTGACTTTCTGTCGACCATTTAAGCATAGTAAGTACTTATATTTATTTTAAAATAATACTTTTCTAATTCTTTATTATTTGGCTTTGTTTTAGCATCGTAGATTATAAATTGTGTAATAGGTATATTATGAGCTGTACATAATATTTCATATTGAATAGAGAGTGTACCGGCCGACAAACTGTCTTGCAGTTTGGCCGATATAATGTGTATTTATGCCTGTATTTTTTTATTAATAAACGATTTGAACAAAAACAAATTTTCAATAAGTGATATCTTGCATCCTATATTGAATAAATATTTTTTAACTTTTGTCTTTATTTGACATGGACAATTTTGGGTTAAGTGTTCTTGTAGATAAGGGTCGTATCGTACAAAACCGGTCATTAGTGTGATTAGTGTGGGTGTCTTATATCCACGGACAGGTGTGGACGGCTTTCGGCTTTTTAAAGTCCTTCGTTTGCTCTACATGGAAAAATTTCTAACTCTTTTAGTAAATTCAAATTGGTAATTAATTTTATTTATATTACCCCTTAAATGGGTTTACTTTACCCGGCCTAGCAACCACTTGCTCGGGGCTATGTGCATGCAACAAATTTCAACGAATAATAAACCTTGAAAACATGAAAGGGTACGGAAGGTAGAAATAGGATCAAAAAGGGTTTGATTGTTCAATATTTTTTCACTATTGAATGACCATCTGCGAGTTTTTTTAGGATAAGGAAAATGGCAAATATAGATTTTCATGTAAATTTTATTATTTACCATGTCAAAAACATTTTTTTTAAAGTGTTGGTTTGGTAAGTCACAAAAGATGGTTTCGTCCAAAGAACAAGAGCTATTTTGCAATACAGAAAAACCGGTAATGTTATGCCGATCATGTCCGCCACTGTACTATCAACATGGGATACTTATGGTCAAAAAAAAACCCAATTCCAATTATAATTTTTGATTTTAACTTTAATGTACATTGTACAGAAGTAGCTGTATAAAGAGTACAGATTTTTTTTTAATATTTTTTTTTCTGTGATGATATCGGTCTAGCTACTTTTTTTATAATGACTTTGTATGTTTTACGGGAACCTTTAAAAACAGGTTCTGCCTAGTAAGGGGTTCTGTAAGTATAACACCAAGGCTAGAGTCAGTAAGTAGACGAATCAACTAACGCCTCGTTAATCTCGTCTCTACTTTAAACCGTCAGCAAGCAACCACAGAACAAGAGCGTTCAGATTTCGTCTCACAAGATAAAACCGCTCGTTACAGATAGCTCACTCGGTAATCAAGGGGCGCGTTACTTACGGCTCATCGGAGGAGAATGCCTGATCAGATAAGGAAGGCTGAAGAAATATTTCCTTTGCCAATAAAAGGGGGGGTAGAGATTTCTATATTAGGCACGGATAGTAAGGAAAAGCGAAAACATTAACATATTTGTCGTAACCTTTAGAGAAAATTAAGTGCGATTTTACTATAGTTTTTACTATTGTAAAAAAATAATTTCCTGAAAAGCTACAAGTAAAAATTAATCACAACTTAAATCTTTATAGATAAAAAATTGCACTTCGTTTGCGTCGCCAAATCTTCAAAACAGCTGGGCAGATGTAGATAAAAAAGCTAGCAAAATGAAAATGACACTATTCCACGCGAACTAAGTCGTGACCATGGCTACAGATCAAAAAACTACATACAAACTGTCTCTTGTATTATAAAGAAAATAAAAATACATTTAATTTTTAACGAATATTCCGATAGCTTTTAATTTACAGACAATAACGAAAATGTAATTTACCCACTATCCAAACAGAATATTTTTATCAATGCAAAAACGAAAATCAACTCATGCATATAAAATGTCCATAATGAAACTTATAATTGTCTGCGTGCCTTCAAATGTCGACTATAAATCCGAGTGAATTGGAACGTTTTCTGTATTGGACCTATTTACGCCAGTTCAGTGTCTATTGAGTGAAATGGTTGCATTGAAAGCACCTGTGGACTAGAGATGGGATAGTTGAAGTATTATTTTATCCAAAATCTAAAAAAACAGTTCTTATCTTCCCAGAATGACGTCACAAACATAACTTATCGCCTCTGACGCGTGCGACAGCGTGTTGCTTGTTATTTACTTCTCGCTTAGTCTCAGCAATGACGTTTTTATAGTTTACAAGTCGACCCGGCAACTTCGTACCGCCTTACCTGTTACTATGTTGTGCATGTATTATACATGTAAACCTTCCTCTTTAATCACTTGGCTATTAAAAAAAGCGCATCAAAATCCGTTGCATATTTTTAAAGATTTAAGCATACATAGGGACAGACGCGAGAAGCGACTTTGTTTAATACTATGTATTGATGATATTGAAACGTTTTTTTTCTGTCGCTTCCCTTTTATTAGATTATATGGTTTTGTAGTTTATAAGTATAAATTTTAATTTATGAGTTAAAAAACACCTATCGAAATGGCGACAACCCTAATACAGAGCACAGAGCACAATGCGACCAAAATGCATCCACTATTGAATCTATGTTCAATTGTGTTGAATTGTGTCCCAATCAGCCTTTCTACATTATTTACCACACAACGATGTTTAGTTGAAAAATAAATAATACATATTTCTTATCTGAATCTTATTATGTAAGACTTTTTAACTCATTTATTTTGAAATCAACAAATAATTAAAGCATTATAATTATGGCCACTAACTCTTAACCGATATTATTTCTTTTTTCCAAAAAAAGGAATCCGCCTTCAATAAAATAAACTGACACATACATCAACTAAGCACTTCCTCTTTTTTGAAGTCGTTTAAAAACCGTTTAAAAACTAAAACCTTCTCCTGAATGTAACAAAGTATTTGAAAACCTCATCAATATAGGTTCAGCCAAACGCGATATAATCACGGACAAACATACATACAGGTCAAACTGATTTGAAAGAACTTTTTTGAAAATAAAAATAAACCCAGACCCAAAAAAAAATGTGGATACGATAACCATCATTTTGGGAATCAAACCACGATAATCCGTCATGTAATAACCTGCCAGTCGTTTTTCATTGTTCAATCTTAAGGTGGTAACTCTCGCTATGGCGCGAAATTCAAATTTTTTCGTGTTTTTTATTTATTCTGGCGAAAGAAATTAATTCGCGTATGTAAAAGACCATCTCCCACATTGCAAAACAACGTTTTTGGAAGACAGACCTACAGATTTTGTGTCTAAGGGGTAAAAGGCAAAAAAACAAGTTCCTTGAATATACACAAAATCAGTAACACTGTCTTTCAAAAACGATATATCACTATGCGGAAAATAGGTTTTTACGTACGCGAATTCATTTAAACTTTATTAAAAATGAATACTTTCGCCAAAATAATTAAAAAACTTGAACAAATTTGAATTTCGCGCCATACCGTGAGTTACCGCCAATTACAGAAAGTGATGCTTTTTATCCGAAGTCATTTTAACCATTCATTGGTAGAGCAGTTTATAAAAATAAGGATATTCGTAATAATTCGTAATCTATAATGTATATAATAAAATATTAAAGAAAAAAAAAAACAAATAGTACTTAAGACGGATAACAGCCAGCCCCTGTATTACGGCCGCTTTTGCAATATTGCTTTGCGTCCTCTTTACGTTTTTTTTGTATTGACTTTGAAACTCCAGAGGACGAAAAGCAATGTTGCAAATGTGGCCGTAATAGTACCTCAGTTCCTCTAAATAATCATATTTTTTTAATGAAACACAAAGTATGTTTATGTTAACGGAAAATAATACTTTTCGTAAATTTATAAATTTCCTATCGTAAATTTATAAACAACCTAACATAACCTACGTTGGTTTATAAACTGACGTACGTAAGTTCACCGGGTCGACTAGTATTAAATAAAATTTTAGTATCCTTTATTGCACGAGGCGGGGTGGTTCAGGGCACTCCCCAAATTCAAATGTGAAACCAACAGTCCACAGGAGCACAGAGAACGGAGCACCAGGAAAATAGGTCCTTCCCAAAAGCGCCAAGACAGCCGCCGGGGGGTTTTAGTGGGTGCGAGCCCCACATACCCCTGAAGCTCCCCCGAGCGTTGGGAAATGCGACAAGCATTTCCCCCCGTTACAAAAAAAAAGAGTGACCAAATAAAATGAGTAACCAAATTGAATTGCCTCGTTATGCGTCAAGTCATCGCTTAGTTGAATTCTAATACAACCTATTTGCCGAAATCGGAAAAGGGTTCTGCGTTAGGTGACGTTCACAGGTAGTTAAAGGCTTTTTAATTTTTACTTTTATTTACCTGTTCCAGAGGTTTTCGCTCTTCCATATTATATTGTACTACCTTTTATATGAATAACAAAAAATGTCCTAAAGATAAAACTGCAATTTTATTTATTAAAGAGATAACATATCCGCAGATGTGTAAAGTGTACTCAAAAAATTATATTTAACAGATATAATACTTACTTTATTTATGAGTAAACACTATTTAATACCAATGCAAATTATAATTATCAAAAATCTACAGGCAGAAGCGTGATAATTTAAGTCTTACAACAAAACTCACAGTAAAAATAAAGAATCTTTCAAAAGTCTTTTCTTTTGGCTTCCTTCTTTACAAATCTTTAAACCCGGGATCAGAGACCATCTAAACCTAGCCTAACCGATCAAATTACCGACATCATAATGTCACCTGGGCCCGGACTTGGGGCAAACATTTTTATCCTGATCCCGTTTAATATTCCCGGGACGTCGCACGCGCGCTTTGACTCCTCAATTTTCACCAACTAGCCAGGGCTGGTAGATAATATTAATATAAAAATATTATGCATCACACTTAGAGGAACGGGATGTGTGGAAGATGCTCCACCGACAAGAACCTAGCTCTTTAATTTGAAGAAGAAGATACTTAGAGCCCCTAACTTTGTAGAACCTGTGCCCGAAATACATAGAAACCTATCGAAAACACACAGATTCAGTAAACGAATAACAAAATACATCATAACATGCTAAATTAATTAAAATTATAATAAAAAGCACCAGCCTCAATAATGAGCGACTTAGTAAAAAATAAATATTTTAAGAAATCGATAATAAAATTAGCGTGGCAACCCTGCCAATAACAAAACTATTGAGAAACAGGAAAATTGATCGGAATAAGTCCCCGGACTTCGGAGTTTAGTAATCTTTTGGTCATAACCTAAAATAGGGTTTTTTGGCTTCCATAATATTAATTATTAATGGTTCTCGAACAAATTTCATAAAAAATCTTTAATCATTTTAAATTATTCTATCAAAATGACAAGTCTCAAGAGCTCCTTTACATTAGGTCGAAGGTAGCCCATCGGCAGCCAAATGCCATAAAGCTGAGAGTAAGGACCCATAGCGTGCCGATTCTTACAGTAACTTGGAACAATTACCGAATAAAACCCTGTTTTAAACCCTGAGCCATAGAATTTGGAGACTCACCAAATGTGTCCTGGGATTTGAAGCACCTTAAGAGGGGTCACAAGCAGCGCGGCTGCACTCTTATGCCTCAAAAGATAAGCAGCATGACTGCACTGTTTGTAGCTAGTGAGAAGTAATCTTTACATCATTACTGGTCGTGTTGTGGTGGCATAGACTTACCACCACCTCAATGTCATGGGAGGGCTTAGGTTTAGTAAAGGCAAGTAAGAGAACAGGCGAAGCACGGGCAGGAGCAATCTTTGTTGAAATACTAGAAAAGCCATACCACGGCGCCATTCCACCTGCGTGCGATTATGGCCAAGGTTTGTCCTTATGGCGATCAGTGGGTCATACCTACGTCTTGCTCAGCTTTTCATGAGTGGAACTGATGTTGACTTATTCTCTAGCACTTCAACTAATATTAGAAACACTTTTAGAAGTCGTTTTAGTGACTCGTTTAAATATGTATTTTTTTTTTGACATTTAGCGGGCATTTGTTTGCTACCATAGGTACTTTAAATGTCATTTGTGAAAGCTTATAATTGGCTGTCAGTCGTCACTTAAAATATTTATTTTGTATCGTAGCCGTTAGTTTTCCATGTATTAATAAAAAATAAATGCAAGTGGACGTCTATCGATTAGTGAGAAGTAATGCTCTTACATTAATTGGCAGCGGTCCCGCCCCGGCTGGCTAATGCTCGTTGGCGGCCAACTTGCTCTAGTAACACCCTTTATTACCACTTATTCATTGGTTTATAAGGCTATGACTATCAGTGGGACACTGGTCTCTTTGTCTGAAGTTGGCTTGGGGCGGGAAATAATAGTCTTGTAACATTTTTGCTAATGTAACAGTTTTTAAATTAAGTTTTGCGTAGTTTTTTGTAATAATATTTTATAACTAAAATGTAAGCAAAAGACTGTTAGATGACGAATTCCTTATTAGAACAACATGCATTGGTTAAAAACGTTGTATCCAACTATAAATATTAAACCTATAAGATTATAAATCAGTGAAAGAATAGGTTATTGCGTTTAAAAATACGGCTTGAAATTCCAGGGCGCACACCTTCATTTTAAATTTCGATCACTACAATATTAAATGCAGTTTTTATGGCAGAAAGTAAAATTGAAATAGCCATTTCAATCACGTAACGTGATTCACGTTTAGTGGAGTTGCTGAATTCATCGAAATTATAAAACGAATGGCTGTAGTTACGTATGAATAAAGTTGGAATTACCTTCTTATTCAATGCTCAATACACATTTTGGCACTAAGTTTTGTGCTAGCTTTACACATAATTAAGGAGGCATAGTTAGCATGAACTGGAATTTTAACAAACTAGGTATGCTTTTGAACATTACATAACATACTAAATTTGTATGTTATGTAATTCTTGATGTTTTCTATATTTAACTAGAGGCTGCCCCGCGGTTTCACTCGCGTAGATTTCTCATTAACACAAAAATCCATTTTATTCCCGTTCCCGTGGGAATTTCGGGAAATCCTTTCTTAGTGCTCACCTACACTACCTAAGGAACCTACATGCAAAATTTCAGCCCGCTACGCCCAGTAGTTTCGGCTCTGCGTTGTCTGTCAGTCAGTCAGTCAGTAACGGAAGAGTTTTATATATATTGATATAGAAAACATCAAGAATCCTGATCGTGGTTCAGGTGTTATTTCAAAGCTTCTGGTTCGTTTACCAGCGGAATTATAGCTTGGTGGGCACCCTGGACTACCTCGACTCTCGCAGTAGAAGATACTTTACCAAATAAGGTATCAATAAAAATGAGAATAGTCTAATTGACCTTTAATAAGTTATAATTCAGCAACTCCACGAAACGTGAATCACGTAACGTGATTCACGTTTCGTGGTGTAGTGGGGTACGGCCACCCACCTGCCTCCCACCAATGTACTTAGGTTAAGTAAGATATAATTAAACTAATATTCAATCAGTAAACACGTGTCTCACTAACATAAGAGCTACATCCTTACATGGCGACCCTGCCAGCCGGCCTGCCACCAACTAGGCAGCGCCGGTCGGCCTGAAAGTTTTTGAGTGGAAAGATGTAAAAAGTGATTTAAAAAAAAAATCGTTTGGACAGTGAAATGGACACATATTATTATATTTTAGTGAAATAGAAATTATTATAGAAGAAGTATGCCCCTTCACATTCACCTGCAGTACAGTTTTACAGTTTATCTTTTCGGCGAAAATCATCAAATGAGTTTATTCAGAAATTCGGAATAGTACTTAATATCAATAATAGTGCAGTTTATTTTCAGCGAGACTCCTCCTGCTTCGGTAACAGTTAATTTTTTGTGTTTTATAAGAAGTTCATAAATATTAAATACAGTGTTTTTTTTAAGGGTGTTATTTTCAAAACCGGGATAAAAGATTATAATTAAGTTTGTAATACTTATATGAATTTGGAGTTGTTATTTTCTTTACTATTTACTTACCTAATATTTGGAAAAAAAAAACAGTCAAGTATTTTAATAAGCTACGTAGATAAAAAGCTTCGTTTTGAAAAAATAAATATGTACCCACGTATCAGTTTTTTTTATATGTATTTCAAATACAAGTATGTGTTTTATTTTATATGATTATGTAGAACTATGTATCTTTAAATTGGTATTCTTTAAAAATATTATTGCTTTTTGCTTTATCATTTCAAGTAACTATAGTCTATACATAATGTTCTGTAATTTAAAATAATTATTATTGTCATTGCAATTTTTAAGTCATACATATTAGGTCACGTTCCAAGTATCAAGTACCGAGCGCACATTCCTTAGGATCAGCAGTTTTTCAGTTCCTTAACTGGCGATGTCTTCAATAACATTGCGCAGTTTAAGACACTTTTTAATTAGAAGTTTTATGTTTCGATATTTTTTTTTGTTTACTGTATTCAAATAATTAATCAAGAAGTAATAATAACAATAGTTATGTATTGTATTGTTGAAATTGTAGAATCAATTTATTTTAATTTTCTTATTCAAAAATTTTGGAAAATGTTGTATAATCGGACATGACTTAACACAGGACATGACACAGTATGAAAGAGCTTTATGATTGAAGATAAAAAAGAGTCCGAGTGACTAAAAGGAAAACGCATGATTAGGTTGCATGGTTGTGGTTGTTTTTGAAAAGTATAAGTTTGCGAATCTTTGGTTGTGAAGTTTTGGGATAGACGTTGGACTGATCACCCAACTGAAGTTGCAAATTCTTTACAATTAAAATTCATTGGAATGTAGGGAAAAGATTATTGAAAGTGAAATGAATGAGCATGCATGATGACTTAGTTCAGCGAGTCTGATAAGTCAGTGCAAAGGAAAAATTTAATATATAGAAAGGTACACACAGGCAGTTGGAATCCTACTCTGATCATGATGATGAACGAGATTCACTTCGTGAAGAGGCTGGACATTGTGTAAGATGTTAAAAGAAGATGCCTGTTAAGAGAAATAAAAGTGAAATATAGATAAATAATGAATAATAAAAAGAAGAAAAATGAAGTATTATGAAGAAGAAATAATAATAATGTGTACCTTGAAAGAAATTAAATATATAAAAAAGAATGATAGTTGAAAGGATTATGAGCTGTTTGCTAAAATAAATAAAAATCAGTAAATGAGAATAAAAAATAAATAAATATGAATGTGACTAAGATAAAAAGTTATTAAAAATATGAAGATTTTAAGAGATGAGATGAAAATATTAAATGATAATGAGAATAAAATAAATGTGAATTAAAATAAATATAATGAAGAATAAAAATGATAAATGAAAGATGAAAAAAGAGAAAAAAGAGATGAATTATGAGCAAAAAGTCAAAAAAAAGAAATGACGAAATATGTGAACTATTAAGTAAAGGGATGTGACTATAAAAAAAAATCACAACTCAGTGTGACAAAATAAAAAGTATATATTATGTGTTTTATTGTTAATTAATATTTTATGTTTTGATTTTTGTTTTAATTTTTAACAAATGTTTAAGTATGTATTTTATAAGAAAAAAAAATATTGTATTTTTATAATTAAATATTTTTTAATAAAAGGGGGGAGGTGTAGTGGGGTACGGCCACCCACCTGCCTCCCACCAATGTACTTAGGTTAAGTAAGATATAATTAAACTAATATTCAATCAGTAAACACGTGTCTCACTAACATAAGAGCTACATCCTTACAGTGGAGTTGCTGAATTCATCGAAATTATAAAACGAATGGCTGTAGTTACGTATGAATAAAGTTGGAATTACCTTCTTGTTCAATGCTCAATACACATTTTGGCACTGAGTTTTGTGCTAGCTTTACACATAATTAAGGAGGCATAGTTAGCATGAACTGGAATTTAAATAAACTAGGTATGCTTTAAAACATTACATAATATACAAAATTTGTATGTTATGTAATTCTTGATGTTTTCTATATTTAACTAGAGGCTGCCCCGCGGTTTCACTCGCGTAGATTTCTCATTAACACAAAAACAACGCAGAGCCGAAACTACTGGGCGTAGAAAGCTGAAAATTGGCACGTGGGTTACTTGGGGGGTGTAGGTAAGCACTAAGAAGGGATTTCTCGAAATTCCCACGGGAACGGAAAAAAACGAGATTTTAGTGTTATGAGAAATCTGTGCGGGAAAAACCGCGGGGCAGCCTCTAGTATTAGCATAAAAGAGACTATGATGATATTTTTTATTTTAAACTTGTATTTAATGTATCGAGCATAAAAGTTACTAGCGTCAGTACTTGCCTCAATAGAATTTTTCTTCTAATATTCAACCAGTGCTCGAAAAACTTTCTTTGTATCGCAAAGTCTCTCATACATTATTCAAAATCAATCTTTGTTTAGGAGAGAATTTTATCGGCAGTCTATTCGGTAAAAGACTTCGCATTTATATACTAGTATTTATTAATATTTTATCTATTTGAAACTATATTCAGAGCCAGTTTACATCGATGCTAGCACCATTCTCGAAAAAAAAAGTATATCAAAAATGTGGCACAGTATGACACTAGATAATCTTGCTTACTACTTTTTGAGCACAGAAAAGTAGTTCTAAGTAAAAGGAACAAGGAATAATTCACAGATTGTTGCCAAAAGTGGCCACTTTTAGCAACACTTTGTAGCTTTCTTTGGTCTTCAACCTAAAAGCTATACAGAAGTGCCCTAAAAATACAAGGCTAGAAAAATGAAAGTACAAAATGATTTATTGAATATAGGATAGATATCGCTTATTGAAAGTCAATTAGACTAATCTAATTAATATTGATACCTTATTTGGTAAAGTATCCTATACTGCTAGAGGCGAGGCAGTTCAGGGTGCCCATCAATTGTGCCTTACGACAATGGTCGCCTAGAGACGCCCCCAAACGAGCCCTCCTCTGTCAAATAATTCTAGGTACTCTCTTTCGCAATAATTTTACAGCGTAGAGAAGAAAGAGGTAACAAACTCTACTTTATTGTCTTCTTTTTCTCTCTTTTTCTATATCAAGGCACATATACATTATCTAGTGTCATACTGTGCCACATACCTTAGTTTAAAAGATATTATTTTTTTTCGTTAATGGCGCTAGCATCGATGTAAACTGGCTCTTAACTTTCTTACTAAAACCTCTACAGGCAAACATAAGATAATATATAAAAATAATACATTTCAATAGTAAAATATTTTAATAATATCTCAGATATATTTAAAACTATTGAAATTGGAATTTATTTTAGTACAATCTCTTTGCAAATTCTGTAAGGGACCGAAATCAATTTAGGTAGACGAGTAAATAAAATTATTAAGGTTGAATTTAAAGTGACCTTTCTCAGGCCGACTTCGTGAAGGGAGGGTCGCACGTGATCAAACTATTTATAATGTTTTATTTGGTGCGACTGATTTATAAGGAGTGTAGATTCGCCAAGTGCTCATGACGCATTTAAATTTTAAATTAGGAGACCAGTCTTCCAATCTCCTAATCCTTAACCGTTACCGAACCCAAAAATGGGAGCCAATGAGAATAGAATTGAATAGAATAGAAAATAGATTAGATTAGATTAGATTTATTGCATACAGTGTAACATACAAAAGTACATTAATAAATTCAGGGTACAAACAAGTTGAATTTGCATGCAATGGGCGGCCTAGAGATAATCTTACTGAGAATTTTTGTGTAGCTTTCAAAGTTAACATAAAAACATAATATCACGCCTTTTATTCCCCGAAGGGTTAGGCAGAGGTACCAGCTCAAGAGCCGGACCCACGTTTAGCCGATTTTATGCTTTATTACCAACGTGACAAGGGGCCAGCTTGTCGCCGCGGTTATAACGACCACTACTGCGGCCGGGACCAACGGCTTAACGTGCCTTCCGAAGCACGGAATCATCTTACTTTTCGGACAATCAGGTGATTCAAGCCTGCAATGTCCTATCCAACCGAAAACAACCACAACGTGATTTTTGTGAGAAATCTTCTTCTTCTCTTCTTCTTCTCTAGTGGGGGTTGATTAGTGCCTGCACTTAGCTCGCGTAGTTGGAGCCATTGTACATATCCCCACATTGGAGCCATCCGAAGCGTGGATGCTCCCACAGCTCAGTCAGGTGGTCAGCTGGGCCGCAAATTACAATTTTTTTTCCACTATCAATGCATTCTGATGTGGATTTTTCATCGACTGAAGCCTTTATTTCTACCTTGGTGGGCTTTAGAGCCCCTGCAGACCCATGAAGCACCAGAACCCTCTCGAACCCCAGTAATTGCTCACGCAATGAAGGCTGATGGGACCCGCAGAGTCGCTTTGGAGCCCTTACAGACCCCTAGCGGCTCCTCCGAGCCCACACAGACCTCCTGCGCAGTACCAAGCAATACCAGATCGCTGAAGGCAGTGATGTATGAGTTTTTGATTGGCGAAAGCCTTTATTTGCTACACTGGTAGGTGCTTGAGAGCCCGTTGCAGACCCTTAGAGAAGCACGGGAGCCCTTTTGGACCCCAGTAGATGCTTCAGAGCCCGCATAGACCCTTGTAATGCAAAGAAGCCTGATGAGACCCGAGGAGTCGCCTAGGAGCCCTTACGGACCCCAGCGGCTCCCTTGAGCCCACATAGACCTCCTGCACTGCTACCAGCGATACTAGATTGCTTTAAGTAGAGAAAGCTCTGGTAGCTTCTTCAGCCCTTTTTCTTAACTCCATTGCAAAAACTTGCAAATGAGGGTAGTTTTATGTTTGATTTAGCTTGGCGTAATTTCGTGAAAATTGTTATGTTTTGAGTGGATTTTCTTTATAAAATAACAATTACACATATAGAAAAACACCAAGACCACACTTTATAACACTTGCCACTCACTTTCCGCGATTTTGGCGTCTAAACACAAAATAATTTGTGGAGCCAATTATGTTGTTGCCAGTGTTGCCAGGCCAACACACTGTGAGAAATCAATATGTGGTGTTTTCTGCGGGGATCGAACCCACAACCTGCCGTGCCCTTATCAAAGGCGCGACGCGCTACGCCACTGAGCTACAGAGGCGGTTCAAAGTTAAAGATCTAATAAACAGATTTTTGTCTAAAGTGGTAAATATTAGCGGTGATATTCTTCTCAGAGACTTGTGATCTGATTTCTAAGCCACCACTACTTTCAACGCAGCGCTCAACTTCCATATACATATTTACGTCTGACCAATACCAAGATAGACTTTACAACTTAATATTAATAACATAAGGCCAATTAGCGGCGGCTATCTCCACAGTTAGTCTTAAATGATTTACGACTATTTTGGCGCGTGTTCTGACAGAATTGGCGGCCAGTGAGTAGGTAGCGAGTGGAATACTTATATTTTATCAAGATGACGTAGTTCTTACGTTGTTACAAATGATAAGTTTTAACGCGGACCAAGAATGGCTCTTGGTTACGCTCTCGTTGGAAAGTTGTTAGGTACGCTGAGATAAATAACTCTTTCAATTTATTAACGTATCATCAGTAACAACTTGTTTAAAGGGACCTTATATATATTTACATATAAGTATATAAAAACAAACGTGATTCGTTAGTCTCGCTAAAAGTCAAAAAGAGATAGACCGATTTAGCTTATTTTGGTTTTAAAATGTTTGTCGTAGTCCAGGAAAGGTTTTAACGCTAAGAAAATACATAGAAGTTACTATTTTAAGCAGAAGAAGCCTCAGGTACAGCTTACAAACAATATTTTCGCTAACTTTACTATCAAAACAATATTATTTTACGCTTTTACGCGAAAAAAAAAGTAACATAGGTAATAATTTTCGGTCTCAGGGTTTCCCAGTCCACTTTTCCAGGTGGTTGAGTCACGGCCTAATCGTTTGTACCTATTAATACCGCCGGTCGATTGTGATTTGTGGCCTAACTTTTACTAAGATCCGGGATTATCAGGGCTTGTTACGGGACGACTTTTGAAAGTAACTTAGTATTTGTTCCGACATTTTGGTACCCCGTGTTGTGTACTAGTTATCTGGTTTCTGACAGTTGCCAAAGAATTTGGGGAATTTCTACAAGATATATTTTTTTCGATTGCTAGGGCTTATAAAGCTAGCATGACCGATCATTTGATGAATCTTTCTGTCACTTTTACCCTTTTTTAACATCTGAATGCGGAAAAATGTATTGAGATGATGTCATATGAGGTCAAAAGCAACAGAAAGATTCGATCACTGGTCAGTCAGTGCTACGGCCTCTGGAGAAGCGTTTCGAAAATACCGATAGGATAACAATTTATTTCTGGTTTCTAAATTCGACGGATTCATCCAATCCAATCGAAATCTATGGTTTGATACTATTATTTTTTCAATGAAACCGATTTGCAAAATACCTGTAGTTATTGAGATTAAATGTGGTATGGGTAGGCTTGCCTAATAAGACTTCTCAATAATCAGGGGCCGAATTCCCTTATTTGCCACTATAAATGCCATATAACAGCGATCTATGTATAATATTTTTTGTGCTTAAAAAAAAGAGAATACGACCCCTGATAGTCAGTGAATTAAGTGTAGTCCTTTTAAACAAATGGGATTTGTACCGCTAAACTATTCAGGGTAAATACTCGATTAATACCATTTATTTTAGTCAAAAACTAGGTAAACTAAAGTGTCTTGAACTTTCTTTAAGTGCTGCCGCAAATGTCCAATTTACTTAATTTTCTTTGGATAAAAACTTTATGTACCTAACTAAATTGTATTGCGAAAAAAAAAAACTTGATTGGTTCCTTAATCGAAGGCTAGTTCGATTAAGGTACCCGTCGTTACTTTGTCGCTTAATTTAAAATATTTTTTGCATCTTTATGGTGCTTAAAATATATATTTTTTCATCTATAGACGCTTGTTCCAGAGCGAATGTCCGCGCAGGTATTTTCTATACATTTTTCGAACCAGCGCCAACAAGCAAGTAAGTACAACAAGTTTAATTGCTTAAGTAAATAAGTACCTACCTACTTCGAATAAACGTATAAAAAAAAAAGCGCTTGTGGTACGTAAATGCATCTGTTCAACGCCCAACCAGCGGTAGCCCAGGAGTTAACACATGAGTCTCATGCCGGGGGACCGCGGTTCGATCCCCAGTGGCGGTAAATAAAATTGAGCCATATAAAGACTTTGAATTTGAATGAAGTTTCTTCGGAAGGAAATTCACATATAGTCCTAATTATTTCGCTGGTCAACGTTATTAAATGAGACAGAGAAGCTCTTTATTTAACAGTAAAGAAGGGTAAATTTTTCTTATTTCAGTTTTGGTTTTACAGTCGCTAGTAGTTTAAAATTATTTTGTCTTTGTAATCGCAACAGAATCCCAATAAAAAGACTCGTAATATTTTTCTTCAAAAAGTTCGGACGATTGGAAATCCACGCAAGAGTGGCTACCGACAAGCTTTCTCGCTTGCAAGTATTTTGACATACAGAGAAGTGAAAACATCTAGGAAAGGGCATATTAAACCTTTCTATTGAAATAATGACATTTGAAGTGTTGGAATTTGACTTTAAATCCAGTAGTCCAGATAAAAAGGGATGCCAACAGCAATATAACAATATTTTTATGAATGATGCCATACAAGCCTACTGGTGACCTTCACTACCATGTATTTTTTAAAGTTAAGAGTATTTTAATACAAGACTTGTTTTATCATTGTTTAATATTTGTTTGTACAAAACTAAAAAAAAGACAAAATGTATAAAACAGTTACAATAAAGGAAACTCCAATACTTTTTTTTAGCTCTTAAATCAAATATTTTAATTTGAGCATGATGATGATGATGATGATTAATCCTTTAACTCCTTGTGGAGCATAGGTTCTCAACAGTCTTCCTCCAGACTTCTCTGTTCTGCGCATATGAGCATACTTACACAAAAATCCCTTGTGCCACCAGAACTCTATAGTTTTACTATTTTCTGAAGGAACTAGCTTGCTGTCCACCTACAACTTGATTTATGGAACCTATACTATTAGCTAACACCCAAACCAGTAAGTCTTGAACCCTATAGAATAATCTTTCAAGGGAAATACTAGGGATATCCGCAGATGTAAGAAGCGGGAAAGATCATGTATCATTGGATGCGTACGCAGAGATGGCGTCGATGTCGAGTCATCTGTTTTAAAGCTCCGCTAAAAAGCGTTGGGATATTTTCCTCAATTTGTCGTGTCGCCAATAATTTTTGTTTGATATTTTCATAAAAATGGCAAATTATAGTTCAAAGTTTTTATAACTTTTTGCTTTGGCTTCGCCGTAATCGTTTAAAGATGGATCTAAATTAGAAAATGTATATTTCTTAAGACGCCGAAGTGCACTTATACCACATTATAATAGGAGCTACGTTTATACTATACGAGACACCTCGTAATTAAAATTGGTTGAAATTACAAAGACTGATAAAAACAATTTCCTTTAGGCTTCTCCGTGTAAAAACAAAATCTTTTAATTTAATTAGTGCAAACTCACGAAACCGCAACGTCGATTCTGATAATAAAAAACCCTCGCAGTGACGTAACGTTATTTGTACAGTAACTGTGTCCAATATTACGTTTTCATTACCAATTCAATTTTTAAATTTTGCCCGAAACGAGAGCAAAAAGTAGCGTATTTGTGAAAAAGGGCTATTGAAAAACGATTACACCTTGACACAGTCGTTGTAAGTAATGGGCTTTATGGAGCGGGTTGTGACGAGTGAGAGCACGGTCTGCAGTGCTAGCACAAACTGTGTGAATTGTACTAATGTATGTATTTTGTGCTTGAAGTGCATTTAAAGACATACAAAAACAATCTATGATAGTCACTGGGATTAGGTTATATTAATCGTTTAGTATTAAACTAAAGGCTGCCCTGGGGTTTGACCTGCGCAGATTTCTCATTTCCCCTTTTGGAAAATTATACATTGCCACGTGCAAAATTTCAGCCCGTTAAGCCCAGTAGTTTCGACTCTGCAATGTCTTCAGTCAGAAACGGAAGAGTTTAATTTATTATACTGATTATTTTCTTGGAGTAAAACGGAAATAAAAAAGTGACGGTTTTTGGAGCTTAAGGAAATTATCCATCACATCATAACAATTCGCCGAAAATTGAACCCGGTCCTACACAATATTACTGTCAACATCAATGCAAACTGAACCACAAAAAAAACACGTGAATTTGATTTCGGAAATATATATGGACGGAAATATAACTTTTATATAAAGCTTTTATAGACGTCAGAGGGGAGAAGTTCTTTGAGTTTATTTTTGGCAAACCTGCTTAAAAAACAATTACAAATATATCTCAGAAAAAAACAAAACTTTTAACCAACGGTACGAAAACAACGCTGAACTTTGTATTTCAAAAAGTAAAAACTCTTTAAGCCTTAATAATGCCTTAATAAAGTGTAGATGTTCTCATTAATTCTCAGCTAAACTGGTTGAAACTTACGCAATCCGGTACAAACTGCTGCAAGAACATCCCCGAAACTCCCCGAGAGGTTTCTTTGCATTATTAGATCCCGGAAAAGTTTTTTTAAAATATTTTTTGAAGAAAAATTAGGTCCGGTTCTTTTTTGTAATGTTTATAAAATGAGGAGTTCCTTTTTTTTACGAAATATAGAGATACTAGCTGTGCCCCGCATCTTACCCGCGGTTACCGCAGTAAAAAGTAGCCTACGTGTTATTCAGGGTGTCAGCTAACTCCATACCAAATTTCATTGAAATCGCTCCAGCTGTTTAGACGTGAAGAAGAATACATACAAACATTCGCCTAATTAATATTACAGTGATAAGTTTAAACAGAAAATTATAAAAATTCAGACATTATTTTCGTAGGCGACGGACCCCGAGCGGCCCCCGTTACAAAAAAAAAAGGGTGTAATCAAAAATACTAGCGTTCGCCGCACTATATGACTTCATATAACGCTACGTCGTAGTTCGTAGCAAGCACATAGCTACGCGGCGTAGTCACACGTAGCTTATACGTAACGTAGTTGAGCTTTATATCTTCAAAAAGTAAAAAAAATAAGACGCCCTACTTTAAAATGTTATTAAACTACATCTTCCGCTTCGTTGGGTCCAATATTGGAGTAATAGATAAATCATTTACCACTCGGTGTTATTGAAGAAAATTGTTTAGAATACCGAGCTACGCAACTGTGCTCGGAAGCTAATAATTCGCAATAATTGGTTTAGGTTTCAACCCATCGAATATTTACAGTACAACCAAATTAATAATGCGCATGCAGACCTTCACTAATTGTCGTTTTCAGGTAAACACTCGAATAAAAAAATAATGCTACTAAATAGCACATGAAGAAAATGCACTTAACCTTAGATACATATCGTCTTCCGACGCTCGAACAAAGAGAAGATTTCTATGCGCATTATCACTTTTGGAATTCCTACATCCCACGGCAGGAAAATAAACATTCCCTTACTTGCCTTTACGACACATCTGGGAAAGAGATGGGGTGGTGGTATTATATGTCGCCACCTCACAGCTGATCACACGAATTTATTTGTATGAAAACTTTCAAGTTGAGCTTCCTAATACTACTTTTATATCTAAATTTCCTGTGTATGTATGTGCGTGTGTGTGTGAGCTATGACCTCAACTAATTTCAAGTTTGCAAACTTCATTTATCGCTCGGCTGGAGATCTGACGTGACGGTAAAATTATTATAAAGACCTGCATCACGGGCTGATGGTAAGCGTGTATTCACTGAAACAAAATAAAAACATTAGTAAGTACTTTGATTTTATTAAGGTACATAATGATGAATAATTATTGAAAATATGACAGGATAATAATAATAATAACGCATCTCACTCAAAGCCACTTACTAGGTAAAATCTGTATCCAAAAGACATGCAATCAAACCTAAGCCAAGGAAACAAATATCGATACCAATAATAACTGTTTGCCTCCGCCAGGAATCGAACCCGATACTCCAAATTCACAGAGAATGCTGAATGAGTGTTATATATTTTTATCTATTCATAGTTTAAAAAATAATAAAAAAAGATTAATCAATAACTAATTAAAAATAACAATAGGTGTCGAAGGTCGGGCAGCAGCGTCCTTCGTTTAAAAACTTGAGAAGCCATACAGAGATTGCCAATTACGACTGATTACGGCAAATTCCATCTACTATGTTTGTCCTTGTGGCAATCTGTGGGAGAGACCAATGTCCAGCAGTTGTCATGATGAAAACGAATTGGCGATCAAAAAGACTTTGATAGTATATAATTATTTAATAAAAAAAGTGTCAGTTTTATCAGTCTAACGAATTCTCGGTAATTTCAGATCCCAGTCGCCTTGAGTTATGAGTTCAAATTAAAGGGTACAGCTTTACTGTTATGGTCGCAGTAAAACTTGAGACAGCTCCGGAAAGATATAAAACAAGAGGTTAATCACGTTTTGAGATCACATTACTAGGTACTTGCAGTTGTCGATAAAAAATTCATTATTCGATAATACTTAATAATAATAATATAAGTTGTATGGGCAGACAAGTGGCCATTTTCGACATGTCTCATTTACTTATTACTTTTGTTAAAAATACTAACTTATTTATCACTTACTCAGCATTAGAGGTTTCAACCGCCAACAAACTGCACAAGCAGTTTGTCGATAAAATAATAATAATGATTATAATAATAACACATCACACTCAGAGCCCCTAACTAGGAAGAAACACTAGATACGGCTAGTGTGCCCGAAACATATACAGAAACGAACATTACACCCAGACCGGAAACAAACATCGAAATTGATCATAACAATGTTCGCCCCGCCGGGAATCGAACCCAGGTGCACACGCATCTCAGTCCTCATCACTGCCAACTGAGCTACGGAGCAGTCGGATATTGTAAAAAGTTATAATGTACCATGAGATTATACGTATTCAAAAATATATTAAATATATAACTTTTTGACAAGATATGATAGACTCCCACGGAGTTTACCGGGGACCCATGGAGGTCCACCACCACCACTTTGGAAAGTAAGGATCAAGAAGTTGCTTATTATACTACACTAGCCGACCCGGCGAACTTCGTACCGCCTTACCTTTTGCAATGTTGTGCATATTTTAAACATATAAACCTTCCCCTTGAATCATTCTGCAGCAAAATCCGTTGCATAGTTTTAAAGATATAAGCATACATATAGACAGACGCGGGAAGCGACTTTGTTTTATAGTATGTACTATATTATTATTATGCAATAGAAAAATATGCACATTTATTAGAATTTTTAATTTTGTTCCGAACAGAAACATTTCAAATTTCGATCTGAACGAACGATTTGCATTTGTTCAAACAAAAACATTAACCCCTTAGCATAATAAACTCATTCGATTGCCTGAAAATCGACAAATAAATCGGAGGTCCTCAATAATGGCGGCGTAACTAACTGGAAGTCGAGGACCCTCGTGTCCATCCCGATGAGTTCAAATAGAATCTGTCTGAATTGGTTTGCTCGACTCTAGACTATAGTTACTAGTGCATGGTATAAATTTAATTTTTCAAACAAGAAAAATTCACGAAAGACTCGTGACCCCTGCCCTTTAGGAGGGACCACGAGGAATTTTTGTTTACCTCCCAGACTTGAACTTGACCGTCGGATGCATGTGGTAGGTATGTAATTGGCTACTTATTGGTTAGGTAGTCTTAAAGAAAAAAGTACCAGGCTTACATGAAATAGTGGGATTTGAAGTTTAACAAAAAATACTTTTATCTCGAAATATAGTTGACCCTCAGAGCGCACTTAAATGATCAAATATGTGCCAATAATATCGAATCCCCGTGCGTGCCATACATGTGAACACTAATCATCATTAACTTAACATGGTTTCAGTAAAGGGTTAAGTTACGTGCATTTATGGATTTTAGGGTTAAAAACAAACGTCACCAATTTTCCCGCCCACATGCCTGCTAGAGGCACAATAGTAATTAACCCCACAGCGGGTTCAATTAACGGTATGTCATTAGTTGGGGCGTTCCGTCTGCGGGTTAGCATGCCTTTGTCACGTGTGCCGTGTTGATGTCATCCAGGAGGGCGATTGGGGTTCGAATTTGTACCTTTTACATGTTCAGATTGATGTGTTTTGGCAAATATATAAAAACAATTGCAAATTTAATTAGAAACACCATTAAATACGCTATGATGCTACCGATGAAATATTATGAAATATAACTTGTGGGTCCCCAACTTTTATTGGTACTGCACTTCAACACACCACATCAAAAGGTTTGTTTCTTTCGAGAAGTGCACGACCACTTTACTGAGCTATGCATAGCTACTGATGGGAACGCGTACACCGCCCACTTACTACTTATGTTTTTACTGTTCCAATATAACAATATCGCATCAAAGTCACTCACATTATATAAACTACCTTTGGTAAACCCCGTAAAGTATTATGAGTGCCCGAAACAGTACACAATACACAGTTCACAGTAGAAACAAACATCTACAAAAATGTTCGCCCCAGCCGGGAATCGAATTTTAAGCTTTAAGTTAGCCTGGCACTACGAATACTCAAAAAAATATGTTTTTATATTTTTCTGTTTGTTCTGTTAAACTACGCAAATATTAAATAAATGCTTCAAAATGTCAACATTTATTTGATCAACAAAAAGTCGCTTAGGCTGAAATATAAATGCATTTGAAATATCACGTCAACAGATTTACAAATTTACATTTTAGAAAGACAATATTTATTTTCATTTCAAAGTGTAAATAATATATAAAATAATGCATTTACAAAGTAGATTTTCTTGTTTTACGAGGTTTATCTCGGCAGATATTTTCGCAAGATGAAATATTAGATATTCTTTGTACAGAGTGGTTATCCATGTTCTGTTTGACTTAGCTAAGTAAATTTATTATTTATTAAAGAAACACAATTTTTATCTCAAAGAACTACGTGATCAGATAAAATAGTAACGAAGCTTAGCTAAGTAGTTAAGTAAGAAATACATATAAATCACTCATCACTATGCAAGCATTAGCGTGATGAAAAATGGAACTTAAAAACTATATTTTTACCCAAATTCATAAATAAATATATTGCGATAGAAAATACTGATTTAAAAAACCTTCATCATTTGAAGCATTTCGCCAAACATTATTGGCTTCACAATAGTACAAGTAAGTTATAGTAAGTATTAACAATAATTTACCTAAAATAATTCCTAATTGAAACCTACAAAGTTGAAAACCTGAAAAGTGTCTACAACAGTACAAAGTGCCACGTTCTGCAGGTTGTCCTTTAAAGATTGGTGTTCCTCAGGGATCGATATTGGGACCTTTCCTGTTTCTAGTCTTCATTAATGATATAGATTTCTAGGTAGAAAAATTTACTGACATTGTTCTTTTTGCTGAAAATATCTTTATAACATTTTAAGTTAAACGCAATGTTTTCCATTCCACAACATAAATAAAAACAAAATGCTAATGGTATTATCTCAATGAATTACTTCTTATTAACCGACTTCAAAAATGGAGGTTATCCGTTTGACCTGTATGTATGTATGTTTGTCCGCGATTATCTCGCGTTTGGCTAAACCGATTTTGATGCGGTTTTCAGTAAGGTATTTGTTACATTCAGGAAAAGGTTTTAGTACTGATTTTAACCGACTTCGAAAAACAAGAAGTTCTCAGATAATGTTTGTGTCAGTTCATTGAAGGGGGATTTTTTTTTTAAATATATTATATTTCGTGGTTTCATTTTCGATATAAATCATTTCACTAGGTAGTCCTTTCACCTACAAGGCAACATTCGCACGTTCTTACAAATAACTATTAGTCGATCGATTTAATCGATATCGATTACTCGATTAATTTGAAATTTACCCATGCTCCCATCCCTACCACTCTACGCGCCCATCACTAGCCGCGTCCGCCAAGCCTGTCATTCTTTTTCCGTGCGAGGCAACGAAAGCACGCGTTCGGATCTTGTTCGCAAAAAATAAATTTTTCAAGATACCGAAATCTTTTCAAATTTTTAACAAAAAATTAAGTGAGTTACTTCAACTTTGATGGATTTCATTATCCTCATACTATAAATCGAGAGACAATGTCTAATGTTACGGTAAGTTCATCTGCTTACCTACCTTCAAAAAAAAAAAAAAAATTTTTAGACAGAAATTTCGAATTGAAATTCTGCATAAACTTACATTTAAAAAGTGTAAAAGAAATATTTTTGCAAAGCCATAGATTCGAACAAGAACCAGGCTGCCATACTGCCATAGATTCCAATAGGAACGCGGCAAAATTCAAAACTGTACATCAGTTTTTATCATTAAAATAATTTTATTTGCAAAGCCATAGATTCAAATATGAACCAGGCTACCATACTGCCATAGATTCCAATAGGAACGCGGCAAAATGCAAAAATAATCATAATTTTTTATGTAAGTATAAAAATATAAAAAGCATAATTTTCTTTTTTCTTCTTATTCCAGTAGGCGAAACGCCTTTACAATTTAAGGAATGTGCCCAGAGCAAATATCATTCGAATATGAGGATATATTTCTAGCCGAAACTATTCCCTACAACCCATGATCAGGTCTAAATGAGACTGAATCACCAAAAATCATGATGGCGACATACCAAGTGCCAATTGCCACCACTGCCCCAACAGTGACCACTTTCAATACCGTCACCAAAAACAGATCCAAGCACCAGCAATAACTTCCTTATTGGAACTAGTAGCGGTTACAACAACCAATTGAACTCGGACCCTGAGGCAAAGTTTAAATTTCCGGAACTGGACCCATAAATTTTATTAACCCTGGGCGAAGCCCTGGATGATGAACTAAAGTTGTGTGATTGAATCTACGATAATCTCTCTCAAATGGCTAGAGAAGTCAAGGAAAAAATCCTTCAGCAATATACTATACCTAGCAACTACATATTGGTTCAAGCCTCAAAGCTAAATACTAAAATACTCTCATCTCAACTTGGACTGACTTCACATCACATCGGGGAGTAGGGCCATGGCCATTCTCCTAACTCAAGATATAAAATAGAGGCAATCAAGATTCTAAGCGAGGGCTCCCGTAGTTCATGCGACCTTTATAGCTCGGAGACACAAGCTCGCATTTAAAAGACCGCACCAGGTCTACCAAGACGTTTTTGAATATCTTTCAGTACAGTAAACGAGATGAAGCACTGTTCGGTGCCAAATTTTAGAGAAAATTAAATTAAGCTTCAAAATTGAACAGCAATGCCTTCAAATCAGGAAGACAGTAGTCTTCCCAGAAATACTGTTGCTTACACAACACAGCCGCCTCTACGAGCTCCACGGGCACAGCTTGGCCGCAGTTTCAGAAAAACTCAGGCCCTCCTCGCTTTGCGAAAAACAAGGGGGGGGGCGTGCCAGGGCCAGAGTACGAAGATACCACTCGTCAAGTTCCAAATTACAACGACCCATATACCGACGCAGTCGCACGTTTAGAGAACGACCCAAATCAGGCCACGTGCTCAACCACCATTCTGGCAGAATTCAGTACAATATTTTTAAAATGTGTTGGTTGTATTGTATATCACAAACAATAAAGGTATCCTTAATTGGATTTGTAACAAAATAATTAAATCTTTTTCTAATTTTCCACTTGAGCAATAATATGTTCCTGTTGTATAACATGGTTAGCACAGTAACAACAAGAAATGTCAATCGCAACTAATAATTTGCTAGAAATCGTATCTAAAACCTTTTTGACACCAATTCAAATGGAGGTAAGAGATTTCATTTTAACCTAAAACTGTTAAATAAATTTGTAAGTAACTAAACTTCATTTCGAAATGGCAGAACAGCATGCAAGCTATTATTACATGGCATCTATTGACCTAAAATGTCTCGTAACTTTTTATTTCTGTCGCTTAAAACTATCGTAAGTACTTACCTACGTTTCCTGTTTAAGGATGTGAACACACAGAATCTTGTTATCCACCTATGATTTCAACTCAATGCCTTATCTTATTGGCTCACGATAGCGCCTAGAACTTTTACTAAGATTAAAGAAGGGGTCGTAGGTCACTTGCGTTCATTTGGTCAAAAATTGGTAAATTTTTGTATGTGACGATATCCTTTACATAGACCGTAGTTACATGGAATTTTTAAATAAAGTTAGGTTTACACTCAAATCACTCGAGTGCTTGGGCTTTATTATAAACTATGAAAATAGTAGCTTATAGCCACAAAATAATTACAAATTTTCAGGATTTAAGTAAGTAGATGACTTAAATATGACTTTATCACTTACAAGCCATAAACGTAATAAAATAATAGAATTGGTTCTGAAGTGTTCTCAACTACCACCTGTTACAATCAGAGAATTTTCACAAATGATTGGCATCCTAATGTCCGCTAGCGCAGCATTACAAAAGGCTGGTTGAAACCAAAAATACTTAAAAGGCAAAGGTACAGGTACCTTCTACCTACCTTCTATTCAGAGAATACTATGATAATTATTTTACAGGACCTGAATTGATGAGATAATAATATTAAAAGCTTTTAAAATTTCATTTAAACACAAAAATATGATTCATAAGTTAACACGGACTCGAGTCGTAAAGGCGTAACTCAAACTTACTATAGTAATTATATGTCGTATTATTAGCAATATACTAAGCCTTAGATGCCCCGAAACTTAAACAATTTGTTAATTTTTATTATGGGTAGATAACATTAGCATTAGCTATTAGCTACATTACGACACGAAGTTGCATACAATTTCCTAATTTCAATTAACTTACCAGATATATTTGGCCTTGGTTCGAGAAGCGAAAAATCTAGCTATTAGCATTTAGCATTCTATATTACACGAAATATAATTAAGAGGCAGATCGAAGATTTAATTTAAAGATGCTTTTCAAACATTCTAGCGCAAAACTTAAGAAATACTTTTCTTTGAAACAAGACCCAGATGCTACAAAGGGGCAGATGCATATTTTTTCTATACCGATCCTTCATTTTCCGTTTTTCTTAACGGCCTACAAAAAATTACTGAGGACGAAACGACCAGTATTCTAGTATTCCCTTCTAGTACTTCTAGACCTGCCTGTTATCCTCCATTGATTGATATATAGTTATTTCGTAATAATCACTTGAGGGCGTGACGAAAACCTATGTTGTCTACTAACAGGGACCGTCACCCTCTCCTACTCACGTTTACCCTGAGTGCCGCAGTATGCTCGAGCAGGCAATGCCAGGTCTCATTATCCCCTCAACAGCATCTCATCAGCATCTTATACTAGCCTCACTTTCTAATATTACTATTCAACAATATCAATATAATGTTATTCAATACTATGATTAAATTAGATTCTTTCGAATGTTCTGTTTTTAGTGTAATTACTTTTCCCTCCAACGTCTTCGAAAAAGACGCATCACAGGATTCACAGGGCATCATCATAAGAGCCATCGCTTTATCTCTGCTTTTAGGCAGAAATATTTCTTCGGATGATTGCATCAGCGCCTTCCTTAAAGATGTTATAAACTAATACCCAATCCACCAAAGTACACAGGTACTTGGTAAGTATCCACAATTGGTTCTCAAAAATCTCTAAAAATGTATACCAAACAAGAATGAACTTATCCTAGACAAAAGTAGCTTTACTAACATTATCTACAGCCTACAGCACACATGGTTGAAAGTCTTTCTCTAAATAACAGATTATTATAAATAAAAATAGCAATGGCATTAGAATCATAAAGTAAATGAAAATTTTATCAAAACTATAGGCGCTAAATGCAATCAAAAGCTATCCACCATTGTTAGTTTTACTTTATCTTACGGTGAATCCGTCTATATATAAGACGGTTATATAACCTTAACTAAATAAATCAGACCTAAATAAGCCAATCACCTCTTAATAACTGTGAAGCGTAACGTCCTCACAGGAACACAACAGCATAGTCAATAAGCATGTGGATCAGGCAGATCCTTGCGGTGTACGGCACACACAGCAGCACGCGACACGCCGCCGCCACATCGGCTGCTCATGCTACCGGCGTCAATCTTGATCAGATCAAAAGACGGCCGCCTGGACCTCTACCTCTAACAAGTTTGCTAAACTTATCAATGTCCTATGATGATTGATTATCAATTTTTTATCAAATCTCTGACCAAATTAGTTCATTAAAAAATATACAATAAGTATGTTATAAATAATGTAGCTGAGTACCTACCTACCAAGTACTTACCTAAGTAACTACGCAAGGTTAAACTTTGAAGTACTCTATAAACTAACTATAATGATTACTTTTATATGTTAAAATATAGTGTTTTTAACTAATAAGATGAGTAATATTATTTAATAATATTTGTAGGTACCTATACTAAGAGTTCAAATAAAACTAGCCAAAATTACATCTTTTTAATTAATATTGTTTCATTATCATGAAAAAATATAGACAAAACAATGTCTCTAAACATCTACCTAGTGAAATGATTTATATCGAAAATGAAACCACGAAATATAATATATGATCAAACGAACTTCTCAAGTGAAGTTCGATCAATATTATATGAGTGGTTTCATTTGAAGATATAAATCACCCTCCCTACCCAAATCCCGAGTTTTGTCAAAAAAGTCAATAAACGACGTAATTTATGCCAGAAAACTGAGCAGAAAACTATCTCTAAAAAGAATGACAGGCTTGGCGGACGCGGCTAGTGATGGGCGCGTAGAGTGGTAGGGATGGGAGCATGGGTAAATTTCAAATTAATCGAGTAATCGATATCGATTAAATCGATCGACTAATAGTTATTTGTAAGAACGTGCGAATGTTGCCTTGTAGGTGAAAGGACTACCTAGTGAAATGATTTATATCTTCAAATGAAACCACTCATATAATATTGATCGAACTTCACTTGAGAAGTTCGTTTGATCATATATTATTTTACTATTGAACGCAAATAAAAATTATCGTTCAATCGGCCATTCAACGGGACAATGCAGCCAGCCTGCTGGGCACCGTGCCGCCGGGTGGTGGTGATCTGGAAGCAGTGTTCTATTTATAATTATGTGTTTTATTATTTATTATTATTTTTTGTAAATACTTGTATATAAATGCTAATTTTATTTGCTTATCATGTTAATAATTAATACACAATAATAATTGTTTATAATTTTAAAACAAAAAAAAATCGTTTTTAGTTTATTTTCAGTGACCTCTTTAATTAGACAATAATAAACTTAATCTTGTAAACCAAACTGTATTCCTTGAACACTTACTTTAGCATTACAGATTCAAATTATAGTATTATTGAAGGTGCGGTCTGTTTTGAGGCACATTATAGCTATCTCTGTACAATGTTGACTGCTCCGTAGCTCAGTTGGCAGTGATGTGGAGTGATACGCGTGCGCACCTGGGTTCCATTCCCGGCGGGGTGAACATTGTTATGATGAATATCGATATCGACGTTTGTTCCGAGCCGACTGTCGGGGGCGGGTCCTTTGGATTAAGCTATGGAGCGCGCGAATGAATCGTGTTTGATCGTTTAGTGTGAACCCAGCTATTCGCTTGCCTGGAGCCTCGCATAGAATAGAGAACGACCCTGTATGCCGTTTAATTTGCGGTTTTTAGATAAACTAAGTATGGTCGCAATTATTTTAACTAGTTTGCGGTTTTGTGGTTTTAAAATTAATTATTTTATGTGAAATAAGTTTATAGGATATACTCGCCCCTATTTTACTTTCGTATAAAACTTTTTATACTATAATTATTTTAATCATAAATAAAACAGTACCTTTTGAAGGAAAATGTTCCCAAAAAAAGTAATTTTTGACATATTGTAAAGTAAAAGGACTAAGAAGATAGAAAAAGCGCGACTCCGATACGGGCCGCAGGCACCAAAGCGTCTCAAAAAAAAGTGGCGACGATGCGGCATATAATAAAAACACTACAGCTAGGTAACTACCTAGCTTTATCTGTATCTAGGGTGCCAAAAACACATACAAAGTCTACCTAGGCCTCTATGAAACACGGTTCATCATCAATTTACTGCAGACCGAACCACAAACTTTACACCTATTATAAAACAACTGTACTCACAAAACCACCGCAGCAACCCTTTTTAATTAATTACTGAAACTACAAAACCAATCCCATTTGCTGCTAGATGAGTCAAGGAGATTTGGTTAGCTTTGATGCTGTGGTCGCATGTCGCGTGGGTGAGTTTGATTGAATGTAGGATATCAATCTATGTATTTATAAGCTCAAAAATAAGGATTACTTCTCAGAGTAAGGAAACCGCCGCTAGGATTACTTACATACTGATAGATTAATAAATGAAACCACATTATACACAGAGCCAGCAACTAGGTTGATTGAAATTGTGTCTGCTATCTATATAAATGGAAGGGAAGATTGAAGGAGAGACAACGTGGACGACCAAGGGGAAGCTACTTTGACCAAATAAGGGAGCGAGTCAGTGCAGAGTCGTATCAGATGGTCAAGCAGCTGGCGGGGAACAGGGTAGAATGAAGAAGGCTCCACTGACAAGAGCACAGCACTTAAGAGAGAAGAAGAAGATCTATATAAAAGTGTAAATATACAAATTCAATTCAACACCAATGCAAATCACATACAAAACTTTGTTTGTTATGGGTCGACCGTACAAACGACACTAGCGGAATAAATTGGCAGTTGTCTGCCCCATTAAGAAAGAATGCTTTAGTTTGTTCTATGTTATTTTGATAGAAATGCGCCCTTATATTATTTAATTTTCTATCGAAGCATAATGTACTAACGATGGAACCTCATTAAAATAAAACAGTTCATACATGCAACGCAGCGCGGCGTCAAAGAGTAACTTTCCTAATTAGCAAATAAAGCTTATTCAAGCCGGCTTGGGAAGTTTAGCGTGTATCAGAACGCAGGCTTTGATCTTGCATGGTGCAGATGCTACTTAGTTTAGAGGAAAGGTTTTAGAGTCGTAATTATTCACTCCTCTCAACAATTTAATTTAATGGGTATTGAATTTGGGTACAGGTGTACCCACCCAATTGAGCGAAAGGGTAAAATAGGTTTAAAAAAAATTGCTTCCTTGCCAAAAAAAATTATACCAGTCTAAATCTTCAATTTGTCAAATAAGTGATTAAAACCTAATCTTGTGATTTAGTCCAGTTTTATCTTTTTAACTGACAAATATAAAAAAAAAATTGTTAGGTAATCAGCCCTTAAAATAGTGTCCAAAACATTATAAACAAGGTACCTGATTTTATTAACTTTTTTTGCAATAAATATTTACAATGCAGCAACTTTTATTGCTCCAATATTTCAAATGAAGCGCAAGTTGGCAACACTTTATCGAGAGCTGGCAACGTCGCGTTCGCTTTGTGTTGAGGTACAGTTGTGCAAATTCAAAAATATCAAACACCATCCTCATTGGTCTATAAAGACAGGACATCGGGTTTACGATTGACAGCTGAAAATAAAGAAAGAAAAGAAAGAAAGAAAATGTATTTATTTCAACGGCACGATTAAAATACATAACAAAAATTAGGACACTCGAGTGGCCAACACAATAATGTAGAATATGTATTTCTACCGATAAATACAAAACCACAACAAGTTAGAAAACTACTAGTTAATAATACAAAGTAACAACTAGTTATTAAAAGAAAATAAAACACAGCAATAGACAAAATAAATAAAAATAAACTGATAAGGCCGCAGTGAAGCGCAGGCTGCACCTGCAGCCAAGGCCGCCGCTCAGTAGTGCTCCGAACGAGTGTCGTGCCAGTCGAAACTGGATATTAGCTCAGGTTGTAAAAATAAATATAGGCTTTCTTTAAACTCATAAATAAAGGATGTAACTATTAGTATATTAAGTTTCTAACACATACACTATAAACACATTATATAATTTTTGTACAATATTTTGATGATCACATTATACTTTGACATTTTATTATACAACTTTGTATGTAATATGAATATTATAGTGTGAAATAAATGAATCTAATCTAATCTAATCATTGTTTTCAACCAAGATACTATTATAATTTTATTGTTTCTAAGTACCTTTTATTCTCAAAAAAAAAACCTACTTTTAATGTATTGGTCCTATTAATCTATCGAGACATGTAACTCTAGATTAACTTTTACTGGCTCTAGGTTCACATCTATATTATGTAAATTAATAAATATTCCTATTTCCAAAGAAATATATGAAAAATAATTAGGTTTGTCAAATGTACCCCTTTTTGCAGTGTCCATCTGTACTTAAATAATTGTCTCATAATTATTGCACAAATTTCAGTCCACAGTTCGGTGTCTTTGTTAATAATTATCGCGGCTTCGTGGCAACTTTTAATTAAATTTAATGGACAGACGGCACATGAAGGCATGTAAATGTAATTATATTATAATTAAATGATTACGCCGTCAAACCGAGTTTAACACGTTAACGTTAACTAATCATTAAACAGTAATTGGCACACGTAGCGTAACGCTCTTTAGGGATTTCATGATTATTGAATGGTTTAATGTAACAATATTTTTTTTTTTAAGTTTAGCACCCTTTTTCTGACATTTTAATGTTCAAACTCAAAGCCTGCATACAATGATGCGACAACTTATTATTAGCAGTTATTCTTTAGCTTTAATCATGGACGAAGTGTTTGTTAAGTCTTGTTTTCTATTATATTTCATTTTTTTTCATTTTTAATCATTTATTTGCACAACAAGATAAATAACAATTTAAATTATCAAAAACAGGTTTGAGCAATACGTGGTTACAAAAACTAGATACAAATTCCAGCCCCTAAACTAGGTAAGACCTGTATCTTAGGGACTGATTAGTCCTTCTCTCAAAAAATTTCAGTAACAGTTACTAGTGGACAATACAGTGCCAATTATATTAAAAGTATGTATAAAATATGTTTTAGTTATTATCATGCATTAATAAAAATATATTTAAAAAGAACAAGCAAATATTTAATATTATTATTCTATCGATATATGACACGCAAAATTGCCACGATAGCTGTCAAATTACGGAAACTCGTCCGTAACTATTCTACCGATTTCTAGATACGAACAAGAAAAAAACTAAATCATCTACGAGCCACTAAACAAAGAAGCAATTTTCTTTAGTTCAGATCTCGTAAAGAAACATTAGAGTGAAATACAAATTGTAACCATCCGGTCTGTCCGAGGCAGCGAGTGCATTTGACGGCAGATTTATGATTTTAATAAAACCTTCTTCAGGACTTCAGGCCAAGACGATACCCCAATACTTAGATCACAAAATAAGAGACGTAAGACGATATAAGTATTAGGTATTAGGCACTACTAGGGAAAGATTCGACGAGTTTCTAAAATCTTCTCCAATTTTGTCTAATTTAAGAAGATATCTATGATTTTCGCTTTGCTATAATACTTTATCGTGTAGTATGTAGTTCAATTGTGGTAAAAAAGTTTCCCACAAATTTGTGCTTAGCCCAGTGTTTTGTTTTTTTCGTGGAAGCATGGAGATGTCGAGGCAAGGCAAACGTTTGTTTGCCTGAGCCGCTTGGTGGGCAACCTGAACTACCTCGCCTCTCGCAGTATAGGATACTTTAGCAATTAAGGTGTCAACACCATTAGAGTAAATACACTAAATAGTCTAATTGACCTTCAATAGTCTTCAATAATATCTTTTATCCTATATTCAATAAATCATCATCATCATTTCAGCCGTAGGACGTCCACTGCTGGACATAGGCCTCCCTCAAGGCTCTCCATCTGTACCGATCGCAGGTGGCCTGCATCCAGCGTGGACCCGCAGCCTTGCGCAGATCATCCGTCCATCTGGTCGGTGGACGTCCTACGCTGCGCTTGCCGATCCGTGGTCTCCACTCGAGAACTTTTCGGCCCCAATAAATAATTAATGACTTTTTTTCTTTTATGTTCTGCTAGAGAGGTGTCGTGCGTGTGTGAACATAGCATCCTCTCCTAAACTACTTATTACTATACTACTGTATTTTCATCTCTATGCTCTAATAGATCTATCGTAAAACTTAACAAACATAAGCTTTTGTTTGTTCTCATTGTTTATCTAGGGAAATATATAATATTTAATAAACATAAAATAGAGAAACATTTCTCAGAGCAGATATCGCTGCGTCACTTAATTACGAAAACGCTAAATCTAGCGTTTTTGGAAAATTAATAACGGGCACTCGTTCGTATTTCAAACGTGGAATTTGCGAAATTATGCGAACTAAGTAATTATTATTCTCATTTTATTTATTTGGAAATGATTTATGAGATTTTGTTACCCTGCTTGTTTGCAATATACTCTTTGATGGTACAAATTTACACCTTTTTACTTTAATTTTAAAACCTTTTCAGAGGCCAAATTTAGTACTATTAAACATAGGTTGTATAGTTATATTTACCAGCGTGATCGAATCAACGATCGAGAAAGATCTGCCGAAAACAAAAAAAAAAAATCATCATCATCATCTCAGCCGGGAGACGTCCACTGCTAGACATAGGCCTCCCCACAAATCTCTATACATTCCGGTCTTGGGTGACCCTCATCCAGTGTACTCCTGCAGCCTTCGTCAGGTCGTCGGACATGTGAGCGATCTGTTTACCCTCCACGCTCCGGGGGAACGATCACTATGTGCCTCCAAGACGAGGCCGAAGTGCCAATGCTGGAGGGGGTCGCGGAGTTGAACATAAAGATCGAAAGATCTCCCGGGACCCCCTTGCTAACAGCCGAGGAGGACACCGGCGGAGTTTTAGTGGGTGCGAACCCCACATAACCCTGCGGCTCCCTCCGGGGCTGCAGCGTACTCGTTAGGAGTTTCTCCGCCTTAAAAAAAGGGGTCTGTCTACACTACGTATTTTGAAAAACCTAAAATGTATTCAATCTGAATGAACGTAAAGGTACCAAGCTTCTTCACAATCGTCCGCACTAAGCACTCTAGATTAATGTTTGTAAGTTTGTTATCCTTCGACACTGTTTAACTAGCGAACTGTTAGCCAAGCTGTTTTTGAGTTTGCTTGAGGGATTAAATGGCTGCAGATAAGTTTTACTCGGAGTTTATAGTACCTACGTAAATGTAAAGTAGTGCGTTGAATTCATTTACCTAATAACTAATTAATTTACTTTAACAAAAACATACGGGATAGATGGCCATATGAAAAAATTCACAATGGTTCAAGGTTGTATTCACGTACAAAGCTGGCGTACAAGCGCTTGTTAGCGCTGGTTCGTTAAATGTATAGAAAATACCTGCGCTGCCATAAAAGCTTGTTGCCAGGTCGATTGTCTGCGCTGGTATTTTCTATACATTTTTCCAGCGCTAATCTCAGCGCAGGTATTTTCTATACAATTACATTTTTCAAACCAGCGCTAACAAGCGGTTGTTGCCAGCTTTGTATGTGAATACGGCCTAAATGTGCAACGAAATGCTTTCTTTTTTCTCATTACATTTAAAATTTTATATCTTCGAGGTAAAAAATTATAACTTAGGTATAATTACAAAATAGGAGCATAAAATTGTTTAAAAATAATAACATTATCATACCTACAGAATTTATACGGTGTAGAAAATTCATAGCATATTAGTGGATAACGTAGCAGTAGCAAAGCACCTACTAAACTATAATTTTCCACTTGATATCCATAAACCCTAGTTCTGCTGGCCCTAGCTCAAAGTTCGCAGCTGTGTACTTAGCCATTGAGTGCCCTAGATCGAACCTAGTTGCAGTTTAGGCTAGAGTCCAGTTGCGGTGAGAAGTTTCGGGAAACTCTGTTCATAGATTGATCTTTGAATTTGTGAACGGTTTCGTGTTTCACATACATACAAGTGTTTACATTGAAAGTTTGACGTGTGTTTGCACTGCACACATGGCAGCAGGATTAATATTAGGTAAAGTATATAAGTCTAGGATGGCGTAACACTTCCGATTTTTCTATATTGCAAAATATTTATTTGGTAGTACAGTCTAGGGCACACGAGACCATAGAGAAATCTGTTACGCCCTCGTTGACCGCCACTGTACTTTGTTTACTCTTTTCGTTATTTATTCACTGCAAGGAAAATTCTGGTAGCGCTGTATTGTATTGTATATTCATCATCTCAGCAGAGCGACGTCCACTGCTGCACCTAGGCCTCTGTCACAAATAGCTTTAATGACTGATCTTTTCCACCTGCATCCAGCGCGCTTCTGCAAATTTTACTAGGTCCTCTGACATAGTAGTGTAGTCATATAACGGCCCCGAGAAGGACGGTGGAACGCGGTGTCCCGATTCCGCCGTCGAGCGTAGAAAGAGCCATCCGCGCTCAGGGGGGACTACCACCACTTGCCCCCCCCCCCCCCCCCCCCCCGTGAAGAGGCTAAACAGCCAATGCTGGAGTGGGTCGCGGAGTTGAACATAACGATCGAAAGATCACCCGTGACCCCTTTGCCAACAGCCGAGATGGACACCGGCGGGGTTTTAGTGGGTGCGAACCCCACATAACCTTGCGACTCCCCCCGGGGTCGCGGGGTACTCGTTAGGAGTTTCCCCGCCTAAAAAAAAAAAAAGGTCATCTGACTACCTTGTAGGGGGCCTGTCTACTCTGCGTTTCGGTGAGGTGAGCGGTCAGTACTTGAAAACTTATCGGCCCAAGCGACTATCTATTCTTCAAGCAACATGCATTGTCACTTTTTACCCATTTTCTCTGGAGCACGCACCACCTTAATTTCCAAAAGAGATTATCCTTTGCGTAACATACGTGGACGTGGTAATGTTTCTTAAACTCGAATGCGCCACCCTTGTTACTGAAAAGCTAGGGGTTATTATGTAAATTCGTTTTATTTTATTTTAATCCGGGCTTTAGTCTCTTATCATTACTACATAATATACGTTGTGGATCTTTCGTTTCTCTGTTTTAAGTTTAGATTCTGAACGTTAAACATTCTAATCGAAGATTGTATTTTGTAGTGTTAATAAAAAATTTTTTTAGTAAAACATTTTAAAGTATGGTCATCATTTAATTTGAAATCGATCTTAGTGAAAAGCCGCCTATTGGATTGTTCGATTGTTTTATTTTTGTTGCAATAAAACATTTTCTTATCTTAATTGGCATTAAATTGCCTGTGGGTTGCCTGGAAGAAATCGCTTTTAGCGAAAAGGCCGCTTATTGCATGCATATTTAAATTGATTGTAATTTAATAATGTATATGTATAAATAAGTGTATTCTATTCTATTCTAACTTAATTGCCATTTTGACAAAAACTCTACCTGAATAAATAAATCAGAAAAATCGATTTTTCGCAACTAAACTAATAGAGTCAAACCTCAGCAAAGGCTTTGGCGCTTTCAAGCCAAAGCGGATTAGAGGGGGCTATAAGACCCCGCTTTGAAACTAGCAAGAAAAGCAATATCCATTATCTAGCGGCTTCGGGAGGCATTGTTGAGGCCGCCTCACTCTATAGGAGGTTGAACTTTCACACTGAATGGATGGATTTTGGTTTCGCTAACATAGGTCTTCTTTTAAGTACTTATTGGCTAAAGTTTTTGCTAGATGCATCTTAAAGTATTACCGTATTATTCATAAAGATAAAGTAGATTTTAAGTAACTTTAGTGGAGGTCTACTTTCCTGATTTCTTGTATGGTAAATACTAAATACGTAACATCCAGTCTTAATTGACATACGTCAAATAACTAAACTGCTTTATAACTTTTTTTGAATAACAGAGTAAGTTGATAGAGAAACTAAGCAAATCGTTGATCATTAAGGAAAGAGAGAGTTGGTAAATATGTTGTGGTTGATGTGACGCGAAAAAGCCATAGGAACAAAAATTAAATAATACCTAACCCTGTTATTTATAAAAAGTTAAAGAGCATTTTAGTTATTTGACATATGTCAATTTAGACTGGATGTCACGTATTTACCATACAACAAACCGGAGAAGTACACATCCAGTAAAGCTACTTAAAATGTACTGTATCTCCATGAATAAGACGGTAAGTATTTTAAACGAAGTCCAATCGTTCTCTACAGGAAATAACTGAAACAGTTATTTAATTAATTTATAATCGAATTTTAAGAAGAAATCAACCGGAGCAGAAAGCGTTTAAAAACAAGTGAAGATCAATTTTACATTTAAAATAAGCATTAGAACACAGCTATTTGTAATCTTCATAAAAAAAAGATCATTTATTATACCGGCCAGTATCTTCATGTCGGCGTTGACACTGATATTACAAAATTTCTCTCTTAGGTCTACTATTATGTCCACTACGAATCAGTTCATGTGTCTGGCACCATTAGCTGCAATGTGCTTGGTCGGCGAGGGTGATTGCATGTCGGCGAACGGTGAAATTTACTGCCGGCACCGCCCAGAGGCCTTATTCTCATAACAGAATCGAGCTGGAGTTGAGCGACTTCAGAACGCTTCCATAATCCAAATGTGCTATGTTACGTGAATATGGAGCATAAACTGCCTACGATTGTCTCGTCGTTGTGACGACTGTGTCTAGCTAGAGTAAAACAGTAAACAGAATAATACTGAAGATAGACCTGTTAGGCTATTGCCGTTTACAATGAAAATAAGAATGAGAAACATTTTGACATGTGATAAGTATACATTGCGGGTTTACAGCTCTATCTCTTGTGTAGGCAAAAGGATTTACAGATATACCCGCAATGTATACTTATCACATGTCAAAATGATTCACATTCTCATTTTCAATTTGAACGGCAATAAATACCCTGATTTAAAAACAATGTTGATTAATTCGTAGGTGATGTTACAAATACTCTATCAGAACTGAAAAAATGGCACCAATTCTACTCAAGAACCTTTTCGCCCGCTAAAGGTTGGTTTAGAGTTATACGGTTTGCAAAATCATTGCGCCGAATAGTTTATTTGCCAACAATGCTTTCCCATTCCAACAATAACGTGATTACTTCTCGTTCTGGACTAGTGGTGTAAATTTTTGGACTATTGGAATAAATCGATACTTTACAAATCTTTTCACAGTATATTTTTTTTTTTGTTTCAACTTTAGGTATACATACAAAGCTAAATCTATAGATAAACAAATTGTTTATTCTTTAATTACTAAACAATTAAATACAGAAGTTCATAACCAGAAATATTTCTATACTAGAGGCTGCCCCGCGGTTTTTCCCGGGCAGATTTCTCATAAACACAAAAATCCCGTTTTTTCTCGTTCCCGTGGGAATTTCAGAAAATACCTTTTTAGTGCTCATCTACACTCCCCAAGAAACTCACGTGCCAATTTTCAGCTTTCTACGCCCAGTAGTTTAGGCTCTGCGTTGTCTGTCAGTCAGTTAGTAACGGAAGAGTTCTATATATATTGATGTAAGTTATGATTTATAATAACACATCTCGGCTTTTCCCTACAACATTGTTAAATTTATTCATCTTATTAAATTAACCTTCTCACTTCATACAGAACCAGTGAAAAAATATTGATTAAAATTATAAATATCGATACGAATACTGAGCAACACTATTGTGTACGGGCTTTCCTTGGCCCTCCCACAATAGGGGTCTTATTTTGTCCGCCCTTTGTGCTCGCTTCTGAACTCTAAAAGACTAACGAAAATACTAAACTTTCTTTTGGAATGAGTTTCTATTATTAGCTGGTGTTATTAATGTTAAGATAAGGATTGTAAACATATTATGTTACTATCGTCATTTGTCATCAATCGTAATTTGGGCCAGTCACGGCCACTGTTGGACATAGGCATTCCCACAAATAGCCACCGCCTCGCTTTGCTAGGCTCTTACTTTTAGACTCTAAGTTTTTCAACGAAGGATGCTGCTGAAATCTTTTTAGGTTTTGTCAGCCGCCCTCTACGATACTCACGACATGAAACAAATTATTTCAAAATTTGATTTCGAAATCACACGGGCAATCACAAACTCTCTAGTTTTAGGGGTGCATTTGTATCAGAGATGCATAGCGAGAAATGTGTTTTTTTTAACAAATAATAGATTCACTTCATTTACTAAGCAACGAGCGAACAAAGTCATTCCATTAGTTCCTTAAAACAAATTCTACGCTGCGCATTTCTCTCTGGTCAAAACGCTCCCTTTACACCAAAATATTGTAAGAGCTGTTACAATGCATTTCAAGATGTCATGAAAGACAAAACAAAATGGTTTCTTTTATAAAGTGTGCTTTAGTAACAAAGAGTCTGCGCGCAATGCCAACATTTCCACGGTCATGAATAAATAAATATATTTTGTATTCGACGTGGCTTTGATGCTGTTTTTATGGACTCAAAATACTTAACTTTGCATTTAAGATTGCTGTAAAGAATCGTAAACTTTAAATATCTTAACATTTTTATTTGCTCATTTGAAGAACTTTGCAATTTTTGATAACAATCTATGACTGTTGCATTGTATGAGCGGTTAACTAAGTTACGCTTGCGTTTAGGGAGTCACTTCATTGACAAAAACCTTTCACCCCCAAGATACCTCAATTCCATATTTAAAGTCTGCATCTAAGGTGTTTTGGGCGTTTCATTATGTTTCTCTCAGCTATTATTGTATAATTTTAGTATCAGTTTATTTAAATGTAAATAAATACATTTTAAATTAAAAAAATTAAAAGATAATAATATCATAAAATTAAAAAAATCAGCTAGCATTTAGCTTAAGTCATTAAAAATATGTGCAAACAATTGAATGAAACTGCAACTCAAATATCCTAAAACGTCCATAAAAGTGTTACTGATAGATAATAGAGTCAATTAACAGCCAATCAAAATAACTAGTTCTGAAAATAACGAAGTTATAGAACTAACGAGATAAAGGCCTAACAATTTCGTGGTCTCAACAAAAAAAAATAAAGTGCTGTTACTTGTAAAAACTTTACCTTCCATAGATCCTCATCGGCCTTAACTTTGGACGAGGATTAAGAGCCTATAAATCTGGGAACGAGACACGTCCGACCGACTAGTTGGGTCAGAAAATAAGAAAGTCGACGTCGAGGAAGGAGTTTTAAACTAGGCGCACATCTGTGCCGTCGGCTGGAGCAGAAAACTGACGGAGAAATAATAGTCCTGCTATTAGTTACTTACTCTTCTAGCTTAGGGATCCAAAATCTGCTTTGTCGTGCCGCCGTTCGCCACGCGTTTTGGTGCTGTGCGGTCTCTGGCCGATTCTTCTATTACCGCAAAAACGTAAGTAATATGTAATTAATTCGAAAGGGTAAATTTTAATGAATTGGTTTTCTGATTGATCTCCAATTTAGGGTTTAGAACATCTTATTGCTTCTTTGAAAATGGCTGTTATTGACTACAGGGTGACTTTGAAATCAGCGTTTAATTTTTAACAGGGCACTCCGACTATGATACTGAATCGATAATAAATAGTTTAAAAAAATCGGTGTTGTTGAAAATAATTTAAAAATTCCAATTTGTACATCAGTAAAGAATAAGAAGGAAATACTCTTGCTACTTTTTAAAATACATAACATAATATCACGCCTTTTATTCCCCGAAGGGTTAGGCAGAGGTACCAGCTCAAGAGCCGGACCCACGTTTAGCCGATTTTATGCTTTATTACCAACGTGACAAGAGGCTAGCTTGTCGCCGCGGTTATATGAATGAATTCATGAATTGAGTGAATAAAAATAATAATATTTAAAAATTAAAAACACTTTTATACGACAGTGTATTTTATGTTCAACCTGATTCCGTCTCACTCGTCCTGGTCGCGCGCGCGTCTCGTTATAGTGACGTGGCTGTAAAGGATGTAATATGTAACATCGAACGAAAAAGCGCTTTTTTCTTTATTTATCATAACTTTTTTAATTGCGAACCAATTTCCTAAAATTTATTGTATTTGTAATCGGTATGTAAAAAGAATCTCTATATACAAAAATAAATATTGAATTTAAAATCAACCAACCTTGTTGCAATATTTTGGTTGGATGGATTCATGGATTGGTATTTAAACAATATTACAACTAAATAGATAGAATTGTTTTTGATTAGACCACCGCCGTAGTTCAGTTGTGAGTAATTTTGATTATGACTTCGAAGTCAGTTTGATTTCCGGCGAGGGCGAACGTAGATAAGGTTTCAAGTATCATAAATACAGAATCTGCCTAGTAAGGTGCTCTAAATGTGAAACGGTATTGCATTATATATTGTTGTTGTATTAAATTGGATTCTTGTCTAGAGATGAATAATGTGGTCCAATTGTTTCCCAGTCCCAAGCCATCCTATCGACTCTGGAAAGTCGTTCTAGGCGTGCCGATTGCAATTTTACACAGCGAGCTCTATCTATTCGGCTCCAACTTTATAAGTTGCCCGTCAAAATGTTTGTCCCAATTCGACTTCTATTATAAGTTTGGGATTAAATCCATAACACGTGTTGTAAGATGGAATATAATATATGTATTTTTATTCTTGTTTGGAGGTACAGTATGCCAAGTACGGTAAGAGAAATATATATTCAGACGCATTTTGTAACATTTTTAAATTCACGCGCTTTCACGGCTTACTTCGTTACGCCATAGAATATAAGATACTACAAAAGACTTGGCTCTATAGACTATGTTCTTTTGACCGCCCAGAATAGCCGAATAAAAAACAAACAACAACAACAAACAACCTGTCAAAATATGTAAACAACGGAAAAAATATTGCACTTTGGGTTACATTATTTGAGTTTAGGTAAGGATCATATAGGCGTATAGAAAGGTCTTATAGGTATAGAAAGGTCATATAGGCGGCTCAATAGGCAGATCTCGAAGGCCTTGCGACACGATATCCGTGTCTTTAATACTGCGCGTATTAAGGATACGATAGAGCGAAATAAAGGCTCCAAAGTGTTCGCAAGAGATATGTCTGTTGGGCAAAGCCAAATGACCAAGCTGAAGAGGGATGACGGCAGTATAGCGTCGACGAAAGCGGAAATTTTGAGGGAAATCGAGAAGTTCTACGGACAGCTATACGATTCGGTCACTAAGCCTGTTACTAGTGCGGCTAACGACCCTAGAGCCAAACTAACCCGACACTATACCGAAGATATCCCGGACATCAGCCTGTACGAGATAAGGATGGCCCTGAAACTGCTTAAAAACAACAAGGCACCGGGTGAGGATGGAATCACGTCAGAGCTTCTGAAAGCGGGTGGAACACCGGTACTCAAAGTCCTTCAGAGGCTCTTTAATTCTGTCCTACTCGAAGGGACCACGCCTGAAGCATGGAACAGAAGTGAGGTGGTGCTTTTCTTCAAGAAGGGCGATAAAACCCTTTTGAAGAATTATAGGCCCATCTCGCTTTTGAGCCATGTTTATAAGCTGTTTTCCAGGATCATCGCCAATCGTCTCGAACGAAGGTTTGATGACTTCCAGCCTCCCGAACAAGCCGGCTTCCGAAAAGGCTTTAGTACCATAGACCACATACATACGCTGCGGCAAGTTATACAGAAGACCGAAGAGTATAACTTGCCGCTATGTCTAGCGTTTGTGGACTATGAGAAGGCCTTTGATTCGGTCGAAACATGGGCGGTGCTAGAGTCCCTCCAACGATGCCGGATTGACTATCGGTACATCGAAGTGCTGAAGTGTTTGTATAGCAACGCCACCATGTCTGTCCGAGTACAGGAACAGAATTCGAAGGCTATTCCCTTGAACAGAGGCGTGAGACAGGGAGATGTTATATCTCCGAAACTGTTCACCGCCACTTTAGAAGACGCCTTCAAACTTCTAGAATGGAAAGGGCAGGGCATCAATATTAACGGCGAATACATCACTCACCTTCGGTTTGCTGACGACATCGTAGTCATGGCAAGGTCGATGGAGGAACTCAGCACGATGCTCGAAGGCCTCAACCGAGTCTCCCAACAGGTGGGCCTTAAAATGAACATGGACAAGACGAAGGTCATGTCTAATGTCCATGTTCTGCCTACCCCAGTTATGGTTGGGAACTCGGTTCTCGAAGTTGTCGACGAGTACGTATACCTAGGACAAACCATCCAGTTAGGTAGGTCCAACTTCGAGAAGGAGGTCAATCGCCGAATCCAGCTCGGATGGGCGGCGTTCGGGAAACTACGCAACGTCTTCTCGTCCAATATTCCTCAGTGCCTGAAGACGAAGGTATTTAACCAATGTGTGCTGCCAGTGATGACATACGGTTCTGAAACGTGGTGCTTCACTATAGGGCTTATGAACAGGCTCCGAGTAGCTCAACGAGCCATGGAGCGGGCTATGCTCGGGATTTCTCTGCGGGATCGAATCAGAAATGAGGACATACGCAGAGAAACCAGGGTCACCGACATAGCCAAGCGGATAAGCTCGTTGAAGTGGCAATGGGCAGGTCATATAGCCCGCAGAACAGATGGCCGCTGGGGCCGAAAAGTTCTCGAGTGGAGACCACGGATCGGCAAGCGCAGCGTAGGACGTCCACCGACCAGATGGACGGATGATCTGCGCAAGGCTGCGGGTCCACGCTGGATGCAGGCCACCTGCGATCGGTACAGATGGAGAGCCTTGAGGGAGGCCTATGTCCAGCAGTGGACGTCCTACGGCTGAAATGATGATGATGATGAGGTAAGGATCGATAATGTTTTTGAAAATCGAATATAGCCTATGACACTCGGGGTTAATGTAGCTTCCTACCAGTGAAAGAATTTTTTAAATCGGTTCAGTATTTCCGGAGCCTATTCGTCGTTACAAACAAACAAACAAACAAATCTTTCGTCTTTATAATATTGGTATAGATAAGTACCTCTACTAATTTTAATACATCGTAATAATTGCAAGGTTCGTTTACGTAGCTTTTGCTATTATCAACTATCAACTAACGTGAAGACTACTTTTCGCCTATTAACTTACTATTACATGATTATCTTTAACATCAAAACATAGAGATCAAAATTTTATATAAGGTACAGTGGCGGACTAGGAGGTCGTAACGTGTATTACCCAAGAACAAGAGCTATTTTGCAATACAGAAAAACCGGAAGTGTTATGCCGACCGTGTCCGCCACTCTGTACGTACATTAAAAAAAATTATTAAAAATATAACTTTACATAGATAATAGTATATTCTTTTTTTAGGATAGCCTGTATTGTGTCCCACTGCTGGGCAAAGGCCTCCCTCGCTTGCTTCCATTTCTCTCTGCTCATTGCAGTCTCCGGCCACTCAGTTATTCTTATATTCAGTATATTCTCTAACCCTGTTATTCATAAAAAGTTAAAGAGTATTTTAGTTTTTTGACGTATGTCAATTTAGACTGGATGTCACGTATTTACCATACAACAAACCAGAGAAGTAGACTTCCAGTAAAGCTACTTAAAACCTACTGTATCTTAATGAATAATACGGTTAGAGTATATATTAAAATTACCTACATAGTAAATGTTATAAATAAACATTAATAGCGCTGAATTAGAGCTGGCTGGACAGGACTCTACAAAGGAATACCCATTCTAGAAATTTTGTGTACAGTACAACTCATTACTTAAAATAATTACTTAAGCGCATTCCAGCTTGGCACGTTTACTTCAAATTACTTCGCATGATGTGTTCACATCATTCAAGAATACGCTTAGATAAAATTTTCGTTTTTGCTACGGTTAAGAACGCAGTAAAGTTGTTTACTGAATTTAAGGGCTTACAGGGTGCGAAACTAGCGCCACTTTCTATAAATAATTAATATCTTCTAAACCATGGCCAAAATCAAAAATATGCAGACTCCCTGGATAATTTTTGCTTAGAATTTTCAAGGCCCTGTTGTGTAGCTTTCAGGCTCAAAATCTAAGTAATAAACCGTTTGTTTCCAAAAGTGGTCACTTTAATTTCATAAAAGAATATTTCGTAGATCATTATCCTAAATGCTATATATACATGATAGCCTAAAAAATTCTGAGCATATTATCTAGTCAAAGACGTATATTTTTGATTTCGGCCATGGTTTAGAAGATATTAATTATTTATCGTAGTGGCGCTAGTATTGCACCCGTTCGCCCTTAATATTACTTACAATACCTAAGACAGAATGGGTGGTGCTCCTAATGTTATAATATAATAGTTAATATAATAATATATACTAATATATATACAAGTAAAGTTTTAAAAAATTATAAATGGACTGGAAACAAGGTCCCACGTGTCGCCACCGCCTCTGCTATCGCCCACCGCTTGGCAGTAGTCAAAGTTGCGTACCTACGCAATAAAATATCTAGTTTCTATTAATACCAGAAAAGTGTCTAGAAACTTTATGATAAGTTATACAGTTTTCAGGTTATTTAGACCAGAAAATGCCTACAATATTTATATATATACTTACTTACTAGTGTAGTAGTACTTAGTGTTGCTATAATATATAAATGTAAGTAGTAAGTCAATCCAAAGAACTTCGTACCACATGAGCTTTTAAGTAACATAAGTTGCGAATGTATATTATACATACGAGCTTTCCCGGCTTACTTCGTTACGCCATAGAATATAAGAGGCTCCAAAAGACTTGGCTCTATAGACTATGCGCTTTTGACTGCCCAGAATGGCCGAATAAAAAACAATTAAGAACAACAAACCACCTGTCAAAATATGTAAACAACGGAAAAAATATTGTACCTTGGGTTACATTATTTGAGTTGAGGTAAGGATCCCTAATTTTTTTTGATAATCTTATATAGCCTATGACACTCGGGGTTAATGTAGCTTCCCTACCAGTGAAAGAATTTTTCAAATCAGTTAAGTATTTCCGGAGTCTATTCGTTACAAGCAAACAAATCTTTCCTCTTTATAATATTGGTATAGATGAACCTTCCTCTTCAATCACTCTATTAAAAAACCTTATTTAAATCCCTTGCATAGTATAGCGACAGATCCGCGACTTTGTTTTATACTATGTATTGATTTTTATAAAAAAAATTCAGAGAGACTAGGGTCCCGGAGCTTATCTGTCCTTTTTTAAATAAGTAAACAACATTCCTTACGATATAGATCACGCACACACAGCACCTCAAGGCGTAAGGATAAAACGCATTTACGCGTATCAGCGTATCCTTGTTTTATACTCCGGAAGGGGACCGTAACGGCTATACCTCTGCCGCTATGGCACTGGCCTAGGATGGGCATATACATTTTAAAAGAGTACGACAAATGTGTTTGTTGCTAAAGGAAGCAGTGCAAATGTTAAAAAATATCTGGTACGTATGAGTATGACAACAGACCTAGCATAGCATGCACACTGGCGACGCACTGAGAGATGGTTAATTTACTAAATACTTATAAGTAATTTTATAGCTTATTTTGCTTCTTCATTAAAATATTCAGATTATGTGAATCCTTGAGCCATCCCTCAAAGTGGTCATCCCGCCATTCTCTCCGGGGTCAATCGTACGAAAGCTTCTCAATGGCGTTTCTGGCATAAATAAATAATCTATTAAAACCTTAAAACATAATCGTTTCAATCATAATGTTTAACCGGGGTCCCAGAGATTGGGAGTGAACAAAGCTGATGGCGTGAATCTGCAAAGTGTTATAATATTTGAAAATTCATGATAAACTGTTATCGAAGCCTTTAGCGCCACGTCGCTAAAGTTTTCTTGACTCCGCCCTTATACGACTCATAGTGCCCCACGGTAATGAAAGAGGGCCTAAAATTAGAGCCCTCAAAATGCCCCACCATGATGATAGGAGGCCTTAAATTGAAGTATGCGAGGTGCCATCGTTTGCAGTAAAGATTAGGTTGAGGTCGGACGAAAAATGGACCGTCTGCCCGGAGACTAGTAATGTGACCTTCCAAACACGCAGGGAAGGTCGGCTCGATTGAACTTTGATGCTAGACTTTACTTTGGAAATGGATAAGATCAGCATTAACTTTGATTTTTTTTGTCTGGTTAGTAGGACGTAAATTTTATTTTTGACTAAACGGTGCTACAGCGCTACGTCCGCCGGACGACACCGCTTCGGTCGAGCACTAGTTTCAGCCTAATGGTCGTAGCACACGTATCAACTCGAGCAGTATTCTTTGTATGAAACTCCCTACTGCAAAGCACACAAATCGGATTCTTAAGGGCTTACACGGTGCGAAACTAGCCCCACTTCCGATAAATAATGAATATCTTCTAAACCATGGTCGTAATCAAAAATATGCGCCTTTGAATCCCTAGATATTTCTTAGAATTTTGAGGCCCTGTTGTGTAGCTTTCAGGTTCACAATCAAAGAAAAAAAAACGTTTGTTGCCAAAAGTGGCCACTTCAGTTTCATAACGGTTTTTTTTTCTTTGACTTTAACCCTGAAAGCTACACAGCAGAGCCTTAAAAATTTTAAGCAAGATTATCTAGGGAGTCAAAGGCGCATAGTTCGCACCGTTTCGCCCCTAACGTAATCGTCTCGCTTTGGGACAAGCTCACGACACAACAAAAACAAATGACTGTGATGTGACAACGATGTGGTACCAACCAACCAAAAACCTACAATATCGTAGGATCCCTTTCAATATCGGCAGTCGGCACTCCCTCCCTCCTTCGCTTCCTTAGGCTATAGTGACAAGTGTACGAAGCAGTAATGAGTAATGAGGTCTCTTCAGGGCGCTTCGTCACGTGACTCACGCGTGCCGCGTCCCGCCTCCCGTCCGACAGTAATGTGTACGCGATACGAATACCTCGACGACTCTTACTTGCGTTTCTCGATTATAGGCCTGATTATAAAAAAAAAGAAATACCTAAGTAATCACTCTCAGCGCCCCTAATCATGAAAGATACGTTAATATGTCCTAACTAAGTAAAATAGCCTGCTGCATAACGAAAACTATACTGCTTTTTATTCCAACCGACGAGGAAAATCAAATATTATAGCAGAACCTATGGTACCTACCTACCTAATTCTGCAGACCTAATTAATCTACCTTGTTTTTAAGCCCAATTCACTTCGATCAATTAGTTTTGTAACGATAATACAATTATGCATCATTATTGCCCAGATGATAATCAAGAATGTATAGATATTCATTATTAAGCAGCTATAAACCGCATGTCGCAATTTTACGACTAGAGAACAGTAATCAAAAAGTAAAATTTTCGAGTTGATGAGATAAAAAAATACTTTTACGTTTCTAAAACGATAGTAGCGTTTCCTATCAATAGGTCCCTTGTAGACTTCATATAGTACGTTCATATATTCGCGTTCCATTGTGGTGCACGTGCGTACAAAATAAAAATACTCGAAGACGGGACTAGACTGACAATTGATCTGAAATACCGCTTATTGCTAGAAAGACTTATGAAAAAAAAAAACAGTAGTAAAACTTTATTGAGCTCGGGACAAATATTTGCGATGATTGGTGTTTTGGGATTTTCATTAGGTTGATGTCTGTTTTTATTACTTGCAGTACTTTTTCTGATATTTTTGTACAAACTTATTGTTTTCATCTTTGATATTGAGCAGTAAAATGCTTGGAGAAATACGGTGCTAGGTTTGCGTTGTAAAAATTTAGTTGAATAAGTTCTATACTCTAAACTAATATTTTGAAGAGGAATGATTTGATTATTTGTTTATTTGCATCGAATAGGCTCTGGGACTACTGAATCGATTTGAAAAATAATTTCACGTTCTTATCAAGGAAGCATTCCCGAGTGATATGGCTATATTATTCAAAAAAAATATTCTTACTTAAACTTAAATTAAAAAATAATGTAACCTAAGGTGCAAAAAAAGTTTCTTTGTTTATTGTATAATTTGGTGATGGGCGCTTTCTTTAGGGACGGCACTTGTTTTTTTATTTACCCATTCTGGGCAGTCAAAAGAACATAGTCCATACAGCCAAATCATAACAATATACATAATTAGACACACAGAAAAATATTTCAAATGAACGTATTGAAAATAACTGAAAAATTTAACAATCTTCATGCCGTAAGAAAATGGGATCCTAGATGAGAATGTAAAAGTTAAGTTCATTTATGAAATAAAAAATTTTGAGTTGTTATTAACGTACGTGCATAGAATCGGAATTAGATTTCGAAGCATTTATTTTCCGCATGTACGACGTACGTAACTCTTTTCATCCAATCTTATGATCTTTTCGGAAAATTTTTTTTACCTTCATTATTTTAAATATCAAGGCTCTATAAAGTACTTTGGTAAATTTATTTTGTCTTTTAGTGATTCAGTTAGTCAATTATTATATATGTTTTATTTGTTTTTTGAAATACAAATACTTACAATAATTAAAAGAATACATTATATGTCAAAAATAAAATAGGTACCCACATAAAAAAACTAAATGTTAAAAATATATACTTAATAATAATGACAAAAATACAAATAAAATCCGCACACGCTTTGTCAAAACTATTTAACTGAATGAAAATCCCCCAGCCCTTGCGCTCGGCTCAAAGGCTCCCATGACGCTGGCTGCATTGCCGCGCTGAACAGCAATGGACAGCCTCTGCGTCAAGAAGGAGCCCGAGAGACGATCGAAACCTCTATCAACAAGCCGGCTACCGGTTAGTCAATTAAAAGAATAAAAAAAAACAAAAATATACAAAAGTACATAATATATTGCTTGATTTAAAAACAAACAGGACGTAAGCTGCAAAACTTTTAATAGAGATCTATAAAATAATATTTGCGAAGCCAGTTATCAAGGCTGAAAATTATGGATGATACGACTTTAAGGTGGTAACTCTCGCTATGGCGCGAAATTCAAATTTTTTCGTGTTTTTTATTTATTTTGGCGAAAGTATTCATTTTTAATAAAGTTTTAATGAATTCGCGTATGTAAAAAACCATTTCCCACATTGTAATACAACGTTTTTCGAAGACAGACCTACTGATTCTGTGCCTAAGGACATAAAGGCCAAAAATTAAGTTAGGTCCTTAGAAAATTAGTAGGTCTGTCTTCGAAAAACGTTGTATTACAATGTGGGAAATGGTTTTTTACATTCGCGAATTCATTAAAACTTTATTAGAAATGAATACTTTCGCCAGAATAATTAAAAAACGCGAAAAAATTTGAATTTCGCGCCATACCGTGACTTACCGCCTTAACGACAGAATTTCAGGCTGAAATCCTGTAAGAGATTGAAAAGTTCCATCGATAGTTAAACACGTCCACACGTAAATCAATGTCAATTCGAATGAGAACTGAACACAACACTCAAAAACACACGAGTGAAGAGTGAAATAATATGAGTGATCACCTCACGCTCGCGTGAGATAACGTCGCGCGGACGTCCCGCGTCGTCGACACAGCTGCCTGATTAACCGAGCGTTTGAAAACAGGGCTTTCAGTATGATTAATCACTATGTGTTTCGAGTGGTTAAAATATATTCCTACCCTTATATAATTTGCCGGGGTATCGGCTACATTATATACAAAATTATGTACCCACTCATACATTGCTGGTATCAATGTGTTTCCAAACAAAAGTACACTTAAAGTTCGTGTAAAGTTGAAATACTCGAACGATATTCCGTATGTTTTTGGCGGATGCTAGTCCCTTTGTAACCTATGCAGAAAAAAAGTGTTGCCTATTTCAAGCGAGTCGATTTATAATGTTATTAACGTTTCCAAAACACATGGTCGCTAGGGAAATGAATTAGCTACATAACAGAGCACTGGAAGTTGCAGAGTGGGCTGACCCCGACAAGGTGGTCAGAAGACCTGGTGAATATTGCAGGAGTAGACTGGATGAGGGTCTACAAGACCAGTCATTGTGGCATTCTTTAGAAAAGGCCTATGTTTAACTAAAAAAATTAAGTCCAAAACAATATTGCTACTATAAACGTTTTTATGATTACAATTTAAGGACCTACCTAGATCTTGAACCAGATTAGGTTCCATTATTACTAAGTAGGTAGCTATTGCATTATGAAACGTTTTAGTTAGCCCTAATGCCTAGGACCGTCATTAGACCCTTAGCTCTTTGAAAAGGGTTCTGTCTGTGGTATTGAGGTACCTACCTACATATTATGTATGTACTCAAGGTTTGAAATACACAAATCTGCTTTAGGGACTGTATTTCACTGGCAAGTTATTAACTCATATTATGTTAACGGTGGAATGAATTGAGTTTCGTTTGCTTTCAAATATACATTATACTTAGTAATGTATACTTAATTATTTCGAACTCATAATAATGAGAAAATATTTAAAAAAATATTTTAACGCAAAAATATGTTTTGTTTGAAATAAAAAGCTCTAGAACATGACAATAACGAAGAAAAAAAAACTCTAGTATAGTTGATTATAATATAACGTAATTCTAGACAATGTTTGCGTAAGAGAAAAAAGGTCTTGGTTTAGAAATTCATGAAGACACAAACTTTTTCGTACAAATAGAGAAAGTTCACATATAAAAGCGGAGATATCAGCAAAACTAGCGTCCAACAGAGTCCCTGAGCCAGTTAATTACAATCGTTTAGGCAACTCACAAGGGCTCTATTCCTTTTAACAAACTCGTAGGTAAGTACTCCAAGTTTGTTATTTTCAATTTATTTCACAGTTCAAGTAAGTATTCACAAATAAATAACGTATCACACTCATAGTCCCTAACCTAACTAAGTAGAACTAACCTGTATATAGGGTGCCCAAAATATATATTATAAAGATCCAGACCGCCGCCACCGACATAAAACAACTAAGTACTTACTTATAACCGCCAAAAACATTTTTTTTTCGAAAACACAAACAGTGTACAGGGGTACAAATTACTCGCTGTTTGTTACTGGCCATTACTACAAAAAAAAAAGAAATTATATGGCTTTTTTTAAACTTAGTTAAATCTGTTCCCTCCGTAACGTAATATTCTGTAATTGGCGGGAAACCTGAATACGGCTAAGGCGGGTGGTAGGAGAGATAAATCATACAAAGTTCGCTGATAGGAAACTTGGCCCACTCTTGTACTAAGAACAATGCTGACCCTATCTTGGGTCTTTTGTCCGTTTAATTAACTTCGCGGATTGTCGTTCTTTAGCAAAAAGATTTAAGCTTTGGATTCCGAATGTCGGCACATCAGATGGAGATGTTTATCATGTCGTCGGCTTGTCAATTACCTTAAAAATTATAGGAAGAAAATTTTTGTATTCTACGAGTAGGCCATCTTCATTATGTAGCCTAATATTGCAAGAGTAATTAATTTAATTGGGGTTTATTTATGTAGGTAACGAATGTCCCTTCTTAGGAGGAACAAGGAAGGTTCCGTGTAATCTCCATTTTGCTGATTAATTGATGTCAAAAGAATTTGTTTTCCTCTTCTTTTGTGGCGTAAGTGAGATTTAGAGAGACGCCTCTTGAATGCAAATCTTGATTATAAAATGTTTTTTCTTGTAATCAAGATTTGCATTCAGGTGCCTTTAGAAGTATTTTTGTTCCAAATTGAAATATTATTTTAAGGAAACATTGCAAATTTTGTAAACGTCTAAAAAACCTTCTATCTTGACATTTAAAACATAATTAAGTACGTATATATTAAATGCTTATACAGCGTGTTTTAACAAGGCTTTAGTTAGCTTTGGTAAATTCGGCTACATTTGCATAATGCCAGCGGGTAAACTTCGATTTTAGCTTATGCTAGAGTGCGGCATTTAGGGCCGGTATTTTATTGAAAATTATTATTAATACAAAATAATAAAGAAAGTTGCTTTTAGATAACCATTTTTATGGTCGATTATCTCCGGCGGGTTGCAAATGCAGTATTTTATTGCTCTTATGTTTTTCAACTGAGAACGAAGCTGCCCTTTCTCCGGGTATAAAGTCGCCTTTTACCACACACATTGTATGGGTTGGTGGTATTCTACTCCGCCACAACACAACAAAAATAACTAGGACCTAGTAAGACCTAAATCAGCCTCCCGGCCTCGACTATATGCTTAGTTTTAAATTCTGTTCTGATATTTTGGCGTTGGCAACACTCCCGCCGGTATTTAGGCTTGCGGCTAGAAATTGTTTTCGAATAAACGTGTGGGACCAACTTTTGTTTGTCTAGTCTAGGGAGAAGTTGTATGTACGCTGAGTTGGCTCGAAATGATGTTACTTTTAGTTCGAAACTTATAATGTTGGGTTTTTTCGAGTATTTTTTATTGTTTATCAGTTCTTGCTCTAATTCTTATTTCAGAAGCGATTTCGTCTAATTTTATGCCTTTAAATATACTGTAAAAAAACTAAATAGCAATTTGGAGGCCATTTTTTATTTGTAAATATGTCTTCGTTTAGTTTTTTTTAAGGTAATGTTTAATAAAATAATATCATGTACATATGAAATATTAAATAAAAATAATTGCAATGAAACACGAAGTTTCAGAAAAAACTGTAATAAATGTGAATGTTAAAAAATTAGGCTTATTTATTGGTCAAAATATACAATTTTAATACCTAAAACTTAATATTATAGACTTAACAAAATGAGATATAGGTTGGTTGCCTGGAAGAAATCGCTTTTAGTGATAAGGCCGCCATTTGCATTGATATTGTAACTTGTTTTATGTACTGTATGTTTTATTTTGATTGCAATAAAGAATTCTCTTATCTTATCTTATCTTATATAGATTTTGTTTTATTTAATATTGTGTACTTAATTATATTTCTAATTATTGTGTTTGTCTAATTTTTGTAAAAAATAACAAGAGTTAAGTACATGTCTAGAAAAAAATTGCTTTGTCGAACATCATCATTTCAGCCGTAGGACGTCCACTGCTGGACATAGGCCTCCCTCAAGGCTCTCCATCTGTACCGATCGCAGGTGGCCTGCATCCAGCGTGGACCCGCAGCCTTGCGCAGATCATCCGTCCATCTGGTCGGTGGACGTCCTACGCTGCGCTTGCCGATCCGTGGTCTCCACTCGAGAACTTTTCGGCCCCAGCGGCCATCTGTTCTGCGGGCTATATGACCTGCCCATTGCCACTTCAACGAGCTTATCCGCTTGGCTATGTCGGTGACCCTGGTTTCTCTACGTATGTCCTCATTTCTGATTCGATCCCGCAGAGAAATCCCGATAAAAAAATAACAAGAGTTAAGTACATGTCTAGAAAAAAATTGCTTTGTCGTACATATAAGGTACTAACTTACTTACACAATTTAATATAAAATTTAATAATAAACAAACATGGAATAATTTTCATTCAAACAAAAGTGGCGCTAGTGTGAGGGTACGGTACCAGTACCGCCTTAATTATTGTTTTCCATAAATCCGGAAACAAAAGGCTGAAATCTATTTGCGTAAACAGAATTAAAGTATTTTCTTGAATCTTAAGTTGATGACACACTGATAGCTGTCAAATATTAATTATAGCTTACACACATCGAAAAATGTGCCTACTAATAATACTTAAAAATAATAAATGCATTTATTTTAGATTTTTTAATCCACTTAAACTTAAGCTTTTAGATTAAACTACCTCTATGTAAGTTAAAATACTCGTATGAATGTCCTAACAATAATTTAAGTATTTGTAACATTAAAAAACTTACTACATCTAGGAATACAATATTAACAAATAAAATGCTCTCTATATCGTTACAAGATATGAAATGTGTCTCGAGTATATAACAGTGTCATACAGGATTCCATTTTTACTAGATATTGGCTAAAGTTAAAAAAAAAAAAGTTTTGCCATTTTGGCACTAGTATGTGCCTAATAGCGGAGTTTTAATAATCTTGCAGTGGTACTGCACCCTATTACACTCGCAGACCTCGGGACGGAACAATATACAGGCAGCTCATTAATCAACGTCCTCTCGGCAGGAATGACCGATTTCTTTCCGTAACAGCTTGTTTTTTTCTTTTCAGAGCTTCAGATTTTTCGGGTCAACAGATATTCTGGACTTTGAGTGAAATTTGCATAGGCTCTATTGTAATACTGTAACTGATTGGCTAACAAAAAGTTATTGAACGAAAACAAGAAGATATAGAAGTAGACATATTAAAGAAAAAATATATATTCACGTTTACAATACAAACAAAATTTACTACAGAAAAGCAGTACCTTAAACATGAAGACGTAATACAAAAAAATGCGTAAATGTTTGATTGGCCTTGACTCAGCATAATATATGTTGCATTATTGATGGCATGGATAAAATGCAATGCTAGCGTTCTACCAAGACCATACAAAGCGAACGCATAACGCTCCTTTGTGTTTAAAAAGACAGAGAGTGTTGATCGTGAATAGCTATAAAAGTTTTCCAAAAAACAATTCAACAACGGCAATTTTCAATAAAAACTGCACCGCGTACTGGCAGCTAATAAAAGAAAATAAACAAAAAAAGAAAAACAAAACAATAAACGTTGATCGTTTTATGACATCGCGCGGGAAAAAATGAAGAAACCGCGCCACCCTCCGCCACAAAGAATTTAATTAGAACAGGCAATAAAGCCGCATTTTACAGCTCTTAGCCGCAACGTTGTTGTGCTAAGGTTATTATCTACTTTGCTCAGCTAAAATAATTAAAGCACCACGTTTGTCTCTTTGTACAAACAGGTCCAAAAATTACTGGTTTGAATTTGTATAATATAAATATAAAAAAAAATAGTTAGTATGTAATTTTTATCAACCCACTCAAAATAATAATGATTTAATCTGATCCCTTAAAAGCCCTCTTTTCGGTCCGAACAAAAACTAATTTAAATAAAAACTGATCCCTAAAGGTGTTAAGTTTTAAGGGATCAGTCCAGAATAACTGTCCAAAAAGATTATTTTATTTTGATTATAAAGTTTTTTATGTACAGTGGCGGTCTAGGCCGGCGTTACAGATTTGTCTATGATTTCATGTGCCCTAGACTGTAATCCCAAAGAACAAGAGCTATTTTGCAATACAGAAAAACCGGAAGTGTTACGCCGTCGCCGTCCTAGTACTAGATGATTTTCCGAATAAAAGACAGGGTTATAAATTAAGCAATTATTTTGACTGATTACTCGTAACTTTCAATCAGAACTAAAAACAATCACAGATTTACATACTTCAGAGAGTTCATACATAAGTTCCTATGTAAGCGGCAAGAACTACGTCGTCTAGCGATATTTGCCTTTTGTCTGAAGAGAGATATGAAAAGTTATTTCAAATTTGCAAGAAGATAGATGTGTGTTTGAATAGTGCCGCCACAATTCTCTTCCTGAGCTAACATTGGTTTTGAAAGCGCTTGTAAGACCCAACGGAGAACTAATAATATATTATTAAAATAGGAAAACAAACCTACCATTTGTTTTTCCTATGCTATTTTTACTTAGTATAAAGATTAGCTACATCTCTTTATTTAGGCGAACTAGTGAACGTAGATGTTATATAATATCAAGAAAACAATATACGATATAAGGTATGTATTTTGTACAATTTTTATTAGTTTTATTTATCAGATTATGACGGTATAGTTAGGTATTTTTTGGTAACAGATGAAAAATTAGTTTTGATGTTTATTTATTCTTGCAGATACCAGACCAAATAAATAATAATTATATCTTTTTTTTTCTTGGAAATCCTATCAAAACATTTCCATTGAATTACATGAAAAAAAAAAAGAATTTAGAAGGGCTTAAAAACGTTTGATCGTATTTACTTAGGGCCCACTTTATTTCCTGTTGCGAAAAGAAAAAAAAACAGCTTTGACCGATATCGGTTTCGCAGCCGACCCAAGGTTCAATTAGGGGATCAATTAAATATGAAAATAACCCGACATTTCAGATTCTATTTTCAAAGTAGTCAACATAGCTCAATAAGATTACGAAACATATTATAGATAGGTCAACTAAAGAAAACATTAATAATCAAAAACCAGGTCACATGCGACATTTCTTAGAATATCCCTTGCATTTATTAATAAGATAGCAAATACTGCTATTTATCGTCGTTTGGCGTCTATGTTAGAGAAAACTTAAGCAGTTACCCTGCGTTCGGTGACCAAACCCGAAATAAAGGTAAACTTAGGGAAGTCCCACGCATTTTAGAGAAAATGGCTAGAACCATAAGAGTAATGGGTCCTCTAGTCTACAACAAACTTCCAGAAGAAATCAGAGCAGATCAAAGTTTGCTTAGTTTTAAAATTAAACTAAAAAAATGGCTCATCGAGAAGTCGTTCTACACGTTTAATGAATTTACAGACAAGAAAGTGCATACAATATAAATAAACTGTAAACGCGAAATATTTTAAATATCATCTTTGACATTTATTTTAATTAAATTTATACTAATTATTTTATTATTTGACTTGTTTCTAATTGAATGTTTCACAATTTCATTTTTGACATTTAATTTAATTTTTATTTATTTATTTTTATTGTTTTAGTTGTAGATTATTTCTACATTCTAGATTTTAGTATAAACTTATTGAGTTATACTGATGTACAATTGACTTGTAATGTATATTACCAATAAATGATGTCTATGTCTATGTCTATGTCTATCAAAAGATTAGTTGTGTAAGTACTGTTTATCTATCAAAGATGTTATTTGCCTAAATTTTTATTACATTCGTAGAATTAGATTATCTAAAGTCCATCGCCGATGGACCTAACAGCTATGTATGTGTCGATGACCTTGACTGTTGGTTAAAAAATGTTAATATTTTTAAAGGACTAGTAGTATTACATTTAAATATTCGATCTTTAAAAAGTCATTTTAACCAGTTATTGTTAGCCCTCAGTAACAGCCTTAAACATATCGATGTACTAGTGTTAACAGAACCTAACATAAATTTCTCATTGTTGTCTTTTTATCAGATAGACGGATTTGTTGTCAATGCCTACACGCGCTCGGGACGGAGCGGGGGAGGGGTGCTCGTTTACTCGCGAGTCGAGCTAGCTGCGCGTGAGAGCGGGATAGAAGCGCGACTACCGACGGGTGCCGCGGAGTGTGTTCCCATTACACTACATTTTAATAATGAAACTATTTATCTTATTGCAATTTATAGGCCACCTAGATATAAAAAAATTGATAGAACTAAATATTTTTTAGAGGAGTTACGTAACTTGCTTAATCGATTACCAAATACTTCTCAGGTAATTTTATGTGGTGATTTAAATATAAATCTTTTAAGTCCTCAAGAAAATAATGTATCAACATACGAAAACATGTTGGCTGAATTTGGTTTTGCTAAATGCATTAACGATGTGACCCGCAGGGAAGTTGTTAAAGGTAAATTGGTGGAATCTTGTTTAGATCACATTTACATAAGATCACCTACAGTAATAATTTACTCAGCAATAATAAAGTATAAAATTTCAGACCACTATCTAACGGCAGTATCTGTAGAATGGAAACAGTCACATTCGTCGAATTTGCGAGTCATTCGTGGGCGCGAGTCAGCCGTTGCTCCGACGACGGACGCGGCCGCGGCGGGCGCGCAAATATTCTGTCCCGCTCCAACGCACACAACTAAAGTTGTTTTAAATAACCGTTTAGTTAAAGAGAAATTATTAGAGATTAACTTTGAGAAGCTTCTGAGCAGTAATTGCCCTATTGAATTATACACTAATTTGACTGGTTTGTTAACCAAAATATACATAGAATGTTCAGAAGAAAAAAATGTACCTATTAATAAAAACGTTAGAAATAATAAGATTTGGTTAAATGATAACTTAAAGAAAATGATATTAACAAGAGACAAATTATACACAGTTTGGTGTAATGATCCCAAAAATATGTCAAAAAGACTGAATTATACTAAATATAGGAATAAGTGCAATAAAGCTATAAATAAATGTAAATGCGAATACGATAAAACAAGTATCAAAGACTGCAAAAATAATATTAAGAAGGTATGGGAAAAAATTAATGATTTATTGGGAAACAAAAAACAACCGATAGATAATTTAATACTTACAAATATGAAACAGTGTGGTGATATAAAAGAAATATGTAACAAATTCGCTTCGAATTTCTCTTCTGAAATTCAAAAAATTAAACATAGTTGTGATGAAAAATGGCTGATTAGGGATAATTATGTAAAGAAAACGGACGTTTGTATGAGGTGGCAACCAGTAACAAGCAAAGTGGTCAAGCGTGTAATAGAAAATATGGATTCAAATAAATCACCTGGTAGTGACCTCTTACGCATGTCCGACTTAAAATATATAGTAGATAAAATTAGCCCTGTTTTGTCCAAATTAATAAACCTATCAGTACACAAACATGTTTTTCCTGACAAACTAAAAGAGGCTATTGTGCGTCCAATCCACAAAAAGGGTGACCGTAGCAATTTTTCTAATTATAGACAGATTGCAATCCTCTCAAGTGTAGACAAGATAGTTGAAAAGTGCATAGTTAATCAAATATCATCTTACCTACAAAAACATAATATATTAAATGAATGTCAACATGGTTTTCAAAAAGGCAAAAGCACAAACACGCTGCTGTCAAATTTTACAGATGAAATAAATACATACCTAGAAGAAAAAAAGTTTGTAATTTCAATTTTTTACGATTTCAAAAAAGCATTCGATACTTTAGAAACGGAAACTCTACTTAATGGATTGGACGAATGCGGTGTAGTTAGACCATTAAACGACTGGTTCCGTAGCTATTTAACTTCGCGCTCTTATCAAGTAAAGATAGGGGGTACATACAGTGACAGAACAGAGGTGCAGTGTGGTGTGCCACAGGGATCTGGATGTGGACCGATATGCTATCTGATGCACGTAAACAGCCTTACTGGAGTATTACAGCATTGCACCGCCCACATGTTTGCGGATGACCTATGCACACTACATGCTAGCACCAAACTCGTAGACGCATGCAAATTAGTTCAACAAGATATTGACGCCGTCGTTAAATGGTCCCATGACAATGGTATAATCTTAAATTCCGATAAAACTAAATTATTAATCATTCATTCCCCATATTTAAATAAAGAAGACTCTCCAACCAATTTTTACACACATAGTTTTGCTTGTTTTCACAACAAATTTGTTAATTGTACTTGTAAACCAATTGAAGAAGTTGAAACTGTTACATACCTTGGTGTAAAAATAGATAAAAGTTTTTCTTGGTCTCATCATATTGACTATTTGTGTACGAAGTTAAGAATACTATTAGGTAAATTTTACCACTTAAGTTTCAAAGTTCCTAAAAGTACATTAAAAATGTTATATTTTGCCCTAGTCGAATCAACTCTGGATTACGCCCTCGAATGTTACGGTCTGACATTTAAAACCTATATTAATAAACTTGAAACTCTACAAATTAAATTCCTTAAATTACTTGTAAACAATAAGACAAAAAGAAACTGTAAAGGCGAATATAAAAAATTATTTAAAATATGTAAAATCTTACCGATAAGCTTAAAACACAAATACCTTTTTCTCGTAAACAACCATAGCAGTCGACGGCATAATCTAGACTTGATACAACATAGTCATAACACACGAGCACATGCCAGGGGAAACTTCGAAGTACCTCGAATTAACAACTATTTTGGTGACAGAACACATAAAAAACGCTTACCTTACCTACTGAATAAATTACCTGAGAGCCTAATAAAAATAAGTTTGCCAGGATGCTGAAGAGCTTTCTCCTGGACAAGGTGCAAGATTAAAAAATAAATCGATATTATAGTGTATAAGACATAAAATTGTATCTAATTATTTTGTATAATTTGTGAGACTCATTCGATCCCGCAGACAAACCGTTTAAACGGTTTTGCGGGACTATGTATAGCTTATGGTAATAAGACATGTTTAATAAAATATATATATAAAAAAAAAAAAAAAAAAGATGGTGATACGGAATTCTAGATTGAGCTTTGTTTGACGCGAACTTCGCATTTTTTTTTTGTCCTCATTTGGAGGTCATAACTTAATAAAAAGGTACTAGTACTGGTAATAGGTACTGCAATAAAATCAATTTCTATAATTAAAAAAAAAAACAGAACATTAATTTTTACAGCCAGTAAGTTTCAAAGGGCATATCTATTCTATTATCCTGTATTGATCTCCGAACCAAAATCCCAACTGAGAGATAAAAATTCATAGCCTCTCAAAGAAAATTCATTAGCCCTTACTCAGAACTTCTCCATTTTGTATTCACAAATTGCATCCCCAATCCACTTGAAAGTAAGAGGAATTATTATTTTTCCTCTCCCTTCTAAGGGCCCTTGAGCGTCACTTAAAACAAATCGAATGTTTTGGCTTTTAAATTAAAATCGCGTGATATTTTTGTGAAGTCGTAAATCCTTATTAAACACAGCTCACGCTTTACTCCCTCGCTTTTATGCTGTTTAGCTGCGTCGATACCAGGGGCGTTATTATTAAACTGTTGGACAAACAGTTTGTTTAGAGTGCTAATGCGGGAGTTGAGAACGTAGAATCATTTATTTGCTTCTCTTTTGATCTCTATTTTTCTGCACGTGATCAAAACCGAAGAGAATGAAAGTCACATGTCTCGAGAGCGTAAGACACAAACCACTCAAAAATTGCCAATCGATGGGTAAAAGTTGTACCAATGCAGAAAATCAATGGACGACGGCGTAATACAAAAAAGATGATTAAAATAAGAGATAATAAGAACGTAAACGATCAGTCCAGTGTGCCACTTAATTAAATTAAGATCTTGATTGATGGATTTGATTTAAATAGCTACGTTTATTCAAATAAAGATTTGTAAGTATAGATGAAAAATGTTCCACAAACAGCACAGCAGTTTTTAGGAGAAGTTTACGCTGTTTTCCAAATTATTCTTAAGTCAAGTTTACCTGAGTAAAACTTAAGCATAATAAACGATTAATATACATAGATCAATTTCAGACAAGCAAGATGTGCTTAATTTACGTCAGCTAACATTACTTGCGGCTTCTTGCTAACCTCGCTAGCCGCAATGTTGTGTATCGCTGCACTCTCGACTGAAATATAGGCGACGGCTCTAACCTTATTTCTGATTTATGGTGCAGATTTCCTTCTAAGGAAATACTCCTATCTCACGTTATATTTTACCTCCTTTTTTAAGAGTCACAGGTCGGAAATTGGATTGATAAATCGTTTTGAGATAGTGTTTTAGATGTCGTCTCTGATGTAGGTAATACAAGTTATTGCATTTGACATAAATAAACAAAGCTTTCTGTCTCTAAGTTGTCCTATCTTTGATTTTAAAAAGTATTCGATTAAGTATATAGGGTACGATATAAAAGATTACGTAGCTAGGAAGGGGGGTAATGACAAGGGTCACCAGATATAAAAAAATGGCATTTTTTTTAAACTAAAAATTTTACACCTTGTCGGGCGATTTTGCTACTATTTTTTTTTCATTTCTGAAGACCCTTGTGATCACTCCTATCACCCCCCTTCCTAGCTATGTAACATTTTGGGACATCCTGTATATGAAAACTTTTTAAATTAAAATGTTAAAAAATTAACGAGACAAATAAACTTTTTTCCGAGTTTAAAGAATGAAAGAATTTCTTTGCGCTTTGGGGAAGGATACAAAAACCCCATATTAGAAAACAGCCTTTTCATAATGATAATCAAGCTAACTACATAAACTATAGACTCGTTAACCGAATCACAAGTTAGCGTTCGTATTTTCTTACACAAACGCCGAGAACAAAGTAGGACAGGCTTGCCATAGTGTTATGTAGGGCTCAGTTCATTACTTACTTATATTAGAAAAAATAGTCTCTCTCGTCTTAAGTTTATTACTACCATTAAAGTTAAAAAGGAAAAGTTAATTGGGTATGGTAAGGCGAAATACTATAATGTATATTTGTACCATGCTGTAAAGCATTTGACTTGGCCCGAGATATATAAAATGTATATGGACAATGTATATTATTATGTATGTATGTGTTTATGTTGGCTGTAATTAAATATTTTCTTTCTTTTTTTGTATATTAGCAGATGCCATTATGAATAAAGCGATCCTCCGTAGTTTTTATTTATTTATTTCAATCTTAAAACTATCTTTACAGGCTTTACCTAATGTGATAATTAAGCAAAATATGTAAAAAGTGGTAAGATACTTAAAACAGTAATGGTAATCACCCATCAAGCTATTTTTCATATGCAATAATATAAATTGCCACTTTTGTGAAATCACTCAAAGTTCAACCAGAATAGGTCATTTTTTTCTGACAAACGGTTCAGCGTGTGCAGCGCCCGGGTCCACTGCGCTTTGTCAGTTACGAAACGAATGAAAATGTTGTATAACTACAGCTATACAGCTTATTTCTTGTATGAAGACATCTCTAAGTTTTAGCCTATCTGTAAAAGTGAGGAAACTTACATAGTTGTAGGAACAAATATTGACATAATTAATTGCAACCGAGCACGTACCGGTTACTAAGCATGCCTTGAATTAGTGGAAACAAGTGAACAAGGGGGCCCGTTATAAATAAATGATTATTTTGAACAAAAGAAAATAAATATATCTTAGTAACCCACTTGTAACCTAAGGCGGTTATCACATTGCCACGCACCACGCTGCATGTTGCGTTTCGACGCACCTACGCGAGCGCACGTGGATGCATTTTCTGTGTGTTGGACTGCGCGTGTTTCTATACAAATGGAGGTACTTACAATCAACGTTAGAATACGCATTCACGCGCCACGCTGCGTGTTGCGTGGCAATGTGAAAACCGCCTAAGGCTGGACATTCACAGTCGTGTCGCAGCTCGAACTGGGACTCCGAAGTGTCAAAATGTAACTTTAAATAGTTTTCCGCTCCAAATTGATATACATAGACGAGTTCCACCTTCGTGACAGTGTAATATATGCTCCACGGAGTATAAGACAGCTCGAGCCAGGATAATCAGTACTCGGGAACTACTTGTCCAAGTATATAATCGACCGAGTAGCCTCCAAACACTGACTGTGAACGTCAGGATTAGTCTCATTGCACATTTGGAGACAATGAGTGAAGATACCGAGTGTATAATTATCAATCAAAACTAGTCTTTAAATTATATAGGACGGGGTTTAAAAGCAATTGCGTGACGTTTTAATGGATTAAGGTGCATTCACGTACAAAGCTGGTAACAAGCGCTTGTTGCCAGCTTTGTACCAGTGGCGGACACGAGCGGCGTAACACTTCCGGTTTTTTCTGTATTGCAAAATAGCTCTTGTTCTTTGGCAATACAGTCTAGGGCTGACGAAACCATAGACAAATCTGTTACGGCCTCCTAGTCCGTGACCGTACGTGAATGCATCCTTAGAATATTTTTAGGTTGAAATCTGTTTTGAACTGTACCAATGTTCCAGTCAAATATCAGAGAGCAGTTTAAATTGTTTTCCAACCCTTAAATTCAAGACCATCTCTTTCAGAATTAGCTACATACCTAGAATTTCAAGTCATCATCAATCAATATATATAAAACTCTTCCGTTACTGACTGACTGACTGACTGACTGACTGACAGACAACGCAGAGCCGAAACTACTGGGCGTAGAAAGCTGAAATTTGGCACGTGGGTCCCTTGGGGAGTGTAGGTGAGCACTAAGAAGGGATTTCCCGAAATTCCCATGGGAACGGAAAAAAACGGGATTTTTGTGTTTATGAGAAATCTGCGCGAGTGAAACCGCGGGGCAGCCTCTAGTACAAATATAAAATATCCAAAAAACTAAGCAAATAACAAAATAAGGCTGAAAGTACCAAAGTTACGTTTAAATAATGCCCTATGACCCTTATGAGACATAATATAAAGCTTATCAAATAAAGGGATCCGTTTTACCTTTGGTGTTCGAGCAAACTTCCATATTTGATAAAGTAAATAAATTATGTGTAACAATGGAGGAAATTGTTTCCTGTTAATAATTTAGTGGCGACACTAAGCTGTGAGATATAAGTTTTATTAACAATATCGGTCTTTTTGTGTCTGCGCACACGAAAGTTGGTTAACAATTGTATCTAAAATATTTATAATATAATTTTAAGGTAAGATAAAAAACATAAAAACACAGTTAAATCAATTATAAAGTACTCAACTTTAGCAACACAAGCTTCTTAGCTCTTGAATTTTCGTATTCTTATATACATTCCAGTCCAGAGTTAAATCAAATTAGTCTGCAAAAGAAATAAAGCTACCGACATAGCCTAAAGCCTACTTAAAAGTGGCAATGGGCAGGGCAGATAGCTAGAAGAACAGATCGTCGCTGGAGACTTAAGCCGCTCCGTGACTATTATAAGTACAGCATTTTACGTCAAGTTACATTTTTCGTCAGACGACGAAGGCGAAAACGCAAATCAAAACAAATAAAATCAAATAATTCTTTATTCAATATAGTATACAAGATATCACTTATTGAAAGTCAATTAGACTACATCTAATCTAATCGCTATTGATACCTTATTTGGTAAAGTATCCTATACTGTTAGAGGCAAGGTAGTTCAGGGTGCCTACCAATTGGCTCAGGCAAACAAATGTTTGGCTTGCCTTACAACAATAGTCGCCTGGAGAAGCCCCCCAAACGAGCCCTCCTCTGTCAAATGATTCTACTCGCAATCTGCGCTACTAATCTTGTCGGACCGTTATCTCAGAGTAAGGTTCTTCCGAAGGCTATTTGGCAGCCAGGTGAGCCAGGTTGTGTCTATCGTGTGCGCTAGTACCCTCGGGCTACAACAACCCTCTACATCCCCTATTTATGAGGGTGTCATATCGCTTCACCTCGCCTGCAGAACAGCTTTCCTGCTTTCTCCGACGATGCGTGTTTTGAAGCAGGAAAGGTTGGAGATGATAGGAAAATGATATATTGTGTTCTTTTGTTTTATTTTTCAATTCCCTGGTATAATCTTATTATTACTTAAAATTGGTGACCCAGCGACTTTTTAACGCCTTATAGTTATGTGCTATCTCTAAAAATATAATACTTATATACCTTTAATCTAAATTAAGTTTTTTGATTTTACTGTGAATTATTTGTAAGGATTAGGATTTCAATGTAAGAACACAAGTTATGATAATTGAATTTATGTTATTCTGATGATATTTGAACATTTCGACAATTTTGAAAAGCTGTTAATACAGACTGCGCTTGCATTGCAATGCACATTACTTGACAATGTAGAGTTTTCAATTTCAATAATACAATTGTAATATTTTTTTTTACTAAAACTAAACCTTATAACCGTCTATGAAAGCCTAAAATGCTCTGGCAGTTAAATCGTCAAACCCATTACAATTCCGCAGTTTAAACTACCGGCAGAGGGTCGTGGAGCGTGAAAAGGCAAAAAAACGTGGGCCCACATATAAAATACTTTGTAACGACTACGTATACATACATACATACATACATAATATCACGCCTTTTATTCCCCGGAGGGTTAGGCAGAGGCACCGGCTTGAGAGCCGGACCCACGTATACATATAAATAATAATTATTATTATCAACCGAAACTGTCTTGATGATTAATACTTTAACTCCTCGGGGAGCATAGGGCCTCAACAGTCTTCCTCCAGACTTCTCTGTCCTGCGCTCTTTCTTTGGCCTCGGTCCAGGTCATCCCTGCCGCCCTGAGTTCTGTCATGATAGAACTGTCTTACTGCTGGGTAAAGGCCTCTTTCCTTATTTCTACACTTTCCTGTCCTGGGGTACTATTACGGCCACATTTGCAATATTGCTTTTCGTCCTCTAGAGTCAAAGTTAATACAAAAATAAAATGCAAAGAGGACGCAAAGCAATATTGCAAAAGCGGCCGTAAAAGAACCCCTGAGCAGATTCCCACCAGGCCCTGTCGTGCGCTCCCAGTTCGTCACTCCATCGTTTTCTGGGTTAACCACGTCGTCTCTTGGTCTCCCTTCGCCCTAGAAATACTATACATATATATTATTAAACAAAGATTATGAATATAATAGTTTACGTATTATTGTAGGTAGCAAGAGAACTTCATATCTCAAATCTGTAAAATCTGAGGCCTCTAATTAAAAAGAAATAGTTAGATAAATATGAATAGTTACTTAGCTGGAATTAATTTGTGATTCGGATTGCATTTAATATTTCGAAACTCAAATTATTTTTAAAATATGGGGTACGTGTACCAAAAAAAATCTGTAGTCGGCTAAAAATACGCAAAATATAGGCTCTAAAAGGAAGAAGCCTCGCTAAGCGGCGGCGGAGAAAAAAAAAGGATATTTCTTGCCTGTTGTGTGAATAACGACTTTCGATTTAGTGACTGCGAGTGCTCTTTAAAAAGGGTTGGGGGGCGATGGGGTTAAGAAAGGAACTGTGGCGGGAATTTTTTTTTTTTTTTTACTTTTTTTTTAATTGTGCAAAAATTCATGCACTCCAAGAACGGATCAGCTAACACAGATTGAAATCGGTGCTTCACTACTAAAATCTAGGTGCTGAGTGTTATTGATTGAATTAAACTTTCTTTATTAACTGATTTTCTTTTCAAATGCTTAATCCTTGCTTTTTTATACTTAAATTAATAACAGCTGTAAATTAAAGCTTTGCTCTTGGATTATGCAACTTAATTAATAAACGTCAAAATATTACATCACGAATAGAAAAGTTTTTCCGCTGTCGCTCTATATTCAGGGCACAAAGGGCGGTAGCTATCACTTCGCCGACTCAAGTACATTCGTCTAGTAAATAACGCGTGACTCACTTAGGGTCGAATTTACGACAGCTATGAAGTAAGAAAATACGTAAAAAATCAAATTTCAGCGGTTTATTTCAGTAAAATTTCAATTTCACAGTGCAACGGGCTTCCAAATCGAAAGTCGTTCGTTAAACGACCCATTGGAGGATATATCGAGTGGTTTTTACTATCGGAAGATTTTCGGACTGTGACGCGTAAATATTAAATTTAATATTTTGTTGTGGAAAATTTGTTGTAAAGTGGTTTCTGTAGAAGAGGTTTCCAGAAGCAAATTTATATAAAAATTCCTTATAAAAATCGAGCGTGGCTGGTGTACAAAAGAGAAGGCATGATGAGTGTATCATTGGTTGGTCGTTGATGGGTTGTGATATTGTATAAAAGCTTGTGTTCTTTGACTTTTTTGCTTTTTAGATTTCATAGTTTCTGAACAAAGCCTGCGTAGCATGATGGACTATTTGACGAATCTTTCTGTCACTTTTGATCGCGTTTAACTAATAATGGAGGAAAAAGTATGGAGATTATCGACAAAAGTGACAGATACAATAAATTGTCCCTTATGCTACCTTACCACCGCTGATCACAGTCTTTTCACCTCAAAATTCTCTTTCTAGAGCTTACTACTTAGCAACATATGTATTATGTGTAATAATCCAGCTAAAAAACCCTCTATTACAAGACCCGGAAAATCACTCAACCGCTAAAGAAAGTACAAAATTCTCGGAATCCGCGACACGCGGCATAAATGTCTCGTCGGAATGAATTGCGGTTGCAAACGACGTCGTCACACTTTGATGGTACACACTGAGAACATCCCATAGAGTGTATTTGTACACCGGGTATTGTTCGTTGAGGTTTAAAAAGAACTACGATTCTGACAGGGACCCTTGTTTTTACAAAATAAATTGATTTCTTAGATTTTGAAGACTGATTCCTGATTCTGTATTCCGTTGCTTAACTCTGTTTAGATAAAAAAACTATATTTAATGGCGTCGGTAAAAATTTAACTATCATTTTAACAAAAAAAAATCTTTATGGCAATGGATTCAACTTTTGATTCTGAAAAAAATATTTTCTTTATTTATGTTTACTAAAAACACACTGGATCAAATATTTTAAATAATTTTAAACGCACGCACAGACACTTGTGAATTACATAATTCCATTGAAAGGGGTCCCGCGGGGCGCATGTGTCAACCCCAGCGTTATCTTGAGATTGTTTAATTATTTGCCTAACAATTTAGACAAAACCCTGATTTAAAATTTAAGTACATATGACACGTTTGTGTTTTCAATACAAGGTTAAAACAATCCTATTACAGAATTAGTCACAATCAAGTCCTATGTCCCTCATACTACAACTTCATGTTACCAATCAAGAATGGATACTTTACTAAATTAGGAGTTATGTAAAAAACAAACAGACAATTAGTAATAGAACGTTCTATACGGCAAAGTACTTAACTGTAGTTACGCAGGGCGGCTCAGTGATTGCTAACTGTACTGTGTAACTTTTTTGCGTAAAATATTTTTTTTTTAAATGGCCAGTTATGTTCTAGCATACTTATCAGAATTAAAAATGGAAGCAAATTAAGACTTTGCTTCGATTTAAAAGACGTTGTATGTCGAGCTTACCGATTATCGTAGGAACAAACGCTCTCATAAATAACACTTCTCGTGTTTCGAACTTCTTACATTATTATGTACTAGTCGACCCGGCGAACTTCGTGCCGCCTAACCTATTGGTATTTTGTGCATGTATTATACCTATAAACCTTCCTCTTGAATCACTCTATCTATTAAAAAAAACCGCATCATAATCCGTTGCCTAGTTTTAAAGATTTAAGCATACATAGGGACAGACGCGGGAAGCGACTTTATTTTATACTATGTATTTGTATGAATCTTACCCAACAGTAAAACTAATATTCGATGATCAAACTAGAAACCGACACTGTTAGCATTACACAGTAAAGATGGGAATAATCCCTCTGGGAACACGTGACAGGACATACCGGGACATTTCGGATCCCGGGATTTCTGGGATTAGAGAGGGGCGGGTCCCGCAGATAGCCGGCTTTATGCGTTATTAGCGAGCTCGGGTATTAAATATAGTGTTGTCAATTACTGACGCAAATTAATAATCACTGTACTTAGAGAAACAAGCGAAGACTGTGTAGCTGTGGCGATCTATGAATACGCATATGTTTACCAATGAACGTCATTAGACAAGAACTTTTCTTTTGAACTCTTGTGGTTCTCGTTGTTGGCGTTACATTGATTAATTTACCATTATTTTATTTTAAGGTTACTATGTAATGATATGATGTTTGTAGACCCAAAAAAAAAAAACACTCAAGTTACATAATTTATTTCGAGAATAAAAATGTATTGAAATTGATAACATAGCATTTTTTTAATTAAGTAATTTAACAAAAAAAAAATGTTACCTAACGCAATAAGATCACAAGTTTTTTTTTAATAACTCCAAGATTTTGTATAACCATCACGATAAAAAAAAAAAAAACATAATATTTCTTTATTTCGCAGCCCTATTTCATATCTCTTTTCGTTAGCCAGGCTCTACGATATAAGGGTGCTGATTTTGCAGTAAGTACTTATCAACAAAAAAGCGAAATAAAATTCACATTTAAATATTTATACAGTTTTCACGTGATAAAGTGCAATCTAATATCGACGGAGTGTTCGTTTGAAGCTAAATTTGAATGCGTTGGTTGCGGATAAACTGTTTCCCGCCTTTTTATTTCGGTTCTATTTGGTATCGAATTTAAAAACAGTTAAAAGAACGTTGTAGTTAATGAGCATTTCTACAAAGTGAACAGATTTTTCTGACTTCGGTGCCATTTTTTTTATTTTGACCTAGAGACTTCATAATTAAAACCCATACAAAAGAGCTAATTCTGTATTCAAATATTGTTTTGGGCCCCGTCAAAAGATAACAGTTTCAAAAAAAACTGACCTCTAATATTTTGTCTCCATCGAAATCAGAAAAATTACCCACCGAATCACAATTTTACCACTGAAATCAGAAATCTATCCACCGAAAGCACAATCCCATACAATTTATCAATAAAATTTTGAATAAATTTTCATTTACACAGTAGTAGTTGTAGTAGTAAGCAGCGCTCATTGTAAAACATTTGCGTGCTTTATATTTTTTGTGTGATTTGGTAACAGTATTTTCGGACTATATATTTTCTTTGAACTCTGTATCTTTTCAAGAAGAGCTTTAAGGATTAAAAATATTTAATAATAATTTAAAGTATATCTGAAAATCAATAACATCAATAACATCAATTTTGAATTTACTTTACTGTAATTAAATATTCAATAATAAATAAGTACACTCTCGTATAAAATTAATGTTCAATTAATTTTAATAGTCGAAATAATAAGGATAACGTTTAAGCATTATTTAAAACATTTTTATGCATTTTATAAGTATAATAACATTACCGATAATTTAATTAATTTTTTTGATTCAAATGCAAAGTTTGGTTGTTCATAATATCAGTACATTTATAACACAAAGTAGCTTCAGCGAGAAGCTTCTGTGTATGTATACTTTGATGCGTTTTTTTATAGATAATGTGATTTAAGAGGAATTTTATGAAAGGTATATGCACAAAATAGTATTATATTAGGGGGTACAAAGTTCGCCGGGAAAACTAGTATAAAAACCCACCTGACTCAACTCAGCACAGCGCTGTACCGGTGTTCAATATTAGTTTTCATACTACCCTCCGAAAAAGTTGAGTCAGAGGATAAAAAAACAAAAATGGTACGAATTTAAATGCACATTGTTTACCATCACTGATTATATACCACAAATAAGTAATATTATCACAAAAATCTGAAATATGAGCTATTTTATCACTCGGTCGAAGTAAAAATCTGATTTTGGTGGATGTTCGAAACCACCGAAAACCACCGATATCAGAAGCAGCGAAGTCACAAAAGAGTACAAATCAAAATTTAACTCGAAATTCAAAAACAGCACAACAATCATCTGTACGTCAAATAATACCAACCCGATGACGAGTGCATAGCACTAGTTGAAAGTTAAATATTTCTTACGGTTAGAAAAAATTTACCTACACCGAATTCAGGACTAAGGGGTACCCAAAACCACCGAGTGTCACAATTATCCTGAAAAAAAATACTGAAATGTTGGCTGGGCACAGGTTTCTGGCTCGCGGCGTGTAGGCCATGACTATATCAAGCTGCAAAGTACTTCAGGTAGTGCGAAAAGTTAATCACTATGGTTGTGGGTAATGATTTGTAAACACCATCGAAATCAGGGAGAATTTCAGGACGCTCATTCAGAGTGGTGTATTATGAAAAATATAGAAGATTTTGGTTTTTCATGGTAACAACAGCCTTAATATACTCATCACTAAGGCGTGAATATATATAAATTAATCAAATATTACTTCATTACTTTGTAACAAGTGACTCTTTCATTAATTCTGGCAACAGGACACCCCACCGATGTCAGGTTTTATGACTTTCGGATTTTTTTTCTGGTATTTATATTATATTTTCAAAAACTTTTCTATGCTCTCCAACTGCGTACCCATACGTAGTTGTGGCTGAAATAATTTGAGCAGCCTACTTCACTGGGGTATATTTTATTTTCAAATTGCCACTGAATTTTGCCCGTCTGTAGAAATGCCCTAATCCTCCTTAATTTTTTTTGGCTTGTTTTACGTAACGTGACCAGTGAATAGTTGATTTATTTTGACATGATGATGATACCCAAAATGAGGATGATCTAACCATATTTTAGCTTAAAAACTGACAAATCACTCATTCAAATGAAATTACGAGTGGTATGTAACTTGAAATAAAAATACCTACTGTTAGGTATACCTTCCTATATCAAAATATAAGCGTTCGTTTAACTTTGTTAAACCCACGCTAGACGCGACACGCGCTGTGTGACAGTGAGGTACGCCTGTTCGTCATTTGTCATTGTCGTAGGATGATACTGTGACACGCGTGACACTAGCAGCCAGAAAGATACACTGAGCTAAAGGCAACATTCGAGTATATAATTATATTATGTATACCTATTACAAGAATATAATTTAAGGGGCCACACGGTGCGAAACTCTAGCCACTTCCGATAAATAATTTATATTTTCTATACCATGGTCGAAATAAACAATTTGCGTCAATGATGCCCTAGATAATCTTTCTTAGAATTTTTAGGGATCTGTTGTGGTAGCTTTCAGGATAATGATCTTTGAAATATTGATTGAAAGAGGCCACTTTTAGTTTCGTTGAGTTCATGGTTCCCTTGGCATTTACAGAATAGAAAGTACCTAATTACCCTATGTTCGTTGCATGATTCTAGCTACCTATTTTAAGACACATCAGTTCAGAAGTTAAAGCTTGATTGCATAACTCACAGACGGACAAAGTTTTTCGCATTTATAAGTATTAATAATATTTCAAGAGTAGTTTTAGTAATACGGATAATACTCTACTTTGATTAGTGAAACTATTCTCTGCGACTATATGGGATATCTCACTATGGCATGGCTTATACATCTAGCCAATACGCATGTATTAGGGAAGTTCTACGGAATGGTCCTTAAACCTATATTACGAATATAACATTGCTCTCTGTTCAAACCTCTCTCTAGCCTACCACAGCTTCAGTGTTATTATTTTTTGTCAACAGGAAAAATACCATGTGAATATCCGGACAACTCTTTTCAGTGAAGCTTTTGGGAGATCGTTATCAAATTTCTTGTTGAGCCGGCGACATGTTAATGTTCTCGCAAGATTAATGTGCCGTGTTTTTGCCGCTCAAGTGTCGCATCAGGCTTTTGACGGATGGGTAGAATATCAGCGATGTGGTAACCTTTAGGGGCGCGCGGGGTGTTGCGCGGGGCGTTGCGCGGGCGTCGTGCGGGGCGTGCTGCGATTAAGTCAAACGTGTAGCTATGTATGAGACCGTTTAAGGAGACGCGTGCACTGCCGCGGGAACCGAGGCGTTGCCCGCGTCGTTCAACGATTTAAGATCAAAACATAGGACTATGTTCGATATAGTACAAGAAGACGCGTCGGCGGTGGTACTCGCGTCGGCGCCCGCACGACGACGCCCCGCGCAACGCGCCGCGTCTCCCTAAATCCGTCCTCAGGCTAACATTCACAGTCAGTGTTGGAGTTTACTCGCTCAAGTTTGAACTTGGACAAGTCGTTATCCTGACTTGGCCGTTTCATACTCATGTGGGGTACTAACATTTATGACTAACACTACCATGTCCACCATCTTTACGACTCTAAATATTAAATTATAGATTCGTAAACTTATCTTAAAACTATTTATAACAAAAACATGCAAAAAAATTATATGTGTGATCTTCCTTCTCATACTAACAAAATGTTACATTCATCCCTCTCTTTGTTTCTGGGCGTGCTCCCTAAGGATCGTGCCAGTTGTAATAATTATGGCAATATTTGTACTCGCTGACGATATAAATGTGGTTAGGTAACTTGTTTAGGGATTTGTTCCGGAGGGTTGAGGTTTTTAGTGGAATATAATTTCGGTAGAAATACCTAGTTCTTAAATGAAGGTACACATTCTAATAAGTCTAACTATAAGACATTTACCCTATTATATTTTTCTTCTTTTATTTTATTCTTTACTCTTTGGAAAAAAGGTCATACTGTGTACTTATTTAAATATTAAAATTATTATTTCGTGATATATAAAAATTCAATATTTAGTATATAAACAAAAAACACGTTTCTTCTTTTCTACTTCTTATTTTCTTAGTTATTTTTTATTATAATTGTGATTGATTCTAAATTTTCAATTAAATCTAAGTGGGGCACAATAGAACCTAAACGACTGCATACATACATAGAAACATACAGTTGAAATTAAAATAAGAATGTTAAAAAATAGGATTGGAGTAATAATTTTAATATTTCTAGCAAATAATACAAAATATTCGTATCTTTGCGCAATAATTGGCAATCTTTAACTCTCTCGAATTGAGTAGATCTACAGATTATAATATATCTGTCCCAACACTAGACACGAGTAGGCTTTACTAATGAAACTATAGCAGCCATTGAGCTGAATACAGATCAGCAAATTCCATATTCAATAGAATAAATAACCTTTTCGCTTACCTAATTAACAGTTAGATTCATTGGTATTCCAACCGACGAGTTATATTCTGAGGTTTTACAAATTGATAATTCTGTTTATTCACTAAGTTTATCTTGATTTGGCTCAATGGGTTTGTTTGAGTTAATTTTAGTAGTGGTGAGGGATTCGATACTTATTTTTTGATAGTTTTTTTAATAAAACCCTTTTTCTGAGACTTAAAAAAAACTTTATCCTTCCTAAAACTTTGATTTAGTTATTTGTAAATAAATTCAGAATATTATTTATACGTGTTATAATTATAATAGGGCTAAATGTTGCAAAAAATACAATCTTAAAACACAAAGTGTTTCAAATTTAATGCAGAAAATGTAGCTTATTTCATATCCGTCATCGCGGAAACTTTCCCGTAATTGCCTTAGTTTTTGTTGCTCAACTTTAAAGTCATTACGGTTTAGTGGTTTAATTATGTTAGTTAGTGGAAGTACGGTATTACAGTAATGTGAGATAAATGTGTAAAAGTTTACACGAATGCAATTCATAATACTCTCCCAATACAGTTTGTCACTACGGAGAAGTATGACAATTATCCTCTTACAACAAAAGATTACCTTCATTACATAGAAAACTTGAAGAAGATGCAAAGAGGAGGCCTTTGTCTATTGACACACTAAACCAATTTAAAGAAAAAAAGAAACGTAAGATAGCAAATGAGACGGTTTAGAAATAAAGGCTATTCTATTCTTTAGTTCATAATAATCATTGTCTCAGCCGAAAAACGTCTTCTCTTAGGTCTTCTTCACAGATTGACCAAAAAAAAAACAATTTGGGGTGTGTTGCTATATCGCTACGCTTGGCACAAGGGAACTCCACCATACAGTCTTATACGACACCCATGGAAGGAGATGAGGTGGTTTATTCTATATCGCCACCACACGGCTGATTTTCAGATAGATAAGGATAATTTAAAATTACCCAACCAACAAGAGATCTTATCTTACATTATATTTTTTTGGATCCAGCCATTTTTTTTCTATGGATTGAAATTATTTGGAAATTTCACTCAACATTGGTAGTTTTTCTTGTAAATACATTCAAAATAGAAACGGTTTATTCAGTCTTTGAAATGTTTTCTTTTCAGGTCACGGCCTACAAACTAGACTGAGCAAGCAAGCAAGGTGAAAAATCTAAAGGCTACTCTAGAACGTAGTCAAAAATTCCCGCCAACACATCAACGCTTTTGAAATAAGTGCTATTGCAATTATATAATGGTTATTTACATAGGTACTTAGTTAGTTTGAAATAGGTTTTACAAATCAAATCAAATTTCTAGCGATTGGAAATTTAAAAATTTGTGCTTAGTTTCATATACGTAAAATTTACAATAATTGGAGACAGTAGATTTATTCAGATATTTTTTTTATTATAATAGAAATAAAGTCTTTTGTGAAATAAAATGGGACAGAAATTGCATTGCTTGTTGTAACTCTAATTACTTAGCGAATAGGACGGCGTATTACATAAACTTTAAAAGGCTTCAAAATGAAGAATCCGGAGCTAAAACAATATTCTCTGAGCTTTGCCCCACAGTCGTAAAAAGTACTAGAGGCTGCCCCGCGGTTTTTCCCGCGCAGATTTCTCATAAACACAAAATTCCCATTTATTCCCGTTCCCGTGGGAATTTCGGGAAATCCCTTCTTAGTGCTCACCTGCACTCCCTAAGGAACCTATATGCAAAATTTCAGCCCGCTACGCCCAGTAGTTTCGGCTCTGCGTTGTCTGTCAGTCAGTCAGTCAGTCAGTAACGGACGAGTTTTATATATATTGATAAGAATGGTTTTAAAAAGAACCACAATGTCCGCGTAACGCGACATCCTAAGACAGTTCACACACGGCCCCGGGGCCGCATTGCAGCCCCTGAATTATTTATAAGACTCCTTTTGTTACGTTTAGGGACACCTACTGCTAACTATTTGAAAGCGATTCAGTTTTACTTCGACTATTTGTTTCTTCAGTATTTAATTCGGATTGACGCTAAAAAGTATTACCTATATAAAAAACCATACATACAATATTGTTTAAATAATGTTATTTATCTTTCTCATCGTTTATTCCTAATACTTCAGTTGAGATAATTCAAATTACTTTAAGAATAATATTCAATTCACGCTGGATGCAGGCCACCTGCGATCGGTACAGATGGAGAGCCTTGAGGGAGGCCTATGTCCAGCAGTGGACGTCCTGCGGCTGAAATGATGAATATTCAATTGCTACTATAACTCTTTAATTTCATTTTAGAGCTCTATACAAATAATTAGTAATTTATAAATGACTAGAGGCTGCCCCGCGGTTTTTCCCGCGCAGATTTCTCATAAACACAATAATCCCGTTTTTTTCCCGTTCCCGTGGGAATTTCGGGAAATCCCTTCTTAGTGCTCACCTACACTCCCCAAGAAACCCACGTGCCAATTTTCAGCTTTCTACGCCCAGTAGTTTCGGCTCTGCGTTGTCTGTCAGTCAGTCAGTCAGTCAGTCAGTCAGTCAGTCAGTCAGTCAGTCAGTCAGTCAGTAACGGAAGAGTTTTATATATATTGATTATACTCAATCTTCGCCGTCAGTTCGCAGCATGGATACCTAGTCGCCATCTCATCTCATGGGAACATCCGAAGAACGGGCAGAAGCGTCTTTCATTGATATTTTGAAGAGCCCTAATGCGATCGTCAACCCACCTACCAAGCGCAGCGATTGTGGCAAAACCCTTCAGAATGTTATTCCTTGTGGAGATCTGAGGTTGAGGCCTAAATGTAACAGTAGACGTCTCTTGGATGATGATGAATCTATCTTTATTGAAACGCAACATAAAAGAAATCTATGGACCTTAGTTGTTGAACTGCGTGGAAAATTAAATGTTCTAAATAGATCATAGTAGGGTCCTAAAGCCAGTGTTTTCGGTGCGCTCTCCGATTTCTCCCCGCGACAAATCAAATAAAAGTTTTTATTACTTCTTGTCGTGTTTCTGAACGCGCTGTTCTGTGTCCGATGTTAGTTTTGTTGTATTTTTTGGTAATGTACATAAAATATCAATGCGTACGCTCAATCAAAATAATGTATTTATATATTTTTTTTATCTTCCTTACATTCAAGTAGGAAAAATCGATGTAACACAGTTAAATCTTCTGTACCATGATATTTATCACAGGACAAGGAATACTGCTCTCTCTCTCTCTTTTCTGTGATATTTATGAATTCATTCTACCTGTTGAATAGATGGTGACTTCTTGGCAGATTAAAAAAAACGTCTTTTATTGTAACTCATAAAGCTCTTTATTATTAATCTTTGAGTGTAAATTTTTATTTTAACGATTCATATTTTCATTGGGCAACAAAGTTTCCAGAGTTTTGTTTGTAGTATCATAAAGTAATAGAAACACGTAGTATTATTGAAGTAGTTTAAAGTGGTTGTAAGATTTATTATCCTAGAAACAATTCCAGCTGTCTTACAAACTAGCCAATTCTTTACTTGAATTATGGTCCTTTGTCTCTTGGATGTATCTAAAGAAATCCACAATCTTTCTCCATCCCACGCCGTAAGACTAACCCCATTCCATGTTTTTCCTCTTCATTTTCTCCAATGCTTTTGATTTACGCTGTAACGGTTCGGTGTTAAGTTTATTTTTCGCTGAGGGCACAGCTCGGACCCTTGATAGAAAAAAGCGCGTTGCTTCGCTCACAGCCGAAACTCGTGTACATGCACGCGTTTAATGCTTGTTTGAGTGAGATAAGACGTGTGAAGCTGCTATATTTGTACTGAGTGGTAACTGAAAGAGAACCGAGAGCGGGGGAGCCGCACTTGCTGAGAGAGGCAGGGAGTGTCCATACTTTATGTAGTACTATTTATTATACAGTGCAGAGTGTGTGTTTTCCAGAGCTTCTCTTGGAATATGATCTATGGGTTCTTCGCTAAACATCTCTTATCTAGTTCCATTTCCGACGCCTGATTTGCAGATATATGTCATCTGAAGGGCGGGCAGCAGCGTCTTTATGGTTGTGAGACTTGAAGAGCCATACTGCGATCACCAACCCACCTACCAAGCTTGTACTAAGTGTCTCGGCTAGGATGAATGTATGATTTCAACTGTTGAACATTAGTGCTGTTCTTGGGCTAGTTTATATATCGGTGTACCGAGCATTTGTCGCAGCATCGTTAATACCGAGTCTTTGTTTTACTGAGACCTTGGGGATCCTCCACGTCTCAGTTTATTAGCAATTTGATCCTTCGTGTCAGTTTACGAGACTGCCACATGGTTCTTTGCATTTGGCAATCCTGCATATAAACAATAAATTCATCATAATCATCATCATTTGTTTTAGTCGAAAGATGTTTTAGTCAGACCCTCATACAGTGTTGTACTTTCTTATCCTTCACCAGGTCTTCCGACCACTTTTTTGGCCCCAACGATTATGAGCCCTGTCTTTGTAAATCCACAAAAGCTTTGCAATTGTACGGCCTATGTTGGTGACTTTAGTTTTTCTGCGGATCTCATTGCCAATAAGCCAATTGCGTAGCACTAAATAAGGATTGTTGAAATCCCAAACATAATAATAGTCGTTCCGGGCAATCACGATACCGGCGGCCGGTAATGAAGCCCAGCCTAGATAAAACCTAATTTATGTGGCGAAACGATATCGATGTACTTTACACGGAGAGACTAATGATTTGTTTTACGAAACACATTAAACACTTACCGTGTTATTCATAAAGATACAGTAGATTTTAAGTAGCGTTACTGGAGGTCTACTTCTCTGGTTTGTTGTATGGTAAATACGTGACATCCAGTCTAAATTGGCATACGTCAAATAACTAAAATGCTCTTTAACTTTTTATGAATAAGAGGGTTAAATTTTAACCTTATATCAAGAGTCCATGACATAATTAACATTGCCCTATTAAAAATAAATACTTTACTGTACTGTATGTTTTACTTTTTATACTTATTTTGATAAGTTCAATTTAGGAAAAAGAAAAAAGGAATTATTTATACCAATATAATAAAATGGAAAGATTTGTTTGTTTCTTTGTTTGTATCGAATAGGCTCCAGAAACACTGAACCGATTTGAAAAATAATTTCACTTGTAGGAAGCTACACTATCCCCGAGTGACAGGCTATATTAGACTTTCAAAATAATTAGGGAACCTTACTTAAACTCGAATAATATAGCCCGGTGCATTTTCCGTTGTTTACATATTTTGACCTAGTGTGGAAATGTAATTGGCAAAATAATTTCTTATGAAACGTACAAAACATTCAGCCCATTTTGATATCTTTTTTTATTACAGCTTATTAGGCAATATTTTCTACAAAATACTACAATGTGGCTACGGTCTCCCCTACTACGTCAGCATTATCAGCTATTGGCGGGGTATTTGCATGCATCGTGTTAACAAAATGCGATATGTTTTGTCGGATTAAACTTAATATCCGGCCTGTGATGCCGAGGACGGGGTCATTAAGATCATCAGTTAATACAGGGGAATTTGCTAGTTGTGATATTTATTTAAATAACTATTCGACCCGGTGAACTTCGTACCGCCTAACCTACAAGTATGTTGTGCATGTATTATACTTATAAACCTTCCTCATAAATCACTCTATCTATACATATGTTGCATAGTTTAAAAGATTTAAGCATACTTAGGGACAGACGCGGGAAGCGACTTTATTTTATACTATGTATTGATATTGATGATGATGTGCAAGTAAAATATGCTAATTATCGTAAAAAAAAACGCAAATCTCCCAATTAGTTATTTTAATAAGTAAACAAAAATAGCAAGCGAGGCAATTATGGCAAACCCGATTTTTGAGGAACATTTTTGAAGCGCCTCTATGTCCTAAAAAGGCTGACAAAAATAAAAACGTTGAACAACAAATAGACTCAAAGTTTGAAACCCTTTGACCACATAGGGTAACATGCCCTATTACGGCGCGTTTTGACAACATTTTAAAGTAGGGTAAGAAATTAAGCATTTCTAAATATTTCAGTAGATGATTGAATTTTTTTTTGACACTCATAATAATTCTATTTTCTATTTCTGTTGTCTATTTATTTAATTTAGAGTAGTTATTAATTTTAAATAATTATTATTTCCGACAATTCGGAATTCCTATTACGGCGGCATGAAAAAAGTTGCAGCCTATTACGGCGGTAAGCACCGCGTATTACGGAGTATGGGATAATACCATAGGATGATACATCATTTAATGTTATGCAATGGTTGAGTTCTGAGTGTATTATTCGTATTTGTAAGTGTTAAGGTTACTCTGATGGTTGTTGACTGCTCCGTGGCTGAGTTGACAGTGATGTGGACTGAGTAAGCGTGTGTACCCGGGTTCGATTCCCGGGCAGGGCGAATATTGATATGATGAATATCGATGTTTGTTTCCGGTCTGGGTGTGATGTTCGTCTCTGTGTGTGTTTCGGGCAACCTAGATACAGGTTCTTCCTAGCTAGGGGCTTTGAGTGTGATGTATTATTATTATTACTATTACTCTGCATGGATACAGGTTCTTCCTAGTTAGGAACTTGGAGTGTGATGCATTTTATTATATTACTAGTCGACCTGGCAAACTTTGTACCGCCTTATGTATCACTATGTTGCACATGAATTATACATATTAACCTTCCTTTTGAAGCACTCTATCCGTTGCATAGTTTAAAAGATTTAAGCATACATAGGGCCAGACGCGGGAAGCGACTTTGTTTTATACTATGTATATTGTTAAAGATATTGATTATTATTATTATTAAGGCATCATACTCAGAGCCCTTAACTAGGAAAAACCGTATCTAGGATGCCCGAAACATATACAGAGACAAACATTACACCCAGACCGGAAACAAACATCGATATTCATCATAACAATGTTTGCCCCGCCGGGAATTGAACCAAGGTGCACACGCGTCTCAGTCCACATCACTGCAAACTGAGCTAAGGAGCAGTATTATTTACTTGCTGTGCCAGCAGTGTTACCCGCTGTTTAATACCTCAGTGAAAAGTAAGCTATGTAGTAATCTAGGGTGTCAGCTAACTACATATCAATTTTCATTGCAATCGGTTCAGCCGTTTAGACGTGAAGAAGCAACAAACATAATCACTCACAAGCTTTTTTCTGTATAATATCAGTGAGATAAGGATATAGAATTAATATTAACTATTTAGAGTAGAATCATTTGACAGAGGAGGGCTCGTTTGGGGGCCTCTCCAGGCGACTATTGTCGTAAGGCAAGGCAAACATTTGTTTACCTGAGCCAATTGGTGGGCACCCTGAACTACCTCGCCTCTCACAGTTTATGATACTTTACCAATTAAGGTATCAATAGCGATTAGATGTATAGTCTAATTGACTTTCAATAAGTGATATCTTGTATCCTATATTGAATAAAGAATTTGACTTTGACTTTGACTAAAAAAAAGCTCAATCAGTCACCCTGACCTGCCGTTATTGGACTTTTAATAAAATTTATTAAATAATTCTTGAACATAATTAAACAAATATTTTTATAAACCACTCGCTGACCCGGCAAACTCCGTATAGCCTTACCCGGGTGTCACGTATTTACCATACAACAAACCAGAGAAGTAGACCTCCAGTAAGGCTTAAATCTACTGTATCTTAATGATTAATACTGTTAGATTATAACCCTCTTATTCATAAAAAGTTAAAGAGCATTTTAGTTTTTTGACGTATGTCAATTTAGACTGGATGTCACGTATTTGCCATACAACAAACCAGAGAAGTAGACCTCCAGTAACGCTACTTAAAATCTACTGTATCTTTATGAATAAGACGGTAAGTTTACACCGTTTACACCATTATTAACTTGCTACCCACTAAAAACTTCAATGTATGGACTATGTTTCTTTGCCTGTCAAAAATGAGCTAATGAAAAACAATGGAAACGAAAAAAAGAACAGTTTCTATCGTAAAAATAAATTGTTATTTTTACTAACTTCCTCTCCATTTTTCTATATTTCCTCACTTTTTAAACCTTCCCTGGGCTAACAACAAACATTTCAAAACCAAAATCACCTTAATCAGCCCGGCCGTTCTCGAGTTTTAGCGAGATTAACGAACCACAATTCATCATCAATCATCAATCAATACATAGTATAAAACAAAGTCGCTTCTCGCGTCTGTCCCTATGTATGCTTATATTTTTGAAACTATGTAACGGATTTTGATGCGTTTTTTTTTAATCGATAGAGTGATTTAAGAGGAAGGTTTATAAGTATAATACGTTCACAAGAAAGTTAAAGGTTAGGCGGTTCGAAGTTCGCCGGGTCGACTAGTCATAATATATAGTAGACTAGCTGACAGAGGTAGTCTGAGTGAACGGACACTACAAGGTTTTATGGTATGAATAGAAAAAAATACAAACAAGTCATAAATAATTAATTGATGATATTTCTTCTCTAAACAATAGTTTAGTGTAGATAAAGATACTTGCAATAACAAAATTAAATATTTCTAAATCCACCGACCGAATCAGTCATCTAAACTAGACTCTTAACTGAACTACTGAACTAAACTAGAACGAAAGCTGATCATCTTCAAGAGGTCATGGTTACCTTACCATATCACACACACGACACATCACACATGTACACTCAGTATAAATATACACTCAGAGCCCCGCACTAGGAAGAACCTGTATCTAGGGTACCCGAAACACACACAAAGACGAACTTTGCACCCAGACCGAAAATAAACATCAATATTAATCCCGCCTGGGAATCGAACCCAGGTGCACACGCTTACTCAGTCCACATCACTGCCATGCCAATTGAGCCACGGAGCAGTCGTACTTTCAGTATAATGATACGCCTATGGGCGTCTAACTACCTATGAAATGAAAGGTAGTTTGATGCCCTCATCCACTATTTAAGAGCTGATCAACTTCAAATGGCTGATCAGGTTACGATTATTTTACCATATTATCTTTATATTTCTGATTTTTTTCACTGTACCAATTTTAATATCGATATGATATGTGAAGGTAGTTAAATCCTCTCATCTACTATTTAAGAGCTGATCATCTTGAAACGGCTTATATATTATATAGTCATGGTTACCTTACCATATACTTTCAATATAATTGATGTAAGATGGTACAAAATTTTAAATCGATCGGATAAGGAAGCTAGTTAGATCCCCTCATTACCTAGAAAAGAGCTGATGATCTTCAAACCGCTGATCAGATCTTCATGAGACATGGCTAAGAACATACGGGCTGTTAATATTTATAAAACAAATAATATATTATTTAAATAATATATAAATTTAAAAACCCCCGACCCAGTCAGACCCCTCATCAACCTAACTAGAACTAGAGCTAATCATCTTAAAAATATCATGGTTACCTTAACATAATATACTTTCAATATCATTAGTAACACTGTACCAAATTTTTAATTGATAGGACAAATGGAAGGTTATAAGATCCTCTTATCCATTATTCAAGAGCTGATCATCTTAAAACGGCATACCAGATCATGGTTACCTTAAAATATACTTTCAATATCATAGATGTAACATGGCACCAAATTTCAACTCGATCGGACATGAGGAAACTAGTTAGATCCTCTCATCCATTATTCAAGAGTTGATCATGTTCAAACGTCTGATCAGGTAATGGTTACCTTACTATATACTTTCTATATCATAGATGTAACATGGTACCTAATTTCAAATCGATCGGACATAAAGAAGATAGTTAGATCCTATCATCAATTATTCAAGAGCTGATCATCTTCAAACGGCAGATCAGGTCATGGTTACCTTAACATATACTTTCAATGTCAAAGATGTAACATGGTACCAAATTTCAACTCGATCGGACATAAGGAAGCTAGTTAGATCCTCTCATCCATTATTCAAGAGCTGATCATCTTCAAACCGCTGATCACATCTTCATCAGACATGGCTAAGAACTATCGGCCTAAACTTATCTATAATACAAAAAAAAAATCAACGAAAATCAGTTCAGCCGTTTGGGCTCTACGATGCCACAGACAGATACACAGACAGACAGACAGATACACACGTTAAAATTATAACACCCCTCTCTGAATTTTTCGTTCGAGGGTTAAAAAAAAAACAAACCGAAATCGGTTCTCCCCCTCCTCTAAACCCCTCTGATTTTTTCGTCGGGGGTTAAAAATCAGTTGTAAAACTTATTTTATGTTCAAGCTGTCTCGGCGAACTTCGTTACGCCATCAATCAATACATAGTATAAAACAAAGTCGCTTTCCGCGTCTGTCTGTCGCTATACATACCGGGTCTTTCTGACAAGGTGGTAATAAATTAAAGGAGGGCTTCAGCTCACCATACTATCAACTTTCCCAAAGCAACATGGGTCAAAATCTCAAAACAAAAATCAGCTGTCCCGTACATTGACCCCGTCAGCTGATCGAACGATTGTATGGAACAGCTGTTTTTTTATTTGACATTTCGACCTATGTTGCTTTGGGAAAGTTGTTAGTTATGGTGAGCAGAAGCCCTCCTTTGATTTATTACCGTCTTGTCAGAAACACCCGGTATATGCTTATATCTTTAAAACTATGCAACGAAATTGATGCGTTTTTTTAATAGATAGAGTGACTCAAGATGAAAGTTTATAGGTTTAATATATGCACTACATAGTAATTGGTTAGGCGGTACGAAGTTCGCCGGGTGTAGCTTCCCAACAGTGAAATAATATTTCAAATCGGTTTAGTTATTTCGGAGCCTATACGATGCAAACAAGCAAGCAAATAAACATACAAACAAACATACTTACAAACAAACATACTCACAAACATACAAACAAACAATCAATCTGTACTCTTTGTTATAGATATAGATAGGGTGTGAACCGTAACCATCCAAGTTTTGTACGATAGGGTTTTTCGTGTCAGTCAGCTGGTAAAAACCATGTCGTGCAAAACCTGTACAGCAAAAACTTCCTGTACGTCCGATAAATTTTTCACAAAACAGTCTTTCGTGTACCACTAAAAATTTGGATAGTATAAACCGTGTCGTATAGATGCAATTAAAAATACATCGTTTTGGTTGGTCGGCACCAATAACAATAATGAAAATAAATTTATTTATTTGTACAACACAGGTAAAATGATATTAAATATACATTCATATGATAGGTTCGCTGAGTTAAGCCTTTTCAGGCATACAAAATAAACTTAAAAACTAGACATATTTACAGAAAGAAGACAATTATACCTAGACATTAGAAAAAAAGAAAAACTATCAGGTTCAACTCATAAGAATATGAAATCAATACGATTTGCGGTCATTTAAAAATCAATAAAGACGGTCATTTTTTTATCGTGGCGTAAACTTTGAGGTCTTTGCATGATATATGACTCGAATAAATTATAAATACTTTTTTTTACTATTGATTTTTTTGTTACAAATTACAAAAAATAAAAATAAAACTTATTTAAGGCCAATGGCCTCCTTGTTCACCCCCTGCGCATTGCCTTCCACCCCCTGACTCGTCTGGCACCAGCTGAGCCACCGTTGGTCATTGTTCTGATGCTACACAACGTTTTTATTTTTTTTTTTACAAAAAAAAACGAAGTACCTCACTCAAGTGAGCACGGTTCATCTAATTTTGTTTTTCAGTCCTGTATAACTATGCCTACCGGGCGTTAAATTATCCTTCACGATAAAAAAGTAACCGTGTATATAAAACTCTTTCGTTACTGACTGACTAACAACGCAGATCCGAAACTACTGGGCGTAGTGGGTTGAAATTTTGTACGTGGGTTCCTTGGGGTGTGTACGGGAAGGGAATACTAAGGAATAAATTCCCGAATAAAAAAAAGTTGCACACAAATACCACTCACGTCTGCTTTTCAATATATCCACTAGCTAAAATTGTACACTGGTAAAGATGTGTTGGTACACATCTTTAACTATTTATGCATGCGAGACATTTCCACACATTACATACAAACATTTCCATACATTACATGCAATCGTTGTGAAAGTAGCTAAAAAATCGGTAATTTTGATCACTGGATGCGATTATTTGGCTATTTATGTATGGAATAAAATACATCGCTGCACGTATTCGAATAGAATTTCAATATTTATCGATAAATAGCAGTGGTATTTAATTTTAGTTTAAACTTTTGAAGTTAATAACACAATAAAGTTATTCCGATGCATATATAAACGAAGAAGAGAAAGCGAATAAAACTTTTTATCAAAAAATAAAACCGCCGAAAAAAAACTGAAAAGCATAAAATAATAATCGAATTACTAAGTTCTTAAAGTAATGTAGGGTATACCAAGTAATTTTAAGTCGGCGCGCCACACAAGCAAATTACTTAATTACGTAAAGATTGATGCGCGGCAGCGCACGAATTTTGGTTATTTCTTTAAATTTAAGGTACCTAATTTAGTGATCTTTGTACGAGGAATCTGTGGCGCCGACTCAAAATTACTTGGTATACCCTACATTACTTTAAGAACTTAGTAATTCGATTATTATTTTATGCTTTTCAGTTTTTTTTTCGGCGGTTTTATTTTTTGATAAAAAGTTTTATTTTATGCTTTTCAGTTATTTAGGGTTTTTTTTATTTTCTTCTCCCACAAGGTGTTCAGTGGTCGCACCGCATAAGGTGATCAGACGACATGGTTTACAGGGACGACAAGATGTATGAAGGTATGGCGATTTGTGGGGAAGGCCTATGTCCAGCAGTGGACGTCTTTCGGCTGATTTTATTTCATTTCAAAATATATTGTAAGTAGGTATCAAAAGTTATAATGTAACACGGAAATGCAACCTGTGAGTTGATAAATCGACCCGCCGACTAAAAAGTCACCCCTATTTTCCCACCCTTAGGGTGGGAATTTTATTTCCAAATTTTTATGGGACCCACTTCAAGGTATGCCCTGTCGATTAAAAAAGAATTATCAAAATTGGACTACTCTGTAAAAAGTTATGCGTGATCATACATTAAAAAAAATATATATATATATACGTGTCGAATTGAGTACCTCCTCCTTTTTTTTTCGTCGGTCAAAAAGGAAAAGGATAGAAAAATATAACTATAATATTTAACTAGGAAACATTAAAATTAAAAACAATCAAATTATAAGATACGAAGTTTCTTATAACTGAAAGCTTGGAGTACGCGACAACCACGGCCTATGTATAAAAATTGTAAATATATTATAATTAAGCTTCTAAAATAATAAAGATCGCTGTAGAGCGCTGAATAACGTAACATAGTTCATAAAATGATGGTTATTTAAAAAATAAAATACCATAATAATACCAAGTAAACTGGTTGGTTAGTAAATGTTTTGGAAATACTCAAAGGTACATAAACATTATAGCAAACCTATTTAATAGATAGGTAAATGCCTTGCATAATGTATGAAATTGAATATTTAGAGGTAAAAAATAAAATAGAATCACTGTTAATAATTATGAACCTACTAGAGGCTGCCTCGCGGTATCCTCCGCGCAGATTTCTCTTAAACGCTAAAATCCCGTTTCATCCCGTTCCCATGGGAATTTCGAGAAATAATTCCTTAGTGCTCCCCATACACTCCCCAAGGAACCCATGTGCAAAATTTCAGCCCACTATGCCTAGTAGTTTCAGCTCTGCGTTGTCTGTCAGTCACTGAAGAGTTTTTTAGTATATTGAACCTATTAAAAATAGACGGTATTATGTAGATTTAATATTTACTATGAGCAAGTAGTTCTGTAAGTAGGTTTTAACTGGCTCACCTCATACCCTTTACCCCGCTGTCAGCACCCGCGCCACCTACAATGGGTCAAGGTTGAGGGAGAAAAAGCGCACAAAGGGCTATTTTTAAGGTCCTACGTGCACCTTAGGCTGGGCGCATGTATATCCTGTATGCGGCAGATTAGTAGTATTCCTACTAGTCCTATCGATCCGACAGAGGGCACCCTAACACCCGCCTGTAACTAACTGACATATACATAAACTGAGTACTTCCTCTTTTTCGAAGTCGGTTAAAATACTTAAACCTTCTCTTTAATGTAAAAAATATTTTTTCTGAAAACCGCATCCAACTCATCATTTCAGCCGTAAGACGTCCACTGCTGGACATAGGCCTCCCTCAAGGCTCTCCATCTGTACCGATCGCAGGTGGCCTGCATCCAGCGTGGACCCGCAGCCTTGCGCAGATCATCCGTCCATCTGGTCGGTGGACGTCCTACGCTGCGCTTGCCGATCCGTGGTCTCCACTCGAGAACTTTTCGGCCCCAGCGGCCATCTGTTCTGCGGGCTCTATGACCTGCCCATTGCCACTTCAACGAGCTTATCCGCTTGGCTATGTCGGTGACCCTGGTTTCTCTGCGTATGTCCTCATTTCTGATTCGATCCCGCAGAGAAATCCCGAGCATAGCCCGCTCCATGGCTCGTTGAGCTACTCGAAGCCTGTTCGTAAGCCCTATAGTGAAGCACCACGTTTCAGAACCGTATGTCATCACTGGCAGCACACATTGGTTAAATACCTTCGTCTTCAGGCACTGAGGAATATTGGACGAGAAGACGTTGCGTAGTTTCCCGAATCCATCCAACTCGGTCCAGCCAAACGTGAGATAATCGTGAACAAACATACATTGAGAACTTTTTCTTTTGTCATGTCGGTTAAAACATTAAAACCTTTACCAGACAGTAACAAGTATTATTATGAAAATGAAATTGGTTTATCCAAACTCAAAATTTACACACGTACCGGTGAAACTCATAGCCTTTTTTTTAAGTCTGTTAAAAACACATTTACTCTTTGTTTTGTAGTACAAAATACGCTTACGACATTTTCTTTATTTCTGTAAAAACTATTTAAACTCTGCAAAGAGTTTATTGTAAGTAGACGATAAAATTAAAAATTTAATTTTTGTCAATTTTGGTGATAGTTTAAGGGACGGCGCACTCTCAACCCGACAGAACAAAGATTCCTTTCTTACTTACATTAAAAAAACCACGATGCAAACATGACTACTATGGTAAATAAGAATGGAAGTACACAATATAAGTTGATGAGCTAGCTTAGAATCGAAATATTAAAAATAAAAAAGTTCTATAAAATTATGGTAACACCATTTTAAATATATAAACTTCTTCGTTTGCCTGCAAACAAAAAGGTAACTGACCCGTAAGCCTAATATTTTTGTAAATGAAAACCAAGCTAGACAATATCATTGATGTGCCGAGCGTTGTTTGGTCCAAATATAATCCATATTCTTGACGTCAGACACCAAAAACACCTCTGTACTGGGTTCGTAATACACCCGCGTACAAAACTTGTCGTACAAAACTCAGTCGTGCAAAACTTAGGCGGTAATGACACCTTCGTGAATGTTTTGTACCTACGGCCTGTTTGTTCATGCGAGTCCATGTTTTTCCATCAAAGTTTTATCCATGTACATGAAAAACCTGACTGTGCAAAACTTGGGTGGTAAAAAACCGTATTCTATAGGTATAGACTACTAGTAGAACCGGCGAACTTCATACTGCCATCTATTAAAATTACCGCATTAAAATTCCGTTGCATATATTTAAAGATTTAAATATATGCAACGGAAAAGCAAAGTTAAGCATGGGTAGGTAGGTATGTAGGGACAGAAAGCGGAAACGACTTTGTTTAAGTATTGATTGATATTGATTTGAGACTAGGAAATAGGTTACTGTTTAGAAGCTGTAAAGTTTTATTTAATTCGCCTTTTTTAATAGTTTTTTTTTTATATACATATAAATTAAAGATCATTAGACAAGTTTTATACCAAATATATTTTTTTTTTCAATAAGTTATTGAAAAGTTAAACTTTTCAATACTGTACCGAACACATGCCGACAGCTCCCGAAAAAACCCGAGCGATCATGGGACGTAGCTCTCTACAATAGCAATATGTAACCAGTTTTGTTCATTGTAGTACAATCATTAGTAGGTAGCAGCAGTAGGTACCTTTTTTTTTAGGCGGGGAAACTCCTAACGAGTACCCTGCAGCCTCGGAGGGAGCAGCAGGGTTATGTGGGGTTCGCACCCACTAAAACCCCGCCGGTGTCCTTCTCGGCTGATAGCAGGAGAGTCGGGGGTGAGCCTGTGGAATTCTTCGCGGCCCCCCACCAGCATTGGCTGTATAGCCTCTCCTCGGTGGACATGGTGGTTGTCCCCCCGGAGCGTGGTAGCTTTCCCAACGCTCAACGGCGGAAAAGGGACACCCGCGTTCCGCCGTCCTCAGGGCCATTATATGACTACACGAGGCACCCGCCTCGTGCACCCAACGACACCGGGGTCTCCTCTTAGTAGCCTCTTACGACAGGCAGGGGATACCTCAGTCCTGTCTGTGTCTTCGGCCTGGTACTGCAGGGCATTAGCAGTAGAAACCTAGAGTTTTTTTATACTCAAAAAATATTTTGGAGAATATCGAATATGTAATGACTTTTGTTTGGTAGCATTATATACAGTGGCGGACTAGGAGGCCGTAACAGATATGTCTATGGTTTCGTCAACCCTAGACTGAATTGCCAAAGAACAAGAGCTATTTTGCAATACAGAAAAACCGGAAGTGTTACGCCGATCGTGTTCGCCACTGTACGAATACTATAAAAACAACTCCCGAAAAAGTATTTTTATATGTTCCACAAGATAAAAAAAAGTCAAAAGGAATGATGCCAAGCATTGTACCGAGATAAATTAAAACTAAATTATCTCAATCGGCCCAGACGTTTTTGAGTTTAAGCGAGACAAACTTATCACGATTTCTTTTTATATCAATACATAGTATGAAATAAAGTCGCTTCCCGCGTCTGTCCCTATGTATGCTTAAATCCTTAATTATGCAACGGATTTTGATGCGTTTTTTTTTTAATAGATACAGTGATTCAAGGGAAAGGTTTTTAGGTAAAATACATGCACAATATAGTAATAGGTTAGGCGGTATGAAGTTCGCCGGGTCAACTTGTATATAATAATGATAACGAATCACAAGAGCCCCTAACTAGGAAGCAACTGTATCTAGGGTGCCAAAAACACATTCAGCGACGAACAAATCAATACAACCAACCTGAAAACAAACATTATTATTTATTATAGCAATGTTCGCTCCCTCAGTCGGGAATCGAACCCAGTGCTCCCGCGTCACATTTTTCATCACTGCCAATTGAGATACAGATACAGTAGGATATATATCATCATTTCAGCCGAAAGACGTCCACTGCTAGACATAGGTCTCCACCACTATAATTTGCCACAACGACCGGTCTTGAGTGACCCCCACCCAGTGTACTACTGTAAAGTTCACCAGGTCGTTTAACCACCGTTTAGAGGGTTTGCATAGTCTGCGTTTTCAGGTGCGCGGTCACCTCTAAATGAACATTATTAATTATTTTATAGAGAACTAACTTCGTAACGCCTAACCTATTATTATTTTAAGCATGTATTATACTTATAAACCATCCTCTTGAATCACTCTATCTATTGAAAAAAACGCATCAAAATCCGTTATGTAGTTTTAAAGATTTAAGCATACATAGGGACAGACGCGGGAAGCGACTTTATTTTATACTATGTATTGATATAATACGAATTTGCTCTTATTATAAATCTTTTATCACATATGTACCTATAGTAAGTCGAAAAAAACTTTTGAAATTGTTTTTAGTAATAAAAGGATATTTGTCTGCTTCGTAGCTCAGTTGGCAGTGTTGTGGACAGGGATGCGTGTGCATCTAGGTTCGACTCCCGGCGGAGCGAACATTTTTATGACGAATTTCAATAATTTACTAAAATTATTAGTTCTGTAATATCCATAAACTGTGTTAGGATTCCTTACAGCCTAATACGTTTTGTACTAAAAAATGTATTGACTTTTATATCCTAATTCAGACATATAAAATTAAGATATTTTGGTAATGTGAGTTATTTATTGTAATAATTAATACTCTGACTACACTCTGAAACTATTTAATGGTTTGTAATAGTTTAATTATACTATTTTTCTTCGTTAAAACGCCCACGTTAGTTTTTACAGGTTTCTAACAAACGTTCATTTTACAGTCAACTTTTCGCGTCAAAATCATGGATTCTAGTAAAAAAAATATACCTCCGAAATTGATTTTTAAACTTAAAAACTAATGAAAATTTCACCTAAATGTTGAATTGATCATAACTATATTTAAAACACCACTAAAATTGAAATTTCCCGACACTGTGTTTTGCCAATTACGGAATCTACCCACCGTAATAGAAATACCCTAAAACGACATTCCTATCACCGCGCACTTTTATTTACTCATATTTACTTAATTTATTTGATTTTAATCAGAAATCAACTTGATTAACTAAGAATACTTGAATGTAAAAAGTATTCATATACAGTAACATAATCTTAAAGTGTTAGTTTTCACAAAAAAATAAGTCTGAAAATTCAATGTTTTAACGCGAGTCTGTTAGCGTTTGTATGAAACAGCCTCCCACTTAGCTGGCGTTGTACAAAATTATTAATTTAAGTTACTTTTTATGATTTTAAACGCAAGAAAGCTAGGAAATAAGTTACGTGTTAGTTTCCCTTGGACACTATGTAGTCACCTTTACCAGAAATAGTCACAACAAATCATAAATTACAAAATATAAAATAGAGCCGTAATAGGACGTGATTTTGACTACCGCGGTAATAGGACGTTTTACCCTATCATGTTATAGAGAATAGTCAGTAAATATTCATTTCAATGCCTACTTTACTACAATAACCACCGAATAGTTAAAACTTTAAGGCCATGTTATGCTAGTTCTGCCCATTAGTCTCAGCGCAGATCAGTGAGGCGAGGCGTAGATACCCAGAGTTTGTTTGCCTGTACAAGGCTAAAGTTTAAAAATTTTTGGACCCAATCTTTAATTTCTTTTCTTTTGTCTTAGTCTGACGATTCCGCCAAATTAGAAAGCGTTAATTGCGCTTTGATTGGTCAACTCATCGTCACAATTACCCCAATAGAGCAACTCTAGCTGATATTTCATTTGATAACTGTTTGGTTTCCTATTCGGTGTTTGTCTCTTAGTATAATAGGGCTGTATCCTCAACGCTAACAACCCTTAGATTAGCCAAGGATAAAGTTACAAAGCTCCCGCGACTCGTTCATTGCGACCGAATTTGCGGTAACCCTGTCATAAATTTAATTTTCTGAAAGTTCTCCTGAGTAATGCCGTATCTCTGTTTATTATGGGCGTTGAAAGTTTGTCGCGTAATCACCAAACATTCAGACTACTTGTTTATAACATAATATATGTAGATTTAGTTATTAATAATTTTACATTTTATGATAAAGTGTAATAAAAATCCAATAGTATTGTCCACCCAGCGGCAACTTTCAGAAAATATAATTTGATCTTTGTATGCTATAAAACGGCACGCGGCATCTCTTCAACTATAGTTAGAGACCAATTTTAATTGATATTTTATATGAAACTCTTGTTATTATTTGCGCCGCCTCGCTAGATATACACAGGAACCAAAAACTATTTGTGTGTCATTTCAATCTAATCAATACAGTTTAAAACAAAGTCGCTTCCGCTGTTCTTTATCTTTAAAACTATTCAACGGATTTTGATGCGGTTTTAGTTGTAATAGTAAAAATACAACATATTTGTGTACTGAACCATGCTGTTTCATTTTAAATTTCACGAAGTACATTTTAGTTATTATTAAGTAAGTGGTAGATTGCACAGGGTTTCGTGATATTGGGTCTAGTAAATTTGGCCACCACTGTTATATAGAGTTGCAAGAGGAAGGTTTATATGTATGTTACATGCACATCATAGTAAAAGATTAAGCAGTACGAAGTTCGCCGGGTCGACTTGTTAATTGACATATCGTAAAATTGATTGCGTAGCTCGAGAGATAAATGTTGTTTCGCATAATGTTTAGTTTATTCAATACAATTGTTTGTTGAGTTCATGTTAGCTGGTTGTCAGGATTTGTGTGTGTTAGTTTTGTGGCTGCGACACACAAACAATTGAGGTGTATATCGTGTATTCCGTTTATTACGATGAGTATGGCTTGTAGATACGTAAAGAACCAAAAAATGTTTATTATTGACCATTACGCAGTACGCATTAGTAATAAAAGTGCAAATAAGGTTGGTGAGTATTGGATTGTTGACACAGAATGAAAGAAAAAAAAAAGAATAGAATAGAATAGAAAACACTTTATTGCATACAAGTGTAAGTACAGACAGATTGAATTTGCATGCAATGGGCGGCCTTATCGCTAAAAGCGATTTCTTTCAAACAACCCACTTGGAACTACATGCAGATGGATACATGTTAAAATGTTCTTAAAGTAGGCGATATAACAATTACAAAATAAATAGAATAATTTTTAAACGTATATAAAACTCTTCCGTTACTGACTGACTGACTGACTGACTGACTGACTGACTGACTGACTGACTGACTGACTGACTGACTGACTGACTGACTGACTGACTGACTGACTGACTGACTGACTGACTGACTGACTGACTGACTGACTGACTGACTGACTGACTGACTGACTGACTGACTGACTGACTGACTGACTGACTGACTGACTGACTGACTGACTGACTGACTGACTGACTGACTGACTGACTGACTGACTGACTGACTGACTGACTGACTGACTGACTGACTGACTGACTGACTGACTGACTGACTGACTGACTGACTGACTGACTGACTGACTGACTGACTGACTGACTGACTGACTGACTGACTGACTGACTGACTGACTGACTGACTGACTGACTGACTGACTGACTGACTGACTGAGTGACTGACTGACTGACTGACTGACTGACTGACTGACTGACTGACTGACTGACTGACTGACTGACTGACTGACTGACTGACTGACTGACTGACGACTGACTGACTGAGTGACTGACTGACTGACTGACTGACTGACTGACTGACTGACTGACTGACTGACTGACTGACTGACTGACTGACGACTGACTGACTGAGTGACTGACTGAGTGACTGACTGACTGACTGACTGACTGACTGACTGACTGACTGACTGACTGACTGACTGACTGACTGACTGACTGACTGACTGACTGACTGACTGACTGACTGACTGACTGACTGACTGACTGACTGACTGACTGACTGACTGACTGACTGACTGACTGACTGACTGACTGACTGACTGACTGACTGACTGACTGACTGACTGACTGACTGACTGACTGACTGACTGACTGACTGACTGACTGACTGACTGACTGACTGACTGACTGACTGACTGACTGACTGACTGACTGACTGACTGACTGACTGACTGACTGACTGACTGACTGACTGACTGACTGACTGACTGACTGACTGACTGACTGACTGACTGACTGACTGACTGACTGACTGACTGACTGACTGACTGACTGACTGACTGACTGACTGACTGACTGACTGACTGACTGACTGACTGACTGACTGACTGACTGACTGACTGACTGACTGACTGACTGACTGACTGACTGACTGACTGACTGACTGACTGACTGACTGACTGACTGACTGACTGACTGACTGACTGACTGACTGACTGACTGACTGACTGACTGACTGACTGACTGACTGACTGACTGACTGACTGACTGACTGACTGACTGACTGACTGACTGACTGACTGACTGACTGACTGACTGACTGACTGACTGACTGACTGACTGACTGACTGACTGACTGACTGACTGACTGACTGACTGACTGACTGACTGACTGACTGACTGACTGACTGACTGACTGACTGACTGACTGACTGACTGACTGACTGACTGACTGACTGACTGACTGACTGACTGACTGACTGACTGACTGACTGACTGACTGACTGACTGACTGACTGACTGACTGACTGACTGACTGACTGACTGACTGACTGACTGACTGACTGACTGACTGACTGACTGACTGACTGACTGACTGACTGACTGACTGACTGACTGACTGACTGACTGACTGACTGACAACGCAGAGCCGAAATTACTGGGCGTAGCGGGCTCAAATTTTGCATGTAGGTTCCTTAGGGAGTGTAGGTGAGCACTAAGAAGGGATTTCCCGAAATTCCCACGGGAACGGAAAAAAAATTTTGTGTTTATGAGAAATCTGCGCGGGAAAAACCGCGGGGCAGCCTCTAGTAAATATAAAAAGGTAATTTTTAAACAATGCATAATTCTATTATGCAGAAATAGTTGACCAAAACTAGCAACAAAAAAAAACTAAAAACACTAATGATGTAGCACTATTGCAAACGGCACTGCTTCATCACCATGATATGCTTATACAAAAGCACTGATTTTCAATCAACGCCATTCATACCAAAGAACTGATTTTCAATTTGTCCAAAACTCTACAAACAAAGCCAATACAATGTTAAATGAAAATAGGGCAAAGTAAGAACTATAATTCTATTTTATTTTTAAAACTCGCGTAACAAGATTTCATACGGACACAATATATAAGATTCTGGTAAATTGGTCTAATCCCAGATCCCTCTGTTATAAAGTTTACAGTTAGTTCTGAAAGTTATTCTTTCTTTTTTCCCGTCTTTTCCAACGAAGTTACAACCTTTTCCTTCTGTTTTAGGGGATGAGGCTTGGCTTGTTGAACTTATACACGACATTTTTAGCAAGAATATATTTATTTAAATATAAATGTCTAAAAAAATTTAAATCCAGTTTAGTGATTGGATGAATGATCTCTTTATCTAACTTAAACATACAAAGAAGAAACAACTTTTTTAAACAACAGTAAGTTTACAAAAGATGATCTTAAAGGATTTGTTAACTTTTTGCCTAAATTAATAAATAATAGGTAAGTGAGCATTTAATATACAGCCCACCATCGTGGATCACTTGGCAGTGATGTTGTTTGTGATTCGAGAGATCCAAGTTTGATTCCTGTCACGGGCAAACATTGTTGTGTCATTTAAAAAAAAAAGATTATACAGGTAAATGGATATCAAAAAGTTTTATAGTAAAAGAAATGCGTAATTTAGCCCGGAGTGACAAAATGAAAGTAATATTAATGACAGGCTCCCTCCCGAAACGTCCTCCTTTGACAATTTGCATTAGTTTAAAAGTTGCTTAAATTTATGAGAATCGGGAGTTTTTTCTTTTTCCAAAATAATATTAAAATTGCATTTTTCATGATCAAGACAATTAGGTACAATTTATTAAAATATAAAAAATTACATAGTACACGGCATTTAGTATTTGAAAATGATTGTATACAACAACTGAGGTAAGTATAAATTATCGAAGTTGTCAAAGTCATCATTCATATCAGCCGTAGGACGTCCACTGCTGGACATAGGCCTCCCTCAAGGCTGTTGTCAAAGTAAGTTAAGTTAATTATGAATATCGACGTTCGTTTCTAGGGACTGGTTGATTTTGTGTGTCTTAGTATTTCAGGCATTCAAGACACAGTTCATCGAGTATGAAGGCTCTGATTTCCCCCGATCAATGGGAAATGCGTGAATTCGCATGCAAATCATCGGACGCATCCGTCTGCCGCGGCTTACGGATACGTCCGATGGTTTTCACGTGGCTTTTGGCGGTTCTCTCCGTTAAAAAAGGGGCTCGGTATGTGGTGAATTGTTATTTTTATTTTTTAACCGACTTCAAAAAAATGAGGTTATCAGTTTGACCTGTATGTATGTTTGTTTTTCTGCGACTATCTCGCGTTTGGCTGAACTGATTTTTATGCGGTTTCCAGATAAGTATTTATTACATTCAGGAAAAGGTTTTAGTACATATTTTAACCGACTTAGAGAAAGAGGAAGAGCTCAGTTGTTGTATGTGTCAGTTAATTGAAGGCGGATTTCTTTTTTTTTGTAAAAAAAGAAATTATGTCACGTCATAACTTCCGCAGAATTGAAAAACTTTTATCCTTACGGTATATTACGGTAATAGATCTGCAAGAAAGTAAACTCAACTAAAGTTTCCCCTCAGAAACAGTCATAACAATAAATGAGGTATCTTATTTTGAAAAGGTATTGTTATAAAATCGCAACGCTTGCAGTTTTCCGTCCTCAGACTATTTTATTTTCATAATTTCACAGGTTGCATTATGCAGTTAGTACGGTTAATTAAGAGTCACATTACTATTTTATAAATTTATGATACTTATCAATAGTTTTCTTTTAACCGGAGAGTTTTTTAACATATTTTTAGTAATATTAATTTTCATTAAAAATAAAGCAGTACACGATTACGATTGAATAGTATAGGTACATCAGCAAAAACTGTTCCAAGACTACGCAAGATGCTAAAAGACTGCTACGCTAGCTACGAAAATACGTAGTAGAAACAATCAAGCTACGTGAACGTAGCGCATTGGTTTGGAGATGTAGCGTCAGCAAAATTTAGGTTACAGTTAAATCTTATACAAAATCACGATATTCTAACGGTTTTTTTGCGCAAATTTTAGAACCAGGTGTGTGCCAAGAGAAGCATATAACGGCATTTTATGTATGTGCCTAGTTAGTTCATCTGATGGCACACTGATGACATAATTCGAGAGTAATAAAGAAAGTCGTAATTGATGTGTAACTCATTTAATGGAATGTGCTGGTGAGTTTTATATGATTATTTAGTGACTGTATTTCACTGAGCTTTCGTCTGAATCAAACAGAATTTTGACGTAATTTTCATAAAATTATATTAAATTTTTTGTTAAATTTTCATTGCTGTTTGGAAAAAGGTGAAATTCAAAACTTTTACAGCTTTAACTTGAAACAGTAAAGAACAATGCAAAACTTAAATATTGCTGTTTAAGCGCAGTTTAAACTTGAAATTATAGACATTACACTATTCCTATTTACATTTAATAGACGCAAACGCGCAGAGTGGGACTTGGGAGCACATAAAGGAGTTTAAAGTAGGGAAACAGGGCCGGATTAGATAGCTCGCTAGGGACTCCTACATGAAATGAACTGTAAAGATATAGAAAAAAAAAATGTTTATTTCAATGTTTTTATTGATCAGTTAAATCAAATTGAACCAATTGGTAACAAAAATAGCGAAATACTGGACCCTTATTAAGGGTGGCCTTCTGCAAAACTAGAGCACATGAAATATCAATATACTGGATGTTTGTGAAAAGGCGGTAATAAATCAAAGGAGGTATTCAGCTCACCATACCTAACAACTTTCCCAAAGCAACAATGGGTCGAAATCTCAAAAAAAATATCTTCAGCTGGCGGGGTCAATGTACGGGACAGCTGATTTTTGTTTTGAGATTTCGACCCATGATGCTTTGGGAAAGTTGTTAGGTATGGTGAGCTGAATACCTCCTTTGATTTATTACCGCCTTGTCGGAAACATCCTGTATATAAAAACTCTTCCGTTACTGACCTGACCGGAAAATGCAGAGCCGAAGTACTGGGCGTAGCTGGCTGAAATTTAGCATTTGGGTTCCTTGGGAATTGTAGGGGAGCACAAAGGAATAATTTATATAATAATTTTTGAGTTTATAAAAAGTCAATAATATGTGTTCTCCCATAGGCATCACAAAATTTTACTAAGTGAAAACCCGAAGGACAGCAAAAAAATCTTAGAATGCCTTAAAAAATATTTTTTTATTAAAATCAATTTAAAAAAAAAAAAATTTAATTCAGGCAATATTCACATGCATGCATTTTTTTTCAGGAATTTTTTATTTATTTAAGATTTCGGTCCATTGCATTTGTTAATTTTAGCTTTATTACAAGTGTTTTTTGTTTGTTGCTTTTTGATTTGGTCTGATTCAAATAAAGATTATATCGAGATGGATATGTATCTTTGATATATCTTTTAAAAAGCAAACGCTCTGCCTAAAGTACCACGATACTTCAGATACAAAAGCGTCACGGACAAAGCCTGAGCTATCAGCTAGTGACGAAAATAGAATACAATGGAGTTTCCGCTATATCCCCTTCTTAGATTCTTTTGTGTCGAGCGCTAATAAATAAAAATGATTCCGCCAACGGACTTTGCAGTAGGAAACGTTTAATGATGATCTTTTCTTTTACCAAATAAAATAACTTACCCATCTGTCGTTTTACACTCAGAGCTTCTAAGTAGCTAGAACCTGGTTCTAGGGCATTCAAAATTTTTAAAAAGACATAAAAACGCACCAACAGACCGGAAAGCAAACATCGATATTTATTCATCAAATTAATGAGTGTTCTCCTCCGCCAGGAATTGAACCCTGGCTTTTGAAATCACAGTCGTAATTCTGTAATTACGACTGATCCATATATGCGTCTTTTTTATTATATTGCCTAAACAATAAATAGGTTCTTTAAGGTTTTTCTTCCTCTTTATTTAATTGCATAGCTAAAAAATAAAAAGTTTCCCCATATCAAATACTTGCTTGTAACAAAAGTAGTAACAGGCAGGACTTTTCACACTGTCGCGGAGCTGAACACAAAGTTCGAGAGATCTCCCGTGACCCCCTTGCAAACAGCCGAGATGGACACCGGCGGGGTTTTAGTGGGTGCGAACCCCACATAACCCTGCGACTACCCCCAGGGTCGCAGGGAACTCGTTAGGAGTTTCCCCGCCTAAAAAAAAAAAGGACTTTTCACACTTATTAACCGACGAAAAAACAAAAAGGAGGAGGTTCTCAATTCGTCGCGTATATTTTATTTTATTTTTTATTTTTATTTTTTTTTATGTATGATCACGCATAACTTTTTACTGTGTGGACCGATTTTGATAATTCTTTTTTTAATCGACAGGGTATACCTTGAAGTTGGTCCCATAAAAATTTGGAAATAAAATTCCCACCCTAAGGGTGGGAAAATAGGGGTGACTTTTTGGTCGGCGGGTCGATTTATCCACTCACAGGTTGCATTTCCGTGTTACATTATAACTTTTGATACCTACTTACAATACCTTTGGAAATGAAATAAAATCAGCCAAAAGACGTCCACTGCTGGACATAGGCCTCCCTCACAAATCGCCTCACCGACCGGTCGTGATCGAACCTCATCCTGTTAGTCCCTCAACCTTCACCAGGTTGTGTGGCCACCTTGTGGGGTGCGACCACCCGGTGAAGTATGATTAGCTGGGGTCAAAAAATTAGCCCAAAAAAAACTGAAAAGCAAAAAATAAAAACTTTTTATAAAAAAATTAAACCGCCGAAAAAACTGAAAAGCATTAAATAATAGGGAAACATTTTCTATTAGGCCTTAATTTACTCACTTCTTAAAGTAATTTTGGATTACCAAGAAATTTTGAGTCGGTGCCACAGAATCAACGAATAAAGATCACTAAATTACCTGAAATTCAAAGAAATAACCGAAAAACGTATGCCGCTGCGCATCGCGCTTTACATAGATAATGAATTTGCTTGTGTGGTGTGGCGCCGACTTAAAATTTCTTGGTAATCCAAAATTACTTTAAGAAGTGAGTAAATTAAGGCCTAATAGAAAATGTTTCCCTATTATTTAATGCTTTTCAGTTTTTTCGGCGGTTTAATTTTTTTATAAAAAGTTTTTATTTGGAAAATTGTAATTTCAGAGATCATATTGCAACCCTGAAATATATTTTCAAAAATGCAAAAACTTCAATATTAACACTGTCCGTTAGTTTTTCTATTACTATATTAAAATAGTTTTGGCCGAATAAGCGCCATAACCATTTATGGGCATAGCTATTTTCGTAACCGTAGGCTAACGTCAGCCACTCAGTAGCAAATAGGCAGTGTGAACATCGCCTCGTATTAAATCAGTGGCCATCGGCTTTAGAAGCTGTCAAGTTACTGCCAATATAGCGCTGATATGTGGATATTAGCTGCAAATGGATATAGCTTGTTACTGGTGAATGTGTTTGAAGATTAGCTGTAATGTGAGATATGGAAATGAGGCAAGATGGGTCGTCTGAAAGAAATCGCTCTTAGTGATAAGGCCGACTTTATCGCAATCAATTCATTCATTACTAGTAGACAAAGCGAACTTCAAACCGCCTTGTTTTTATTTGATAACTTTTTTCAGCCTTCGTCACCCGGAGATAGTGTAACTTCCCAACAGTGAAATAATTTTTCAAATCGATTGAGTACTTTCGGAGCCTGTTCAATAAAAATAAACAAGCAATCAAATCTTACCCCTTTTATAATATTGGTATTCATTATGGAAAACTGTAATTGTGTTTTTATATAAAAGCCGCCTCCGTAGCTCAGTGGCGTAGCGCGTCGCGCCTTTGATAAGGGCACGGAAGGTTGTGGGTTCGATCCCCGCAGAAAACACCACATAATGATTTCTCACAAAAATCACGTTGTGGTTGTTTTCGGTTGGATAAGACATTGCAGGCTTGAATCACCTGATTGTCCGAAAAGTAAGATGATTCCGTGCTTCGGAAGGCACGTTAAGCCGTTGGTCCTGGCCGCAGTAGTGGTCGTTATAACCGCGGCGACAAGCTGGCCCCTTGTCACGTTGGTAATAAAAGCATAAACTCGGCTAAATGTGGGTCCGGCTCTAGAGCTGGTACCTCTGCCTAACCCTCCGGGAATAAAAGGCGTGAGATTATGTATGTATGTATATAAAAGGGCTTACACGGTGCGAAACTAGCGCTATTCCGTATAAATAATTAATATCTTCTAAACCATCTCTGAAATAAAAAATATGCGTCTTTGACTCCCTAGATAATCTTGCTTAGTATTTTAAAGACTCTGCTGTGTAGCTTTTAAGGATAATGATCTTAGAAGTGGCACTAATATTCGCACCGTTTCGCCCCTCATTCGGATGAGATAATGATGAGACGTGAAATAAAGCCACAAACACACTCATATTTGGTTACCCTACAGGAGCAGTCGAGAAGGGAGGACGGACACACAAACTGCCATTATTCAACCTGAAGCACGGGCCAAGGGTCAGTAAGGAGTGTTAAAGCACTATTAACACGTTATTAAATATAGCACAGCTGAGGGAGTTCTAAAAGCTCGTCATTAGTTAGCATTATTGTTCGCAAGTTTAATGATTGTCTATGTCGACACGACGCGCATAATTTTATGTTATTTGATAATATTTAGTCTATGTTATTTTTTGAATAAATAATTTAAAAAAAGTCTGTTGATACTATTTTATTAAGATTACTCACTTTGGCTTTTTATCCAATATAGTTGCTATTTTTTAATATTTCTAAATTACATTTCAAGTTATTTTTTTAGGATTTGTAACGAGATATTTATTTTCATATATTAAAATTCTTTATGTATGAAATATAATTATGTGATTTAAAATTTTGGTCATCTTTTTGTTAAAAATATTTTTTTAACTTACCGACCATAATTTTTAAATCAGAAGAGAGTAAGGAACCAAATTGAAAAGAAATAATTTAAAAACTAAAACCTTTTAAAAATAGAATTATTCTGGTACCTACATTTAAACCAAGAGATGTCTTGCATTGTATAAAAAAAAAAAAACAATTCAACATTTTATAATATTAGTATTTCATGTATTTTACCGTAAACCATTTTGATCAAATCTTGTATGTTACAGCGGTACAGTAAGCACCCACGGTAGTTTACCTGCATGTAAAGCGCTTTTTATTACAAGCTTCGGCCGAGCTTTTATCTCGTGGAAGCAGGCTTCGCCACACTGCGCTTCGGGGCTGCTTTACTGCTTTTATTTGTGATCGCCGATGCTCTCGTAAGCTTTATTTGTGGTACTAAATTCAGGCTTTTGTTTGGAAATTGGCACTTATTTGACAGCCTGGTTGGTATTAGTGAAATCTCTGATAAATTATACATCCAAATCAAAACATAGTATAAAACAAAGTCGGTTACCGCGTCTCTCCTTATGCATGCTTATACATATGTAACACTATGCAACGGATTTTGATGCGTTTTTTTAAAGATACCTAGTGATTGAAGAGGAAGGCTTATGTGTATAATAAATACATGCATAACATAGTAATAGGTAAGTCGGTACGAAATTCGCCGGGTTGACTGGTTTTTTTATAAACCAATCCAGCAAAATCGTCCGCAGCTGAGATAGCGGGACGATGTAGTTGCTTGCATCAAGGGAAGTTATGAGGTTGCTCACGAATCACGATCGAGGACTCCTATAAATTCCAATTTTTAGTAAAACACTCCAGAATGACTCATTCCTTCCACCAATATTCAAAAGAGCCTAATAATGAATTGGTTTTAACGAAATTCGGGTCAGCACTTTACGTTTCAATGACCCTCGTTGAGACCCTTAAATCCGGCTTCGGTTGATTTTATCCGAGCATAATGAGAAAGAAATCCTACCCTTAATAACAGCACAGATAAAGGAGAAGGTTGATATTGATGTGATGTGATTGTATAATTTCATACGAAAAATTTGACTAAATTTAGTACCTACCATAAAAGTTGTCTAGTAAACCTCGCACCTTATTTTTATGATTATATTTTTATGAAAGACTAAAGGCTACCCCGCGGTTTCATTCGCTCAGATTTCTCATAAACACAAAGATACAGTTTTTTCCCGTTCCCATGGGAATTTCGGGAAATTATTCCTTAGTTATCCCCTACACTCTCCGAAAAACCCACGTGCAAAATTCCAGCCCGCTACGCCCAGTACTTTTGGCTCTGCGTTGTCTGTCAGACAGTCAGTCAGTCAGTAACGGAACAGTTTTATATATATTGATTCAACCAACAATTGGATGTCTTGCGTTTGTGACGAAGACATAACTATTAACTACTTACCAGTTGTCCCAGCGCACCGTACCATTTTATATTAAAAAAAAGTTGTGTTGAATAATTTCCCCAAAATTTTTCCATATTTTCTCACCTTTGAAACTTTTCCTGGGCTACTGCTACTACGGACATTTCAAAACAAAAATCAGCTAAATCAGCCCGGCCGTTGTTGAGTTTTAGCGGGACTAACGAACCGCTATTCTTTTTTACATACATAAAGTAGAGAAGATAGATTATGAACAAATAACAGATGCATATCCATATCCATACATAGTATTAAACAAACTCGCTTTCCGCGTCTGTCCCTATGATAAGATAAGATAAGATAAGATAAGATAAGATAATATTTATTCATCAAATTCATTACATTTATAAATTACTACAAAGTGTAGATCATTACAATGGTCACAAACGACACGTCAAATTAAAATTAAAATAAAATATAAATAGTAATTAAATTACATTAGATGGAAGGTCCATTATAAAATAAATTCAATGTTATAAGACATAAACTCGCTCACTTTATAAAATACATTTTCCGTCAGCAATTTTTTTAGTCGAGTTTTGAATATGTTTATGTCATTAATAGCTTTTAAGTCTTTAGGCAATTTCTCATACAATTTAGGTCCTATTACCTTTGGATCCTTATTTGAGAAAACAAGTCTTCTTGGAACAGTTTGAAGTCGATTTGCGTGGCGCGTGTTAATAGAGTGAATGTCAGTGCCACGTGTAAATTGGTCAATATTACTTTTTGTAAACATAATTGTTTCGTGTATGTAAAGGGAGCAGACAGTCTGTATGCAGTGCTCCTTAAATATAGGCCTGCATGATGTTCTTTTTGATGCCCCGGTAATAATTCGTAAGGCCCTTTTTTGCAGGATTAAGACCCTTTCCACATCAGTTGAATCACCCCAGAGGATTACACCGTATGCGATGATTGACTGAACGTAGGCATAGTATACTTGCCACAGGGTTTGTCTCGACACTATTTTCGTTAGTTCCCTTAGGGCATATATGGATGATGCTAATTTATTGCACACGTAATCCACATGCGGCTTCCACGACAGTGTACTATCAAGCTGGAAACCAAGAAACCTGATTATCTGTGTAAACTGTATATTACTAGACAATTCCAAATGCGTGTGATTTACACTTCGCCCACTGAATAACATACACTTGGTCTTGTCCGTATTCAGTTTAAGGCCATTTAATTTGAACCAATGTTGCAACTTGTCGATCACAGTGTTAATTTTGCATTCTAGTTCCTTATATGTGTCCCCAGAGATTACAACACTGGTGTCATCCGCAAAGAGGATGACGTCGCCGACATCAATGGCTTTTGGCAAATCATTCACAAAGACTGAAAAGAGGACATTTCCAAGTGCGGATCCTTGTGGTATACCTACGTGTATTTGTCCTGGACTCGATCGTTGTCCCCCTTCAATACTTTGAATTTCTACTGTCTGACTTCTATCTTGTAGAAATGATTTTAAAAGTTCATGTGACTTGCCTGTAAAACCTATTCTATTTAGCTTTTTAGTAAGTAGGTTATGGTTTACTGAATCAAAAGCTTTTGATAGATCGCAAAATACGACGGCAACCTTGAGCTTTTGATCAACTGAACATATAATTTTATTGATCAATTTGAGCGAGGCAGACGTTGTTGAGCGCTCTTTTCTATATGCATATTGATTATCTGATAAAATATTGTTACTCTCCAAATAGTAATTAATAGAATTAGCCAGAATTGATTCGGTTATCTTTGACAGAGTAGGAACTATTGCGATGGGACGATAACCATTGGGGTCGTATTTTTCACCAACTCCTTTGTATATTGGGCATACTCGTGATTGTTTTAGTATAACGGGATACTCGCCAGATTCAAATATCTCGTGGATAATTTGACATATGGTGGGCAACAAAATATCATGATTTTCAGCAATAATATTACCTGATATGCCAAATATGTCTTTGGTATTTTTGCTTGCTAACTTTTGCCTTATTGTTTTAAGTACCATTAAAGGGTTTACCACAGGAAGTTCATACCTAGTCTTAAGGTCATTACTTAAAAATTCTAAGGCTTCAGTCTCGTGCGGTGGGTATAACTCCGAAAATATTTTACCAATACTTAGAAAGTATTCGTTAAAAGTATCCGCAGTTTTATTTGCATCAATAACAATGTTATGTTGTTTTAATTGTATGATATTATTTTTATTATGTGTTGTTTTATTACTCTCCTCTTTTATAACGTTCCACACCTCCTTTTTCATGTTATTACTATTTTCTATTCGCTCTGATATTGTTCTCTTTTTAGATTGAATAACTAAATTATTAAAAGATTTTTTGTGGTTAGTTAAACTAATTTTTAAAATCTCATCATGCGGATAATCCTGTAACAGTTCACAAATTCCTATCATGTCGTGTTGGCATTTTACTATCTCTGCTGTTAACCAACTAGGTTGCGATGATTTATTTTTTATCTTAAATAATTTAAAAGGGAAATGAATGTCATAAAAATTGACAATTATATTAAATAATTTCTGAATTCTTTCGTCAGTACTCAAACAGTTAGAATTAAGTTTTGCCCACTCATAGTATTCTAGAGAACGGCGGAAGTTGAGTTTATTTTCAGCACTTAAATTACGTTTGTACTCATATTGTGGTTTAATATTTTTATTCTGATGCGATACTTTGTATGAAACTAACTGTGCAAGGTGATCGCTTATTCCACTAGTCAGCGATTTTGCCGATACTTTATCAGCACTTAAGTTCGTCACTGCCGCTTCAATTGACGTACTGGACCCCTTACATACACGAGTTGGAAAGTCAATTATGTTTCTCAAATTAAAACAGGTTAAGATGTCAATAAGCTTCCTTTGTCTTATACCATCAGACAAGAAATCAACGTTCCAGTCACCAATTAAGAGAATATTCATGTTATTAAATGTTAATTTGGTCAGTATATTATATAAAATGTCTAAAAAGTGGTTAAAATCACCATTGTCTGTCCTATAAAATCCTAAAACTATTAAATTAAAATCCGTTAATAAAATTGCAGTACAGTCAAAATGAAATTCCTGAGTGAGTGACGTGGTCTCAATTAAAGAAAATTTATGATAATCGCGGACAAAAATCACGACACCTCCGTGTAACCGCTTTTTACGACAGAAACTGTTCCCGACAACATACCCACACAGTTTTATGTATGTATGCTTATATCTTTGAAACTATGCAACAGATTTTGATGCGGTTTGTTTTAAAGGATAAAGTGATTCAAGAGGATGGTTTATAAGTCTAATACATGGACAAAATAGTTAAAGGTTAGGCGGTACGAAGTTCGCCGGGTCGACTAGTCTTAAATAAAAGCGGAAAAAGTGCTGGTTAAGAGCTCTATAGCAGCTTTGAGATGAATATGCTTAATTATTCATTGCATTAATTTTCACCACTCTAGCTCTGATTGATAAACGAGCTTGTTTTCTTTGCCTCTGATCTTGGAATAACAAAACATTATGTAAATAGAATTTTCGCGCTACCATATTATTAGATTTGCATGGATATACACGTTCATTTTTTTATCGTGGCGGAAACTTTCAGGGCTAAGTCTTTGCATAAATTATTTATTTTTTTGTCTTTTTTTTTATATCAAAAATAAAAAAACATATTATTTAAGGACTTGGATCCCTTATTAACCCCCCTGCGCATTGCCTTCCACCCCTGACTCGTCTGGCACCAGCTAAGCCACCGTAGGTCATTGCTCTGATGCTAGACAACGTTTTTAGTTATATTTTCCTCCACGACAAAAAAAAAAAAGTAACCGTGTATAAATACCGAGCTTATATTCTCCTTCGCTTTTGGAATTTTGATTTATTGAAAAAAAATAATGCTTGGTTTGATACATTTTCGTTGGTTTATAAGTATAGTAAGTTTAAAATACAATTGAATGTTGAATTATCTACTTTCAACCTTAAAAATAAATTCACAACTTGACTAAAGTTAGTACTTAATTACAATACCTATAAGTAAGTTGGTAGTTTTTTTTTACTGTATTAGTATTTATTATTTTTAAAGATGTATAAGTATTAAGTTAGTTATTTAATAATAGGCTTCGTTTATATTATTTAACATCTATTGATGTATTTAACATTGTTTGTGCATCTCACTTCATACTGAGGAACATAACTCAATTCCAAAAGCCAATCCCTACAAACAATTACTGTTTTGCAGAATACAAAAAAAGCTATTTAAAAAATTAAACTGGGTCATTACTTTAAAACGTTATTTCCATTTTATAATACACTGGGGAGAATTTAACTCCGAGTTTTTAAAGTTCAGAATGAGAAATTTTACATTTACAGGGTCGAGTCAGCTGTAAGTTTATTACATTCTTTTTTTAAATTGCTACTGAGGGGTGAACTGGGCCCCTTAATTATTTTCAGAATTGAAATAAAGTTAGGCTTGCATTTTCCATATAAGATTGGCATTGAAATAGAACCGTTAAATAGATTAGGTATATCCAAAGCAAATATCATAGATATATTTATTTTGCTGCGAACTCCGTAGGTAACTACCGCCTTTTTGCCTATGGCTTCATCGACGTGTTGTGACGGCATAGAATGTCACCACTTCATGTTTTTCCATCGGTATCATAGAAGGCTACTGTGGCGTTCAGGAGCCATTAATAACTACAATGTAGTATTGAAATAAAACACTTTGTATAACCTGCGCACTTATAAAGAAACGATTTGAAAATGGCGGCCGTTGTATGGGCTGTGTCTCTTCTTAACTCTTCCCTCATACTAAAATACGCGAGATAGCATGCTTTCAGCCGCCATTTAGCTTCTTTATGTGCGCTGCTTATACTCAAGGGTACATCACGGCTGGGACGCACTCCCAAGACGGTTGCTCTGGACTCGGAATGACAGCCACATGATAGCCGTGCGTGAGCGTGTCGAGAGGGCGCCACCTACACCGGATAGTAACCATTTATTAGGACACCACAGCAACTAAGGCGAAGGACGGGGCAGCAGCGTCCTTTGTTGTAAAACTGAACTAGCCATACTGAGATCGCCAACCCGCCTGCCAAGCGTGGCGATTATTGCTAAACTACCCCACAAAGTTTGTCATTTTGGCGAATTGTTCTGTGGGACAAGACTATCCATTAGCCGACGCCTAACTCCCGACTGGAAGTGGCGAGGTAGTGTAATAAAATGATTGGTTTTAGGACCACAGGCGGCTAGGCGGTCCCGACCGCCCTAGCTCCCTACGTAGGGCCTCAACAGTGGAAGTAGAAGTCATGTAGCAGAGATATAAAGCTAATAACAAGTACCTATTATTAAATCTTATTTCCTGTTTTACAATCTGTTTACAAAAGAAATAGAACAGCCAATTTTAGGGACTGAAATAGGGAATTAATTAACGCCATCATTAGTAATTCCAGAGTCCAGACTCAGGGCGCGCTCGCGACTCTACAGATTTGCATGTGATTAAAACTTGCACAATTAAACGCGGTTGACCGAGAAAACACAAGAGAATTTGTGATTAATATTCCGTGAAAACGTAGCTCGGATTTGTAACGAAAACTTTGTTCTTGCATAGCCAATTTGTACCTTCATCAAAATCTGCAAACATAAAGCATTTTGTAAAAATATATATACTATATTCATCATCATCATATCTAAGTACAAGTATAGTCTATTAATCCTGTATCTCAAGAACAAAAATTTGGAGGGCAGGTGGGTTGGCGATCGCAGTATGGCTCTTCAAGTACATATTATATATTATACTAGAGGCTGCCCCGCGGTTTTTCCCGCGCAGATTTCTCATTAACACAAAAATCCCGTTCTTTCCCGTTCCATGGGAATTTCGGGAAATCCCTTCTTAGTGCTCACCTACACTTCCTAAGGAACCTACATGCAAAATTTGAGCCCGCTACGCCCAGTAGTTTCGGCTCTGCGTTGTCTGTCAGTCAGTCAGTCAGTAACGGAAGAGTTTTATATATATTGATAGAGGGACGCTGCTGCCTGTTCTCTGGGTGTTTCCTTTTCTAAACAAAACTCATGGAAGAAGATGAGCTGAGGGGCTATTAAGGCCATTTTTGCAATATTGCTTTTCGTCCTCTAAGTGTCAAAGTCAATACAAATAAACGCAAAGAGGACGCAAAGTAATATTGCAAAAGTGGCCGTAATAAGGCCTCTGGTGGATATTTGTAGCCGACTCAACACGGTTATTATATTGGCACAAATTTCTTGAAATAATAATTATGCTTATAAATGATGATACACATAATAGGCCAAATCTCGTGGGATCAAAGCTGTTATCTCTGCCTAACCTTTTGGGGAATATAGGCTAGAATATATCTTAGTTGATAAAACACTTAATACTGCTATGATTTTGCGGGACGAAGAATGATGTTTGTTTGATGACTTCTAGACCAGGGTGTATTCACGTACAAAGCTGGTAACTAGTGCTTGTTGGCGCTGTTTCAAAAAATGTATAGAAAATACCTGCGCGGACATTCGCGCTGCAATAAGCGCAGGTATATTCTAAACACTTTTTGAACCAGCGCCAACAAAGCGCTTGCTGCAAGCTTTGTTCGTGAATACACCCTCGTCTAGAAGTCATCAAACAAACATCATTCTTCTATTATTATTTAGAACCATAATTTACAGCCTGGAAGCCTCGCACTAATCAAGACAGAGTTGAATAATGAGTTCGAGGATCAAAGCTCGTCCTTAATCCTTCGTACAGTCGACCGAGGGGTATGAACCATGAACTTACAACGATTTTTAATATTTATCAATATTTTTACATAAAGATGATAATAACAATAATAACGCATCACACTCAGAGCTCCTAACTAGGAAGAACCTTTATCTAGGGTGCCCGAAACATAATATACAGATAAATATTACATCCAGATCGGAAACAAACATCGATATTCATTATAAAAATGTTCGCATCGCCGGGAATCGAACCCAGGTGCACACGTATCTCAGTCCACATCACTGCCAACTGAGCTACGGAAACTCCGAAACCACTTAAGAGCAGTTTACAGCGATGCTAGCGCCATTCGCGAAAAAAAATATCTTCTAAACTAAGGCAAATATCAAAAATGTGGCACAGTATGACACTAGATATGTAGCCTAATATTTTTAGGGCACTGTTGTATAGCTTTTAGGTTAAAGACCAAAGAAAGCTACAAAGTGAAGCTAAAAGTGCAACTTTTAGCTTCACTTTTTTATAATTTTGTTCTTTTAAGAGACTACTTTATTTTGCTCAAAAAATACTAAGATTATCTAGTGTCATACTGTGCCACATTTTTTATATTTGCCTTAGTTTAGAAGATATAATTTTTTTTCGAGATTTTAAAAATTCTTTCTCCATTAGAATCTTACATTAATCATAACAACCTATAGACGTCCACTGCTGGACATAGGTCTCCCCACAGATTGCCACAAGACAAACATTGTGGAGGGAGTTTGCCCTAATCGCCACGCTTGGCAGGCGGGTTGGCGATCGCAGTGTGGCTCTTCAAGTTTTTTACCCAAGGACGCTGCTGCCCTTCCTTCGGCTTCTGCCTTAGTCGCCTTTTCCTACACCCATGGGAGAAGATGGGGCACTGGTGTTCTATGCCGCCACCACCTTCAACGATCCCTAGCTCTCTAGTACTTGGGATCCCTAGTGGGATGCCTGGAAGAAATTGCTTTAAGCGATAAGGTCGCCCATTGTCCGCAGTATTTTCGTATTAAACATTTTACTTATTGTATTATTTTGTATTCTTATTTGTATTTTTATGGCAATAAAGCGTTTTTTCTTTTTATCTTTAACTCTCTCGTCCTAAGATAAACTTATTTTTAAAATTAGAGTCTCTTTTGAATTAAGGAAAATGACAAATAGTCTGGGCGGAACGGAAACACAACGAGATCCTAGTAATTATGTATCCCTTTATTATTATTAGGTAACATACAAGAATTGAATAAACATGATACATGTTCATATTTTAGGATGACGTAACTATTGTATGAACTTATAATTAGCAAGGAATTTCTGTTATTTAAACAAGGGAACGGGAAGAAATTGTTATGTTGTTATTTTGAATAAATGGCCTTTTTAATAAAATAAATATAATAGTCTAATTGATCTACAATAAGCGATACTTACATTTTATCCTTATTTGAATAAAAATATTTTTTTTGCTTAGAATCAACATAAATTCCTATTAGAGATACCTAGATGTATACCTACATCGAGATACTTAAAGCTAGATAAAAACTTATCCCTATAAAAACTTAAGAGGCGTAAAGTCTTCTAAAGCTTTTAGTAACATCAGTGAGCTAACTGACAATATGCAAATTTGAGCTTTTTTTGCAACTTGCAATTTATTTATACTTACCCTTTAATGGGTAAAGTGCTGAAACTCACACTCACTTTCAACAACTTTGTTGCTGCTTCATGAATTTTCAGGCAGGTCAATTAACATGTCATTTTGATAGTTAAACAACGTTGAAATTACTTTTATTAAAATATATGATTTTTTATAACAGTTCAACCCTTTCAGTAAAAGCTAAGTTTTAATATTTTATTGCTGACGAAAAAAATTTACAAAAAGGCTGAACACAGAATGCGAAAGTTTTAGTTTTTCAGAAAGGATTTTTTGCTAGAAAAGTATTCTTTTACATTTTTCAAAGGTTACCTTCGAATTCTTTTACAGTTGACCGCAAAACTTTTATTTGACTTTAATTTTATTTAGATTTCAAGCTTAAAAATAAAGGCAAATTCTTTTGGTAAGACTCCTATTACACTGTAGAGTTAGAGCCAATTGCAAAAAAAACAACAATATAGCCTATATAATGAAAATTATCAAAAAAAACTTGAACCTGTACGACACTTAGAAATCTATTAGTAAAAAACTTTTTTAGTATTTTTAAGGCACTGTTGTGCTGCTAAAAAATCTACTAATTGCTGCTGATGTGGCCATTTTCAGAAATCAGGATATTATTTAGGTCTTTAAACTAAGGACTTCAGAACAGTGCCAAAAACTGCAAACTAAGATTATCTAGTGTAAGGGCGTATTCAAGTACAAAGCTGGAAACAAGCCTTAGAGCATTCAAGTAACAAGCGCTTGTTTGCGTTGGTCCGAAAAATGTATATAGATATAAGCGCTTGACCAGCTTTGTACGTGAATACGCCCTAATACAGGATCAGGATATTTATATAATTAGTCATGGCTTTGTTCAGGTGATATACCTGTTTTTTTTGCGATTGACGCTATTATTAGTGTTAAAGGGGTCTAAATATTTTGCCTTTTAACTTTATGCTTGCAAATAAAAAAAAACGCGATAGGTATAACGAGTCTCTGTAAACCATAATCATATAATTTAACAGCATTACGCTCAACACCCTAAACACAATTTAGATACACGCAATTTGCGTCTTATCACAATAAATCATCAACTTTTGTAATTAGAGCACAATGGAGCGACAAATATCGCCATTGTAAAGCTGAAATTGATGTTAAAAGTCGAATTATTTTGGGACAATGGAGGCATCTCTTTGTCCTAGGAACAGCCTCTTTTTACTGCGGTAGTTTAATGGGTGATTTCAATACCTAACCCAATTTATCCATCATTAGCTGATCAACCTTAATAAAACATTAAAATTTGTTTATTTTCCTTAACCAGAGAAGAAGACATAGTTCTGTCAACTTTTAAGAGCCATTAAGAGGCATAGCACAGCTAAAGTAGCGCCACCGAGAAAAAAATAAATATCTTCTAAACTAAGGCAAATATCAAAAATGTGAAACAGCATTCCCCTAGATAATTCAGCCTAGTATTTTTAGGGCATTGTTGTATAGCTTTTAGGTTAAAGACCACAGTGAGAAACTAATTGTAGTTTAGAAGATATTTATCTTTTTCTCGAGTGGCGCTACTTTAGCTGTGCTATGGCTCTTAAAGTAACTTAAAGTTAACTTTGCAACGCCGAGAATCCACAATTAAATATTCCACAAAGCTGTGATATTTTAGCGAGTCGCAAAAACATTGTGCAGACTGTGCTTAAACTTTTATACAGTGTAATAAACGTTTTGTTGCTAATGATGTTTTCATTTTAACTTTCCTAACTGAGGCTTTTTGGCCTACAGCGAGGCAGCTAGGGAGCGGGCCAAAATTAATATTCAATGGAAAATTTATAAAATGAAAGACAATAATTGACTTAAATTTCCCTAGTGTTTTGTTTAAAAATGGTTGGAAAAAAGAAAATTAAGTTAAAGCAAGAATGTAAGTTAATTTAAAAATAATAATTTGCATAGGTACCGTAGGTGTCGTTAAAATCAACCGGTAAACACATTTTCTAACTGGCTCCAAGTGTAAAGCCTTATAACTGAGCTATTATTTTAAAGTAATGAAGCATTTAAATGAAATGAAAATTCAATTTTTAAGAAATTTATTATTATTATTAAAAACCAACTTTCACTCTCCAAGCCATGTATTAAAAAAAAACATTAATCCGCCAATAAGCTACCGAATAAATAGGTCGATTCATCGTCAAAATACGTAACTATATGCAGTATCTAGTAAAAGCATGGAACTAGTATAGTAGGTAGCTCAAGCTCACTGTCCGACGCAGCTCCAAAGGCGAGTCAGGGAGGGAACAATATGCCCTCCCCGAGCACGAAGCTGATAGCAGCTGAGCGTGGGAAGGACTTCAGACGCTACTAATGTATGGTTCCCGGGGTCCTTCCCAAAAGCGCCAAGATGGCCGCCGGGTGGTTTTAGTGGGCGCAAGCCCCACATAGCCGACGCCCTGGGAAGCGTCGGGAAATGCAATAGGCATTTCCCCTCGATATAAAAAAAATGATAGCTAACGCTCTTTACAAGTGCGTGACTAACCTCTGACTTATGTCCCGATGCGAAATAATCAAAACAACACTTTTTCGAGTAGATTTCTCACTGTTCATAAGCATCTGTTGCTATAGCGTCTTGCCCAAATTGCCATATTGGCAACAACACGGTCCAACATCCATGTTTCGACTCCCGAGGGTCGGAATCTAGTTAGATCGTGATTGGACATCGTAATGCAGTTATTGATTAGGGTCCAGATAACAACACGGTACTGATCCGTTTACAGGAATAATAGCTTTTTGATTACGTCTTTATTGGGACGGAATAGAGTTAAAAGTTGAATCTGTTGTCGTTATTTGGCTAGGTTCTAACTTCTGCTGGCACTGCCAGTATTGAAAATTACGCGACAATATTTTGGCTATTGTGTGATTAACATAATGTGTGTAAAAAAGTGCTTCTTTATAGTTTTTTTATTTTATAAGTATTACAAATACACTTTATAAATGTACATTTTATCCCTCTAGTTTCAGATTGAATTAATTATCGCTCACTAGGATTTCAGACATAACCTTATTTGTGAACTTAACATTGTCAAAATACTCTACTTCGGTGGAGTCAAATCGATTAAATTAAATAATTAATTAATTAGACCTGACACTAGTGAGCGATAATTACAAGTAAATTAGTTACAAATCTCTAGAGATACTAAATCTTCATATATACTACAACTGCCTTCGTCTAATTACTATTGGTTATTGGTGGTGTGTTGTTCGATAATTCTGTTAGTGATATCTTGTTGAGCACGTCGTAAATCATTATCTTGATTACAATATCGGCTCAATAGTATTGTAAGACTTAGTGCAAATCTATGTAATAAATATTATAATACCGGCGAACTTCGTACCGCCTAACCTTTAACTGTCTTGTGCACTTATTATACTTATAAACCATCCTCTTGAATAACTCTATCTATTAAAAAAACCGCATTAAAATCCGTTGCATAATTTTAAGCATACAAAGGGACAGACGCAAGAAGCGACTTCATTTTAATACTAAGTATTGATTGATAATGTACCTACCTACGCATATGCAAACTTTTTGTTGAAATAAAAGTGTAGGAGTAATATTAATACTAGTAATCGCTCTAAGCAATAGCCCCCAAATTTGAAAAACAAAATGGAAAAATTATAAAGCGGCGCACATAAAGGAATAAAATCAATACATAGTATAAAACAAAGTCGCTTCCCGCGTCTGTCCCTATGTATGTTTATATCTTTTAAACTATGCATCGGATTTTGATACGGGTTTTTTTAATAGATAGCGTGATTAAAGAGGAGGGTTTATTAGTATAATACATGCACATAATAGTTATAGGTAAAGCGGTACGAAGTTCGCCGGGTTAACTAGTTTCATTATATAATCGGTTCAGCAGTTTAGTTCAGCCTTGATTGCATTATACACTGACAGATAAGTAATTTTCCATTTACGATATTAAAGTATACAGATATAAATTCACAGTCACTCCTAAAAAGAGGTACTCTCTCTTTTGACACAATCGAGCATCCTGAATAGTGGAGCGCTCATTAGGGCTCGAGTGAGGTGACGCGAGCGCGGGCGACGCCATCGCTCGTTCATTCAACGTTTTGTTAATTGGTGAACTTTGTTAGTTGTGACTTTCAAGTACGTCAGTGCATTTTAATTAATCAATTTATGTATGTAATTATACCATGAAGGATACTGATTATGACTAACGATTCTCTAATAGTGTTTAATAGTTATAAATCTTAGTAAGTATAATAATAATAATAATATTGGCGTAGGGATGTGACGACCCCATCGCCCAGTGGAAATTCCAGAACTTTCGGTCTGGAACTTCCATTGCAATTAGTCACCGCAGGGACGGCTTGTGGCGAGTCGATGGTGAGTGGCGACACCACGGACCCTATACCTGCAGGGGGACACACGCAGTCATCACACGCACACTCACATGCAGTCATCACACACACACACACACCCCCGCCTCTGAGCTTGCCTTCACCAGCCGGCCAGAGTGGAGTAGCAAGAGCGAAGCCTATGCTCCAGGTTGGAAGTGTAAAATGTCATAACGCCGGGTGCATCTTATGCTGCCCGCAGTCTCACCTCTCGACAACCTTAGCTGTCCACGACCAGTGTTGCGACCCGTTGCCAATATATCGGCGACTTAGTGGAAGCCCACCCAGTGGACAGCGAGTCACCGCCTGCCATGATAATTAGTGAAATGTTGCATTAAAGGCAGGCGTACCGGTATTTCACTCCATAGCACCAGTTAACCGGTCCATTAACAGTTCACCCCCATAAACCATTTCTTGTCATCCATTTTACAATAGTTCCTATCACCTTCTGGGTGCCGCCTCTGGGTGCATGATCTATTTGTGCATTTAGTGGAGGTGCCTGGTTGGTGATTCATATACAATATAGCAAAACTCTCGAAAGGGCCTCTACGAGTTGGATTCGTCCCCTCGCACGCCTCTCAAAGGACCGGGCTCCATCCCGTGATACCGAAGAGTATTGAGAAACATAATAATATTATATTAATAGGGTAGTGAGGGTCGCTCAAGACTGGTTGTGGCGTTCTGTGGGGGAGGCTTATGTCCAGCAGTGGATGTCTTTCGGCAGTGGTGGTATCATTCAGCAAAAAAGGAAAAACTGGAAGTGTTACGTATGCTGAACGAGTTCGTGACTGCGTACATGCTTAAATCAGATTAAAGCATAATTAAATTATCTTTCTGGTTCCTAAGTGTTTGATTCTTGATCTTCAATCAATTTTTCCACTTTATTTCATGAGACAATAGATTACCCTTATTCTAAAGGCTATAGAATTTGAAAAGGCATCCAACCTAAATCCAGTTTTAACCCGTTTAGCTGGTCATCTAAATTCACTTGTCCAGTGCTAATTTCAATATTGTGCCGCGAACGGCGCCGGTCACGTCGACTGCAATTAGAGAGGCTATAGTGGCTGTGCGTGATAAACAGAGTTACTAACGTACAAAGTTATAAATAAGAAATAACCTTTTAAATGTTTAAAGTGCACACCGTTTATCGGCTTAAAAAATACGTAGGGTACTCTGGCGACTCAGAATTAATTCAATAACACCCAACAGTAGGAGAAAACGAAATCATAAATAGGTAAATAATTAAGTACATGTCACTTTTTGATGAAAATACTCTCGTCACAAAATAAGATACCCGTTGTCAGGGGGCCTAAAATGTAATTGCTTGACCTGTAAAATGTAACTATAGATACATCTAGAATCAACAATGATTCCAAAAATGCTTTTAAACACAAAAAAATAGATTGATCAATGACTATAACCCTTATGGCGGTAAGTCACGGTATGGCGCGAAATTCAAAAATTTTCGCGTTTTTTAATTATTATGGCGAAAGTATTAATTTTTAATAAAGTTTTAATGAATTCGCGTATGTAAAAAACCATTTCTCACATTGTAATACAACGTTTTTCGAAGACAGACCTACTAATTTTGTGTCTAAGGACCTAACTTGATTTTTGGCCTTTATGTCCTTAGGCACAAAATCAGTAGGTCTGTCTTTTAAAAACGTTGTATTACAATGTGGCAAATAGATTTTACATACGCGAATTCATTGAAACTTTTAAAAATATGTATACTTTCGCCAGAATAAATAAAAAACACGAAAAAATTTGAATTTCGCGCCATAGCGAGAGTTACCACCTTAAGCAATTTACGTTGCCTGTATGAATGCATTAATCACATTGAATCGTAGTCTTTTGTTTTATTATATTCAACAAATTGACAAAACTACATACTCGGCTGTGCTATTTCTATGGTATCAATTTACGCGCATTGTTGCTACGCTTTTACGCGCAGCTCGACGTCGGTTTCTGATTCTACGCTGACATACCTATTTTCGATAGTTTTGGGTCTTTTTGACTAGGGGTATATAAATTAGTTTTAAGCAAAAAATACTGAAGTACTAAATATTTCTTAAAAAATTTATAGCCACCTTTTTTACTTTTTATGCAAACAATAGTTATAGTAAGCAAATTAAAGACTTACTTTAAATAACAAGTAAGCTTGTTGGTAAATGTTTAAGTAATAATTCAAAATTGTACACAGATGTTGTGCTTCGGAAGGCACGTTAAGCCGTTGGTCCCGGCCGCAGTAGTGGTCGTTATAACCGCAGCGACAAGCTGGCCCCTTGTCACGTTGGTAAAAAAGCATAAACTCGGCTAAATGTGGGTCCGGCTCTTGAGCTGGTGCCTCTGCCTAACCCTTCGGGAAATAAAAGGCGTGATATTATGTTATGTTATTTTATTCACAGATATCACGAAATAGAGAGTCTAGTAAACTGCAAATTAGTTAAAAACATTCCGCATGTGGCGAAGTGGGTAATGGTCGTCCTCAATGCGGTTTCAGACAAGCGATCGAGAAACCAACAGTCCACATGAGCACAGACTGGTCCAAATATCAGAACATTGTACGAAGACAGCTGTCATGCCATGCCACACGAGCCGGACTGCAGCCTCCCGCGGCATATCGACCAACCCAACCACAAAGCCAACAATTGAATAAAATTATTCATAGAAGTATTTCCATTTGAATATTTTTTTTATTCATAAATGTTTCTAAAAATTAAAATGACATAACATACTTAACAATAATCTCACGCCTTTTTATTCCCCGAAGGGTTAGGCAGAGGCAGTTCAAGAGCCGGACCCACGTTGAGCCGAGTTTATGCTTTATCACCAACGTGACAAGGGGCCAGCATGACAATGAATAATGATTTATTCAAGGTATCTCTTATTGTAAGTCAATTACGACTACTTAGTTGGTACCTTATATTTAGTTACTAGTCGACCCGGCGAACTTCGTACCACCTAAGCATGTGCATGTATTGTACTTATTTACCTTCCTCATCACTCTATCTATAAAAAACCGCATCAAAATCAGTTGCGTAGTTTTATAGATTTAAGCATACATAGGGACAGACGCGGCAAGCAACTTTATTTTATACTATGTATTGATATCGATGTATCCTATACTGTGAGAGGCGAAGTGGTTCAAGGGCGCCCATCAAACGACTCGTCTTCAGACGGACATACCAGTTTGAATAGCAGAACACTACACACTGTAGATACATACACATGTGTGTTTTGACGCTTCCTTCCCAGTACATCTTCGAAATTATTATGTATACTCGTTGAAACATACATATGTTTGATAAAAAATGTGATAAAATTAAGGACCTTAGAACGCGTAGCAAAAACAAACTCAGTATTCCACAGAACAGACTAAAACGGACAAACAAATGCTTTATAGGAAACGAAGTAATAAGATTCTATAACAAGATCCCAGAAGAGATTTTGATCCTGAATGATAATGAGTTTAAAACTCGTATCAAAAAAGTTCTGATTAAGAAAGCTTATTACAATATTGATGATTATGTAAACGACAAAGACGCATGGAAGTAGTCTAGCTCTGCACTTAAGATATTTTCATTATTTTATGTACTTTCATTTTTATTAATCTGTATAATGTTCATTGTATTGTCACCTTATTGTATTGTAATTGTAATATCACAAAAGAAAAAAAAAAGAGAGAGATAAATTGTAAAGTAGAGTTTGTTACCCCTTTCTTCTCTACGCTGTAAAATCATTGCGAAAGGGAGTAGAATCACTTGACAGAGGAGGGCTCGTTTGGGGGCCTCTCCAGGCGACTATTGTCGTAAGGCAAGCCAAACATTTGTTTGCCTGAGCCAATTGGTGGGCACCCTGAACTACCTCGCCTCTCACAGTATAGGATACTTTACCAAATAAGGTATCAATAGCGATTAGATTAGATGTAGTCTAATTGACTTTCAATAAGTGATATCTTGTATCCTATATTGAATAAAGATTTTTTGATTTTGATTTTGATTTAATTTGATGTGTGTGTACATACACACACACACTGTAGGGTACTAGGTAGACACTTGATATGCCACGCGACCAAGACTATACTTGCCGCGGATCAGACTCATCAGCAAAGCCAACAATGGAGTCTCATGGCATGGAGACACCTCCAAACGAGCTCACCTACCTCTGTCAAATGATTCTACTCCTAACCTTCTATCTACTACAGTCGATCAAAGCAGTTAAGACAATATGGTTGCATTCACGTATAAAGCTGGTAACAAGTGCTTGTTGGTGCTGGTTCGAAAAATGTATTGATTGATGTATTTTCTATAAATTTTTCGAACCAGCGCCGACAAGCGCTTGGTACCAGCTTTGTACGTGAATGCACCAAGCCAGACGACTCTGCAAACAAGGTTCCTTTGGGGTATTTATAAATTTAACCCTCAAAATCAAAGGTCGGGGGTAAGCAAACCATAAAAACAGTGCAAAGCAATTAGTCTGCGGAGCGAGGCATAAATATTAAATTAGCACTAATTCGGTGCGGAGAGTGCACGAGAGCGGGTAATGTGGATTGGCGTGTTACTGCATAATTCAGGGACCTATTAATACGAGTTGAATCCGGTATTCGACATTTATTTCTATATCCTCAGACGACGTTCGTTTTCTTGACGAAACTCTGTATTTTTTGTTGTTTTGGTTTTGGAATGTTGTGTTAGTGAGCTTAAAACAATAGTACATACATAAACTTTTTGATAACCGTACTGTGGCGGACACGGACGGCGTAACACTTCCGGTTTTTCTGTACTGTAAAATAGCATTTGTTCTTTGGTATTACAGTCTAGAGAGCAAGCGACCATAGACAAAAGTGTTACGCCAACCGTGTCCGCCACTGTACAACGTAGCCGGGATTTATGCCTACTCTTTACCGTAAGTGGATTCAAGTCCAGAAAGTTTACGAAATCAATTGAATATGACATTTTACTATTTAGGTTAAGTATACGAGTATTACGATATTAATAAAAATCAACATATAGTCATTTTAAATTCAAATTTCATCACTATACAATTAAACTTAAGTCCTACATAAGTTAACTTATTGATGTTATTCATGCCTTGAGCCAAAAATATTTATTTTTGTAAAAATTTAAAGCATCGTAGGTGTGTCTTTTTTACACTTTTTTTAGTTCGCAATTGTCCATTTATTTTCGTTACAAACGTTGATTCAAAGAAGAAAAAGTTTTCAAGCAAGCTTTTTCCAATTTCCAGTGTTGTTTACGGTGACCGAACTCCAATTTCGATAGAAAATAAATCATTTCCTCTCCCCATTACAAAGCAAACAAAATCGGACAAGAAAACCCATTGTTGTGCTCACGAATAACTCTGAATATTTTTTTAATAATATAGTTGAACAATCCGGAATAATAATAGTTTGTTACAATAATAACAATACATAGAGAGGGCCTCTACCTACAAGTTTGATTCCTCCCCTTGCAGTCCTCTCAAAAGACCAGGCTCCATTTTGTGTCTGCCTGGCCAGCCACATAATGTATTGCCTTTATTTTTCATTGCATAATCTTTAATATTATTCCAGCAATACTTTTAATATGAGGTCCATAACTAGACCTAAGAAATTTCTGTGCGCCTAAAGTCTCATCTTTATTCTAATTTCGTAAAGTAAACGTTTTTTTTTTGTCGTTCCGAATTTAAATAAGAGAATAAAACAGAAGACTACCTAAGTACTTAAACTTTTTCCTCCCCAAGCTCTCGCCACCTCCGCAATATCCAAACTTCCGAAGTAATCGAAATCCCCTGTAAACACAACGAAACAAAAACATTTATAAAAGTTAAAGTGGCATACCGCGAATTCTAATTCCGGTAGCTTTACTGCTTACTGTTAAATGATAATACAAACAAGCCCTTAGCAAAACTTACTCATGACCATGAGAGAGGCATGTCCAGAGCAGTGGACGTCTTTCGGCTGAAATAATGACTTAGCAAAATGAGAAGGTAAGTATCAAGCTGTTTTTAGAAAATTACAAATGAGCAGTACTGCTTAGTTTTAATGGCGTCTAATAGGCTACCGGTGCCAGAAGTTTTCGCTTCCACAAATTATTCCAATGCCTGAGGCTACGAGGGGTCATATTTTGAAAAAGACAAAAAAACATTATTGTCTCATAATTATGATACCTATTTCTATGGAAAGCTTTTGTATGGCATTAACATTAACTTGAGCTAGGTACATAGTGGCTGTCAAAATAAGCGAATACTCTGTTCGTTTTGGTACGTCTTCTAAGAATACAATTTATTATGGTTTCTACCAAACCAAAACTGATATTTCAGTAGATCTACCGTTTTTAACAAGCTTCTACCAACTCACTCGACTAACTTTTGGTAAAAAAAAACTTTGGGGCGACGAATCACTTTGTTATTATTTGAGAGTCGTCCCACTCCAGCCGAACAGTGAAATGCACTTATTTACCCTGTTTTGTACCAAAAAGTAGATTAATTAAAGCCGCTTAAAACTGTATTAGATATACATAATAGACGAGTATTTCTGTTCTTTGTATCATAAATACGCAAAATCACAACAAGTTTACTGTTAATTTTTTATTTTCTCACTTGAAACTATTTTCACAGCTAAATATAGGCCTTTTTTTTTGTAACGGGGGGAAATGCCTATCGCATTTCCCGACGCTCGGGGGAGCATCGAGGGTATGTGGGGCTCGTAACCCCCCGGTGACCGTCTTGGCGCTTTTGGGAAGGACAACGGGAACCATACATTATTGGTGTCCGAAGTTCTTCCCATGCTCAGCTGCTATCAGCATCGTGCTATGGGAACAGCATCCCCCCCCCCGTGGGCAACCTTATTTGAATTTTCAACATCTGGGATTTCCGAACCCCGCGATGGTGTAATTCTATGCCCCCGCAACACGTCTATCAAAGTTAATTATTTGTAGGTATGGGTAAATAGTATTTTTTGTTTGTAATTGCATTCTTTCTGTGTAAAAAATTAAATTGAAAGCGACTTTAATTGATTTACAGTACGGCGCATCACGTAGCATTCATAATTAATTATTTTTAATATATTTTCTGGTTCCGTTGTGGTCTTCGTTCTACGATACTTTATGTATGTAAGGGAGCAATAAACTTGCTAAAATAAAATGTTCGTGACACCCCATCTATAACGTCTTATACAATACAGTTCAAAGAAGTATAAAAAGAAGACTCATCAAAAAAGTATCAAAGCTCAGAATTTACGAACATAATATTTTCACGTTGATACGTGAATATCATCAAGAATGCATAGCGAGAGACATGCAACCTCGGCATGTAGCGGTCTAGCCTCCTTTCCCCGGTGAGACGGTGCAACAATGTGCACAATGTTACCAAAATACAAGAGCAAGAATGTGATTTTTCTTCTTCAAAGATTTTTTTATAGTCTTTATTTATAAATATCTAAGTACTTCCCTCTTCCAGAGAGAAGGTAAATCACTACGTTTTACGTGCCCTCTTCCTAAATTATAATGATTTCGAACAATTAGACTCGCTTTTCTGATTAATAAGTAAGAATAGGTGGTCTTAGTAGGTATATCTATTTTAAAATATCATAGACATTATAGAAATAAATATCTTGTCGTCATAGAAAATAATTACTTTGCGATCACGGCTGTCATCTTAAATTTCGTTAAAATAAAAAATTACTGAATTTCACCGGTACTGGCCCATAGAAAAATTTTACTCTCTATGTACTGGCCACTAAATACCTAGATATAAAATAAAGAAACAACTTGCGTTTTTATGATTTAAAAAAAAACGTATTTTTTACTTACTTTTTATTTAACTTTTACCATTACCTGCCAGTATCTTCGACATTTTTTTTTTTTTTTTTTTTTGTGTTTTGGGCTTAGGCTTTGCCTGTAGCCATTTACAAGTTTTTATTATTTGATTGATTGAAAGGGGAGAAACGTAAACGCGAAAAAACAGTCCTAGTGCGGTAGGGTTAAGACTAAGGAAAAAGGATCAGGACAGAAAAAAATATAATACCTATATAATATTACCGATATAACTGAAATAATTAAAATTGAATAAATAAATATATAACAAACATTTTTATTATATTTTTATATTATTTTCTATAATAAACAAAGATATATATTTATAAATATTGGGTTCTTTTAATAATAACAACGATGTTATAGAAGTTGGAAAAGGAACAGAATAGGAAAGTAAAGAATATAGGAAGGACTCTCTGTTAAACCGAGGGCATGCAAAAAACATATGGTTTATGTCTGATATCTCAGCACCACACTCACATCCTGCTGAGTCTTTAATACCTAATCTAGCAAGATGAGCTGGAGTACAAGTATGCCCAATTCTCATTCTAATTAGAATAGACGTTACTCTTTTACTGAGTCTGATATGATGATACCAAGGTTTTAAAGAAGTATTCTTATTAATGTTAAAGAGTTGACCACCTCTCAATCTGCTACTATCCGACCAGTACTCATCCCAATTGGTAACCAATTCTTTTTTAGGAATTGAAAGCAAGTCACACGCAAAGTTTTTGTAAGGATTATATCACCAGAAACAACAGCCTGATTTGCCAAGTCATCGGCCCTTTCATTTCCTTTTATACCGCAATGGCTGGGAATCCAAGCAAAGTTAACTATAAGGCCTTCATTCTCACATTTCAACAACAAAGAACGAATTTGGAAAACTAAGGGAACTATAGTATTACATTTAAAAGGAAATTTACTTAAAGCCTGAAGACTACTCTTTGAATCAGAGAAAACTACTGTTTTCTTCAATTTCATTAAAAGAACATCTTCAATAGCTTTATAGATACCATACAATTCTCCAGTAAAAACTGAAGATTCTGGTGGAAGTTTAACTTTTTGAACTATATTATACTGGAGATGGAACACTCCAACACAAACCGTACTTGAATTGGAATGTTTAGATGCATCTGTGAAAATATGATGAAACTGATCAGTAGGCCAGTTCTGATTTGCAATGATTTTAAACGAAATGTTAGAAGAAATAGGATCCTTCTCTATGTTACAATCAATACAAACAACCGGGTTCAAAATTAAAGCCTTAAACTCAGTTTCACAGATAGGGAAAGATATAAATCTAAAGGAAGGCGATGATAGAGATAAATATTTACGGAAACTAATAATGAGACATGGAGGAGTTTTATTTCTCCAAAATCTGGAGTTTTGGACATGACTGTCGAGACATTTTAACTTGGCAAATAACGGATGATTTGAAAAATTAATTAACCGGAACAAGAACCTGTCCGAGAGATACTGTCTACGCAGATGAAGTGGAGGATCTCCACCCTCCACTTGCAAAGCATTGATGGGAGTCGATCGCATAGTACCTGTAACTATTCTCAATGCTTTATGCTGTACTGTGTCAAGAATTTTAAATGATTGCTTAGTACCGGAAGTTAACAGAAAAGTACCATAATCTAATACACTCCTTATAACAGCATTATAAACTAGCTTTAAAGAGGTGGGGTGGCTACCCCACCACACACCCGCAAGACATCTTAACATATTAATTTGTTTTTCACAACGATTAGAACCTGTTAATTTTGAATCAAGAATTATTCCTAAATACTTGGCTTCAGAAGCAATTTTGATAATTTGATCATTATAATACAAAAAGATGGGAGGAGGCTTAGTTTTCCTAGTAAATAAAACCCCAATACTTTTAGCAGGAGACAATGTTAATTTATTTTTTAAAAGGTAATTATTTAATTTCTTCAGAGCTTTATTCATGGTAATTGTTGCTCTTTCTATTGATTCGTCTGTACAATATAGAACTATATCGTCAGCATACTGTAATACAGAAACACCGTTAGTGCAAATAGAAAAATCCAGATCGTGAGTATAAATATTATATAATAAAGGACTTAACGGTTATTTTTACCGTCCCCAAATTTCATAATCCTACTAGATGGCGTTGATGTCGCAAATAAAGAAAATTAATTAATATCTGAAGAACTACACCAAATTTCGACTAGATGTTCTGTTTCCCGCAGTTAAAATTAAATAATAAACGAATAATGATTTGTTTTATATTTTTCTTTATTAAATTTTAACATGTTGTCCACAGTTCATAATATCTAATTGGGTGGTCATTGCGAGAGCTAGAGTGCAAACGTGTGCGTGATTACGTCACAGAAGTCAGTCTGTATGAGTGCAAGCTTCCCCTAGGATCCATTCATGATTTTTACGCACATATTGCATCTCTCTCTATTCTCTCTTTCTTACGCTGTCATTTGAAATTGGTGCCCTGCCCACGCGTAGGTATCTAACCTATTTTGTTGGTATCGTTTAATTTACTTACTACTTGACATTATGTTATTTATTTTTTAGAAAAACCACGTTATTTCACTTGATTTATATTTAAAATATCTAAATAAACATACATTAAGAATATGATTGTATAAGTCTTGTAAATTACTAAAATCACAATGTTGCTAAACAATCAGAGCCAAACAAGAACACAAGCTTTTGAACGTCCCTAACTTTATGAATGAAATTACCTACACGAGCGTACAGAATCTATAGCGATAGTGTAAATACTTCGCTTTTAGCGTACGAGAGATGTCGCTAATGTGGCAAAAACATGAAAAATTCGCATGTTGGGAAAACCATGATATTTTCTATAAATTATTCATAAAATTAGTATATGACTATGTTCTCGCAAAGAGCAAGGTGTCTAGTATTTTTTTATCCAAAGTTCAAGTAATTTAATAGACTTTTCATGAATTGCGCTCCTCATAACTTAGCCCAATTTTTAGCTGAATTTGTATGGAGCTTGTGCCACCTTAAGACTGAACCTTGTGGAAGACCCCTACATGCTATTCTTGACTGAGTTACTGTGAACATTTTGCCTTCCTGCCTAAATATTTGTAAAATAAAAGTAAATATATCCTACAAAGCTAACCCTACTTCAATACGAAACTTTATTATTTGGCCTTGTCGTGATCGTCTATCTGACTAATGGTTAGGACCCTCCATACGTTGTGTTTTAAATCAAATAATTTACAGTGCTAAAGCTCCTTTGAAAATTAAAGAATAATGAAAATAACCTTGGACTTATAAAATTTCGAGCCAATGAGCTGTACGCTGATAAATAAATTCTTAAAAAAAATGCGCGCTAAACACGCGCGCTAGCTCGACCTCGTCAAGCGACTACCTAGGTATCCTAAACAGACGTTCCCTAATACATTACTGCAATCGTCCTTCTAAAGAATGATTTAAAAGATTGAAAACCCTACTGTTGCTCCTAGAAGAGGAGCCGCGTTCAAGTGTGTTATTACGGAAGGTAAACTTTGTTGAAGTGTATGACAACTAGCCCCGGGTAGGACAGTTCCTTCGCCATGCCCCGTCCGACTAGGTTTTGTGTAACCTTATGTTTGTGTGAAGAAAGTCGACTTTTGATGACCATCGATTCATGTGATAAAGGCTTAAGCCAGATTAATACAAATATAATCATGAAGTTATGTGCAAGATTCTCAAAACGAGAGCTACGGTGTAATAACCCTGTTGCCAATCCGTTGGTCTTGTACCAGCACTTTTCTTGGTTAGAACTTACTTAGGAATGTATGTCTTGTGGTTTCAACTATCACTCCCACCATGATAGCACATCTCCTGAAGTACCGTAGATCGTTAGGCAAAGCAATGCACTTATAAACAAAACATTAGCAATTTCTTTAGATCAAATCACAGCTCCTCTGAAGTTCATCCCCTAACACAGGACGATCGCTTATTTACGCAAACGAGCCTAAAGCCGCATATTATCAAATGTTAGAAAAGAGGTCTCGCCCCTGGATTAATTTATCGCGAAGTTAGTTTTTACGGTTTAGTGTATATCGTGTGGAATAAATATATATAATATAATATAAAAAAACAGACCCTCCCTTGAAACATTCATTATACCTCACACAGATTCTTTCTGTCTCACATACATTCTTCAAGTCCTATCAGCTGTTAATGGTTGTGGTGTTAGTTGAGTGTAATAGAATTATCACAAATCTCTAGTATATGTCGTCCAACGAGTAACAAACAAAGTAAGCAGTCAAGCTTCGACAGGATATTTTATATTTGGTTAGAACGATTCGGGCCTCATTTACTCAAGAGGTATATCTTATTAATCAACCATCTCGTACACCGTAGTGCATCGTCAAGTTTGATTAAGTTGTTCATTTGATCTCCATGCCACCGATCATGGGACCTTGTCTAGAACTCTTGGTTCTTTATATTCTCATCATCTAGCTATCTCATGCATCGTAATGCATTGTCAAGTTTGATGTGAGGTTTTAGTTTGCTCGTCTGATCTTCATGCCAACAATCATGAAGTCTTGTCTTGAACTCTTGGTTCTTTACTTATATCCTTTGTCTTAGCAATTCCGCATTACATATGTAAGCCACCACGCATTGATATCGGCAAACTTAAGATTATTAAGTGTAATAATAGAGGATTAGACTTTCCCACAACAAGCATCCATTTCGCACAATCTACGATTTACAATAATTGATTAACATCGTAAAAGGCAATCAAGACACAAGAGTAGTAATCGTGCAATCCTTCGTTCGAGTTTGGCACACTAAATAGACTGCAGCGAATAGATCTCAAAGAATATGATTACTCAAGTAATCTTTCAAATCAAAATAAACACCGCTATCCAATTTTTGTGACCATTGTAAAGTGTTCGGTTATGTATTTAACTAACATTCCCCATCTAACTACTTTGATGAAGCGAGTACCGAGGCCGGCCACAGCACTCCCTCGCATCGTCCGAAGGTGCGAGTACATATATATAGCTGTATTTATGTCAAATCAAAGGAAAACAAAACACAATCTCCGCGCGCTCGCCGAGACGCGGTAGCCGTTTCTAGGGATCTGTTGTCGAATTCATCTAAAAGTATAAAATATATAATTTTTAAATTTAATAAAGCTAAAAACTGTACGATATAGGAAGGATCGTTACATTACAATCCCAGGTGCATCTATCTGTACAAATCTTTTACGAAAAAGATCAAATATCATTCTTATGAAAGAATCAGGAACATTTAGAGAATATAATTTATTTATCAATATGGGTATATTTACATTGTCATACGCGCCACTTATATCCACAAAGCAGGCCAAAACCGATTTTTTAGAAGAAAAAGCTAAAAGAATATCAGTGATCAGCAAGGAAACGCAGTCTATTGCACTCTTACCCTTTCTAAAACCATATTGACTCGAGGAAATTAATTTATTATTTTCAACAAACCAGTCTAAACGATTTTTTATAAGATGTTCCATTAATTTATTAAGGACAGACGACAACACTATAGGCCGATATGAGACAGGGTCCATAGGTGGCTTATTTGTTTTTAAAATTGGCAGCACTAACTGTTTTAACCAAGTGTCAGGGATAGAGTTATCAGGAGATGAAAAAATGTAATTGATAATATTTAGATAATAATCCAGCACACCATCACTGGAATGAGCAAGAAAAGAATATGGCACACCATCAAGACCTGGAGAGGAATCTTGAACATATGAAAGAACACCTCTTAATTCTGTCATGGAAAAAGGGTTGTTTAGTTCGGACTTAATTTGGCAATATGATGGGCAGCTAAAAGGTAAAGAACTATCTTGAGAGTCTGTCAATGGCACAAGGTGATCTAAATAATCTTCGGCAATTGATGGGGGAAGCGATTGAACATTATTTTTTTGCGATAGGGCAGATCTGAAACAACGAATTTTGTTCCAAATCTCTGATGATGATGTGTCAGGTGAAATTTATAAACAAAACATTTTCCAGCTATCTGATTTTTTTTTCTTTAAGAGTTTTCTTGTTTCATTCATGACAGAAAGTAAATTATCATAATTTTCCTCAGACATGTTTGTATGATAGATTTTCTCCACGTCTTTTCTTTTCTTTACAGCCTTGGTGCACTCAGAATCCCACCATGGAGGATGAGGAATAGAAGAAGATAATCCATCTTTAGTACCAAACACCTTATCCGCAGCCTCTATCATTGTCTTAACAAGGGATTCAGAGCAACTACTTAAATTTGTGGAATGAACTTCTGGCAGGGAAGATAGTTTAGAATCTAAACATTTTTTATAATCATCCCACTTTTTACTATCAATTTTATGATTTAATAAATGTTTTCTATGACTAATAGGTTTATTTTTGAAAGGAAGAGAAATCAAAATCGGAAAATGGTCACTTCCAAAAGAATTAGGGAGATGGGAGATTAATTTAGCATACTGGCTAGAGATGGGCTACAAATAGTGAGATCTACAGAGCTAATTTTTTCATTAGGGTGTGAGAGGCGCGTAGGAGTACCCGTGTTTATAATACAAAGATTAAATTCATCAATTAAGTTTAATAAATCATTGGTATATTTAGTTGTATCAGAGCTACCCCAGGATGGATGATTACAATTAAAGTCACCCATAATAATACAAGGTTTAGGAAGAGTTTTAATAACTTGTCCTAACTCAATGAAGGCTTGAGAAGAAGGATGGGGAATGTACACTGAAACTATACAAATATTATCTACACTAGCTGCAATAATAGAAAATGAATCAAAACTAAATGGAATATTTACATGAGAAAAATTATAAGATTTCTTAACTAAAATTGCTACACCATTGTAGCCATCTGACCTGTCTGCTCTGAGACAGGCATAATTTTTTACATTGAAACATGACCCAGGCTTGAGCCATGTTTCAGATAAACAAACCAAATATGGGTTATGTTTGTTAATTAAATAAATTAAATCAGATTTTTTATTGTTGATGCTGCGACAATTCCACTGAATTACCTTGGCTTGAGACATTATTAGATTTAAAGACTTGGGACAATACATTTGCAACATTGGCAGCGTTGTTCGGTTGATGATTAAGAGACGGACTTGATGATAACAAATTAATAAGTAATATTATTAGATCCCTCACTGAAGGTTCTTCCTTGAAACTTTTGAGAACACTGCCATTGTCTGAGGAAGATGACATGTCCCTGTCTTTAATAATTTGATTATGGGCTTGAACATCATATCCTTTTTGAGAGATTACTGGAGTTTTTGGTTTTAAAAATATAGTTTTTTTGTATGATTTGTTTTGGTTTGAAGGGGTTGCAAAAGTAGAATGAGCTTGAGGCTGAGGAGTTGACATTTTAACAATGTCTGCATAAGGTTTACTTACAGGAGGATGTAATTTGATTGCCTCAAAGTATGATACGCAGTTCTGAGCCATATATGTTTTAATGTTTCTTTGTCTGTCATGTTCAGGACACGTCTTACTATTGGCAAAATGATTTCCGGAACATAGCAAACAGGACGCATCATCAGAATCTACTTTGCATGATGAACCAGTATGCTCTTCTCCACATTTGTAACAGCGGGGCTTTGATCTGCACTGCACCTGAGTGTGTCCGAACCGGCAACAGTTGAAGCATTGAATGGTAGGGAATATATACATTTCTACTGGTAAGGAGTTATAGCACATAAAAATTCGCTTTGGTAGAACTTGACCATCAAATGTCACAACAACAGTCTGGGATGGTTTCCACAGGGGAACGCCATCAACCAGGCTCTTGAAGTTAAGCCGCCTTAGTTTAATTATCTTGCCACAACCTATGGGCACACTAATATTTTCTTGAATGTCCTCCAAGGACCACTCAGCGGGGACCCCTCGCACTAATCCCATACGGGTAACATTTGAAGTGGGAATGAAGGCCTTATAATCTTTTGCAGTTAAGTTGTCATCACTTAGGAAAGCATTTGCATCAGAATGAGAGGAAAATGCCAGGGAAATACGATTGCGACCTATCCTTTTAACACTGCCATTAATGATATTTCTGTATTTATTCTTTTTGAGGAAGCTGCCAAATGAAATTGGATGCAAGGTTGTGCCGTCATTAGCTGCAGATTGCTGTTTCTGAACATGAATAACGTAGGGAGAACAATCTGATTCAACATAAAAAGTCCTACCAATGGGTTGAGGAATGGAGGGAGTCAGGGCATCAGAGCTAGTTGAAGGCAGAGCAGAGGAGGGGATCTGAGATTGTATATTAGACTGGCGATATTTAATAGGACTACGTTCTCTCTCGTGAAATTCTTTGGAGTTAACATCTTGACACAAACAAGATTCACCAGTCAGAGCCAACAAAGAGCCATCCTTCTTCTTCCTTTTATTACAATTTCTGCAAACCTTTCGACATCTTCTCCTTTTCATTGAATGAATTGAGCTGTCAGTATGATCAGTATCCACACTAGATTCATGAGTGGATACCACTACAGTGTGGGAAACTTGGGGGAATCCACCCCCGGGGTCTATGGGTTCCCCCATCATCATGGAGGAACCCAGGTAAAAAAAAAACTACAAGCTAAAACTTACCGCTATTTGAAGTTAATTATAAAACTAATATATACAAAGAATATTTACATATAAATACAATAGGATTCCAACCTGATCCTACAAATAAGAAAAAATAATTTTTAGATTCAAAAAGCGCGTCCGTCCAGTCCGAAGTTTCCCGCCCTTTTTTCATCTTCGACATTGTTCGTGTTCGTGTTTCAAATGTAACATTTTATTCAAAGCACTGTTCCGAATTCAAGTTTTCAATTCCATAAAATAGAGCAGTATTATGTAGGGTTACCGAACACCACAAATTCTCGTACTTTACTGCGAAACCGATATCAATACTTCATCTCGATTCCATTCTCTGAGCTAAGTCTGCCAATATTTCACTTTATGCCATATTCTTGGAGGCAAAAGTGCCTAGACCAAATGTCCCATTAGAATAGACGACACATAAGCGTTTTGTTCAGTGCGGTAGTAAAATTTACATAGGTCTGGAGAGAGCCTTAGTTCTGCCATAAAAGTAATAGTCTAGGATCGCATCAGCGAAATAAAATAATACTTACAGATGGATGGCATGGAAATCCATATAAGCATTTATGGCTAGTATAATAATTCTAGGAATTTAAGTATTTAATAAATATTTTATATTTATATTTTTTATTCATATCGCTTTAATACATAATGTTCGCATCCGCCGGGCATCGAACTAAGTTAAACACGGTGGTGTTTATTAAAACATAAGATAACAGATTTTGGTTCAGGAGGTTTATATTTTTTGCCCAAAAAAAACGCCCAAAGCCAGACCAGCACGCAAATATATTATTAAAATCTTTATCCCCGTTATTAGAATTTTCTCTCTGTAATATTAAAATTTTAATATCCTTTTCTGTGCGAGTGGACATCAAATCCATCGGGCTCCATGTTTTTTGAGTAAAGATTCACTGATTTATGATTAAAAGACAAAATTAAATATGATGTTTTATAAATCATCAAGATTTTAGCCAGATTTTAGATGTTTTAACTAATTCTCAGGGATAACAAAAAATCTGGGATTTTGGTATAAAACCAAAAGATTTAGTACAGTGGCGGTCTCGGTCGCCGTAACTCATCCGGTTTTTCTGTATTGCAAAAAAGCTCTTTTTCTTTGGCAATACAGTCTAGGGCTGACGAAACCACAGACAAGTCTGTTACGGCCTCCTAGACCGCCACAAAACATAGATATTCAATTAACCACTCAAAAGTAACACAAAATTCGAAAATAATATTCCATGGGAGGGATTTTATTAATTTCGGATAAATGGATTTTACTTTGCTATTATTGTGCGAACAAAAGAACCGGAAGGGAGAGAAATGAAAACGCAATGAAATAAACCTGCCCACATACCTACATACACAATATACCTATTCATCAGATATTTAATCTAATATTGATATTTTACCTCTGGTGTGGTTGTTCCAACATTCAACTTTTTTTTTTCATTCAAGATAATCATACTACGGTGCGGGAGTAATCTAATATTGAAAGCGCTTTTGATGAAGATTTAAGAATTCGGATGTTTTTTTTAATTAAATCAATATTTGCCCATTTGTATTGACTGCTCCGTAGGTTGGTTGGCAGTGATGTGGATTGAGATGTGTACCTAGGTTTGATTCCCGGCGGGGTGAACATTGTTATGATGAATATCGAAGTTTGTTCCCGGTCTGGGTGTAATGCTCGTCTTTGTATATGTTTCGGGCACCCTAGATTCTTCTTAGTTAGGGGCTCTGAGTGTGATGTGTTATTATTATTATTGTATGTCCGTCAATCTGTCTTTAAAACAAAGTTATTACTTACATAATTAGCTAAATAAACACTTTAGTTAAGTATGTTATTACTTTGAAATGCGGAATAAGTATGTAGCAATATAACACCATTATTTCGGTTCTGCTACACCCCATCCGCTCCAGCACGTTCGCTAATATTTAATTTGTTGTTCGTCAAAGTTCCCGGTTTGTTAGGGCTGTCATGTCTTATACATCTTTAAATACATATAGCACCGCATGTTTTCGTATACAAGGTTACTTTAAATTTGTAAATTAAGCTTAACTTTAGAACCATCGTTTTGTCAAATAAATATTTTCTTTATTTTTATTATCAGTATCGATAGAAAAGGACAGTTTTTTTTTTTCAATTTAGAATGAATGAACTGACTGCGCCGTGGCTCAGTTGGCAGTGATGTGGACTGAGTAAACGTGTGCACCCGGGTTCGATTCCCGGGCGGGGCGAATATTGATATGATGAATATCGATGTTTGTTTCCGGTCTGGGTGTGATGTTCGTATCTGTGTGTGTTTCGGGCACCCTAGATACAGGTTCTTCCTAGTTAGGGGCTCTGAGTGTGATGTGTTATTATTATTATTATTGTTATTAATAAATGATCTCTTTATTGTTCTTTTATTTTGTATTTTTAATTCTTTGTTTTTTATGAGTATTAATTGTTTTGTTATTTTTAATAATTAATTATTAGTTTCTATTTATGTTTAACGTTAACTCCCCAATAGATTAGCAATACAGTAATATAAATTACCAAAACAAAAAATAACACCGAATAAGGACGACCTCAGTAATAGGACGTACGTTTTACCTCACTATTGTACCTAATCTGCAGCCCTGTTCAGAGTAAATGTTTGAGCTTCAAATGCAAAACATTATTCTCGCCTCGTCGACTGCGCTAACTTCGCCCGCAGATACTTAATTATCAAGCGAGGAAGTGTGAACTTGTTGTTTTTATTACGGCTGCTTTTAAGTTCTGTTTCTTACTCCGTATATGGCATGGCTAATGCAGATTATAAAAGAAACAATGCGTCAAAACTTTTATGTTTAAAACGAGTGTGTAACTTGGAAAACTCTTCAAATTACAATTTTCCAATACAATGACATATTCATGTTAGATAAATATACAGTTTAAAAAACTAAAAAGCAAGCTTCTTCTTCTTCTATTTTTCGTATTTTTTATATTGTTATTGTTTCTTTATTTATGTACAGTGGCGGTCTAGGACGGCGAAACAGATTTGTCTATGATCTCGAGCGCCCTAGACTGTATTACCAAAGAACAAAAGCTATTTTAAAATACAGAAAAACCGGAAGTGTTACGCCGTCCTAGACCGCCACTGTACTAAGAAAGTTTAAATTAAATCTGATCTCCATGAGTTGGGCAAAATTAAGTCCAAATATGTCAGTTACATTTTATACTAAATTCAGGTGAAATTTATAACGAAAATATTCGCAAAGCCAACGACGATGACGACCTTGTTCGAGACGATAAATAATTTTACGAGATTTTACGCGACTACGCTCCCGTTGCGTAGCAGCTACGAAATTGCTACGATATTTGATCTGCTACGTATTTCACTGAGTTTAACTTTTAGCTAAGACCTTGAAATTTTCCTATGAAGAACTCTTTACCAGAGCGTTGAAGTCACTTTAATTAATTAAAAATAATATTAAGTGACTTATAGAATAGCATAGTAAAAAACAAAGTCGCCTTTTCTGTCTGTCCCTATGTGCTTAAATCTTTTAAAATACGCACAGGATTTTGATGTGTTTTTTTTTTATAGAGTTAATAGGTTGCACTAGTAGGAACTATAATTTAAAGGTTGGGCAATATGAAGTTCGCCGTGTACTAGTTCGAGTATAAAAATGTATCAAAGAAACGGTACTAAAACAATTTTAATGGTGACATTATTGCTTTAAGAAATTATCATTTTTTCATTTGCATTCAAACTACAAAATAACTGACAATTATCGCAATCTCGAATGCGACAAAATAGCTATGTGTACCGAATAGCTCCAGTGCTAATGACATAGATCTAGCCTTGTCGAAATAACGACCCAAAAATTTGCCTCAACAAAGTTGATTGCGGCAAAATAAATAGGATTTTCATTGAGGCTCCGTCTAAATTACACGGCTTCTTAAACAATAAATAGGCAAACCGAGCTGTGTGGTTCATGGAATAAGAGGGCAACTCAACTTATGTATTTAGAAACAACAAAAAAGCCTTAGGCTGCATTTAGGGGCACGCGGGGCGTCGTGCCGCGATTATTGGCGTGCTGCGATTAGATCAAACGTATAGCAATGTATCACCGTTTACGGAGACGCGTTTGCGGGCACCGAAGCGTGCACTGCCGCGGTGCCTGCCTCGTTCAACGCTTCTAGAACAAAACATAGGCCTATGTTAGATAGCGTACAAGGAAACGCGTCTGCGCCCGCAGCGTCGTCCGCAGTGGTGCTTGGTCGGCGCCCGCAGGATGCCCCGCGCAACGCGCCGCGTCTCCGTAAATGAAGCCTTATAACTAAAAAAAATCTTTAGATAATATTTATCTTTAAGTATACTATTTTTAACAAATTCTAATGTGACTAAATTATTTAAGTTAGTAAGTAGGTAATTTAACTATGAATATAATGATTTGTAATCAAAGTCGTAGATTAAATTAAAAACATGTCATAATAATTAAAAAGGCATTAACAAACACTCAAGAGCCCCTTCCCAAGGTAAGACCCTTGAATCTGTGGTCGTTGTTGTCGAATATTAAACAGGAAGGTTTAGTATGATAAATTAGTCAGTTAGGTACTAAACACATATGTTACTGAGTTCGAGTGATTACACCTTTATTGTTTAGGCTAAATGTCCACTTCTATAGAAAGGGAGAGGGGAAAAAAGACATCGTTATTAATTATTATTTATATCCAAGCGTTATTCCAAACAAATAATTTCAAATTGAAATCCTGTGTAATTGTGCAAAGTTGAGTGGTCTACCATTTAACAGTGGCGTAGGCTTAATGAGGGAAATTGTTAGAAAATAATTCAGTTACGTCCTTTGATGCGGAGTCGCTTAAATTGGCTTTGTTTTATTGAAAATTAAACCTAACTCAAATTGGTATCGCTATCTACTTTCGTTTTGAAATCATGTACTAAAGTCGAATGTGTCCTAATTAATTTATTATTATTATTGCATTTAAAAACGTATCTCTTGCCTGGGGCGAACGGGTGCGTGTGACGTGTGACGTGATACTAGCGATACTAGAGATACTGGCCGGTTTTAATACTGGCTCGTTGTACATTATCTTTTTTTTAAAAGATTAACTGTGTTCTTATTCTTTATTTTAAAATGTTAAATTGATCTTCACTTGTTTTAACACGCTTTTATGTACCGGTTGATTTATGGTTAAAAATATAATGTAAATTAGGGGAGTCAAAAATATGCATCTTTGACTCTATACAAAATAAAACAACGAAAATCTTTTGAGTCACGTAACTAAAGTTTTTACAAATAGTTACAGTACGCCTTTCTTACACCTAAAAATCAATACCGCTTCAATTTTAAGTTGATCTTAGCTCAAAAGTCGGCACCCTTAGCACAAGTGCCGCGTTTAGCACTTAAAACCCTAATAGCAGTCTAAGTGCTCTTTTAGCTGTGTTTCACAGATTTCAGGAGGGCAAAAAGGGGGGGGGGGTTCGGCTCAAGTATAATGCAAATCCGTACGACATTGCAGTTCATCGATCACGGAGAGTTTACATAATCTCTAAAACTACGTGACTTGCGTTTGAGTGAAAACTATAATAATAAAAATAACACATCACACTCAGAGCCCCTAACTAGGAAGAACCTGTATCTAGGGTGCCCGAAACACACACAAAGACGAACATCACACCCAGACCGGAAACAAACATCGATATTTATCATATCAATATTCGCCCCGCCCGGGAATCGAACCCGGGTGCACACGTTTACTCAGTCCACATCACTGCCAACTGAGCCACGGAGCAGTCAAACTATAACTATTTTTATACAAATATACTCCTTAAGGAGTATCATTTAAAATGACTACTTGTAAGGAGTCATTTTAAGTGATAAAGCAATCAACAAATTAATATCAGAAAGTCGTAGGTACATAATGATATTAAGTACAAGTTTGCAATATATCTTTCTGAAACCTTTGTTTTAATTAAAACCAATTGCCATGTAGGTATTTAAAAAAAAGAGAAGTACCTACTCGGAATAAATAGCAAGGCAGCGAAAATACAAACGAGCAATTCAAATTGATGTAAATAAAACACATTAACAATGTAAATGTATGTGTACAGTTCAAAGTCAAGTGGCGAGTAACGAGGCGTTATGTAAATCAGTGGCAAACAGCTTCGCCTAGTGTATAGAAAGTTACATTGTTGTTTCCACTTCAGTGTGTGTTTTTTTAACACGCTTTTATGAAGTAACGAGCTTTCCCGGCTTACTTCGTTACGCCATAAAATATAAGATACTACAAAAGACTTGGCTCTATAGACTATGTTCTTTTGACTGCCCAGAATGGCCTAATAAAAAACAAACAACAACAACAAACCACCTGTCAAAATATGTAAACAACGGAAAAAATATTGCACCTTGGGTTACATTATTTGAGTTTAAGTAAGGATTCCTAATTTTTTTTTAAATCTAATATAGCCTATGACACTCGGGGTTAATGTAGCTTCCTACCAGTGAAATAATTTTTCAAATCGGTTCAGTATTTCCGGAGCCTATTCGTTACAAACAAACAAACAAATCTTTCCTCTTTATAATATTGGTATAGATGAATTTATCAAATATATTACTAATTACTTTTAAATTAATACATTTGTAATCAAAAATATGCGTCTTTGACTCCTTAGTCTATCTTGTTTAGAATTTTTAAGGCCCTGTTGTGTAGCTTTCAGGTTCCAAATCTAAGAAAAAAAACTGTTTGTTTCCTTAAGGCGGTAACTCACGGTATGGCGCTAAATTCAAAAATTTTCACGTTTTTTAATTATTTTGGCGAAAGTATCATTTTTAATAAAGTTTAAATGAATTCGCGTACGTAAAAACCTATTTCCCACATTGTGATATATCGTTTTTGAAAGACAGCGTTACCGATTTAGTAGGTATTCAAGGAACTTGTTTTTTGGCCTTTTACCCCTTAGACACAAAATCTGTAGGTCTGTCTTCCAAAAACGTTGTATTGCAATGTGGGATATGGTTTTTTACATACGCGAATTCATTTAAACTTTATTAAAAATTTATACTTTCGCCAGAATAAATAAAAAACACGAAAAAATTTGAATTTCGCGCCATAGCGAGAGTTACCACCTCAAGTGACCACTTTAGTTTCGTAAAAGAATATTTCTAAAATCTTGATCCTAAAAGCTACACTACGAGCGTCAAAGACGCATATATTTTTGATTTCGGCCATGGTTTAGAAGATTATTAATTGTTTATCGAAGTGGCGCTAGTATTGTACCGTTTCGCCCCTTAATATCAAAAATAAAACAATGAATAATTTTAAAACAATCCATTTCAACATATGGAACCAAAACTGTGTGTGAGTAGGAACTTAAATTATATCTTCACAAATAAAATATTAGGAGTCTCCTTGCGTGCTTCCATATATTTAGTTTTGTAAAAACTTGAAAATCTGAAAGTGTTAGGTTCCCAAAAATAAAATTAAGTTACACCTGCACGAAGAAAGTAGAATCTAACTTGGTAACCGAAAAAGTTTTTTAGTTTTATTTTTTTTCGTCTAGGTCTGCCTAGCTGGCCCGAATCTTTTGTTATTTAAGATACTTTTACAGAACAATATAAAAAGAATTTTTAAGAAATACGAATTCGATTTAAAAGAAATAGTGCTTAGCGTTATAAAGAAATAAGATATTCTGTACAAAAATATATAAATCCTTCGACCCAAAAATATTCGTACCAGCCAATATTCTTTGATCAGAGCAAAATAATATTTCTTTGAACCTGTTTATATCATGTAGACACGCCATTCCCAAAATAGTCAGCCAAACAAATCCCTTACCGAAAATTTGATTTATAATAATACTAGAGGCTGTTAGGCGGTTTTTCCCGCGCAGATTTCTCATAAACACAAAATTCCCGTTTTTTCCCGTTCCCGTGGGAATTTCGGGAAATCCCTTCTTAGTGCTCACCTACACTCCCTAAGGAACCTACATACAAAATTTCAGCCCGCTACGCCCAGTAGTTTCGGCTCTGCGTTGTCTGTCAGTCAGTCAGTCAGTCAGTCAGTCATTCAGTCAGTCAGTCAGTCAGTCAGTCAGTCAGTCAGTCAGTCAGTCAGTCAGTCAGTCAGTCAGTCAGTCAGTCAGTCAGTCAGTCAGTCAGTCAGTCAGTCAGTCAGTCAGTCAGTCAGTCAGTCAGTCAGTCAGTCAGTCAGTCAGTCAGTCAGTCAGTCAGTCAGTCAGTCAGTCAGTCAGTCAGTCAGTCAGTCAGTCAGTAACGGAAGAGTTTTATATATATTGATTATATGGTATGTTCTGGGTAGAAAATAGTGTAATCCGGTATCAATATCAATCAATACATAGAATAAAATAAAGTTGCTTCCCGCGTATGCTATTCCCCTATGTATGCTTAAATCTTTAAAACAATGTAAAGGCTTTTGATGAGAACTTTTTTAATTGATAGAGTGGTTCAAAAGGTTTATAATAATACATGCACAATATAGTAATATGTTACGAAGTTCGCCGGGTCGACAAGTTGTTGATAATACCTAGACATTTTATACATTGCCTAAAACTTGACATAGTTTAAAATAGAAAATAGATACTAGCTGTCTCGGCGAACTTCGTACCGCTAGCAATTTAGTATTATGATCGATCCCTATTTCATTTAAAAGAAGATGTATTTTTATAAAGGTGGTCCAGTCCAGTAGTTTTGGAGCCTATTCTATTTAAACAAACAACCAAATCTGCCACTTTAAAATAATGTTATAGTGTGTTTTATTCCTATCTATCCTCCCTTATTATTTACCTTACCTTTTTTTTTATAACGGGGGGAAATGCCTATCGCATTTTCCGACGCTCTGGGGAGCGTCGGGGATATGTGGGGCTTGCACCTACTAAAACCCCCTGGCGGCCGTCTTGGTGCATTTGGGAAGAACCCCGGGAACCACGCATTATAGCGTCCGAAGTCCTTCCCATGCTCAGCTGCATCCTAAATTAAATTTACTTTCAGGCTTATAGTATAAGCTAATTTCACCATAGCACAGAAAATGCATAGACACAATAAGCCTTCTCTATCAATAACTCTCAAACAATGAAAATAACAATAGAGAACGAAATTGAACGTCGGGGGAATAAAATATTGTTACGTGCGCGCGAGGCTTTGTCGACGGTTTGACTTAGGCTTGGAGAACGATTTAAAATATGTATTTATTTTTATGAACGCAATACCGCGTTCCTAGACTGAGCGAATCAAATCACTGAAGCTGAGATGTTATCATTAACCTATCTATCTACTTCTACTATATATACAAAAATGAATCGTAGTTCGTTAGTCTCGCTAAAACTCAAGAACTACTCGGCCGGGCCGATTTAGCTGATTTTGGTCTCAAAAGTTCGTAGTAGACCAGGGAAGGTTTAAAGGTTAGAAAATATGGAAAAACGGATGAGAAGTTTTTTAAGAATTGTAAGGCGAGATACGAAGTTCGCCGGGAAAGCTAGTTGTAAAGATTAACTTACTAGGCCGACTGAATTTGTTTAAAAAACAATTCCAGCAATAAGTAAACACTTGCAATAAAATGGTCGATTCAACTCTTCAATATACCTAAGTTCAAATCGATCGTCTAGTCTAATTTTTACTGCATGAGTCGAGATGGTTCATGGGCGCCCCCATGCGGCTATAGACAAGGGAATGTCAAACCAACTGTCCACAGAAGGATAACCAGCACGAATAGACGAACTCTGTGCGAAGACAGCCTGTCATGCCACGAGAGACAGACTACCGCCGTCTACCACCGATCAGACCTGTCCGCAAAGCTATGAAGATGCCTCCAAACGAACTCAACTCTGTCAAATGATCCTTTGAACTTTGTACCATTTTATGTACCACTAGAGGCTGCCCCGCGGTTTCACCCGCGCATTCTCATTAACACCATAATCCCGTTTTTTCCCGTTCCCGTCGGAATTTCGGGAATTTATTCCTTAGTGCTCCCCTACACTCCCCAAGGAACCCACGTACAAAATTTCAGCCCGCTACGCCCAGTAGTTTAGGCTCTGCGTTGTCTGTCAGTCAGTCAGTCAGTAACGGAAGAGTTTTATATATATTGATTAATAATTAATTAGAAAATTTGTAAAAAAAAAAACATTCATTAAAAATATTGATACTAGGAAATACTGTTAAAAAAAAGTTAGCGGCTCCCCTACTAAAGGACGTCGCCATTAAAAGGGCTGCAATAAATAACTCCTGTATTCGACACAGTTGCGGGTGATTTGTCGCCTCCTCCACGATAGTGATATTAAAACTATCTCTTGTTAGAATAAGCGCCTTTAGTGATACGTGTGAAAATTAGTGTTGCTTTAGATTTTCCAATTTTTTTTAGTTGGAACATGAAATCTGGTAGTTATTAATATTTTAAATAAAACGTTTCGGCTGAACCTCATCAAAATCGGTCCAGCCAAACGTGAGATAATCGCGGACAAACATACCATACATACCTACAGGTCAAACTGTTGGTTAAAAAGGTTTTTCCAATATCTGTATCGTCTTTTCTTATTATAAACAACATTCAATTAAGTGTGCAGAGTTTTTAGTCCAGAAATAAAAAAAATAACAAAATATCACACCGCAGCCTGTTGACACATCAAAAATCCACCTTTATTTCACCGTCATTTTTATCCAAGCGAAAATCTATCATAATTCTGTGACACCTGACAATAACCGCGCGATTTCTTCAGCTAACACCACGCTAACACTGTTCAGTTCACCTTCACTCATCAATCTCTATTCGAAGACAGAGCCGGCCTCAGTAACGTAACATTTAGGGCAAAGTTACGACGGGCGAAGCTTACACTGAGTTTGTTGGTAGCCTTATTCTGGTACTATTACAATTGCAAGTGCTTTATAGGGCGAGAAGTTTGTTAATATTATAACAACCACGCACCGAAAGACGCAAAGTATCTACTTTACTAAGTTTCCTTCCCATCTACGTAGTACCACGTACCAGTTGCAGTGGTCAAACGACCCAGTGAAATTAGGTAATTTTTTTTAATACTGTACTGTCATTATTTGGCACTTTCAATTTTATAAATTTATAGATGCGTCTTTAAAAGAGGCTTATTAAAGTATATTATTATTTCTAATGCTCACCATAAGGCAGAGTAGGTAGACGCCCCAAACAGAGTCAGAAGACCCAGTAAACGTTGCCGGAGTGCACTGGATAAGAACTAACAAGACCGGTCTTAAAGGCGATCTGTGGAGGAAACTAATGTTCAGCAGTGGAAGTCTTTCAGATGAGATAATGATAAAATTATTAATTCGAATGAATTAATTCCAAAACCGTACAATTATCGAAACTAGTTACATACAACAAGTAAACGTGAATCGGAGCAAGCTCAGAATGGCCGCACTAAATAAACCTCGTATCTCTGGACGGAGAAGCGCGATCCTGCCAAATTGCTTGGCAGCCTCCTCAGACTTCCTCCTTGATAATAACTGACGACAAATAAAAATAAACCTCCCCCTGGCTCCGGCCCTGGTTTGTGCCCACTTTTGCATATTGAGTTCGGAGCTGTGAAAACACTATTTGTTTTGTACGGTTGTATGCTCTTTTGGGGGGTTTTGAATAATTATATCGTCTCATGAATACTTGATACTGATAATTCATTATATACTTTTTAATATAGATACATAAATGTGAAAGTAACTCTGTCTGCGTGTTACGTTAGCACGCCTATACTAATATTGATGGTTTAGAACCACGAGGCGGGGATAGGATACATTTAATCCCGAAAATACCATGGGAACTGAAATTGGGAGGGAAATTTCTCTACCCAAAGCGGCGTGGAGCATGGTACGTATTACAAAGCTAGAGTAATTTTATCAAAAACAAACAGTACTAGGAGGTTCTATTCTAGAAATAAAAAAGCGAAAGAATAATAAGGACATTCCATTCCTTATAAGGACAGCCTTCAACCGCTTAGTTACTGGCCATACCTAAAGCATTCAATCAAATTATGGACCTACACAAACCTTGCCTATCGTTTCGTTAACAATGAAAATTAAATTAGGCTCTATGCCCACCAGAGATTGCTGCACGGCGACGTTTTAATCGGAGCCCGTTTTATTCTATTGAGATTTATTAGTTCGCACAAAAACCACTCGGGAGGGTTGCGCCGCGCTGCCACTATAACTTAACCACAAATTACTCTAAAATATAGCCGAGATTTGGAGATAGGAGAAAAACACCTAGCCAGGTTGGTAATTTGAATTTTAACAAACGCTCATAAATAGTACTACGTACAGTATGGACACCTCGCAGCCTCCCTTAGCAAGTACAGCTCCCCCGCTCTCGGTTACTTCTCAGTTACCGCTCGGTACAAATACCATGTCTTATCTCATTCACACAAGCATGAAACGCGTGCACGTACAAGTGTTTCGGGCGCGAAGCAATGCGCGTTTTCTATGGAGTGTCCGAGTTGTGCCGACAATGTTGAACAGCCGATAATTTTGGTGCTCAGCGGCCTAAATCATTTACATCCTAAGCAGACTAATCTAGCACGCACTCTATTATCAGCTTCTAAAAATAATATACTAAGCCTTCTTTTGTTTTTGTGTTCCATTCCATTAGTAGGCATTAGTATCAGTGTATCAGTATTTCGATTAACGAAAACACGGGCTGAAGGGCACAGGTGGGCGGTAAACAAACAAATACCGTTGTTTAGGGAGCGGGTCCAATATCAAATCATCACACGCGCCGGCGAGTTTGACCTAATTAATAATGAATTACAATCTACCTGGTAACGGGTTATGCAGGGATTTTACACTGGGAAATTTGGTTAGGTAGAGTCGTCTATTGCATCGAAAGAATCGTTACTGGTTTTCCTGTTTTCGAGGTTTTTAATTGCAATGAACAATACTCTTATTTCATGGGGTTTTTTGTCCGTATGGGGGCTGCATAGAATAGAATACTACCACCCCATCTCAGCTTATCACATGGGTGTCGTAAAAGGCGACTAAGGTAACATCTGAAGGACGGGCAGCAGCGTCTTTCGTTGAAATGAAAATTTTAAACAACAACCATAATGCGATCGCCAACCCGTCTACCAAGCGTTGCGATTTTAGCAAATCCTCCCGGCCACCCCCATCAGTACTACTACGCCTTAACTCTTTATTTTTTATATATGACGTAGTAAGATTTGATAATTAGTTTCTTTGCAAAAAATCTAGGGATTTTGCGAAAACCCGGATAATTTGATATAAGCATTACATTTTTTTCCAATCATCCTGACATAAAGCAGATTTTTGCAAAAAACCTAGTATAATAGAAAAATTTTAAAACTGTCTTAACTCTGATTGGATAGATTATTGGTTGCTGGTTGGTTTTCTGTAGCGACAAAGGATATTTTAACGAACCAATCAGAATAAAAGTTTACCAGCAAGCAATAATCTAGCCAATCAGAGTAAAGTAAGTTTTCAAAGTTTCGTTAGGTTGTCGTTATAACCGCGGCGACAAGCTGGCCTCTTGTCACGTTGGTAATAAAGCATAAACTCAGCTAAACGTGGGTCCGGCTCTCAAGCTGGTGCCTCTGCCTAACCTTTCGGGGAATAAAAGGCGTGAGATTATGTTTATGTTTATGTCAAAGTTTCCAATTATACTAGGTTTTTTGCAAAAAAAACTGATTTATGTCAGAATGATTGGAAAAAAGTAATGCTTATATCAAATTATCCGGGTTTTCGCAAAATCCCTAGATTTTTTGCAAAAAACCTAATTATCAAATCTTACTACGACATATCGACCAATTATACACAGAAGCTCTGTAACTGAGTCCTTTACATCCCTTCTCCAAAACAAACAGCAAAAATTAAGCTAACGAATCAAAAGTAACTGCGCTCTTTACTCTCTTTTGCAAAATGTTTCCTAAGTAAATAATTAGGCAAACATTTTGACTCTAAAATTCTACGTCTCATTAAGTGACAGCTGAGCTGTCAATTAAACGTGAAATATGGCTCTGGAGCTCTGGACAACGATTCCCCTTTTTACCTCCCCCCCTTTCACTTCACCCCACAAGGAACTCATTAGTGAATCCCTGAATGTAAGGTTTGTTCTGACTCAGGCGGCATTTTTTTAAAACCCAACCCGTTTCTCTTGAAATGGTTTCTGTGAAAAATCACGGTCCCTCGAGCGACTTTTGTTTTGATGCTAGCCTGGACGGGCAAAGGGAAAAGTTATTAATCCGTGGTAAAATAATGAGCGGATGGATTCGGGGAGCCATCGAAGTTTTATTCAGCTAGATCTTGATAATCTAGGACTGTCATTAATTCTTTGTTTAATTCTTTATGCAATATAGGATACAAGATATCACTAATTGAAAGTCAATTATAGACTATAATATCTACCTAATCAAAATTACTAATTGGTATTGATACCCTTATTTGGTAAAGTATCCAGAGGTAGTTCAGGGTGCCCACCAATTGGCTCAGGCAAACAAATGTTTGCCTTGCCTTACGACAATGGTCGCCTGTAGAGTCCCCCAAACGAGCCCTCCTCTGTCAAATGATATGCTGATACAATAATCTACATTACATAACCCTATCTTGCTTAGTGCACTCATAAAATCGATTTGAACATTACAAAGCTAAAGTTTCAAACTGTCAAACATCTGTGAAGACTTCCGCGTCTAATGAGCACCCACCAATCAAGATGGAGGAAGAGTTAACCTTGCTGCAGTCAAAGTTTAATGTGCTGGCGCGTGAAAATGCTTTAATGACCTTCCTTGGACAGGGCACATTACTCGAAGAACACATGGTCGCTGGGGCCAAAAAGTTCTCGAGTGGCGACCACGAACGACCGCCTAGTATTAAAATTTAATGAAAGAAAAAAATATAATTTAAAAGGAAAGGACTAGAATATCTTTTTCATCTTCGCTGGATATAATTACAATTACGAACGGGCTTCAGACGAAAATAATTTCTTTTCCCATTTTAATTCCGAGATAACGCGTTTGAAACGCAAAGCCGAACCGTTCTAGTAAGTAGGTACTTTTATAGAATTTCTATAGATATTATAGTACAGAAAATTATAAGCTCTTCTCGTTCAATACAATAATTAGTTTAGGATTCTGATGGGGCCTCGTTTTTCAAGTGCATCAGGTATCTTCGCTGAAGTTTGTGTGGACGGGTGTCACACTATCATTCGAAAGAGGGTTGCTTATTTGATGCACAGAATAGGTACGTGCCAGCTCCAATCCATACTTCCATACTTAAAATGAGAAAGTAACTTTGTCTGTCCGTTTATCTGTCTGTCTGTCTCGCTTTCACGCCAAAACTACTGAACCGATTTAAACGAAAATACAGAGATAGTCTAAATTTTAGACCTTTCTAAAGTAGCCTCTATGTAGTAGACATCGGCTACTTTTTAACCGGAAATCCCACCCAAAATTGGTATTTTGCGATATAAAGGGAGATTGCGGAGGCGAAGCCGCGGGGTGCCAGTATTGGGGCAGATTGATAAAACTTCTTTATGTTCCAAAACTGGATTAAACTTTATTTAAAATTGTCGTCGATGACTAAAGTGAAAAGCATTTATCACAATGTTAAAACTAGATTGATACAGACTTGATTTCATTCCCATTATTCCGCGAGTGAAGGGCGTAATCCTTTCCCAAAGAACTAACTTGTTCGGTGAAAAGAAGTCGGAAGTTAGTCTGAGCTTCAACTCCAACATTTTCCTTGACGTTTCTTTTATACTCCGGCGAACACGAGAAATGTGATGACTTTCTAATCTTCCGAAAGTAGGAAGTCGAATATAGTAAAATGTTTTGAATTCCGTCTTTTACTTACAAATATAAGGTGCCTTCAAGTTTTAATGGAATAGAAATAGTAATTTTTAACCTCTCACGCGTCTATGTATCTGTCTGTGGCATCGTAGAGTCCAAACGGCTGAACCGATTTTCGTTTAGTTTTTTTTGTATCATAGATAATTTCAGGCCGAGTGTTCTTAGCTATGTCTGATGAAGATCTGATCAGCGGTTTGAAGATGATCAGCTCTTGAATAATGGATGAGAGGATCAAACCACCTTCAATTTGTCCTATCAATTAAAAATTTGGTACAGTGTCACTTCAATGATATTGAAAGTATATGTTAAGGTAACCATGATATTTTTAAGATGATTAGCTCTAGTTCTAGTTAAGTTGATGAGGGGTCTGACTAGGTCGGGGGTTTTTAAATTTTTAAATTTGAGTTATCCTGTTTTTTTTTTATATGATCGATGGGGCCAAAAAATTCTTGAATCTTGACTTAAACAGTTAAGGGTGTGCAGTTGCACAATCGCCAATACCGGTTATTGTGGCGATCTATGGGGGAGGAAAATGTACAACAGAGAAAGTCTTTTGGCTGAGAAGTTAATAACGACCGCCTGCCTGTCGCAATGGCCAACGAAGTCGTCTGTAAACAATAATTTTTGATTTTGCTTCCTTGAGATATACATTCGTGTAAATTGAATATCTTTATGATTTCAGCCTCGAAAAAAAAAGGTTTTAGAAAAACCAACATTTTGTATATTTACACATCTGCTTTTCATATTTAATTATATAATAAAAAAATATAACTGAAAAACTAACTCGGTAGGTCCGTTTTACTCAATAAGCCCTGTAGGTCCGGGCGTAAGAATAGGTCTACGGTATGCCCTGCCTGTCGTAAGAGGCGACTAAAAGGGTCTTTGGGGTCGTGGGTGTGAAGGGCGGGGGCCCGACACACTCATCAAACGGCCCTGAGATGGGCGGCGGCACAACTTGTGGCACTGTGCCGCCGAAGCTCCAAAGGCGAGCCGGGGAGGGAACAATATGCCCTCCCCGAGCATGAAGCTAATAGCTAGTAGCTGAGCGAGGGAAGACTTCGGACGCTATAATGTGTGGTTCCCGGGGTTCTTCCCAAAAGCGCCAAGACGGCCGCCGAGAGGTTTTAGTGGGTGCGAGCCCCACATACCCCCGACGCTCCCCCGAGCGTCGGGAAATGCGATAGGCATTTATCCTCGTTATAAAAAAAAAGGTCCGTTTTACTCAAACACTGTTATAAAAAGTAATCACTTGTTATAAAACCTTACATTATAGCTAATTCCACTCGCGAGCCAGGTCTGGCTTCCGGTCCATTACATATTACACCGTGTATAATGTCAGAATGATGCCGAAATAACGGTTAGCATAAAACTTTATGAGCGACTACCTACACATGAGTTATATTTACTGTTTTAATTTTTGTTTTGTAAATGTATTTTCTAATGTATTTATTATGTATGTGTGTGTTGCTGTAAATAAACATTTTCTATTCTATTCTATTCTACATGCTTCAATTGATTTCATAACTTTATAATAAAAATAAAAAAATATATAAATAAAAATAATAATATAAATTTTGTAAAATATACTAGCGGGTTCTATACTTTATATTAGGTATGATATGTATGTACCCATGTATAATGAACCTAATAATAAGTACATTTATTTAAGGAAGAGCATATTTTCAATTTACTATTAACATTTCGCATCTACCGGAACAAGACAATCAAAAATTTTCTTGTTTCTATCTTAGTACTTACATATTAGCAAAGTATACAAATATCGGTCTCAGTGAAAGGGGCCCGTTTTACATCCTGTATTCGCAACTCTACTTATTCCTCTCTACTGTAAACAGTACAAAGGCACCGGTGCCTAAAGCCAAAGCAAGAGAACGAAGACATCAAACATTTTGCTTTCCTTCCAATCCGCAAAATTAATCCAAACAGTTAGCTACGTGGTCCAAATATAAACGGATCTACTGTTAATAAATTAAAGGTGGACCTTTTCGAAATACGACCAAAATACCAGAGGGGATGGTGCAAAAAGCATCAAAACACTTTCTGTGTCCGGAATCATTTAAAATTAATGAGATGGCCGGAGGAGGAAAACCGCGAATGCATTCTTTGGTCTCACGTACACGCTACATCTTGCCCACTGAAAATAGTCTATAGATAAAACAGGCATTCAGAAAAAATATTTACTTAGTAGTTAGGGACTTAATACAAACAAACACAAGTCAATATTTTAATTTTATTAATGGAAAATAAACTCTAACTGTGTGCTACTAATCACTCTTAAACTTCTTTACCAATATGGCTTAAAATTTGGAGACGATAATTAGACGAGACGGACATACTTTTTTGATGCCAAATATCATACGCAAAAGGAAAAATTTAATTTTGTGGTTTGAAGGGAAATTTCGCAAGTGAAGTGAATAAATATAAAATGTTTATTTTAGTTTTAGGGGTTTTATGGCCTCTTACAGTACATGCATAACGTTAAAAAGACTTACAATTTGTAGGATTAAGCACATGAAAATATTTATTATTCTTGCTATGATTACTTTATTTAATTTTCAAGATAAATCAATTATTAACTTATTTTCAATTATATCTGTCAGACGACCTGAGAAGGCTGCAGAAATATACTGGATGAGGGTCGCTCAAGACAGTACGTTGTGGCGTTCTGTGAGGGAGGCCTATGTTCGGCAGTGGACGTCTTTCGGCTGAAATGATGATAATGATATCTGTAAATCATGCTCGCGGACACGTTTACCAAGCATGTTTGACAAAGTATGGCGAACCAATAGGACTTAAACTGGGAGCAATAGGTTATTTAGCTAGAAGTACCTCTATATTGCGGGGGCTCTCGATTCATAATAGCAAATGGTCCCGACTCTTATGAATCTAGTACAAATATCAGCGGGGTTCTTGCTTTGTTGAAGAGATTAGATTAAATATTTGGAGCAAGAAGATCGCAAGTGAGTGTTTCCTTGCATTGTGATAGATAATTGAAAATTTTTAATATAATATTTATTACTAGAGGCTGTCCCGCGGTTTTTCCCGCGCAGATTTCTCATAAACACAAAAATCCAGTTTTTCCCGTTCCCATGGTAATTTCGGGAAATTCTTTCTTAGTGCTCACCTACACTCCCTAAGGAACCTACATGCAAAATTTCTCTGGCTTGTTGTATGGTAAATACGTGACATCCAGTCTAAATTGACATACGTCAAATAACTAAAATGCCCTTTAACTTTGTATGAATAACAGGATAATACTTTAATAGAGTAGAAGGGAGTATTTAAAATACAACGCAATCTCAATTACATCAGTTAAAACTTTTAACTAAAAGATAAAGTGACACATAGCGACAAGAGTACAGAATTTTTGGTTTGAAATCTAAATAATACATAAAGAATACATCCAAATAAATTTGAGCACAAAGTAAATACCTACAAAGTACGAGTTTTTTCTAAGTACAAAGTTACGCTTCTAACGCTAGCACAAGGCAAGATAGCATAGCTAGTGATATACATTTTTTGGTTTTATTAACAACTGTCCTTACTTATTTATATGAAAACGATAGAGACAGATCGAAGATTCAACAGTAAATTAGGGTTGTCGTTGTCACTTGAGCCGAAAGACTTCCACTGCTGGACTGCTTGATAACCTCAAGAATAACAACTATGCCAGTTTGGACATATTCGATCCAAGACCTCAAAGATTTAAAAATAACTTAAAGAAAATTCTTATTTAGTTGGTATGTATTAGTTAAGGTTTCTCAAATTAAATTTATAAAAGCCGTTTCTTCATATTATAAATTGTAAAAAATATTTTTAGTATTTTTTTATAATATTTTAGTTAGCTCGTTACATATACTACCATAGTTTCATGCATGCTGTGATACTATTTTTGGTTGCCAACCTAGATCAAAACAATATTGTATGCTGTATTTTAAGTGCTGATTTGGTTGTTAACTGTTTGTATACCGAAATAAATAAATAAATAAATAAATAAAGGCCTCCCCATAAATCACCACAACGACCGGTCTTGAGCTACCGTCGTCCAGCGTACTCCCGCAGTTTAAAAAAATCTAAGTAGGAAGCAATTTAGGGTTGGATATCAGAAAATATTTTATAAACTACTGCTGTTTTTTGCTATGTTTTTGGCTAACTCGATACTACAGTAGATAAAAATATGGTCTCTTTCCTGAATTCTAAACTAAAATAGAAAATAATTCTCAACAGGCAGTTTTAATTTCGTCCAGACTATTCCCGTGTGCGGTGCTCCTAACAATAGAGTAGAGAACAATTCAATTTACTTTTATGGCTCGCTGTGAGCCGGAGCCGGCCCAGCTGAGCTGAGCTCGGATTTGGCAACTAATCATTTCATTGCTGAGTTTTGATGCCTTCTACTTCTATATGAGTTAGGATCAAAATGGCGGAGATTTTCAATGAGATTAAATTTTGCCAGCTAGTGGCAAGATTTTAAAAATGGATTAGAGATAGTAAGTTATTATTTTACAAAAATACTCCCGAAACTCACTCCTCGCACCTACTGTCTTCAATACATAGTAAAAAAACAAAGTCGCTTCCCGCGTTTTTCCCTATGTATGCTTATACCTTCAAAACTATGCATCGTATTTTGATGCAGTTTTTTTTTAAAGGATAAAGTGGATCAAGAGGAAGGATTTATAATTCATGCACAACACAGTTATAGGTTAGGCAGTACGAAGTTTGCCGGCTTCGATCAGAATTACACAATTTTATAATTACAAAACTGGTCACGAGTCTTGCGCTAGGCTCCACCTAGGTTATACTTATAACTTTAATTTAAAAAATATATCGAAAAGTTTTCAATTATAAATGCTATTTTGTTTTATGACTAGAGAAGCTTAAATAAAATAGAATTAGGTATTTTGGCAACGAACTAGGTGCACTGCACCTGCGTTCGTTTCGATATAGTTGGGTTTGGAATTAAAGTAGATTGGTTCAAGACTTTATATTTATTGTGAGAAATATGTTAGAAATAAAAAAATTAAAAAGACTTACTTGTTAAAATTATTTTATTTTTAAGTTGGTATCAGAAGAACAAATTTCTTTGAAATCAAAATAAAAAAAAAGACAAACAGTGTAGCGAGTGCTATCTAAACTTTCAGATATTTAAATGGCTTCTATAAAAAGTCAACAGTTTTAAATAGAAATCAAATACGCCAGCTAAAAGCCGACACAATAAAAGGCGATAGGAATAAACTAACCCACATAACTTTGGTTACTGCCACACAATGCGCTCTCACAACCAGTTTAGAAACATCGACCAACAATCAGCTGCCTTCGCCGTCCTTATTCAAAACTAAATATTAAATTTGAAGGAAATGTTATTCTTTCACTGTATTTTATATTCGAATTTCCATCATTTTATAGTCGCAGTGATTTTTATAGTTTAAGACTTAACGATTTAATACACAACAGAGCCTTAAACATTCTAAGCAAGATTTTCTAGGGCATCATTGACTTATATTTTGATTTCGGCCATGGTTTAGAAAATATAATTTAACTATCGAAAGTGGCGCTACTATCACGTCACTACGCAACCGGTAACCGTCTTAACGAAGGAATCTAGCAACTTTTCAAGTTTAGGATTTCTCACACTTTGACCGGAAAATACAAAAACAGGAGTGACGTTATGTAGGTGCATAACGTCTGTTTTCCATCCCAGTAGAGTAAGCAGAGACGATTGATTTCCATTTGCTACGATCCTGAGATACTTCTTCCACTTCTTGTAGTGTTATCTTAAGCCTTTCAATACAAAGACGTCGGCTTCGTGAACTCTTGTGCTTACTATTAAAAAAAAAAAAGTTAATTTAAGAAACAGTTATATAACAGTTTGTGTTGAGATTCCCCCTTTATTTTATTTCTTTATTATATTTTTTTTATTATTTATTTTAAGTAACAAATACCTGTGTTAGGGGAATATAAAATAAGTACATTAAATTGTTAAAAATACCTAAACAAATACTTTTTCTGTTTTGCGAGAACAATTTCTATACTACTTCCAAGTAAACCTAAGTAGCGGTGCATTTACATCAAACGAGCAAATGTTCATTGCCCATATCTCCAGTCCATCAAAACCATTCTTTCTAGATATTTTAGTACCGATAGAACAACGGAAGAATCTTCTACGTCTCATCTACACTAAAATAATTTGACTAGAGATAGACTGACGTTTGACTGCTCCTTGGTTAAGTTGGCAGTGATGTGGACTGAGTAAGCGTGTGCACCTGGGTTCGATTCCCGGGCGGGGCGAATATTAATGTTTGTTTCCGGTCTGGGTGTAATGTTTGTCTGTGTGTGTGTGTGTTTCGGGTACCCTAAATACAGGTTCTTCCTAGTTAGTGGCTCTGAGTATGATGTGGTATTTTTAATATGTATCACGGGATGGAGCCCGGTCTTTTGAGAGGCGTTCGAGGGGACGAAAACAAATCGTAGAGGCCCTTTCGAGAGTTTTGCTATAATGTATAGGGATCACCAACCAGGCACCGCCACTAAATGCACAAATAGTTCATGCACCCAGAGGCGGCACCCAGAAGGTGATAGGAACTATTGTAAAATGGATGACAAGACATGGTTTAAGGGGGTGAGCTGTTTAATGGACCAGTAAACTGGTACAATGGAGTGAAATACCGGTATGCCTGCCTTTTAATGCAACATTTCACTAATTGTCATGGCAGGCGGTGACTCGCTGTCTACTGGCTCGCTATTATTATTATTATTATATAATGAGGATTCGCTTTGATGATTCGTTTTATGTAAATTCACCGAACGCGAGTACTTTTAGGTAAATCACTGGTGTAAACCGTGGAACTTTATAAAAATAGTCGACGTACATTGAGAAATAGTTCTCGTAGGAGCGAGCTAGCAGAAACCTAGAAACCTTTTCTTATTTCGTTTCCCACGAGGCTCCTAGCTAAGCTTGTGTATACTTTTATTCGGTGAAAATGCTTTGTGCGAGTCAACTTGTGCCTCTGAATTGAATTTTAAAAAGTCTGCATTAGCTTTTTCTTGTTCTGTTTTTTTTTTTTCTGGTTGCTTGCTTAGTTAAATACATTGTAACATTTGCAGATTGTGATAAATAATCTAAATAGAACAAATAAATGCTGATGAGAAGGACAAGCCGGGGTATTCTTTATTTTCTACTGATATTTAGGAAACATTCATTCTATCATCATCCAATAAGAACTATGACAAGATGCTGAGTCGGGTTTTTTTTTAGTTATTATACTCCTCTTATCATGGTGCTTTGTACATCAATATCATCAATATCAATAAATAGTATAAAGTAGCAGTAGTAAGTCGCTTTCCGCGTCTGTCTGTCGCTATATAATTATGCGTAAATCTTTAAAACTATGCAAAGGATTTATATGCGGTTTTTTTATAGATAGAGTGTTAAAAGAGGAAGGTTTATAACTATAATACATGTACAACATAGTAATAGGTTAGGCGGTACGAGTTCGCCGGGTTGACTGGTTTAGTCTAGAATGTTTTTTTATTTCCGTGCTCCTTGAAAACAATAATCACCGAGGATCTGCATATGCGTTATTTATTTAGGAGTACTGTACGTTTATACAAATATTTACAGCCTGAATTTGAATTTGAATTTGCCTTTCTAACACCTAAAAATCAACGGCGAACTTAGCTCAAAAGTCGGCAACCTATGCACAAGTGCCATAAACATGTTATGACATGTATTGTATACTCTATGGTGAGAATAAAAAAACAGTAGAATAGAATGCTAACTGGTATCCACTTATCTACAGCGGAGCTGTATCTACTTTTCTTCGTATACTGTGCAGTCGGACACAGTCTTCGAGCAATCTTCGTAATTTGTGCAGGATTAGTGGAGCGATTCTCCTCCGATCTATTGGATTAGTTGGGACTTCGGGAGCTTTAGTATTTATTTTGGTAGATCTTCGAGATTTAATACTCAACTAAGACCTGCCTATTATTTTTAGCACTCTTTAAAATATTACCTTCACCTTTTTGCCTCACGTAATATCTGTCTATTATTTCTATAATATTATGCGTGAAAAACTAAACAAAAATCGTTTCATCCGTTTGGGCTCTACGGTGCCACAGACAGATACACATACAGACAGATACACATACAGACAGGCAGACAGACAAACAGATACACACGTTTAAATTATAACACTCCTCTAATTTTTCGTTGGGGGTTAAAAATCAAAGTATATCACATAGATTCGAACTTTGTTGACAATATCGATCATGGAAATGCCAATTGTCGTAAGGGACAAAGCACGACTTTTCAGGAGAGCCAAAAAACATTTTATTTTTTACAAATCCTTTTGTAACTTTTGATTGCCTTGATTTACAGCGATCAATTAAAAGAAGGCCAGTGCTAATTTTTGAAGATCTTTTCAATTATTTTAGTTTGAATACGCTACAACTAATGGTTTAGAAGATTTTGTCCCTTACGCCCTACCAATTTTAGCAACATTGTCCCTTACGCTGAGCTTTTTTTCAACTTTTTCCCTTACGACCTAAACATCATTTTAACTTTATAAAATAATTGGTTGTAAGTCCCATAAGTGTTTTTCCAATGTAGTCGTATGACTATTATAATATTTAATTTTAAAATAACTATGTAAAATTTAAGGGGCGTAAAGGAATTAAAATACCAACTAGTGTGTTGTTATTAGTACTGATGAAACTAAAAAAAATATATTTTATTGCGTCTATAGTGTGAAATGTTATTTTTTGGTTACCCTTGTAAACCAAATTGATAAAAGTTCTCAAATAAGAAGTACAAACATTAAAGTTTTAATATTAATTATTGAAATAAAAAAATAAAATAAGGTACTTACATAATTTTTATAAAATAACAAATACCTAGGAATTCCAATAGCGCCCTGGTAAGATTTAAAAGAAATTTAAGTTATTAATCTTCAATTTCTACAATAAAAATCAACACTTTAAAAAGATAGATAGGTAGTAATTCGTTTATAGCACAAGTTTAAAGTTATTTAGCTTTTAACACGGTAAAGGAATGAATACTTCAGTTAGACCAATTAAAAAATCACAAGTCTTACATAAAAAGCTTTTTTGTTATGGTTGGTATGTAACGTAATGTATGAATAGAATACCAGCACCCCATCTCCCATGTATGGCTAAGGCGACTAAAGGAAAAAAACCGAAGCACGGGCAGTCCATCGATGATCCTACAACAGCTTAGTACAACAGCCATACTGCGATCTCCAATCTGCCTGCCAAGTGTGACAATTATGACAAACCAACTAGTATGATCATGGCTAAAATTTACCTATAAATTTAGCTAAAACTGGCCTAGTTTGCTCTTTGGTAGCGGTCAGGAAAATGTGGGGCAAGGAGCACTAACTAAAGTTGATCCCGGGCCAACGAAGCTAGAGCAGGAATTGAGTTCGTTACGGTAAAACATTATTGTTGAGGAGAGAGAACCACAATCCCAGGAAGGTTTCGGGTGTATAGTGAACAATTCCCTTCACAGCATTGTAAATACCGATATTATCACGGCAACGGTAGCGTGTCTTGTACGTCGATGAATCTAGCAGTATTTGTTAAAAGTTATACAAGTATGCGCTGCTACATATCAATACAGTCCAACGACAAAGTGGAGATTATGTATCCCGTGTTATGCATAGCTCAAAAACTTACGTCACAGTTGACATAAGAGATTTAAATGCGAAACGGTTAAATTCTGATATTAGCGACGGGATAACGCCAGAAGTGTGGAACAGAAGTTTGTTAGTACTGTTCTTCAGGTCATAAAATCAGCTGAAGAACATCTAAGCCACCTTTATAAATTGTTCTTGAAAGTCATCAAGAATCGTTTCGCGCGTAGGTTTGAGGTCTTCGCTCTACGAATTAGCTGTTTCTCGTAAAGGCAGAGTACCATGGATCACATACATGCTTTAAGGCAGGTAATATAGAAGACGGAAAAGTATAATCTGCCTCTTTGCCTAGCATTTGTGAACTATTCGAAAGCCTTTGAAGCTGGGTAGTACTGGTTATATCGAAGTGTTTGTAAAAAAAACGCCACTATGTCAGCTGGGCTACAGGATCAGACCTCGAAGGCTGCTGAGGACTGGGTTCAGAAAGGGTTATGTTATATCCCTAAAACTGTTCACCGCAGCCGCTGTGCACTCGAGTATATCTTCAAGACTCGGGACAGGAATGAACTAGGCATCAAGAGAAATGGTGAGTTCGTCAGTTGTTATCTTTTACTATAGAGTTAGAAACCCACCGTTACGTTTAGATTAAGGAATACAACAAAAAGTGCTAGAAATCAATGCATATTGACATTTGACGTCGTACCCACTCAGATATAGTTACATTTTGATTGGCTGATTAAATAGATCAACGAATGGGTACTTTTAAAACATTATTTTTTAACAAATTCATACAAAATAATAATTAAAATCTGAGTTTTTTATAAACATAACATTAAGTTACGACCCTTACGACCTTCAGCTTTAGATACTGCAACAAATTTTTTTACGTCGTAAAGGACATATTGACAAAACCGTTTAAAAATCCTCAAGAATATTTTAATTTATTGGCCCTTACGCCAAAATGGAAAAATTAAATGTCCCTTAAAGCTTTTTTTTTTAATAAATTTCTGAGAATCTTTGGAAGCTAGAGAGGTTTCAAATATACCATTCGATAGAGCGTGAAAAACTGAGTATAATGGCATCAAAAACGAAATTTCGAAAAATGTCCCTTACGACAATTGGCATTTCCATGATCGATATGTTAATAGTCTTTGAAAGAACATTTACTAGGTCATTTTAGGTTCAGCACATTAGTGACATGTCCGAAGATCCAGAATGCCGAAAATCATGGTTCTAGCGTAGACTGAAAATAGGACTCTACTTACGATCGGCTCTGACTTCTGATATCGGTCAGACGGAGCAAGCAAACGCGCGTATGTAATCTTTCATCAATTTCTTGGCAATTGCCGTAATAAGTAAGATTTATTGTGTTTTTGAAATAAATAAATAAATCAGCGCTGTGCAGTTGATGCATTTGCATAGATATCAATGATATCAACTTTAATTCGTAGTATAAAATAAAGTCGCTTTCCGTGTCTGTCCTTATGTATGCTTAAATATTTAAAACTACGCAACGGATTATGATAAGTTTTTTTTAAATAGATACAGTGATTTAAGAGGAAGGTTTATAAGTATTATACATGCACAAAATAGTTATAGGTTCGGCGGTTCAAGGTTCGCCGAGTCGACTAGTATACATAAATAGCAGCAAAGTCCGGCCGACGTCAGAGCTGACCGTCGGTCGTTAACGATAGATATACTTACCTACTATACTCAAAAACATGAAATATTTAGTATTGTACTAACATCGCTTGGTAAGGGTTACGCTAGTTTAAATTAAAGTCCACTTATACTCTTCGTTTTGAATCCCAGCAATTAGCCGCAATAGTGAAACTTGGACAATTAGCGAAACTTCGCAGATAAAGTCGCGAGCGGACGCAAATTTGACGTTTAGGAAACGGTTGAGGGAATCTTTCATCTCTATTAATAATTTTAATAGGTACCTAATTCCGGGTTTTCTGTTATAGCATTTAAAAGTTGCCTATATAACGCCTTACTACTAAAATATACAGTTTGGCACAAAATTCTAGAAAATAATGGGGTTACCACTGTGTATGTGGAATTAGTATTTTTAATTTATTTTCTTCTTCAATAAAACACCATTTCAGCCCAAAGTTAGACAAAATCAAAAATTATCAAATTTATGATCTGTTTCTCTACTTTCGAGAAGTTAATATTTAGTTCAGTATTACTTTAGGGATTTCAAATCAAAATCAAAATGGTTCCGTTGCAAGAAATTCTTGATTGACAACTGTAAGTGGGTGTACTTAATCTTTATCTTCCTACATAACACTAAAACGTGTAAAAATCAAATCTACCATTTAATTACATTACACAATGTATTGTATTGTACAACGTATAATATTGTAATCTATGAAATATTAATTACGTATTCCGTGACGATGATAATTAAAGCTTTATGGATAATGCTCATAATTAGCAAGTTGTCGTCGGTCGAATAATCTATTGTGGGATATTGACAAAACGTCAATTGCCCTGAAATGGCGAGCTATCCGTGGCGATAATACTTATCATCATTATTTCCTTTAAGTCCCTATCAGGAGCATAGAGCTTAAAGAAGCGTTTTCCATTTTTCTCGGTCTTTTCCTACCATAATGATGGCCTTACTGTTTTATAACTTGTGCATTTGAGTACAATAAAGTGTTCGGTCATTAATTCATTCCTATCACAGAAAACTAATACTTACCGATAACAAACAAAGCCTCTAAAAGGCACATTAAAACAGAGTACAGTTTGCGTTGCGTGAGACGGAAAGTCGAGAAAGTTGGATATCGTCCAGACTCCAGACCCCAGTCGGAGTTTTCGCTCATTTGTTGGTCCCGATTGGTCCCGACAAAGTTGTACAATTATGTAAACGTAACTTTGCGGCTATGGCCGGAGATAAGGCCTAGCTTTGAGATATTTTAATCTTACACAGAGAATCCATGTTGCCTTGCAGAATGACTGTGAACTTTGACTGATAGAAAAAAAAGAAAAACATTTTGTTCAACAAATTTAGTTAGGAGGTAGAGATAAGGAAAACGAGTTTAAAAACCACCATGACAAAGTTAAAATTACCAAAATAATTAAGACATTTCAATCTTAGTATAGTTTTTTACTGGAATAACAGTATACAATAAAAAGTATTATGCTGAGTTATGTATTGTCTCATATCGGAAATTAGGAACTGTGTGATATCTAGCACGTCAATTTCTCCATTAATGTTTTACAATTGTCTTTATGTACGACGCATTAAGGTGGTAGGGTGTTTAGGTACATGCGCTAGCTACTGTACAAAACAAAACATCTGAAATACAATAATTATTCGGTACTTCCGGTTTTTCTATAGTGAAAAATAGCTAGATGGCGTAACAGATTTGTCTATGGTCTCGTGTTCCTTAGACTGTATTACCAAGGAACAAGCGCTATTTTGCAATACAGAAAAACCGGAAGTGTAACATCGTCCTAGACAGCCACTCAAAAAATCATTTTCCATTAGACAAAACCAAAACTCTCGCCGCTATCTTTCCTTAGGGTCTATTGAATGTGGTCCTCCAAAGTCAAGATTGTCGGATTCATTGTTTTTTCATCCATTTTGACGCGGCCGATTAGCGAAGTATAGAAATTAATTCGAAAGCCTGATAAAAGTTTGACAATTAAACGTAACTCTGTGTCAGTTGCTGAGAGATAAGGCCCACTCGGGACTCTTGGCGAAGTACTCTCAACTCTGTAGGGTGGCCATTATGTCAGTAGAACTCATTTTGGATATCAGGATAAGCTACGCAATGTCGTAACTGTATAATATACATACTTATAGTAAAAGTATACTTACATAATAATAATAACACATCACACTCAGAGCCCCTAACTAGGAAGAACCTGTATCTAGGGTGCCCGAAACACACACAGAGACAAACATCACACCCAGACCGGAAACAAACATCGATATTCATCATATCAATATTCGCCCCGCCCGGGAATCGAACCCGGGTGCACTCGCTTCTCAGTCCACATCACTGCCAACTGAGCTACGGAGCAGTCAAAAGAAATACTAAGTAATGTAGCATTCACGTACAAAGCTGTTAAAAATATTATAGAAAATACCTGCGCTGACATTCGCGCTGGAACAAGCGTCTATGTCCGCGCAGGTATTTTCTATACATTTTTCGAACCAGCGCCAACAAGCGCTTGTTACCAGCGTTGTACGTGAATGCACCCTAAGTAAGCTAGGTACCAAGAAATTGCAAAACTTAACTGGCGATCAGCTGACTGTACACTTAACTCGAAGAACAGATGGTCGCTGGGCCGAAAAAATCTTGAGAGGCTGCCGCGCAACGGGAGACGCAGAGTGAGTAGAGTACTCACCATACGTTTCAAGGTTGCGTGCGTGAGAACAGGACGAGGGTCTCTCAAGACCGATTGGAATGGTGATCTATAGGGGAGGCCTATGTTCAGCAGTCTTTCGGCTGAGATGATGATGATGATGAAGCTAACATCTGTGAAGTAGATACGCAGAGAGATAAGTAAGTATGTGAGCCGGTTCATCATACTGTACAACACAGCTTAAGAGCCAGTTTACAGCGATGCTAGGGCCATTCTCGAAAAAAATGTGTATCTTCTAAAACAAAAATGTAGTCGGAGTGCCCTGTTCAAAATAAACGCTGATTTCAAAGTCATCCTGTAGTGTCACATTTTTGATATTTGCCTTAGTTGAGAAGATATTTTTTTTTTTTGCGAATGCCGCTAGCATTGCTGTAAAATGGAACTTAATGTAATTAAAAGTATAGTCTAGCAAGGGCTCATCATGTCTGTTTGATGAAATTATCCTTCAAAGCCTAGACAGACATAGACACCCCAACAATAATTGGCGCAAGTTTCATCGAGTCTCGGCGTCTGCGGCGGCGGCTGCGGGCTGCCCGCCAACTTTTACTTATCCGCCATAATTGCTTTTATTACTTCCCTACTTACACTGGTGGAATGTCTTCATTGCGCTATTAATTGGGCCGGACAATGACGCGGAGTTTTAACCTAGTTTTTAAATTAGTATTTTACACTCTTTTATTTGATCAAAGTAACCTCATCTTGGTCGTCCTCTCTCTCTTTTTCTCTCAATCTTGGAAAAGATAGGGGTCGTCTCGTATCTAGAGGTCAAGCAGCTGGCGGGGAAAAGGGAGGTGTGGAAGACGTTCCACCGACAAGATCCTACTAATTCTAAGATAATAAGATCCTAAATTTGAAGAAGAAGAAGAAAGACGCTCTTTTATGATGACATTACATTCAATTCTTTTACATTAAATTTTACCACATTTCTTAGAGGCCATTATAAAAATAATAATAACTTCTGAACTGGGACAAATCTCAGAAGACATTTTAACTATCTTGAAATATTTTTAAAGCACTTTACTATACCCTAGTATTGTTAGAACTTTCATAATTTTAAAGGGTTGCTTTTGGAGAACTTTTGACTTCTTCTGAAATTCCTTTTTATTCCCAAATACTAGTAAGTCAAATTCAAATTTCTGATATTTGTCTTAGTTATGATTTTTGTAAGCGTTTAGTAGACCCTCAAACGTGTGTCTTTTAATGTATAATTAGAAAAGATTTTTCTCTGTGTTGATTATATTGTCCCGTTTTTCTATAATTTTAATACAAATAAATAGTTTCAGTTGCCGCCTAACCGAAGGCAACATTACCGACGCATTTTAAGTTCACATTTGATGTCTTATTTCCCTTCAAAACTTCGTTACATCTTCTTTTTGAGCAAAAGAAAAACGTCATTACGTCACGCGTTTAAATAAATGAGCATCTGTGACATTGATAAACGATTGATTTCTCACTTGATACCATCGCATTAAAAATACGAACGTCGAGGATGTGGGCAGGGGGCCGGCCAAGAGCGTGTCGATCATTTTGTATGTTAGAGGCGTTTCAAGCTTTTTGGGTTTGATCTAATTAAACATTTCAAACAATTATCATTATCACTGCTCCGTGGCTCAGTTGGCAGTGATGTGGACTTTGACTTTAGCGTGTGCACCCGGGTTTCGATTCCCGGGCGGGGCGAATATTGATATGATGCATGTAACTATGTTTGTTTCCGGTCTGGGTGTAATGTTCGTCTCTGTGTGTGTTTCGGGTAGGTACTTACCCTAGATACAGGTTCTTTCTAGTTAGGGGCTCTGAGTGTGATGTGTTATTATTATTATTACATTAGCCGAGAAAATTCTATTTTTAGACATAGACCTACATAGTCACAGAGCGGCACAAGGACACAAATAGTTTGTAGAGGGTTTGCCATAATAGTCACGCCTGGCAGGCGGGTTGGTGATCGCAGTATGGCCCTTCAAGTGTTTTTATGAACAGAGCTGCTGTCCTTCCTGTGGGTGTTTTCTATAGTCGCCTCGTACGACACCCATGGGAGGAAATGGGTGGTAGGATTCTTCACACGGCAAACACAGCCTGACAATATGTGAAAAACTCTTTCTTCATCTTTTAGAACTTTTCTTTCTTCAGGATTTCGGACTTCAGCACACATGTCTTCGATGTTTCTACATCTCAGTTAGTCTACTGAGTTAGGCGGTAAGAATTAACAAACAAGCTTTTACTGCAGGGTACGTTGACTTGGTTAGTAAACGGGCTCCGTTGGTTTCTGCTGGTAAAAAATCCTAAATCGGGGAGTTTTTTTTGCCAATGATTCCCTCACGTTATTAACTCGGAACACTCTATCTAGTTGGAGAAGATTGATGGTCTGAAGTAGTCTTCTCAAAAGCTGTGATAATCCTTTGTTTTTTTGCTGTCTTAAGTGTTTGTTTTTTAGCTGTTCATTAGGGTCTCTAGAATTTGCTCCATTGATCGTAGATTTGTCTGTTTGAAAAGAAGTATTTTAATTTCTGGTTATTCGTTAGTGTTGTGTTAGTTTTGACATAAAATATACTATTTTTTTTTGGTTTTAATGCATGTCAAGAAATTAAGTAAGAATACGTATAAATTGATTTCAAAATTTGATCTCTACTTTCTTGATAAGTAATATTGAAAAAAAAACATAAAGTTTAAATACATACTAGCAATTCTTACGCCATTCTTCTTGCTTCGAGTACCTTGTTAGTTTCTAGTTTTGTTGAGGTAGACAGCTTAAAACCTACCTAAGTACCTATTTCTACTTTTAAAGCATAAAAACTTAATTTCCCAAAATAAGCAATTATTCAAGCGTGATGAATCCAGACCATTCGTCAAAGTGGTCTCGATCATTCTTTCTTGGCACATTCGCAATCCCTAGGCTTTACTGTATCGGGTGATACTATGACATGAGCAGAGCGTTTAGCGTTTTTAGAAAGTCACAAGCGTGTTCATTTTAATTTTGTATGTTTTTTTATTTATTAAAACACTTTGTTTATAAATGGTACTTACAATTACCTGTAATTTATTCAGCAGAGAATATGAACTTAGTAATTAAATAATTTATTTTATATGGCAGCTGTTATGAGCATAGGAACAAACTTTCGCATTTGGTATTATCAGAAGAATCTTCGATAATAAAAACCTGAAATGAAAGAATTTTGTAAAGAGGACGGAAAGGAAGTAGGTAAGTACAGAATGACTAATCGTGTTTTTTAAATCAAAGTCGCCCTAATCGATCGAATCTAAAATATCTGATAAAGCCATCACTTTCTAGTAAGAAGATCGAACCAAATATCAGTAAGTATAAAGTACTTATCTAAAATCGCTACCGCTTCCGCTAATTCCTGTAACATCAAAGACATGGTTGCTACGGCCTACTGTCCGTTACGTTACGAGTGACGAATGTCTTGATTACATTCCGCGGACTCGGTAGACGGATGACCACTTCTTTTATTGTCCCTCTAACCGACGGTATAAATAATCAGGGATTACTGTGGGCCGTGTGTCCACGATAGGGCTTGGACTGTGAAACTATTAGACCAGAATGATGTTTTGGGGACTGCTGAAATTCAATTATATCAATAATTTTATAAAAGACAATCCTCTGTTTTGCCTTCCCATCATTGAAAAAATTGGTGTACTGTGAAGACAATGAGTGGTTGAGATCGCTAGAGAAATGCGTATTTTTTTGTTTCTTAAAAATAATCTCATAAAAATACAATGAACATAAAGAAAACCGAAATTATCTAGGTGCAGAGATAGACTACTTCCATTAGGCATTGTAATAAACTTTTTTATAATAACATACTTATATAGGTACACTCTTAAACGACGCAGAGTAGGCAGCCCCTCCACAAGATGTTCAGACGATCTGGAAAAATATGTGGGAGTATACTGGATGAGGCTCGCTCAAGACCGGTCGTTGTGGCAATTTATGGGAAAGGCCTATGTCCAGCAGTGGACGGACGTCTTTCGGCTGAAATGATAATGATGACACTCTTAGAAATAATTTTTGTTGGTATTTTACGTGGGATGCCTGGGAAATCGCTTTTAGCGATAAGGCCGCCCATTGCATGCAAATTTAAATTTATACTTTTTGTGTCTTACTGTTTATGCAATAAAGTGTTTCTATTCTATTCTATTTATAATAATAACACATCACACTCAGAGCCCCTAACTAGGAAGAACCTGTATCTAGGGTGCCCGAAACACACACAGAGACAAACATCACACCCAGACCGGAAACAAACATCGATATTCATCATATCAATATTCGCGCCGCCCTGGAATCGAACCCGGGTGCACACGCTTCTCAGTCCACATCACTGCCAACTGAGCTACGGAGCAGTCATTTATGTAATAATTATTATTATTACTTCGTCGGTTAACCTATCCATACACGTATTGTACTGTACAAGGGCCGCAAAAGATTTAGTGCCACCCGAATATCCTGAATGTTAGCAACTTTTTCATATTTCTACGTGAGCGGCTTCAAACATCCCACGTCCCGGTGCGGTGTTTTATTTCGCCCTCTTCGCTCGATTTTTCGCACGATTTTTGTCGAGCGCGTTATGCTGTGCATTTGAAGTTTGAAGTCAGAATTTTGTTTCAACCTTATTTTCGAACGCTCGCTAACAAGCATTTTTAAATTGACAATCAAAGCGCTGCAGCGTTCATCATTATAAACTGCAGCGTCAATAAAGCGGAAAGCGCTGAAACACGCCTTTCCTGTGTTCTGCTGAGCTACTAGTGTCTTGCCACCCCTCTTTTGTAACATTCTACATTACAGCCCCAACGAAGCGGTGACAACTATAAATACGAACGATGTTATCAGACAAGGCAAAATATAAATGAGACTATGAATAATAGGGAGGGAAATGCTAGGGTGTGTCGTGTGTTTGACGTTTACAAGTAGGTATTAGAAGCCCCCTTTCTACATACGTATATTTCAGATGAGATTATGTAAACGTAGGTAGATCTCATGAATTAGTTACTTAAGATATAAAGGTATACATTATGAATGTGGTAAGGAAATGACCCTTGCGAGCGATTTATTGGCAGTGAATTATTCATCATCTGAAACACACGATGTTTACTTTTAGAATAATTCATCACATGCATACGATAATAGTGATTGCTCTTGTTTAACCTCAATTTCTTACTAAAATGCCGTTTTTTATAAAAAAAAAAAGGTATAATCAATTTTTATTATTAAAAGGAAGTGAATAAAGAACACTTTTCTATTAGGTATTTTAAAAATGTATTATAATCTTTAATATTTTTTCTGAAAATGTTCAAGAAAATTTAATTTTAGCAAGTAATGTCAAGCATGCCTAAACAAGTCATAGTTCGTATTAATTTTAAATTAAATTACAATTCGAATTGAAAAGTATGCTTGCATCTGTTTGCTGTTATAAAAATACAATATGTTGTTATGCAAGTGGGCTCACGACATGGGACTCATTATCAACGCACAAAAAACCAAAGCTATCCACATTCACACTTCGCATAATAAAGCACCTTTAACACCTAGTGTCGTATCCCACGAGCATGACTGCTTGCATCTATGTAGTTTAAACTGTGAGTGCCCGCAAATTGAATTTGTTAGTGAATATACTTACATAGGTCTTAAAATTGATAATAAACTTAACTGGATTCCACACATTTATTATATAGCAGACAAGTTAAGATGTATTTTAAGTAGATTTTCTATACTTAAATATAAATTACCGTTTGAGATTTTAAGACTCCTGTACATTGCGTTAGCAGATAGTATCATAGGATATGGTGTTAGTTCTTACGGGAGAACCTACAAAAGTCATCTCAACGAGATATACAAACTACAAGTAAGATTACTAAAGTGCATTATACCGAAACCTGTTCGACTAAAAATGCAAACTGAGGTTGAATTGTTTAACTATTGTAAAGTATTACCCATTCAAATAAAAATTAAGCTAGACATTTTAAAAGATGAAGATCTTAACCCGGATCACATAACTAAATGTACAAGAGCATGTGGTTTAAGGCAACCAATTAAAACTAAGTATGAATTGCCAAGAACAACAAATGTGCACGGGATGAGATCAAACAATTATATAATACCAAAAATCTTAAACAAATTGCCTACAGAAATACAAAGTCCGAACCTATATATTGAAAAAAATAAACATTGTACTATTAAAAAGTTAAAAAAATACCTATTGATGTGTGACGATAACGACTACATACTGTAATCGTTATCGTCTCACTAATATAATATATTTGTACAAATACAGAATTATGAAACCTTTTGTATAAGTTAACTATTATCTATTGTAAACATAAAGGATGACGAACTGTGTCTCCTCATATAAACCCTATAGGGTTTGAGTAGGTGGCAACATATATATGTAACCATGTATTATTTATTATGAAAATAAATGATTTATAAAAAAATCAAAAAAAAGTGGTATAAAACATTTAGCTATATTTTTAAATGGCTCTCCACTTCAAGCAAAATTTATAATTTTGTGCGACCCTACTTATTTATGAAAGTTTGGGGACCCAACATTGAGTCCCCTAGAAGTCGAACTCGGGTCCCACGGGCTCATCGTGCAGTTGACAGTGACAGGTTCCGAAGTTTCCGCTTCCCGGAAATCCGGACCCAACACGGCTCGGTCCCAGGAGCTTGTAGGAAAACTAATTTTCTATCGCTAAATCGGTTTTAAAATGTATGAATTTCAGTCTTTAAAAGTCACTTAAAGGTAAATGGAATGATTTATTCTCTGTGTTCCCCTGTATGATCAAATCAGAAATCATAAGGTAAGCAAAAAAAAACTTAAGTCACCGACATAACCCAAAAGAATTACAAAACTCAAGTGACAATGGGTAGGGCACATTACTCGAAGAACAGATGTTCGCTCGCCGGAACCGAAAAGTCCTCGAGTGGCGGCCGCGTCTCGAAAGACCACGAGTAGGCAGACCTATCAAGATTATCAGAGACTACCGGTGAAGGCGGGAGATGGCGATCTGTGGAATAGCCATGTGTGTGTGTATAGCAGGTGGACGTCTTTCTGCTGAGATGATGATGATGATGATAACGATATAGTTTTAGTTCATCATAATGTGTAATGTGACTTGCATTATTAGGTCAATGCCAATTCTATCAACCAGAGATCATCCATTGTGTTAGAAAAAAAAGTGTAGGTACGGGTCAGCCAAAACAATTTTAATTTCTTAAGACAAACGGACGAACAACCCAAGAAGAAAACACCTGTAACATTTGTGTAACCCGGTAGGTATCCACGCGCCTTTCCTTTCCTGTAAACTTATTTAAATTGTAAGTATACCTAGGTGTATTTTATTAAAACCTTTTTTCATTTCAAGGAAGGCGAGCGATGCTTTAAAAAATACTTTCTGAAACATAAACCGAGAGGTAATAATCTATTAAAAGATCAAAGGGCATCTGCGGTGGGCTATTGGGTTGGGATATTTACACGGGCTCTTACAAATAATATAAATTAGCTTAACTATGTACCTAAATTTGACTTATTTAATGTCATATGTCCCCTAGATGGGGCAGAGGGCGTCCACATTAGGTCGCCATCCCGAGCGGTCTTGAGCTTCGCGCTTTACTTCGCTTCAGGTCATTTTTATCGCCTTCGCTTTTGCAGAGTGATCATCCGCCGCCAGGTTTGCTTAGGGCGGCCACGTTTCCGCTTTCCTTGGGCATTCCAGTCAAGGGCTTGCCTCGCTATTAAAGTTTTATTCATACTTATTCATTTATTTAGAAGTCAGTAAGTTTATGATTTTATATAAGTACTTCATTTAAAAACTACTTTAAGGTCAATTGGTTCTCAACGAATAGCCAGCATGCCCCTAGATCTGTGCCCCGTGTCTCAAAAAAGGCCCGATATCTTCAAGTTCATTCAAATACACCGATTTTGATGTATGTGTTCGTCAAGCCAAAACACAGCCTCTCATTTTCAAATGAATCACTAAGTTTGTCTAAAACCGGTATTACCAGTCTCACCAACCATTAGTCTGGTATCGGGCCGAGCCTATACATTTTGATCCTACTTTAAGCCATTACCACTGGCTCAAAGCCAACTCTTCCCTAATTCGCTTCCTGGCTCAATACCAATAACCGGGATATAAAGGTCTACGCACATTTACCTATATGGCACCTTGCACCTCAAGTAATTTTACAGTCAGTTTCAGTCCGTTTCTTAGAAAGAAATCTAATTTATTTTGCAGCGTCAACGACAGGCACATACTAAGTATGAACTTACCACATGAAACTTTTTTTAACGAATTTGATATTGACGGGCATAAATCCGCGAAGGCAGACAAAGTCAGATCTCGGACTGCATTTAATTATAGTAGCACGCATTAAAAAAACATTGAATATCACTGGTTGTGGTTGCACGATATTTTCAGATAGATGATAAATCATACCAAAAGATTTTGTAGCACAATATACGTATAGGTACTTAAAATTATTTTGCATGTCCTAACCGTCCACACAGTCTATTGGAACAGATTTTTCAAATCCCAAGTAAAATAATTAATTATACACTGGATTTGTTCTTACTTTAGTGTTGCAAATAAAGCAAACCTTTACCCGTGGAACGATTGACTACCCTCAAACGCATTTAAATTATGCACAGTTTATGTGCGCACGACGCGATGAGGTTAAGAATGGAAAATACAATATGTAAAATTCACTTCATTCAATCAGTATGAACCTACCTTTATATTATCTGACTGCGTGCAATTCTAACAAAATATTATCCACTATTCCCGCCGATTCTCCATTATCAGATGTCCCATTCATCAGACAGGCCCCAATCGCAGCAACTTATCAGTCTATGACTCTATTGCTATGCATTGCTGTTGATAAGCTGGATTGCAATATTTGCAATACTAATTAAACCAAACGATACATACGATTACAGCGCTAATTAGCGAAAACAATTTTTTATATGTCTACCTATGTTTTGGGCACCTGTATGTACTTATTTACCTACATTATATTCCTAGTTAGCACATTAAACTTTCCTACAGCCAGCACAGAAAGAACGAACACACCCACTGCTGCTCTGCTCTCTGTCTGCTCAAAGTGAAGTATGTACAGAGCCATAGCATAGCTAAAGTAACGCCACCCGCGAAATAAATTCATATCTCCTAAACTAAGGCAAATATCAAATATGTGAAACAGTATTCCACTAGATAAAGCTACTGATTGTTGCTAAAAACGCGCACTTTTGGCAACAATCAGTAGCTTTCTTAGATCTATAACCTAAAAGCTATACAACAGTAAATATCTAGTGGAATAAATGTTTCACATTTTTTATATTTTTCGTTGTTTAGAAGATATTATTTTTTTTCGCGGGTGGCGCTACTTTAGCTGTGCTGTGGCTCCACGACAGGTTGTGGGATGCACGGGATGACGGTTGCTCAAGATCGCTGGGTGTGGCGATTTGTGGGGAGGCATTACATATATGTCAAGCAGTGGACGTTGTAATAGTTCTGTGAGTGGACCATTGATACGGAAGTATTTTTGGCTAAGATGGATGATGATACCTCAGTATAAAGATGATCCCTACGTAGGTACCGTACACACAACGACGATGGAGTAAGGGAAAACACGTAAGTATTTTGACTATTTCTAACGCACGCCTCGAAAAGAAAATGTTGGACATTGTTGTGTTAAATTTTCTTGATTCGTTATTTGTGATCTAGTCCTAGCACATAAGCTAGTGTGGTGGAATTCGCGTATTTCAATAAGCGTCGCTACTATACAAGCTTCATGATTTCCATAACAGAAACTACTAAAAATTTGACGGTATGGACTATGTTTCTTTACCAGCCAAGAATGGGTAAATAAGGTAAATAAACAATGTTTTGACAGTTATGTCAATACATTATGTCAATCAGTCAGTCAGCCAGCTGTCTGTCGGCCGGCTTTTTTTTCGCGGGCAATTGATATCGTACACAGTGTTGCCACCTTAGTGGATTTTCCACTAAATCTGGTGGTTTGGAACCCCCATTTAGTGGCCATTTTTTGCGTTTAGTGGCTAGTGGATTTTTTTAGTGGAAAAAATCAGACCAAGAACTGTTGCAGTTTTTGAATAAATTGGAATTGCGGTATGCTGTTACAAAGCGTATGAACTAAAGATGTTTTAGACAATTTAGTAGAATTACAACATTTTTCTTTTTTTTTTTCAATGAGAGGTTTTCAATTTGACAGCTCAGAAGAAAAAAACAAGTTTTACTAAGCTGCTACCAGATGGCGCTCTGCCAGGAGCAATAGGTCAAGCTGAAATGAATGATTCAATAGCTCAAAATGAAACATAAAATTAAAATTTAACTGAGGCAGTGACGGAGTAGGTGAAATTAAGATTAATACTTAGCAGAAAATGATCCAATTCAGTCAATATTCGATCTCCCATTTCTCTTATATTGCTTTAGACGCCGCCATCTACCGGCTTATTATGAAACTTTTTTTTTCTTTTCTGTCACTTTGAAAACCCCTCATTGAATACAAAGTCGATGTAATTATTTTTTTTATATAGTTGTCCATACTTCGAGGACCCTCAGTTTTCTTTGTAGCTGTCTTGAGCACCTGATTATCGTTTAAGATCTAGATGGCATTGGCAATAAAATTTTAAGGTTGCGAATTGGTTAATTTTTAGAAAAAGGTCGTCCCTCTCGGTATGGTGCAAAAAAATCGCGTTTTTTACAATGTGGGAGATGGTTTCTTATTTCTTACATAAGCGAATTCATTAAAACTTTATTAAATTAATACTTTCGCTAGAATAAATAAAAAACGCTAAAAAAATTTAATTTCTCGCCATACCGAGAGGGACCACCTTAAAGTTTCAAGTTCAAGTTAGGGCTCAAGTCTTAAAAATGGAACATTAAAAAATCCTTAAAAAATAAAAGGGCCCAGGGAGGCAAATTTCTTAGCTAAAAACGATTGACTCGTAATTGTCTTGTTCTTTTTGGCGACTTCGTTAACCATTGCTGTTTTCTTTGGGCGTGTAACAGATATCACATTTGTTAAAGCGGCAATGGTTAACGAAGTCGCTAACAAGTCAATTACGAGTCGATCGTTTTTAGTTAAGAAACTTGCCCCCCAGGTCATATTGCTTGCCCATCAGGGGTAGAACGCATAGAAAAGGGTCACCACTGTACCCTATTTACGTCCACTCATCTGTCATGCACCCTAGTGGAAATTTTAGTGGTTTTCAGAGGGTGACATTTTTTTGTTAGTGGTTTTCTGGTGGTTTGAGGAGCCTTATCTGGTGGATTGCTATTTCAACCGTTGGCAACACTGATCGTACAGTTTTGATGTGTGTTGTGATTTTCGAAAAATAAGTTTCTTTTTTCTATTATATTGGTACTAATTAATTCAATAATGATGTAAAAATGTTCTCAATTACCTAAAGAACCACTAGCGGTATTAAGATCTGTGTAGTATCGTTTTTTGTGGAAAGTATATCATTTATGAGTGAGAAACATCATGAGTTCGTATCTCTCAGCTGAACTTTCGGCTACGTGCAATGCACTGGGCACTTACGATAAAAAGTCAGGTAAATACTTGATAGACGAGTTTACCTTGAACACAGTGAAAGATTTGATTCGTTACCTTCGTCGTGATGGGGAAGACCATGAAATTCGAAGGCATTTTGGTCAGACTAAAGTCTTACAAACTGATCTGATTCCTATGTTGGTTGACCACTGGGAAAATGCTGAACTGTTTGATGTTACACTTAGGTAAGTTTATAAAATTATTTGTTTTAGAACTTTGGTTACCAAAAAAAGTTTCAAAGTAGGTAAGAAGTATAACCTCAAAAAAGTTTCATAAAGTTAGAGCAACTTTTGAATCAATAATGTTACTGATAGTTGATTGTGTGAATGAATACCTTCTATGGTAATTGTTGTCTGGTCCATTTAAATTTAACTTTGCATGCTTAATTTAGGCACCATCCAAACATTCAGAAATCTGATAAAAAATCTTAATAAATTTATTTATTGATACTTAACTGTTTTTGATATAGTCATCTTTTCTAGGTTACTGGTAAACCTAACAAATCCAGCTCTGCTTCTATACAGAGAAGAAGTACCGACTGAGCGAACAGCTCGTCACAATTTCCTTCTTATATTGACGCACTTACAATCATACAAAGAAGAGGCGTTTACTAAAGTTGAGTCATGGACGCTGTTTGCTAAGAAACTTGCTAAGATATTGGAAATTGTAAGTTTCTTGACAAAATATTTTGTAATCCGAAAATGTTATATTTTCCAAAAATATTTTTAATAGATTCTTAAAAGTACAGCAAATATAATGCTTGAAGGATGTTATATTGACTTATTTAAGTAGTGAGTGAATTCTGTACTTTTATGGTTTAAGTCACACCATCTTAGATATTTTTGTAATTATTAATTCTCCATAAAACCTCTGTTTTTAATAAGAATGATCAGAGTCTATAGGAAGGCTACATTTGTTAGAATACTTTTTGTTTATATAAAACAAAAGTCTTTATATGCAGCCTTATTACGGGAGGCAGTAAAGATTTGTCATCCTTTTCTCTTTTACTGGCTAGGACTGGAGTGAAAGAGACGAAGACACAGGGCTGATAATAGAAAGAATCCTGATACTCATCCGTAACATCCTGCATGTACCAGCTGATTTAGACAAGGAGAGAAGACCAGACAATGATGCTAGTGTTCACGATCAGGTTTGCTTGCCTATTGCTTACTTACTGATTTTTTTATCTCCATGATTCATTAAACAATGTTGTGAACAGTGAGGCAGGCAGTTCAGTTTAGATTCCCAGTGGGTTTGAAAACTGCTAAAATGATTTAATTTTGATGTTTGTTTCAGGATGACTGCAATAAGTTATCATTTAAAATACCCTATTAATATTTTTAAATAAAATCTTAAATCAGTTATTTTTCTCTAGGTACTCTGGGCCCTAAATCAATCGGGAATCCTTGACCTATTACTCTACATGTCATCAGAAAACGAGAAACAATACTTCATGCATATAATAGAGATCATATCGCATTTGCTGCGAGAACAAAACCCAACTAGTTTGGCCGAGGCAGCGCTCCAAAGATCAGTTGATGAGAAATTGAGAGATGAACAGGAGTTGTTGTCTATAAGAATGGCGGAGAATAGAAAGAGAGTGGATAAGATTAAACAGTTTTCGGCTACCAGGTGAGACAATCAAAACCATCTTAATCTCTGCCGAAAGACCAATCCCAAGATGCAAGTTCACTCCTGGATGGAGAACTCCCCACAGATCTCCACAATGGCCGGTGTAGTGCCACACTCATCCATTGCGTCTGCCCATCTATTGGTAGTCCAGCCTACTCTTCGGCTTCCGGTGCGCGGTCGTCACTTGAGCTCTGCAAATCCACCATTCAAATCTATCTTGTTATTACTCTGTAATTTTTTATTTTAGTTTTAGTGGAGTATTTGCTAGTTACAATAACACAATGCTGTACTTCGGTGAACAATGGTTCACTCTTGAACAAGCAATTTTATAGTAATTTTTTTGCTTAATTATTTAAGATCTGTATAATTGTTTGAAAAGTATTTTGCCAATGATATGTAAACATCTCTGAAGTTCAGTGAACAACGGTTCACTCTTGAACAAGCTACATTAAAGTCTTTATAAATTCCGTATAACTATTAAAAAACCTTCTTTTCAGACATTCTCGATTCGGCGGCACATATGTAGTTCAAAACATGAAATCTATATCGGACAATGAGCTGATCTGCCTGAAGCCCTTAAATAAGATATGTAATTTGGACTTCAGTGGCAGTAAGAAGGATAAATTTGTTAGACCCAAAAACAGGCGGCCGGTGGAGACCGAGGTTATAGAGAGGCGATCTGCTTTTGCTGTTAGGTGAGATTGTAAATTTTACATCAATATTATCATAATTATATTTTTTATGAATGCTATTCTATTTCAGACGATGATTGAATGTGTACGGATTTTTTTATGCAACATCCATAAACGGAATTTAGTGAAACTTAAGTTCAGTATCAGAATACAAAATAAATAGAAATTGTAAAGTAGATTTGGTTATGTACACTTTTCTGTACGCTGTCTGCGAAAGAGAGTAGAATTATTTTAGTCAGATGAGGTCGTTTGGTGCGTTCGTCTTTCTTACATTTTAACTTAAGTGCTTGTTTCAAGTTACATAGTAAAAGAAAAACTAGCTTCCTTTAATTTTTCTAACTGCATCATAGCCCAAATTACAAGCCTCGATTTATTCTAGACTATTCCTAAAGGAATTCTGCATAGAGTTCCTGAACAGTGCGTACAATCCTCTAATGCACTATGTGAAAGACGTGCTGGTGCGGGCGAAGGCGCAGCAAAACGACGAGTCTTACTACTTGTGGGCTGTCAAGTTCTTTATGGAATTCAATAGAGGGCACAAGTTCAATGTTGGATTGGTCAGGTAAGTAATTTTTTTTAGTTTACCAAATAAGGTATCAATAGCGATTAGATGTATAGTCTAATTGACTTTCAATAAGTGATATCTTGTATCCTATATTGAATAAAGAATTTGACTTTGACTTAGACAAGCTGTCCCGTCGAACTTCGTACCGCCTTAAAATATATCGGTTCTACCACAAAAAGAGTTAGACCAGGGCCCTTAGTCTCATCGCGCAAAACGTAACTATCGAATAAAAGTAGAGTAGAAACAGTACGTTAATCGAAAGAAAATACACATTTGTTAGTCTCGTAATCAATTTAGCTATAACTATAGCAGTAGTATCGCAACAGATTGGAATTGACCAAAAAGGGTAGTCTGCTCCATAATAAGATAATGTTATGATTACGTTCGACTGACACTATATATGTCAATAATGATTAATATTAAGTGACAGTTGCTACGCCCGTTCCAATTTCGTCTAATAAAACAGGATTCACTATTTAGGTAATAAAAATCCCAAATTATTCTATAGCTTGCTATTCATATTCTATTGCTATACTATAATGATCGATCAAAGTTACGAGACTCGCATTTTTTGACACAATCGTAATAGAGTAATAGTAGAATAATAATAGAATAGAAGTATAATCGTAAGTTTAAGAGACTAGAGTCCCTGGTCTAAATCAAATGGACTATACTATACGAAATCGTCATACAAATTTATTATATTACGAGCTTTTCCGGCTTACTTCGTTACGCCATAGAATATAAGATATTACAAAAGACTTAGCTCTATAGACTATGTTCTTTTGCCCGCCCAGAATGGCCGAATAAAAAACAAACAACAACAACAAACCACCTGTCAAAATATGTAAACAACGGAAAAAATATTACACCTTGGCTTACATTATTTGAGTTTAGGTAAGGATCCCTATTTTTTTTGAAAATCTAATATAGCCTATGACACTCGGGGTTAATGTAGCTTCCTACCAGTGAAAGAATTTTTCAAATCGGTTCAGTATTTCCGGAGCCTATTCGTTACAAACAAACAAACAAACAAACAAACAAACAAACAAATCTTTCCTCTTTATAATATTGCTATAGATTATTAGCCTCTATTGTCCCACTGCTAGGCAAAGGCCTCCCTCCCCCTCTTCCATTCCTCTCGCTCTTGCGCGGTCTGCCACCAGTTCTTATCCAGCGCACCCAGCTCGTCGCTCTACCTCTTTTTAAACAAATTTACCGTACAATTTTACACAATATCGTAAATTGTAAACGCCTATTAAAATGTTTATTTAAATGTTTTTAGAATAGTCAGTAGCCTAATGTTAAATAAGGAATAATGTAGATTTCTAATGGTGAAAGATTTTTTCATATCGGTCCAGAAGTTCTGCAGCCTGTTCGATCCAAACTAACAATAATATCTTTCGTCTTTATAAAGAGTTGTTTTAAAATAACATTGTATTACAGGTACAGTGGCGGACTCGGTCGGCGTAACACTTCCGGTTTTTCTGTATTGCAAAATAGCTCTTGTTCTTTGGTAATACAATCTAGGGCTGACGAAACCATAGACAAATCTGTTACGGCCTCCTAGTCCGCCACTGTACAGCAAAGTAAAATCTCTATACAGTCTTTATCACGAGGCGTAAGGCGATAACTAAAGCTTAGTGCACAATTATCCGTTATGAAAATTTCATAAACATAAGCGCTAGGCTCGAGGCACGAAACGTAAGACACGGTAGCATTAGCAAAGTAAAAAATATAGCACGGCCTAAGCTAAAGCAATAGCGCCCTAACATATTAAATGTAATTTTTCATTTGCCTCATTTTGCTGGAACAATGTACAGGGTAGTACAAATGGCTAGGTATTATGTACGACGTTTTACTTAAGATGCCAGTTTGCAGCGATGCTAGCACCATTCTCGAAAAAAAATTATATTTTCTAAACTAAGGCTAATATCAAAAATGTGGCACAGTATGACACTAGATAATCTTGCTTAGTATTTTTTGAGCACTGGAAAGTAATCCTAACTAAAAAGAAGAAAATTATCCACAGATTGCTGCTAAAAGTGGCCACTTTTAGCAACACTTTGTAGCTTTCTTTGGTCTTTAACTTAAAAGCTATACAACAGTGCCCTAAAAATACTAGGCTGCTTTATCTAGTGTCATACTGTGCCACATTTTTGATGTTTGCCTTAGTTTAGAAGATAAAAATTCATTTCGCGAATTTCGCTAGCATCGCTGTAAACTGGCTCTTAAGGGTAACAAGTTTTTTATGGCTACAAAACGTTACGCTGATGCCTTCTTTATGGTTGTTGTTAACATGTTTAATTATATGTTCTTGCTTACCCCGCGTGTTAGAATATACTCGTTATAAACATCAACACCTCTGAATAACTGATTTATGCCACTGTTCGAGTTCATTTTATGGTACAGTACCTACTCTACCGGGTGTTTCTGACAAGGCGGTAATAAATCAAAGTAGGGATTCTGCTCATCATACCTAACAACTTTCCCAAAGCAACATCGAACAAAGGTCGAAATCTCAAAACAAAAATCAGCTGTCCCGACCCTGCCAGCTGATCGACCCAATGTATGGAACAGCTGTTATTTTTTTTGAGATTTCGACATATGTTGCTTTGGGAAAGTTGTTAGTTATGGTGAGCAGAAGCTCTCCTTTGATTTATTACCGCCTTGTCAGAAACACCCGGTATATTGAACCAGTTTCAATTCGACTTTAAGGTTTAGATGCAGAAGTTTTTTTTTATATACCAATCCCAAACTTTTGGTGATCTCGACGTTTTTTCTGTGAGAGAGGCATGTCCAGCAATGGCCTTTTAGGTTCAGAAAAACGTTGTTTTACCGATGTACTGTTCAAACTTTGTCGTGAACTTAGCTTGAATTTCATTTTTTGTTTTTATTTATAGGCAATAATCTACTTTTACTATATATATAAAAATGAATCGTGGTTCGTTAGTCTCGCTAAAACTCGAGAATGGCCGGTCCGATTTTGGTCTTAAAATGTTTGTAGTAGTCCAGGGAAGGTTTAAAAGGTGAGAAAATATGGAAAAATGGAGAAGAAGGCGCGATACGAAGTTCGCCGGGAGAGCTAGTATTTATATAATATTATTCTTAAATCCAAATTTACCCCCTGTATAACTTATACAGGGGCTTCCTTTACTCTAATAACAATCTTATTCAACAGCGAAACAATGTCAGTACCGATGTTCCATTACGTACAACAACAAATGGACAAATACTACGACATGATCAGAGTCGAAAAGAAGAAATTCACTCCTTGGGTACGAAGGTTGCATCTCGCCCTGCGTGCTTATAAAGAACTACTGAAAACTCTCTTGGAAATGGATAAAAGTACAGATGAAAGTGTGAAAGAGTCGGCCAAAGTGATAAAAAGCCATATATTCTACGTGCTCGAGTACAGAGAGTTTACACTGAGCAATTTTCTGAATTATGACGAGAATAAAATGCCTTGGTGAGTGTGCTTTATGTTTTATATTGCTATAAAACAATGGTGGAGCTGCTTTTACTATTGTGTTAGGTTGGATTACGGAGCGTATTGCTAGCGGCGCCGCCTCTGTGAATATTTCTTTGATATGTTTCTTATTTAATATGGAAAATGAGCGGCGTAAATAAAAATATTATAGTCTGTATTTCGTTTCATAAAATGGAAAATATTTAATTTGTGTTTTGTTCTCTATTTTAATTATTAAGAAATGCGAAGCCGCCTTTATTTTAATAAAAAAACTAAATCACAATATTTTATGACGATGACGCCTTTTAAGGCTTCATATAAATTTGAATAATATCTTATGATTTATTAACTTTTGACGTTTGGTTTTGACGAATTTTCTAGTCACGAAACCTATGCATATACACAATGTATTATCATGAAATCATTATAGCTATGACTTTTTTGTGTTACTATTTCGATAGCAAAAAAAAAAAAATTAAAAATTAGTAACTTTGGCGGAGTCTGGACATAGCAGCAGTGGACATCTCTCGGCTGAGAAGATAAATTAGTTGATATTTTCAGGTCATATCTAGTGGATCTAGTGGAAACAGTGCACCTATTCTTGAAAATGCTCGAAAGGTACTGCAAGAAAACTGGCCTCGTGGTACAAAAGAAAGTTCGAAGAAAGAACAAATCTAAAAGTGAGTTAATTATTGTTCTATTACTGAGCTGTTTCTAATGAATTTAACTTTGTTTATTTAAGATCTAAACAAGCGAGTGGGTGTTGATTTGAGATATTGGTTTTCGTAATTGAATAGGAGATTGTGGAACATTTTACGAATGTTTTTGTTAAAATTGTGTTAATAAAAATTAATTGTAATAATTTTCTCAAAGTAACAAAGGTAATTACAGCTATATAATTCCTTTTTTAATAGTTTATAGTTACAATCACAACTGCCGTCATGAGCAGTCTTCGACGATTAAAAACAATAACTATAGTTTCAAACAGAGCTTAAGCCGACGCAATAGAAATATAAGCCGCATTTAGGCGCACGCGGAGCGTTGCGCGGGGCGTGCTGCGATTTAATCAAACGCGTCTCCGTAAACAGTCTCATACATTGATATACGTTTGATTTAATCGCAGCACGCCCCGCACGACGCCCCGCGTGCCCTTAAATGAGGCCATAGTGACCCGTGTCAGTACGCAAGAGCGCGTCTTTTAGTTTATTAACCATTTCAATCATGGTCAAGGCAAGGACGGCACGTCTTGCAGTATTGTACCTAAAGGGCCATTTTCCTGTCATGCGTGTTTTTTCCCGCGGATTTCGTCTGCATGCGGGTGATGGCATGTTACTGGCCATACGCGAGCTGCATGCGCGATAGTACAAAACATGTATGAAATAATAGGATGCTTGCAGCTTTCACGCGGACCAGAAGGCCTATTGCGGTTCTCAATGGTCATGAAAATGAAAGTAAATTTGACATTTTATATCCAGTCTGGATATCAATCATTCGAATATTGACGGCACAATGAACTTCAATCTCCATTTTCATGGCTGACCAACGGTTGATGGTACATGGTATTGCCGTTGTTCCCGAATGAAAATGGGGATTGAAATGAAGTCGATTCATGGATATCAACTGTCAAACGATACAGGCGACTCACTTGCTCCCTGTATCGATATTGTTAATGAGTTTGTTTGGGTTAAATTTTGTTAACCTTGAAAAATAATTTTTGAATGTAAAAATTGGTTGAATTAATTAAAATAAAAGCGTCCGTAGTCTTATCATTCAATCGTTCTTTTATTCATTACCATAGGGATATAAATTAATCGTTTTGTAACCGCAATACCAATGATATCCATGAACTGAAATGTCCATTTTAAGTAAGCAATTTTCATTTTCGTTATCAGTTCCATTACCATTAAGAACCGCAATACGCCTCAGATCCACGCGCGGGCGAAAACACGCACGTCAGGAAAAGGGCTGAAAGTGCAGAGTGAGCCAGGCCTGCCCTTACTGAAATGGTTTCCAAACAGAGCGTAAGCCTACACAGCAGAAGTCAGCGCCGCCACCAGCCGAGCCAGCTGCGCCCCCCGCGTGGGAGGAGGCGCGCGCGCAGGCCGCGGCCGTGCTGCGCGCGCCGCCCGCCGACTGCCCGCCGCCGTTCGACGCCGCCTCCGATACTCCCCTTGATGAACAGAAGTTAGTAGAATCATGTGACAGAGGAGGGCTCGTTTGGAGGCCTCTCCAGGCGACTATTGTCGTAAGGCAAGGCGAACATTTGTTTGCCTGAGCCAATTGGTGGGCACCCTGAACTACCACCTCGCCTCTCACAGTACAGGAAACTTTACCAAATAAGGTATCAATATTAATTAGATTAGTCTAATTGACTTTCAATAAGTGATATCTAGTATCCTATATTGAATAAATCTTTTTTGACTTTTGTCTTTAAACGAAGCAATTCTTCATTTTCGAAGTCGGTTAAATTATGTACTAAAACCTTCTTCTGAATGTAACAAATACTTGTCTGAAAACCGCATCAAGAACGCAAGATAATCGCGGACAAACATACGTACAATCATACATACAAACATGCATACAGGTCAAACTGATAACCTTCTTTTTTGAAGTCGGATCGTTTAGGAAAATTTAACACACGGTAGGAGTGATTCCTGAAAACTAAATTGAAAAATAATGAACCGTGCTCATGCTCAATTGAGGTACTTCGAAAGTTTTTGTAAAAAAAAAAATTATGTGTAGCATCAGAGCAATGACCTACGGTGGCTTAGCTGGCCCCAGACGTGTCAGGGGATGGAGGGCAATGCGCGGGGTTGTAAATGTTTTATTTATTCAAAGGTTAAAATAATAATCTTATTTATCTGTGGAAAGCACGTGATGAAAAAAACAGTTTGAGATTAGAAACCGCTCGTTTATAAAAAAAAATGCACATGATATCGCGCAACGGCCCCCTCTCCCTATCTTTGTTTCCGAATCTATAAAAAAGAAACAGGTAACCTGGAAGCGATTTTAAAGCGATAAGGTAGCCTTTTGTCAACTTACTGATTTTAATGTTCTTGTTTTTCATTCATGAATCCCGCCGTGACGCTGGTATTACATCATCCTGAATAAATATATTTCAATACTTACCTAAATTATATTAAACTAGTCGACCCGGTGAACTTCGTACCGCCTAACCTATTACTATTTTGTGAATGTATTATACTTATAAACCTTCCTCTTGAATCACTCTATCTTTAAAAGAAAACCGCATCAAAATCCTTTGCGAAGTATTAAAGATTTAAGCATACATAGGGACAGACGCGGAAAGAAACTTTATTTTATACTATGTATTGATATTGATTGATAGCGTTATTGATAGTATTTGTATAAATAAAACGATTTATTTCAGAGCGGATTGTATGAAGAGAATACAAAGGTGCATGCGTGAATACAAATTTGAAGAAGCCATCGGTACCTTCAGAGCTGCAAGGTAAGTATTGTTCCTTTTATGAAACTAGTCGACCCGGCGAACTTTGTAGCAGGTCACCTATTACTATTTTGTGCATGTATTATACATATAAATAAACCTTCCTTTTGAAACTATCTATTAAAAAAAACTGCATCAAAATCCGTTGCATAGTTTTAAAGATATAAGCATACATAGGGACAGACGCGGAAAGCAACTTTGTTTTATACTATGTATTAAATAACTGTACCCTTTATTTAATATGACTGCTTACCGCGATTCGAAACAGCAGAACTGTTATGTACTCTTTGTATGTATGTTGACTTATTAATAAAGTATTATTTTTTCTACGCGAAGTACATACCCTTATGCTTTTAAAATATAACGCAAAGTATAATAGTTACTCAACTCAATTATAGGTTCAACTAAACTGAAAATTAAATCTTTAAACTTTTAAAATAAAATAATAGGTCACCGAAAAGAAGCATTTCTTAAATATTTTTTTCAAAAATAGAAAAAAATTACTAAAAACACATTTTATTTTTACAAGAAACAATATTTTTATTTCAAAAATTCTTGTTTCCCTCAACTTACGACATTGAGAACATCATAGTGAATGTTGATGACGACCTCTCAATGTAAACAATACGCAACGAAAAACCATTACGTCTCTATACCGTGTTACGAGTGTATCTGCAAAATGCCTAAATACGTCTTTTTTTTTTAAATAACAATAACGCAGATGGCTTGCTATACTTGAGACCTATCCAAAACGTTAAAGATCCACAAAGCAAAAAAAAAACCGTGATATAAGTTTGTGTAAAGGAATAGAGTAGCTCAAATTGGTGACCCCAACGTGAAAACATTTAATCTTTTGGGTCGTGGTAAATCAAACGTTCCCCCCTAGCCTAGAGAGAGAGAGAGAGAGAGAGAGAGAGAGAGAGCAGGAACTTCTGTCAACCGGGAGGGATAAAATATGGTGGTGTGTCGCAAGTCGCAACGCAATAGTACTATGCATAGTGCGCAAATAATGTTATTTTTCTAATATAAATTGTTAATTGTTTGCGATCCTAGTACGTGGGTGTTTGCTATGAAAAAAACAACTAGACATTTTATACATAGCAGTATGTACCGTACTATGTAGTAATTTATATCATAATTCATTTGTTTCTGCACTCCAAAAAAACATTCCTTTCTCCATACAAACTTTTGTTTTGCATTAATATAAGTTGACTTGGAACGCGGTATACACACGTGATCGATTCGTTCTAACGCGCAAACAACGGTCGAGTAGTAAACAAGACAATACAGAACGGACCAATATTTGTCGAAACACACTACGGGGCCTACCTACCTAGTGTGCTGTACCTACGGGAATTGTTTTGGATGTTTGCGATCGTAATTCTTTGAGTTATACAATTATGAAGATTGATTATTTTATTACACAGTCAAAGATCAACGACCTTATGAAATATTTTAGGATCTAACGTTCTTTCATTTCAGCACAGATTGTGGTAACAAATATAACAAAACAAGTCGACCCGGCAAACTTTGTACCGCCTAACCTATTAATATATTGTGCATTAAAAAAAACATCAAAATCCGTTACGTACTTTTATAGATTATAGCATACATAAGGACAGACACGGGAAGCGACTTTATTTGTATACTACTAGTCGACCCGGCGAACTTCGTACCGCCTAACCAATAACTATTTTGCTTATGTATTATAATTTTACACCTTCCGCTTGAATCACTCTATCTATTTAAAAAAAACCGCATCAAAATCCGTTGCATAGTTTTAAAGATTTAAGCATACATAGGTACAGACTTAGGAAGCGACTTTGTTTTTAACCGACGAAAAAACAAAAAGGAGGAGGTTCTCAATTCGTCGCGTATATTTTTTTTATTATACTATGTATTGATGATAAGATCTCTAATCGAATGTTATAAGAAAGAATTTGGCATCGGACATCACGCACGCTTCCCACGATGCAGTAGCAGTATTGTAAGATATATTTTACCAGGTTTCTTTTGTTTGTCGCGGAGTTGAACATGACGATCGAAAGATCACCCGTGACCCCCTTGCTAACAGCCGAGGAGGACACTGGCGAGGTTGTAGTGGGTGCGAACCCCACATAACCCTGGGTACTCGTTAGGAGTTTACCCGCCTAAAAAAAAGCTTTCTTTTGTTTTGCTAAACAATTTTTCGGATTTACCAGCTTAGCGGTCGTGCTGTTAGGTAACCGAAACCTCTTGGGTAACAATGTAAACTAGTTACTTTTACGTGAGTTACGGTAGCGTAGATTAATTTTCTATTAAAAAGCAGTGGTTAGTCTTATAATTTAGAGTCCAGTTTATCGCCAGACAGGCCTTTTTTTTTTTTTTAAGGCGGGGAAACTCCGAAAGAGTACCCTGCAGCCCCGGGGGGAGCCGCAGGGTTATGTGGGGTTCGCACCCACTAAAACCCCGCCGGTGTCCTTCTCGGCTGATAGCAGGAGGGTCGCGGGAAAGCCAGAACTAAGGAATTCTCCGCGACCCCCCCCCCCCCCCCCCCAGCATTGGCTGTGTAGCCTCTTCACGGGGGGACAGGTGGTGGTAGTCCCCCCTGAGCGCGGATGGCTCTAGGCAGAAGGCCTGATTTAACGTAATTTACACCCCTTTTGTCATTATAAACAGAGAAGTATGGCCAGAAGAGGGTATATTTGGCGAAGCAGATATGCAAGAAGACGAAGAACTAAATATGCTAGAGACAATATACAACACGGACCTTGGAGTGGAAACTGCGGCGCCGCAGCAAGAACCTTCCGAGAATGATGAAGGTATGTCCACTTTATGTAATGGTGGCATAGAATACCACCACCCCATTTCCCCCCATGGGCTTCGTAAAAGGCGACTAAGGGAACAGCCGAAGGACGGGTAGCTAGCTGACTTAGCGAAATTCGTATCGCCGATATGAGAAAATTAAATGGTTGTTTTAACTTTATTCCTCGTTATACAGGATGTTTCTGACAAGGCGGTAATAAATCAAAGGAGGGATTCAGATTTTTGAGAATTTGACCGATGTTGCTTTGGGAAAGCAACATCGGTCGAAATCTCAAAATCGAAATTTGATCCTATATTGAATAAAGAATTATTTGAATTTAATTTTGAAAGTTGTTAGGTATGGTGAGCTGAATCCCCCCTTTGATTTATAACCGCCTTGTCAGAAACACCCTGTATATCAATGATGTTTATTATTTATTTCCAGCCTGTTACGTCCCACTGCTGGGCGAAGGCCTTCTACCCCTTTCATTAATCTTTTTTTTTTTTGGTCTATGTACTTACTAGATGATGAAGAAGACGAGGAAGAGGAAGAAAAATCAGCAGCCATCATTGAAACGGATTTTGACTTCAAAGACTTTGTGCACAGGTTAGTTTAGAACATAAACTCACGCTAATGTGACGACTGAGCTCACGAGAAGCATCAGCGCATCGTGCTTGATGCCCGTTATATACAACTAGGTTTAAACTGTATTGTTGTTTTAAGCTGCAACTGTCACTTTTGGTATATAATAGAAAGAAATTGACAGATGCAGCTTAAGAGGCATAGCACAGCTAAAGTAGCACCATCCGAGAAAAAAAAAACTTCTAAACAAAGGCAAATATCAAAAATGTGAAACAGTATTCCACTAGATAATGCAGCCTAGTATTTTTAGGGCACTGGTTGTATAGGTTTTAGGTTAAAGAGCACAGAAATCTACTGATTGTTGCTAAAAACGGCCACTTTAAAGTGCCTTACAAAAAGATTAGCAATCTCCGTGGGCTCGTTTGCACTACCGATGCTCACAGGCAGACCAGGCCAGCATATATTACCGGTACTCGTAATTTAAACACGAATTTCTTTATTCCGGCCGAGTGGCCTATGTTCAGCAGTGGACATGTTTAGGATGATGATGATTGTTTATCCACTCATCGCACAAAATCGGTTATTGGGGAGATTTTTGGAAGAGGCCTAACTCCAGCAGTAGACTTTTTTAAAGCTTATTTATAGGATTAGAAAAAATCCAGTTTCATAAAAAGTGATGGTGTTTAAAAAACTTTAGGTTCTGTCACCCGCGCGTGGTTAGCGCGTGTGCGAGCGTTTTAGCGCAGTTCTCGCAAAACTCTCCCTCGACCAATCACAGCGCGTTGAAGATATTACACCGGGTCACGTGGGACTGCGGTCTACCCGCATTGTGCTACCAAGCCAGTCTGCTACAAACCTTCCAGAAAGTTCTTGCCGCCAAAATGCCCTGCTATAAGGTAAGACTACACTTTCAGCCCGTTTGGTTCCAGCGGACTCGTAGTTCTTCATATTAATATAATGACGTTAGTTAGAGGAGAAAAGTCGTTACTACACATTTAAATATTTAAATAAAGTTGTCTTTGTGCGCTGTCCCACGGATTATGCTTAATCATACAAACTATACAATTATGTGATTTGAGTAAGAGGCTATATCCCTGGGCCCTCAGTCTCATCGCGCAAAACGTAACTATCGAATAAAAGTAGAGTAGGAACAGTACGTTAATCGCAAGAAAATACACATTTGGTAGTCGCGTAATGAATTTTGCTATAACAATAGCAGTAGTATCGCAATAGATTGGAATTGACCAAAAAGGGTAGTCTGCTCCATAATAAGATAATGTTATGATTACGTTCGACTGACATTATAAATGTCAATACTGATTGATATTAAGTGACAGTTGCACTACGCCCGGTCCAATTTCGTCTAATAAAACAGGATTAACTATTTAGGTAAAAAAACCCAGATTATTCTATAGCTTGCTATTCATATTCTATTGCTATACTATAATGATCGATCAAAGTTACCAGACTCGCAATTTTTGACCCCATCGTAGTAGAGTAATAGTAGAATAAAAATAGAATAGAAGTTAAATCGTAAGTTTAAGAGACTAGAGTCCCTGATATCTTTATTTCTATTTCTAGCTTCTAGAAAATGCCAAAAGGATCCTAGTACGATCATAAATATTTAATGGGTTTTGCATCGATACTTTTTTTTCCTATTCGCGATTTTTACTCTTAACTACATTACGTACTTCAATGTTCAATCGGAAGTCTAACTCTGCTACCAACTTCAAAAAGCTAAAAACTTTAACAATCTTCTGTTTATACCGTCCCACTCCCACTTCCACTACTGAATCGCTGAATCTGGCCCAATAACAGTTCTATCTAAAATTGTTCACTACTCGCATTTACGTTGATTTTTGTTTGGCAGATGTTTTACAATGTAATGAATACGTTCTAGTGCAGTCACGGACTCGATCAGCGTAACACTTTGATAACGTATTACCAGAGAACAAGGCCTTTTGTGTTTCAGAGACTAATCTCACCCGATGCAGAATATCTTTACCCCCACCCAAGTTGCACATTCTGATTTTTATTCCATTCGACGAGAAATTTTACATATAAAAAAGCAGAACGTGTGAATATACCTATCTATTCTGCTGACTTAATCTCTTATATTTGTTACAATAATACAATTATGCATCAAAATTGCCCAGGGGACTATAAAAATTATATAGAAACTCATAATTGGCCGGCTATAAACCGGATATGAACAAAGAGGAACTTTACGACTAGAGAACAATAATCAAAAAGTTGTCTTTTTGACCGGATGGGATAAAAAAATATATTATTAGAAGCGACACCAAATAACACTATCAATATGCTATATTAACGTCCAAAATTATTTTCAAAGTCGGTTGAGTCATCGATAATAATAACCGCCGAGCATTCTTCCCAGTGTGTCGAGATCATCCATTGTCGTCAGGAATTGGAAAAGTTTCCTCTGTATACATTGTCCGGAATTTCGCGAAGGCGGCTCCACGGACGCCCCTGTTCTGTTCTAAAGAGAAGAGAGCGGCATATAAAATACTGGGAACGTGTTTTAATTGCACGTCTCTGAAACAAAATTTTTTGTTTTATATTTCTACATAAAGTCATTATGTGACTACGCCCTCCATCTCCAATGTAAAGTATACCTACAGGGTGTTTCTGGAAAGGCGATAATAAATCAAAAGAATCATTCAGCTTATCATACCTAACGATTTCGCGTAAGCAACATGGATCAAATTCTAAAAAAAGCTTTCGCGTACATCGACTCCCAACAGCTAATAAAAAATAAGTATAGAAACTTTTTTTTTCCGGGTGATCGATCCATGGTAACTCGGGAAAGTTGTAAGGTGAGTGAAATCCAACTAAATCAGTCCTTTAATTTATTGGTACCGACTTCACACAAACACCCAATATAATGTCTATGGTGCGATGAGTTATGTGTATATGTATAACTTGCGAAGATAAAGAAAAGTTTTGAAAAACATCATGATGTCTCGTTTAGATATATTAATTTTGAGCGACAAAGCATGAATGAGGCTGGAATGTCTTTTCATAACGTTTCTTTATCGTGTGTCCAATTTGTCGACAGGAACTAGAAAAGTTTGCAGTGTACATTATACGTAGTTTCACGGAAGCGGCTTCGAAAACGCCAAAGGTCTTTATAGAGCTGTTGTTCTGGAAAACAGCTAAAGATGCCGCTGAAATACAGCACGGATATGACCTATATACTGATGCCAGGTAGGTTGAAATTTGCTTGAATTTCTTACATATTAACTCTTTTTTTATCGAGCTTTTTCATTACATCACAAATCACAATACTGTGTGAAAATCAGCGTAAGTAAGTCAGTCATAAGTGGATTACTAGATATCTATAGGTACAAGTACAACAGATATATTGGTGACACAAAAATGAAAAAATTAAAAAGTGGCAACACTGTATGGAAATTTGACAAATATTCATAAATTATCACAAGATATCAACTTTGTAACCGACAAAAATAATTTCATTTAATAAAAAAAAAAACAGAGGATGTTGTCAAGTCAACGCGTTGGAGTATTAGTATCACTGTCGTGAATACCTTTTTTTTTTTCTTCTTCCTTTAATTTTTTAATCGGTTGTCTTTTTTTTTTTTTTCTACACCTATATAGGGACAAACCTGGTAAAGGCGTGTGGAGCGAAGAACAGGAGGAAGAACTCCGAACTCTTTATATGGAAAATCAGAGAAACCCTGAAACGGATAAAGGTATTTAAAAACATTTAACATGCACTCATCCACTTATTCATTGCCATATCACACCCAAAGCACTTACATTTAGGCCGCACCAATAAAAATCGGCTGTTCAACAGCCCGTTAAAAAGTTAACGGTTTGGTATAGATTGGTAGTTGGTAGTCAACTATTTAACCGGCTGTTGGATAGCTGTTGTTGCACAACGAATTTTGGTGCACAACAGCCTTACCCTCTTATTCATAAAAAGTTAAAGAGCATTTTAGTTATTTGACGTATGTCAATTTAGACTGGATGTCACGTATTTACCATACAACAAACCAGAGAAGTAGACCTCCAGTAACGCTACTTAAAATCTACTGTATCTTTATGAATAAGACGGTTAGTGTTTGTGCGAATTTTCCATTACTTGCTTTGTTATTATAAACAGTGTTTTTTTTTTGTTTGTCAGCGTTGTGTGTGTGAATTAATATATTGGCCATGTCTAACTTATTTGTTCATTAGGTTCCGCGATTGCTCAGGGCTCTTAACTCAGCATTTGCATCAGTTTTTTTTTTTATTAACGTTGTTTATTATATATTATTATTTTATCTCCCAAACAGATGTAATCGATTGGATCCTTGAAAATCTAATCGATCAGACAAGAACTAGGCGAAGTGTGATAAAGAAACTGAAAGATTTAGGTCTCATATTTAGAGCTCCTACGAAAAAGAGTAATGTCAAAGAAAAGAGACAAAAAGTGCCTTTGGAGTTTAGTGAGGAAGAAGATGAGATGCTAAAGGAGCTTTGGATGCAGTATGGCGAGACTGACGGTGAGTTTCAATCAATATAAATAAGCTTGACGGTAAGTTTCAATTAATATAAAAAAGCAGAACCTATGAAGGTACCTACCTAATTTCAATTCAATCAGCAACAGCCCAGAGGACAATAAAGAATCTATGGAAATTCATTATTGATCATCTATAAACCGCATGTCAATAAAGAGGAACTTTACCTCTAAAGAACAGTAATGAAAAAGTTCACTTTTCGAGCGGATGGGATAAAACAAAAATCATTTAATAATCGTGGTCACATGGTTATAGATCGAATGTCAATAACCCATCTATGAAAAACGTATTTTCATTCAGAAATTGTCTTTATATTACAATTATTTCTCAGATCCAATGGCCGCTATAATCCCGCGCATGCCTCGGGCCCGCGCTAAGCGCAGCTACATAGAAAGACTACTAGAAATGGGACTTATACGTGACAAAAAGGAATGCAGGAAAAAACGCAAGAATAAGAGGAAATCTGGTGAAAAGGTCGGGTCTGATGACGAGAGATCTGATGATGGTAAGTGGTGGGCCTTCCCTAATTCTTACAAGGCTATCGATAAAGTTTACTGCCACTTTATCGCGATTTTGAATAAAGTAAGGATATGAATGAAATACTATAATATTATCATTTTTTTTTTAAAAACTAAGCTGTTCCTACGTGTCCAAAAATCTAACTATCTTCCATATGTCCGATCGATTTGAAATTTGGTACCATGTTACATCTATGATATTGAAAGTATATGGTAAGGTGACCATGATCTTTTTAAGATGATTAGTTCTAGTTAATTTGATGAGGGGTCTGACTAGGTCGGAGGTTTTTAAATTTCTTAATTTTACAGGTAACTCGTCGTCATCGGATAATAGCGATTCCGATAGCGACGGTTCGTCTCGTGCTATCACTGTTGCACCTAAGCAAAATAAAATAAGCAAGAAAAGGACAGAAAATGCCAGAGCAGCTAAGAAACCAGAGAAAACTCTAAGTGCGGGACAAATCGCCAATTTGCTGATTCAAGCTGTTGATAATGGTAAGTTTATAATTATTTTAGGATTTTCTATGTTTTTGTCAGCCGACATGATGTTCAGTCTAATGCTAGACTTAGGCCTCCTCCATAGGTCACCATAAGAACAAACAATCTTCCTCAGTATAGATTCGCCATTTTCCAACCTTTGCTTTTTATAATCTCTTTTACTTTTCTATCTTATTGTCATTTGTGTCACGGTTTTATTTATAGGTACAATACTAGTCGACCCGGCGAACTTTGTACCGCCTAACCTATTACTATTTTGTGCATGTTCAAATTCAAATAATTATTTATTCAATATAGGATACAAGATATCACTTATTAAAAGTCAATTAATCTAATTAGTTGCTATTGATACCTTATTTGGTAAAGTATCCTATACTGTCAGAGGCGAGGTAGTTCAGGGTGCCTACCAATTGGCTCAGGTAAACAAATGTTAGCCTTGCCTTACGACAATAGTCGCATGGAGAGGCCCCCAAACGAGCCCTCCTCTGTCAAATGATTCTACTCCCATGTATTTTACTTATAAACCTTCCTCTTGAATCACTGTATCTATTAAAAAAACCAGCATAAATTCCTTTGCTTAGTTTTAAAGATTTAAGCATACATAGGGACAGACGCGGGAAGCGACTTTGTTTTATACTATGTATTGATATTCAAGAAAATAATAATTAAAAAAAAAAAAATCAATAAGGACATACTTATATACGTTCATATCTTCGCGCCAGTTTCCCACCAGGATAGGCAGAGACAATTGATCCTCACAGCTACGATCCCAACAAACTGTTTTCCTTCGTCTTACATCGAATAAATATTTATTTAATTCAACATTAATGTGAATAATAATCACATTTTATTGTTATGTTTTTGCTGGCAAACAATACCCGCACAATCTAAGAAGGATGAATAATAGCCGGAGTGGCCCCTCTGATCCTATTATGATCTTTTGTTGTTTAATACTCATTGTCTACATTATATTTCCTTAATTTTATTACAGGTTTTGTTAAAGCTTACGGTTTATTATGACCCGTTTTGTTTTATTTTTTTAGTATCTATATTATTAACATATTGTCTTTTCTTAAAATTAAAAAAAATCGACCTAACTAAATAATAATCTTGCTAAGGAAATTACGGCGTTGCTTGCGTCAATCGCGAAAAATGAATTTCTTCTAAACATTGGCATATATCAAAATGTGATCCTATGACGCACTTAGATAATCTTGCTTAAACTTTTTAGCGCACTGTGTAGCTTTCAGGTTAGATCTAAGAAAGCTCTACGAGTTGCTATAAGTGGCCACTTTAGCTAACAATGAGGGTTTTAATGATTCTAGGAGAATGCTAATAGATGGCACTGTATAGTCAATGTATGTAGGTGTCATGTCAACATCAAATCTGATTGACCAGAGGCCCTATTACGGCCGCTTTTGTAATATTGCTTTGCGTCCTCTTTGCGTTTTTTTTGTATTGACTTTGACACTTGGAGGACGAAAAGCAATATTGCAAATGCGACCATTATAGGCCCTCAGGGCCGTAATAGGCCCTTTGTGACTGATTGAATTAATATAGAATTTGACATTTAACCTGATTGCTAGTGCCATCTTATGGCAGTCTCAGTAACTTAAAGTGTCAACTTCGAAAACAGCTCATTAAAACGTAGTGATTTACCTTCTCTCTGCTAACAATCAGGAGTTTTTTTTTTCTTCTCAAAACCTAGGTATATTTGTTTAATATGTAGCCTGTAAGGACTGTGTTGCTATTGTTAAATAAAAAAAAAAAACAACAAATTCTACGTGCGCGTATCGGTGTCATAGAAAAAACTTTAAAAAAACGCGCGTCGCCATAGTATCTGTGTAATAGGCATCCTAATTAACCAAGTAAATCCCTATTCCTAGATCTAAAGGAAGGTCTTCAATGGCTAGCAGAGAATCTAGAAGAGTTTGCCCTAGACCAAGAAGCGGAAGGTTTCGACCCTACTGTGGAGGGAACTCCCCTAGTCCCCATAGGGTCAGAAGCCGAGCGCGCAATGAACAGCGAAATGTTCCAGAAAGTTCTAAGAGGAGTTGGTGTGAAACCACCTTTTGATGAACAGGTTTTTGTTTTATTATTTTTATTTTAAGCTTTATTTTGTTTTTTTCTCTAAAAAAAATGTTACATTTGATCAATGACCAGGATTGCGCTGCCAATCATTATCGTACCAATGTATATATTAGGTACAGAGGCGGTCTAGGTCGACGTAACACTTCCGGTTTTTCTGTATTCCAAAATAGCTCTTATGCTTTTGGAATACAGTCTAGGTCGCACGAGACCATAGAAAAATCTGTTACATTCTCCTAGACCGCCACTGTACATTAACATTTCTTAGGGTATGGGTATGTTCACTTATGGCCCTCAAAAGGCAGCAATGGTTACTTAATACAGTCATGTTCATGTACAGTCACGGACTCGTTCTGCGTAACACTTCCGGTTTTCTGTATTGCAAAATACCTCTTGTTCTTTGGTATTACAGTCTACTGCGCACGAGAACTTAGACAGAAGTGTTGCGCTGAACGAGACTGCTACTGTACTTAGGTACTCTAAACCAATGTATTTCTTCCTAGGAAACATACTGGCGCATTCCAAGCAGTTTACACTTCGAAACAATACGTAAACGACGCGAAATTATCATCAAAGCGATAAACGGTGAACTTATCTTAGACCCGCAAGCCGAAGCACCTAATGAAGACACCGAAATACCAAATGAAGACACCGAAACACCAAATGAAGACTCCGAAACAAGACCGAACGCCGAATCGAGCGATGATGATGATTTATTTGATAATCTACGAAAATTAAGAGGAAATGTCGATGAAAGTGCAAGTTCGTCGAAAAGTGTGAACAAATCTAGTAGAAAAAGAAGTCGCAGAGTTGAATCAGTTGAGAATAACCGTAAAGAGAAAATGCAGAAGATAAACGAGGTTGATGAAAGGAATAATGATTTTGATAATTTGTTGCAAAATAATGATAGTGAGACAAATAATGGTAATGATGATGATGATGATGATATACTATCGTTTGCCAAAAAGACGCTGCAGCAAGATGACCTGCCAGACACAGAAGACATAATGCAGGATGTTAGAAGAACTATTGATTCGGGTATGTTTAAACTTCTCGCGATTGATTTTTTTAACGTTTTGTTGAAAGAGAAATTTATTTAAACGGAATAACAACCGAGTTACAATTTTGTATTTATTTTTTTACTAGTATGCACACCGCGGTTTTGCCAGCGCAAACCTCAAAATCCTATCTATCATTTCTCGTGAGATTTTAGAGATAAAAAATAGCCTATGTCCTTTCTCAGGTTTTAGACTTTTTCTAAACCAACCAAATTTGATTTCAATCGTTCCCGTAGTTTTGCGTGAAAGCGATACAGACAGACAGAGTTACTTTCGCATTTATAGTTTGGAAGTATGAAATGGTTTAGGGTCGACCTTCATTTAGCACCAGGCAAGCGAATCATAAAATATATCCACTGAACGTAGTTAAAAATAATAATAATAAAAAAATCATTTATTGAACAAAGCACGTTTTAAAGCACACATTTGGATAACAATGGCTGGCATACGTTTATATGTTATAGTTTTAAGATTATTTTTAACCGACTTCAAAAAATGAGGTTATCAGTTTGACCTGTATGTATGTATTTGTGTATGTTTGTCCGCGATTATCTCGATTTTGGTAGAACCGATTTTGATTCGGTTTTCAGATGAGTACTTGTTACATTCGGGAGAAGGTTTTAGTACCTAATATAACCGACTTCGAAAAAGAGGAAGTGCTCAGTTATGTATGTGTCAGTTTATTAAAGGCGGGTTCCTTTTTTGTAAAAAATAAATTATTGCTCTTGTTTTTCAGATGACAGTGAAAATGAAGAAGTACTCACAGTGAAAAGAAATAAGAAGAAACGAAGAGTGGTTATAGATGATGATTCTGACTAAATGTCTATACAATGTATATGTACATACTTACTTAATTAAAAAAAATATACACGGTCATTTATTTATCGTGGCGGAAACTTTGAGTACTAAGTCTTTGCATGATATATGACTTGAATAAACTTAATTATAAAAAAAAAATTATTTCAGGCCGATAGCCTCCTTGTTCACCCCACCCCCCTCCCTGCGCATTGCCCTCCGCCCCCTGACTCGTCTGGCACCAGCTTAGCCACCGTAGGTCATTGCTCTGATGCTACACAACGTTTTTATATTTTTTTTACAAAAACTTAAAAAGTACCTCAAGTGAGAATGGTTCATTATTTTTCAATTTTGTTTTCAGGAATCAGTCCTGTATAACTTGCCTACCGGGCGTTAAATTTTCCTCCACGATAAAAAAGTAACCGTGTATAAGTATAACATATTGGTTTTCTGAAAAATAAATGTGGAATCAAGTTTTTTTTTTTCTCAGTCCTAAGAGGTCTCTACCGCTTATCCAATAAAAAAATACGAATACAGTTAGACCTAGGAAATAATCATCTATAGGTATATCCCTCATAACAATGTTCGCCCTTGCCAGGAATCAAACCTAGACCTCGAATTCCCAGCCATCATCAATGCCTTGAATCAATCAGACGCTCTCTTTCAAACAAATAATTAATTTAAACTGCCAATATTCCAATTGAATACTGCAGGTGGGTTGACGATTGAAACAATGGTGATTTACTTATACATTAAAACTTCGCAGACGGCGGCGGATTGGATTGAAACTTTAATTGATTCAGTTTTCTATTGAGTTAAGGAATAATTTATATTGTCAAACTTTGGTGCGCCCTTGGCTAAGCCCATGCATTTTCCCTTCAAAACGCTTTATTCAGTTTTTAAACTGACTTCAAAAAAGGAAGTGTATTTTGTCCGCGATAATCTAGCTTTTGGCTGAACCGATCTTGATGTCTTGATGCGGTTTTCATATAGGTAAGTATTTGTTACTTTCAGGAGAGGACAGAAGGTTTTAGCGTAAATTTTAACCGACTTCGAAATAGAGGAAGTTCTTAGATTATGTACTTATGCGTCTGTTTGTTGAAGGCGGGTCTCTTTTAACCGACTTACACATTTATTTATTTTACAATTTTACACATTTATTAATCGCACCGCTTCTCATGGTTCTGGCAGAATAACCAGCGTTGCATTTTTTGCAACACATGCTGAGTCGGAGCCATTTTGCACCCACAATATCTACATATAAAAATACTTTAACCTAGCTTACCTTTTTGTATCTCTGAATATGTACTATGTGTCTATTGTGTGTGCAAATAAATCTATGTCTATGACTTCATTGTAAAAAAAGAAGTTATTGGTTTCCAGGATTTAAAAAAAAAGTATCCTGTGTCCTTTCTTAGGCCTATTTATTTCTAGCTCTGTACCAAATTTAATTTGAATCGGTTTAGCAGCCACGGCGTTGCTCGAAATCGCGAACTCCTGTTTGACTGCTAGAAATAAATCGTATGGTATTTTTTTGGTATTTTCTTACTTATGAACTTCCAGAAATGTTTCAAGTTCAAAATAAGCTAATTCTGTCCAGCCCTTTTCGAGCTTGAGCTAGAAGAAACCAACACCTATATTTATTTTAGACGAGCTCTCCCGGCTTACTTCGTTGCGCCATATAATATGAGATACTACTAATGACTTGGCTCTATAGACTATGTTCTTTTGACTGCCCAGAATGGGCGAATAAAAAAAACAAACAACAACAACAAACCACCTGTCAAAATATGTAAAAAAACGGAAAAAATATTGCACCTTGGGTTACATTATTTGAGTTTAAGTAAGGATCCCTATTTTTTTTTTGAAACTCTAATATAGCCTATGACACTCGGGGATAGTGTAGCTTCCTACCAGTGAAAGAATTTTCCAAATCGGTTCTGTATTTCCGGAGCCTATTCGTTACAAACAAACAAAACAAATGTTTCCTCTTTATAATATTGGTATAGATGGTATAGATAAATCACTGAACATAATAATTTAATCTTCATGTTCTGTGGTAAAGCTTAGTTTAATTGAAAACTACTGTAAATGGTCTCTATATAATAATCCGATATTAGCTACAAACTCTCAACTGTTTACAGCACACGTCTATAAATTAATTAAATCAGAGAGAGAGAGGGGACACCGACCGTCCTAATTAAATGAATTCGCCCGCAGATTAGGCTTCTGCGGCAGTTATACCGTATAACTTGTGAGGATTAATTTGCGAAATTACCCTATACTAGTGCTGTGCCCTGCTAGGAAAACGAGTCGTTTTTGTTAACGTTTCGTTTGTATATTTTTTTGTTCTGGAGTGGTGCTGGTGATAGAAAAAATACATACTGGCAGGTAATAAGTCGATATAAAGTTTTTTAAATAATAAAATCACGGTTTACATTTAAATAGACGGAATTAATGTCTTATTGTATTTATCAATTTATTGTATTGTTCAAAAAAGACAGAACAAGAAACTTAAGAAGTTCTTAAGTAAGTTACAAAAGGTGACCTAATGGCTATCAGCGATTTCTTCCAGGAAACCAGTTCTTTATACATGAAGAAACAAAGACAATTGACAAAAGAAAATGTCGAACTTACCTACTAGCTGAATAAAAAGTATTTGTACTTATATTGTTTTTAAATTCTCATAATTACAGTGATATACTTACAAATTGTGTGTTAGAATACTTATTTAAAGTTACCTTATTGCAAATGACGAAAAAGTAGAGGTAGGAGCTAACCTAACTAAGACTTTAAAAAATTACGGAATAAATTAAAATAAACTGATTTAAATTTTGGTTTTAATACCTTTTAAAACATAGAAAATTCCTAAAATCTAGCACCAGTAGGTAGCGCGTGCACTAAATCTTTTCTATACCTAGTCAAGTCAAACAGATTACGCCCAACCCTCTGTGCGTCGAAAGTGTTTTTATAAAACGCCAACAAGGTAAATAGGGGATGGAAAATCTTCAAAGGTCTTAGCTTTGGGGTAAGGTTAGAAAGTAGATGCTTGGTTGGAAATAATTTTAAGTTGTTACATACAATTCCTATCCAAACGAAGGAAAAGGTAACTTAAGAGTATAGGTGTAAGTATATTCATCTAAGCCGAAAGTCTTTCACTATTGTTTAAACAACGACAAACTTTTTGTCCATAGTCGCTTGGCAGGCGGGTTGGCGATAGCAGTATAGCTCTTAAAGTTTTTTAGTGAAGGACGCTGCTGCCCATTCTTCGGGTATCCCCTCTGTCGCCTTTAACGACACCCAGGGGGGTGGTGGAATTCTAAGCCACCAACATACTTAAAAACTATTGAAAATTAAATAAGTAAGTATACCTATTGCAGAATGACTGGAAACTGCGAAGAATAATGATACCTTTAGTTGGTTAATCAAATTAATTTATTTGAATTGTATGTAAGTAAGTAACATACCAATCTTTTTTTTTGTAACGGCGCTCGGGGCAGCGGCGGGAGTATGTGGCTCGCACCCACTAGACCCCCCGGCTGCCGTCTTGGCGCTTTTGGGAAGGACCCCGAGAACCATATATTATAGCGTCCGAAGTCCTTCCCACTAGGGCATGAATACCGGGATCTCGGAATCTCGTAATATCGGAATCTCGGAATAAATATACGATATTTTCAATTCCGATATTGAGGTGGCCAATATCGGAATCTCGTAGGCAAGACTTTTATTGTTATTTGAGTTCTAAAATAAATGTTTAAAGTCTCTAATATAAAAAGTAACTGCAAATTCGTTAATAATAAGCTTTTTTTAACAGAAACAATATTTCAAAGCAGTTCATTTAGTTATTTGGTACATAATTTGTACTGGTACAATGTAGATAAGGAAAAACCAAAATGTTAAATAAATAGTATACATAATAATAAAAATAAAAAATCAAGTTTTTTTTTTTTTTAATTAAAAAATATTTTTTTCCTTTTTTCCATTGTATTCAAAATCCTAGGAAACTATCATCTCAGCTTGATAAATCATGAAAATCTTATTAAATTCAATTCGGTATACGAATTTTATACATTTACAATTGAAAAATTAGCTTCTTGAGTATTTTTTATTGAGTTTTTACAATTCCGATATTGATATCGGAATCCCGGTATTGAGATAAAATGTCCGATATCAGTATCGGAATTGAAAACCTTCCGATATTACATGCCCTACTTCCCACGCTCAGCTGCTATCAGCTTCGTGCTCGGGGAGAGCGTATTGTTCCCTCCCCGGCTCGCCTTTGGAGCTGAGGCGGCACAGTACCACAAGCTGTTCCGCCGCCTAACACGGGGCCGTTTGATGATTGTGTCGGGCCCCCGCCCTTCACACCAACGACCCCAAAGACCCCATTTAGTCTTCTCTTACGACAGGCAGGGCATACCGTAGACCTATTCTTACATCCGGACTTACAGGCTTATGTATACATTGCCTTCCTACCTACCATCCTGCCATTCGTTTTCCTACTTTTTATTTAAACTTCTTGAATATTCTATTAACTCTTATCGACTTACTTTTTTTAACCATAATATAATATTATTAAATATATTTAAAAGCAGCAAGTCAGTGAACGAGAGAGTGTATGGGCCCGTCTGTATTGCAATAGCGAGCGAGCGCCTTTGACCTCATCCTCCGCTATCGAAAGAACATTTCCATCTTGGCCGATAAGATGACGCTTGCAGATTTACAAGTTTTATTTATAAACTAAATTTTATCCTTGCCTTCCTCGTCGCTTCGTGTTTTTCGATTTTTTTTGTTTTATTTTCCAACGGATTTTGATGCGGTTTTGTTTTAAAGATGAGTGAGAGTGATTCAAGAGGAAGGTTTATACGTATAGTACATGACTGTACGACATAGTAATAGGTGGTACGAAGTTCGCCGGGTCGACTAGTAATTAATATAATCAATATATATAAAACTCTTCCGTTACTGACTGACTGACTGACTGACAGACAACGCAGAGCCGAAACTACTGGGCGTAGCGGGTTGAAATTTTGCATGTAGGTTCCTTAGGGAGTGTAGGTGAGCACTAAGAAGGGATTTCCCGAAATTCCCACGGGAACGGGAAAAAACGGGAATTTTGTGTTAATGAGAAATCTGCGCGGGAAAAACCGCGGGGCAGCCTCTAGTACAATATATTTAGCCTACAAAAGTCCGTCCTGAACTTTTTTAAGTTATGGAGATTAAACCTCATCCAATCTTTGAAAAATAATAACCTACACCCAAAACATAATTTTAATAGTTAAATTAGCAGACTGGACAGACTTCCGCAAGTGGTAAGACGACCTAGTGAAGGCTGCGGGAATACACTGGATGAGGGTCGCTCAACACCAGTCTCCTCTGTGGCGTTCTGTGGGGGAGGCCTTTGTCTAGCTGTGGACGAATTTCGGCTGAAATGGTGATGATGATGAGTTTAAAATTACCCAAGGTGTAATAAGTTTAAAAAAAAGGATACCTATTCAGGTAGTTTCAGTATATAAATGTTATAAGTAATTGGGTTCTTAAATCTAAACTGCAAAAGCAGCAAATAAAACTTTTCAAGACATCTTAGTACCCCAATACTGAGAGGCAGTGCATATTGGCGCGAACCAATGATATTGGAATCTCTATTACCAAAGATATTTCCATATGGGGCGCGTGTGAGGGACAAATGAGTTCCGATATTGTTTTAGGACAAGCCGTGGGCTTAGTTTTTAATAACTAGCTAAGTGCGTGTTGGACGGATATCCGGTATACTTACCTCAGTTCCAAACAAATTAAGTAATGAGAGGTTTTCAATTTGACATCGCAGAAGTTTTATCGCGCCGCTCCCAAGTAGCAACCGATAGATTTAACTGAGTATTGAAGATTTCTTGAAGGCAACATGGCTAATTCCAGCTATTGCCTTGGCCAAAACTATTATGTCCCTCAAGATATCCCTAAGACTTGCTTGGAGGGTCAGTTAAGAAAAAGTGGGCACGGTATTTAGGAGAATACGAAGGGGGAGTTAATACTACTGCTAAATCATACTTCAACCTTACATAAGCAATTGGGATTTAATAGGGTTTTCCAGATTCCTTAACTAAGGTTTCGCGATATCTTGAAGTTTAAGTAAAAGCAGCAAAATAGATTTAAATGCAAAATTAAAACTGTTTTATAATCTATTTCACTAATGCAATTTTTGCTAAGCGAAGAAAAATTTAAAACGTTTTCAATTTAAGTAATCATAATAAAGAAAATATGGTGAACATTTTATGCTACAACACAAGAACTTTACTTAGTGGTAAGAATTTGTAAACTATAAGTAAATATGACAATTAGAAATCCGTTTTATTTCGTCGTAAGCAATAAAAATCTTAAACGCATGATCATTTATCGTGTAAAATCGATAGAAAGAGCCATAAAACAAACGGGCTCTCGAAATAGCTTGAAATAACAATAAAATAAAGAATAATTGTATATGGAATAAAAATAAAGTTATCATTTATGTCATTAATATTACCTTTTCTCATCACATTATCACTTATTTCTTCAGTAAAAACTATTACACTAGTCACATTTAACTGAAATCCACACTTTTTTCACGATATCACTTCGATTTTATTTTGTTGTTCTGTTTTCTAAAAGTTCAAAATGGCGTATAATCTTGTTTTACTTGACGAAATCTGAATTTAGAAAAGTAAGGATTCAAAAGGGTAGTTGAGTATCAATTAAATCAAAGATTAATAAGTTCGATTTGAAATAATGCTATTTTAGAAATGTTTTACTCAAAAACGATTTCCTCAAATCTCACTTAATACTTAATCGTTTTACTAAATCAAACGTAAGTAACATTTAAATCTCACAGTATTAAGTGATCCTTTAGTTTGATTAAGTAAATCCTCAACGATTTAAGTGATACTTCCGATTGATTTCATGAATACTATTCTGATTTATTTGATCCTTTACTTTGATTTCTTAAATCAAAATTTCTTATCGCCGCCTCCGTGCTTGAATGTTCAACTTCCATTTTTTTACTGTTCAGGAGAAGGTTTTTTTTACTTATTATCAAACGAGATGTTTAGTTTCAGGAATGATAAATGCATATTTATAGTTTTTAGTCTAATATATGAAATTGCCAATAAATTTGTTTACGATGCTGTGATTTTACGTATTTTATCATACTTTTAAAATGGAGGTTGAACAAAACTGCGAATAAAAATGTTCGTTCAAGGAAATACAACACTCCTGCCATGGAGATAGCACAGTGTTCCTTAAAATTGTTGCGTGCTTGTTTGTCCAACCTCCTAATACCATATACAGGATGATTAAATTACTTCGTAAAAAAAAATGTTTTTAGATGATAAAAGTATAAGAAATTAAAATCAAGAAATAAAAAAAAAAAATTAATTTAAACTCAAGTAATAATAACATAAACATAACGAAATGATAAAATATACCTACTTAATTATTGTTAAAAATTTGGTTGTTGTGTTGAACCATTGTGAAAGACAGACAAAAGGACTATCAAACAGAATTAACATAATAATGTACTTAATTCTCAACCGTTTTATTACAAAGTGAATTTATTAACATCCTGTATCAGTACGTTTAAGTTTCTATTCGGAAATGAACATTATTAAAAAGTACTTATTGCTCGAAAGTCGCCAAAGTACGCCTTTTGCTTGTTTTGAAATTGGTACTCGCCATCCTGCTGCAGCTTTTAACGTTACTCGCAGTTAGTTTTCTTAGTTTTGAACACAATAAAACTAATTTATTAGGTTTTTGCAAGCAAACTAAAGGAGCAACCAAGTTCATCACAGAAAAAACAAAATGGCCGGGTAGCGTGACGTACTGTGCTGTGATTGGTCGGCCGGCTGGAGTTTGAACACTCAAGCACGCAACAAATATTTCGATGCGGGACTTTGGGTAATGCTGTGGAGGTTGGCTAAACAAGCACGGAAATTTTGTTACGATGATGTGGGCTTCAAAATTTAAAACGTGAAAGTTATTGTATATTTTCTAGGAAAAGCTTTTTTTTTACTTGACCTTCTGGACCTAAATTACATCGTTAACAATCCTGCATCAAAAAGTCATTTTCGACCAAAATGGAGTTTGAACACTTAAGCACGGAGCCGACGTTATCTCACAGTATTAAGTGATCCTTTAGTTTGATTAAGTAAATCCTCAACGATTTAAGTGATACTTCCAATTGATTTCATGAATACTATTCTGATTTATTTGATCCTTTACTTTGATTTCTTAAATCAAGATTTCTTTGTTTTGCAACAGAGTTAGTTTTTCTAATACCAAGTGTAAGTGTTGAAAGTGATAGACGTATGCAATATTATTAGAAACATAAATTAGATGTTTATGTACAATTGTGTTTATCAGAATGCATTACAAGGTTGTTCAAACGAATTAATATGATCTATGTTTGTGGCTGGCATGTTGGCGATTCGGGTAGGAAGTGACGTGACTTGGCTATGTCTATATGGCAGAATTTAAAAGGATAATTTCGAATTCAAGCTTTTGTAAGTATTCATCACTTCCGCTTATAGTTCCTTTCGCAAAATGACTTTTTTTTATAGTGTCCCTTTTGTACATGTAAACTTGTGCTAGTGGAGAAATGGTCATTTTTCGACCGTGTCATTTTGCGAAAAGCACATTTTGTGAAAAGGACGTTTTGAGAATTTTTTAAAAGCGTTATGGTTTTCAAAGAAAGTTATTATGTTTTTTTTGGTGTTTTAGCAATAAAGTGCATTTAAACAACATCAGATCTTGCATATAAATTCAAGTGTGTGTGGCAAGTATTTCTATCAGACCATTCTGCTCACACTTGTGGCAAAACAAAAACTGTTGTAATAATTTATTTCACTGCCTTTTGCTGCTTTTTAAGAACCACAAAAGTACATACCATAAGAAAATCAGCAATGATTTTCAATGCTGTCATATCATCGAGTTATCATATTTTGTTTAGCTAAGAAAGCTGTGTTAGAGCTAGTTCGGAAAATATATATAAACTACCTGCATTGGCAACCTAATACTTTTAACTTATTTAAGTGTATCAAATACTTATTCAAAGACTAATCATACAAAATGTATTATGCTAAACGAGTCCGTGACCGTAACTACCTACCTCTTTTGCATCGATTAAGAGTGAAAGGCCCTACAATTTAGACCCATAATGCACCGTTCGCAAATATTTCTTCGAAACTGTCTACAAAAAATAAAAGCAAAAGGGACATTACGACAAAGGTTTTTTCGATGTGGTACATTTTGAGAAAGGGTCATTTTGGGAAAATACAATTTTAGAAAGGGACATTATGTAAAAGGAAAATTATGGGAAAGGGACATTTCTGTGTTAAAGGTTATTTTTTTAATTTTTCAACGTCTTTGCTAATTTAATTTTTCTCCATCTTGTACAAACCGTCCCTCTAAATCAATTATTACTTATAAAATAATAATTAATACAAAATTTATTTGTGTTTTGCCTAGCAAAAACTGATTTGAGGACAAACGTCTTAATATGGCTTTTAGTTTGGATAGCAAATCTTTTTTGCATTAGTGCGACTGTATAAGTCGAACAACTATCCCTATCCCTTAATGATTTAATTCAGTTTACAAATAATGAGAGTTGAGTGAAAAGAGAGTTTTATGGTTTATCTGAAACCTTAATTAATACTGAATAGGTTTAAGATGATTTAACTACGATTTGTATAATCTTTATTTTCTCAAAAAGCGGTATTGGAATACTATATAGCCTTTAAGAAATATGTGACTATATGAAATCGTTTTTTATTTAGTTAAATCACAATACAGGCACTGTTAAGATATATGCGATTTAAACGAAATTCTTCAGTGCTACTTGGGCTATCAGATGGCGCTTTGCAAAAAGTATATAGGTCAAGTTCTAAGTATCAAGTTTTAATAAATTATTGAAAGCTCAAAATAAAATGTTCGTCTCTGTGTGTGTTTCGGGCATCCTAGATACAGGTTCTTCCTAGTTAGGGGCTCTGAGTGTGATGTGTTATTATGTCTGTCTGTGTCTGTCGTCGGTTTATCTGTCTATGTCTTATCTGTCTAAAATTAAAACTTGTCACGCATCAGTCAAATTGTTTTGTTTTGTCTTAAACTTAAAAGTTAATTTAAATTACTTACCTATGTCACAGGAGAATGTAATACTTACTGTATGTCTATTACTTTAGACAACGCCATCTACGGGCGTATTGCGAAACATTTTTTTTTTCAAATGTCACTTTGAAAACCCCTCATGAAAACAAAAATATACGTCCGTTTTCGTTTTGTAAATGAGAATATATCTCTAACTAAGTATTTACAAGACGTTTATATTATACCAGCGTTTTCATTACATACATTTTAAACAATTAATTCAATGTTGCTAATAGTCAAAACAGAAACCAAAAAAACTACATAAAACTTAGAAGTAAGAATTTGAAAGTCGTTTGTAGGTATGTTCTTACAAAAAAAAAGGTCGTAACGTAGGTAAGGTAGAAAGGTCGTAACGTAACGATTCAAATAAAATATATTTAATCTCGTACGATGATCAATCAAAGGGTTTTTTTAACGCAATCCATTTAAAATATTTAAAAGTAGGGATTTTAATCCCAAAAATAATTAATGGCCATTGAACATCAAGACAATCCATTTATCTGTGTTTGCTTTGCCCTAGGCAGAAATAGGCTTGGTTAAAAACGTTTCTTTTATCTTTATACCACCGACAAAAAATATTTACGAAGGGGCGCAATTGTTTTTCAATATTTTAGTTTTTTTTTTAATAGTAACAAATATTAAAAACTTCAAAAATTAAATTACTTACGTAAACTTAGATATAAATGCAAAAAAAACATATTGTTTTTTAATCAATTTTGTAGAGCTACCACTAGAAACGGGCCGGATTAACAGGCACCAAATAATTAGCAATCGCAAGTTCACTTAATGTAGAATAACAACAATTACTGTAAACTATGCTAAAACTAGCCAATTTTACACAATAAATTTCTACCGGAACCTTCTAAGCGCGAACCCTCGCACTTGGGCGTTTATTTTAATTAATAGCTAAGTGCGTGTTGGACGGATATCCAGTATACCACCGACAAAAATATTTACGGTCGCAATTGTTTCTCAATATTCTCAACTTCGCAGTAACAATCACTTAAAATTATGTTACTTACTAAAATGTTACTACGTTCTGAAAAAAAAAAAGAAATCTTAGCCTTAAACTAACTTCAAGTACTTACTTACTGAAATTTTTAAAATATTGTCTGAACTTTTTTTTGGGCAATACCTAGCAAAATTTGATACAAAGAAAAGAAAATACTCCTCGAAGTACTTAGAAAGAAATAGCGCAAGAACTATCAAATAAAGGAGGGAAATGCCTCGAGTAAACATTCCATGAAGGAACTTTAAGTATCCGGGGCTCGCTCGAGCGTCCTAACAATAGGATCGGGTCTACTTTTCGTTTGCATTGGGGAATAGCTAAAGTACATTTCTATTCTGCAAAGTGTCCAGGAAATTAGCTGAGGAGCTTCAAGAATGGACTGATTCACGTTTACGTTTTTCTACGAAGAGAAATTTATTTTGGTTGACTTTATTTATTGTATTTAGAAGTTTTCTTAGAAATGTTAGTACTCTAAGAGTGCATTCACGTACAAAGCTGGCAAAAAGCGCTTGTTGGCGCTGGTTCGAAAAATATATAGAAATAACCTGCGCGGACACTCACGCTGGAACAAGCGTCTATGTCCGCGAAGGTATTTTGTATAAATTTTTCGAACCACCGCCAACAAGCGCTTGTTACCATCTTTGTACGTGAATGCACCCTAAGTGAATGTTTTGAACGATCTTATTAATAACAGCGCCTTCCGATATGAGTGCAGGATGGTAACGCGGATGCACACACGCTTAAAAAAAAAAAACAAATTAATCAAAGCTAGTATGTAAAAAGTAAGCGATGTAGACATCGACATCGTACAACCAAGCTGTAAATCTAGACAGTAAATCTAAGTATCAAGTTTTAATAGAATCCTGACTGAATCAGGTAGCTGGAACATTTTTACTCTGACGCTTGGCGCCGAGGTGCGGGTGTTTCTTTATCAGATGTGGGTCAATCTCAGTAGAACGGTAGAACTTTAAATTTAAAGAACTAAAGCGCTTTAAAGCGGAAATTACGAGCTGAACGAACGTATTGTGCATTTTAAAAGTAACAATGGTATTGGATGTTAGATACAATACTCACAAAGTCGTATAATAATAATAATAATATTTATTTAAAAAAACATAATCTCACGCCTTTTATTCCACGAGGGGTTAGGCAGAGGCACCAGCTCAAAAGCCGGACCCACGTTTAGTCGAGTTTATGTTTTATTACCAACGTGACAAGAGACCAGCTTGTCGCCGCGTAATATTAATTTATTTAAGGCAATATTTACATTAATACATGTTAAATAACATAGACAGAGACCCATAATGATAAATACCTTTAAACTAAAAATAAATCATATATTTTTAAACTATAATAAAGGTCTACACACATTAACTTAGTCCACGTAAAGGTAGTATTTTTATTTTATTTTATTAGTATATTTTTACAGGGTTAGGTTAACGAGCAATGAATATTCATTGATGGATTAATCGGCGATATTTTTGTGGCAACCCGTGGTGGCGTCGGAACCCGACGGTCGGATTAACTTTTGCTACACATACTGCTGGCCTATATCGAATGACATAACTTATATTTATTTCGATTATAGTATGTTCATGTTTCCTCCCACAATGTTCATCCTTCGGTGATGTGGGGGAGGCCTATGTCCAGCAGTGGACGTCTTAAAGGCTTAAGAAGACATGTCGACGGCTGTAACTATGAGTTTTACGGGCATTAAGTTATAAGTAGTAGTAGTAGTTTAAGTTAGTTGACTGCTCCGTAGCTCAGTTGGCAGTGATGTCGACTGAGAAGCGAGTGCACCCGGGTTCGATTCCCGGGCGGGGCGAATATTGATATGATGAATATCGATGTTTGTTTCCGGTCAGGGTGTGATGTTTGTCTCTGTATGTGTTTCGGGCACCCTAGATACAGGTTCTTCCTAGTTAGGGGCTCTGAGTGTGATGTGTTATTATTAGTATTATTATTAAAATAAGATTAAAACGAGAACAAACATTAAAACAAACCCTATTAATTACATTCTAGAATACCACCCGAACAGCAGGAAGTAGTGCAGAGTATTATCATGCAGTAAGCCGTCAGACGTTTCCTTAAAGCTCGACGTATCAGCTTACTAAGCTCTGCTACGAAATTTCATGTTTCATTGTCCGTAGCGCGGCGTAGCAGGGCGGCATCTACGGCGTAGCAACGTAGCTACGATTTATGCCATCCTTTGAATTTTATATTTTACTGCCAGATTTTGAATGTACAGTTTTCCAATAGTTTCTTTGTTTAGTTTATTGCATTTTTTTAATTTACTGGTAGTTGTGTTTTTATATTAACTAATACTAAATTAAACTTACGTAAAACTATAAGTACTTAACCAAAACTAAAAATAAAATCTAAACTTGTAGTATGAAAAAAAAACTCGCATAAATATATTGGGACTCGTCTAGTATTATACTAATAAGTCTATATTACAATGCCATTATTCAAATTAACTCAATTTTATTCAATTAGACAATGAGTTCTGATTCGATTCAACATTCGTCGCTATTCAATAAAATTGTGTGCGAGCTGATAGAGTAGTCACCGGCGTTAATTCGGGGCCGCGTGCGAAAGGCCGATAAGCAGTCAGCCGCCGCCGTGCCTGTCCATACAATCAAACATTGTATTCCTACAGAATTACAGATTTGAATTTCACAAATTCAAATGTCTAGATATTTAAAATGTATATAACTAACATGTAGCGCATTTTCCCTTGAAACTCAAATTCCCAATTTTCCCGTGAATATAGCGGGATAAAAAGTATATATCCTTTCTCAGACTCTAGCTATCTAACTTACAACTATCCATGAAAGTACCAAATTTCATACAAATCGGTTAAGTTGTTTACTCAGGAAAGCGAGACAGACAGACAGAGTCACTTTCGCATTTATAATATTAAGTATTGATTGATAAAATAGGTACGTGGTCTAGCGTGGTTGTCGCAGACTGAAGCGGGCACAGCATACCGCTCGCATCGCTCCGTGACGTCACTCGCGAGCCATTCCGATCGACGCAGATGTAAAGGCGCGAACAATAAAATTTATGATTTACACAATTTCTTTTTTACAAAAGGGTCTCTTTTTGTTCTTCCCTTCAACAAACTGACACATACATAAACTGAGAACTTAGAAGTCCGTTAAAATAGGTACTAAAACCTTCTCCTGAATGTAACGAATACATTTCTGAAAACCGCATCAAAATCGGTATAGCCAAACGCGAGACAATCGCGGATAAACATACATACAGCTCAAACTGACAACCTCCTTTTTTGAAGTCGGTTAATGAAGTCGGTTAAAAATTATGAAATACGACTACATAGTGGTATTGCAATGCTCGACTTTGAATAATTAAAATGAGAATCAACTAGCAAATATTCGGATCCATCCAGCAAAGCTCCACAAAATGGACTTTTGATTGGTTCTCTATTTCCATTTGGGAACACTCTAATCGCCCAATGATGATCAAACGATAATTTAATTGATGAAACTGAAATTAAGTTATTGAAACAACGCCATTCGACGTCTGGATTGTTTTAGGGCGCCATAAAATACCTAAGTAAAAGTTATCAATGTTTAAAACAACACAGCTGAGAATATTTAATATTTAAAGCTTGCAATGGGCATACCTATATATGAATGATTTTCGGGTGAAATCGTGCAACTCAATTTTAAAGCAAATATCTTTAACTGATTGGGCTGAAATTTTGTTCTGGTAGCCTAACAATACATATTAAGCTAATGTGACGTCATTTAAAATCCAACACTGCAGAAAGATCAAGATGGCAGACGAGTTGTTTATAGTGTATTACTACAATATGGATATCAAATGAAGGCCTTACTGAGAATAACTCGAAAAAGAACTTTTTTAAATAAAAACTTGATTTTAAAAAGGTTTTTAACCTTAAACCTATTGTTGATATTAATATATACAATTGAATTTAATGTCTCAAAAAAATCATATTAAAAAAAGTTGAATTTAACAACAAACAATACTTATGCGATAACTATTGTTAAAAGGTAGTAAAGTGATGGTTTTAGGGTTACTGATCACAAACTGCGGGACAGAGCGTCTAAAACTATAGGTACCTAGTCAAAATTAAATTAGAGTACGAAGATATTTCTTTAAAATCTTTACGTTAAGCTTTAGAAGTTTAGATAAAGTTTCTAATTGAAATTGGAAGGTTTAATGTCTGATAATGGTTGAAATCTTATAAATCGCTTTTATGGGTATTAAGTATGAATGAATGATTCTTCGCTTACTTAATTCAATTAATGATTTAACCAAATACCTACTGGCCAGTAATTACATGTGTGCATTTTGGTATGCATTTTAAACGGTGAATACTTTTGGGTTAAATCTCTATTCAAAATAATTCGTTTTTTATTTTGTTGGGGATACTTTGTTTTTATAAATAAAAAAAAATAAAAAGTGCCATTCGTTCTTTCTTTTCGTAATAAATGAACTAAGATAATTTAAAAAAAAAACTAAATGCCATTAGAGAAAGCACTGAGATATAAATCCAGATTTCCAACTTTCTTGGATCCCAGGCGACCGCCAAAAGTTTCAAATGAAAAGTTATCACCGAACTTGGCCGCTCTCAAATTTGAAATGACGTCTCGACTTGTATTGCTTAATTATTTGCTTTTAATAGATTTTTTATTGCGGCAATTTTGTACTTATTCCAAATTTAAATTACTGAAATTTTAAAATATTTTTTTATCTATAAGTAGCTTATATATTGCCTTAATTAATATAAAATTAAATTAATATACAAGTATTCACAAAAATAATATTAATAAATGAGAAAACATAGAAACTGTTTCCAAATCGCCAAATTTATAATTCTTGTTCGTTGGTCTTATAATATTTTTTTGTGCATCAAATATACCTATTGAGTTAATTTGAGTAATAAAACTAAGTATTTATTGAATTTAATTACTAACACATTAACAAAAACAGGACTTCGTTTTATTGGATAACTTTAGATACCGAATAATATTTAAAATCAGCATATTTATATTTGTAGGTGTATAAAATCTTTCAAGAACTTGTACGCTCGAAAGAGCAAACATTTTAAGAAGGCTCAAAGTATTAAAACTTTCTAAACTGTTTCGATGTTAAAGTACACCAAACCCAACGTAAAATACCCATTCTTTCATGTGTTGCTAAAGTAAACATGGGTACTTATCTTTGGGAAAAAGTAGCCTCGTGAAAAGACAGGCATGTGTAGGGTCCCACCGCAAAACGTTCGTTGTTTTTACAACCCTCCCGTTGCCATGAAGGGCTTAAAACAGGCATCAACAGGGCGTAATGTGCATTACACCCGAATGCGCGAGGGAAAGGGTTAGAAAAATATCACTTTACAGCAGAGAGTAAATTTAAAATACCTACTTTTAAGATGATTATTTAATAATTATAGGTACCGAAGGAGTACCTTACTTTATTTAAATTAACTGTGACTGTGACATTAAGTTATAGATTAGTAATAAATTTGCGATGCACTACTTATAAGTTGGTTAGACCTGGAACTGGAAGAAGCTGCCAAAGATGGCAAAAGGTTGAGGTACATACTTTAATCGACAACTTTTTCCATGCTGTGGGTATACTTTGGGATAACATCATCATAAAGCGCTACATTTGCATCTCTACAAAAAAAGTGACTATATTAACACTAACACTTTTCTTTTTAAGATAAAGGTGGTTACTAGATAAATCGAAAAATATTAAGTTTTGACTGACTCCACTGGACCCCTACACATTGTCTCTAAGTAATTATCTTCAATTGTTTTCAATTAGGTACTAAAAAAGACAGCTTTTTGCCAAGACACATTATTAATTTTCTTTACATACTTACCTAGCCAGTACCAATCAATAAATTAATATTGAATAAGCTACTTTATGCCTCAGTAGCTGCTACTATAGTAATCGATTAATTTATAAAGCCGTAAAGGTGCGTGCAAAGCCAGTGAGCGAAAGTGCTTTGAGTCCGAGCTTGAAGTATTTTACTATAATATAGTACAATATCGTGTTGTACCCAGTGTTGCATAATATTATGGCCTTAAAAAGTAATATCTGGTTAGATAATATATATTTATATTTATATATTATGTTTTAAAAAGTAGAACCAAGGCACTTTAACACAACAAGGGGTTATACACAAGTAAGATAACAATAATGTACATTATGGTATTTAATGTGTATGTATGTCCTTTCTCAGGCTTTAGACTATATGTTTATGTACCAAATTTCATTCGAATAGGTTCAGAAGTTTTGGCATGAAAGCAAGGCAGACAGACAGTCTTTCTCATTTATAATTTAAGTATGGACTCCGATTTTAGCATAGAAACGACGTCCAAACGATGTTATTCAAACTAAGATTCAAACTTGTGATATCAAAAGTAAATATTGTTGTTTGTAGAAAACAATTCTTTAATGAGACTTCGCATCCCTACCACTCCCTACTAATATAGCTAGGAGCTGCTCATAGGTGTTACGAGAACGGCTCGCTCCAGATTAAATGCGCCCCAGTCGCCGTGAAATTACATTAGTCCGTATTACTGAGCACCTCCTACGCGGCCGTGTGATATAGGTTACTTCAGAGGATATTAACGATCACTTGTTATATGTTACCTGTTCAAATTTGTATTTAAGGTAACCATCTAACGTCTAACCTTAATGCATATTATAAACAAAATGTATTATTGCTAGTCGAACCGGCGAACTTCGTAAAGCCTAACCTATTACTATTTTGTGCATGTATTATACTTATAAACCTTTCTCTTGAATCACTCTACCAATTAAAAAAAAAATAGGTATAGGGGGAAGCGGGAAGCGACTTTATTTTATACGAGCTTTCCCAGCTTACTTCGTTACGCCATAGAATATACGATACTACAAAAGACTTGCCTCTATAGACTATGTTCTTTTGACTGCCCGGAATGGCCGAATAAAAAACAAACAAAAACAACAACAACAACAACAAACCACCTGTCAAAATATGTAAACAACGGAAAAAAAAAATTGCACCTTGGGTTATATTATTTGAGTTTAGGTAAGGATCCCTAATTTTTTTGAAAATCTAATATAGCCTATAACACTCGGTGATAGTGTAGCTTAAAGTTAAAAGTTAAAAAACACTTTATTGCATACAAAAAATACAAAAGAACATTATACAATTAATGGTAGACATATTTAAATTTGCATGCAATGGGCGGCTAGCTTAGCTTCCTACCAGTGAAAGAATTTTCCAAATCGGTTCAGTATTTCCGGAGCCTATTCGTTACAAACAAAAAAAAAAACAAACAAACAAATCTTTTCTCTTTATAATATTGGTATAGACTATGTATTGGTGTGTGATTAGAATGTCGTTTAAATATAAAATCATCATACTCCTAGACATATAGGCTGCCTCTACAGTTAACCATCATCATAATCTTGAGCTACCTTGATCAAGTATATTCCCGCAACCTTCACTAAGTCGTTTACCAATTTGTGGGGTCGCCACTCGAGAACTTTTCGGCCTCAGCGACCATCAGTTCTTCGTTCTATGTGCATTGCCTGACTATTGCCTAGTCTGTGGCCTATTTTGGTGAATTTGCGTCTACAGATCTCATAAATAATTGAAGAACAAAACTTTAGTAGGTGATTTAGTTAGGTTTTACAGCACACTGTCACTTACCTAGTTCTACTACTGAATGTAATTTGGTTACAAAATTATCAGTAGGTTCCAGCCTTACCACATAAGTGAACTAGCAGCTTACTTTCTTTTCATATGAATTGATTTTTCAATTAAAACTTGTCGGACTTTCAGCATTTTCCAGAAACCCAGCATTCCTATTAACGCCGCCGCCGTCCGAAAGCAAACTTTGAACCGAAGTAAGGCTTCCCACATACTACGCGGATAAAACCGGCTCCTTTATTCACCACTGAGAAATTTCATCTATAGAATTCTATAATTTTAGTAATCTAGCAGCAAAAATAAGTAAATGTTACCAGAATTGAATAATACATACTTTTCGTAAATTTATATTCTAACGGATGTGTTATTTTACGGTGACATCTACATCTAAAAATAACTATCTTATTTAACGAGCTTTCCCGGCTTACTTCGTTACGCCATAGAATATAAGATACTACAAAAGACTTGGCTCTAAAGACTATGTTCTTTTGACTGCCCAGAATGGCCGAATAAAAAACAAACAACAACAACAAACCACCTGTCAAAATATGTAAACAAGGGAAAAAATATTGCACCTTGGGTTACATTATTTGAGTTTAGGTAAGGATCCCTAATTTTTTTGAAAATCTAATATAGCCTATGACACCCGAGGTTAATGTAGCTTCCTACCAGTGAAAGAATTTTTGAAATCGGTTCAGTATTTCCGGAGCCTATTCGTTACAAACAAACAAACAAACAAACAAACAAATCTTTCCTCTTTATAATATTGGTATAGATTATTTAAAAAAAAGGGTAAAGCGGTGGTCAAGTTGAAGGATAGATACTCTGTAATAAGGGGACCGATGCGTTTTTATCTTATCTGTTTTTAGTGACGTATTTTGAGTCCGTACAGAGTTAGCATAAAAACTTTTTATAAAAAAATTAAACCGCCGAAAAAACTGAAAAGCATTAAATAATAGGGAAACATTTTCTATTAGGCCTTAATTTACTCACTTCTTAAAGTAATTTTGGATTATCAAGAAATTTTAAGTCGGCGCCACACCACACAAGCAAATTCATTATCTATGTAAAGCGCGATGCGCAGCGGCATACGTTTTTCGGTTATTTCTTTGAATTTCAGGTAATTTAGTGATCTTTATTCGTTGATTCTGTGGCACCGACTCAAAATTTCTTGGTTATCCAAAATTACTTTAAGAAGTGAGTAAATTAAGGCCTAATAGAAAATGTTTCCCTATTATTTAATGCTTTTCAGTTTTTTCGGCGGTTTAATTTTTTTATAAAAAGTTTTTATTTTTTGCTTTTCAGTTTTTTTTTGGGCTAATTTCTTGACCCCAGCTAATCATACTTGCCCGGGTGGTCGCACCCCACAAGGTGGCCACACAACCTGGTGAAGGTTGAGGGACTAACAGGATGAGGTTCGATCACGACCGGTCGGTGAGGCGATTTGTGAGGGAGGCCTATGTCCAGCAGTGGACGTCTTTTGGCTGATTTTATTTCATTTCCAAAGATATTGTAAGTAGGTATCAAAAGTTATAATGTAACACGGAAATGCAACCTGTGAGTGGATAAATCGACCCGCCGACCAAAAAGTCACCCCTATTTTCCCACCCTTAGGGTGGGAATTTTATTTCAAAATTTTTATGGGACCAACTTCAAGGTATACCCTGTCGATTAAAAAAATAATTATCAAAATCGGTCCACACAGTAAAAAGTTATGCGTGATCATACATAAAAAAAAAAAAAAAAATATATATATATATATACGCGACGAATTGAGAACCTCCTCCTTTTTGTTTTTTCGTCGGTTAAAAATAATCGCATCCAGTGGTCACATTTACCGGCATATGTTTTTAACAGATGTGTGTGGTATTTGCGTGCAAGCTATTTTAAAGTTAACACTATGTGTATGGAATTTTACAAGTGACTGTACGTTATGTATTAGAAAGGCTGCGAAGTTACATTCTTGATGCGATAATAACAATGCAATAGAAATATGACGCTTTGATCGTAAAACCGCCTCCGGTATTATCGGCCGAAAATAACGCGCCTATATGGAAGAGCCTTTATTGGTTATTTTTTTACCGCCAGTCCAGTTGGAAGGATTTTATTTCCTACCGACTAGCGGCCTCTTTTCCCTAAAAACAAACATTCCGACTCAAATGGGTTTATATTACGTTACGAAGGTAACTTTTATAAATTACGAAAAAGGTACTTTTATCCGCCATACTGCCCATATTCTGTTGATTTTGGTTACTTTTAATTTTTTTCCTCAAACGCGGGTTCCTTAGCTCCGCGCTTGGCAGCCAAATTACAAACAAAAGCACACAATAAATTTACACATTCAACTATTTCAAAATTATCTATCTACTTTCGTAATAATACACGTAGTTATAAAATATACCTCGCTCCTATATCAAATAATAATAATAATAATATTAATAATAACACATCACACTCAGATCCCCTAACTAGGAAGAACCTTTATCTAGGGTACCCGAAACACAAACAGGGACAAACATTACACCCAGGCCGGAAACAAACATCGATATTCATCATATCAATATTCGCCCCGCCCGGGAATCGAGCCCAGGTGCACACGCTCACTCAGTCCACATCACTGCCAACTGAGCCACGGAGCAGACAAAAGTCAAATTTACTTTCGTAATAATAATAATAATATATAGGTAGTTACAAAATGTTTTAAAGCTCGCTCCTAAATAAAACATTTGCAGATTTAACATAGCATAAACAAGGTTACAAAAAATCATTGCTCTACATTGCAAAGTTTCGTAAGGGAACCCTCCCACACCACGCAACGTTATACCGATCTAAAGGCCCTTAGGTACCTATAAACCAAATTGAATTCGCCCTCCGAACAGTAGGTAGATATCCTTCGGACGAATCTCTCAAAAAACAAACTTAAATAGAAAAGCAAATAGAACGCGGAGTGGGAAAAAGTTGAAAGTGTGAGAGTTTAGACTGAGTGGAGTCTTTATTTAGGGTTCCGTAATGTTATCAATTTAACTTTCCTTGTTTAAATTGTTAAGTATTAAATTGTAAGCGTCGTTAACACTTTTGAGTTTGTCAACAAAATACCTAATAGTGCTATGACAGTTTGGCGAAGATTAATTCATATTTATTTATACACTTCCATTGCAAATGGTAAAAAAAATTATAAGGTACATGTACATAAAATAATGAACTTATAAGCTTGGGCCGCAGTCTTGTAAGTTGTAAGGTTATATTTAAGAATTTAATTTCAAAGCTAATTATAAAAACATGACGTGATTCCAGTTAAGTAGTCAACATATAACAATGACAAAAGTCATAAAATACTAATATAATACAAGGTAAGAAAATTCCTGACCAAAATATAAGCATATTTTTAAATGTGGAATCAAGGTTTCATCAACCACAAAGTAAAGGAACCAGAACGGAACTCTAGAAAGCTGAAAAGTTTTGAATTCGCTCCGCCGGAAGTCGGTTCTGACGATCCGCCGCAGTTTGTAGGAAATAGAGGATTTGTTTGACGTCACGTCGGACTGGCCTAGATGGTTTGATGAAGCTGATGAATTTTGTCTCTTTACGTAACGTTGCATTTTGCACAAAGTTCTACAATTCAAAGATTTTATTGTATTGTATGAGTTTTCGTGTAGGCTTTGAGCTCATTGAATACAAAATTATATAAATTTTCAGACGCAGGAAAATTAATTAATTATATTTCAAACCAAAGCAGTCGTGTAGCAGTAAACCAAGGATTTGCACAGCATGATTTGCAAATCTTGGCATACAACAGAGTCGAGACGCCCTTACTAATATTGCATAATGTATGACTTAGGTAATATTAATAAAAAGAGAGTGTGCCTATGTATGCGTGTGTGGTTTCGACTTTAAAATATGATGATGACAGAGCCGTTATACCTTTTTTCTTCATATTACAGCCTTTTGATGGTCTGATGCGTGTCGCTTTATTAAACGACCACGAAGTGGCTCCGTATAAATCTCAACCCTCGATTGTCAAAAGCATACACTATATAACATTCTAAGAGAAGACACGTGTGGAGTTATTTGTGCGGGGTTAGTATATTTTCGCCAAGTGTCAAACGCCGTGTATGTGTCGTAGTAAGATTTGATAATTAGGTTTTTTGCAAAAAACCTAGGGATTTTGCGAAAACACGGATAATTTGATATAAGCATTACTTTTTTTTCAATCATCCTGACATAAAGCAGTTTTTTTGCAAAAAGCCTAGTAATATTGAAAACTTTGGAACCTTCCTATAATCTGATTGGCTAGCTAGATTATTGCTTGCTGGTAAACTCTTATTCTGATTGGTTCCTTAAAATATCCTTTGACGCTACAGAGAACCAATCAGAATAAGAGTTTACCAGCAAGCAATAAATCTAGCCAATCAGAGTTAAGGCAGGTTTCAAATTTTTCAATTATACTAGGTTTTTTTTGCAAAAAAACTGCTTTACGTCAGGATGATTGAAAAAAAAGTAATGCTTTTATCAAATTATCCGGGTTTTCGCAAAATCCCTAGTTTTATTGCAAAAAACCTAATTATCAAATCTTACTACGACATAATATGTTTGCCAAGCTTTTTGATTTTTATTATTTTTTGATATTTATATGAATTTTGATTATAAAATTGTATAAAGTACTGTCGTAGTAGAATAGCAGACTGTGTAACCTATAGTAACTTTTCTATATTAGGAACTAAGTTACAAAATAATATTTTATAATGTTCCATTTTGATTGGGGTGCAACTTTATATTACTTTTAAAAATTATTGAGAACGCTTGTGCCCAGCAGTAAAGTAGCATGCTGTAACAGTCTTTTTTAAAAACAATCAATTACATCGAAGTAAATTTAATATTTGCAAACGATGTAAAAATTGTGTGAAAAACGTAGGTTAATATTATAATTAAATATTTTTATGCACTAAAAGTTTCATTATTTTTAAGTCCAACACTACCCGAAATATACTAGTTCACTAAGGATATTAATATCTTGCTAAAAACGACATGCTTTGTAGCTTTCTTATTTTACATCATAAATATCCATCTCCGTAAGCGTCGCCTCTGTGCTCTATATCACGACCTAAAGCTTTTATGGGAGATACATTGAAAAAAACTCATTTTCTTTGCAATAACTCAGTCGTTGTATTCGTAAGCAGAAACTTTTATGCTGGATGAAGATCATTATACGCTGGCTCAAAATCGAGATTATGCGGTTAGTAAAATTACCAACAATAAATTAGGTACCAATTTGTTTTTGAACTTTTCTGAGGAGGAATCCAATCCCATTTAAAATAAAAAAATGTGTTTAACTTTATGTCTGTATTTCTTTGTGCGCATAACAGCTTGTCTGAAAGAAGTTAGTGTGAGGATTAAGGCCGCCTTTGGTCAACTTACAACTGAATTTTACTGTTTTTATCTTAAGTTTTTTTTTTTTTGAGAATATTTTTACATTTAAGCATAATCATTCATTCAAATAAGGCTTTTTAAGCATAAGAATTTTTATATCTTAGAACAATATCAAGTCAAAATAAGTTCCTAAAAAGTTTAAAGATATTTGAAGTATCTACAGCGCGGAAAGTCTTTTTGAGTTGACAGAAGATATTTTCCGTGTTCATTTACTTTCCATTATTTTCTGGGAGCTTGTAATTTTTATAAAAAGCAAGTAAATTCTTGGCAAATACTTGTTTAGGGGGGAATATTGAATGTTTAAAGAAGAAAATGCGACAGAGATGCACAGTTTTAAATATCTTTTTGTATTTGATGGTTCGTTTTAAAAATTTACCGTTATTGAAATTACCTACATTTGTACAATTCGAAATCCGTTTATTTAGTCTCTTTAACTTCTATGTATCGTTTTATTTCCATGCATTTATTTTGACTCGAGTTAAGATTTTACAATTTAAGAAATCCGCATCTTATCATAATCTTATCTTATCATCTCACAGTTATTCAGCTTTATTTAGCCTTTGCCCATAATAAATTAAACAATTTTGTAGAGGCGCTTAGCTGTACGAATTCGTACATGTCTCCATACTAAATCATTGTTTTCTATAGGCAAATGCTGATAACAGAATAAGTTGAGTCTCTCTCTCTCTCTTTCTCTATTCCCGTTACTCCTTTGTGGAGCCTGGGGCCGTCAGAAGATGTCTCCATCGCTGTCGGTCTTGGGCCAGATCCGGCAGTTCCTCCCACCTGTCGAGCTTCTGCTATGACGGACCACTTCCAGGTGTGTCTTGGTCACCCTGGCTTCCTAGAGCCATCTGCAGGATGCCAATATCGATATTTGTTTTCGGTCTGGGTGTTATATTCGTCTCTGTATATGTTTTGGGCACCCTTTATACAGGTTCTTCCTAGTTAAGGGCTCTGAGTGTGATGCGTTATTATTATTATTATAATTCCAACTGAACCACGGTGGGGAGAAATTAATTCTCCTTCAAAAATAACCTTTATTATAATCTCTTTACTAACAACTTTAACCTGTTTGTGTTTTCTACTACATCTTCGAAGAGAAAACATAAGCAGTTCATCTTTGTTTTCACATACATAATTCCACTTTACTGAGTCAGCACGAACCGCACGGGAACTTTAACACTCTCTCTTCCCCAAACACGTACGTAAGCAAGCCCTGAACTGATGTTAACATTTAATATTATATACATTAAGTTGTGTGGACTTAAGGAAAACTTTTCTAAGAAAACAATGTTTTAAGGAATATTCATATATTCATTATAGTTCTGTTCATATCTAATTTACACTTTATTATCTACTAGTTGACCCGGCGAATTTCGTACCGCCTAAACTATTACTATTTTGTGCATGTATTATAACTTATAAACCTTCCTCTTGAATCACTCTTTCTATTAAAAAAACCACATGAAAATCTGTTGCATAGTTTTAAAGATTTAAGCATACATAGGGACAGACGCGGGAAGCGACTTTATTTTATACTATGTATTGATTGATGATTTACGGTTTTATTTACAAGTATTTAACAAAAAACATTTAAAAGATAACACATTATTTCAAATAAAAAACTGCTTCCAAATCGCCCCCACCCGGCGGCACGGTGCCCAGCAGGCTGGCTGCATAGCCCCGTTGAATGGCCAGGCTGATGCGCTGACCCAGGTATGAGCAAAACAATGTTTTTAAATACTTTACTGATTTTCTCCACTTAGATTTACTTACTTTAGATTTGGTGGTTCCCGCATAGAATACCAGCACCTCATCTCTGCTCATAAGAATGTCATAAAAAGTGGCTATGGGAATATCCGAAGTGCAGGCAGCAGCACTGTGATTGCCTCCTGCCTGCTGAGCTTGACGATTATTGCAAATAAAACAAACTCATTGTTACTATCAGTGGAGAAGTCTTGTGTCCAACAGTGGACTTCTCTCAGCTAATATGATGATGATAATGATGAAAATATTATAGTGTTAAGTTTTATTCGAACTATAAGGAACCTGATATCCGAAAGGAATATTTAACCGTTTATCATATTGGTTCAAACATTGTGTCCATGTTTAATCGTAGTTTTCGAGTATTCACTTAATACATTAACTATTCAAGTATCTATTCATTATTTCAAAGCATGAACTAAATAAACTATCGAATTTTAAAACCAACGTTCTGATGTATTGAGAATTCATCATAATATGTTCTTTAGGAATTGGTTGTTTAGCATGAATAGCTGAATTACTCCTTACATTTTTACTGGCATGTCTGAAATAACCCAGTATAAACTTTTGGTAAAGTTATATACAGACGTAGACTATTTACTTCGAAGGTCGTCTTCGATCGCAATAACATTTACATAGGTCTACTCATAAAGCTAGTGTGAAAGGGTTTCTATGCCTCAGGCTGTGTGCTGAGGTGTTTGCGAAGTTACGAATATATTTGGGTCGCGTGATGAAAACTATTGATTTTGCGGTATTGGGTATTTGGTAGTAGATTGGAATTCTAAAACCCAGCTATACATCAGGCAGTGTTAAAGATTAATCTTCTAATCTTGAAGTCGAGCGTTCATCCTGGTAAAACAATTTGAACTGGTCTCTTAGGGGCGAACGGGTGCGATACTAGCGCCTCTTCAATAAATAATTAATATCTTCTAAACCATGGCCGAATTTTACATCTCACCTGAAAGTCATGACTTTCCTGGCTACGGTATACAAATAATTTGTATTTAAATGTATGTTAGACGAGCTTTCCCGGCTAACTTCGTTACGCCATAGATTAAAAGATACTACTAAAGACTTGGCTCTATAGACTTTGTTCCTTAGACTCCCCAGCATGGGCGAATAAAGAAACAAACAACAACAACAAACCACTTGTCAAAATATGTAAACAATGGAAAAAAATTGCACCTTGGGTTACTTTATTCGAGTTTAAGTAAGGATCCCTAATTATTTTGAAAATCTTTATATAGCCTATGACACTCGGGGATAGTGTAGCTTCCTACCAGTGAAATAATTTTTCAAATCGGTTCAGTATTTCCGGAGCCTATTCGTTACAAACAAACAAACTTAGTCACTTGGCGAACTGTTTGGTAATATTATATTGGATATATATGGATACGTATCCAGTGACGTCGCCATGGCGTCCGGTCAGTTAGTGGCCTAAAAGTATTGTTAATTTTAAGTCCTAATAAAGTATTCGAAACCTCCAGTCGTGGATAGGAGTATGATAGAAAGTTAATAAAACCTTCTAAGTAATAAATTTTTACTTCTTAGCGCTTTGAAAAGTTTAAGAACATCAAAGTGCTAAGCTAAGTAAGTACTCAATAAAGGGTAAGGGAAGTATAAATTAGTATTACGAAGATCCTGTTTTCTTTAAACTTTATTATTAACAATACGACTCTCCTCTGTAAATTATTTACGCACTTTATTTAAAGTAGAACTTAGTTACGTTTATTTTTAAATTATTTACTTATTTTTTTAATTTGCTTCTAAAATAAATAACTTTTTAGTTGACAGTACTCCCAAATTAATATGCGCATGGAGATCTTCGCTAACCGTCGTTTTTATGGAACAACACCAGAATCAAAAAAAATAATTCTACTAAATTACGCTTGCCGACGCTCGGGAAATTCGACCGTTGCCGCAATGTGTAAAGGTTTTCTATGCGCATTATAACTTTGGGAATACTGTATAATATTACACAATCAATATATTATTATAAATACTTTTTAAATACTTATATTAAAATTTGTCACAATAAGCTATTTGTAGCCTTTTTACTTGGTAGTGAGATAGACTATTATGACTGCTCCGTGGCTCAGTTGGCAGTGATGTGGACTGAGTAAACGTGTGCACCCGGGTTCGATTCCCGGGCGGGGCGAATATTGATATGATGAATATCGATGATTGTTTCCGGTCTGGGTGTGATGTTCGTCTCTGTGTGTGTTTCGGGCACCCTAGATACAGGTTCTTCCTAGTTAGGGGCTCTGAGTGTGATGTGGTATTATAGATGAGGAAGCCAATTACGTATCTCATTAAGTATTCCACGTGCGGTATTACCTGCACACGTCACGTCTTCGCGCCGTGAGGCGTGCCATGGCGTGGTGCAAGGTACGAGATGTTTGACTTACAAGATGATTGTTAAATATAAAGTTTTTAATATAATTTTATAACTATACTATATATAATCATCAACTTAAGGATCATCAACTTAAATTTAATTATATTTTAATTTAAATGGGTATCGAAATACATACATAATCTCATAATCTCACGCCTTTTATTCCCCGAAGGGTTAGGCAGAGGTACCAGCTCAAGAGCCAGACCCACGTTTAGCCGAGTTTATGCTTAATTACCAACGTGACAAGGGGCCAGCTTGTCGCCGCGGTTATAACGACCACGCACGGAATCATCTTATCGAAATATCACAAAGTAATTCATAAAAATTCATTTATTGATTTTTGAAACACAGGTATTAAATAAGATCCTAGGTAACCATGATTAGTAGGTAAACATCTTTATGCTCAACTGACCACTTAATACTGATCCTTATTTTTTTGACCTCATTTTGCAGATTTACTGATGAGCTCAGATGGCTCCGGTAAAAAAATGTCTCACAAACATGCGGTGCAGGCACTCCTCTACCCCATTATTGGAGAAGAATAAGATGAACCGTCGTATTTTTTTAGTTTTGCATGCGTGAATTAAACATATCAAAAATCAAACAAAATTATTAGGTACAGTGGCGGACTAGGAGCCCGTAACAGTCGTAACGTCCCATTTCGTCAGCCCTAGACTGTATTACCAAAGAACAAGAGCTATTTTTTATTTTTACGCCGACCGTGTCCGCCACTGTACAACAACATCGGACTTTATGTACATTATTTTTCATACTCAAGAACTAATAATATTTGTATGTAGGTTATTTACATATTTATGTCTATTCAAACATTTCAATTCCTCGGTAAAATCTTTACTTACGTCCTTTAACATGATACTGTAAAAATATAAAGTGCCATTCTTCAAGATAAAAAGACCATAAAAGTGTTGTCAACCAGAAGTCCACAAGTCGCTAGATATAGCGGCTTGCGCCGAGGTCACTAGTGCTCGACTGAACTGTAGGTCGCTGTAAGATCCTTCACTCCGTGCGTACGTGAGACGACTGCACTACGCTAGTGATGTTCCACCGTAAATAGCTATAATATTTTACAACGACGAATTATCTACTGTATTTAAATATTGTTTGTATACCTTTATTCGTCAGAAACTCTGTTATTTAAAAATGCTTTTGTTTTTCTCAATAAAAAGCTTAATTCATTATTGAGTTCATATATTTAGGTAAAAAAAAGGTAGGTACTTAATTAATATAGAAAAATGTTAAATAAAGTAAACTACTAAAGCGGTAATACAATTAGTAATACATTGTTTTAAACGAATTTAATTATTTTGGAAAGAGTACATAGTGTTTTTTTTTGTGTGTACGATATTTAAAACAAAAAAAAATACAAGAGAAATGTATCTATTGAATTAGCATGTTGTCTTTGAGCAGCTACATTATTTGTGGTGCATTTGGAGATTCGTTTGTTTATCGATAATGCGAATCGCCCATCACTAATCCCCCGCGAGCGCAAAGCAAATGGATTTTTATTCAGCCGCAGTTGCTCAGCCAATTAGCCAGGAAGTGCATCGCGAATGTTCCCGAATGCCCCCAACCCTATTAACTTTAAGCCCTGAAGAGCAAATTGTACTCGTTTAATCGTGTTTGTGCGCATTTTACTGATGTTGCACTTCTCAGCGATGAAGCTTATGCACCTGTTTAGTTGGAAATAAATGTTAACTAAAATAAACATTATTATGATGGATATCCATTTTTTTTTTAGATTCTGTGTGTAGTTGGCATAATGGTAAGGTAACAGAAATGGAATTATCGCTTAGAGAAATTATGTTCAGACAACCTGAATTATAATAAGGAGGTTAAGGTTGTGGTTTAGGTACAATAAGTCTTCTTTTATTGCTATGTTCGATGAGTCACATAATATATTTTGTTCTATTGAACATAGTAAATTTGAGTTCGTTTTGAAAAGGAGTTCTACTCTAAAAATTCGAAGGAAAAATTATTTCAAGTTAAAAACATCGCTGGAAACTCCGCCGAAAACCTTATTTTCTAAAGCCAATCTAGAAGAAAAATGCTACGTGTTGTAGCATCCGTGAGTGCTACGCCGTAGCCCGTAGTGTAGAACGACTACACCGTCTTTATTACGTTTTAAAAATATTATTTCTGCACAAACGGATATTGTTTTGACGAAATATTATTATGATATTGTCTTAGTTTATATTTTCTCCGAAAAATATAAATATAAGATGAGGCGGAGCAAATAAAACTTTTATATTATTTAGGTAATTGGTATAAATGAATTTTAGGTAAAAATTAATTCCAAACATTTAATATAAAATTTAATTAGGTAGAAAGTACCTCTGAGAACTAAATTCTAAGAATTGTTTGTTTATAATATCTTGATTTTCAAGTAAAATCCCACTACTATTAAAGAAACGTGTTGAAAAAGTATTTCAAAACATCACACTCAAAACTAAAATATATACCTAAGCGTACAGCCTGCCCTCATATTTGTCTATCCTTAAAAAATATAAGTGCAAGTTAAACTTTTCTTAAAGTCTTCCAGTAAATAACAATTGTTATGTTACAAATGCCTAAATCTAAGGCGCCGTTTGCGTTTGGTAGTCCCTAAAGCAATGTAGGACGCACCATTTTAATTCCATTACTGGATGTCTTTGAGCGCCCAGAACAAAGAATGTGCGCGCAGCATAATAATGTGGATGATGGTCCGTTTTTGAAGAATAAAGGGAGTATTCCCACCAGATATAAGATAAAAACATATATACATTTGGTAACCATTTCACGGTCAAACAGCTAGATGAATTGGGCTCAATTTTTTTAAATTCAGGTAGTTAGACCCTTGGTTAATACATAGTATCACTTTTGAATCGAAAACTTTTTCGAGCACTTAATTTTTTATTTTTTCGTAGCACATTGGTACAAGTTACTCGTAATTGTTAACTGCAAATTTATTTATTTTTAACCCCGTGGAAAGTTGAAATATTTTATTTGTTCAGTTGTTGGATACTATAATAAGGATGTATTTAAATTATTATCAGACGTACTTACTGTACCTTTAATAGTTCCTGAGAAAAAAATTAGACAGACAGACGTACTATTAAATAAACTTATTTGACTACGAAACTCTAAAAATCAATATTAGTAAAGTAACAAACCTTATTTCCTGAAGCATTTTTATCTGATTTTTTTAACCGACTTCAAAAAAGGAGGTTAACAGTTTGACCTGTTATGTATGTTTGTCCGTGATTATCTCGCGTTTGGCTTAACCAATTTTGACGCGGTTTTCAGATAAGTATTTGTTACATTTCGGACTTCGAAAAAGAGGATGTGCTCAGTTGATGTATGTGTCAGTTTATTGAAGGCGAGTTTCTTTTTTGTAAAAAAGAAATTATATTATTTATGTATAACAGGACTTTGTTCCTAGATCTCTTTTCGATCAGGTAAACCTTGCGTGTTCCAATTTTATCCCCGGATTTTTTCCTCAGACATTTCGTCCTAACTTGTAGAGGCATTAGGCCGGTGCAGCCTTTCAGCGAATTATACTCTTACATCCCTTGAATATTAAGAAGAGGGATTCTCTTCCCTCACAGGTAGGGATAAAGGGTGAGTTCACACATAACAGGTTAACACTGTTAGAGGTTGCTAAGTGTGACGTGTAAACGGTCTATCATTAGGGCATATGAAGTGATGAGCAGTGACAATAAGTGTACCCAAAATGTTTATTAGATTGCCCTGTTGCTTGAGAAATAAACATTATTATTTTTATTATTATTATTAAAGAGGAAAACCGCCTATTGTATTCAATGTAGTAATTGAAGAAAATTGGTATTTATGTTTAGTCGATTGATTGCTTTCTTGTATTTATTCTCTATTCTATTCTGCGACTCTGTGCGATCCTGCGACCTACGTGGCGATTATGGCAAGACCCCCACCAAAACTTTGTCTTTGCGATGATGTCTCCTTTCTGTCTCAATTAATCAGTCAATAAAGTATTAGGCTGAACTAGTGAGTCATCTGTCAATCTCTCCATGTAGTGGCGGCATAGTACACTACCACCCCATCTCTTCCGGCGGGTGTAAAAGGCGACTAAGGGAATATCCGAAGGTCGGGCAGCAGCGGCTTTCGTTAAAAAATTTAAGCAACCATACTGCGATCGCCAACCCGCCTGCCAAGCGTGGCGATTACGGCAAATTCCCCCCACAATGTTTGTCCTTGTGACAATCTGTGACCTATATCAAGCAGTCTACTGGTTGTAATAATATGATTTATAGATTTTTGTCCCTAAACAAACTGTAGCTCAGTGCGTACGATGTTGGTGAGTATTTACCCTAACTCATAACTTCACCTAACGCGACGCGACAGGAAAACCCCAAAAAAGGTACGGATCCGCGAAAATCTTACATGTTAGTCTAGCTAAGGATATGTAGTAGCGATGTGATGGAGGTATAACTCTTGCTTACGTGATCGGCAATCGAATTGGTTTATCTAAACTGAAACAATTGTATTACATTAGTGTGAAAACAAAGTTGAGAAACGGTATATTATTGTACATCATCACTTAAGTTAAAGTGGGGTCTTCTTGTTAGGAGCGACTATGAGTGAATGACTTAACAGGCTCTACCAGTCACAGGTTTACAACTTACATGGTAGAGATTTGTAACAATAATTTGTAACGTGTAAAGAACAATAAATTTCATTTAATTTTATTTTTTTATTCAAATGTTGCATTGATAGCTAGCCAATTCGATAAATCTGTTTTATGCATAAATATCAAATATAGCGACGTGTGCTGTGCTAAGAAATGTAAAAAAAAAAAAACAAACAAAAAAACAAGAAGTGTTGTGGTTATATCTTGTCTGCAGCTGACTCATGCAGTTGGCTGTCGTATTAGACCTTGTTCTATCTCCTAAACTCTTTCTATGCCTTAATCAAAAAACAAAACGAAACTAATATTTATCAGAACTTAAACTAAACACAGAAACATACGGTCATTCGACTTAATCCCTACATCAAACAAAGTTAACCATATTATTTTACGCACCAAGATTGTAAAGTAATATATTTATCTTCTGTCTACTTTAAGCTGACAACACAAATAAACTAGTTTGTTTGTCGTGTGACGTGCGCTTAGCCGCCGCACCACGCCGCGACGTCTAACAAGGGGACAAGGGGGCTATTTGTATTGCATTATCCAACAGTTTTACTGAGACGACGGGGGGTGACGGAGGGAAGGGAGGATTGTCTAGGGGTCGCCATGCATGAGTCAAGGTTCAATGGAGCAAAGAAATATTTTTCTTTTTATGCGGCTGAGCTATTTTTCAAGTCAGCGAAAAAGTGTTCTGAGCCGTGATTTAATGATTTATGATGTGAAAAATATACTACAAACGTTTTTATGTGATCTAAGCTCAAAAATTCTTTTTTTAAGACGACCTAATATAACTATTAAATAAAAAGTAATATTTTAACGTTCTTCTAAATATTTTCAAGCCTAATATCCAATATTAAAAACGATTAGGTACAAACTTAACAATCCTGCAATACAAGTATGCTGCTTACAAGTAGAAATCGTGTTTATAAAAGCCTCAAACTATTAATTTATTTTTTTTGTCCTTTATGGTGTTGAGTGTCTAGACTAAGAAAAAAGAAAATAAATCTAACGCCCATAACATAATAACGCGTGTTAGTGACAGGGGCAATTTGCGCTAAGTTCACTTTTATTGCAATTGTTTGACGCGACACGCCGGGGGGAGGGGGTGGGGGACAGGGCGTTGATCGCAATATAATAAATGTTCACGGGATCTATTTATTTTGTTTTTTTTTGGGTGGTTTAGAGGTGCCCTCTTCTTCTCCCAATAGTTTGCTTTTGTTTTAAGTCTTCATTCCTTGAGGAAAGGCTTAGCCTTGCGATGCAGCTCCAGTTTTTCACAGTCACACCATGGGAGCACAGATGGTCCGTATAATAGAACACTGAACGGAGACAGCCGTCATGCAAGACGAGTAAGACTGCACCCTCCCACAGCATGGAGCAGATTATTCTTGAAAGCCAGATTACTCACAAAAAATAGTTTACGTCTAAAATCTCGCCATCGTCAAAAGCGATTAGCTAGAGGCTTCATAATGCACGTTTGGCAATTTTTCACTGTTTCCCCTCCGACTGCAATTTATGACGCGTGGAATGATTTTTCAACTTCCGTAACTGGGATTTATTTATAACAGCCGTGCGATGACTCAATAACTTTTTAAATTGTATAAAAAAACGTGAATTTCAAACGAGTAGGTAATAAGATTAAATAATAACAGCGCTCCTTTTTTGCATTTGTAAAAAAAAAAAATTATTTAAACATGCTTTTCTCACGCTTGTTTCCCATCGGGCTAAGCTGACTTTTTCCATTCTCAAGCCCTTTTCCACACAAGAATGTCGCCCAAACTATTTTTGATGTAGCCAAGTTGAATGTCACACTGTTGGGAAAAGGCTCCCCCACATTTCTCCAATAGTAGAGGAGCCCACGATGCTAAATGGGGATTTACTCGAGCGTCGTAGAGACCTATTGGGTTGCAAAGCTTAGATGATAAGAAGAAAAAAATGTTACATGATATATACCTTTACATTAGTGGGGGAAGCGGCAATAGATTTTTAAATATGTAAAAAAAAATTGTTGCATGGACATCCTCGAGCGCGTCAGATATTTATAGCATCAATGCCCTACGTATTTTTAATAATGTACGTATGTTAATCTGATCGTTTGCATGATGCGGGTGGTTGTATGTTAGGGTTGAAAATAAAAAAATAAAAAAAATAATCGAGCGCGTCAGATTTTCTAAGGGAGTGTTAAGTGCACCAAAAAAAAGCTCTCATTCACTAATCTGACGATTTCGATGGGACGCAAACTCGCGGCCATTTTCATAATGTGCAAAAAAAAATCGCCATTTTGAAATACTCAAACGCGTCAGATTAAGATATATAAGGTTTATCTATAAGTTCTAAACGTACTGTCTCATAATCTGACGATTATCTAGAGGGATTCGCCTGATCTGACACGAAAACATTTGAAAAACGGTTCACCTTAAAGGCCATCCCTGCAACTTCCCGCTAATTCCATTCAAAGTATAATTTATGTAATATTTTCAGCTCGTTGACTTCAAAGAAATAATATTTCTATGCATTTGAGCTCTCCCAGCTCGAAAGTCTGATAGAAGTTTCATAGAACACTATTTTTGGAATTTTCAAACCGCAATAACTTTTTAATGGATCAACCAATTTTCACGCGGTTGGCGGCATTAGACGCAGTTTTATCATCCTCATAAGTAATTTTGCAATTTTAATTGATCGAACCAAACATTTCGGAGTAATCCCGAAAAAACACTTTTTTCGGTTTTCTTTCGTTCATGATATCTCTCGAACGAATCAATCGATTTTGAACGGATAAGCGACGATCGGCGTGGTTTTTCAAGTTTAAGGGCGGATTAGTTTTTGAAGTTGATCGATAAAGCCGTTTAAAAGTTATTCTAAAAAAACACTTTCAATTTTTTTTTTTTATACTTTTTTAAATTATTACTTAATTAATTGAAAAGCTCAGGAAATAAAATGCATATAAATAAGTGAGAGAGTAATATATAGAGTAACAGTGAGAGAGGAATAGAAACGCGGAGAAGGAAATGTAGGCATCACGCAGCTGCACGCATTTAACTTCATCAACGAATTTTTGTTATTTCGGCTTGCTGAAATCGTCAGATTATATATTTTTCATTATTCTTGAATTATTTCCTTCAAAATAAAAAAAAAATTTAGCTACGCTCGAGAATGTCCAGTTGACGGTTTTTTTTTACAACTTTGTTGCCCTCCCCTTTCTTTACGTCACTCTCAAATTGTCAGATTAGTGGAATATACACTTTTTAGGACTACCGACCTCCCCTTACTCCCCCTCCCCTCCCCTACTAACTCACCCTACCTTAATCTGACGCGCTCGAGAATTTCTGATGGTCAATTTTTTTTTACTAATCTGATCCTCTATCCTTCGCGGGCGGCCTTATTTAAGGGCCTCATGTTTTGTGGAGGTACTTAACCGGGTACAAGGTATCCTCCTGTATATTAATCTGCCGCGCTTTAGTAAGTCCCGAAATCCCCTCTTGGGCTCCCCTACCACAAGCCTTCCTATCCTGTGCTTCATCCGGCTAGTTCTCGAGGGGAGTATCGAATCCTAAACTTAGTTAAAAAATATGTCCACACTAATTTTAATAGAGGAAAGATTTAATTGTTTGTCCATTTATTTGAGTCGAATAAGCTCCGAAACTACTGCACCGATTTAAAAAGTCTTTCTTTTTTAAAATTTTCATCCCTGATAATATTAGCTATGAACTTATTGCAAAAATTCTGAATAGGACGTAGGCTATACCTTTATTAAAAGTATTGTGTAAACGTATATTGCAAGGCAGTAGTGTCAGCATATTTAAAGCGATGTATTTATTAGGCCCGCTGGCAGCTGGCGGGCACCTGCCACCGCCTGGTGTCGATTAAAATAAAACAAAAACTGCAACGGACACAGTCCGGTGAACTGGAAACAGTACTCAGTTGCAGTTGCGATTTCTAGGCTACTTCTGATGTATTATTGGTTTTTAAAAGGATTATGAAGTAAAATGTGCTTTCAAATTCGATTAAAGAAATCTAAAACAAAGTGTTTTTTAATAAACGCCATTTTGATAAACTACTTTGCCCTGAATTTATTTTAAATTATATCGACATCAATGTGTCCTTATAGTACACCAATTAGAATCAAGATGCCATCTCTCTTTAGTAACGTTCGCATCAAAAAAGCTCTTTCACTAACAGCATGACAATGATGTCCATATCATCATCATCATTTCAGCCGTAGGACGTCCACTGCTGGACATAGGCCTCCCTCAAGGCTCTCCATCTGTACCGATCGCAGGTGGCCTGCATCCAGCGTGGACCCGCAGCCTTGCGCAGATCATCCGTCCATCTGGTCGGTGGACGTCCTACGCTGCGCTTGCCGATCCGTGGTCTCCACTCGAGAACTTTTCGGCCCCAGCGGCCATCTGTTCTGCGGGCTATATGACCTGCCCATTGCCACTTCAACGAGCTTATCCGCTTGGCTATGTCGGTGACCCTGGTTTCTCTGCGTATGTCCTCATTTCTGATTCGATCCCGCAGAGAAATCCCGAGCATAGCCCGCTCCATGGCTCGTTGAGCTACTCGGATCCTGTTCATAAGCCCTATAGTGAAGCACCACGTTTCAGAACCGTATGTCATCACTGGCAGCACACATTGGTTAAATACCTTCGTCTTCAGGCACTGAGGAATATTGGACGAGAAGACGTTACGTAGTTTCCCGAACGCCGCCCATCCGAGCTGGATTCGGCGATTGACCTCCTTCTCAAAGTTGGACCTACCTAACTGGATGGTTTGTCCTAGGTATACGTACTCGTCGACAACTTCGAGAACCGAGTTCCCAACCATAACTGGGGTAGGCAGAACATGGACATTAGACATGACCTTCGTCTTGTCCATGTTCATTTTAAGGCCCACCTGTTGGGAGACTCGGTTGAGGCCTTCGAGCATCGTGCTGAGTTCCTCCATCGACCTTGCCATGACTACGATGTCGTCGGCAAACCGAAGGTGAGTGATGTATTCGCCGTTAATATTGATGCCCTGCCCTTTCCATTCTAGAAGTTTGAAGGCGTCCATATAAATTAGAAGAATCGGGACATCGGGACCCATACTAGTCGTTTTATACGAATTAACAATCGATAGTAGGTACATAATACAACTACAATACAACTCCATTGCAATCCAGTGAGCCAATTAATCTGAACGAACGAATGAGCGGGATAAAACGACCGGTCATTCATTACGACCGGTCGCGGCCGCCATTACTGTTAAATTATGGCGCGTAAACGCCTCCGAGTGTGCGAATTGAGAGGATAAACCGGTAATTGCTGAAATATAGACGTTTTCATTGGTATTAAATCTGTCAGGATAATTTTATTGATATTTTTCTTTGTATATTTATTAGCTTTGTTGAAAAGTAACTGTGATCAATAATAAAACACTTTCTATACAGAGGGAATTACAATTCCTGATTACATCATCATCATCTCAGATCCAGTGCACTCCTGCTATCTACACCAGGCTAATCTACTGCAGGCTCCATCTGGCTACCTAGTGGGAAGTCAACCTAATCTCTTTTTGGGAAAGTATTAATGCCTCTAAAAACAGAATAATCAGTAGCTACATTTATAAAGTATGACTCAGTAATTATTTTACGTACCGCGTAACTTTAGTTTTTATATTAATATATTTATTTTATTTTTCTATAGATGTAACAAATGCCTGAAATAAATGAATATTTAATTATTTATTTTATTTATAGCTTGTCGACCCGGCGAACTTCGCCTTCCTAACCTTTTACTTTGCTGTGCATGAATTAACACATAAACCTTCCTCTTGTATCGCTCTATTTATTAAAAAAAAACCGCATCAAAATATGTTGCTTATTTTTAAAGATATCATACATAGAGACAGACGCGGGAAGCGACTTTGTTTTAAACTAGTATTGATCTTACTTATGCTACCTATAATTGTCATATTCACATACCCTACCTTTAAATATAAAATGTAATAAAAGGGTCCGCAGCTCATTTGATCAATGTTGTCGTTTCTTCTTAGCGCGCATCGTCCGGCATACCTGAGAGCTAGATGGTAATATCAATCTGTTTGCTTAGGACCTTCCTTTGTCCAGACGAGGACTAAATATATAAGTGCGTATATTAGGTATCTACAGTTAAACCGCTCATCACAGATCCAACCCTATAATCTAAAATGGTTCTTTAGTCCAATGTCATAAGGAAGATCTAATGTTTTACTGTCTACTTTTAAAATGACTGTTTTTACTACCTATTCTGGGTAGGCAAGCGATCAAAGCCTTCAGTACTACTTATGAAAGTTTTGTTTATTCCACGTTCAGTAAAACTATGTAAAATTAAACCTGACCTAGTCTAATATTTGGTATCTACTAGTTTTTTTTTTTAATTCGTAAATTAGTCACTCGCACAAACATAGTTTAAACCCGAAATAACTTAACATGTATAGAAACCCATAGGAAACTTATATAATTGCCTGGTATATAAAATAAAGTTGCTCCCGTGTCAGTCCCAATGTATGCTTAAACTTTAAAACTAAGCAAAGGGTTTTGATTCGTTTTTTTAATAGATAGAGTGATTCAAGAGGAAGTTTTATAAGTATAATACATGCACAAAATACTAAAAGATAAGGCGGGACGAAGTCAGCCGGGTTGACGAGTAAATTATTAAATTTTAGGACGATTGATGAAGAGGGGAGATATATCCATTGTTGGTAATTTTTATAATTAGCTGAAATTCGATATGAAGAAACGTCTTACTTCTTTCCGTATATAAATAGCTCTGATGTGTGTTAAATATCACTGAAACGTATCGCTCAAGGGTGAGGCTGTAGATAACTATTATTTGTAGACTAACAGGATAATTATTGATTTTTAAAATATTAAGTACTTACTATTATATCAAAATTTATAATTATTAGTGTTTTATATTTAGTTTTGGACTCTTTCTTGTGAAGTTTTTTTTAATCACAAATCTCATACCTTTTTTTACAATATTATTCATAGTCTTCATGTTTTTAAGACTTCACTTATTATTTTGCACACCGTACAAACTTATTACACTATTTTGTAACAAATGAGGCTATTACACCGTTCCTTACATTCCAATTAAAAGATTCTCGACGTTAAATTGACTCCAACGCCAAGTTGATTAAAACACCATTAAAAACTTGCATCGTTCAGCTAAGTTCACTCCATACAAGATCTAGTTTTAATAACCGAAACTTGAACACCTTCCGTCTTCATTTGCAAACTTTGTCGCCGGCGTCGTCACATGCAACTAATGCATTCGCCAGACTATGAGAAATGGGGCAGACCGAACAACCGGCAAACCACCTACTTTTCTTGTTTCTTAAGTCAACAATTACGAGTCACTCGTTTTTAGTTAAGAAACTTGGCCCCCAGGTCAAAAGTATCAACGCTTTATCTAGCACAAAAATTACAGAAAGCTGAGAGCCCCTAAAATTATGTTGTGATTTTTTGTGCTACTTTAAGGCTACCTTTAACTTTCTCAACTAAAATCTTTGACAGCCTACTGAAAAATAAATTGTTTTCTTATATTCTTATGCGAAAAGAAAAACAATCATTTTGATACATGGAAATAAACTAATTACCTGTCTCCTGTGTATGTATGACTAGAACAAGTGATCCAAAATATCGTGTCTTATTATGATTTAACAATTCAGGACTCTTATAAGATTATTTTTTACTATTTTAATTCAGGGAAAGGGTAACGGGAAGCCAAAGAGGTACATTTACACACAACTTTCACTAGTTTACCATTTTGGTTTACCTAGGCTTACATTCACAGTCGTGTCGCAACTCAAACTCGTACTCCAAAGTGTCTAAAAGTAAACTTTTAATCGTTCTCCGCTCCAATTGATATACATAGTCGCGTTCCGACTTCAAGAGAGTAAAACATATGCTCGACGGAGTGTAAGTAAGCTCGTGCCATCAATACTCGGAAACTACTTGTCTGAGTATCATACTCGACCGAGCAGCCTCCAAACACTGACCGTAAATTTCAACCTTAGAATTTCTTTCTATTTCTATAAGTAACCATGTCTAAGGGCATACGTGGCGGCAGAATGATTTATGATGATGCATCGGCAGAAGCGCGGTTATTCTAGTACACTCTGATCTACGGACAACGGGTCTGCCAAGTGGGATATTGAACCCCGCTTCTGTGATAGATTGGACGTTCGTTACACATGTTGCTACACACTTAACTTACGTTATTTTCTGGACGCATAATAAAAATTACTTTAAAATCATTCTGCTTCTCCTACTCCGCGAGTCCGCGTGTACTAAATACAGAGCGTAAGTATCTCAATAATTGTAAATAGTTCTTATAGTCATAAGGCTCTCAGAATCCTTATCTAGGTAGAATCTTTAATCTATACCAATATTATAAAGAGGAAAGATTTGTTTGTTTGTTTGTAAAGAATAGGCTCCGGAAATACTGAACCGATTTGAAAAATTATTTTACTGGTAGAAAGCTACATTAACCCCGAGTGTCATTAGGCTATATTAGATTTTAAAAAAAATTAGGGATCCTTACCTAAACTCAAAAAATATAACCCAAGGTGCAATATTTTTTCCGTTGTTTACATATTTTGACAGGTGGTTTGTTGTTGTTGTTTGTTTTTTATTCGGCCATTCTGGGCAGTCAAAAGAACATAGTCTATAGAGCCAAGTCTTTTGTAGTATCTTATATTCTATGGCGTAACGAAGTAAGCCGGGAAAGCTCGTAGGTATATATAGAGGATGCCCGAAATATACAAATACATACGAATACAAGAATATCCAGGGACTACTACTTACTACGCTTGAAACCTTCCGCTTAGGGTAGTAATCGTGTACTCAAATAGTCATTCAACTAATTTCAATAGCTTCTTAGCGATGCATTGAAACATGCAGTTAGTTGATTAACAATACCTTCACACACTGATGCTTTAGTACGGCAATACTAAACATCAGTTCTTCATCACACTGCTTACTTAATGTAAAATTACTTTTCTTTGTAACAAATGTATGTATTATTTAATTAAATTAAACTAAAACTTAATCTTTTGAGAGAAAATTCTCAAACTGTATAAAATATCAGGACTTTTCCAAGGTAATCAGGCTTTTCTCCAATTTTTTTATTTGGCATCTGGTAACCTACGGGGTAAGTATATAGTATATAGTATGATATATCCCAAAGTATTCCAAAATAAAAGTGGCGCACGGGAAGACGCAGAGTAGTCAGACCCCCCACAAGGTGTGGTCAGACGACCGACCTAATAAAGTTTGCCGGAGTACACTGGATGTAGGTCACACAAAATCGGTCGGTATGGTGATCTGAGGGGGAGGCATATGTTCAGCAGTGGACGTCTTTCGGATGAGATGATGATGATGACCCTTAACGACAGGATTACATATCCAAGTAAATATTCAGAAATTCAAGTAATCCAGGTGCATAATGTAATGAGAGGAAGGCTTATTGTCGCGTACAATGGCATGTTCAATATTGGACGTGAAGTACTTTTACACAACACAGGCGACATGTAGAGGTATAATAACATGCTTTAGGGAGCATTAAATGTACAATGTTGCAAGCATGCTGGTTCTGTCTCTATGGAATATGCATTGCTTTAGGGTTTATTCTGGTTCCTTTTTACCAGTGTTTTGTTCTTAGATCGTTTAAAAAAACCAACATAACAATATCGCTTAGTTACATTTACTAATAAATCAATCAATCAAACTATTAAAATGCTGATGCAGACACAGCTTTGCTCTTTGGGTCATTCTTTGGGACATCCTCCTTTAGTATTTAATGCGATAAAAAAAAAATACAAACCCCCGTTCTTCCATTTGCGTGGTGTGTCCCTAACCCAGATTTGGCAACTCAGACAATTTTATCTATTAAACTAATAGATTCTTAATTACAAAAAAATAACTTAAAGTCCTACATAGTTGACAATGCGATAAAAAATGTTGACATGATTATATAAGTTTAACTTTTTCAGAAAAAAAAAAGATTTGTACTTGTCTTGGGGTTGCCTCTGATTTGCGTGGATCAGCGTTCAATCACTCGTACGTCCCTTGTTTCGCGACCCTGTCTTATGTCATCCTAATACAAGTTATATTTAGCCATACTCCTTCGGTCTAACTAAGTGTGATGTGTGATAAGCCATCAAGTTTCAGAAAAATAAAGGCAAAGACAACGTTGCGTGGGTTTGGTTTCTGAAATCTTTCATTTGCGTGGTTCGATTTCCAGCGATATAAAGGGACTTATTTATTTAATTAAATATTGTACCAAACACACATACGGTAACATAACTTTTGTTTAACTCACAGTTTATTTAATCAAATGGTTTGATTTAAAAAAAATCATAAAGGTTTTATTCTGATTTTGGTGGTTGTGATTTGCGTGGTTTACGTGGCAATTTTGACCACGCAAATCAAGTGTTTGGTCACGCAATTGATATTATTTAATTTTTTATTATAGTATTAGATACTTATCATTATTTACTAGTGCGTACAAATATTAAATGTTATGTATAAATGTATAAGTAATGTATAAATAATAATAAATTAAAAATTGATTTATTATAAATAATTAAATCTAAGTTAAACTTAAAACATCATTATTACTAATGAAATATGCGATAAATAATGCGTTGCTCGAAGAAGCACCCCTTTGCCCATTATTTGCAAACCGAAAATTAAATATCTCTTTTTTGCAAGAATGTACGAAATCTTTAAAAACAGCACCGTTCAAAAATTATTAATACAACCAGCTAGCTGTGCCCACAACTTTGTCAGCGTAGGCTAGTCAAATTCTCTCACCCTTTATGCCTTCCCACGACAAACATTTTCAAAATTATCATTAAGCTAAATCGGCTCAGCTGTCATCGAGTTTTAGCAAGACAAACAGCAATAGATTTTCATACATATAAGTTTATACTATTAAATTTTACTAACAAAACAAATAGCTACGTCAAAGCAATGTTGCGACACATACTTGCCTGCACCAAGCACTTAGTTAGAGCGCTCATGCATTATAGGGCACTGCCTGCCTCCGCCGCTAACTAGCTAGCCCACTACCATGTTACATACTAAATATCTTACGTGCTAATATGTTCAGGGGCTCTAAGAAGTACAAACTTGGTAGAAGACTCCTAGAATATAGAGGATAAAGTCAGTACAAAAAAAAATGCTGTATGATCGAACGTACTTAGTTTCTATTTTTGCGGTCTTATTACCGGGGCTAAACATTCTCGCCCTTACCACAAAAACTTAGAACGGTATAAATCGGCAATTTTTATCATAAGTTAATGATCTAAACCTATCTATTGATTTAAATCAGGTTTATCTTTATTTGTGGTAGAGAAAGTTTAAAAAGTTAAATCACTTAATATTGACGTTCTATGATGTATCCACTAACAATCAAACCTTCATCATCATCATCAATCATCATTTCAGCCGAAAGACGTCCATTGCTGGACATAGGCATCCCCCACAGAACGCCACAACGACCGGTCTTAAGCGACCCTCATCCAGTGTATTTAATCAAACCAATGAACTAAAAAGTAACCCTGTTATTCATAAAAAGTTAAAGAACATTTTAATTATTTGACGTATCTCAATCTAGACTGGATGTCACGTATTTACCATATAACAAACCAGAGAAGTAGACCTCCAGTAAAGTTACCTAAAACCTACTATATATTTATGAATAATACGGTAAATATATATAGTGTACATAGTCTGAGAGAGTGTGAGAATTTGAAATTCAAAAAACCTGGAAAAATTCCGGTATTTTTTACATCCCTTCAGTTTATTATTTGCGACGCGCTGATACGCAAAGTTAATACAAATTACATTTCCGATACAACGAGAGAGGTGGGCGGATTTGCGCAGACTTATTTAACTAGATCCGGATTACACTGAGCTTGGTTTAAATTAGTAATTTGAGGTGCAAGATGCAAAAATAGACTCACATACAGTGTTTGGAGTCTGCTCTATTGAGTAAACTCAGACAAGTGCATCTCGAGTATAGATTATCCTGTCTCTAGCTAATTCATAATCTTACATGCTTTACGGTTTTGGGCTGACTGACATAAACAGAAGAGTAGAGGCTCGTACTCCAAAATATCAAAATGAAACTTTAAATAATTCTCCATTCCAAATTTAAATACACAGTCGAGTTTCGACTTCAAGACAGTGAAGCATACGCTCAACGGAGTATTAGACAACTTGAGTCAGGATAATCATTACTCGGGAACGACTTGTCCGAGTATCATACTCGACCGAGTTGGGTCCAAACACTGACTGTGAAAGTCAACCTTGAAGTCTAAGTCGACTTTGTCAGTCTAAGCCCTAAATACCTATTTTAATATACAATGTAAGTAAAAAAAAAATATGGACTTGACTTAAGTTTTGAATTTTGTTACCTACTTAATAAAATATTAAAAACTAGAGGCTGATTTGTTATAAACACAAAACTCCCGTTTTTCCCGTTCCCGTGGGAATTTCGGGAAATCCCTTCTTAGTGCTCACCTACACTCCCCAAGAAACCCACGTGCCAATTTTCAGCTTTCTACTCCCAGTAGTTTCGGCTCTGCGTTGTCTGTCAGTCAGTCAGTCAGTCAGTAACGGAAGATTTTTATATATATTGACTAGAGGCTGCCCCGCGGTGTTTCCCGCGAAGATTTCTCATAAACACAAAAATCCCGTTTTTTCCCGTTCCCGTGGTAATTTAGGGAAATCCCTTCTTAGTGCTCACCTACACTCCCCAAGGAACCCACGTGCCAATTTTCAGCTTTCTACGCCCAGTAGTTTGTCTGTCTGTCAGTCAGTCAGTCAGTCAGTAACGGAAGAGTTTTATATATATTGATTAAAAATTTATTTTCGGAATCGCGAAGGTCCCAATTAATTTCCTGCAAATGTGAATCATAATAATTCATCTTAAATCTGCATTGAAATCCAATTTTACTCCCTAATTACGTTATCCATGTTAATTACGTTTTAGTACCCCATGGTAAAAAAATGCTGGATCGCGTCCAATGATATAGATTTCACTTTCAACAACAAGATCACAAGAACTAAGACAAAAACTCAACATTTACATGCACTCTCGTGTAATCACCTTGTCTTAGCTATTTTCCGCTGAACGCGCATCCACACTCACGACCAAACCAAATTTTGTTCTAATTTATAAAACTGTGAATTAGACATTACCTACTGCTGGGTTCACAGAACAAGGAAGACTGCTATCTCTCTCTGGGTTAGTTGTAATTCACACTAATACTAGAAAATTTATTTAGCTGGTAGTTTTTATAAGTTGAACTACATTTTTATTATTTCGATTTTTGAGATAATATGATTTTCGTTGATGCATAACGTAAATCACCTCAAATTCTTACGTTTTTTGTGCCATGATTGCGAATGCGAAACCAAGGTCCCACTATCTCCGGGTCATCGTAAACAGCCCGATTACCCGGAATCTCCGGGGAAATTACCCGAAGCAAGGCCCTTAATGAAATCCCTGAAATCTGTAAACTCATCACTGTTTGCAAATTTCTACAAAAAACTTGATTTACCTGTAAAACTTTTTTTTTATACTTTGTAATAATAGTTACTTACGACTCATTTTTATTCTTTTATAATTAAATTTTATATTTTTATAAATTTCATCATCATCATCATTTCAGCCGAAATACTTCCACTGCTGAACATATCCCTGCCCTACAGAACGCCACAACGACCGGTCTTGAGCGACCCTCATGCAGTGTATTCCCGCAGCCTTCACCAGGTTGTCTGACCACCTTATCAAGGGTCTGCCTGCTCTGCGTCTTCCGGTTCATGGTCGCCACTCGATAACTTTTCGGCCCAAGAGACCATCTGAAATTTAATACCACAAAAATAAAATTTTACCTTGACATAAATAACAATGACACACGAATTGACGAAGGGTCGGAGAATTTTAGCTCGGTAATAACCTCCAGTATTAAATTTACTCGAAAATGGACGGATGATCTGCGCAAGGCTGCGGGTCCACGCTGGATGCAGGCCACCTGCGATCGGTACAGATGGAGAGCCTTGAGGGAGGCCTATGTCCAGCAGTGGACGTCTTACGGCTGAAATGATGATGATGATGATTAAATTTACACTTCGTAATCGAAACCCTAGTACCAAGGTTAAAAATGCACAGTGGCTGAGAGCTTTCTTCCTTCCCATTTCATTTTTGTATAAACTGAAACTTGATACAGGCATCCACTTTGCATGTTTGCCAAGTGCACATTTTTGTCTCAGATTACGGCATACATCTCATTTTTGTATTTCCACATTATTTCAGGAGTTTTATCTTCATAAATGATTATCAATTCCGATACAATAATCTACTATATATATAAAAATAAATCGTGGTCGGTTAGTCTCGCTAAAACTCGAACACGGCCGGGGTGATTTAGCTGATTTTGGTTTTGAAATGTTTGTAGTAGTCCAGGGAAGGTTTAAAAAGTGAGAAAATTTGTAAAAATAGAGGGAAACTTAGGAAAATCAACAATTTAATTTTTCCATATAAAATTCTAAGGCGCGATACAAAGTTCGCCGGGACAGCTAGTAGCTAATAGTTTTGCTAGGTAACCAAGGGATTTCAACAGAAACCCTGTACAGTACATATAGGTAGAGACAAAACCAATTTGTATCAAAGTACTTCGCTGTACTTAAGCCACGAAAAATAAATGTAGCTACCAGTGATGTTATAAAATATAGCAAAATTACCAAATTAATCGTCACCGCAGAAAAAGAGAATACTATTAAATAACATGATTTATGTACACCTACCCCCTTTCCGCTTCTGCTTTAATTTTAACAGTGTCGTAAGAAAAACCGGAGTAAGTATACGACATATCGTAAAATTTTGCATGCTCCTGAGAGGATGTGAAAAGATATAAAAAGTGTTCCGGCAAAGAAATATTCATAAAAACCCAATATCAAGTTGATTAAATTTTTTAAAAAGCGTGTTGAAATTCAAAGTTTTACGAGTCTTATTTTAATTTCTAATATGATAAAACGCATATAAAGCGTTAAAAAAGTATTACAATTCCATTTAAAAGGATTTTATTAACGGTTTTCCAGAAAATAATAATAACCATAATTTTGTGGAAGTGCTGCCGTTCGGGACCTTTAAGTTTTTGCTTATTACCTAGAATTCCTAGATGTTAAATTATTTATGTACTTATTTCTTTAGTTAGTTACAAAACAATTTGTGTATAAAAATGGTATGTCCGTCTGTATATCTACTTTCTTTTCAATAGATTCTAAGAGAAGTGAAGGCGACAGAAAGAACGACTAAGCGCTCTCCATGTTTGACAAAGTAACCCTAATTAAGAGATACAATATTGAATTAGCAGTATTTTCTCTTTTTCTAAGTTAAGTACAGTGGCGTTCTAGGTCGCCGTAACACTTCCGGTTTTTCTGTATTGCAAAATAGCTCTTGTTCTTTGGCAACACAGTATATCCGGCGAAACCATAGACAAATCTGTTACGGCCTCCTAGACCGCCACTGTACTAAGGTAAACACGCAATACAGCGAGAACTCCTAAAAGCGCGGGTGAGCGTAACACCCCGTCCGTCGGGCGTAGGGCGGCGTTTACGACCCTTTCATGTCCGCGCGCGGCACTGCACATGAACAAATCTTCCGTCTCTATGACTCTATGTTGCTACAGATTCGGCTTAGCATTTCCGGTTTTTCTGTATTGCAAAACAGCTCTTGTTCTTTGATAATATAGTTAGTCTAGGGCGCATCAGACCTTAGACAAATGTGTTACACCGTCCTAGTCCGCCACTGTAGAACTATAAAATCAGAGAAAGTGGCACTATGTTGTTACTTTTGGTGGCAATTCTTTACACTGAACTTTTCTGTACCATTGTATTACCTATATTGTACAAAGTTAATAAACTGTATTGTAAGAAAGAATTAAAAAAACCTTTAGTAATTAAAAAGCAAGCCCTGCGAGTTTATTCACATCAAGAAAATTCTAAAATAAAAAAAAGCTTCCAAATTGCCGATCTATAAATAGCCAGACAACTAATTAATATTTGATGCATCAAACACGATTCAGCGTAGCTCCCAATCAATTAATTATCCAATTAGCGGTTCCGTAATTACCGTGTCAAACTCAACGTATGGCGTTAAAACTGTATTTTTACGTAATATCCGGGTTTTCCGGGTGTCCCGGTTCCTTCGCTTGCCAGCAGCTCAGCCATTCATTATGCGGGAACTGACGTTATCCTTATTTTACATTGCACGGTGCGGAAATTTGTACTTTGAACCTTACATCTTGCGGGTTTCGTATTGATTCAAAAGCTTTCTTCAACGAGTAAGGAGTGAGAACTTCAGATTTAAATCTTAGCTAAATTAACAACAAAAAAACCTTATGTATAAGACAAATATACAATTTAAAATTTTTGAATAAATTAAATAGGTACTATACTAGTATATACTTACCAAAATTATGTGAAACTATAGTCCTAATAGTTTATAATTTTATAATTATTTAATAGGACGGGACATGTTTAACGTGACCTTTTAACAGGAATGTTACTTTCGTTATTTATTGCCACCTTTGAGTCAGTATAATAAAATACATTACATTTCATATTGATTACATACCTAGGTACATAAAATGTATCTGGACTCCAAATTATGAAGCGGCTATATTAGAAAATATGCAATAATCATTTGTATCGTTCGCCCACAGCTTCAGTAAAGTAAAGTTAAAATTCTCGAAAAATTATATTCTCAACATATTTTACGAGTTCGAAGTTCACCGAAAGGCGATCCTTCACATGGTTTTACGATCACGACCGGACGTAGATCGCGGGGAAAAATTTAAATTCAAACTTTATCCGGATTAATATCCGGAAATTTTGCGCTGCTAGAGAGTGTAAGTTTGAAATTATTATTTAATGAAATTTTTGTTACCGGCTTTATTTATTAATAAGTAAGTTCGGAAATAATTCTAACATTTTATTTGTGGATCTTCCAGCCCTTTGTTCAGCAGTGGACGCCTTTCGTTCGTCTCAGATTATGATGATTTGTGTTTTTTTTTCTAAATAATTTTCTGATTTTAAATCAGAACACTTTGCGCGCTTTACAATAATGTAGGTACGTAGGTTGAGGATTACTTTACGAAATTACATCCGCCAATTACTTAAACGCAGAAAGCTTAAAATTATAAGAATGGCTCCCTTTCTCAAATTCAATTAACATTAAACATACACTTGACTGCTCCAATTACGTAAGAACAATTCTGGAATTAGTCATTTGGTCCGCTTTTGCGCGAGCCCGCCGCACTTGGGAAGTAATTAGGAAGAGTTGCCACTTCCATCGCTCTGTGAGCGTAATCATAAACCGTTTTTAAAACTTTTTAAAATGACGTTTTATGAGGGAAAAGTTTCTGGAATACCAATATTAATTTTACTTGGAAAATTCGTCTACTTATTTCTCTGTGAATTAATTTCGTTAGAAATGAATTATGTAGGTTTTTAGGTAAGTATAATTGTATTTATGATTTTTTTTAAATCTTAATACTTACTAAGTAATTTTATTTCAGTTTTAGTAAAATTACTTTTAAGAAAAACAAGTTTATACTAACTGATATTATTTAAGTACATTACCTAATTCCTAGTTTATTTCGATAGTTATAATAATAACAAACCAAACCAATTTTCTATTTTTCTAGAAACTTAGTAAAAAAAACAGTGATTCTTACTCAATTAAAAAGATATCCTATTGGCTACAGCTGCAACGAACAGGACCCCAAAAAACACTGGATCAAAAGACCGGATCGTTACCAACATTTTTCTTTGAGTCGAGTCTTCACGACGCGACGGGGCGGGGCTAGGCAGAGTCCATAAATCTCCAGACGACATCGACGTACACGCATTAGGGCGGGAGCTGTGTCGCTCCGTATACGAGTTATGTGAAAAAGCGACGACTTCTCGCTGCAAGTGCTCGGGGAAAAGTTTCGTAGGAGTTTTTCCTGAGTCATGATGTCTAGTAAAGTGAAAATTTTCTAAACTAATAAAATCGTAGTTTGTCTGCTTGTATGGAAATAACTAATAAATCTTCATGTCAAGCAAGAGTTTTCCACTGCTAGATATAGGCCCCTCTCATTTTCGCCGGTTGAACTAGTCTATACCAATATTATAAAGAGGAAAGATTTGTTTGTTTGTTTGTTTGTTTGTAACGAATAGGCTCCGGAAATACTGAACCGATTTGAAAAATTCTTTCACTGGTAGGAAGCTACATTAACCCCGAGTGTCATAGGCTATATTAGATTTTCAAAAATATTAGGGATCCTTACCTAAACTCAAATAATGTAACCCAAGGTGCAATATTTTTTCCGTTGTTTACATATTTTGACAGGTGGTTTGTTGTTGTTGTTTGTTTTTTATTCGGCCATTCTGGGCGGGCAAAAGAACATAGTCTATAGAGCCAAGTCTTTTGTAGTATCTTAAATTCTATGGCGTAACGAAGTAAGCCGGGAAAGCTCGTAAATAATAAAAATAAAGACTAGCTTTCTTACGACACCGGCGACCATTAAGATTATTTACGTTACAATTACAAAAAAAAAAATTAAAAGAATAATTTAAACAAAAAAAAAGAAGTCGCAGACGAAGCTAGTAATAAATAAAATGGAACCAACTTGATATCGACGATTTTCGTTTTCTTTTCCTGTTACGTCTTTTAACTTCAAACTCGAATTTTATAAGCTTTTAGTACTTTGAACTTAAATTTTGTATTAGCTGTAATTCATGTGATATACCTGTAGCAAATAATGTGCTGGTTTTTTATACATTTAAAATTTACGCTAATTAAGCTTTGTATGTTTAATATCACGTTTTACTGAGATATTATTTAAAAGAAATTCTGTGTATTTCAGGACATAGAAAATTTCACTAAGAGGCCTTATCTTATCTATCTAAAACTACGAAAACGAAAATTTTAGAGACTGTTTGGATCAAAGGAGAGGTTGGAAACCGCCGCTAGTTTGGATGTTTTTTGGCTGTCTCTGTCACGCAAAAAACTTTTGATCTGAATTTGGTTTTAATTTACAGTAAACACAGTATGATAAATTTTAACAACAAAATAACTGGCAGGCAAACATTAATTATCAAGGGGTTCGAAGATCGCTGGGTCAGCAAGTTTTTCTACGAAGGACGCTGCTGCGCGTCCTTCGGGCCTTCCCTTAGTCGCCTTTTACGACACCCTTAAGAGGAGATTGGGTAGTCATGTTCTGTGCCACTACACAGCCTATCAAATTTGCATATAACACTGCTAATAACCCAGCTAGGTTGACCGTGCTAACACAATTTAGCATCCACCCAACACTCTGAATCAAGCAAACGGCACATTAGAACCCGTTTGACGCGTGGCATCAATCCTCATCGCTACTGCTACTACTGGCTGGACGTGTGTCGTCAATCACTGACGTCAGTCGTGGCGGCCATCGCGCACGCAGCAATGTTGACCTGCAACATGGAGTTTGTAACTTGAGGAGGTCTTAGAGGTCTTCGAGATTGTCATGTGTTATTATATGTATTGATGAGATGTATTATCTATACCAATATTATAAAGAGGAAAGATTTGTTTGTTTGTAACGAATAGGCTCCGGAAATACTGAACCGATTTGAAAAATTCTTTCACTGATAGGAAGCTACACTATCCCCGAGTGACATAGGCTATATTTGACTGCTCCGTAGCTCAGTTGGCAGTGATGTAGACTGAGAAGCGAGTGCACCCGGGTTCGATTCCCGGGCGGGGCGAATATTGATATGATCAATATCGATGTTTGTTTCCGGTCTGGGTGTGATGTTTGTCTCTGTATGTGTTTCCGGCACCCTAGATACAGGTTCTTCCTAGTTAGGGGCTCTGAGTGTGATGTGTTATTATGTGTTATTATTATTATTAGATTTTCAAAAAAATTAGAGATCCTTACTTAAACTCAAATAATGTATCCCAAGGTGCAATAATTTTTCCATTGTTTACAGATTTTGACAGGTGGTTTGTTGTAGTTGTTTGTACTTTTATTCGCCCATTCTGGGCAGTCAAAAGAACATAGTCTATAGAGCCCAGTCTTTTGTTGTATCTTATATTCTATGGCGTAACGAAGTAAGCAGGGACAGCTCGTTCTAAATAATCATAATGTGAGTAGGTAGGTACAGTGGTGGTCTAGGACGGCGTAACACTTCCGGTTTTTCTGTATGTCAAAATAGCTCTTGTTCTTTAGCAATACAGTCTAGGCCTGACGAGACCATAGACCTTAGGTGTGTGTTTTTATGCCTTTTTATGTTACCCTTTTTTATGTTATGGGTTCACCTGGTTCGATACCCGGCGAACGGGCGAACGTTTTTCTGATGAATATCGATGTTCGTTTCCCGGTCTGGGGTTCGTCTCTGTATGTATTTCGGGCAACCTAGACACAGGTGCTTCCTAGTTTGGGCTTGCAGGCAGTACGCAAAAATTTAGAGAGTAGAGTCTTCATTGGTGCAGTAGGTATTTACTAAGTCTTATTCGCTCCATAAGATGCACAGTCTAGCCCATCCGGTATTCAAGCTATTCCCACACACGATGCGATTTATCGTCCCGTCACGCGCCGGCCTGATCGGACACCGTTTGCAGCTATTTACGTAACCCAGTGCGATGAAACATGTCCCTTTACTCGGTAACTTACGATCGAAATATTTCCAATAAATAATCCGCCGCTAATATAATAATAATAATATAATAATAATAATCAGAAATATCAAAAATATGAAATCACTAGAGGCTGCCCTGCGGTTATTCCCGCGCAGATTTCTCATAAAAACAAAATTTCCGTTTTTTCCCGTTCTCGTTAAAATTTCGGGAAATCCCTTCTTATAGTGCTCACCTATACCCAACAAGGAACTAACTTGCCAATTTTCAACTTTTTAAGCCTAGTAGTTTAGGCTCTGCTTTGTCTGTCAGTCAGTCAGTAGTAACGGAAGAGTTTTATATATATTGATAAACTAGTCGACCCGGCGAACTTCGTACCGCCCAACCTATTACAATCTTGTGCATGTATTATAATTATAAACCTTCCTCTTGAATCACTCTATCTATTAAAAAAACTGCATCAAAATCTGTTGCATAATTTCAAACATTTAATTAAGCATACATAGGGACAGACGCGGGAAGCGACTTTATTTTATACTATGTATTGATATGCGTCTTTGAGTCCCTAGATAATCTTGCTCAGAATTTTTGAGGCCCTGTTGTGTAGCTTTAAGGTTCCAAATGTAATTTAAAAAAAAACAGTTTGTTGCCTAAAGCGGCCACTCAATATTTCGGCCATGGTTTAGAAGATATTAATAATTTATCGAAGTGTCGCTAGTATCTCACCGTTTCGCCCCTTAAGAAACCAACATTGATATCCTTAATAATAGTCGACCTGATCCGAATCTCCGAAGTCACATGCAAGTAGAAAATGTTAAATTTTATGCTAGTGTTCAATTTCTTAATAAGGCTACGAATGCACAGGCGGTTTTTTCCCGCGCGGATTTTATGTAACATATGGAAGTGTGCGCACTAGCGGATAAAAAACCGTAAATACACGCTTGTGCGTTCGGGGCCTATGAATAAGGTTGAAAATTAAATAACAAACTTTGACACCGCGCGGAAATAAAACCGCCTGTGCGTTCGTAGCCTAAACGAAATAAAATAAAACATTCAGTTAATTTAACAATAGAAATATTTTAGTTAAAATGTAGAGTTAATTCAGCGCAGTCTCGCGTGCACCGCGGCGACCGCATCCGGCTGCGGTCTTGACGCATGACACGACACAACACGACACTCTGTGACTGCTAGTTAACTGTGATTAGGTATTTATCAATATATATAACACTCTTCCGTTACTGACTGACTGACTGACTGTCTGACTGACTGACAGACAATGCAGAGCCGAAACTACTGGGCGTAGCGGGCTGAAATTTTGCAAGTGGGTTTCTTGGGGAGTGTAGGGAAGCACTAAGAGAGGATTTCCAGAAATTCCCGTGGGAACGGGAATAAACGGGATTTTTGTGTTTATGAGAAATCTGCGCGGTTGAAAGTGTTGAAACCGCGGGGCAGCCTCTAGTTTTATATAATTTAATAACTAGTCGACCCGGCGAACTTCATACCGCCTAACCTATTAGTATTTTGTTTATGAATAATACATATAAACCTTCCTCTTTAATCACTTTATCCTTTAAAAAAAGCCGCATCAAAATCCGTTGAATAGTTTTAAAGATATAAGCATACATAGGGAGGGACAGACGCGGGAAGCGACTTTGTTTTATTCTATACTATTCGACCCGGCGAACTTTGTACCGCCTTACCTATTAATATTTTATGCATGTATTATACTTATAAACCTTCCTCTTGAATCACTCTATCTATTAAAAAAAACCGCATCTAAATCCGTTGCATATTTTTAAAGATATAAGCATACATAGGGACAGACGCAGGAAACGACTTCATTTTATACTATGTATTGATTGATGATATTGATATATGTATTGATGATATTGATGTAAGTACCTATTGATATATTTTTTTTCTATAGAAATGAATTGTAGCAAGAGGTGTTTGCTGGTTTCGGCTTACAACTTTAGTAAAGCGTCGCTGCGAAAAACTACATCTAAAAACAACTGACTGTATAAAAACATTAAAAAAAAAATTATGAAACTTCTTGTATCCCATCCCATGACATCTCCTTCGATAACAGATTTACTTATGAATCTCTAAGTGATGATTGTGTTAAAATCGTTTATGATCAGCCCTACAATACAATTTATAAATTTCTTGCCTGCTAATAAGGTTTTAAATAAGTTACATCAAATTAATATTATAAATGCGAAAGTATGTGAGTGTGTATGTTTGTTACTTCTTCACGTCTAAACGGCTGGAGATATTTTTATAAAATAAAATACGGAATTAGCAATAAACCGCGGGTAACACCGCCAGGCACAGCTAGTCTTAAGAGGCGACTAAGAGGGGACCCCGGGGTCGTTGGGTGCACGAGGCGGGGGCCTCGTGTAGTCATATAACGGCCCCGAGAAGGACGGCGGAACGCGGTGTCCCGATTCCGTCGTCGAGTGTAGGAAGAGCCTTCCGCGCTCAGGGGGGACTACCATCACTTGTCCCCCCGTGAAGAGGCTAAACAGCCAGTGCTGGAGGGGGTCGCGGAGTTGAACATAACGATCGAAAGATCACCCGTGACCCCCTTGCCAACAGCCGAGATGGACACCGGCGGGGTTTTAGTGGGTGCGAACCCCACATAACCCTGCGACTCCCCCCGGGGTCGCAGGGTACTCGTTAGGAGTTTCCCCGCCTAAAAAAAAAAAAAAAAAAAAGGCACAGCTAGTCTTCCATAAGTTCTAAATAATTCAATGTTATCAATTGTTATTCGTTTTGTCTCACTAAAACTAGAATTTTGTTTTAAAATTTTTGTCGTAGTCCAGGGAAGGTTAAATATGGAAAAGTCACTATGCAAACGAAGTTGCGGGCACAGCTAGCCCATATAGTATGGATAGCTAATATTATCAATGCGAAAGTAACTCTGTATGTCTGTCCTTCTGACTGTCTGTCTGTCTGTGTTTCACTTTCTTGAGAAAACTACTGAACCGATTTGAATGATATTTGGTATATGGATAGTCTAGATCCTGAGAAATGCCATAGGGTACTTTTAATCCCAAAATTTTTACGGGAATATTGGCGAAGCCGCGGGCACCAACTAGTCAACTATAAATAAAAATGAAAAAAGGTTCGTTATAGTCATGCTAAAACTCGAGAACGGCCAGGACGATTAAGCTAATTTTGGAAATGTTCGTTGTAGTTCAGGGATGGTTTAAAAAGTTAAACTAGGAAACACAACAATTTCATTTTCCATATAAAATTGTAAGGCGTGATACAAAGTTTGCCGGGACAGCTAGTCATACTTAAACACAAAATAGAATTAAACAACGCAGCACTAACCAGGTCAGCACTAAACTGGTCGGGCAATATTTCACAATTTCAGCGCTCGTCCTGAAAGCGCATCCCGCAATTGGACCTCACCTAGTTACCTTCTGTAAGTGGTCGTATAGCTCTGGCCAACACACGTTACTGTTAACCTAAATAGGGTAGTAAATCCGTTTTATTTTTAATGCTGTAAAAAACATCTTTATAATCAGCCTTTATATGCCAATAATCGAAAGGGGTGCCAAGAATGGGGCGGCGGCGTATACTCTTGGTTAAAAACTTTTTTTTAGCAAGAAATAAAAATATAAGGCACCAACTAACCACCTCCGTCGGTCAGTTGGCTGTTTGTTGACTGTGACTTTTCAGGTCGGTGTTCGATTCCTGACGGGAGTGAACATTGTTATGTTGGATTTGGATATCAATGTTGGTTTCCTGTGTCTGTAGTTTATAGGTACGTGTTTCAAGCGGAACTAGTTATGAGTGCTAGCTATGTGTAACGCGTATTTTTTTTTATTACCTCTATGAAAATAAAAGTCACCTGTTTTTATAGGAATGTATTCTACCTACGCGTGATGCTGAACAAATTACTTTCTTTTTTTTTTATTGTTAGGCAGTCCTCAATCCTAGCATCTCCACTCGGTGCAGAGTTCACATTTCCATTATACCTTGAACCATTTTTCCAATTACGGAGACAAGAGGGATGGCCGAGCAAATAAAAGTTTGAACTGGCCTCCAGAGCTCCTTCAAAAGAAACAAACATATTTTCTAACCAACCGCGATGTACTAAGCAAGAATTATGGCTCAAGTTTTCTTTTGAAGCTATCAATTTAAAGTTTTAATTGTTTTTAACTAAAACAAAACTCTGTTTTGCTCGTAATCGCATTAATTATTTTTGTTACTAAGTACTTTAGTAAAATTAATCGTACCTGGGGCCTATTTAATATAACTTACAAATTGTAGAATTGTAATTGTAATTTACAGGCTACAATTTACAAGTTTTTGTTTAATAAAAAAAACGAATTACAAGTTTACAATTGTAAAAAATTTACAAATTGTAGAATTGTAGCTACAATTTTACAATTCTCTGTTTAATAAAGGTTTTCTTCTTACAGGTGAAAACTTACATATTTGTAAAGAAAACAGCTTTATTGAACGCACAATTGTAATAAAAAGTTTACATATTTGTAAATTGTAGTAAAATTTCTACAGGTGGATCGTCATGTGTCAGATATTTACAATTTAGTGCATCAATCTATAAGTGATTTTTTTTGGACAAAAAAGTATGAGAGTGGTAGGTAAAGCAGTAGTTATAGGTTAAGACTGTTTGAAGTACTACAACTGTACTGTTTGTTTTTAGAATACTATTTGAAATACTTAAAAATTACTAAGGACCAATATCTGACTTGACCAATATTTGACTGCTCCGTGGCTCAGTTGGCAGTGCTATGGACTGAGTAAGCGTGTGCACCTTGTTTCAATTCCCGGGCGGGGCGAATATTGATATGATCAATATCGATCGATGTTTGTTTCCGGTCTGGGTGTAATGTTCGTCTCTGTGTGTGTTTCGGGCACCCTAGGTACAGGTTTTTCCTAGTTAGGGGCTCTGAGTGTGATGTGTTATTATTATTTACTAGTCGACCCGGCGAACTTCGTACCGCCTAACCTATAACTATTTTGTGCATGATTTATACTTATAAACCTTCCTCTTGAATCACTCTATCTATTAAAGAAAACCGCATCAAAATCCGTTGCGTAGTTTTAAAGATTTAAGCATACATAGGGACAGACGCGGGAAGCGACTTTATTTTATACTATGTATTATTTATTATTAATATCTTACGCACTAGGGAGCCCTTTTTTTTGATAAAAAGCCTTATGACTATGACTTCTTTTTAGAGTGGCGTCACTGTTCGCGTTAAAGGACTCTTAACAAGTTTATTAATTTTTATTTTCGTTTAAACTTGTAGCTACAATTGTCATAGAAATCTGCAGGGGTTTTCTAAACTTGAAAATTTTTATTAAACGGCACTTGTAATTGGAATAGGTAATAGTAAGATTGTAACCTGTAAAATTGTAAAATTGTGGGGTTTATTAAACAGCACTTGTATTATTAAACAGCACTTGTAATTGGTACAATTGTGAGGTTTTTACCTGTAACATTTTTACAATTTGTAAGTTTTATTAAACAGCACTTGTAAAAAAACCTTACAAATATGTAGCTTTTTTTCACAATTGTGGACTTGTAAGTTATATTAAATGGGGCCCTGGTCTATATAAAATTATTTAAAATAAAAAATAAATATTTTGACCCTCCTTTGCTAAACTGCTACATATCAAATGAGAACTTTCTCTTTTTCAAAGTCGTTTAAAACAAAATATTATTTTGGTGTCACAAATACTTTTAGGAAAACTACCGTATAAAATTTGGTTAAGCCAAACCCGAGATAATCACGGACAAACATCATTATCATCATCATCTTAGGCCAAACATACTTAACATAAACTTTTTTTAAGTCGGTTAAAAAGAAACATGTATCATAAAAATATTTGGCGCACACAAGCATTTAATTAAAAAAATAAAAACTATCAAATAAAATAAGCAAAGGGAAATTTCCAACCAAAATTAAGTAGGATAGCAAATTGCTGAAAAGGCCGCAAACTTGTGTAGGTTAGAGAAAGGAAAACCTATATACGGCAGCGGTGGTGGGCGGTACAGTCCCGACCGGGCCCTCCGTTCGTCTTCATTTCTACCTCCATTAATTTCCCATCGAGCCACGATCGGCCCGGGGATACCTACATGGGCCGCCAAATGTACCACGCCACATCAATTTTATACTCACTGAAAGTCTCAAAATCTATAGATTATAATCTGCTAGTCGACCGGGCGAACTTCGTACCGCCTAACCTATAATTATCTTGTGCTCGTATCATTATACTTATAAACCTTCTTCTTGAATCACTCTATCTTATAAAAAAAACGCATCAAAATCCGTTGCATAATGTTAAAGATTTAAGCATACATAGAGACAGACGCGAGATGCGACTTTCTTTATAGGTACTACTTACTATGTATTAATGATGATGCAATTTCATGTAATCAAAGTAGTTATTTGTAATAGGACTGAAATAGATAACAATCATTATCTACCTACCTAATTCGTTAGGAGCAGGTAAACTTTATTTAGTGTTACTGCTATAAAATTCGTTATAAGACACAATATAACTCTACCGTTGCTGAGTGACAGACAACCAACGCACAGCCGAAATTACTGGGCGTAGAAAGCTGAAAACTGGCATGACTCCCTCGGGATCGGGAATTATCGGACTTTTTAGTTAGCTTCTACTATATTACTAAAATTTAGATACGAATAATTTTAACACGCCAACTTAGACCCTACTGAGGTCCGCTGGGGGTCCATCTGGACCACTTTGGGAACTACTGGCCTACCCTACATTAGACGCTTCTTTGTTATCATCAATTAAATTTACGTCAGGTAAATGAAACAAGGTACTTTTTCCAAAGTAAACAAAGATATTTTGTTTCTTAATTTTAATAAACGACTTAAAATCAAGGCAGAAATGCGAGGTAATTAAAATAAAATACCCAGCGGAGCTGAGAGCAATTAGGCTCGTTATTCCACGGCAGAGTTCGGTAGAACACATACGTATACCTATTCAGCAAAGGACGCTTGGCAGCACACTAATCTAGCCTTTGTGTGCTTACGACTAGGGATGGGCAGGAATTTGCGTCAAATTTAAGCTGCACTCTAGGAATTTGTTGGTCGATAGTTTGTTACACATTCTCTTGTAAATTCGGTGGTAAAATTACAGATTGCAACATTGGCCGAAAGTTCAAATTAAATTAACTCGGATTAAATGCTCTTTTAAGCCGATATCCTTAATTTTTATATCATTATACATTCAGCTCTTAAAGTTTATTTTGTGTTTAGTATTTTATTAACCTAAATTAAAAGTCGGTTAAAGGTAAGTAGGTTTAAGGCGAGGATTTTTTGTGTTTGTGAATGCTTGAAGCAAATTAAAAAAAAAGGGTCTAATTTGAGGCGATATGACTTTTTTAATATAATTGACACTATGACAGCGTACAAAACTATTTCAACATAACTAATGTTCTACGACGTCCACTGCTGGACATAGGCGATCGCCACAACGACCGGTCTTGAGCGACCCTCATCCAGTGTAATCCCGAAGCTTTCTCCAGCATCTGACGGCCTTGTGTAGGGCCTGCCTACTCTGCGTCTTCCGGTTCACGGTCGCAAAAAATCAATAATTTTACTTTTAAAACAATATAGCAATAGCACTATTATTTGTTTAAATTTCTTAGTTTCCCGTCTCTACTTCGCCCCGCCTTGTCTCCTATGGACGGCAGGAGAACAGTGGGAAGTGTGTTTTCGAGCAATTGCTTCACAACACGCGACGCCGAGACCTAATTTTTCTTGAAAACTAGGTTTTGCATTCTGTGAAAATCTTGCACCGCTTTAAAGCTAGGAACTTCAAACTAGGTACCACTCTAACTACTTGTAAGGTTTAGGGCCGTGCTTCTAAGGATATTGTTTTGGTTTGAACATGGTTTGAAATAGCTGAAGTTTATGTGATAATAATTATAATGTCGTTTGAGGGTTTTTAGAAGATAAATTAAAAAGTTTTTGAAAATCACTACATAATTAAGTAAATATAAGATATAAACACACTGATTTGGGCCATCTTTTTCGGAAGATCCATGGCTATATTAGTTTATATTCCCATAACCATAGAGATACTATGCACTGAAATTATTTGTGATAAAATTATATACCTATGTGATAGAACATAAAGACTTTTGTATTTGTCTAAAGTATCACATAATACCTACCTACTGTTAAGGTTTAATAGCAAAATGTACTCTAAGTTCCAGACAACCAACTTTTAAATGCTTACGTCAACCGGGTGCAGCATCATTCTGGTTTGCATTCTCGATTTATCATATCACACAAAGGCGAGTTTCCAAAACATTCTGGAGGCGAGCATTCAAGTTAAACCCCACACAGACGTGGCATGTGAAAGTAGGCATTCTGTCATGTCAAAATATTGTTTTTAATCCGGACATATTGCAGGCGACAACTTTTCTAGCCTAGAACATTCGCTGTTTGTTTGTTTGTCATGCATTCATCGCGGATTGAAAAGGCAGCTGCCGTATGGCAGGATTTAAAAAACAAATAAACAACGATATCATACACACGGATTCGAAAATATTTTATGAAAATTTAATACGATACGAAAGCCTTTCGTGTTTAATTTTTGAACGGTTTTATTTTTCTTTTCGATATTTTTTTTTTAAATTGAAATCAGCCAGTAGGTATGTGTATAAAAGAGGCATAAAATGAAAATAAATTAAACAACCCTCCCGGATGCAACCGGAAACGGCGCTAACATAAACTTTAACGCTTACTCGACATTTGGAAACTAAATACACAATTCACATAAAGTGGCCAACATTCGTACAGTAACGGAAACTTTCAGTGCACACTCAATAAGTCGTGGGGGTAGTTAGTTCACGGTCCATAGGGCCCACGTCGATTCTCCACAGAGATATGTTTAAACTTCCACCCTCGAATTTGTTTACGCTTTTAACCAGCCTAAGTAGACCCATGTAGGGACGCACAGTTTTATGCCTGTAATGGTTAGTAAGGGTCCTTAGTTGCTTGGTTACAGTGAAGGTTTGGGACTGTCCAAAAAGGCAGCGAAATAGGCGAATCAAAACAAACACATTACATTTTATTTACGGGAAAAACTGCCTCTTGGCAGGATACTTAAGGCAGGCAAGTTTTAAAGTATTTTTTGTGAGCGTTGCACTAAGTACGTGTAATTGCTAACGTTAACAAAAACCGATTGGTAAAGTTTTTTTTCGTTTTGATTTTTTGATTACTTAGCCTTTCCTTTCCAAGTAGGTACATTCTTAAATAAGATTTTTTTAACCGAATTTTCCACCTTTTCATTTCAATAATAATAATACTTCACACTCAGAGCCCCTAACTAGAAAGAACCTGTATCTAGGGTACCCGAAACACACCCAGAGACGCACATTACACCCAGACCGGAAACAAACATCGATTTTACACACGCTTACTCAGTCCACATCACTGCCAACTGAGCCACGGAGCAGTCAATTTGTGCATATTGTGCATACTTACCTATGAAGTAACTAAGTACTTATAAGAGCCAAAATCTAAAATCCCACTTCGTAGTCTAGTCCCGGGAGATCATTTGAGCTTGATCAGGTCCACATATAAAGGTTTTCTTACACATAAAATTTCATTCCTTTCAGGTACCAACCCTTACTTACCACTTACTGAGAAGACAGGGCTATTTAATGCTAGCCTTTAATAATGTCACGAATTAAGGAAATTTTCATACACTACTTAAATCAATATCAATATCAATTTCATCAATACATAGTATAAAACAAAGTCACTTCCCGCGTCTGTCCCTATGTATGCTTATATCTTTAAAACTATACAACGGATTTTAATTCGGCTTTTTTTGTAAAGATAGAGTAAATCAAGAGGAAGGTTTATATGTATAATACAAGCAAAATTTAGTAATAGGTTAAGCGGTACGAAGTTCGCCGGGTCGACTAGTAAAACTATAAGTATACGAGATGTATGTTGTAAGAAGAAGATTTTACTAGAAAATACTATATCAAACTACGAATATAAAATGTATAATTTAATTTGTTGCAGAATATCGTCGAGTCGTTATTTTCTGAGATAGACAAGTGTGGTTCCATCTTAAGAATTCGATCCATCGCCAATGATCCGATGAGCGATGCGAGCTAACTGAATTGTAACAAACGACTAACAAGGGATCAATGAGGATGTAACAAGCAAGAATCCCTCGATGAGATTGAGTGATGAAACAAAGTAGGTAGGAGGTAGGTATGTACTTAATTTTTAGATTGTATTGCCCTAACGCCCGTAATATAGGAAACTAGTTTTTCGAGCTAGGTAAGGAAGCTAGTGTCTAAGCTAGCAATAGCTTGTACTTCTGGCTTTGTGTTGACAAAACTATCTTTATTTCTAAGCTAGTACACAAAGCCAGAAGTACTAGCTCGCTGGCTTATTAACACTGGCGTGCTGTCCTGAGGGCCTATTACGGCCGCATTCCGTCCTCTTTGCGATTTTTTTGTATTGACATTGTCACTCTAGAGGACGAAAAGCATTATTGCAAAAGCGGCTGTAATAGGCCCTCGGGCTTCAAAAACTAGCCTCGTGTGTTCCGTCCGAGCATAGAGATTGATTTCCTACTTTACTGCCGTTGTAGATCTTTCTTTTTATCCAAGTAGGTAAGTGAGATACTTGGATAAAAGTTTTAAAATTTGTTGCGAAGTGACCGTCATCATTAAGATCATCTTAGATGAAAGAAATCCACTGCTGAACGAAGGCCTCCGCAACAGATTGCCATACAGACCGGTCTTCTCCAGTGATAGTGACCATAAAGTGACCCCAACTTTTAATAATTTATTTTTAAAAAGTTAATACTGAGCATTATTTTTTTGGGATATCATAAAAATTTTACGTGACGTTGTCAAGTAACTATAAGCCCCGTAATATCCTCGGTTTAAACTGTATTGTTGGTTTAGTTTGCTGCAGCTGACACTTTTTGTCTATAAGAGAAAGAAAGTGATAGATGCAGTTTAAAGTTATGAAGCAGTTTAAACCAAGTTGGATATTACGGGCATAAGTCTTTACATTTATTCCAAACCATGAACCCGCCATAATTACCTACAACCACGATACATATACCTACCTAACTTCTAATAAAACAAGCTTTTAATAAACGCCAAATGCCGAAGAAACCAAGAATTTCTTCTTGTCCCTAACAATCACTCACCGCAGAGTGCAGGAGCACAAATAAATTGAATGCTATTAATTTGGCACACATTTATTTAGTAAGAGAAGAACCCTACAGTGCTTCTTTTTTCGAGTCAGGATAGCGAGCCAGTGTACAGTAATATCTGTACAAGCTAGTACTTTCGTTTCGTTTTTTTCAAGCTACTTTCGTGTAGAAAAAACTATCTTCATTCCTAAGCTATTAAACGAAACCAGAATTAATAGCTTGCTGGCTTGCTATCCTAGCTCGAATACTATAACTTCTGGATTTTGTCTCTGCTTATATGATTACCTATGATATTTTTTCTAGGTCCCCCTTTTTGTAACAGAAAGAAATGACAGAGGCACATTTCCCGTCTCGTATGTCTGAAGCTTGCACCCACTAAACCCACGGTGGCTGCGATTTTGAGAGGGACCCTGAGGATCATCAACAGTATTCACTCTGCTTCATGTTTTACCCACCTAGAAGATTCTGGTGTCGTCTCCGTAGGATACTCCTCATGGGGTCAGGGTTAAAGGTTGACCAAAACTCATCAATCAGCGGTGCACGAGCCGTTTCTGCAGTCTTACTTAGTTTGCCAAAGCTGTAGTTGGTTCGTACAGCTAGGGTGGTTAGGGTGTATTGCACGTTTCTTTGCTAAAGATACAATATTTCAGGAAATAGCCCTCCTCTTACCGTTTAGGAAATAGCTCTCCTTTACTTTACGTGACAATTTAGAAATTAAGTTAATATAGGTTAGGTACTTATCGTTTCGTATCTCTAATCGTTTACGGTTTGTGTTCATTTTCTTTTTTTTCTTGTGTAGTTTTTTTTAAATATTTAAACATAGCATTGGAAATTGATTAAGGTTCATCATGTAGAGTACCTAGTTCAAATATATATTTTTTTTTTAATATCAATTGTATCATTTAATTTGCCGGTTTGTGTTCATTGAATTTTTCCTTGTTTTTTTTACATTTCAACTCTACATTATAAGAAGGTTCATTGCAGTTGAAGTTTTAACATTATTTTAATTTTATTTTTATTGTATTATTTAAGTGTTTTTAGTATTAGTATTTTTTGTGTTTATTTTATTTAGCTTGTTGTTGTAGTATTTTATTATTTTACCAATTAAATTTGAAAGAAAACAAACGAATTAAATAAAACAGGTACATTTTATTGAAAAAAAAATATGTACACAGCAAAACAAATAAATAATCTTATGTCGTGTATAAAGTAGTCTTTTAAACATTAATTCTCGACACAATAAAAATTCTATACATAACTAAATATTTAAGACTATTTACAGCGTACCGGGTCGGTATTCTACGACAATATTTTCCTGAAACACAATGAACATGCGGACAGAGTTTATAAAACCGCAGTTCGTTGAATCGTCTATTATTGTTCATTATAGATCGGCAATTCTTTCGAGAAGGGGTTAGCCTTAGACAAAACAATGTAAATTCTAGTTTAGGGGCTTACACGGTGCGAAACTAGCGCCAATTAATTAATATCTTCTAAACCATAGGTAAAATAAAAAAAATGCGTCTTTGACTCCCTAGATAATCTTGCTTCGAATTTTTAAGGTCCTGTTTTGTAGCTTTCAGGTTTAAAATCTAAGAAATAAAACCGTTTGTTGCCTTAAGTGGCCACTTTAGTTTCGTAAAATAGATCATTATCCTAAAAAGCTACTCAACAGAGCCTTAACATTTCCAAGCAAGGTTATCTAGGGAGACAAAGGCGCATATTTTTTATTCCGGCCATGGTTTAGAAGATATTAATTATATATCGAAGTTGCGCTAGTATCGCACCGTTTCGCCCCTTAAGAGCCAGTTTACCGCGATGCTAGCGCCATTCGCGAAAAATATTAATATCTTCTAAACAAAGGCAAATATCAAAAATGTGGCACAGTATGACACTAGATGATGTAGCCTAGTATTTTTAAAGCACTGTTGTATAGCTTTTAGGTTAAAGACCAAAGAAAGCTACAGAGTGTTGATAAAAGTAGCCACTTTTAGCAACAATCTGTGTATATTTTTGTTATTTTAAGTTAGGACTACTTTACTGTGCTTAAAAAATACTAAGCAAGATTATATAGTGTCATACTGTGCCACATTTTTTATATTTGCCTTAGTTTAGAAGATATAATTTTTTTTCGAGAATGGCGCTAGCATCGCTGTAAACCGGCTCTTAACACATCAACTGCAACGAACAACGAACAGCGCGTTTCTTAGGCATAGCTTCCGGTTAACATTAGATGTGTATATATTATTAGCTGAGAATGGTTTAACGGAGTTCTTTACAAAATATATATGTAGTAGAACAAACTCTATTGTTAATCGGAGCCAGAAACATAACCTTGGAATCAAGAGTCTCAGTAATTTCAAGTCATAAGAACTAGGAATTTCATTTCAATGGAATCTCTAATATTCTTATATAAGATAAAAACAGTAATTCTATGAGATAATTTCATCTAAAGGATAAATATATCATATTATAATTTTAGCCATATCCAAAAGATCACATAAAATTAATTTCTGAAATTCCCACATCAATAATAAAATGTCTAACAATAAATCAATAACAAAATTGTCTATAGAAATGGTATCGACACGACTTAATTAATACATTCTAACTAGGGATTTTATTCTTTTAAAAATCTTTTTTTTTTATATTAAAACATTTTCACATTTTGTTGTTCGTTATTTAAACAAAGCTAGATTTTATTTTTAATCAATTATAGTTTAAAATAATCTCCCTATTACCACAAATAATATACTTATTCAATAAGCGACACTTACAGTGATTTATATCTAAATTTAAAAATTTACTTTAAATGGAAATAATTTGTAAAAGTTAGTAAAAGATATGTGATTGTAGAAGTGATGTCAGTTTTAAGCGTATCATTTTTTTGTTATATCGTTCCTATATTATTATCATTTATTTTCATAATGAAATAAAGACGATATTAAAAACGTACACAGAAAGTATCAAATAATAAATAGCAGAGTTTTTTAATGTTGTTGGCCATTGTAAAATAGCACTGGTTTAAGTAATAAACTAAAAATTAATACGTGATATATCTCGTAAATATTTGTGATATTAAAAACTCAACGTTATAAAACGTAATATAGTGCAAATGATCGCAGTAGTATAAACATAATGTATTGTACTCATAATTTATGTAAAAGAAACAATGCATTCAGCGCCAGGCCAGTTTTATTGTCAATTACATCGTCTATGTATATAAACCTACATAGGTACATTTAATAATATTATGCTCAATATTTTGACTAGAACTCGTGTAATAATTATTACTCGCTATTAACACACAGAAATTTACAGTAATAAGATAAGTATTTTAATTTAATTACCTACTCGAATGGAAAGAAAAATACGGATATTTCACTATTATTATTGTACACTAGGCAAGAAAATGCATGGACAATATCAAATCAAAATAATGTTTACATGCATGCATACACGTTCATCAAAAAACTTTTAGGCTGAGGCAATAGTGACGTAATTATATGAGTTGTATGTTGCATAATTTACAGCCAGAATAAACTCAGTTGAATCTAGTTTCTTTTTTTTTTGAGACCTTTCTTTCCTATTCGTAACACACCTAGACTCAAATTCGGTTGTGATTACTTGTGATTACGTGCGTGATTCGACAAATCAACTTATTCTTGGTCGCTGTATAAAAAAACAATACCAAAAACTACTTTTACTTTTATAACACCAAACAAAATGTTTGGTAAAAACGCACACATCTCAAAAAATAGAGCTTGTCTGTCTAGCCATGCTGCCCATGCAAATACCTCAATGTACAGTCGCATGCAGTTAAATGTAAACAAACTTTGTACGAACTTGTTCTGAGTGTTAACATTTCATTACACGCGACTGTACATACACCGATGACAAGTGTTAAGGACATACAATAGTTCCAGACTATAAAAACTGTATACATTATTTTAGCTATACTATCGGGACATCTATGAATATAATACCTATATATGAGATGTGATGAACAAGTTAGTTTTACATTTAAAGTACACTTACTAAACATTCAACTATTACGGATAAGTTTAATAATCATAACTAGACATCTGAATATTATATAAATAGAAATCAATTTGTAATTTTAGGAACATTACCTCTAAACCCACAGTTCGCTAGAGCATGCTACATGGCAACACTGATGACAGAAATAGTATAGCTGGCACAACATTGAAATAAAGTTTCCAATTAACATTGAATTAGATTTGGATATACCCTTATTTGGCCATAATTCCTCTTACATTTGCACGCACACTGCCTTGGACACGTGCTTTCTCTTTCGAATTACACATATATTATATTCTATTATATTATTCCAAAATTTTATATAAATACTAGCATTCAATATTTACAAATGATCTGTCCTTAATAATGTTTATCTATCAATCTCTGGATGTTCAAAGCTTGTGACTCGTAATAGAATTTAACCATTGAATCTAGCCTTAGTTTAGCTACACTAAATGGTAAGTATTATTATTCAATTAATTCTTTTTCTACACATTCAAATGCCAGATACTTCATATTGTAGAAAATATTTTTTTTTTAAATAATATTATGGACACTCATTTAGCCAGTTATGAAATATAAAGTTCTACGCTAGCCATCTAACACTGGATCGAATAGAATTAGGTAATTTAATAAGTGTAAGATTTTGTTTATTTAGTAAAATACCACTTATAAAACTGACACAAATTTTTCAGTAGCTAACAAACTGAACCAACTAATGGCTTGCGTGGCCTATCCAAGGCTTTCGATTTCGTTAATCATAACTTAAATAATACAAATAAATAAATAAATATTACTCAGGAAACATGAAAAATATGTCATACGTATCAATGTTTTGAAAATACTAGACTAATATTTGAGCAACAGGATCCAAATTACTGATATAAGACAAATATATCTAAATAAATGTAAAGAAAAAAAATCGGTGTACCGCAAGGAAGTGTTCTAGGACCTATGCTGTTCATAAATGAAATGCCTTAATAATTGTACCTTTCTGCACAATAAACTAAAGTGATATTAGCAAATGACAGTAGTGTCACAGTAGAAACACACAATCACAATTATTAAACACAATCAGGAAAATAAAATAAACTCGACAGTGAAAGCTGCATTACGTTGGTTCACTTGTCGTCTAAGCGAAACTTCATCCATTAAGTTATTTAAAGGTTTACGGTAAAAATACATTAAGTTATCTTTAACCGTCAAGGTAGGGCAGGGTAGAGTAAACTGGGAGGAATATTAAAGGACTTGCAAACTGAAGCCCTAAAGAGATCTGTCATCGCGCGCTTCTCAGCCTCGACTCACCCGTTTTCGGCGCTATTTTGATCAAGTTTCCTGGTTTCTTTCTGTCCTTTTTCCTTTCCTTTTTCCGTTTTGGCGTTTCTATGATTTGCGTCCCCTCCTCGAGTGTTTCTTCTGTTGTTACGTTCTTTGTGACGTCAGACTTCTTGTCGAGCTCCGCCATTGCTTCTTGAATCGCGTTTTCTAGATGCGTGTTCAGTTTTCTACTCCTGTTTTGAAAAGAGATATTCATAAGTTTTTATATGTATTGTTCTGTAGGTGGCATATTATGAACATAATAAAAATATTTTTATTATATGTCTAATATTTCATCTCTCATACTTTCAACTAACTTTTATTGTATTAAATTTCATCTTTTGGTTGGGTTAATGTTTTGGGATCTATCCTACATTATCTTATATAAAATTATCAATAATTATTTAAATAAATTCAATCCAGTTACTAAAAACTAATTAACTAAACAATGGATTGCATTAAAGTCTTATCACTGTAGATAATCAAATCACATTATAATTACAACTACAGCATCACGAAAATAAAGTTGAACAAAAACTTTGTGTCAACAACAAAGGTCGGAGCTAGCTGAAAACATAGCCATGCTATTAACTTTAGGAGCGCTAAAATTGATTATTTTTTTAAATCAAAATTGAACATAAAACAAAACGCAGCGAGCAAACCGCAACTTTATTTCCGTGTTCCCGTTCACATCTTGGCACAACTCACTTCCTATGCTTTGTCCTGGCAGCGTGGTGGGACTCCAGACCCTCACTCAGCGTCAGCAGCCTGCCATCTTCCACCAGTCCTGGAGCCTTGTCTCCACCGAACCATTTCACTGTCCACTTCCCATCATCAGCTCTAGAGACGAGTTTTCCTGGCCATGATGCGTAGCCTTTAACCGGACCCCACACAAGGTCGCCGACTTCAAACTTATGGGTTGGCCTCTCAGTTTCGTTTTGAGCATTTTCGTCTGGCGTTTCGTCAGTGGCGGTTTTTGTATCTACAGGTTTTTGATTTACTGTTTTAGTATTGTTGTATAATACATAAAATGAATACTTTTATAGAGTTGACTTGTTGAGCTTGTGTAGAAATAAGACTGAATAATTGTATGAATCATTAGATTTTAGCCATAATATTTGTTACGAACAAAGAAGACAAGTCTACAACAAAGTACCTATATTACTATTAGTTAGATTACATTTGAATTTTAATTATTAAAAAATTATTTAAATATTACAGCTCAGCGTTAGTAATGATTTGATTATTAAGAACAATGTTATTTCAATAGGAAGATGAAACTATATACTGAGAATTATAATGCTAACATGTTATTGATTTTATTATTATTTTAATTATTGTGGAATTATCGTGTTTTAATACCCTGAAGTCTAAAAAGGGGGGACTCTAAAAACTAATTCTTATTTGAAAAATATGGCAGCATCAATATGCAACAAATTTTTTTTTTTCGCGTGCCAATAAGTTCGTATGGTTCCTTCAACAGAATATACAATTTAAAATAAAGACAATTTTACAATAAAATACTATATACCTAACAAGATAATTTTAGAGTTTGCCTTCAGAGCATTAAAACTAGAATTATCAGTATAACTCGCGCAGATAAAGAAACGTTTGGAAAACACATGACAGCTTCATGCTTTCTCGCTCAAAATGAATATATCTAAGAGAGACAACATGATGTTTGCCATGAGTTTGAAACATTTCTCATTATCTGCGCAAGTTATAGCAATATACAAAAACTTCCTAATTATTTAAAAATAACCGACACCTCAGAGATAAAGAAAGAGAGAGTGAGTGCGTACTTACAATGAACAGGGATGGGCGATGACAATGATGCGTTAGTAATGGTTCCCAATTTCGTGAGCCAATTTTAGTTGAACGTGTGGTGCGATGGAAAGCGAGAGAAGCCGGGTGAGATCGCTGCTTTTTTTTTCAACAATAAATTTTCCATAACACCTCTTTATTTATTTACAGCTGTATCTTGTATTAACCCAACCAAAAGAAAACCAATGACCAAATAGTTTAATAATTATTCGCATTATGTTTATGTAGAAGCTGAAATATACGACATTGTTGTAGGATTACGCATTAAAGGTCCAAATTGCGTAAACATGGCGAGTTTATAACGACATAATGATAAAATAGGGGTGGACCTATTTTTGTTTCGTTGTGCATTCAAGGTCCTAGGTTCAACTTCAACTAACTTGACTCGGTCTGTACTAAAACTTTTTTTTTATATATCTGCGTTACAAAGTCGCCATTTTGTTGTTTACATAATTTGGAAGTTTTATGATTAATCCTACTCTAGACATAAATTAAGAACAACATTTCTAAATATAACAAAATTATTACAATTTAGTAAAGCTTCCGCGTGGAAAAAAATATTTACCAATACAAGACACAACACTGAGTGGGTATAATTTAGAATTTTGTTAGCTGTGATCAAAGCGTGGAATGATGATGAATGAACTTAATACATAAAGTGACTATAACGAAATCATGTATAATTTAGATAAGTCAGTGTATATTAATCTTAAAATTATTTTAGTAAATAAAAAAAAAACTTTATAATAAAATCTTCGCAATTGGTATTACAAAAACAAATGTACTTATATTGAATTGTTTAACTTCCATTGAAAGTTTTCCAAATTTCCAGTCCACAAATAGGTTAACTCAGAACTTCAAGTGAACATCGGTTCACTCTTGAACAAGCCAGAGTTACGAGTGGGCAAAAAGCCCGGCAAAATTGTACACTTGGTTCCGGACAACATAAACATAATAATTCTATCGGTACATAAAATCTTGCGAGCATGGCAATCCAAATTATTATCAAGTTTTTTTTTTATTTAACTTAAAGAAAACAACGATTAAAAATGCTTGTTTGTCACATTATAAAAAAGGAAACTCAATGTAACAATGAGATGGGTATCAGCAAAGGCTATTAAGCGTATAGATTCAATTCACTTATTATTCAAGTTTAAAATCTAAACAAAACTTACCATTTCCAGTTCCCAAATGTCGTTCAAACTTGTTGGGTTCCGAACTACTTCCGGGAAAGTACCTTTTGGGTGTTTCCTGACCTAAATCAAAATCTTCCTTGTGTCCTTGAACCATATTATTGTATTGGCCTCTCATCATTTTGTCTCTATAACTTGGTGGTTCAAACTCGTTCTTTCGCTTGTAAGAGAGTGATCGATCGTAATAGTTCTGGTTGACAGGCATGTTCTGTTGTATATTCTGGTTGTGGTTCATATTGTGGTTGTGATGGTTGTACTGAATGTCTGTCGACTCGACAGGGTTGTGGTTGTGACGCGTTTGTCGCATCATCTGGATGTTTGACATTAGATCTGGAAAAGAGGAATTACTCTATTTTAGTAGAGTCGTCGTACATATTTGGGTTTTTGTGAGTGAAAAATAATAATCTCTCTCAAAGCTTTATGATGCCCAATTTGATAGCTAGGATGCCCAAAACATACCAGCAAACACAAATTTACATAAATACTGAAAACTAATATACTATCTGAACTCTATCTAGATATAAATATGAGAATAGAATCCATACCAACATTTGTACTTCTGTATGTTTCGGTTTTAAGCGAAAATTACTGAATTGATTGAAATTAAATTTAGTTTACAAAAAATCTATACTTTTTAGTATTAGGAGTATGAATGGGAATTGCGTTTGCGAAGCCGCGGGGCGCACACCGCGCACACTATAGCATACTATAATTTATTCATTTACTCGAACAATTAAATTCAAATACCGAAATTTTACATTTGAGATCTTCATCACAGTCTGCACTTATATGTCACTGACTACGGCCAATATTTGGGCCCTATGTGAGACGACTTTCTGCAGGTCAACGACACCCTGAATGTCCGTCCAGTTTCCATGTCCTTGTAACTTACTAAGACGGAAGGAAGAAATCGCTTTTAGTGATAAGGCCGCCATTTGCATTGATCTCTGTAACTTGTTCTTTTATGTATTTTTTGTTTTATGATTGTAATAAAGAATTCTCTAAACGAATCTCTAAGACCACTGATACAACACAAATAATCAACATAAATAATCAACACAATCTCAGCTAGTTGAAATAATTTCCAAGGTTCTAGCGTAGGGATTTCTTTGAGGCCGCCAGCGGTAGGACCTTGAACTCATCAAGCTCTCGACAGTAATTAAAAGTATAAGCAGGTAGGTCAGGATGGAGTTCTCGAGTGGCGACGGCGAAACGTAGGAGGCAGAATAGGCAGACCCCCTACAAGATGGCTTTGGAATTTGTCAAAACATTTAAGTATCTTGGACTTGTAATCGATCAGCATTTTAACTGGAAACCTCACATTGTTTCAGTATCTAACAAGCTGCGGTCAGTGCTTGGTAAATTTTATCATCTTAATAGAATACTAAGCAGGAAAACCATGTTTATTGTTTACCACGCACTCGCCGACTCGCTGCTCAGTTATGGACTTAGTTGCTATGGATTAACCTTTAAAACGTATTTGGATGAAATTAAGCAATTACAAATTAGAATGTTAAAATATTTAGTAAGTAAAAAAACAAAAAATAAATGTAAGAATAATTACGACCGTTTGTTTGCAATATGTGGGGTGTTGCCCGTTCACTGTAAGGTAAAGTTTATGTTGGCCTTAGAAACCTATTATACAAATACCTACAAAGTGTCTGTTCGTGATGGGTACCCAACAAGATCGGTTAAAACAGGAAAACTTGTACAGCCAATTGCTAAAAACTATTATGGTGAAAGGCTCAAAGAATATCTAATCCCAAAGATGTATAACCGAATACCATTTTTACTGGGCAATAAGAAACTACCTATCAGTATTCTGAAAACTCTTATGAAGAAAACTTTACTCGAAGGTTGATTTATACAAGTTTGTTATAATGTTAGTCTGTTAGTTCTATTCTAGTATTGTATAAAAAATAAAAAAAAAACAGTTTATTAGTAGTAGCTTAATGTAGTGGGTAATAATAAGACTAAAATAAGAGTGCATCCGCCAACAAACTGCAATAGCAGTTTGGCGATATTGTTTAAATGAATAATGTTCCTACCTACTTCGAATAAACGTAAAAAAAAAAAAAAAAAAAAAAAAAAAAAGATGGTCAGCCGGTCGCTGGAGGGGGTCGCGGAGTTGAACATAAAGATCGAACGATATCCCGTGACCCCCTTGTCAACAGCCGAGGAGGACACCGGCGGGGTTTTAGTGGGTGCGAACCCCACATAACCCTGCAGCTCCCCCGGGGGATGCAGGTTACTCGTTAGGAGTTTCAACGCTAAAAAAAAAAGGTGGTCAGCCGGCCTGGTAAAAGTACACTGGATCAGTGGCGGTCAAGTACGGTCGTGGTGGCGATGTATGGGGGAGGCCTATGTCAAGCAATGGACATCTTTTGGCTAAAATTATGAATGAAGATGACCTAAGAATAGCGTGTTAAAAAGGTGGGTCAAGATATATCTTACTTTGTGAGTCGGGGTCATAGTCAGCGGGCAGCCAGGCGGGACCCGAAGGCGCAGACGGGGGCCCGGCGACTTGGGCCCCGGCGGGCGAGGGTCCCGGAGCGGGGCCCGAAGGCGGGGCCCCACGAGGAGATTCCGCCATGTCTTGCTCGCTGCTTGACACGCATTGGACCATCGCCTGGAATAACACATAATACAAAATTTCGTAAAAAATCCTCAAAATATCAAACAAGAGCATGTTGAGCCATGCTTTATCGTTCCAGGCACAGTCACCCCAAGTAGCAACCGATAGATTTAACTGAGTATTGAAGATTTCTTGAAGGCAACATGGCTAATTCCAGCTATTGCCTTGGCCAAAACTATTATGTCCCTCAAGATATCCCTAAGACTTGCTTGGAGGGTCAGTTAAGAAAAAGTGGGCACGGTATTTAGGAGAATACGAAGGGGGAGTTAATACTACTGCTAAATCATTCTTTAACCTTACATAAGCAATTGGGATTTAATAGGGTTTTCCAGATTCCTTAACTAAGGTTTCGCGATATCTTGAAGTTTAAGTTAAGGCAGCAAAATAGATTTAAATGCAAAATTAAAACTGTTTTATAATCTATTTCACTAATGCAATTTTTGCTAAGCCAAGAAAAATTTAAAACGTTTTCAATTTAAGTAATCATAATAAAGAAAATATGGTGAACATTTTATGCTACAACACAAGAACTTTACTTAGTGGTAAGAATTTGTAAACTATAAGTAAATATGACAATTAGAAATCCGTTTTATTTCGTCGTAAGCAATAAAAATCTTAAACGCATGATCATTTATCGTGTAAAATCGATAGAAAGAGCCATAAAACAAACGGGCTCTCGAAATAGCTTGAAATAACAATAAAATAAAGAATAATTGTATCAATACATAGTATAAAACAAAGTCACTTCCCGCGTCTGTCCCTATGTATGCTTATATCTTTAAAATTATGCAACGGATTTTGATGCGGTTTTTTGTAAAAGATAGAGTGATTTAAGAGGAAGGTTTATATGTATTATTAATTTAAAACATAGCAATAGGTAAGGCGGTACGAAGTTCGCCGGGTCGACTAGTATGGAATAAAAATAAAGTTATCATTTATGTTACCTTTATTTAATATTAATATTACCTTTTCTCATCACATTATCACTTATTTCTTCAGTAAAAACTATTACACTAGTCACATTTAACTGAAATCCACACTTTTTTCACGATATCACTTCGATTTTATTTTGTTGTTCTGTTTTCTAAAAGTTCAAAATGGCGTATAATCTTGTTTTACTTGACGAAATCTGAATTTAGAAAAGTAAGGATTCAAAAGGGTAGTTGAGTATCAATTAAATCAAAGATTAATAAGTTCGATTTGAAATAATGCTATTTTAGAAATGTTTTACTCAAAAACGATTTCCTCAAATCTCACTTAATACTTAATCGTTTTACTAAATCAAACGCAAGTAACATTTAAATCTCACAGTATTAAGTGATCCTTTAGTTTGATTAAGTAAATCCTCAACGATTTAAGTGATACTTCCGATTGATTTCATGAATACTATTCTGATTTATTTGATCCTTTACTTTTATTTCTTAAATCAAGATTTCTTATCGCCGCCTCCGTGCTTGAATGTTCAACTTCCATTTGTTTACTGTTCAGGAGAAGATTTTTTTTACTTATTATCAAACGAGATGTTTAGTTTCAGGAATGATAAATGCAAATTTATAGTTTTTAGTCTAATATATGGAATTGCCAATAAATTTGTTTACGATGCTGTGATTTTACGTATTTTATCATACTTTTAAAATGGAGGTTGAACAAAACTGCGAATAAAAATGTTCGTTCATGGAAATACAACACTCCTGCCATGGAGATAGCACAGTGTTCCTTAAAATTGTTTCGTGCTTGTTTGTCCAACCTCCTAATACCATATACAGGATGATTAAATTACTTCGTAAAAAAATTTGTTTTTAGATGATAAAAGGTATAAGAAATTAAAATCAAGAAATAAAAAAAAAATAAAAAATTTAGACTCAAGTAATAATAACATAAACATAACGAAATGATAAAATATACCTACTTAATTATTGTTAAAAATTTGGTTGTTGTGTTGAACCATTGTGAAAGACAGACAAAAGGACTATCAAACAGAATTAACATAATAATATACTTAATTCTCAACCGTTTTATTACAAAGTGAATTTATTAACATCCTGTATCAGTACGTTTAAGTTTCTATTCGGAAATGAACATTATTAAAAAGTACTTATTGCTCGAAAGTCGCCAAAGTACTTACGCCTTTTGCTTGTTTTGAAATTGGTACTCGCCATCCTGCTGCAGCTTTTAACGTTACTCGCAGTTAGTTTTCTTAGTTTTGAACACAATAAAACTAATTTATTAGGTTTTTGCAAGCAAACTAAAGGAGCAACCAAGTTCATCACAGAAAAAACAAAATGGCCGGGTAGCGTGACGTACTGTGCTGTGATTGGTCGGCCGGCTGGAGTTTGAACACTCCAGCACGCAACAAATATTTCGATGCGGGACTTTGGGTAATGCTGTGGAGGTTGGCTAAACAAGCACGGAATTTTTGTTACGATGATGTGGGCTTCAAAATTTAAAACGTGAAATTTATTGTATTTTTTCTAGGAAAAGCCTTTTTTTACTTGACCTTCTGGACCTAAATTACATCGTTAACAATTCTGCATCAAAAAGTCATTTTCGACCAAAATGGAGTTTGAACACTTAAGCACGGAGCCGACGTTATCTCACAGTATTAAGTGATCCTTTAGTTTGATTAAGTAAATCCTCAACGATTTAAGTGATACTTCCAATTGATTTCATGAATACTATTCTGATTTATTTGATCCTTTACTTTGATTTCTTAAATCAAGATTTCTTTGTTTTGCAACAGAGTTAGTTTTTCTAATACCAAGTGTAAGTCTTGAAAGTGATAGACGTATGCAATATTATTAGACACATAAATTAGATGTTTATGTACAATTGTGTTTATCAGAATGCATTACAAGGTTGTTCAAACGAATTAATATGATCTGTGTTTGTGGCTGGCATGATGGCGATTCGGGTAGGAAGTGACGTGACTTGGCTATGTCTATATGGCAGAATTTAAAAGGATAATTTCGAATTCAAGCTTTTGTAAGTATTCATCACTTCCGCTTAAAGTTCCTTTCGCAAAATGACTTTTTTTTATAGTATCCCTTTTGTACATGTAAACTTGAGCTAGTGGAGAAATGGTCATTTTTCGAACGGGTCATTTTGCGAAAAGGACGTTTAGAGATTTTTTTAAAAGCGTTATGGTTTTCAAAGAAAGTTATTATGTTTTTTTTGGTGTTTTAGCAATAAAGTGCATTTAAACAACAGCAGAGCTTGCATATAAAGTCAAGTGTGTGTGGCATGTATTTCTATCAGACCATTCTGCTCACACTTGTGGCAAAACAAAAACTGTTGTAATAATTTATTTCATTGCCTTTTGCTGCTTTTTAAGAACCACAAAAGTACCATAAGAAAATCAGCAATGGTTTTCAATGCTGTCATATCATCAAATTATCATATTTTGTTTAGCTAAGAAAGCTGTGTTAGAGCTAGTTCGGAAAATATATATAAACTACCTGCATTGGCAACCTAATACTTTTAACTTATTTAAGTGTATCAAATACTTATTCAAAGACTAATCATACAAAATGTATTATGCTAAACGAGTCCGTGACCGTAACTACCTACCTACTTTGCATCGATTAAGAGTGAAAGGCCCTACAATTTAGACCCATAATGCACCGTTCGCAAATATTTCTTCGAAACTGTCTACAAAAAATAAAAGCAAAAGGGACATTACGACAAAGGTTTTTTCGATGTGGTACATTTTGAGAAAGGGTCATTTTGGGAAAATACAATTTTAGAAAGGGACATTATGTAAAAGGAAAATTATGGGAAAGGGACATTTCTGTGTTAAAGGTTATTTTTTTAATTTTTCAACGTCTTTGCTTATTTAATTTTTCTCCATCTTGTACAAACCGTCCCTCTAAATCAATTATAACTTATAAAATAATAATTAATACAAAATTTATTTTTGTTTTGCCTAGCAAAAACTGATTTGAGGACAAACGTCTTAATATGGCTTTTAGTTTGGATAGCAAATCTTTTTTGCATTAGTGCGACTGTATAAGTCGAACAACTATCCCTTAATGATTTAATTCAGTTTACAAATAATGAGAGTTGAGTGAAAAGAGAGTTTTATGGTTTATCTGAAACCTTAATTAATACTGAATAGGTTTAAGATGATTTAACTACGATTTGTATAATCTTTATTTTCTCAAAAAGCGGTATTGGAATACTATATAGCCTTTAAGAAATATGTGACTATATGAAATCGTTTTTTATTTAGTTAAATCACAATACAGGCACTGTTAAGATATATGCGATTTAAACAAAATTCTTCAGTGCTACTTGGGACGTCACGTATGGAAATTTGGATACAGTATCTAAGTTGTTGATATCTGTATCTAAGTTGTTTGATGTGACAGCTGGCTGTCTCCGTACAGTTTTCAGTCAATCGGCTGGTATGTGCACTAGTAGAGTTTTGGTTTCGGATACGCTTGCCTGGAACCTTATGGGGGACCCTGAACCATCTCGACTCATGCATAAGAATACTGTTTTCATTAAGAGATACCTTGTGTACACTACTTACTTTTGAAATGTGCTTTATTCATACAAATTTTAATTCGGGTTATATTTTTTGAGGTTGCATGCAGCATGCAGCATACTAATCCTCTTGAACGTGTCTCTAATCTCTATTCTATACTATTGGCATCAATCTTTGGTTCAGAACTCAAAGAGGTCAAAAAACAACTTAGGGGCCTTATAAAATAGAAACACTCACCGAAGAATTAGCATCCGCAGGTTCAGGGCTCTTAGTAGTAGTATCAGCGTAATTCCCTTGCGTGGACATCGACCGCGCTCCATACATCCGAGGACTAGAATTATTCTCCAAAGCCCCTAAAGGACTATGAGTAGTCGTGTCAGGCGGACTTATCGCCTGAGAATTGGGAGATTTACCCCTCTGCTGGTTCACCAAAGTCTGTGTCGATACAGAATGACGCACGTGCGAACCGTACATGTTCATTTGGTTCACTAAGGGATTGAATTCGTTCATGAATTTCGAATAATCATTCTCGGCTTTGGAATTCTGTTCATGGTAGTTATCGTCTTTGATTTCTTCAACTGGTGTCGGCTCCGGGATTTCTATAAAGTTTCTAGCTTTAGTTATTTGCTTATGCGTTGCATTAAGCAGAACATTCGGGTCGATGCTGAGTCGAGACCCGTTTCCTTGTTGTATATTTGGGAGTGACGACACATGATTGTTGTGAGAGTTCGAAACTAAAGTAGTTTGCTGTTGCACTATAGTAGTGTTTTGCTGAACGAAAGTCGAATTTGTTCTGTTATTTGTAGCAGCTAAGGAAACTTGTTTGGGAGATAACGGCACCATAAGAGTCTGGCCCATTTGGTTGGATTGAATGAACTCTTGCGCTTGTACATTGTTCGATCTAACTTGGTGAGGCGATGTATTGAATGTAACGTTCGTAGGGCTCAGATTCGCTAGAAGAGGGCTCAGTTGGCCATTAAAGTTTGGACTGTTCATCATAACTTGGCTGTTTGGAGACAGGAACTGAGCCCCGGGGCTGTGTTGAGACTGGATTATCTTTCCTTGCTGATTCTGAGCCCTCAAAACTACTCCTCCGTTAGCACCGGCGAAAACTCCCGAGTTCTGTACCGGGGTGAGGACGTTTTGACCATTCACTGTCTGTAATTGTAACTGCATCGGCACGCCTGCAGAGTTCTCTTGGATAATCGTTGTACCATCAGCTGTCATTACCATTCCACCCAAATTCGGTACAATAAACTGTTGGAAAGCCGGGAAGTTTGACATTCCAGCATTGTTTATCAAATTCACAGGTTGCAGCAGATTGATTTGTTGCGACGGGGAGGTGTTAGCTATTATCTGCTGCGATCCAAAGTTGTTTGCATTTCCTTGACCGTTCATGACGATGTGCGCAGGAGTGCCAGATTTTCCTGGGACAATCGTTAAAGCTTGCAACATTGGAGGTGATATGTTGTTGTTAGGCGATAACTGGAAGCCTCGAGGCGAGAACTGTGGGCTCGTGTTATTTTGAGGCGATTGGTGTACCATAATGTTCTGTTGTGGCGCGGCAATTTGCAAAACATTTGTGACGTTTTGGTTCTTCTTTTTCTTTGACTTTTTCTTAAGGCTCTCAGGCGAGAGCATTTGAACGCAGCCCTGTCCACTTTTCACTTCTATCTGCCTCTCATTGACCATCCCACCAACAATCTGCGGCATCACGGAGTTTTGCTGAACCATTTGTCCATCGACCGCCATGATCGGTGGCTGTATCATGAACGGAGTTGGCAAAGAGTTCACAACGACCGTTTGTTGGTTCACACCTTGGCCTAAATTCGGTATCCCCTGCGTGACGGCACTAGTGACATTCGTTACCACACTTGATATTGAAATCGAAGTTGACGTTTTCGGCGGTGGTGGTGGCATCGGACTGTTAGAAACTATAATCTGTCCTGTAGACGATATCAAGATCTGACCAGGTGTAGCAGAAGACGACCGCCTAGTAATCTGTATAGATGTCGTTGTAGGGTTAGGTGTTTCAGTTTTATTCGGAATGTTTCCTATGACATTTTGTACCATTTCTAGTGGAGATTTCGAGATCATATTCTGCGCTGTTGTTCCAGCTATATGCAAGGGGTAACTAGTCGGCAAATTGACCGAGTGTATAAATGGATCTGGCTGGTTGTTTGGTATGGCGTACGTTGTAGCCAAGTTTACACTCGGAGGCGGCGGTGGTCGTATAAAGTTGACATGAGACGCGTTTATTGACGTTGTAGTTGTATTCGCTTTACCAGCTTGTACTGACGTTACTGTATCTCTGGTTACAGAGAAACCACTCGCCATAGTGGTAACGTAAGATTGAACGTAGCATGCTTGGATTAGCGAATGTGCCGGACCACCCCCCAAGTGTGGAGGAGGGCAGTAACCCGGCATTGCATTTTCCTTTTTCCTGTAAACATCCTGTTTCAAACCTCTAACCCCAACCATTGAAATATTATCAACCTCCATCAGATTCTTATTAACATTATGATTCGATATGAAATGCATCATTTGCGTTCCAGATATGGATTGTGGTGGGTTGTAGTAGCTTCCAGGTGTTGGAGGGTTACTGAAGTTTTCTCTGGGATTATTGTAAATTGGGCTAGAAATTGGGTAATTTTGGGAAGTACTGCTCCCATTGTGGCTTTGTGGGGTGTCTGTGTTCCTTGAGCTGTTAGAGGGAGTTGGCGAAGGTTCTGGTGGCAACAAGGTATCAGTGGGAGACACATTGCTGGTGCTCACTGTCCCAGCTTGAATTGGGCCACACATTTCATTTATCATTGGACTACGGTCAATGTAAGTCGATGACGTCACAGGATTGTCTTCGTAATGCTTCAGACTAGATTCCTTGTTGTACGTATTCTTGCTGTAAGTCCTCCGTATTTGGTTCTCGGTATAATTCTCGGAGCCTTTAACGTTAATGTTGCAACCCTTGCAGCATTCTATACTCTTTTCGCTGCTGTCCGGTGTATTATGCGGCGACGGAGAGGCATTTGGCACCATATTGTTCCTGTACACATTTTGCACCTCTAATTTCTTTTTATCCTGATTCCCATAACAGTTACCTTCAAACTGATTTTCATACGGGTTGATACCCACTTGCCTAGATATAGTGTTGTTAAGTAATACAGTTTGTTGAGCTAAGTATCCTGTAGGATCGTCCATGAACGAAGGGATATTATTACTTGGAATATCGTCACACTTTTTCTGATCTAACCTCATGCCATTAGTTCCAAAGTTACCCTTTTCAGCCTTTTTCTTAGAAGCTTTGGGTGTTTTTGGTTTTTTCTTGGTATCGATTGGGGGCCATTGCTGTCCCATCATGTTATAGTGCTGAGGCAAAGGTGGAACTCTGGAACACATTGCTTGATTAGTCTCGTTACTTTGTAAAGATGTGTTTGATGTATTCGATTCTTCAGAAAGATTTGCATTTGTCTCATCGAGTTCTAAATCTGATTTGTTCGACTTTGGACTTGGGCTTGTCATCGAATCATTTCGCTTAACTTGCCAGGGAGGAGTTTTAGCTGGATTTGTCTTCATTATCGCCCCATTCTGTATTACAACTTGGGGTGAGTAGCCTTGAGTAGACTTCTGATTTTCCATCTGATTCTTGTACCCTTTCATTGCCATCTCAATCTGCTTCTGATTCTGCTGGATAAACAACTGCTGTTGCTCATTTATCTTCTGCATCACCTCTGGCGTTATCTGGTTTAAACTGCAGAACATCTGGGACTCTTCTTCTTTCTCTTTCTGGGGTTCCTTTTTCTCTTCTTTTTCTTCCTGAACTTGTATTGGGACACCTTTGTAATTGTGCTTATATGATGTGTTGACTCCTATGATTTGCCCATTGGTGCCTATTACTGGAAGTCCCATGTTTAGCGAAGCATTTAGTTGCGCCTGATTATTCCTTTCAGCCATTTCCTGAAGTATCCATCCGCTGTTTACTGTTAGGTAGTGGGAACTTCTGACTTGAGATTCGTTTTTGTCTGATTCTTGTTGGTTTAATACGGGTGATACATTTGGGTATTGGTTCTTGGCGCGCGAGACTATGCCCGGCGATGTCGTCCGACTTGGGTCTAAATCTTGGACCTGAAATGGAAGATAAATATTTTTATTACAGTAAATTTATTAAAATAGTAACACTTTGCCAGCAAACGAGATGAGACAAGTCAAGTACATTAATATTAGCTAAATTTATTTTGTTCAAGATTCAGTCAGATTGATTTGAAAAAAAAACAAAAACAAAGATGTTACCTTATAGTCATTCGGGTGCCTATTGTTCTGAACAATCATCTGTGGTGTGGCCATGTTGGGTACACCTGGCCGTTTCTTCATCTTCTTCATCATTAAATCTGGACCCGCTGGAATTAGAAAAATAATATTTTCAGACTTTAGCAACTTTAGGCTGGCCAAGGCAAAGCTGAAATATAACAAACATCTTTACTTTTTGAAAAAATATGTACCAATTCATACTATTGTCACTCACTAAGTACCTACCTACTCATAGTCATATTAGGTTCCTGCCATCTAAATCGTAGAAGGACCCAATGAAAATAATTAGTTCTTAACCATTAGTAAAACAGAGTGTTTATAAAATATCTGCTACGATAAATTATAGCCCTGAAATATTAGAGCTCGCTTCTGTTCATAATTGGCCGTAATAAAACATAATTAATTCTAAACAACATACGCAAGCAGCTGCAAGGTCTGATCAACTCGATCTTGAATGACTCTTGAAAGTCAAAAGTATACATTTAATACTTTAACCTTGTTACGTTGTAACGACAAAACCGATCAATGGATCAAACCTCTACATCACCCTCAGAGAAAATAATTTGAAAAATGTACAACAATGCGAGTCAACGAAAGTCCCCGTGACTTTGTCCCGCTCTCCAGACGACCTCAGACCTAATAAACTGAATATTTTTCCAGCAACGTCCAACTTTGCCGTTTAATCATGTCTCTTTAAACCAAAACTTTTCAAGTCACATTGTTACAAATAAACCCAATTTCACGGCCCGCCTTTCCCTCATTAATTTATCTCCCATTACCGATTCATTTACATTTCATCCAAAACCTCAAAGTTTCATTAAAAACCGCTCTGACGACGACCAATTCTATTAAAACATTTCCCCTTATCAAGATCCATTTCCGATGGAAACCGCGATTGACCCAGATTGCTCGAGGAAACGGAGAATAAGCGGTTTTACAACAAATCAAGGGAGGAAGCCGATCGTCGAACCATTTGTATGTTAAACAAGCCTCAGAATTAACATAATCACGCTTAAAAATTCCCAAGACGATCTCATTGCGAAATCCAATTGGACCCAGAGTTAAAACGTCTTTGATGGATGGTTTCGCGAGCAGAGATTTATGATTATGACACGTCGTAAAGCGGATAAACAACAAATATAATTTTCATTTTAAAATCTTAAGAAGAGCCGGGTAATTCGATATAGCTGCGTTTAATAATTAGTTTGTGGACTTGAGTATAATACCGTTATCTATTTGCACATTATCTGGCAGATTTGCAATTAAAATGGGGATCGTAGAGCGGGCCGGGGGCGGGCGGGTGGCCCGGCGGCGGCGGCGGATCAATAGCTGAGGGTGCGCGCCCACGCTCGCGCCCGCCGCCACCGCCGCCGCCCGCCGGCCGCTCTCCGCGCCACCGCCGATTGTTTCAAATTACGCCAGCTCTTTGTTCCAGAGTTCCAGCCACCGATCGACTCGCCAGCGTTTTTGTTTGCTCTAAACAGCCAACTTCCTTTACGGTAATTACGCAATTCAGCGGCTCCCCGTGTAAGCTCTGCGCCTTTCCTTCCACGGACTCGAGAGAGTAATCTTGTTTACGATCGTTATCCATTTTAACGGACCGCTTACGAGGAGATATCTCAATTAAAGAGACGAGAATTTAGATCTTTTTACAGGAGGATGCGGAAAAATAAATAATTCATCGCCGCAAACTGAATCCCATCAGTGAATCCAGATTAATTAATGAACGAGGGCTGAACAGTCGAACACGAAGTTAAACCGAGCGAAAGAGGTTGTGGCGCGACGATTTAATGAGTGCTCCGCTCGTCCCGCGCTAGCACAAATACCTAATACGCTCTTATTTTGATTAGGACTTAATGAACTAGATGAGTTCATTTGTCGTGTAGTCAACAAAGTAATCGCTTGTCATTATGAAGCACTTTGCAGTGACGTCAAAGCCACCTACGGTCGAGAGCGTCACATTGTCGCTAAAACATTTATGTAAACAAAAAGAGACAAAGTTGCAAACGAATGCAGTGTGGGAGGTGGGGTTATTACTCTAGCTGACGAAGTGCAGTTACTCGGCATTCATAGTGCACTAAACGCCCCCACCACCCCCCACCACTTGACAACAAAGAGACCGCTCCTGCAGCTTTGTTACAGGAACAACTCCTCAAGCTCTCTTATGCAATGTTGCCTTTAAGCTGAGAGTTAATTTGTTGCTTTGATTTCTTTTGATTAGTTTTTTTTCCTGACATTCGTTTGCTTGCAACTTATTTCTAGTGTGGAATTCAGGGTTTCAGAGATCACGAGGCCCGACAAAACAACAGATACACACAGTATATCTAATTTGTTTGCGATCACTTTTAAACTAAACAAACTGAATTATTTCTAAATTCAACACTATATTTTCGTTTTTAAAGTTACTTTCGTTTCAGTCCTTTCAAATACACTCAAAGTGGGGTCGATTCCATGACCATCAAAACTAATGACAAAACTAAAACATTTCCCCAAATGGAATAAACGTAAACGGCCGAGCCGTAGCACGTTTCGCTTATCCGAAAAATGTCATTAGAATCAATGTCAGGTTATTAGGGTTCCACTCGGACGTCCATTTTCCGTGGAGCCGTGCCTACGCTCACACCCGAGTAATTGCATCAAGGAGGCAGGAGGTCACCCATCGGAGATTGGAGCTTGGAGCTCGGAACCGCATTAGAAAGCGACCGAGTGAAAATATCCCGCGTCGCGTAATTGAGAATTAGATTTGTTCTGTTGTGGAAATGAAGTAGATTGTGAAGTTACCGATACAGACATAATAGAAAAAAAAGTTTAAAGTAAATATGAAGGTCATGTTTGATACTTTAAGACTACAGTATATCCCCGTACGCGTTCATACAAAAAGAGAAAAAGTTTTGAATGAAATGTTTAGATTCATATTGGACATGAAATTATAAACAATATTTTGCAGCTGTACTGTCTTCTGCAGAGTGTTTTTCTAAATAAGAAAGCAACAACGTGACTGTAAGTTTAGCGAGATAAAGCACGCTAAAAAGACACGTTACAAACAGTGGAACACCTAAATTAATTTTGTTAGAGGACTTTCACGATGAAAGTAGAAACATTTATAGGAAATCATGGGAATAGATTTTATTTACCCGTGCCCTCCAAATCTACACCTCGAAGTATATAAGAGGTATTTGATTTGATTGCACATAAAAGACGATGTGCTTATCAATTTGATGAATTATAAAATCGACCCATTCCATCACTGATGCTATATGAGTATTGAATAAAACGTAAATGACCATCACATCGACAGCTGCACTGTTCGTTCTGAGAGGCACAAGAGTCTCCAGCACATACTTAACGCTTACATTTCCTCCACTTCCCATTGTCCCTCAAAACCCTTCAGCTCCCTATTCTCGGCCATTGTTTGAGGGGAATAGCACAACAATTACAGTTGTGTTACAAACCTCACCGTTGCTCTAAGTAGCTGCCAAATTTGTGATAAAAAGATAATTTATATTGTCATCGATACCAATGACAGCGGCAAAATATGAATTCAGAAAAATAAAATATAACTTTAGATTACACTATATGATAGTTGGCTTTAATGGATACTTCGTGACTAATCGTGTCACGCGTTTCTCCGACGAACTCCAATGAATGAATCAATGAATGATCCTCTTTAAAAAATAAGAAACTTAACCTACTTATGAGTGTTAACAACTTTATCAATTTGTTTCAGTTAACCTGTTGCTTTTTTATATATAGAAAAGACAATTTAAATTTTTGATTGTTTTATGAAAATAAAACAAGTAAGCCATCAAAGTTTGATCAATGAGAAAGTTAGACGATTACATTAATAATCAGCATAAAAAGAATATTTAAATTAAAAGAATACACATAACAATGTCAGGTAAGGCAGGAGAGAAGATCAGTATTCAGTATGCCTGGCTAGTATCAGATGGCATTGTAAAAGTATCGAGAAGACAGAGGAGCAGAGAAGCTAGGGGCCGCTGGAAGTGACGTGACGACACACAATAGAAGTGAAGTTGTGGATTATAATAATTTCTTTTATACAAAAAGAGACCGCCTTCATACAACTGACACAAACATAATCTGAGAACTTCCTCGTTTTCGAAGTCGGTTAAAATAGGTACTTAAACCTTCTCCTGAATGTAACTAATACATTGTTAAAAACCGCATCAAAATCGGTTCAGCCAAACGCGAGATAATCGCGTACAAACATACATACATACAGGTCAAACTGATAACCTCCTTTTTTGAAGTCGGTTAAAAATTGGTAAATTTTGAGTATATGAGTACAATAAACTGTATATCTATCTATACACAGGCTGCTGCTGATGATAATAGAGTTATTACGATTACGTAGGGTTCTTTAAATTCAGCGCGTAACCACTCTATGCTTCTAAATTGTTTACTATTTATTCTTTGTTGAAAAGGCGATTTAATTTCGTGTTTGGGGCGCGAGCGCTGGCCAGTTTCCTAATCGGATAATAATGTGCTCAGTGATTTTACCAAGTCAACTTCCCCTTACAGCGCTTTCCGAAAGGGATGAGGGCATACTTGTATAGCAAAGCTATTAGCAACAATATGGATACAATTACATTTTGTTTGTGGTGTGTACGGTGTGGTATGTATTAATGATCCGTGAGACTTTATATTTGTGATCGGGCCTTTGTCTAAATAAACTAATGGCTGGTGTACACAGTGCGAGCAGCTCACCTGGCAAGTGGACAGCTACTCGGTTTGTCTACGAGCCACTGATCAACTTGCACGTACGAGTTACTCTTAAGTTCCGTCCAAAAGGTGCGATGCGAGTTACTGCAGTACAGCTACTCGGAAGGATGACTCGTACGCTAGCTAGCACCGTGTAAAGCAGCCATAAGAGACGACTATTATATGGTAAACAAACCGGGTGCCATAAGATAGGTCATGTGGCGAAACTGCGTGAACTTCATACTTTTCGATTTCCGGAAATCGCTCAACAAATAAAGTGAAATCAAGGACGTAGGTAAGGTAAGTACAAATATTAGAAGACGGTTCGTCACCTTGATCGAATATTACTTTCTAATTTTCTACGATCTATAAATTGAATAAGGGTATAAAATAGTCCATCCATTAGACAGTGATTTATTCTTTACCAAGAACGGTAAGCTCTTACATAACAAAAGAAGCAGTCAATAAAAACTCAAACAACCTTTTACCCTTTACCGACCCGTGTAGCTAATAGAAAATTCATCACTTAACACACCCATAAAGGCAACATTTACTTACAACAAATTACATAGTAAGGAAAACCTCCCGCCGGGCCAGGCACAAGAAAATTCTATGAACCAACACGCGACTGTAAAACGCTTTAAAGTCATAAAAAACTGAAACCATACAACTATTTCCACGGCCAGCTATACTGGTTGTTCTTGGCTGGAATTACAAACTATATCGATAACCCTTTACCTACCTTACTTAGGTGTATAATTATTTGCAATTAGTTGTTTTAATTTCCATCCTCAAATCTTGTTTAGTAACTTCGGAACCAGCATTTACAAGTATTTTTGCGCCTTAATCAGTAAATTCCAAACAAAAGCGTTGCTTCTGAAACGACCGCCATAAAGTGGTGCCCTGATTGCAGCAGTTCATTCGGAGATGTTATTACGAGCATTAAAACTGTCGCATTGCCGTGAAATGCCACAAACGCTACGGTAACATAACAACTCTACTCGAACGAGTAGCCTTGGTGCAGAGCGGAGCGTTGCTTAAAATGTACAGCTTTTTAATTATTATTTGGTATTAATTAATTCTAAAACATTGTTTGCCAATCCGAACATGTGGGTCCAGTTCGATGCACTGATGCCTCTCGTGGGATCAGTTAGTGCTGGTGCCTCTGCATAACCTTTCGAGGAATATGTGCGTGAAATTATGTTATTCGTCACATTCAAATGCTCTTTCAGTGGATTTTTCAAGAGCTCTATTTCAAAGACACCAATAGCAACAAAGGCTAAATTTCCACAACTGAAAATAAACAAGTCTGAGGAAATAAAATAAGGCTTGGCTAGGAGACGCTTCGCAATCTAAACACAATTCACCTCCCCCAGGCGGGGCAGTATCGCCGTCAACCTTCCCACCCACTCCCATTTTTATGACGTGAATAATAATTTGTTTATTGTTATCTCATTCCGTCTATTTACTCGCCAAATTGAAGATTGAGTTTCCCAGTGAAAGTAATTTATTTATTCTGACAAGACTTTCGCCTGGAAATTGAAAGATCAATTCGGCAAACTTCTTAAGAATCAATGACTTTGTTTCTCCGTACAATTTGCTTAATGGCATTCTGTATTCGTTCGTTTGTTATCCGAACTTTATTATACTTCGTTTGTAATCCCTTATTAGACGTAGATTTATTACAAATGCTACCTACCGATACGTGTCCATAATAACTCGTCAAACAATGTAAGCTACAACGGCAAACTGAACAATGAGAGACCTTTTACGGTTGCAAACAATAGTGAACACAAACTATCATTTCCAGCGCCGCAATGTTGAATAGGAGAAAAGAGAAAATCTCTATATCAGGTAACGCGATAAATCACAAAACAAAGTTTATTCACCTCTGGCAGACAAAGGAAAAATCTGGATCGCAGAGATAACTTTTTTATTTTATCCGTCTGACACATTTTATATTGATGAACGCGAGTAAATACCGTTTTGCGAGGAAAGTACAATTTGGAGTTGAAGAGAAAGAGATTTAAAGATTTGCTATAAGACGAGACACGTATATGTTGCCTCGTTTTTTTGTTAATATTACAGCAGGTTTAGGCAAAAGACAGACATAAATGTAACAATAATAGCAACACCAGTGATAAAACTAAAAAAAAGGAAGTTTTCTACCTTCCAAAGATAATTCTTCATGTCTATGTTTCGTAGCATCAAACTTGTATAATCCACTATACAATTGAAACAATTTGCAACGATCTAGATTAGATCGACCATTTGCAAGGTCGTAACGCATCAACAGGAGTCAGTCTAATTGAACTTTGCACTCCTTATTGAGATTCAAAGATATCAGTCAAGTGATATCTTCAGATATACTTAGCGACTAATAGTGACTGCAAGGTGAGTGACAGAAGCCACTTGACTTGTTTTGATTAGGGCTTTAGTATTTTAAGGGCCTACATCTTGACGTGGGCTCGAAATCCCATTATGTTTCTAAGAAATTTATCAAGTCTTTGACAAGGCATTGTTTGATATGTTTTATTAATTAGACATTAATTTCCTTGGGCTTTAAACATAATTTGACACACCATCAAACCAATAAACATTTTACTTATCTCCATACTCCACCCATCACGATCATGAGTAACTTCTGCATTATTTTTCACGCAAAGCACGCTTTATGTTCTGGGAGTCAAATCTCGTAACTAAATTCGATCGACTTGTAATCGTATTGTTAGTAATTTTGTACGAGTAAGGCATTGCTGTTTTCTTAAATTACGAGTCGGTCGAATTTAGTTACGAGTTTTCACCCCCTGAAAAGAGTTAATCTGAATCTGCTATACCTGTATTAATCTCCTGCACTTTTTGAGGTAGAGGCGACGTCGGTTTCGACTCCTGAACTCTTGACGACAGTGACGCGAGTAGTTTCCGCTTGTGGTTGCAGAGCTTCGTCAACTCGGAGCCTGTTGGCGGCTGGTAGGGTTTGCTGACCACCTGAGAAAGAAGGAAGAGATTTAAATTAGACACGAAGATAAATGGACGAAAGTTATTGGATTGGTAAAGAAAATCGATGAAAGCATTCGAAAAGAAGACGAAGATTTTGCAACTTTGAATTAAACATAAGTGGTAGAGCATGGCAAATAAATGTTATCACAATAACTTTCAACGTTAGAGGCAAATATAGAAACATGTATAATACATCAGATGCCAAAACTAATTCACCGATATCAAAAGCTTTTGAAATTGTTATTTAATGAAGAGACCTCGTTCATAATATAAAAAACGATACCAATCCATCAGCCCCGCGAGATAGTCCGCTTCGCAATCTATCAGTGATGTCACTATTGGTCGTAAAGCTATTTATAACTCGCCATTATGAAGGACTACGTACGACAGCTCATGTTCATAGAAATACAATATTAATCGCCAGTATAGAGGATATTTGCATTGATGGTAAGATTAAAAGCACGCTGTACTTGTTTTACAAAATGAATAAAAAATAAACATTTGCAACGATGTAAAATATAAAAAAATTTAAAGATCCTAAATCAAAATTTCATTACTACAAAAAATAAAGGTTTTCCGATTATTACTTAGACACTTTTGGTCTATCTCTATCACAAAGCTTCCATCGGTTTATATTCTGTTTTGATAACACATGAGGACGTTCTGAGTTTAAACATTTCTGAATAGTCTAAAAATAAAACATTGTTATCAGAAATTGCTAATTTCCTGTAAATCGCCAATATTTTGTGTCAAAGATAAGATTATGGTGTGATGTTGCTGATGAATAAATACAAAGAAGCTTAGTAAAATCCGCGGATTCTTTATAATATTCTTATATCTAAATAAAGCAGCAAAAAGCATTTGCACACATATTTCCCTATTTACTGCAACCATCTCAACTTAACAACAAACGGCAGAGGCGTTCGAAATCAAAAAATAGTCTAACTGGCTTTTATTGTGGCTCGTGGCTCGACATGCCAGGAAGCCACATTTCATTTGGTAAAATACTTTTTGTCCACCTAAAGCTAGAGCGATGAACGAAGAGTTCCTCTTAACACTGCATTACGATAGTAACGAACTATGCCTGTAACCTCCTCCTCTGTCATCTATGCTATGCACAGAGGAATGTATTTTATTAAAACCTATTAAAATATGAATGTTTGTTAAGTTAACAGTTTCCAGTAATTGACTCCACAAAAACGTAATGCTATACTTTAAGTCCTTGCGGTTTCCGGGATTTAGAGGTTTATTGTTTTTAAGCCCGCTAATAAAACTCTAGGTTGCGCAAGCATTGATAATACTGCCCACTTATATGGTATAGTATCTTTAAAGTTGAGTCTCTACAGATTGAACAATAAAAGGTTGCCCTAAAATTAGTGATTGGTGTTCATTAATTTATGGAGAACATTCGTCACCACCACATCACGACGGTCAATTTGTCAGAGAACGTAATTAATTCGCCAACCGTCCCGCGGCGTTTACTACTGGAAATAACTCTTCAATAATAGCTAATGGCACTTTTATCTCAAAATAAACTGCACTAAGAGCTGCCCACTAATAGCGACCTGATATAGAGTTGCTGTTTTATTAATTTGTTTTATATTCATTTGATATAATTTCGATGCATTTAATTACGCTTTCATACTGACAGGTGATATAAAAAGAAGAACTAAACTTGGGGGGTGAGTTGCTTAACAAAATAAAAACTCGATGACAATAGCAGCACTTAAAATCTATTACTGTTTTTAGGAGCACATTAACGAATGTTGTCATTCATAAATAATTTTCAAATCAAATTTCACCCTGGTGGGCTCCCAAATATAAATCAAAGCTAAAATTTACTATTCAATGCATTTTCCCGGAGTTGCTGCAAGCTTCTCGTAGTACTTTTGTCTATCACATTATCGCGACTGAAATATCCATAACATACTTAAAGCGAGTTCAAGAGTAAATCTTGAATTTCACGTTACATTTACAAATATGATATCCGCGTTTACTGAAAGTTCATAAAGCATGACGCAATGTTTCCGTGAAGCCAAGTCATAAAAACTCGGCGCGAACTGAGGCAATGAGGCAGCGTCGTCTTTTAACAAAACGATTTATTCTAAGATTGTTAATTCATGTAATTTTTTCTCGATTAGATTATGTCACTAACATTGTGATGCTAGGACATGAAATTGTGTACCTATCTAAGATAGGAAGAGTAAGTTTAAAATTTGGAAATATGTTGTAATTTCATAAAAAAAAAGTGAAAGAGCAACAAAGTTAGATTTAAAACTTACACGTTTTGTTTTGTAAATTTAAATCCTTTGTTTAATGTTTCACCATTTATTATACATTATCTCTTGAACATAGGCCATAGAATATTCTCAAAAATTCAGAATTTCGTTAACTAAGGGCGATACTAATTCTGCTAGTATACAATCTTAAATAAATGAATAAGGAAATATACACTAGTTGTTGAGATATTCGTTTCTTCAGTATAAAGTGGTATAAGCCTAACTTTAACTGGACGCAATAACAACTCGAGTTATTACCGCGCCGGCTTCCGAGTGTTTACAACAAAAGGTTAATTACAACAATGACAGACTGTTGTAATTTATGATGTTTGCGTATACAGACCGGACCAGACGCGAGATGAGTTCTTGTGCACGTGTTGGTGGACATGCATTGTTTATCCATATTAACGCTGTAATTTTTTCTGTTTTTACATGTTTTTTGTTTACTTTAACAATCTTGTATTTAAGGTTTCCCAAAATCCGATTTACCAAAGATGAGTTGATTATATCAGAGATTCCTTTAGTATTTTTTTTTCTTAAGATAATAAGCTCCACTTTTCTGTAACTTTTTTTCTATATAAGTACCTAACACAACTTACATCAACTCCACACGTTACACAAACGTTCTTTAATGAATTGTAAATAAATGTCAAAGTTGTCATTTTAAGAAAATGTGCTTTGTCTCATAGTATTTAAATTCCGGGGAGAAACACACTATTTTTAAATTTCAATCGCTAGAAAGCTTATTGAGAGTACATCAACAGAACCGAATAAAATTCGTTCAATTTCTTTCTAATCTAACTACATCAGATTTTAATCTGAATGTTGTTTGTTTTATGTGATGACTAGAGGCTGCCCCGCGGTTTTTCCCGCGCAGATTTCTCATAAACACAAAATTCCCGTTTTTTCCCGTTCCCGTGGGAATTTCTGGAAATCCCTTCTTAGTGCTCACCTACACTCCCTAAGGAACCTACATGCAAAATTTCAGTCAGTCAGTCAGTCAGTCAGTCAGTCAGTCAGTAACGGAAGAGTTTTATATATATTGATAAGTAAATACAATACAATTTAAGATAGTCGGAGCGATTTATTTACCTTTTCATTACAAACGAATATAAGGGAGAGTACTTATACACGTCCCCAATATATATTTAACACCGTCTATACACTACACGTACGTCAGCATAATTCATGTTGACAATTTGCGGTTTAAGTAATTAACGTATGCAATGTCTCGAGATTGTTCCGTTGTTGTGCTGAACAATTATCATACTTATGTATTTAGGGATAAAGGACAAACAATTTAACTTCGATACGGAACCTACAGTAAAATGGAAACCTCTGGTTGCTTGTATTAAATTAAAAGCTGTGTGTTGCAAATTAAGAATTAAGACGATGAGAATTTATAAACATTACACAAATGTATTTCTATAAATAATTAAGAGAAAAATCAGTCATTCAGCATTAGGTAAGTGCTGTATAAAATAAAGAGGTTCTTAAGTTAAAAATATGTTGAAGCCTTGTACACCTGAATTTTGAGTTCTGGGGTTCATTAAATTCTTAATTGTTCTTATAAATGAGACACTGAAAGTAGCATAACAGAACACATAATTTCATGTTCCTTAGTCAATTAATCAGATAGTCTTGCAAGTTAAGCAATGTTGCAATAATGGGTTACTGCATGTGAACGGTCGCCAGGCACAGTAATCTACTTTGGCTAACAACCGACGCCAATGGGTGTGCCAATCAAAGTGGCCCTTTCATTGTTACGCACGCCTTTCATATGCCAGCCTTGTTTGCCTTTGTCTTCAAAGGGTACAGTATGTGTCACATCATTATCAACAACTGCCAATCTTGCGTCGAAGTTCCCAAAAGTTTCATCTTTGAAGCTATCACGACCCTGTTCTCTGACATGTTAAGAGTTTTCAAAGGGAAATGTAAAGTGTAGTCGATGGCACTTTCGTTTACTTCTACGTAAATTCGAGCAATCAATGTTTATGGCATGATGAAGTATTTGCTTTGCTACATAAAAATTTCATTCAAACATGACATTACATGACCCAATTAGAATAAAGATTTGAACCATACGATTACAGTGTGCTGTAATGTAGCTCATGATAAAATTTGAATAATTCAAAATGAAAAAGATGCCTCATGCCTCAGATGTATGAGTATACTTAACAAAGTTATTATTAATGAGGTAAGTAGAATACCAAGTCAAGAAACGTTCTATCCAATCCGATCAGAATCCAGACGCAGTACTACCTTCAAAGCCAATTTCGATGTAAATCTACGGCCGGGCAGACATGGACGCAAGCGATACGGCTACTTAATTACAACGCATTGTATTTACCGTGCAGTGCTAATTCTATAACACCGACCGGAGACTGCAGCAACTCGGATGCACGATGCACGTAAGCTATTCATTACGGTTGGTCACCCACTGCGCGCCGACGCTCACGCAAATTGCTCCCAGCGGCGAGCCGGGGACTAACCACTGCACACATTTGCTAAACAAATCAAGAAAATTGCAACCACTTAAAATCCTAACACGTTAGTGCAAATGCCGCTAATCTCAATTCATTCACCGACGTTACATAAACAGGTCCAGCGCTAATGCGCTTGGAGTTATAATTGCGGCCAATGAATACATTTACCGATGCAGATGTCGAATCCGCTGCGAATGCAATATACGTTTACGAACCAAGAGCATAATGAAAACATACGATGCCAACAGGAAGCGTAAACGATCTAGAAATCTCAGCACGGGATAATACTAGTAATAGGCTACGCTCGACAGTTATTCAAATTGTAAATCATACAAGCCCAGTGACAGGCGTGGCGAGCTAGCACTAAGCAAACTAGACACACACAATGAAAGACATCAGAGAGCCAGGTGGAAGCCACTGCACTCACACAGACGCTCAACGCCCTTGTAATCGTTTGAGTGCAATCACATTCCCAGTCAAACCTTCAATTTGACTGATTTATGTGATACGTCGTGGATTTAACACGCGAGACTATTTGCACAATAAAAACGAAGCTGCTTATTAAGTCATTATATCCATTGCATTAATATCCAAATGACAGACGTCTGTAATACATTATTAATTTCCATTCGATCTAGAACTGTATCACGGATACCGTAATTGGATTCAATTAAATATCCCCTTAAACAGCTTTACACCTTCATTAGCTAAACTGGATCAATAGAAGTCGAGGGTATAATTTAACGGTATGCATTTTTTATTATGATGGACAAGAAATGTCCTGTGCCGCTAGAAGCCGGTTCATAACATTAGTAGATTTAACTTTAAGAACCAACATCAACTGTCAATTAAAGTAAAACCCAATTAGCTTTGGATAATTTCAACAGCAAAGCAATTGACTGACCAGTAGCGTGATAGCGTGGTCGAATTAGGTGAACTGGTTGAAGTAGAAGACTCGAAAAACTCGACAAACGAACACCCACTGACACATGACAAGACTGAAGACTAACAAAAACAAACAAGTCCGGAAGGATTAATAGCTAATCCAGTTTAATAGAATAGCCGTCTGTACGGCCGATGCATAACAATGCCGGCCGTTTCAATGCTGAGCCAATCAACATGATGGACGGAGTCACGTGCTGGCTGCGTGGCATGTGTTAGGAATGGACAAACGGACTTGACAATTTATTGAAGGAGTTCAACATCAAAACATTGTGGTCTCTCTCAAGCTCCCGTTTACTCTGTGTCGTTGATTTTTCTTAGTTTAGATCATTGGCTGTTTCCTGAGGGTTTCCACGTTTTTCTTATTTCATATACCAAGGTCGTTGATTCGATATCAAATTAACATCGTCGGGCGCAGCGTATCCCGAGTAAATATGTGAATAGCTTTAATAAAAATGAATAGCGGTTTCTTGATATAATTTATACGTGTCCAATGTTTTCATTGTGTTGTCCCTGGACCCTAGATTAATGAGGAGCGTATTGCCATTACCATTACCCACGACCTTCCTACGACATTCTTTTCAGCTTTTGGTACATTAAAATTCGAAATGGTAAAACTAAAAAAAATAAATATTTATTTGCGTGTAAATAACAACTGAATATTACTATTATGATTCGCTGTGAGCAATTGTTATTAGCCATATCACTAAGGTAATCAGGACAAAATCGTATCTTTAGAAGCTTTGGCTAAATGCCATGCGCTCGATGTTTCTTGAATAAAGCTGTGGTGACACTATTGTACATTCAAAAGCTTCGTTTCACATTCTGGGGCGCAGTAACAAGTTTAATATCCGGCCCATGCCAATAAGTCATTTCTTACATTAAACTTCAACTGTTCAAAAATGTTTATCCACGTAATTCTGGGTTTAAATAAGAAAGAAAAGAGATAACCAAAAAAATTTATACAATTAAAATGCACTAGGTTTATCTTACGAATATTCAAGACTAAACTGGCGTCTGTAAGCCGGCCTTAATCCCAGATCTTCTTATCCATTTTTGACGTCACCCGCTCCGCTCACGATCTAAATTTCTGTAGCACAAACTAATTCAATCGACGTCACTGTTAATGTAATGAATGACCGCTCTTTGATGTCTAGGCGCATTCCAATTTGAATAATTCATGAAACCGCCGCATACGAGTAATTGAATGACTGCGTTGTGGACAAATCAACTAAAGCTATTCATCACAGGCACAGGTCACCTGAAGGGATTATTTTGATATGACCATCCGTTTGTGATACTTCACATGCTATGCTAATATCATTAACGACGCCTAAATTAGTATTTTGATATTTTTTGTGAAATGGGTTGCCCAATTCATTGCCAACATAATTAGTCTCATTAGTGAAACAGAGCAGCTTGATAATTTTAGTGCTCATGCAATTACCTCAATTTCGCCGTTGAACTTTCTCAGAGACAGGTGTCCGTCCAGTAATCTAAGGCACGCCAACGTGCAACGGAAGCCACAATCAGCACACCATTGGCGGGCATACCTCTCGGTTTGAAGACGATGCAGCAAAACAGAGAAACAGGCTTTTATTTGCGGCGGGCAAGCCTCATCCGGCAATTTGTCGCCGAATCGCCGAGAGCCCGGTACTAATTAACGGGTACATTTACCGCTGCCAAACTTGCCTGGTGGCTGTCCTGTACCCGTTTGTCACCACCTCCCTCCCCCACACCTACCCCTTATCCCCCGACAGGCTGCATCGTTGCAAAGTTAGTGTTCGCAGCGTTCGCGTCTGCCCACAATTTCACTGCTAAATTACATTTCGGAGTTTTGTATCATGAATTTAAATCCGTGCGGATTTATCTGAGGCGAGTCCGGGTTTATAAATTTGAATGCTAAAAAGCGTCAAATATACATAATTACGTGCCGCTGACAGGTAAGAGATTTCTCCCCTCGTTGAGTTTTATTTGGGTCAAGCTATCGTCGGAGATTGCTGCGGTAAGTATTCGCACGTAGGATATAATTTATGTTAGAACGATGTATGTATAGAATGGATTACATTTGACGACAAGACGTATGAACTTGAAGAATAAAGAAAAAAGCACGAAAATCTGTCTGTACTTTACGTTTAGTCAAATTTGCAGAAAATGTTAGGACATTTTGCCTCACTAGACTCCGGTAATAACCGAGTAACCGAGGGGAGTCGAATATGAGATTATGGCGGCATCGGTGCGCAGATCGCCGACTCAGCCGAGAAATCCCGAGTCAATATTGGCAATGAGGGAGAGGCCGGTAAAACGAATTTGATCGCACATCGATAACTATTGTCTTTCTATTACGGTTGCGATTGTGGGCTTTGAATACAGTTGTTAGGCTTTGTCCTTTGTGTCTGGTCTTGAATATAGATTAGAGCCTGCTTTGGCACCTTTCTCTGCTCACAAAAACGAAAGATTTGAGCCGCTGTCTTTGTTGTAAAAGATTCTACATAATGCACATCATAGCACTGTTACTCTCGTTGTTTTATCTCAATACTAAAAACTTCTCTGCATCTAAACGATTTAAAAATACTGTGAATTTTTACTGGCACTGAATTGGTTATTTTTTTTTTGCTACACTAACCACGAATTCTCTGCATCCATTATCACCCTAAAACTATTTACCATGTGTCAAGCAATACAATTCATAAGTCTTAAAACTGTTTAAATTATTGTTGCAATCGTCCTAGCACGCACCGGACGCATCACACAGATCAACCGCTTATTTCATTGGGTATGACATCATTAGCCAAATGTAAAGTTAATAAGCTTATCCCGCCGGCCCTCCTCGTCCCCTATGTGGGTCAAGGCTGCTCTGTAAAAACATTTTAGGGATGAACAGTAGGTTTTTTCGAACGCTACATCTGGTTTTTTTTTAAGTTTTTTGAAAATAACCCGATTAAGATAGTCTTGCTCTATAAAAACCAATGGTATATTTACTGAAATTTCACTGTTCAGAGAGAGTAGAGGCAGACCCCGCTAAGGTTTACCAGGTCAGGTCAGGTTCATCAGGTCAGAAGACCTGATGAAGTTTGCGGCAATACAATGGGTGAGAGGGTCGCTTAAGACCATTCGGTATGGCGTTTTGTTGAAGAGGCCTATGTCCAGCTTAGACGATGATGATTCACGCCTTTAATTAAATTATCTTTTCGGTATTATAGCAGGAGATTCAAGAATATAAAAAAGCTCTATGACGACTTGGTGTATCTAGAGTAAACAAGAGTGAAAATCTATTTAGTTTTATCAGCCCTGTAAACATCAGATACCCCTCAACTCTAGACGCGGTCAGGCGTTGGTCTTTTAGTGGTCCGATTGAAATATTTGTTTGTGTTGCTGGTTGCTGGGGGCACATTGAGTAACAAAACATGACACGTGTTTGTAGTTATTTCACCCGTATCAACTGTGGTTTAGTTTTGGTACATCAACAAAGATAGAGCTTTTTAAATGTGATTTGATAAAGTCAATTTTAAACTGTGTGATATAAGTAAATAAGATTTCTTCTCTCCGGTAGTCAAGTAAATTAGATCTCATAGACTTTTGAGTTAATTATTGCACCTTGCACGTATTTATTATTAGTAAGTATTATTATATTACATATGCTGAATCCGTGATGACCATATGTATTTTGAATCTCATAAGCAAAAAAAATTAAACAAAACAATTGTGTTGGGTAAAAAATCATCTGCATAATTATAAATCAAAAGCAATGATGCAGAGACCTTAAACGCTTTAGTTAAAAAGCTATTCATTCCACAAGACTCAAGAAGCCCAAGTCATTCAACCGAGCAACAATAACAAGGTACACTTTATAATACAGACAGACAGCCATGTTTCAAACATGCCGTACATGCCTGAGATTCGCGATGACAGCTTTATCAGAGGAACCATTACGCAGACTCAAAAGCGTGAGAATGGCACGCTACCGCCGTCCGTAAACAAGCCAGGAGCATTGTAAGGAAACTTTACCAAGAGCACAGAATACCCAATAGTACTAAAGTACCAATACCGATGAAGCTACAGTGCCTTCTGCAAAGAGAGACATACTAGCCTTTGTAAAGTGCCAACTCAGCACTTGTATATTATGAGTCTATTGTGTGTTGGGGAGGCTACGGATACGGAGATGTCATTATTGTTAGTACAGTTCCAATGGCCCTTCACCACACGGAAATCTTTGAAAGCTTCATGGCAGTTGCACGTTTGCATGTAATTAATAATGAGGTGTCCACAGGGACACAGATTCTTCGGACAAGTAAATCTACAGACATTTACTTTAGGTAATTAATCATTACATATAACATAGATAACTTTTAAAGCATACATAAAATGAATGTCGATAATCAATCTAATACCCACTTATGCGAAAGTAAATCTTACTGTCTGCGTGTTAGCTTTAACGCCTAAACTGCTGAACCTATAGGGATGAAAATTAGTAAGTAGTTAGCTTAGAACCACAAGATGGAAATAGGATACTTTGAATCCTGATCAAATCAAATGGAAACGAAAAAAAATTAACTTTTGAAAGGAAAAAGCGCGAGCGACTAGAAATAAAAATAGTTAATCCAAAGGTAATATCCACATCTCAACAGTATGATTTCTTGCATCGGCATTACGTACGATCGCTGCGCCGATCTTCGTTTACAATGGCCAATAAACAATGGTAGTAAAGAGACAAAGCGGCTTGGAAGCGAACGCTATCGGCGCAGTCATCGACGCGGCCGACCGTGTCGGACAGCCGACTCTGACCACCAAAAACGACCTTAAAGACATGAAGATAGGTATCAGTGGCAGCATTGTTGATGCAGCCATATGCATGCGTGCTGACGTCCAGTTGATACAAGGTGCTAACGGTGGGAACAACTCCCTTATTAAAGGAACTGTTTCGTGCCTGTTTCACAACCAGTAAAACCTAAAGGACGCAAACCACTGCGCGAGATTTGCTGTGCAACAGTTCTTCACTTACGCGAAGCCATAAGAGTGAGAGATGACGGCCCTTGAGCAAAAGAGAAATCAATCAATCAATCATGAGAGCAATCATGTTAGAATGAAACATCATCGTCAGTTTCGTACGTCAGAGCAGGGAATTTCACTCCTTTTTCGCTGCCAAAAAACTTACAACTCACGCGAAACTGTCGTGGTTTGGCCCTTTAGGTTTCGCCGGCTATGTGCTAGAATGTTGAACTCGACTACCTTTACCTATACAGGACTGGGTAGGGTTTATGAGTATTACTCCTATGGCTTTTATATCTGCCCCTTTATAAGCCTTTTAGGAAGTTTTATTTGTGTTAACTTGACATTCAGCTAATCTGTCTTAAACCTCTTCAGTCAGGGGTTTTAATGGTTTTATTATGTAAGCTTTTATGTTAAAAGCTTTAAAATTGCCATCAAAAGGGTGTGCTTACATAAAAGTTATCACTTTACAGTAGTTTTCTGCAACAACAACATTATCTAAGGAGCATGGGTCAAACAAAATAGCAATGACTATTCAACTAAAATGAGCAACAACATGATATTTTAAATTAACCCTATGCTTTACCCTTGAAACGAGCCCTTAAATGCTAATACTAACGTTTTAGGCTTGCGCCCCAGTTGGTGTTAATGTTACGCTCTGAAGCCTCTACTTGTAAAATAAAACGACACCTGGTTTTATGTTTAAAACTGGACTAAGGGCCAATTCCAGATAAGCTCAAATTTGTTAGTAGCACCGGTATTTTGACTATTAATTCATACATAATTACATTTGTTGTGTGTATTTAGTCACAACCTTAAGTTTTTTTAGTTTAAGTGTCATATCGACTTAAATCAATCTCAAGCACAGCTCTACATTAATTAAAAGAAAAATGCGCTTCCTGCAATATTCTTTTGACCATTCATTTAAGTTTTATCACAACATAAATTATATTTTATTCATGTTTGATTTGGTAGATATCACAACAGTTTTGCTGACATTAGTTCGGCAATGGCAATAGAGGATTAAAAAACACAAATTCGATCTTAAACACACTATACTGCTCTACACCTTAGACATAGACATAACTTTATTCACACACAAAACACTGACAAACAGATATTACAAAGTTAAAATAAATAACTAGCAAGAACTAAACTATTAGCACAGATACTAAATGTAGGTGCTGTAGGTGTGAAATGGCTCTGACTCAGCATATGCTGCAAGCAATGCGATGCAATGCAATACAACGCTGGTAATCATGCCAGAACAACGATTGCTCTGCTCTCTGATTGGTCTGCCAGACGTTTATACCTTATCATCATCTAAGCCGAGAGACGTCCACTGTTGGACATATGTCTCCCCCTCAGAACGCCACAAGGACAATAACTTTTGGAAGGATTTTGCAAAAATCGCCACGCTTGGCAGGCAAGCGGTTTGGAGATCGCAGTATGGTCTTCAAGTTTTTCAACGAACTGTTGCTGCCCGTCCTTCGGATGTTCCCTTGTCGCCCTTTAGGACATAAATGGAAAGAAATGGGTAGTATGGTATTCTGTGCCGCCACGCACGCATGGGAATCCGCTCAGGACAGGAAAGTGTGGAAAGGGGGGAAACAGGCCTTTGTCCAGTAGTGAAAAAGTATGGACTGATAATAAGAAATACTTTTCCACTTCTGGTTTGGACATTTTTACGCAATTCAGCGAAATTATACCATGGCGGATGGGGTAAAGACAGTCCCCTAGACAAAATATATTTTTCAGCAGTTTAGGACATAGTCACACACACCTGAAAAGCAACATTACCCTGGATGACTTAAAGAAATAGCTCATGGCTCGTACTAGTACTAGCCATAGGATCGCCAATTACTATTTGTAATGTAAAGCTATATTTTCAAAGTGCATAATTACCATTCAATTTTTACTACACACCAGCCGATTATCCTCTACACAACGAGGTTCTATTAAAAACCTAGCTAAGCAACAGATCGCCCATTAGGCAACCGCCTAGGAAGGAGGCCCTAACCAATCGGAATGCTGTGCACTTTCACCGGCTCACTCGCTGCTAGCTGGGAAAGTCGACCGCAGTTTAGAAAACGACTGGTTATTTATTTACACCATTTTGCCTTCGCACACGAGAGTCACTCGCGGCAACGGTTTTCTAATTAATGAGGTCTTCAAAGGACTCGTTTTAAGCTAACAAAATAGTCTGATACGAATTCAATTCAAAAATCCGGCTGATGACAGGTACGAATACAATTCAAAAATCCGGCAATAACAAAATTAATGTTAAAATAAATTTCTTTGTTACTAAACAATTCAGTTCTTACTAAACAATTCGGAATATATAAAACAAAATGTCTTAATTTGGGATACGCTTAACTTTGTACGGAACCTATTGTGCACGTTCCACTCGTGCACCACTAAAATTATTTACACAATATAGAGTGGTGGCCTAGGTCGCCGTAACACTTCCGGTTTTTCTGTATTGCAAAATAGCTCTTGTTCTTTGGCAACACAGGCTAAGGCTGTCGAAATCATAGACAAATCTGTGACGGCCTCCTAGACAGACACTGTACAAGGTGTCTCTTATTTTAAGTCAAAGTTACCCCATAGTTGAACTTGTTCGATATTTACCTTTTACCATCCATGCTATTACCTAAGCATTTCTTCATGAAGCATCTGTTTAGCAGGAGACCTTAAAGATTGGTATTTTCAAAAACTAAACAAATTTATGATCCACACCAGATAAATAAATGAATCTAACAAAACTACCAAAAATGGTGGTGTGTATGTGACTGACTATATTTTGCGTCTATCGTGTGCGCAAGCACATAAACTGGGACTGCCAGCACCATGGATCAAGCTACGGGCGTTTATTATCCAGGTATCTTTATTTATAGATCCGCCGTTAGGTGTTAATGGTTTAATTTGAGCTATTGGTATTGGGCGTAATGATAGAGAAAAGCACAAACTACTTAACTCTAGTGTCACGATATTCTCTCATGATAAGCTAGCGAAAGTAAAGGACAAAGCTGTGTAGAGAAAACATGATGAGCAACATACCTATTTAACAATTCCACTCCTGGCCTCGATTACAAGTTCAAGCAAACCTAACTCGAACCCATTCCCACACGACAAAAAGACAAATTGGCCCAATTACCGATTCAAAGGGACAGAGTGTATTCGCAATGAATACTCGATAAACTCCAACTCTTTTACAACAACAAACAACCAGTACATAAACGAAAGAGCGTCCATAAATAAAAGCGCGCCGTGACAAACCGACTTTCATTCGGTGCTCGGTAAACAATATTGGAAGGGATCACGACCTCGATCGGGCCTTAAATGTCACTTGAATTGTTGCCACGCGGAAGGCCTTTGTCCCGGCAGAGACAAGACAATGAGATTCCATCTCGCCATCATCCGGAGCTTACCGGGAGACCGGCGGGCCTTCAACGTCGATGTCGTGTCATTTAAAAAGTAATACACCCGAATACAGAGCCGCGATTCTGGAGCTCTTTCCCCATAATAAAAGCAAAGCAAAACACCTTTCGTTCATCTAGCGCTTTGCTTTGTCCCGACTTATTGCTATAGATAAACAACAAGTGTTCCGCTTTGCGCGGCCTTAACGGCTGCTGATTGTAAACCATGTACCAAACATAAGGTTATATGTAAGCACAGCGTTTTGCACAGGTTTTTGGTAGAAAAATATAATAGACTTGCCGAATTCGCCTACTTGACTCAATAACTGTAGTGACAGTTATTGAGTCAAGTAGGCGATACCTACCTAGTGAGGTAGGTATGCAGCAAGGCTATGTATTTGAAAAAGTAGAACAAACCAGTTAGGCAAGGTCAATTTTTGGTACCTATTTAACTGTTTTGTTTTCTGATTATTAATGTAATTTTAAATACTTTCCAATTGATAATCGTGAAGCTCTGTCAAGTTAAACTATAAAAACTTGGGAGTCTGAATGAACTTGAATACAAAATAACGCATAAATCTCTCTTAAAGAGGCAGAACCTGTATCTAGGACACCAAATACACATAATATGATATATGATACTGTCAGTGTAAAAATCTATGCATATACCCATATAGGTTCGCTTTTGCCGGGAATAGAATTGCTAGTAACCAGTTACAATGAAGATTCGAGGCCTTGTAGCTTCCAGAACGTTTTCGCGATCGTACAAAACAACAATACTCCGAGATAATGATCTATAATGTTTTTTATTTCTGAGCTACGACAACGAACTCTATGATGACTCACCGTTTTGAAGGCACAAACAAAGTGATGTTGACCAATCGCGAATAAGCGTATAATAAAACTGTAAATTATGTTGGGTGATCATATCACTCTAGGTACAAAAATAAGTTGCTACACCTATTTTTGATAATATCGTCGAGGAAGACAAGCCATAAATAATGAAAATTATAAAATCCATGCACGCACTCGGATCCTGCATCCACATCAAACATAACATAAGACAGTTTAAAAAAAATAAGACTATTTACACCGTAAAACTATTGCTTTAACAAAACAACAAATTTAAGTTAACATATTTGTGATAGGAGATGAAATTGCTAATTTGTTGATTCTTTAAACTAAGAAACCTATTTCATAAGTTAGTCCAATTTGAAATGACTTCCTGCCAAATTCGACAGCAACCATCGACTTCATTACGACGGTTATTTAGGTCTAGTTATCGCTATGTCAAGCCACAGAGCGTTTTTTTTCCATCACTAGCAACTTAGCTGTGTGGAGGCGTGTAACCTATTTTCACGTAAATCACTTCCTCACAGCCTCGTTTGGAGGAAGTGGGTCGAACGGGAACCTAATTGCGGGTATATGGACGCCCTCACTGCGCTTTATTCTTCCTTTACGCTATTGGGACAAAGGTCAAGCCAAATAGCCCCAATAAATTTATTTATTTATTTATTGATGGATTTGCATCATAAAAACTCTTTTGTTACATGTTAAAAAATCTATTTTATTATATTCTTGCACACTGGATCAGTAAATCTATACCAATATTATAAAGAGGAAAGATTTGTTTGTTTGTTTGTTTGTTTGTTTGTTTGTAACGAATAGGCTCCGGAAATACTGAACCGATTTGAAAAATTCTTTCACTGGTAGGAAGCTACATTAACCCCGAGTGTCATAGGCTATATTAGATTTTCAAAAAAATTAGGGATCCTTACCTAAACTCAAATAATGTAACCCAAGGTGCAATATTTTTTCCGTTGTTTACATATTTTGACAGGTGGTTTGTTGTTGTTGTTTGTTTTTTTATCAAGCCCATTCTGGGCAGGCAAAAGAACATAGTCTATAGAGCCAAGTATTTTGTAGTATCTTATATTCTATGGCGTAACAAAGTAAGCCGGGAAAGCTCGTGTCTTATAAAAATAAAATGTGTATAATTAATTATATCTCTATCTCATGCAAATGAATAAACATATGAGGAGAAACATGTTCAAGTTTTAATAGAGTCTGAGACAAACTTCTCGCATAGCAGTCAGCTAGTTACGTTATTTTGATGAAACTTGTTTATAAACTTCGTTAACAAGGTAAAATATTTTAAACTTCTACAACGCTCGTAGTCCGCTGATAAGAAATTTTAATAAAATCAAAACCACAAGAACATGGCACACAGATCTTTATTAACACTAGATTCTTTGTTAATAATAATAGAACTAGCAGATAATAAGAAAGATTACTTAAATGATGTGCTATCCGCCTAAAATAATAAACTAAGAAGCAATTTCAACACAACGCATTAAAAAGATTAACATTCCATCCGTCCGTCGTTTATTTCAACAGACGTTCGAGAAAAATATTCAAATGTGTGGTAAAAATCTCGCCAGTTGTGTAACATTAACACAAGCAGACTAGACATGTGGATTTACAATTGCACATGTGTGATCGCTCATACGTACTTAATTTATAATTTAATTCAGCATGTGCTACCAACCTTGTAATTCGCAAAAAACAAATAAACACAAAAACCTATTCAAGTCACATGCGATGCGATGAAGCGATCGATCAAGCTCGCTTGCAAATAGGTTATACATAATTATAGAATATACATACATAATTGAAAATGTTTGTTGTACATTAGAAGGGAGATATTCAATCGCAATGTCGAATTAACGTTGTTGCTATTCAGATTTTGAAGGGTAAGTACAATTTTATGCAGCAAACAAACATGACACTCATATAGTCTTTCTTGCATACATTAAACGCACAAAGGATGAGAAGTTTGAGAGAAATTAACAATAAAAGAGTCAGTCAAACTAGCTTCTGGTAGCAAGTCAAGTGATGCCTAACTATGAACACAGCCCGAGGAAGATAGCACAATATATCTTACAATCGTATACAGAAAATACGTATCAATTCTCCGGACTGTGGACATAAACAAGTGGCATTCAGGAAACGCAAATACCAGCCAAATGATGAGACAGATGAGAGTCCCTGATACGAAACTATTGCGATTGATGCTTCAATCACTGTCGAAAGCCTTTCCTCGATCTACCCAATTACTACTAATGGCGAACGCAAACAACTTTAGATACCGATCTAACTGAATGCTCACATTCTCATAATGCTGAGCCATTTATCCCGTTCATACTCCATAAACATTGGATGAATTTCACTCATTGATCGTTAAATAAAGTGAATGTTTGTTGGTAGAGCATTGTAACAAAATAATCAACCGTTGATCCCATTACAATGCTTGTTATGGGCGCGTCTAACTAAATAACCTTTCATAGGTTAAGCTCGGGCATTTATTGAGGTCAACATGGTACAGTAACGTTTAACGTAGAGCAAATGAAATTAAATAAAAATATGAATAAAAAGCAAGATAACAAAAGGCATCAAAGTAACAAAGCGGATTCATTGCATATGCGCATCAGAGAGGAATCTAGCAGATTAATGAGTTGATAGTCAAAACAGTTGCTAACGATGACATTAGCATAATAGCGTAGGAAAAATGTAAAGCAGCAAGGACGACGGAGGGAACAAAACGGGCGGTTCTTTTCATGCCTTTACACGGTTGTTTAAATATTTAGCAAAAAGTACTTTTGGCGACGATTCACATTCAAACGAGTTGGAAACGTAATTTCTAAAAGTAGAAAAACACCAACAAACAAAGACAACGAAGCTCGCTAAATCTCTGGGGGTAGTTTTATTTCGTTTCACCGGGAATGCGCATTTGAATTAAAACTGTTTCATCAGAACTTTTTGTTTCAACCACAAAGCAAGCAAACCTACAATGAGAACAGAATATCATCAAACAACATCTGTTTAAATTCGAGAGAAGAGATATAATTCGTTTACTCAACATTGAATACACAAACATTGGGATATAAACATATCAATCAACCGGGGAAGTGACATTAATAATCTCGCAATTGGGTTAAGGGCCGGGGCGCGTCATTTAGAAGCCTGTGACAACAAGCCCGACGAGAAACAGGGAGCTTTCAACAACAACGACAACACTGAACAAACTGAAAGCAAAGCAGGCACTTGACAGTGCTGTGATTGAATTTGCGATGACGCGCCCGAGACCGGCCCAAGTGGCGAGGAAGGAGCGATCGCGAATGAATAATAAATGATTTTGAAACTTACAATTGACATTTTGATGTATGCTGCATTCTGATTTATAATGAATGATGCATGCATGGATTTCATTCGATAAAGAATATTTGATCTCTCGCAGCGAACTCGAAGATCTCTCGAGTCATTTCCTTTAGGTCAATCATCCTTAGGTCAGTTAATGTTTAATAACTTTACATTCAGAATACCGATAAGTAGCTAATTTAATTACAGTAAAATTTGTTAACGTTCAAAATGGTATTGTTTTTGTTTTCTTTTCCTATAGCTTGCATCACCGCTATCACAGTCGACTTTGTCTGCCTCGATCCGCTCCCGACGTAAGCGGATTACTGCGCTTGTTCGGCTTCAGATAGCATTTGTATGCAGCTCTACACAGCTTATTATGAGCTCAATATTTCTCCTTTCATAAACATTTCTATTCATTCTAAATGAAAATTTCGCAAAATCTTTTCAATTATTAAACACGGCACGCAAAACATTACTCTTCGCTAATGAGCAATCAATTAAATGATAAATTGAGAAATTTATTACATTGCTCTGCGGCGTGCCCGTGCCCTTATCTCCACAATTTACTTTGCACAGCAGCTTTCTACATTCAAGTCGAGTACCGCATTGATCAGCGGCTCTAGAGCGACACGTATCGATAGGATCTCATCCATCGTGAGCACGCAGATACAACTAGCAGATCGATTCAAAACACTGTCTGAATGTGAAATCGAGATCTCGAGTGAGGCTCAAGACGACTACTCGCCGGAACAAAGAGGAATCGATGCTCGCGAGCGACGACGGAGGTGGAGCGAGGGGGGATATCTCAGTGCAGCGACCTCCCCCCGACGAGCCGCGGTGCAATTTGTACATTTCAAGTGCACACAAAGGCGAGGCGAGGAGGTCGCAGCGACTGCGGAGCTTTGACAGAATTAACTTGTCCGTCGCAAGGCTGCGAGGAAGGCTCACCTTTATTGGATCGCGCGGACAAACGAGACGGAATTTTAGATGCATGCAATTTCCAGCTGCATGTATGCACACCGTCCACTGACCCGCGCCACCCCCGCACCGGCTCTAAATTCCCAACTCTTGTTGAGTGTCAGTTCCAATTTAACTTTAACCTTTATTTCCCTGTACCGCATGAATGTACACTGATTGGATTTTAATTTGAAAACTATGAGAGTTTTCCCAACTCCCGGCACACGAGTCTTCCTGTATCCAAAAAAAATAGTATCGGATAGATAATAATTTATGAAAATCTATAATTCAAGCTCATAAACAACGCTGCCAATCATTAAGAAGTATGTTTGGTTTCTTATATGAGTCAAAGTAAGGCGGAATTTCACATTTACTTGAGTAAAATATCGCCCAGTCTAATTGCGAAACGACGGATGAATAAACAAAGTGGTGCTATAGCGCGGCGGAGTGTTCGTAACATAACGGAACGCTTGTTAGGCAAGCGACGTGTGCTGAAGATATGATAATAGCATGAGTCTGAGTGTGGCATAATGCTTCGGCTTGTTAGCAGCACGTGTGCTGGAGCACGTGCACCTCCAAACTCTGACAATAAACCTACAAAGAGTATGTAAGGTAGGCATCTCGCATTAAAATAAGATGGTGTCTTTGCAAGGAAATGCTCAAACAAAACGTTAAACACACACGGGGCAGATGATTGCAGAGGAGAGCGCGTTTAGCGATCAACCCGCCAATCAGCTGATGCGATTACACAGTAATCTGCTGCAGTATTCAAGGCCAGGTAATTCAATGAATACTTTATTATATTACACTGTTTTCGTACAGCTGCAGTGCGACCGCAAACCGCTATTTAATTGAATATATTTATGTTTCGCTTCACTTCTCATGCTGTATGCGGAGCTGCGTCGACATGCGTTACGAACACTTTATTAGCTCTCCTTCAAAAGACAAGTTAAACAGTCATTACGGGGAATTATACGCTTGCAGCAGCAAAAAGGCTACCTTGTAAATAAAATACGACATTATGTTAATGGGAGGGCTCAGCTTAATAAGCACGACATACATCACCATCACTCCGACAACAAGGACACTATATATTTTGTTTGTTGAGGACGGTGACATTACATCAACATTTACATAAAATCATAATTAAATGCCCCTTTAATTTTCACTTATTTAATACCTGATATAATGTGAATGCATAGATTGATCATTAAATCAATCCTAGCCTAGGGAAGCTTTGCTTTCATTTTTCGCACGTCATCACAAGATAAGGTAACAGAATCCAGTCCTTTTTAACCGACTTCAAAAAAGGAGGTTATCAGTTTGAACTTTATGTATGTATGTTTGTATTTTGTCCGCGATTATATCGCGTTTGGCTGAACCGATCTTAATGCGGTTTTCAGATAGGTATTTGTTACATTTAAGACAAGATTTTAGTACTTACTTATTTAACCGACTTCGAAAAAGAGGAAGTGCTCAGGTTGATGTATGTGTCAGTTTATTGAAGGCGGGTTCCTTTTTTGTAAAAAAGAAATTATTAACATAATGTTTTTATAAGTATAAAGCATCTTGGAGCAGACTAGTATAATAATAATTTGCACTAGTCTGGAACGCAGGTTAAATCTACTACATCAAAGGTAAAGTCAACTTATTAATCCTGTTTGCATAAACTTGAGGATCAAAGACACAGAGTTAAATAACTTGGAAACTCAGTTTTCTTTCTTTGCCATTTCATTTGAATAAGAAATTTTATTCGGAGACTAGAAAAAGGGGTAAAAGTGTTCAACGAGACTTTAAGAGACATTACGCGATCCAAGCTTCCTTATGTTATGTGAACATTATTATAGTGCCCGCTCGCTGCGCCACGCTCGTTGGCAAGAAACTTATTACATTAAAGATAGAGTACTTTATGATTTAGTAGCTTAGTATTTCAGAATTTTTATTACAGCCATTAAAGATAATTTAAACATAGGTGGACGTTTTTATTGCTACCGCCTTACCTTTGGCTTTTACGGTCGTTAAAGGAAGCAGTCGAGTCAACTCTTCAATCAGGCGAGTAACCTATATACCAAATGCTATACACACCTGGTGTTTCTGGACCGAAACATTAATCAGCAACATTCAAATGAATAATTAATCGTACATTCAAATCCATATGCGAATTGGTGAATTGGTAATATCGATACTGTCGCAACTCGCATTATAGGAGTGAAGGGCGAGCGTCGAAGTCTGTCGGAGGCGAGCCGAGACATTAATTGGAGCAATTACTGTGTCTGTGTCACCTTGACACGCCGTGGCACGATAAATAACCCCTCGGATACGTTTGTCATCCGTTGCGAGGCGAGGCTGAATCCATGAGACGCGACTGTTCGATTATTATAAGGCTGCGTTGGGGGAAATTTTCGATGGAAAACTTCAACCACGATCATTTAAGAGAGCTCTACATGTTATTAAGTATGGTAGCGAGCACCATTTTTTTATGAATAAAGTATATTCTTCAATAAACAGAAAGCTAAACTTATTTAAACTAGAAAAGACTCAAAACATCTTGAACGCTAATTTCACTAGTAACCAACAATTTATTCTTCATAAAAACGCTCTACGCTCAGACTGCGTACTGCAACTCTACTAAGAAGTAACAAATTGTGCCAATTTATCATTTTCTTTACGCGATCACGATCAGTCGTTTTGAATGACGTATAGTTACTGGCTTTGAGTGCTAGCTACAAGCTAAAATTCCCTGCATACGTTGTATGTTACAATACATTATTTTTCCATACATTTGGATGTTGAAAACCGTTGATCTCATACTCATAAATTTGTATTATATAAGTATAAGAATGTTCTAGCACACTATTCCAAATCAAGGGATTTCATATTAAATAATAAAATATATTTTCCCGTGATTTCATAGCGCGTGCCGCCAATTTCTTTGACATAATACTGCCAAGGAAGTTCCCTGGAGCGGTAAACGACCCCTGCCTCGTATCGGCTCGATACCTAACGAACGACGGGTTACACGTGTCTCCAATCTTGCTATCCTTTGCAAATCTGATACAAATTTCTCTACACTGCCTGTGAGCGAAGTAAGATGCTAAACCACTAAATAAATACTTTTGAGATTTCACATATAAGATACCTTATATATAAGTCTACTTTCAGCATCAAAAACATTTATTGCAATAAGCTGCTCGAATCACCGCTATAATGCCATTTCGCCAAAAATGGTAGAGCGTACATTACACACGAATCTTCTTTTGGCAACGTTTGGGTGTTATAAAAATTCATAATGGATATAAATGATGCGTTTACGCCCGCTCTCAGGTCGAGGGTAGGCAAAAAAAAGTTTTAAAGAGAGGCAGTTTTATAAATGGCGCCGATCCGACGATGGCATAACTCACATTGCGTAAAAAGAGGACGTGCTCATTGCATCGATGCGATATTATCGAAGACGGAAACTTTAAGCGGGCATAATTCTTAGATTTACAATAACCGCCATTATGCTCCATTGTTTAGCAATAGAAACATTACGACTGCGATATAATAAAATAGTGTAATTTTGTGAGATCGAATAGGCTATTATGAATTTTATTGTTTCCTTCTAACTTTATAAGGTTGTGATTTTTTAGAGCGATAAGTTGTTCCCATCGAGGATGTTACCGCAATTGATTGTACGGAATGTCAAAATATTAATTTATACAATTGTACAAACTGGCTGACGAACAATTCCGTTTTAATAATTCATCTTTTTTTACAAAACAGCGACTTCAATGTTTTACCATCGTTGATGCGATGCGGTTTAAGCATTAATTTGTAATTAACTTTATAGCAGAAAACCAATAACATTTATATTATGCTGACCTAAAACTAAAATTACCAATCATTCCAGAAGTTTCTCACAACGGTAGTTTATCAATCTCTAGGTTCCATTTAGTACATAATGTATACTGCAATGAATGATTCCATCATAAATTAATAAATTTAAGAAAACACGTTCTTAAAATTTATGATGATTTGAAGCATAGACAAAACAATGAAGTCGTGATTATTGATTACGAATGCTGAGATTGCAATTTCAGATATTCAAATGTCATCCTAATTAGTATTAGTAGTAAGTACTTTGTAAGACGTGGGTATTATTATAGCCAACAATCTTATGACACAATCACTATATTGATGATGATAATATACATCAACTCAATATAGATAAAGAAGTACATCCAAAAAAATGCAAGGCGAAGTTAATGTAACGACATTTGGTACAGAATATAGGTAACCTTTCCTTACCTTAGGATCAAAGCTAAATGCTGTTTCAGGTTTGAAGGGACAGGACAGTCCGCACTTGCAGGTGCCTGTCGTCTGAAGGTACTCCCGAAGGTGCCTCAGCGTATTGAGCTGGGCGCCGCTCGGGCTGAAACAAAGAATTGCCATTAAAAATGATGTAACATAACACAACGTAAACCAAAGTCGAGACTACTTCCTATAATATTTCATTCTTAAAGTAAACCCAGTCAACCAACATCGTAAGCAATTTAGAGAGAGCACTAAACGGTATGCGCCATCAACCAGCTCAAACATAGTAGACTAGGCAACTGCAAAGCCAGTAAATACCATCACGGAAGTCGTTAAAATATTTGATCCGTCTATCGCCCATGTTATTAACGCTTAACCGAACAATCCTTTCATAAAGGCCAGTGCTGATTCAGTTCGAAATTAATAGAGAGAGGGCAGAGGGATGGGAGCATTGATTCGTGTAAGCGATTGAAGGTGCGTTTCGCTGAAAAGCGAACGATGCAAAAGGGCCCAGTCAAGCGTGCCAGTCAACCAGAGATGTACAAGATACCTTGAATAAAGTATCTGAATACAAGATACAAATACCTTTTTAAATAAGTATTTCAGATACCAGATGCAAATACCTTTCTAAAATAGTATCTGAAATACAAGATACAAAATACGTATCTTGAAGATACTTTTTTATAGATAAAATACTTTTTACATAACTTTTTTTTATGAGTTTTTTTAAAGAGTAAATCGCGTTCATTTCGTATATTGGACAAACAAAATTATACAGTGTGTCCGGGAAAGTTATAAAATAATTTTAAGGGTGTATTTATTCTATGATCAATTTTATCGACGAAAACACCCCAAAAGGGGTCGCAGCCTAACCCCCCCCGCCCTCCCTATGATGTTTTTTTTTGCAAAAGTCGTCCTCACATACTTTTAATTTCACAGTTTAAGATCTAAGGATCAGAGAAGCTTCATTTAGTACTCGATCGAAGGCTAAGTAGTTAGGCTACCTAAGTTACTACCAAAATAACCAAGTATTGCCTTTACTTTTTTTTTATGTGGGTGAAGCAAGGGGGGGGGAGGTGAGGCTGCGACCCCTCATATAGGGTGTTTTTGTAGATAAAATTGATCATAGAATACACCCTTAAAACGATGTTATAACTTCCCCGGACACCCTGTATTTATAACTTCCCCGTACACACTGTATAAAACAAGCTAGCACGCCGAACTTTGTACCGCCCTACAATGTAAGTTTACACAATGTTTGTGTTCGTTTGCATCGAATAGGCTTATAACTACCAGACCGTTTTATTTTTTCATCTTATGAATCCTACATTATCCCTGATGAACATAATAATAGTATAGAATATTCGCATAAATTCAAAATAGCACAAGCAATAGTATCAAAAGCCTATCGCTATTTTGAATTCTTGGGAATATTTTTTATCTATAGTCTATTGAATAGACTCTATTATACAGGCTTTGTTAATTGATCTATCTCCTTCTACTATATATCTATGAAAAAATATCGTGGTTCGTTAGTCTCGCTAAAACTCGAGAACGGCCGGGACGATTTAGTTTATTTTGGTTTTGAAATGTTCGTTCTAGTCCAGGGAAGGTTTAAAGGTGAGAAAATATGGAAAACGGAGAGGAACATAGTTAAAACGACATTTAATTTTTTCCATATAAAATTGTGTGTGAGGTACAAAGTTCGCCGGGAAAGCTAGTCAGGAATAATTCAGGATTCTAATGTTTTTTTTTTTAAATATCGGTCTAGTTAGTTATGGACAGAGTTATTCGATATGTCGTAGTAAGATTTGATAATTAGGTTTTTTGCAAAGAAAAACTAGGGATTTTGCGAAAACCCGGAATTTGATATAAGCATTACTTTTTTTTATCAATCATCCTGACATAAACCAATTTTTTCGCAAAAAAAACTAGTATAATTAAAAACTTTGAAACCTTTCTTAATTGGCTAGATTATTGCTTGCTGGTAAACTCTTATTCTGGTTGGTTCGTTAACATATCCTTTGACGCTACAGAGAACCAATCAGAATAAGAGTTTACCAGCAAGCAATAGTCTAGCCAATCAGAGTTAAGGCAGGTTTCAAATTATCCGTGTTTTCGCTAAATCCCTACTTTTTTTCGCAAAAAACCTAATTATCAAATCTTCCTACGCCAGATACAAAGAAACAATTTTTTTTTTCTCCTCTGAACAAGGAAAAATTAAAACGCCATGCACAAACACACCCTCATAATCCAATCTAAAAGTATTTTGCAAACAAAGTATCTTCAAGATACTAAGATACCTAACAAAAGTATTTAAATACCAGATACAAAATGCATTTTAAAATAAGTATCTAGATACAAGATTGAAGATACGTATTTTGTATCTTGTATCTGTATTTAAGATACTTTTATCTTAGATAAGTCACATCTCTGCAGTCAACCGATGAGCGGACCAATCACGCGGGCAACTGCCCTCAGGACGATCAATCGATATTTAATTTCTGGACTCTGGATGATCTCTATGGCTTTAGTGTTGCATAGTAACAATGAGATGTGGCTTTAGAGTTGATTTTACCTTGTGCTATTTAATGCTTTGACAAACTATGTACAAACATCGTTTGATGTTTCTCAGCAGTTTATGATAGACTAGAGGCCGCCCCGCGGTTTTTCCCGCGCAGATTTCTCATAAACACAAAACGTTCCCGTGGGAATTTCGGGAAATCCCTTCTTAGTGCTCCCCTACACTCCCTAAGGAACCTACATGCAAAATTTCAGCCCGCTACGCCCAGTAGTTTCGGCTCTGCGTTGTCTGTCAGTCAGTCAGTCAGTCAGTCAGTCAGTCAGTCAGTCAGTCAGTCAGTCAGTCAGTCAGTCAGTCAGTCAGTCAGTCAGTCAGTCAGTCAGTCAGTCAGTCAGTCAGTCAGTCAGTCAGTCAGTCAGTCAGTCAGTCAGTCAGTCAGTCAGTCAGTCAGTCAGTCAGTCAGTCAGTCAGTCAGTCAGTCAGTCAGTCAGTCAGTCAGTCAGTCAGTCAGTCAGTCAGTCAGTCAGTCAGTCAGTCAGTCAGTCAGTCAGTCAGTCAGTCAGTCAGTCAGTCAGTCAGTCAGTCAGTCAGTCAGTCAGTCAGTCAGTCAGTCAGTCAGTCAGTCAGTCAGTCAGTCAGTCAGTCAGTCAGTCAGTCAGTCAGTCAGTCAGTCAGTCAGTCAGTCAGTCAGTCAGTCAGTCAGTCAGTCAGTCAGTCAGTCAGTAACGGAAGAGTTTTATATATATTGATTACTTTGCCAAAAAAGCTATTAGTAAAGTTCTCTATCCCTAACTACATGTACTTTTGGTTAAGAATAAATAACCTTTAAGTAGTAGAGCCACAGTAGAGCGCTGTATGCAGTGTGAAAGCCCGTCTTCTTCCAGCATTTCTTAATGGACTATTAGCAGCGATTTGCAAACAACACAATCCATTTAGGTACGACGACAACGCACTGCATGCTTCGGGCGTTATTACACCTCAAGCCGCTTTATAAACAACCTCTTTCATACTCTATATGATAATTCCGGCCGATTGTTCACGGTCTGGTACACTGTAAAGGTGAGCCGCGACCGCAAAAAAGGATTTTTGTTTACCCGCTTTTTAAATGCGTGCACCGCGGCGTCTGCGGCTTCGCTTCGACCATTCGCAATACTTCGCAGCGATAGCGGTCGCTTGGTGGCGTTCTCGAATATTCGCTTTTTGCAGTTGGGGGGACCTAGCTGACTGCCAGCTGCCCGCATCGCAATTACTCAACACGCGAACCCTTTCGCACCTTGCACACGCGACGTAAACAACCCCTTAAAACTATATTGATTCTGCTAAATACGCTTTATTTATTGCCTACGGAACAAATGCACAAGTTCTGCATCGTTTAACGTCGTAATTTTGCTCTATATTCTCCTACAAACAATTAATATTGCATGATTAACGCAGATCATTATAATCTGTACCATCTGGTATGTTTCATCTGGGTTATATTTAATGGCCTTTGAAGCCTTTAATGGTAAGATTTTCCAGAAGAGCTTTGAGAGGATTCTAATAGGCGTAACAGGAGCCTATACGGAATCCAAATAGGGGTTGGAAGTTGCCGCGTAAATTACTTAAGATTAATAGACTTAACGGCGCCTTTTACCTGAATTGAGTGTCTCGGGGGTCCAAATTAGAGCACCCTATCCCCGTTTACTAATTGTATTTATCAATGTATTGTCTTTCGTTAAGAGAGTAGATTAACGAGCTCTATGGAATACACGTCAACCCTTCTCTTTGTTATGTATAGTATGATTTTATTAAGGTCGGAAAAGTACAACATAACAACGTTAATTTCAAATCATGTTTATGATGATAACAAAATCAACCGAAGAGAAACGTCAACACATTAAAAAACATATTAAAATCTGTTATTTTAGGATCCTAACAAAACATTCAAAAATAACTCTTTTTGGGGTCGTGTTTTCGGTGAAAGTCATAAATGTTGCATCAGAGGACGCAAGGCCCAAATAAGCCGGCAAAGGTACGGTACGAAGGGTCATTGAGAAGGGAAAATGAAGAGACAGGATGACAGGCCCTTCATCAACGAGACCTTCGACAAGCCGACGACGGCGCGAATCAACGCTCCTTATAGGAATATAAATTGAAACCTGCTTCATTCTTAACGTATCCAATCCACGTAACTCTATATAAGAGAAATACAGAAATAGTTAAGGAATCAACCTTTAAATTATTCCAACAAACAAGTGAATCACAAAAACCAAATTCGAATTTCAAATAAAAAGAACAAAACTTTAGCCGCACATGACTAAACAAACGGTCTATAAGAAGCTTGGCCTTGAACTGCGATTAATGTGCTCAGCTAATAAAAACTTCATTCGCAAAAACAATTTAAGATTTTCCTGGTGTAGTAAACGGCCAAGTAAGTGGTTTTATCAAGGAGTTTTGAATTTAGTTACTTAAAACATACATAATTTCATTAATACTTTGAGATTTCTTAGGTAAATAATGTAGCAACCATTAAATTGGCACACAGTGGACTCGATTAGAGTCCAGCCAGTGTATTTGGCGCGCGCAACTGTGATTGATCTCGTTTCCTTTGTGATCCCGGGCGGGGCTCCGGATAATGGACGAAATGCTCTGGCAAAAAGCCATGTCTCTGCTGCTATTCGTAAGATTAGACGACAGCCCACCTAAATAACGAAATATGTTAAACAGAACGAAGGATTACCACACGAACACACAGTTAATCACACGTGAGAACAATTAAGGAGCTATATTAAAACGCAGTTTGTTTTTTGAGATTACCAGTCTAGGCATGATTACCAGGCAGGCATCTGGCTGAAATCAATGCTTAATTCGATGGTAGACAAGCAAAAAAGTATGTTTTTGGTAGATAAACAGCAAAAAATATAAAAGCAAATTACTTAATGCCGAAATACGATCGGTTATACAGGCAGCAAGAAAACATAATGCAAGTGAATTACCTAGAAACGCTGTTTTCAGTATTTCCTCTCGGCAACGTTTCGCATGACGTGTTTATTGATGGCCCATTCGTCTCGCACTGAACTATTGAAAAGCAGACCGTAAACGCTAGTTCAGCACACATTATCGACATCGAAACGCGTTCGAATCGACATAAAAATGCTTTTTATAACCATGTTAAAGAGTTTTTGCTACCAACATTTGCTTAGGCTCCCGCTCGAGACAGAATGAGTGATGATGTTTTGAACTTGCTCAATAAATATTATAAAATGGCTATTGTTGTAATTTACAAGGTCCATAAACAACTTATGATCAATTTTAAATAGACCACAATTATTTATTTATTACTGAAATACATCTATTGTGAATATGCTCTGGATTAATAGAAAAATTCCAGTCAAATCAAAGTCAGTTAATTAACAAATTTTCAATATTTAATAAACCACTCGAACTCAAGAATAATTTGCCTCTCTTCACAATCAAGGGATTAATAAATTTATCCGATTCTCGTGAAGCGAACAGCTCGAATTGGGTTAAATATTAATTAATTTTATTGAATTAATTCCCAGAGGCCGAACCAGGAATTCTCAATAGAGTTGTTATGGCGGTAGCATGTGAAATTAAATTAACTTATTTAAAACTTTTCTGACAAATAATTCCAGAACTTCCAAACTGGTAAACACAACATAATGGTGGACTGCTTTTATAAATAAATCGACATTATACCTACCCATTAGTGTGGTGACAAGCCAAAGCTCCCCACAACTCGTAATTAAATTATTCACGACATTTGAATTCATTAGCTTACGGCACGAACTAAACAAAGGCTAACATGTTTTGTACTTGTTTTTTGTTCTTATTTTAATGGATCCAGTTTTTTTTTCATATTGAATCCGGTTCTTAGGAGACACTTGCTTGTTTCACAACCATGTGAAACGTCAAATTAATAAAATCTGATGTAGTGTAAATAATATAATGATCAGTAATCTTAGCATTGCTCAATAATTTTGAGTGTTCTCTGTACTGTGCTACGTAAGTACAAAAAAATAAATCTATCAGTCCCACTAACACTGTTGGTATTTTACTCCAAAGGCTTATTTCATGAAAAGCCTAGTATTTACAAGAGCCGAACTAAGTAAGTCTGCCACAACAACATTATCATGAGGGTGAGCCCGATGCTCACAGCTCGATAAGAGGTTGAGTCACGGAAGGGTTTCCCTGTGTGACTCACGACCACGACCCGCGGCTCGCTGCAAGGGCAAACCGTATTAAAAACGTATGATAACATATTCAATTGAATTGGGTAAACATTTAACATGCTTACGAATTCACTATTGCACCTGCCATTACATAAACAGTGATTTAAAGAATTACCATTCTGAAGTAGGAACAAAGAGCTCAAAGCTTCTACTTTTTTATGATGATGCAGAAATACAATGTTTTTTATCAAAATTTCTAGTTATCATCCAACGACATTATCTTGCGTAAAAAACACTGAAAATGAAAGCCAAGATAAACCGCATTTTAAAGCAACCTTCCCAATATCGTAACATATCGTGTAATACGTAAAGCCACTCAATTGTTTGCCTCCTCACACATAGACAGCGCGCGTCAACGTCGACTCTCCCTTTACAAAATAAGTCTTGTTGGGGTAAACAATGAAATTGGATATTGCGTCGACACTTCCTACCCTTGTATCGCACTGACGCCGTGCACGGGAGTGGTAAACGGCAAACACAAGCTCGGATTCATACAGTGACAAGATAAATAAACACATGTCGCATTTAACAGTGCAGCTTGTTGAATAATCGGCTTCGAAAGGACTTGTGACAGTTAAAACAAATGATGATCAATATTGTAATCAAGCTATGTCCTATGAGTTGTGGGTTAACCCATAATAGCCTGACTAGCACTTCGGTTGTCACTTTAATTACCTAGGTGTTTCTGAGAGGACCATTATGGACATAGTGTATTCGCAAAAATATTTCTGTACGTCGTGAAAAACACAGTTGGCGGAGAGAAGTTTTGTATTATTCTGTCAGTTCCAAAATACTTATTGTTCTCGGATACGTGAAAAACGAAGCAAAGCAAAGGACTGTTGACAGACTCCGTTCAAACACAGATTTTTTCCTTTTTTGAAGAGATGGTACTTACACTCCCTTTTACACGCGCCTCGATTCGAGTTGAAAACTGCGACCCGCTTTCATAGATTATTCATAGCGCGTTCTCAGAATACAAACAACGACAAAATAACAATCCAACATATTGCCACGGAAGAAAAGCGGAGCCAGTTCTGTTCTCTGTTCAAAAAGCCATTACGAGCCACTACGGCGACATAAACAAACGCTATCAATATTTTATTGAACGTTCAGCTGCATACTGGTTCCTGCTCGGCATTTATTTTAAAACGTCAAATAAATAAATTCCCATGGCGAAGAATACATTGCAGTCCAAAAGACATCATTTATTATTTAGCATACCAAGTCTCAAAGCAATTCAATAAAGAGCTAAACAAAAGAGCGACCCAATCCGACGCAATTGGTTTTACATAACCCGTTGACATAAATTATCCATCCAAAGAAGACCTGTCGATTTCCAATATCCTTCTCATGCAAACGTTATTTTAATGGAGTCTGGAGTGAGCCAGGGAAGTTCATGGTGTGTTGGTTTAGTTTACGTGGCGGCGTTGTCGGTCAAACGGGTGAGCTACAAATTGAGCTTTTATTTATTCATGCGAGGGGAGCCGCGAGCTTGATATGGGTCTGGACGGGTGCTCGATAAAGGACACTGAGCTCCGCTGCCATCAAAGGAGTTAGCGCGGATTGGAGTCACTGCTTCAATTAATAACAGACGTTTTGTATTCATAAACATGTCACTTTGTCTTATTAAACAGCCAATTATATTTTTAAATAACGTTTGACAAGTGATGCTACAAATTTAATAAAGCATTTTCAATATGAGAGAGCCGGCGTTTTTAAATCAAGTACAAGTGTAGACGGAAAACAGATAGGGATTTAATATTCCCACCCTCAGTATTGGGTGACAACGACAAGCTAAAGCCTGTAATGCGATACGAAAGGCGGAACTCAATACCATTACCAGCGTAGGTGTCTCAACAAATCATTGCAAATAAAAGAACGATGAGGGTCTGTCAAACGTTTGTCCCTTCAAAAGCGGGGGAGTATGGGAATACTTTGATCTCATTCGGGGTTTCTAAACACCTAGTTCTATTATCGCCCTTTTCGAAACTAGAATAGTTCGCGTGATCGCTCCACTTGGATAGAACCCCAGCCACTTCCTGGCGTCAAATAGTGGCAACACTGGCAGGTGAGTGACCGGCGGGAACCGGCACGCAACCTTCTCGATTTGAGATCCAAGCTATTAGTTTTGAAACTTATTATTCACTTCTTGCGGTGCATGGAAAGAAGCTGAAGGAACATGTAGAATAACGAAGCGTAGCGTTCTTATTTGTTTATGGTTTCGAAATTAAGTTTTGCTGTGTACGATTGAGTTGATGGTTCGTAGTATTATGTTTCTGTTAAAATATTGCCAACATTAAGCTGGTTTCTTCACATGCAAGATAACAGCAAACACCCGCGGAGCACCACATTTCATTAGCTTATCGCCAGCGCAAACGACTTGCCAGGCAGTCTTTCTTATCTCATTTTTGCCAGTATTTACAAAAGACGTTTTACGAGCACTGCCATGCCCTTCTACAAGCCTTTCAATTGCTTTGCGTGACCAATTACCTTACTTATCGATAATTAAATAAATTATGATAATTACAAATTGACAACTGCATAAAACGCAACATTTAAAACACCGCGATTAATTACACCAGATATGCCTTTTTTAGTAAATAATTACACAATATAGAATTACAAAGTAATTAAAAAACACTAAAGGGTCAGTCCGACCACACCAAACTAGTTACAAAAATAACTTCATTATTGCTGCATTGTACACGGAGATAGCAATAAAAACCAAACATAATTGCATCCGAAGCGAAAATGTTGAATTCACCACCACCTGCCCCTGCACTTCACTCAGCGAGTCAGCGCGTTTAACAAATAGCTCCAGCAAATAAATAACAAGAATACACCAGCCAAGTCGAGCTGGAGCGCCTAGTTTTTCTACCTAGAATGTAAGAGTTTTTGCTACATTTCGCATAGCAAGCAACCTTGAGCTGCCCGAACCCCTTGGCCACACTGTGGGAACCAAGACAACTGCAGTCGTTTCTAAACGTCTGGAGAACATGTGAGCAGACGACGTCGACGGCCGTATCCGGCGCACCGAGCCCCGGCTCCTTGCAGGGTTTGCGCTACTATAGCGCCTCTCACTTAATTTATTGCTCTTTGTTTGAACAACAGATTGATGACGGCTCCGCACGCAAAATGCTACCATTAACACCAATTAGTTTAACCTACATAATCTTGGTTGGTTCCGTTTCAACCGAGAATACATAGTGTATTTCGGTTAGTCTCAATTAATTAAGAAAACGATTAAAGTCTGATGTTTCGTAATTAACAGTGGAGACTAATGGCCGTATCACAGCGCTGTGGATTCGTTTATTTGTGAGACGCTTTCCACCCGCTACGGTCAGAGTGCCTCATTTAATGGAGCAATAAAAAATGTTCGAATCAACTTACGTAATTCGTATTATTTCCGCGTCTCAGTCGACTCCGGAGTCCGGAGGTCAATGGGCGTAAGGTTTGAGAGGCCAAATGCCATTGTCTTTTTTCTTCACAGCATTGCTAACCCTTCAAGGTCGCATATCAATAGCCCACGGCAACAAAGACACTACCAGTTTTCGAGATTTTAAGACTTAGTTATTATTTGCCAAGGACATTCATATTGTTATTCAGTGCAGTGCGGTGGGAACATATATACTTCTTAAAACGTCCAACGTTTTAACAATCTGATCTTCACTTAAAGCTGTTTTGTTACCAGCGTCATAAACAATTTTAATAGACCGACAATTAAACGTATGAAGGCTGTATTTAACCGATCCACGTACAATGATTGACGGCAAAAGTAGCCTGGACGCCCATCTATACGTGATGCAGATAAGGAACAAATACTAAAGTGAAGACCGGAGCCGACATTAATGGTAGAACATTTACAGGAATTTATGTGCGGCTGATTTCATTAAATATTAATATTTTAGAAAAACAGCGCTTTTTCTGAAAAATAAATAAAATTATGACTATGACGCAAAGCAAAGGTATTCAGGCCACAACATATAAAATGAATCATGCAAGCCATTTGATTTTAGGACATAATATTGCTGAATAATCTACGTGTGAGGCCCCACTTACTAATCAAATCGTTGAGGTAAAAAAAACTGGTTTCTGGGCACACCATCCTAGAAATTAATATTAACGTGGACATAATATCATGTTGTTAATGCAGAGGCAATTAATAGCTTTTATTATAGACCACAGTGTTCTCACATCCCATAGAAGTATTGTATCGATCATTGAAATATATGTATAACTTAAAAAAAAATTCGCGTCAAAATTACCACACAACAACCACGACTACTAATAAGCGGGTGTTAAAGTATTTAATTGCACCTTTCTGTAAGCCTGAGGCAAGGCTACCTTAAAAGGTTTGAGTGGTCAACTTTTTGTTCGAAACATTCGAGTTGAAAGGACTATTCAATTCAAAATCAATATTCATCAAATATTGCTGATAAAATAAGCAACAAAACACTGGAATTTCATCAGCTTCAGGAATTTTAAAAACTGATTTTTTTTCCATATCATTCTCAAAAATCGCGTCTCAGGGACCATTCATCACTACAAAAAATTGTGATTCACAACAAAACGGGGCAATAATTCTCAAATTAGGAACATTGTAAAGTTTTACTGACTCCGGACTTGGGACGCGGAGGCAGTTCATATTTCTTTTAGCAATAAAATAACCAAAAAAAAGACCATTAGACGGGATTATTATGGTTCTAACTTGTATATTGGTTACAGTATGTATTTACAAGGTCAAAAAAGTGAGGCAACATTAGAGTTGATTTCCATGGTATCAAAAACAGTGAGCAGACCTGCAGAGAATACATAAATTTTAAGCGAACCGCTTCCTGTATTATTTAAGTACACAACATGATGTTCGGAAGAAACCACGCAACATTTTATATGATGCCGAAAACCAAGTCGTCTTAACGAATACCTTAGCTGACCATGATACCTCAGTCACAGAGCGCAGCAATTACATTCAGAAAGAAGTAAAAGATTTTAGTAAACCTGTCACCGAATCTCTTATTTATGACAACGGCTCCGTAAAAGGACTTTGATAAACCGTCGAAGGCGTTCTCTCTCACCGCGGGTGGCGATGGATCTATGACCGTGGCTCTTTGTGGGGATCGTGTAAAAGAAAGTCGAAACGAATTGTGAATCGACATGCGGCTTGGCGAGGTGACTAGCGACGCCCATCGCATCACGTCGAGCTTCAAGCCATGTGACGACGACGACGGACGGACCGCTCGGGCGGGCCAACATTGTGCAACACACAAAGAGGCCAGTGAAACTGTGAAACCCAGCGGAGTTGGCCACTTTCAAGAGAAAACGGAAACAAAGAGCTCCCTTTATCTCTGAGCATGTCGTAAATCAGTCAAGTAAAGGCCCGGTAAGTCAATAGACTTACGATGCCCCTCGGTCAGCTGTGCAGGGGCACAAATAAATACCAGCGTAATAGGTGAACGTTGAATACAAATCGTATTCAACAAGAGTCTTTAGTGTTATGTTAATTGATTCTTTAAAATCAATACATTAAATATTGGATGATATTGTAACATCGGGTTCTATGAATAAATAATTTTGTAGACAATAAAACACTTGAAACACTTCAAACTCGAATATATACTTAGCCTTATAGAAACAGAGATGGAAATAATGCCTATAGATAGGTAAAACCCACTACCAGCTTTAAAAATACCTACATAATAATATCATTAATTTACTTATCAGCAATCTTAAATACGTTGTTTACCTCAATTCTATGTAGACGACCTTGGATTAATTCGCAAAACTCAAATTTACAATTCATCTAGGCAAAATAAATATTTAATCAGTAGGCAAGGTCTTGTGTCATTTGTATTACTTTCACGAAAATCCACGAAATTAAAAGTAAATTCGCCGAATGGGAACCAAAACCAGAAAATTTTATTAGGTGAAACATAACCTCAAATATATAGATAGATAGATAATATCAAATCGATTTTTCGCCGGAAACATTACTGCTGAAGATAAAACGAAATGTTGAACATTCTAAGCCAATCACCTGCAGATCCGAATTCCAATCGGACCAGCATTTCGCAATAAACATACATCGTCCATATATACGTAGGTTTCGCAGGTTTACTCAGGTCATCTAAGGCAGTAATCTTTTAAAGAGGTGTTGGTTTCTTGGTGCGAACGATAAGCCCTTTACTTTTAACGCCATTCTTCTAAACTGGTTTACGCTCTCCACGTCGTTAGTTACTTAGCAATTGCTGCTATAAAGCGTCGTTTAAGAATCAAGGTTCAAGGCGTAAGCTGTTAGACAGAATTTAAACATTCATTACTTGCCAATGTCGCAATTGATTGGATTATTTTATTATCTGTTTTGTTATCTATATCTCCGAATCTTTTGTGCTTGTCCTGATCTCGTTTCTAGGTAACAATGGATATTTTTTGTTTGTTATCTTGCAACATCTTGTAGAAGAATCTTCTCAGATATTTAATAAGAAATATCATAGCAAGTCACAATTACCATTAAAGTCTTCAGTCAGTTATCCTTCAACTTGGCGATTGTGAAGCGACACTTGTACGATCCGCAGGCACTCGAAGCTCAAGTCTTGAGTCGATCCAACAGATCAAGTTTCGTCCAGAATTCGCTGATCCATTCGCTAGGCAAATAATTAAGATTTGTTTTTTTTATAATTTTTTGGTTGATTGGTTGCCGCCTTCGATCCGGTCTTAGAACTTTTGTCTGAAAGGAAGTGTTTGGAAGCAGTTCCATCATTATTAAGCTCGCTATCGCTTGATTACCTTCTCAATTGACCTGAAATTTCTTTCGATTTCAAGGTGATTTACTGGGATCAATGTTGTTAATATGATCCCAGTTGTTAGTTTTGACACATTTTTGGAATTCTTAAACGGATCCCTAACTTATTGGTAAATATTCTACAGCCTATGTTCATCAGGGATAATGTAAGATTCTAAAGGTCTAATAATTTCTTAATTCAGCCCAGTATTTTCGGAGCCAATTCAATGCAAACAATCAAATCTTTCCCCTTTAAAATATAAGTGAAGAAGTGAAGAAAAAATTCTGCTTTCTCTCTTATCATTGGCGTAGATGATAAAGTTTTATTGGTAAGTATGAGACGGATTTTCTAAATGGCATTGAATAAGGCTTGCTGGCAAGATACAGCTGCTCAACTGGTTTGTCCACTTGCGCCGGATTGATTTAATGTTAAAAGCACGATCTCGCTCGCTGTGTCGCTCGATGGTGCTTCATTAACGTTTGACTATCTTGTACCGATTGTATTTAATGATTACAATTTAACGGTTATAGTGGGGTTCCTCATTACCATCATACTTATTATTTGTATTGCTCGTCTTTCGTAAAAAAGACCGACAGTTTGTTGGTTGGTTGGTTAATGATTTTGCTCAATTTCAGTAGCTTTTATCAAAACCTACTTTTCGTTTTCTCTAAAAAAATATTAGTACAATTGTCTTATTCTTAGCACCACTAATCTAACACAAAAATAAAATAACAATATTTAAGCAAAAAAACTTGACAGACCAATGTAAGTATGTGAACCCATAGACAGATACCACTTGATGCCAATTTTAACACTCAGTTTGAAGATTATGTAGGTATGTTTATAAAAAAAAACTTAATATGATCTTCTCTAAAATAGAGATAATGTTGTTTGTAGTTTGTATGTAACATAAACCTTTATTTTATTGTTTTTTTATTTATGCCTTACAGCTGACTATTTAATATTAAGTATGTACATAATTTCTTATTATAATGATGCTATAGCAAAGTATTTTACAATCTATCTCTCATTACTCTACATTTGCATTGCAATTTTGTATATTTTTGATAAAATATTTTTTTAATATTTTTTAATTAATTTTTGTTTTTGAGGATATACCCATCTTAGGTATATATCTTTTCTTCTGCTAGTTATAAGAATTTTCATGCAACTACAAAGTGAAACCCTGTTATTGGCTTATTTGTAAGTTTTAAAATTACTTTAACTAATTTATTTTGTAAAGCTGTTGGGTTTTTGTTAATAAAGAAAATAAAATAAAAAATAAATAATAAATTATAGAGATTGATTTAAATGTGTAGAGCAAAGAAATTGTGTTCATGCATGCTGTAGAGATACTTCTTTACTCTAAAAAACTGAAAAAGATTGTGTTAAATAAATTTATGTAGAGAGATACCCTACATATTTGAAACTAAAGTTCATGTGTAGAGCATAGAATTTGCCTTCAACATGTAGAGATACTTCTTTACTCTACACTACACAACTGAAAAAGTTTGGTGTAAAATAAATTTATGTAGAGCACCTATTTGAAACCAAAATTCATAATGTAGAGCAAAGGAACTTGCTTTCATGCATGTATATCTAGTTGCTTTGCTATACACATATTTATCATCCAGATGCATGGATGTAAAATGTGTTCTCTATAAAATGTAAATTGCCATTTTTCCTTAATACAAAAGACAATGTTTTAGGTAGTTAGCCTTTTATTTTATAAATTAAATGAATTTTATATTTAACAAACCTTATGTAGGCAACGGAGCCACCAGTGATGATTCTCCTCCAACCTAAAGGTACAGTTGTTGTGGACGGATCACTTTGTGAAGTTCTGTCCGTCTCCTGTGGCTGCAAGGGCAACGCAGGCCTTACTGCCACCACTGCACTATCCACTGCACTCACACCCACTTGTTGATTAAGTATACTAATACTTTGATTCACAATTGACTGGTGCGTAACACTCTGTTCTAACAACTGATAGTTCACATAATTCTTATCTCCAATCAATTCTTTCTGACTACAGTTAATTCCATTACCATTCCTTAAATTTTCACTGTACTGGCCCTGCCGTATAACAACTGGCTGCATAGACGGAAAACAATCAGGTAAACACCTTTGATAGTCACCACTGTCTCCGTGCAACCTGCCTTGGAATGTTTCTATGTACTCAATAGAGTTTCCACTATCTCGCTTAACTGGTGGATGTTCTGTTTTACTTTCCACTTTGACGTAGGCTGGGGATGTGTACAAATCCCTCGGATGGACAAGGTTGCCGTTGTTGTAGAGTGGGCTAGGGCGATGGTCGGCGTCCGGAGGCAGTGTCCGTGGCAGGTCCGGTCGCTGCGGACCGCCGGCGTCGCCCAGGTACAGGAGCAGGCGAGGCGGCGCGGCCGCGACCGGCGGCGCGGGCTGGCCCGACATCGCGCTCCAGCATCACACGCCGCGGCGAGCTGCTCATTAGCTGCTCGCGCACAACCCACGACCAGCATCCCTTTGCACCCGGCCGCCAAAAGGCCGACCCACCATTCTCAACAAAACGAACCCAGCTGCCAGCTGGTAAATTTAATGAGTTTACGACAGTGATAATGTTTTTATGGCGGGGCCCCTTCAGGTAACATTGTAAAATGGGACCAACTTCAAAACAATAAAATTACGGTAGCGCTATTTTATTACTTGCTGTTCTGGTTGGAAAAAATACACTTCACCATCCGAAAGCTGAAAGGTCACAGAAAGAAAAGCGTCCGCATTTCGAAATTCGAAACACAGTGCGAAATAAACAACGTTTGTTTTGATAGACGAAACTATTGTCCACTGATTGGATTATTAGGTAGGTGTATTAATTTTCACGATTTCAAGTAGGTATTTACACTTGTAATAAAAAACACTTAATGAAATTAACTAACGAGATGACCCAAACGAACTCAAGCTCTTTACTTTACGCGATTTACGCGACGGATGAGATGGCTCTATGAAACTCTACAAAACTCTCTACATCTTTCTTGCATTGAAATTAACTAATGGAGTGAGGGAGATGCAACATAGGGGAACAAACGCCATCTATTGAGAGAGATTATGTACTAATTTACGTACAACTGCCATGATTAGTCTGTGCCAAATTTAGTGGCGCATTCGAATTGAGCAAAAAATATTTAAATAAATAGTGGCGTTTTTATTTTAATGGATGCAATAAATTTCACAAATTTTTTACGGGCAGGCAGGATCGGAATGCTTGAAACATGGAATTAATAAATTACCTACTACCTACAACGTAGTACTTATTGCTCAACAGTTCCAGTACATACACACGTATGTACTTACATACAGTGGCGGACACGATCGGCGTAACACTTCCGGTTTTTCTGTATTGGAAAATAGCTGTTGTTATTTGGTAATACAGTCTAGGGATGACGAAACCATAGACAAATCTGTTACGGCCTCCTAGTCCGTGAATGTACATACATACGTAGTCTAAGGACAAAAATACAACTTTATTTAAAAGTTTTTTTTTCACGCAATCGGCAAGTGTAAACCTATTACATGAACTAAAAAATGCTTGCGACTTTCAAGTTAATCAATTATAAATCAAAAAATATTTTTTGATAATGTCATAGTTTTCTTTTTATATTACCTTACTTCGTACCGGTTAATATTGGTTTGTGTATGGATTATACATTAAAAAACCGCATTAAAATATGTTAAAGATTTAAACATACATAGGGACAGACGCGGGAAGTAACTTTATTTTATATTATGAATTGAATTTCATTAAGTATGTGTAAGTACTTATTGTTATTTTATTTTTTTGCATAAAGTCTGCTTAATGTGGGTCCTGCTCTTAAGCTGGTGCCTCTACGTGAGATTAAGTATAAGTTTATTGAATGTTTAATGCAATATTTTGTAAAACCGTAAAACCTGATATCGATGATAATATGCAGTTTATGCAAATCGAGTACAAACAAGAGATAATAATTACTCTGTGGTACAGCAATTGTACACACTAAACGTCTGCGTCGATTCACGGCAAAGACTAGCACCTCAGAACAAAGCACGCTGTGCTGGCTCTAGTGATGGGCTACCGCCAAAATTTTATAGACGTTTTTATCATTTCATGATGATAAATTATGATGATTTTATTATTTAAAAAGAATCTATTATTATAATAAATGTATCGTGTGCAAATTTTTTTTTGTTATAATCAAAGAATGCGTTATAAAAAATAATAATTTTAAAAACTACTTATTTCTGCATTAATAGTACTCTTTTAATTATAAAAAAATGTGTGCGTTCCGAGGCTTCACCATAGCAATAAGCAGTTTTCAAACTGTCACTTACAGAGACTGACATGACATGGCATCACATTGTGATGGTGTACTAGCATCAGGGGTACTATTTACGGCCACATTTGCAACATTGCTTTTAAGCTATAGAGTGTCAAAGTCAATACAAAAAAAAAACGAAAAGAGGACGCAAAGCAATATTGCAAAAGCGCCCGTTATAGGCTCTAAGTTAATGGAATTTAGTAAAACTGACAATAATGAACACTCTTCATTTCCCTGAATAAAACAGAAAATTCCTAATTTTCCTGTATAATAATTATAATAATAATCTTTATTTATTCAAAACAATGTTCCACTTGATTACAAACTAAGCTTAAAACTTAATCTTAACTGAAATTATTTTATTTCGTTATTTATTCTTTGTGTTTCTTTTACCTAGTTGTTACATAATATTGTGTGTTTTGTGTGCGCAAATAAAGATCTGTCTATGTCTAATCTACCATATAAAACTAAATTAATCTGAGCCATACATACCTAATAGTACATATTAGTATTAGGTACCTAATACTAATATGTACTATTAGGTATGTATGTACACGTCTGTTTATATCACATTTAATATACCGTTTATTCAGTGAATTTGCCGTGAAAGCGAGACAGACATACATAGTTACTTACGCATTTATAATATTATAGTATGGATTGGATATGGATATTAAAATATTTTAATCGTATTTATCGATAATTGAACTATCGATTGGCAATAACACAACCACAACACTAAATACAAATAAAATATCTCTAGTGTAGTTGGTCTGTGAAATAAAATAAAACGTGAAGTGAAGTGAGCGTATTAAAATTAAATATTATTAGTCCACGCAGTTGGTTTATTATCTCGAAAAGAAACAGTTAATTTCTGAAAAAACTTTTCAATATGAAACGTGAGGAAAAAGACAGGTTTGTTTATCAAATAGAATAGGTTATGTTTTGGACCATTATTTTCTAATCTCCCTAAAACAACCAAATGCCTAGTGCCTACTGCTGTCTAAGTTTAGATAATTTCTTTACAGGTTAACGAAGTTGTTGTTCAACAAACCAAAGGACTTAGGTGAGAGCCTAAAGCCTCAAGTCTCTGATGTTAGTGAAACTAGAAACAGAAAAGCAGCTTGGGTCGACGACGATGATGAAGCATTTAATACAAACACCGTGAAAGCAACCGACAAGAAAGGCTTGTACAAAGACACACTGAAGAGGAAGTATGAAACATTGATTGGAACACCAAGTTGGGCTCGCCTTGACAAAAAAGTAAAGAACGAGGATGATGAAGATGATGATGAGTTAGTACTGCGTTCTATTGGCCATGTTCAACCAAAAAAAAGTATAACACTCCCAAAAGATTACATAGAATTCAGAGGCTTTCCAAAATTAAAAATTCCTGGTGACAACAGACCCGTTTCCTGTCTTGAGTTTCACCCAACAGCTACTGTTGCTCTAATGGGAACACACTCTGGTAAAGTTGCACTCTACTCAGTTGGAGGTGATGTTAATGACAAACTTCACTGTTTTGAGTTGAAAAGATATATGTTAACGTCAGCGCACTTCACTCCTGATGGCAATCAGTGCTTCATATCTTCAGTGGCGAAACACAAGTACTGTGTTTATGACCTAATAAAGGCTCAGCCAAATATGGTAGAGCTTCCCACATGTATACAAAAGCCTAAGCTGTTTGTTTTATCACCAAATGGCCAGTACTTGGCTGTAAGCAATGGCTTTCAAGAATTATTCCTCATAAGCGCTCCTTCAAAAGAGCTGATCAGAGAGCTGAAACACAACAGCAATGTCCAGGCACTGGCTTTTAGCAGTGAAAGTGACAAGATTTATTCATACTGTGAACTGGGAGAGGTTTGCATTTGGGACTTGTCAACCTTCAGAGTTGTCAAGAAGTTTTACGACCATGGTTGTGTAACAGCCTCCACTATTGCCACAAGTCCGTGTGGTCGGCTGCTTGCCACTGGCAGCGGAGAGGGCATTGTCAATGTATATGAAATTGATAAATTGACAAGCAGCGAGCCATTGCCCCTAAAAACCATACAGAACTTGAAGTCGAAAATCACACATCTGAGGTTCAACGCATCAACTGAGATACTATCATTGGCTTCATCTATTTGCCCTGATGCTGCTAAATTGGTGCACATCCCCTCCTACCATGTGTTTGCAAATTTTCCCCCTTTTAAGTTTTCTGTCAAGAATGTAGAATCTGTTAGCTTTTCTCCCAACAGTGGTTTTATGGGTGTTGCAAATAACAATGGCTGTGTTCATTTGTTTAGGTTAAAGCATTATAACAATTATTGATTGATTAAAGAGGAGTTGAGCTGAGGATAGACATTTTTTTATACACCCTATATTCTTATAATTAAGATTCCCTCAGACCATACCCCAATAATTAAAACAGACAGTTTGAGACACGTGTTTATTGCGTAATGGTTGTCATAAGATATTACAGAATATATGTTGGAGGGTTATTTACTAAGTTAACAAATTACACGAAAAAGTGCTCAATCACGCTCATACACCACCAATTGAATAAAACTAACAATAATGATTGGTTTAGTTATAGAAAAGCTATGTATTTAATGGTTGTTTCACATAAAATTGTTCCTGATAAAATTATATTTTTTTGTAGACATTTGTTGCGTAAAAAAACATGTTTATAAACAAATGTTACATACAATGTTATGAATATGGTGGTTTTTTATTGCTAGCCACATGTCCAAAATTTTCAATCATTACTGGAAACTATCTGATACATACAATAAATACATAGCACTACATACAGTATACAAATAAACTTTATTTTGTAATATAAATATATGAACATAAATTTTATTTTATAACTACAAAAGTAGCGTGCATGCATTATCTAATATGCAATGAACTTCCCATGGTGCCAAAAACCTTATATAATAAGAAATAAAATAACTAACTCGCATTGGTCGAAGCAAGATGCTCAACTATCCAAATATACTTACAAACACAAATTATCTAAAAAAAACATCAAAATCACAGTGATCTTTATGTTGTTGTGGGACATCAAAATACGACCTACCATTACCGTTCACCGGCTAAATATAAGCTCATACAAATACTAAAGCAATTATATAAATCAAATAGGTACTATGAATTATTAGACAGAACTGGATTAACTGAGTTCACCTAGTTACATTTATTTACGTTAGCATGAATTACATGTATTTTTTTAAGAGTTTGTAAGGTTTGCTCAGATCCTGGTCATTACTAATAATCTAAAACTGGAAATATAAGATATATACGACAATTAAGTATTAATTCCTTCTCTAGTAATAAAATGCGTTAATTATGAAAAAGTTTGTAAACAAAATCAAGCAATCAACAACTTTTATTTAAGGTGGAACATTAATTTTGCACCATACAGAGACTATACTCTTTACTTAAATAGGTAGGCTTCCTAAGTAAAGTTGTTGAAAAGGTTTTAATTTAAATAAGGGCTTGATTAGTTACAAGAATCCGGCCGTTTCCTTTAAAACATACAAGGTGTAACTGTTAAGTGTTGTAAAACTAACCGTTTAAAATACTGAATCTGGATACTTGAGATGGAACAGTCGTATCTAAATTTTATAATCACTTAGCAGTTACATTTAATTAGGTACCTATGAAGTTTTCTTAAAGTTTCCATATGTGTTTCCACGCCAGAGGGTCAGGTATACATACAAGCTCAATGATACACTAGTTTCTTCCATATTATTGCTTCATTTTATAATATATGATACCGATACTGTCTAGCTAGATAAATACTAATAACCGATAATGTCTATTTTTTAATACTTAGATGAAATAGTGGAAATAAATTTTTTTGCAATATTTGATGAAATTTACAGAGTAATAAGAATGAAGAAATGGTGCAATTAAGTTGGGTCATTCAAATTATAAAAGTATGTTTTAAGTTTCAATTCAAGTTAGGCTTGAAATATGGGTAAGGAGTTAAAAACTAGTAAGTATGTTCTAATATAATATTAAATAGTATTGCTATTTTGTGAAAGGCTATTCGGCTTGCCTGTGTATATTTGGTCTCAGCTTAAAAGCGTCAACGCTAAAAAAACTTGACAAAATAAAATAGGACATCAAATTTAATCTAAGAAAACACCCATGTGACAATATAGATATAGTCATCAAAACATAAAACACAAAAACTGTATATCTTGGCACAAAAATGTAGAAATTAAAAAGTGTCAGAATTACCAAAATTTCCATGCAGTGTTGCCACTTTTTAACTTCTACATTTTTATGCTGCACTGTATAAGATAAACAACAAAAAAAAAACTTGATATCAGTTGTTATCAAAGGCACAGCAAGGTCGACCTCGAGCCAAAACAGCAAGCTTAGATACCGGAACTGTAAACATTCTATTGCAATCAAAACCAATGTATCTATAGTGCCCAGCGTACCCTGACCGGCGGCGGCGGGGGGGGGGGGGGGGCGGCCTAGCTGGTGGCGCACTGCACGCGGTTCATGCCGGGGTGCTCGTCGTCCTCCTCCGTGGCCGCGGCGTGTGCGCGGCGCCTTCGGTTTTCCATCTCCGGATCCAGATCCACTAGCATACACTCTTCGGCTAGCTCTGGGATGTCGATCTGTTATATTAAAAAAAAAAGGGTTTAGTAAAAAATAATAATTACAATTCACAGACTCGCAACACTAGTCAAAACTACAAAAAGACTTGTTTATTATGTAATTTTTTTTTACAAAAAAGGAACCCGCCTTCAATATATTGACACATACATAAATTGAAAACTTTCTATTTTCTTAATTCGGTTAAAATAGATAAGTACTAAAACCTTCTCCTGAATGTTAGAAATACTTCTGTGAAAACCGCATCAAAATCGGTTCAGCCAAACTCGAGATAATCGCGAACAAACATACATACATACAGGTCAAACTGATAACCTCCTTTTTAGAAGTCGGTTAAAACTCCTACGCAACCTCTACCCGTCAGCTAGCCCGTCACTATGTGTCAGTAGGTCGGATGTCCTAAAATAAAACGAATGACGCATTTCGCTACAGGTGGGCCGAAAATGTACTTATAAAGGTAGCAGGGTTTTAATGATCGAGAAAAATACTTGACGATCACAATAAGTGGACCATAACCTTTACTACAATGCTTTAGACAGACTTGTTAGACAAATAAAGTTTTCAAAGCAAATGTTTGATATGCTGCCTACCTACTAAACTAACCAATGTTTTGTTGTATAAAAGCATAGTGGACTGTGCAGATTATGCGAATAAAACATGTAACTATAATTTAAATAAACTTTTAAAGTTACATTAAAATTTTGCAAGCATATCATATTAGTATATCAATTTTGACTACCCCTATCACCCCCCTTCCTAGCTGCGTAGGTAACCTTTTGCGACAGCTGTATAAACAAAAATACCGATTAATATATTATTATGATATGCTTGCAAAATTTCAACAATGTAACTTCAATAGTTTCTAAGAAGTTACTGTGACTCCCCGACAGACTTGCATAAAAAAACTAATAAAGTTTGTTGTTTGTCTACAAAACCTAAATACGTTTTAAATCGCTGCTTAAATCAATCTTTATTTATTCTATTCTTCACGGAAGGATTGATCTATCATCATCGTCTCAGCCGAAAGAAGTCCACTGCTGGACAAATGCCTCCCCAGTGCACTCCCGCAACCTTTACCATTATCGTCTGTGACCTGACCACCCTTCAGAGAGAAGGTAAATCACAACGTACCAACTAGTTTTTATTTATCTTAATTTTTGCCCTTCTCGATGATCGATTGATTGAAATCGACACTAAGTTATTGACGGTAACACTTGTGATTGATGTATTGACACTCACCCTAGGCCGGGGCGGCAGGCAGTTCTCGAGCGCCGGCACGAGCTCGGGCGCGATGCGCTCCGGGAAGTTCACCAAAAACTGGACGATCAGCATGCCCTTCTCGAACGGATTCTTGTACATCGGCATTCCTGGAACATTATAAAATGATATGCTCTAGAATCTTCTGTTCTATACTTATAGTGAGACACAAAAATCTAGAAATCAAAAAGTAGCACCACTGTATGGAAATCTATACCAATATTATAAAGAGGAATGATTTGTTTGTAACGAATTGGCTCCGGAAATACTAAACCGATTTCAAAAATGATTTCACTGGTAGGAAGCTACACTATCCCCGAGTGACATAGGCTATATTAGATTTCCAAAAAAATTAGTCCTTACTTAAACTCAAATAATGTAACCTAAGGTGCATTGCAATATTTTATCCGTTGTTTACATATTTTGACAGGTGGTTTGTTGTCGTAGTTTGTTTTCTTATTTGCCCATTCTGGGCAGTCAAAAGAACATAGTCTATTGAGCCAAGTCTTTTATATGGCGTAACGAAGTAAGCCGGGACAGCTCGTAATAAATAATTTTCGTAAATCCGACAAATTTCCATAAAGTAGGTATTGCCACTTTTTAATTTTTCAGATTTGCGTGTCGCACACCTAATAATAACGTATCACACACAGAGCCCGTAACTAGAATCTGTATCTTAGGTGCTCGAACAATACACTCATAAAACACATATAAAAACGTTCGCCCCCGCCGGGCATCTAACTCCTAAAACGCTTCTTTTATGGCAGTAATTTTAACAACCGTGAATTTTGGCTATGATGTTGATGATAACTTACTTCGAAATCACACTCAAAAAGTCCGTTACTAAGCAAAATAAGAGGAATCAAACTATAGTACCTACTTAATATAATTAATGTTCGATAAGATGCTAGCAGCTAACCTCATTAACAATTTACCTACCTAGACTTACCAACTTATGATGAAGAGAATAATTAAAAGGAAACAATGGCCATGTTTCAGAGTTAATGTGATGTATTGATTAATGTGAAGATGTTGATTCAGGTATTAATCAATTACAGACTTTTATATAATGGATAAAATCATAGTCAGAAAGATGTTGCGTAAGTAACTTTGTAACGCGTCAACGTTTCGTATCTTTGTTCAAAACATGACTTACTTTGTTCATTACACACTTGACGTCTCCTGCGTTGTTCGCGAAATGACGTTCATATTATGACGTTTGCTACTTTGTTCACGACAAGACGTACCGTCTTTCACGACGCATTTGACTCTTCTAATTTATTCAAACAAAACATGACGTACTTTTTGTTCATGACGCATTTGACGTCTTCTAATTCGTTCACGACAAGACGTACGTTCGTTCATGACGAACTTGACGTGGCCCTACTTGGTGACGTCTCCGGAATTGACAATGTCCCAGTCTTCCAGGGTACGTATGACTTTTTCGAAGCCGCAGAGAGCCTCCACTAGTTCGATGTTCATGACATGTCGTACCTTCGTTCACATCAAAAAGTACCTTAGTTCACGTCATGACGTACCTTAGTTCACATCAAAACGTACCTTCGCTCATGATGCACTTGACGTCCCCGTGCTTGGTGACGTCCCCGGGGATGACGGTGACGACGATGTCCCGGTCGTCCAGGGTCCGTATGACCTTCTGGAAGCCGCAGAGAGCCTCTACTAGCTCGATGTTCATACGGAGGATGAGGTCGTTGCCTGAACGCTTGAAGGTCTGCGAGGAATAGAAAGTATGTGTGATGTGATGATTATAGTAGTTAAAATGACAATATTTGGTGTATTGTTATTGTTACTAATATAAACCCTATTCTTATATACAAAGTTCTCTAGATTTCTCGATAATTATAGAAACTGAAAAATTTAAAAAAGGAGAAAAGTTTTAATTTGAGTTTTGAAAGACAAAAATACTTTTAAGATTGTCTAATTTGGTTGGATAATTACATAACCTTTAGTCAAAATATTTAATAAATAGGCGCAATGTGAGTGATGGATGGGGCAGCTATGCCTTTTAATTACCATACGCCTTAAGGACTTAGTGCGTCTTAGAAAACATAAACTGACATTAAAATGCAGTTTTGATTTATATTTAATTAAGTTTCCACAGAAGCAAGAAGCAATTTGCTTCAAATGAAATGGAATTCATTGAAGAATTTATAAAAAAAATATAACAGATCACACACATATCGATCGTCGTAAGCTATTTAAAATAAGTTAAGATAACACATCTAATAATAGTCGAGTGATGTGATGACACATTTCCAAGGGATAAATACGGAATATGTAGGTGGCCTTTGCAAGGTTGAGTAACTAATTAATTATTAGCTAAAAATATTTTTTTGTATTGTAAAAGAAAAAACCAAACCATGAATAAAACTGATTCCAGCCTGATTAAAAAAATCCCCTAAAAACCTAAAATTACAAAAACAAAATGCAAACAGTGCATCTTTTCCTAACATGTTTTGCAACTGAGATTTTTTTTTTAAAAACTCACATTTTTAAATATTTAGTAGACATTATTGGGTAATAGGAGTAACTCTGTCTTCCTGTATGTTAAGCTTTCAAGCCTAACCTGCTCGCTACCTAGCTTAGAACATTTTTATATCGAAAATTTAATGATAACAGGAAACATTCTGTCCGTCCGTCATGCACTTGTCTGTCATAGTCTAAACCTGTGGTGACTCACCTCGTGCTCCTTCTCGTCCAGTACAATGATGAGGTCGCCGGCCTCCAGCTCGGGCTCCTGGTCGCCCTCGCCGCCGAACACGATCTTCTGTCCGTCCGTCACGCCCTTGTCTGTCATAGTCTAAACCTGTGGTGACTCACCTCGTGCTCCTTCTCGTCCAGTACAATGATGAGGTCGCCGGCCTCCAGCTCGGTCTCCTGGTCGCCCTCGCCGCCGAACACGATCTTCTGTCCGTCCGTCACGCCCTTGTCTGTCATAGTCTAAACCTGTGGTGACTCACCTCGTGCTCCTTCTCGTCCAGTACAATGATGAGGTCGCCGGCCTCCAGCTCGGGCTCCTGGTCGCCCTTGCCGCCGAACACGATCTTCTGTCCGTCCGTCACGCCCTTGTCTGTCATAGTCTAAACCTGTGGTGACTCACCTCGTGCTCCTTCTCGTCCAGTACAATGATGAGGTCGCCGGCCTCCAGCTCGGGCTCCTGGTCGCCCTCGCCGCCGAACCCGATCTTCTGTCCGTCCGTCACGCCCTTGTCTGTCATAGTCTAAACCTGTGGTGACTCACCTCGTGCTCCTTCTCGTCCAGTACAATGATGAGGTCGCCGGCCTCCAGCTCGGGCTCCTGGTCGCCCTCGCCGCCGAACCCGATCTTCTGTCCGTCCGTCACGCCCTTGTCTGTCATAGTCTAAACCTGTGGTGACTCACCTCGTGCTCCTTCTCGTCCAGTACAATGATGAGGTCGCCGGCCTCCAGCTCGGGCTCCTGGTCGCCCTCGCCGCCGAACACGATCTTCTGTCCGTCCGTCACGCCCTTGTCTGTCATAGTCTAAACCTGTGGTGACTCACCTCGTGCTCCTTCTCGTCCAGTACAATGATGAGGTCGCCGGCCTCCAGCTCGGGCTCCTGGTCGCCCTCGCCGCCGAACACGATCTTCTGTCCGTCCGTCACGCCCTTGTCTGTCATAGTCTAAACCTGTGGTGACTCACCTCGTGCTCCTTCTCGTCCAGTACAATGATGAGGTCGCCGGCCTCCAGCTCGGGCTCCTGGTCGCCCTCGCCGCCGAACACGATCTTCTGTCCGTCCGTCACGCCCTTGTCTGTCATAGTCTAAACCTGTGGTGACTCACCTCGTGCTCCTTCTCGTCCAGTACAATGATGAGGTCGCCGGCCTCCAGCTCGGGCTCCTGGTCGCCCTCGCCGCCGAACACGATCTTCTGTCCGTCCGTCACGCCCTTGTCTGTCATAGTCTAAACCTGTGGTGACTCACCTCGTGCTCCTTCTCGTCCAGTACAATGATGAGGTCGCCGGCCTCCAGCTCGGGCTCCTGGTCGCCCTCGCCGCCGAACACGATCTTCTGTCCGTCCGTCATGCCTTTGTCCACGTGGACTTCTAGGATCTTGCGTTGGCGCACCGTTTTGCGACCCTTTGGACAAAAGTTTGTCGGATTTAGTCAGTATTTCGTAAACTAAATATGTTGAACATTATGTTCTGTGAATGAGGCCTATGTCCAGCAGTGGACTTGTTTGAGGCTGCGAAGTGGAAGACGAAGATTAAGGATCTTCTTCATACAGAGAGAGTTCATCATAATTTCAGTTTCAAGTCATCTACTATTGGAGATAGGCATTCTCACACATCGCTACAAGGACAAATTCAGGGTATTGATTGTTTCAGAGATAGATAGATATCCACGTGGTATAGAAAAGATAACCACGCCATAGTATCACCATATCAATATTATTAAAATGTTGATTGCAAGAACTCACTCAAATCAAAGGTCTTAGTACCTGTTGGGGTTACCTAAAAGAAATCGCTCTAAGCGATAAGGTCACACATTGAAATAAATTTATTAATTTAAGAAGCTTGTATAATAGTATGTATTAAAGTTGATTATTTCAATAAAGTGTCTAATTATATCTAATATCTTATCACTTTGAGACAATTTCTTTTAATAACCGGAAGCTCTTATAAAGTCAATGCGAAAAAAAGACAAGAAGCAGCCATAATACAGGGGCTGAAAGGTCCTAGTAAGTAATTACCTGGCAAGTCCGGCAACGGTCCTTAGGATCGATGATCTCCCTCTGGCCACGACACTCTCCGCACACAGTCTGGATCTGCTGGATCATCCCCGGAGCCAACTGCTGGATCTGAACTTGCATGCCCGTTCCACGGCAAGTTGGACATGTTTGTACTGCACCCTGGTTTTTGTTTTTAATAAGTAAGTAAAAACGCTACACACTCAAAACTAGTGGAGCTGAGCTCTGTATGCCCGAATTTTGACCTAAAAGATTTAGACCTAGCTATATGTTAATGCTTTGCCAAACAGAACGCGCTATAGCGGTTGACAGCGTAATATCGTCATAGAAATTTGCAATTCGACGCTATAGCGCGGCGTTCTGTTGCCTTTACCTTTAAAGTTGGAAAAAAAAAAAATAAGAGCGCATGATTAGATTAGGTACAAACTGCATTTTGGGTGATCTGGCAGTGCCAGGATATCACATACGACTTTCAGTACTTACATAAAATAATCATAAGTACTTATAATACAAAGATAAACGAAAAATATAGAAAGCCTTCTTCGTTTGCTTTAGTTTAGTAAGTAAGTAAGTAGTATAAGTGATTGAAACATGTCACTTGAACTTCCTTGATCTCTGCTATTGTAATCTAAACATGTTTTATCTATTATCCAAGGTAACTTAGCTTTCAAATATTTTATTTTATTCAACAATAAATCAGTACTTAACAATTAAATTATTTGAGTTAGTGTCAAACTTAGAATAACACGGTAAAAAACAATTTGTTAGTATTCAAAACTGACAATTTAAATAAAAAAACCCACCTTCTTCCCACCACGTCCCTCGCAACTATCACAGATAACATTCTTCTGGAGGGCCAGTTTCCTAACCGCTCCCTTGTACAACTCATCCAGGGTAACAGAAAGTTGATGGATGACGTCTTTGCCTTTTCTCTCGCGCCGTCGGCCGCGGCCTCCGCTGAAGCCACCTCCGAAGAACATGTCGAAAAGATCCATGGGCGAGGAGAAATTGCCGCCGCCACCTCCGCCTTCTTTCAAGGCTTGTTCGCCACCTTTATTTTTACGTTGCGGATTATTAGTAAGATTTGCGTAAAAATTAGGTAATTTATGTATATGGGCTATACTAGCAACTTTTCAAAGAAAACCCCTCTGCCTACAGAGATAAGAGCAATACTATTAAAGTTCAAGAATTTTAGAAGGCTATATTGATAGCAAAATAAGACTAACAGTTACAGTAACAGGTTATAGAGACTTATAAACAGTTTTTATAAACTACTTTGTAAATTTTAAATCATTAGTGCCCAGCGCAAGTAGTGCCTAGCAATACAGAGTAGCTGTCTTCGCTGGGAGGCACACTCTACAAGATAATAACACCAACCAAACATAAACTTCCCAATGTAGTCCAGGTGGACCTACAGGAGACATGAACGGGATCTAAGTTGGCAAAGGCTCCACTGAAACCAGCTACATTTTAAAAGTGGTCTAAGAAAAAACCAAATAAGGGAACCTCTTTACTTTAATGGTTAACAAACCTTGATCATAGATCCTTCTCTTGTCAGGATTCGACAGCACCTCGTACGCCTGTGAGATCTGCTTGAATCGCTCGCCTTCATTTGGGTTCTTGTCCGGATGGTATTTCAATGCTAGCTTTCTGTATGCCTTTTTTAGGTCATCAGCATTGCAGTTTGGCTTTACGCCTAGGATATCGTAGAATGTTGTTTCCTTCACCATGGTAGAGCTAGAAATAAAAAAACAAAACTGTATTCTAGCACACCTCAGTCACTTCATAGAAAAAAGTGTGTTGCTTTGCAGTCTAAATTGAGTGAGTGTTGTTGTTGATTGTGAGTGAGATAAGATGTGCAAAGCTGCTTTATACTGAGCGGTAACCGAGAGCAGGGGAGCCACACTTGTTGAGGGAGGCAGGGAGTGCCCATACTGTATAAAGTACTGTTTATTATACTGTGATTCTAGTGCTGCATACAATCAATCACAATAACTCGAGATAATTCGTCACATAAAAAGTGTTACATAAAAGTGAAAAACTGTGGACATGGGTTTGAACATTGAACATTGATAAAAACTAAATAAACAGAGTTATGATATAATTCTTCCTTTTATCTTGGGCTAGGCATAGAAAGATTTTTACTAACTCCAAAAAAAATATCATAATTTTGTAAATTTTGTCAGCAAGTATTTTTAGGACAAAGATTAAAAAAATAAATAATAATTCCCTAAAGATTGCTTTGCAAGAAAGCATAGCCGAAGTAAATAAAATTTGAAAATTTTTAAAGTTATTTAGAAAATCTTAAAAGTGTAGCAAAAAGTGGCAAAATTGGCGGCGGCCTCACCCACAAATTCAATGGCTAATTAATTTCTGAATTTCTAAATACCTAGGTCAGTGAATTTATTTAGGGCACGTCACTGCATTACCAGACACATTGTTATGTGACCAATGACTCCAGTTCAGCATGTAGTGAGCATACATTCTGCTAAGAGTAACATTTACAATCATAATAGGTATATTATGTTTTATTTGTCAATTAATCTGCATAAATAAATACTTTTGAGTTTTTAATATTATATTATTCCCAAAAATCGCAAGTCAAAACTATTTGATGGCACGTCTGCAACTTCGATAAAGACTTCTTTAGAAAAATAGCATGTTTATGCGTAAAGGTTCGCCATCCCTGACCTAGGTGCTTTCCTTAGCCCAGCATTGGTAACAAAGTAGGCTAACAGTAAAAGATGCTTTCCTACTAGATAAGCACCCTCTTACATTTTCTTTCTTTAAGGGAAAAAGTAGAGGAACATTTTGGTGTTTTCTAAGCCAATTAATGGCGTGGCGATAGCGGAAAGAAAAGCAATGTAACAAAGAACACTAATATAGAAGCTTCATTGATTAGCATGACCACTTACTTTCTATTTCTATTATTCTTTAGAATTTGAACTACCTATCGATTTGAATGGTAGCATCGGTATTTGAAGGTTAGAATATGTAAGTAAGTACATAAATTACTAAGATAAAGGTCCCTGAAACAGGAAATGCTTGCTTGACTATAGCCACACGAGGATGGAGTTAAAAAGTTAGGTGAAGTGCTGGTCGGGTGTGAGTGACCGTCGTTCTCCAAGAACATTAATATCTTACCTTGTAAAATTGCTTTCAATAAGAACCACGAAATCTTGGAATCACTTGTAAAATCACACTTTACAGCAAGAAATCCGAAAATTTCCAGAAACGCGATTTTTTCTCACAAAAAGAACAGCCGAGAGCACGTTTGAAGTTTCAAACACTAGTGTTGCAAAAGTGGAAAATGAATGCTCTTCCAGGCAAAACCACCAATCTATTGTTATGTTTCTAGAAAATTCTAAGCACTTCCCATCCCCACTTAAAAAAATTATTAAAAACTGACTAAATTATCAGCTACTCACGATGCAGCTATCTCTTAATGTACATGGATCTTCTTTTCTTGACTTGGTTATCAATCAATCTTAAATCGTATTCGATTTAAAGTTATTTTGTGCAATTAAATAAAAAGATTAGGGGTACTACATAACAGGGGTACAACACATCGGTGGTCAGCGGAAAAAAACTGGTGGTCGAAAAACTTATGGTTCGCCCATTATATCCCATTTCACCACCGCATTTCAAAAACTTTCAAAAAAAAAGGATAAAACTACAAAAAATTTGGTTGTTTACACTATGTTCCTTTGCCTTGATAAACAGAATGGACAAATAAAACTATTACTTCTTAAAACGAACACAGGCATTTATGGCATTGTGTGACACCGATGCGATGCGATTGCGATCCGAATAGAATAGATATAATAATAATGTGAAGATATATTTTTCATTACCATATATTTTTTAGATATTTCATTATATTGTAGATACGCAAAATTATTTAGTAGAATTTGACCGGATCGTAGAGTAACCAAAGAACTATCGCTTTTTATTATACAAAGAGAACCAGGGGATTGATTCAGATTTAATGCATTTACTTACCTTACGATACCAGTTTTCTATTGTTACTTCGTACCGACTTACCCTATATTAGTTTGTGCAGGTATTATACGTTAAAAAAAACGCATCAAAAATCTGTTGCGTAGTTTTAAAGATTTATGCAAACATAGGAACAGACGCGGGAAGAGATTTTCCTATTGCCGTTTCGACCGCGCAACCAAGTTCTGAAATAAAAAAATGATTACGCTCAGATTCTGTCGAAATTTGTCAAAACTGAATGGTGAAAACCAGGAATTTGTCAAAGCATAAATAAAGAAGTTATGAAGGTTTGATGGTGTCCGCGCGAACGAAACAGGGAGAACCGCGCGGACATTGAGATCTAGACTTCTGGAAGGTTTAGAGACCTGGTTTTTTTTGTCAAAGCAAGGTTCAATTTGTCAAAAAATGTCGAAGTAATAAAATTTTGGCTACCTCTAATACTTGACCAGATAATGACCCTTCAGTCCCATGGCCGCGCGAACTTCCAATTAAGATTCCTTTAGGTTCAATTATTTTCGTAACTATGCAACCAAAACAGCCGGAATCGGTGTTCAGACCTTTATCTTAATTTGTCGAAGCGTATGAAGCCCAAAAACCACCGACGTCTGTTGTTAGTCACACAAAATCTATGAAAAACCTTACCTTAAATCCGCGCCAACGAAACGCTTCTTCATAGGCTGATAACTCGACAACTAAGCAAAACTAAGCTATGATTCTCATATCAAATTCGTTGACATTGTGGGCTCCTTCGAATTGACACCTAGCTGGACCGCTAAAGCCTACTGCAGCGAGAGAAATTAAAAAAAACTTTATCTCGTACATTGTTTGAGTAGGGTGACCATAATTTTGCGTTTTGAGGTTAAATTAATCGAATAATATACTTGAATTTGTTAACCGACTTCAAAAAAGGAGGTTATCAGTTTGACCATTGATATCCGGAGTAGTCAACGACCAGCTCGAGACTAGATTTATTTTGCAATTCTAAAAAATATTCCAAATACATCAAAAATGCCGCAAAAATTGTTAAAAGCGCACATCCCTTCTAAAACAATTATTTTAAGTTGTAAACGCACACCTGCATGTCATAAATTATAATGTAGTCGCCTTAACACAATAGACTTCTGAAAAGTTATCTTCAAACCAGGCTAATCTCCTAATTAAAAAACGCACATCCCTTTGAACCCGACATCTATTGTTTAAATTTGTATTTTGAAACAAAAGAAGATTTAGGTACCTAACGTCAATAAGGAACTTTAAAATGGACCGAAAAATTGTATTAACTTACTTAACAGTAAAATATATTTGTAACTATGACAAGATAAGACGAATATTTATGTTGGGAGTGGAACAAATAAAATAATTTTTAAATTAAAATAAATATATGTTTTGGTATTAGTTACATTCCAGGACGATTTCGATAGATTTTCAGCATATTTTATAAAAAAAAAAATGACATCTCAATTTTAAAAACGTTGCGTTAACATAATAACAGAAATAAATTATAACTACAGTCTATTTGAAACTAACCTTAAAATAGTGTCCGAAGCGAGAGATCTGGGAGTTCAACTAGATAGCAAACTCTTATTTGATACAAATTTTGTCAAAAATAGTATTAAGACAGTGTAAGATGTTATTTTTAGTAGAATAATTTATTTTTTACAAAAAGAGACCCGCCTTCAACGAACTGCAACAAACATAATCTGAGAACTTCCTCTTTTTCGAAGTCGGGTTAAATAGGTACCTACTAAAACCTTCTCCTAAATGTAACAAATACATTACTGAAAATAGCATCAAATCGGTTCAGCCAAACGCGAGATAATCGCGGACAAACATACATACATACAAACATACAGGTCAAACTGATAACCTCCTTTTTTGAAGTCGGTTAACAAATTAAAGTATATTATTCGATTAATTTAACCTCAAAACGCAAAATTATGGTCACCCTACTCAAACAATGTACGAGATAAAGTTTTTTTAATTTCTCTCGCTGCAGTAGGCTTTAGCCACAGAACAAGAGAATACAATAGAAATAGCATCATGAGCTTTTAGTACTGAAACCAGTGTGTCCAAACTCACACATATATACCAAACGCTCACTATGAAGTCCAAGCTACCATTGGTGATTAACGACGAAGCCGAAAAGATCTACATCACAAAACTTTGAAGTAGACTATGAACCTTTTTTACAAATAAACAAAGATCAAAATCAAATAACAATTATGAAATACTTAAGATAATGATGACATACATATGATAAAATAATGAAATTAGGTTTTTCTTTTTCCAAAGACATGGTAGAAAGCTATACATCCTCTTTTCTTTAAAATCCTCACGCATTGTTCCTAGTTTTACTATTCGACGCTAGATGTAACTACAGCTTTTGTACTACCGCTACTAAACACTAGGTGGCTACGTCGAAAAATTAGGGATGTACATATTGCGGGAGCAAGTTTGTCGATGAGCAAAACCTATCGATATACTACTTTCTTTCATTATGGCTACAGTTAACAATTACTTTTTTTTACGAAAAACTATGGGTATTCTACGCAAACGGCCTTCTTGGTGATTGGCGATGTATTGGTATTATCATATGAAAAAACCAGTCGCTCATAGAACAAAGTTTATTTTGGTGTACAGTTTAATTTTTATTTATTTCCAATGTCGTTTTGTATTCAACAGTTATGCTTCGCATAAATAGAGATTCAGAAATAAAAATGTGTTTAGTTATAAAATTGTATATACCTACAGTACTGCAAAAGTTATAATGCGCATAGAAATCTTCGTCACTGTTCGACAACGGTCGTATTCCCAAGCGACGGAAGACGATATGTATTTAAGGAGGTTAAGTGCATTTTCTGTATGCGTAATTTAGTAGAATTATGATTTTTGATTCAGGTGTTTCTGTGAAATCGACAATTAGCGAATCTGCATGCGCATTATTATTTTTTTAGTAAGTACTGTACTTTAAATGAAGCTTTATTTTAACCAAAGTAAACAATTTAGGTGGATGGGTAGATAGACCAATAAAACAAGATGGGTTTTATATTTATATTATTTTATCTTATTTAATATCGAAGTACTTGCTTATTTATTACTTGCCTTAAACTCTCAACTAATCTTGGTTTTTTTAATACATAATATTTAGCATTTTTTCTTCTCTAGGTATTGTTTATTGAAACTCCTCTTAGCTTAAGAAGCTTTCATGATGGCTCCATCTTCAAGTTTATGCTTAAGTGTATTAGGTTCTGTGCTTGGCCCAAGGTGATCCAGTAACACAGGCTGTAAATAAATGAAAAGAAAAATAAAATATAGCACACTATAAGAGTGACGACTTGTCTTTATACAATACTAGTCGACCCGGCAAACTTCGTACCGCCTAATCTATTATTAGAACGTGCATGTTTTATACTTATAAACCTTCCTCTTGAATCACTCTATCTATTAAAAAAATCCGCATTAAAATCCGCTGTATTTTTAAAGATTTAAACATGCCTAAGGACTGATTGTAATATGATGATGATGCTAATATAATTTCATTCATACGCAAGAGTTTAAGTTGAAATATTCATATAATTTCATTCGTATTCAAGAATTTAACTTTAAAGTAAATCACATTTCAAACCGAAAAAAAGGTAGAGGTTTTCAAGTCGAAGCGAATACCTATTTTTTTTTTCACTGAAAATTATTATTATCGATAGATTTTTATCATAGAAAATTATCGATAGATTTTCATCATGTTGAGCAATCTCTAACTGATTTCCATTATACTGTTGTCAAAATGTTCTAGAAAAAGTCATGAGTCTAATACCATAGATAAAGAAGAACGCTAAGAAGGTACAGTCACAGTCACAGGACTCACGGGCTTCAATGAAAATTCAATTTTACTGCTCCATAATTAGGGTGTTTTCATTTTCTCACTTATGGTTTTGTTTTCTTGTTCATGTATAATTTCAAATTTATTCAAAAATACAGTGAAATATTACTTACCGATGTAATGATACGGCATAATTAGTACTTTTAAGTCCCCAACTTTAATTTTTGCATTCCAACACAGCACAATATGGCATTTTAGTGGGTTTTTTTTCATATTTTTCCTGGTGGTTTGTTTACAAGAAGCATAAAGCAACTGAGCTTATCTAATCTGTCAAAAACTACGCATAGGCAATGCAGAGCTAATGATAGGCACGCGGGCTCCGCCTACTCGCGATTTCTATTTAGAGAGAGAGAGCATCTTCCTTGTTCTGTGGCTTTAGCGGTCCAGCTAGGTGTCAATTCGAAGGAGCCCACAATGTCAAAGAATTTGATATGAGAATCATAGCTTAGTTTTGCTTAGTTATCGAGTTATCAGCCTATGAAGAAGCGTTTCGTTGGCGCGGATTTAAGGTAAGGTTTTTCAGAGATTTTGTGTGACTAACAACAGACGTCGGTGGTTTTTGGGCTTCATACGCTTCGACAAATTAAGATAAAGGTCTGAACACCGATTCCGGCTGTTTTGGTTGCATAGTAACGAAAATAATTGAACCTAAAGGAATCTTAATTGGAGGTTCGCGCGGCCATGGGACTGAAGGGTCATTATCTGGTCAAGTATTAGAGGTAGCCAAAATTTTATTACTTCGACATTTTTTGACAAATTGAACCTTGCTTTGACAAAAAAAACCAGGTCTCTAAACCTTCCAGAAGTCTAGATCTCAATGTCCGCGCGGTTCTCCCTGTTTCGTTCGCGCGGACACCATCAAACCTTCATAACTTCTTTATTTATGCTTTGACAAATTCCTGGTTTTCACCAATCAGTTTTGACAAATTTCGACAGAATCTGAGCGTAATCATTTTTTTATTTCAGAACTTGGTTGCGCGGTCGAAACGGCAATTTTCCTTTAAACTATACGTACTAGAGGCTGCCCCGCGGTTTTACTCGCGCAGATTTCTCATAAAAACAAAAATCCCGTTTTTTGCCGTTCCGACGGGAATTTTGGGAAATCCTTTCTTAGTGCTCACCTAAACTCCATAAGGAACCTACATGCAAAATTTCAGCCCGCTTCGCCCAGTAGTTTCGGCTCTGCGTTGTCTGTCAGTCAGTCAGTCAGTCAGTCAGTCAGTCAGTCAGTCAGTCAGTCAGTCAGTCAGTAACGGAAAAGTTTTATATACAGGGTGTTTCTGACAAGGCGGTAATAAATCAAAGGAGGGATTCTGCTCACCATACCTAACAGTTTTCCCAAAGCAACATGGGTCAAAATCTCAAAACAAAAATCAGCTGTCCCGTACATTGACCCCGTAAGCTGATCGAACCGATGTATGGAACAGCTGTTATTTTTTTTTCAGATTTTGACCCATGTTGCTTTGGGAAAGTTGTTAGTTATGGCGAGCAGGATCCCTCCTTTGATTTATTACCGCCTTGTCAGAAACATCCAGTACCTATATTGATTATGATAATATTCGATCCAATCCAAAGTAAAAAAATATTTAATTTTAAACCCCCAAGTAAGTACTTACTTCTGAAAAATGTGGTAGAATAGTTACATCTTACATCTGAACCGTCTAAAATAGCTTGCTTTGCTAACTTTTAACCAGCGAACTCATGCCCATTAATTCCGGCATTAGCTGGCTGGATGAATAGAATGGAAATGAAAAGCACTATTCGAAAAAAAAAAAAAAAGTATTATTGAATATTTTTAAGCTCTTGATGTGGCTCCGTCCTAATGAGCGGTTTTCGAGCTGTCACTTTTAGTTACAGAGACTGCCATAAGATGGCACTAGTAATCAGGTTAAATGTCAAATTTTATGGTCAATCAGATATGACGTTGACATTACACCTACAATACATTGGCTATACAGTGCCATCTATTAGCATTCTCCTAGAACCGTTAAAACTGTCAAAAACGTCAAAAACGAAAACTCGAAAATCCAGCTCATTGTCAATCGATAGGATTGATTAAACGTTCAATACCTACATAGTGAGTGATTATTGACGTGACTGTCTGTTCTGAACTGAATGAACCAGGTTCTTGGTTGCCGATTTTTTTTATCGTGCGTGCCGTTCCTGCTTGCGGCCTGCATTTTGCGTTTTTATTAAATTTCTTCTGATAAAACAATCAGTAAAGCAGTTAGCATTTAGCAACCGCAGTTGCGACGCGTGTGAAGGCAAACATTTTTACTGTGTTTAAATTTAAGTGACTTTTGTGTAAAAATCAGTGACCATGGCTGATCAAATCAAGAACAAAGTTTGCATTGTAGGCTCCGGAAACTGGTAGGTTTTGTTAATTTTACTGACTAGGTACTACATTTTTTTTGCTATAACCTGCTATCAAAGGTAGGTAGCTTTCGTTGACCTTTGTCTGTTGTGTTGATGACATAACCTTTGCTTTTTACCTTGCCTTGGCAATGTATTGAAAAGAGAGCAATGAGTTTTATTACTTCAATAAATACCTAGTTTCTGTTTTACTTACCTTATAATTATAAGTTTAGCTAAGTTCTTGAAGGGTCCTATTTAGAATCCCATTAGAATGCCATTAAATTAATAATTATTTATTTACTTAGAAATTCAAGCTACAAATACAAGTAATACCAATATTATTATAGTAGCTATCATAATGTGATTTTTATATTTCATCATCATCATCATCATCAGCCTGTAAGAGCCCACTGCTGGACATAGGCCTCTTCTCTCGCACGCCATGCACCACGGTCCTGCGCCAGTCTGAACCACTGCCTTTTTATATTACTAATTACATATATTTATTACATATTAATGTAAACTACTAGTTGACCCAGCAAACTCTGTACCCCCTAATCTATAACTATGTTGTGATAGTATATAACCTTCCTCTTGAATCACTTTATTAAAAAAAACAGATCAAAATCAAACAGCACAGCACTAATAGCAGCTTGTTTTTATACTATGTATCGAAGTTGATTGATTGTAATAAAATGTGTTATTTTTCTACTACCTCTATAGTTTGGTGGTAGGAATATAGAATGTTGAATATATACAAAAATAATGTATAAAATAATTTATTTTTACCAAAAGGACTACCTTCAACAAACTGACGCAAACATAATATACTGAGAACTTCCAATTTTTTGACGTCAGTTAAAATATGTACTAAAACCTTCTCCTGAATGTGACAAAAACTTTTCCGAAAACCGCATCAAAATCAGTTCAGCCATACATACATACAGGTCAAACGGATAACCTCCTTTTTTTAAGTTGGTTAATAAAAATTGTTGGAATACCAAGAAGACATAACCTTTTGTCATTTTAAACCTTTTATGATTTATGATTCATTGTTAGCTTCTCAATCAATAGAGGTTGTAAGCCTCCTGTAATTATCATGCGCTTAACCCCGTGGAACGTTTGCCTACCTTAAACACATTTAAATTATGCACAGGTTAAAAGCCCTTGAGTACAATAAGTTTTTTTTTCACATAGGGGTTCAGCAATAGCCAAGATTATTGGCCGCAATGCCGCCCGCCTCCCAAACTTCGATGACACTGTCACAATGTATGTGTACGAAGAAATGATTGACGGCAAGAAGCTGACAGAAATCATCAATGAGCAGCATGAGAATGTAAAATACCTGCCAGGACACAAACTTCCCCCTAATGTGGTATGTATTATAATGTAAAACAACTACCCAAACAAATGATTTGTTAAGCTTTTTAATATATAACCTGTAGGCTTTTTAAATAAACAAAATGATTTTTTTATGAAGAAGCAAGTTTTCACACAATTCTCAAAGTGACCTTGGAGTTGAAAACAGAGTATGATCCCTAACTCAAACTAAAATGGCAAGCTTTGGTAAACTTTCTTCTCGTCTAAGTTACTAAGATCAGTATATTATGTAGGTACCTATGTGATGCTTTGAGTTTCCTTTCGGAATCGAAATGGAAATGTAGTGTTACGTACGCAAAAGAATCAATGTCATAGTCATAGCACATAGCTTGCAGAACCGGTAGTCGGTGAGGCCAAAAAATTCTCGAGTGTACCGCAGAACTCCCACAAAATGGTCATAAGAAAGAGCTGTTGAACGTTGCGAAAGTACACTGGATAAGGGTCGCAGACCGGACCGGTCACTGTAGTGTTCTCTGGTCGGCCCTACCCGCCCTACCTGACCTTACCAGGGTCACAGATTAATAATAGTTGCTAGGGTCGCCATTTAAGAACTTTCCGGTCCCAGCTACCATCTGTTCTTCGAGCTATGTGCCATGCCATGCCCATTGCCACATAAGTTTAGCAATTCTAAGGACTAAAGCTACGTCTCCATCTAACGCACGGCACGCTATCGGAGGAAATCGGATTTTAAAATTCTCAAACGAAAATAAATCTTGTAACACAGGGTTTAAAGTTTATGTTCAAACGCCGTCGTCGGTATGCCGACGAATTGTAAAATCCGATTCCGTCTGATGCAGAGCCGTCCGTTAGATGAAGTGAGACGCAGCTTTAGTCAATGACTGTGTTTTTTTTTGTCTGCGAAATCTCATCATTTCTGATATAGTGAAAGAGAGTATCTCACACAAGTTTATTGGCAGACGAACTAGCTCGGGCTAAAAATCTATATATATAAAACTCAAAGGTGACTGACTGACTGACTGACTGACTGACTGACTGACTGACATAGTGATCTATCAACGCACAGCCCAAACTACTGGACGGATTAAGCTGAAATTTGGCATGCAGGTAGATGTTATGGCGTAGGCATCCGCTAAGAAAGGATTTCCCAAAATTCCCTCAGGAACGGGAATTACGGTACTTTTTAGTTAGTATGAAAAATCGACATTATTGAGTGTATCGACGTGAAACTTGGTGTACAGGTTCCTCAGTGAATGAAAGAGTGTTGAGAGAAAGGAATTTACAAAATTCCCACGGGAACGGGAATTACAGGACTTTTTTAGTGAGAATGAAAAATCGACATCTCAATGATGTTTCGACGTGAAATTTGTGTACAGGTTCCTCAGTAAATGTAGGAATGTTGAAAGAAAGTAATTAACAAAATTCCCACGGGGACTGGAATAACGGGACTTTTTTGTGAGAATGAAATCTCGACTTCCTTGGGTGTATCGACGTGAAACTTGTGTACAGGTTCCTCAGTAGATGAAAGGGTGTTGAAGAAAGGAATTTACTAAATTCCAATGGGAATAGGGTTAGTTACTTTAGTTAGTATTAAAACAATGTATATATATTTCTTTATTTCCACGTAAAAAAAGGAAAACGGGTTCTTCAGTGGGTGTAATTAGATTCAGAGTTCTAATAAGAAAAAAATAACCAAAATTCACATGGTAACGGAACATTTCCAAAAACTCGAGTAGGTACATATACTAGGTATGTAGGTACGTATATCCAACTACTTTTACCCAACCAGCTAATAGAAATGTTAGAAGTTTCAGTGTCTGAATGGTGGAGTGTAGAAATGAATTTATGGAGTTGCCACGGCAATATTTTTAGGGGGTATGGGTGCGATCAGAAATGATGTCACCAAAATCCTGAGTCGTAAATCAACCAGTAATTAACGATTTTTATGAAAAAGCGCGTGCGAAGCTGCGGGCAAAAGCTAGTACTAATTATAAACCACTTCCATAGGAATAGTCAGTTCAGTGCCAATGCCATTGCCTCGTCGCCGTTGACCGCTTATGTAACAATTTGATTATAGACAGAGATAGGTATAAATTTTTTGGCCTCTTCAATGTTCCGTATGTTAAAAGTTCTTTGATGTTTTCTTTTAGTCTATCTCTCGATCTACTTTAACGGCAGTCAATGAAATATCAATCGAGAATCTCGATTGTGAATTGTATGAGAATTGACAAGCTCTCTATCTCGATTCGAGATAGAGAGCTTGTCAATTCTCATACAATTATAGCAACAGTAGCCTGCCAGTAGTCTGTTAATGAAATCGAATGAAAGTGACAGTTTCAAATATTGATGGAATATAGGCCTCCCTCACAAAAAGCTATAATGACCGGTCTCGTACGACCCTCATCTAGTGCACCCCCGCAACCTTCACAAGGAATTTTATAAATGAAGCATTCAGTTACCAAACATTGCTTCTTTTTTGCCTTTAAGATTGAGTCCTCAAAAACTTTTAATTAGATTCACATACACACATAAGGTCACCCCTGTTTCTCATCAGAATAGGCAGAGACAATTAAGACACATGCTAAGTTCCTGAAACAGCTAGGTACTACTTTCGCTTCTTCTACAGTAATAACCTCTTGATAATCGAACAATAAACGTTCGGCGTAGCGTAAGATTAGAAGGTCGATTAGATTCTAAGACTGTTTCTAGGTAGCAGTACCAGACGTGGTAGAAGCTGCAAAGGACGCAGACATACTGGTCTTCGTGGTGCCTCACCAGTTTGTGAGGACCCTGTGCTCGACGCTTCTCGGCAGGATCAAGCCGACGGCGTCCGCTTTGTCGCTTATCAAGGTATTTTTTTTTAAGACAGAAAGGCTAGTGCCACCTCCATATATATATTTAAAAAAATATATTTTTTTAAGTATATTATCCTGTTTATGTCTACAACAACAAGGTTTTACAGATAATAATTTACCTTTGAACACGACCCTATTCAATATTGTTTGTACGTGTTATTACTTTCATATCTTTTAATATTGCTCGTTATGAGAGGCCATAAATCACTAATATAACGATAAAAAGTTATATTTGCACACGGATACTCGATGTTTTTATTGTTATTTCAAGAGTGAGCTATTATACATATTATTATGAGAAATTTCAATATGAAATAATGATGCTTCAGAACATTTTCTGCTAGCTACATTGATCGATCGTGGTCGTATTACAATGAAATCCTATCGACCTAGTTAGGAGTGTAATGAATGCGATCATAAGACTTCTGTAAAACTATTCACTCTTACAACAAGTAACAACCGCTACTACAGATTTAAATAATAACTTTAAAACAGAGGCAATGTGCAAATGCAGTTTTTGCTCACATCTTTATTTAAGAGCCGGGTTTTCCTAAAACTTTAAAGTATTTACAAAAATAATTTATGTTGTACTTATAGCTTTGAAATTTCTCTAAGATGTTTAAATCAGGACAAATTGGAATTGCTTTAAATAAAGATAGAGATATGTATAAGTACTTTAATCTAACAGCAAATCTTTAAACCCAGAGGTCAACAAAATTTACTTATAATTTATTTTATTTAAGAATTTTTATGTTTATTTCTAAGTAGATGGACACTGTGGAAGAGGGAGTCTCTTAGTACAGGTATTTATACTTAAAAAGAGACCCCATGTCAAATTATAATGTAAAATTTTTTTGGAAATAAATGTCTTTAAATGTCTTTTAACAAAGAAAATCGATTTATCGAAGTATTTATCTACAGTTACGTCTTGGTTAATTACGTAAGTAAAAATGGAGACTGCATCACATGTGCGGTGCTCTAGATAACGTTGGCATTCACCTTGGCGTGTAAGCGTAAAATAGATACACGCATAGCATCTATGCGCGTTCTATTATACAAGAGGCTATTTTGAATTTTCCGTACTAATCTTTGTCGCGACACACGCGTAATTTTTTATTTTATGAATGAAAATTTTCAAGATTTCTATACTCACCAAGAAAAATTGTAGATCTAATATGATTTTCTTCATAATAACAAACGAAAGTCGTCTTCTGTTGAAAATAGGTGTCCCCCACAGATTCCCAAAATGACAATCATTGTGAAGAGGTTTCGCCGTAATCGCTACGATTGGCAGGCAGTATGGCTCTTCAAGCTATTCAACGAAGGACGCTGCTGCCCGTCTTTCGAGTGTTTTCTTAGTGGCTTAGTCACACCAATGGGTGGGAGGAGATCGGTGGTGGTATTCAATGACGCCAAAATACGGCCATTATGTGTCTGTTCCGGAGAAGGACTTTGAAAGACGGATGGACGGACAGATTAATCATATTCATAAAGTCCCGGAAGAAGTATTGGAACCTTAAGAGGCATAGCACAGCTAAAGTAGCGCCACCCGAGACAAAAATAAATATCCAAAAGTGGCCGTTTTTAGCAAAAATCAGTTTCTTTCTGTGGTCTTTAACCTAAAAGCTATACAACAATGCCCTAAAAATACTAGGCTGCATTATTCAGGGGAATGCTGTTTCACATTTATGATATTTGCCTTAGTTTAGAAGATATTTATTTTTTTCTCGAGTGGCGCTACTTTAGCTGTGCTATGGCTCTTAAAATTAAATTAAAAACAATCGATCGACACGGCACTTTTGTCCATAGGGATTCGACATCGCGGAGGGCGGCGGCATTGACTTGATATCTCACATCATCACGCGATGCCTCAAGATTCCCTGCGCCGTGTTAATGGGCGCTAACATTGCCTCTGAGGTAAGTGAAGATAAAAGCCGCGAACATAAAGAAACGATTTGAAAATGTCGGCCAAACGCATGCTGTCTCGCGTATAGTAGTTAGAGGGAAGAGTTAAGAAGATAGACAGCCCATACAACAGCCGCCATTTTCAAATCGTTTCTATATGTGCGCAGGTTATATAAACAAATTGACTTAGGTTGCCTTCAGACGGACCGCACGCATGCATACAGTTCAACACCTCAACTGCATGCAGTTGACGCTCTGAACCGTACGCAGTTAGAAATTCAACTGCGTGCAATGCGGTCGGCTGCAGTCGAACACCGTCGACCGCACTGTTCAATCGTTGTTTGTTAAGGAGCAGAGCACTCTAAAATAGTTGTAAAATTTACCTTCATCTTACGTTCGTTGTCGTATGTGTTTTGGGCGCCCTAGATACTGGTCCTTTCTAGTAATGGGCTCTGAGTGTGATGTGTTATTCAAAAATAAAAATCAAAAATTCTTTATCAATCAATATATATAAAACTCTTCCGTTACTGACTGACAGACAACGCAGAGCCGAAACTACTGTGCGTAGCGTACTGAAATTTGCACGTGTGCTCCTTGGGCAGTGTAGGGGAGCACTAAGGAATAATTTCCCTAAATTCCCATGGGCACGGGAAAAAACGGGATTTTTGTATTTATGAGAAATCAGCGCGGATGAAATCGCGGGGCAGCCTCTAGTTCAATATAGGATACAAGATATCACTTATTGAAAGTCAATTAGACTACATCTCATCGAATCGCTATTGATACTTTATTTGGTAAAGTATCTTATACTTCGAGAGGCGAGGTAGTTCAGGGTGCCCAACAATTGGCTCAGGCGAACAAATGTTTGGCTTGCCTTACGGCAATGGTCGCCTGGAGACGCCCCAAACGAGCCCTCTTCTGTCAAATTATTCTACTCACTTTTGCAATGATTTTACTATTTATTTATTTTTTTTTGAAGAAAGGGGTAAGAAACTCTAATTTTCAATTTATTTCTCTTTTTTTTTTGTTCTTTGGTGACATTACAATTCAATTTGTCAATGTTGCTATTATTATATTTTATAAAAACCAGGTAGCAGAGGAGAAGTTCTGTGAAACAACGATAGGATGTCGGGACGTGATGCTGGCGCCGGTCATGAGGGACATGATCCAGACTGAGTACTTCAGGGTGTCGGTGGTCGACGACGAGGATGCCGTCGAGATCTGTGGCGCTTTGAAGGTAATGCTGCTGATTTAAAGATGTTTTGTATTAACGCCTTATTGTAGGTAATCAATAGTTATAATCAATCATCATCACCATAGCCTATGAGAGCCAACTGATGGATATTGGCCTCTTCTCTACTACTTTACTATGTCGTCAGACCATCGGGGTGGTGGTCTGCCAAGTTATCATTACTATGGAAATATTGCCTATATTATTTCAGTTAGATTGTTAGATTTGTATCATATTTTTTCAAATGGCATGCCTTCATATTTTGAATCACCTTTTTTTCTTTCTTTCATTAAACTCACGTGTTTGGAGCCATTTAACATGTAACCGCCGAAAACAACACTTATATAATGTGTTTCTAGGCATAACAACATGTATTTAAACAACACAACACAATAGTCTATTTCCATGGTACAATAATGTACTTCGCCTTCTTTGACTGACACAAGCCTACATCATCATGCTGAGGTGAGCGAGAAGGAAATAATAATTAACATGCGAGAGACAAGGAGGCGACAAGTTATGACTTGTCACTCTGGGATGAAACGACCTGTTACTCAGGTATTTTACAAGCTATATTGAACAATCTCAAACTACCCTCAAACCATACAGAATATCGTAGCGGTTGGCGCGGGATTCGTGGACGGTCTCGGCTTCGGGGACAACACCAAGGCTGCAGTAATCAGACTGGGTCTGATGGAAATGATCAAGTTCGTCGATGTCTTCTACCCTGGTAGCAAGCTTAGTACTTTCTTCGAGTCTTGCGGCGTTGCTGATCTTATTACTACTTGTTATGGTGAGTTTTTTGTGTCTTTTTCTCCTGATAATAGTTTCTACAAAGATTTAATTTTGTACATTTTTAACCGAATTCAAAAAAGGAGGTTATCAGTTTAACCTGTATGTATGTAATGGCTGAACCGATTTTGATGCGGTTTTCACAAAAGTATTTGTTACATTCAGGAGAAGATTTTACCTATTTTAACTGACTTCAGAAAAGAGGGAGTTCTCAGTTTTATGTATGTGTCAACTTATTGAAGGCGGGTCTCTTTTAAAAATATATATATATATATATTGTATATATATTTATTGTCTAATTTATTACTTGCTTGAAAGGTTTCGTGTCTCAATGTGGACTTAAAAGAAAATCAGCATTCTCTCGGTACCGGGTTAAGGGGAGCATTTTAAGGATATTTTGCCGTAATCGCCATGCTTGGCAGGCGGGTTGGCAATCGTACTGTGGCTCTTTAAGTTTTTCAACAAAGGACGCTGCTGTCCGTCCTTCGGCTGTCCCTAAGTCGCCTTTTACGACACCCATGGGAGGAAATGGGTTTCTGGTATTGTATGCCTGTACCACTCGGGGCCACACACACACACAAAGGAAATAACATAACAGAAATAAATTATCTTCCCAAGACGATGTCGTTTTTTACGGTTATAGACAAGAAAGGTTTGTACCTACAACATTTGATATGTTTTCTAGCGAATAGCTTGCGACATGCGAAATTGCTATTATGGTTGAAATAAACTACCAAAACCTATGATATGCGATATAAAGTAGGTTAAGGATTTATGCCTTGCTAGCCAAAGTTTGCGAATACTTGCAAAAAGAGGTTATTCACTTGGAACTTTTTTAGTTTCAGGGTTCCCTAATCTAAACATAGTGTAAAACGGTACTATTAATTAATTATTGGAATAAATGGATAGGATCCCACTTCAGAGTATTTTGCCAATGTTAAGTTCACAAATTAGGTGAAAGCCCGCAACGTTGCACGGTATTTTAACACGGCTGCTACAAAATACGTGGTTTCGGAACCAAAACGTTTGAACAATAATCGAAACCGTACTTTTACTGTGCTTTTTATGTCGAAAGACTGACTACAGGCCTATGGAGATGATAATATTTTATGTGTAGAGCGAGCTGTCCCGGCTTACTTCGTTACGCCATAGAATATAAAATACTACTAAAGACTTGGCTCTATAGACTATGTTCTTTTGACTGCCCAGAATGGGCGAATAAAAAAACAAACAACAACAACAAACCACTTGTCAATATATGTAAACAACGGAAAAAATATTGCACCTTGTGTTTGAGTTTAAGTAAGGATCCCTAATTTTTTTGAAAATCTAATATATCCTATGACACTCGGGGATAGTGTAGCTTCCTACCAGTGAAATATTTTTCAAATCGGTTCAGTATTTCCGGAGCCTATTCGTTACAAACAAACAAACAAATCTTTCCTCTTTATAATATTGGTATAGAATTATTAGCTTGGTTAAACTTATATAGTAAAATTAAATGCTAGTCGATCAATGATATTTGGCCACACATCAAAACTTTAAGGTCGTTATCGGTCAAGAAATGAAAGGAATGGCAGGGCTAGTTTGTGAGGAAGTAAAGTGGACTTACTGCCCTTCAGAAGTTGTACCTGCATTTATCTTTTAATAACCATGTTTTTGAGGCACTCCCTGTTGGAAACAATACTGAAATAATGAATACACATACTATAAATCTATCTCTGTTAAACAAATTCCTTTCCTGTCTGTCGCTTTAGGTATATGCTTAAATCTTTTAAACTATGCAACTGATTTTGATGCAGTTTTTTGATAGATAGAGTGATTCAAGGGGAAGGTTTATATTTATTATATTTCGTGGTTTCATTTTCGATATAAATCATTTCACTAGGTAGTCCTTTCACCTACAAGGCAACATTCGCACGTTCTTACAAATAACTATTAGTCGATCGATTTAATCGATATCGATTACTCGATTAATTTGAAATTTACCCATGCTCCCATCCCTACCACTCTACGCGCCCATCACTAGCAGCGTCCGCCAAGCCTGTCATTCTTTTTCCGTGCGAGGCAACGAAAGCACGCGTTCGGATCTTGTTCGCAAAAAATTAATTTTTCAAGATACCGAAAAGATCCTACGAATATTTAACAAAAAATTAAGTGAGTTACTTAAACTTTGATGGATTTCATTATCCTCATACTATAAATCGAGAGACAATGTCTAATGTTACGGTAAGTTCATCTGCTTACCTACCTTCAAAAAAAAAAAAAATATATATATATTTAGACAGAAATTTCGAATTGAAATTCTGCATAAACTTACATTTAAAAAGTGTAAAAGAAATATTTTTGCAAAGCCATAGATTCGAACAAGAACCAGGCTGCCATACTGCCATAGATTCCAATAGGAACGCGGCAAAATTTAAAACTGTTCATCAGTTTTTATCATTAAAATAAATTTTTTTGCAAAGCCATAGATTCAAATATGAACCAGGCTACCATACTGCCATAGATTCCAATAGGAACGCGGCAAAATGCAAAAATAATCATAATTTTTTATGTATAAAAATATAAAAAGCATAATTTTATTTTTTCTTCTTATTCCAGTAGGCGAAACGCCTTTACAATTTAAGGAATGTGCCCAGAGCAAATATCATTCGAATATGAGGATATATTTCTAGCCGAAACTATTCCCTACAACCCATGATCAGGTCTAAATGAGACTGAATCACCAAAAATCATGATGGCGACATACCAAGTGCCAATTGCCACCACTGCCCCAACAGTGATCACTTTCAATACCAGGTCCAGGTTCAATACCAAACAGGTCCAAGCACCAGCAATAACTTCCTTATTGGAACTAGTAGCGGTTACACCAACCAATTGAACTCGGACCCTGAGGCAAAGTTTAAATTTCCGGAACTGGACCCATAAATTTTATTAACCCTGGGCGAAGCCCTGGATGATGAACTAAAGTTGTGTGATTGAATCTACGATAATCTCTCTCAAATGGCTAGAGAAGTCAAGGAAAAAATCCTTCAGCAATATACTATACCTAGCAACTACATATTGGTTCAAGCTTCAAAGCTAAATACTAAAATACTCTCATCTCAACTTGGACTGACTTCACATCACATCGGGGAGTAGGGCCATGGCCATTCTCCTAACTCAAGATATAAAATAGAGGCAATCAAGATTCTAAGCGAGGGCTCCCGTAGTTCATGCAACCTTTATAGCTCGGAGACAAGCTCGCATTTAAAAGACCGCATCAGGTCTACCAAGACGTTTTTGAATATCTTTCAGTACAGAAAACGAGATAAAGCACTGTTCGGTGCCAAATTTTAGAGAAAATTAAATTAAGCTTCAAAATTGAATAGCAATGCCTTCAAATCAGGAAGCAGTAGTCTTCCCAGAAATACTGTTGCTTACACAACACAGCCGCCTCTACGAGCTCCACGGGCACAGCTTGGCCGCAGTTTCAGGAAAACTCAGGCCCTCCTCGCTTTGCGAAAAACAAGGGGGGGGGCGTGCCAGGGCCAGAGTACGAAGATACCACTCGTCAAGTTCCAAATTACAACGACCCAATACCGACGCAGTCGCACGTTTAGAGAACGACCCATCAGGCCACGTGCTCAACCACCATTCTGGCAGAATTCAGTACAATATTTTTAAAATGTGTTGGTTGTATTGTATATCACAAACAATAAAGGTATCCTTAATTGGATTTGTAACAGAATAATTAAATCTTTTTCTAATTTTCCACTTGAGCAATAATATGTTCCTGTTGTAACATGGTTAGCACAGTAACAACAAGAAATGTCAATCGCAACTAATAATTTGCTAGAAATCGTATCTAAAACCTTTTTGACACCAATTCAAATGGAGGTAAGAGATTTCATTTTAACCTAAAACTGTAATAAATTTGTAAGTAACTAAACTTCATTTCGAAATGGCAGAACAGCATGCAAGCTATTATTACACGGCATCTATTGACCTAAAATGTCTCGTAACTTTTTATTTCTGTCGCTTAAAACTATCGTAAGTACTTACCCACGTTTCCTGTTTAAGGATGTGAACACACAGAATCTTGTTATCCACCTATGATTTCAACCCAATGCCTTATCTTATTGGCTCACGATAGCGCCTAGAACTTTTACTAAGATTAAAGAAGGGGTCGTAGGTCACTTGCGTTCATTTGGTCAAAAATTGGTAAATTTTTGTATGTGACGATATCCTTTACATAGACCGTAGTTACATGGAATATTTAAATAAAGTTAGGTTTACACTCTAATCACTCGAGTGCTTGGGCTTTATTAAAAACTATGAAAATAGTAGCTTATAGCCACAAAATAATTACAAATTTTCAGGATTTAAGTAAGTAGATGACTTAAATATGAGTTTATCACTTACAAGCCATAAACGTAATAAAATAATAGAATTGGTTCTGAAGTGTTCTCAACTACCACCTGTTACAATCAGATAATTTTCACAAATGATTGGCATCCTAATGTCCGCTAGCGCAGCATTTTACAAAAGGCTGGTTGAAACCAAAAATACTTGAAAGGCAAAGGTACAGGTACCTTCTACCTACCTTCTATTCAGAGAATACTATGATAATTATTTGACAGGACCTGAATTGATGAGATAATAATATTAAAAGCTTTTAAAATTTCATTTAAACACAAAAATATGATTCATAAGTTAACACGGACTCGAGTCGTAAAGTCGTAACTCAAACTTACTATAGTAATTATATGTCGTATTATTAGCAATATACTAAGCCTTAGATACCCCGAAACTTAAACAATTTGTTAATTTTTATTATGGGTAGATAACATATTAGCATTAGCTATCAGCTACATTACGACACGAAGTTGCATACAATTTCCTAATTTCAATTTACTGACCAGATATATTTGGCCTTGGTTCGAGAAGCGAAAAATCTAGCTATTAGCATCCTATATTACACGAAATATAATTTAGAGGCAGATCGAAGATTTAATTTAAAGATGCTTTTCAAACATTCTAGCGCAAAACTTAAGAAATACTTTTCTTTGAAACAAGACCCAGATGCTACAAAGGGGCAGATGCATATTTTTTCTATGCCGATCCTTCATTTTTCGTTTTTCTTAACGGCCTACAAAAAATTACTGAGGACGAAACGACCAGTATTCTAGTATTCCCTTCTAGTACTTCTAGACCTGCCTGTTATCCTCCATTGATTGATATAGTTATTTCGTAATAATCACTTGAGGGCGTGACGAAAACCTATGTTGTCTACTAACAGGGACCGTCACCCTCTCCTACTCACGCTTACCCTGAGTGCCGCAGTATGCTCGAGCAGGCAATGCCAGGTCTCATTATCCCCTCAACAGCATCTCATCAGCATCTTATACTAGCCTCACTTTCTAATATTACTATTCAACAATATCAATATAATGTTATTCAATACTATGATTAAATTAGATTCTTTCGAATGTTCTGTTTTTAGTGTAATTACTTATCCCTCCGACGTCTTCGAAAAAGACGCATCACAGGATTCACAGGGCATCATCATAAGAGCCACCGCTTTATCTCTGCTTTTAGGCAGAAATATTTCTTCGGATGCATCAGCGCCTTCCTTAAAGATGTTATAAACTAATACCCAATCCACCAAAGTACACAGGTAATTGGTAAGTATCCACAATTGGTTCTCAAAAATCTCTAAAAATGTATACCAAACAAGAATGAACTTATCCTAGACAAAAGTAGCTTTATACTAACATTATCTACAGCCTACAGCACACATGGTTGAAAGTCTTTCTCTAAATAACAGATTATTATAAATAAAAATAGCAATGGCATTAGAATCATAAAGTAAATGAAAATTTTATCAAAACTATAGGCGCTAAATGCAATCAAAAGCTATCAACCATTGTTAGTTTTACTTTATCTTACGGTGAATCCGTCTATATATAAGACGGTTATATAACCTTAACTAAATAAATCAGACCTAAATAAGCCAATCACCTCTTAATAACTGTGAAGCGTAACGTCCTCACAGGAACACAACAGCATAGTCAATAAGCATGTGGATCAGGCAGATCCTTGCGGTGTACGGCACACACAGCAGCACGCGACACGCCGCCGCCACATCGGCTGCTCATGCTACCGGCGTCAATCTTGATCAGATCAAAAGACGGCCGCCTGGACCTCTACCTCTAACAAGTTTGCTAAACTTATCAATGTCCTATGATGATTGATTATCAATTTTTTATCAAATCTCTGACCAAATTAGTTCATTAAAAAATATACAATAAGTATATAAGTATGTTATAAATAATGTAGCTGAGTACCTACCTACCAAGTACTTACCTAAGTAACTACGCAATGTTAAACTTTGAAGTACTCTATAAACTAACTATAATGATTACTTTTATATGTTAAAATATAGTGTTTTAACTAATAAGATGAGTAATATTATTTAATAATTGTAGGTACCTATACTAAGAGTTCAAATAAAACTAGCCAAAATTACATCTTTTTAATTAATATTGTTTCATTATCATGAAAAAATATAGACAAAACAATGTCTCTAAACATCTACCTAGTGAAATGATTTATATCGAAAATGAAACCACGAAATATAATATATGATCAAACGAACTTCTCAAGTGAAGTTCGATCAATATTATATGAGTGGTTTCATTTGAAGATATAAATCACCCTCCCTACCCAAATCCCGAGTTTTGTCAAAAAAGTCAATAAACGACGTAATTTATGCCAGAAAACTATCTCTAAAAAGAATGACAGGCTTGGCGGACGCTGCTAGTGATGGGCGCGTAGAGTGGTAGGGATGGGAGCATGGGTAAATTTCAAATTAATCGAGTAATCGATATCGATTAAATCGATCGACTAATAGTTATTTGTAAGAACGTGCGAATGTTGCCTTGTAGGTGAAAGGACTACCTAGTGAAATGATTTATATCTTCAAATGAAACCACTCATATAATATTGATCGAACTTCACTTGAGAAGTTCGTTTGATCATATATAATACATACATGCATAACATAGTAATAGTTGAGGCGGTACGAAGTTCGCCGGACCGACTAGTTTATCTCTGTTATTATACTTCGTATCTTAAGACGCTATATGAGTTTTTAAGGCTTTTTAAATCAAGTAATTCTCTTACCCTCATATTCATAAAAAGTTCAAGAGCAATATAGTTATTTGACGTAATGTCAAGTTTGACTGGATGTCATGTAAATACATACAACAAACCAGAGAAGTAGACCTCCAGTAACGCTACTTAAAATCTTCTGTATCTTTATGAATAAGACGGTATATCTATAAGAGGTAAAGATCTGGAATTTTAACATAACATTTTTGAGGATATAACAAAGTTTTTTATAATTGAAAAACACTTGTGGAATCAAAAAACCTCGATACATTATTTCGTCAAAGATAACCATTCCAAAAAACGGGAATAGCTAGTTCTTCGAAATTACTAACTAGTTTTTGCTGAAACTACATAGGAATAATGATAATAAAGTAAATTAAATTCTGGTAATTTGAATTTGATTTAAAAGTTATAATTAAAAATATATTTAATATTTAATACTTTTTCGAATAAAATGTAGTAATCGATGTGGGCGACTGACATATAACTGTCCTTTTCCCTCAGTATGTTTAAGAGAAAAGGACAACCTTTGATCCTCGGTCGTTTGATTTATTCCGCGTATATCGTCTTAAGTAATTGGTGCTATAAATACGATTGTTTTTCTGTCATTGAGTCTGTGCGCTTTAACATCGAAACCGATAAACTTAGCAACAGCATGGTCGAATAAAATAAACAGCTATTATTTTATAACTAGCTGACCCGGCAAACCTCGTACCGCTTTACCTATTACTATGTTGTGATGTATGATACATATAAACCTTCCTCTGAAATAACTCTTCTATACCAATATTATAAAGAGGAAAGATTTGTTTGTTTGTTTGTAACGAATAGGCTCCGGAAATACTGAACCGATTTGAAAAATTATTTCACTGGTAGGAAGGTACACTATCCCCGAGTGACATAGGCTATATTAGATTTTCAAAAAAATTAGGGATCCTTACTTAAACTCAAATAATGTAACTCAAGGTGCAATATTTTTCCCGTTGTTTACATATTTTGACAGGTGGTTTGTTATTGTTGATTTTTATTCGCCCATTCTGGGCAGTCAAACGACCATAGTCTATAGAGCTAAGTCTTTAGTAGTATCTAATACTCAATGGCGTAACGATGTAAGCCGGGACAGCTTGCATCTAATAAAAAAAACGCATCAAAATCCATTACTAAGTTTTAAAGATACAAGCATACATAGAGACAGACGCGGGAAGCGACTTTATTTTATACTATTTATTGACTAGCCCTGGTTTCCATAATTATATTTATCAATGATAACTTACTTTGGTACGATTTAATGAAAACATTCAATGATAAACAACGGACAATTAAAGATGGGCTGTTGATAATTTGTTTGTATAAACTAGTAATCTCGCTCGATAGTTTGTATATTGAAAAAAACCTTAAGGCATCGTTGCTTTAACGCGACATTTCATTTACATAAAAGTACAAGGTGTTCATAATATTTAACGGTACATATATAATCATTGTACAAAACAATGTCGTCATGGCTAGTAGATTTACAAACGCGTTTATGATCTTTATCAGAAGGCAATGTTTACAATGTGTAGCTCATAGGTACATTTTGATATTTTTTACTTTTATTCTTTCTTTTTATTATACGTTACATACAGTGGCGGACACGGGTGGCGTTACACTTTTGTCTATGATCTTATGCGCCCTAGACTGTGATACCAAAGACAAAAGCTATTATGCAATACAGAAAAACCGGATCTGTTATAGTGTAGGCTACGCTCTATACTCTAAATTGGACTTAAAATTAATGTGGTCGGCATTTATTTAAAAATATATACTTACTTTTTTTTTCGCTCCATATTGTCTTTTAAAGAACTGTTGTATAATTTTATTGTCCTCAGTCTTTATGTTTAACTCTTATTCCAATTACATATTTTAATATCATGTCGGAGTTTTCTTTATAGACAGACTATCAATATTTATTACGTTTATCTGCATCCGTGATTGTTAGTTGTTATAGAATCTATACTATATAGATAATTAATTCGAAAATATCGTAGTTAATCATAATCAAAGCTGGGGAACCGTTATTATTATAATTATTATTTTAATATTATAACTTCACATAATATAACATAATCTCACGCCTTTTATTACCCGAAGGGTTAGACAGAGGCACCAGCTCAAGAGCCGGACCCACGTTTAGCCGACTTTATGTTTTATTACCGTAGTAAAAAGGGGCCAGCTAGTTGCAAAACCTTAAACGGAACAGCGTTTTTTTATATCTTCCGGAAATCGAGATAATGCAGGAATTATATCGATCTGCATTCCAAAAGAAAAATCCTTCGCCGTTAACTTGGTAAATCAACAGCAGAGTACATAGAACCATTAATCAATAAAAGCCCTAGTTTTCCTGCAAAGGCAAAGTGCATCCAGTGCACAAGGAAAATTATACCTGCAATTTAGACGTAGCCTTGATACTGATTGAGAGCACTAATCATAATCGAACATAAACTGGAACTACCTAACTGTAACGAGCGTTCGAGAAGTAGTTTATGTATTGTATAATCTTTGTTGAGATACATTGCTGAAACGACGAACTTTACACAGACTACCAATATAAGTTTACACAAATTATTAATTATAGTCTACTAGCGGTCCCGGCGAACTTCGTATCGCGCCTTATTATTTTGAAACCTCCATTTAATCACCTTTTAAACCTTCCCTGGACTACTACACACATTTTAAGACCAAAATCAGCTAAATCGGCCCCGCTGTTCTCGAGTTTTAGCGAAACTAACCAACCACGATAAATTTTTGTATATATACCAGACGATATAGTGGAGAGTTAATCTTATTTTTAAAACATTATGTAACACTCTTGAAAAATATCGGAATTCCGAATTTATGAATTCCGATGTTCTAAAAAGACAAAAATCGTCCGATATTCCGGAATTCCTGAATATCGGAATGGAAGCCCTGGTTAGTTGGATAAAGGTATCAGGCATAGACATAACAGCAATAAATTGGCAACAACAATTCCTTTAAACTTAATTTGTTGACCGTGTGGAGACGGCATAGAATACCACCACCCCATCTCCACCTACGGGTGCCGTAAAAGGCGACTAAGGGAACAGTCGAAGGACGGGCAGCGGCACCCTTCGTTGAAATACTTGAAGAGCCACACTGCGATCGCAAACTCGCCTTCCAAACGGCATACTCCTTCACAATGTTTGTCCTTGTGAAAATCTGACGGTTGGACGTCTATCGGTTCTAATACTTGTAATGAATATCAAATCAAATAATTCTTTATTCAATATAGGATACAAGATATCACTTATTGAAAGTCAATTAGACTACATCTAATCTAATCGCTATTGATACCTTATTTGGTAAAGTATCCTATACTGTGAGAGGCGAGGTAGTTCAGGGTGCCCACCAATTAGCTCAGGCAAACAAATGTTTGGCTTGCCTTACGACAATAGTCGCCTGGAGAGGCCCCCAAAGGAGCCCCTCCTCTGTCAAATGATTCTACTCCCTTTCGCAATGATTTTACAGCGTAGAGAAGAAAGGGATAAATGATAAGACTTAATTCCTAGGCGGCAGGAACCGCAGAGTGGCGGAAGCGTTCGTGAAAACGGGCCGCTCCATCAAGGAGCTAGAAGATGAAATGCTCAACGGGCAGAAGTTGCAGGGACCCATCACCGCTGAGGAGGTCAACCATATGCTGGCCAACAAGCAGATGGAGAACAAGTACGTATATATTGAAATTTATCTATCTATACCTACGACCAACAATACTCAGGAAGCGTAACTCTCCTACAAAACCGCTTCGATTTTGGTTCTACTCTACTTACGCACACACAGTAACTCCTATTGCAACAAACACTCACACATTCTCATAAACAAGCTTGCACGTTATTGGCCGCTTCCCTCGCGTCTGTCGACAAAGCAGCAGCTAGCCCCCTGCTTTTGGCTGGTACATATTATCGCTACTAGATGGCGGTCAAGTGTTATTTTACAAAATATTTATTTAAAGGTAATGTAAGTTTTTTTTTTGTCTTTATGGCTTCTACAACACTTTATAATGCACCAAGGCATATTTGTAAAGATAAAACACGGTCAGATATATACCCAAAACCCAACCAAATATCCAGTAATATGCTCCCGACGCTGCAGCCAAACGACTCAAGGTGCCACTAGGAACTGACGCGGCATGGTGTCCGTAACCTAAGCCCCGCCCACCGGGGCTTCTTTTCCGTGTGCATTGCGTGGGGCATTTTATTGGGCTAGTTACGCTTCTTGAGTATTGTTGTTCGTAGATCTATACCAATAATAAAGAGGAAAGATTTGATTGTTTGTTTGCATCGAAAAGGCTCCGGAAATACTGAACCGATTTTAAAAATTCTTTCACTGTTGGGAAGCTACACTATCCCCGAGTGACATAGGCTACATTAGATTTTCAAAAAATTTAGGGATCCTTACTTAAAATCAAATAATGTTACCCAAGGTGCATTTTTTTACCATTTTTACATATTTTGACAAGTGGTTTGTTGTTGTTGTTTGTTTTTTTATTCGTTCATTATGAGTAGCCAAAAGAACAAAGTCTGTGAGCCAAGTCTTAAGTAGCATCTTATATTCTCTGGCGTAACAAAGTTAGCCGAGACAGCTCGTCTATTCATAAACAGGAAGCAAAACTCTTTCTAACAGCACGATGTTGCCGCAAATTTGTCTTCACTTATCTCTGGAACTTTTGCACACCTCCTAAGTATGGGACCCACTATGCTAAAATAAATACGGACGGAACCCATAATTGAGCGTGGCCTGAACGCTTTGACTATTTTGTTTTTATGTAAAACTAGTCGACCCGGCGAACTTCTTACCGCCTATTCTTTTACTGTTTTGTGCATGTTTTTTACATAAAAACCTTCCTCTTGAATTACTCTATTAAATTATTGAATCTATTAAAAAAATGCCTCAATATCCGTTGCGTATTTTTAAAGATTTAAGCATATATAGCGACAGACAGACGCGGGAAGCCACTTTGTATTGATTTGGTATATCAATTCCGTTTATTACTGCATTCCGGCGTAGAATGCTGGGTAGGTAATCACGAAAAGACCTTTGCGTTGTCCGCGTAATCGATTGTCTTATGTCGACTTTGAACACCGACAGTTATCAGAAAATATGTTAACGAAACTTGGCTTGTATCTGTGTCTGCAAATAGCATCAAAGTTGTTGTTACTTCGGCATTGCATATCTCTACACAGAGTTATTTGTTATGTTAGTAGGTATGTAAAACAGGGCAGGGTCATTTAATGTACCGAGTGCAATGATTAATGCTTTCCATTCGTGAACACAAACAACTTAGTAATTCTTTATTTTATTTATTTATTAGGTGACACAACAGTACACAACTATTTAATTCAATTCTACTTAATAGCCAGTTTATCGCGATGCTAGCGGCATTCTAGAAAAAAAAAATATATCTTCTAAACTAAGCCAAATATCAAAAATGTTGCACAGTATGACACTAGATAATGTAGCCTAGTATTTTTTGAGCACAGTGAAGTAGTCCTTACTTAAAAGAACAAAATTATACACAGATTGCTCCTAAAAGTGGCTACTTTTAGCAACACTTTGTAGCTTTATTTGGTCTTTAACTTAAAAGCTATACAACAGTGCCCTAAAAATACTAGGTTACATTATCTAGTGTCATACTGTGCCAAATTTTCGCGGTAATATAAAATAAAATAAATCGCGGGAAACTGGCTCTTTAACTATTGTGGAACTATTTAGTTCTTATTCTAGTCGTAATCGGATGGATCGGTGATGATACTGAGAAGGAGACGATAACAATTTGAACTGTTCTCTAACTAGGTATATTTTTATGGCGCGGACTTGAGAAGTAATCGCTGAAACAAAAAATTTGGCTTTATAATTTTACCAAGTTATAAATCAATATATATAAAACTCTTCCGTTACTGACTGACTGACTGACTGACTGACTGACTGACAGACAACGCAGAGCCGAAACTACTGGGCGTAGCGGGCTGAAATTTTGCATGTAGGTTCCTTAGGGAGTGTAGGTGAGCACTAAGAAGGGATTTCCCGAAATTCCCACGGGAACGGGAATAAACGGGATTTTTGTGTTTATGAGAAATCTGCGCGGGAAATACCGCGGGGCAGCCTCTAGTTTAGTATAAATTCTGTATCGTCAGACGTAAGTTTTTATACAAATCTCTGGCATACATCAGAAAATTCAAGATTCTATTCATGAAATCATTAGTCAACCACTCGTGAAAATCAGCTGTTTTAAAAATAAGAGGAATCTTTTACAATTTACTACGTGAATATTCTCGTGTAAGACATGCTGAGATAACGTGTTTAACTTTTTTAAGTTTGAGTAAGAAGTTTAGCGGTGTGTTTTTTTTTAAATAATATTAACAATGTACTGGCAGGCATATAACGCTTGGTTTTAAATAAGAACGCTACGTAATAGTCTTCTTACATAATCCATTGTAACCATCTGGTGACATACTAATTATAATAGTTGCTAATTATAATATCAAGTACAAGACGCGTATTTACTTGTGCTGATATGTTATGTATACAATCAGAAACGGCATTACCTATTAAAACACTAAACTATTTTAGCGATATTATAAAAAAATCTATTTTTTTGCAACACTTCCGGGTTTTTCATTCTCAGTTTTTTTTAGGGACATAGGCAATCAATTTATTCCATTTTAAGGCCCATTATACACTGATAGCGCTCGCTATGCGATTAAATATATGAAAATAATATTGGTGTAATAAGCCGCTTTATCAACTCTTAAACTTTTATATATATTTGTCAGACATAGAAGTACTAATATGTAGGGTAGGTATATCTTTAAAATACATATATTCTTTTTATAACTCATCACGTAATAATCTAAAATTCCAGATTCCCCCTGTTCACTGCAGTTTTCCGCATCTGCCGAGGCGAGCTGAAGCCCAGCGACTTTGTAGACTGCATCCGAAGCCATCCCGAGCACATGTAAGACTACATTGTATATAAGTAATGAGTGACTAATAATATGTATAGCTTCCATATTCCTAGCTTAGCTTAGTCTGTCTGGCTCACTTACCTTTACTTTTATTTAGTTGCGAGAGTTGCTTTTAGTGAATTTTAAAAATATATACAGAAGGTATATTTTTGTGGGCTTTAAGTTTATATTTTAAGGCTTGTATACTTTTTATTATTGCTTGTTTTAGCAATATATAATTTTATTGCACCAAAATAAACACTGGATTGTGACTCTCACAACTACTAAAAAATACTTTTAGCTTAGAACTGTAGCTATTCAGCATGCAATCTTATCTGAGTATATAACAATGTATATGTATACAGGGTTTATATTGAGTACTTGTACTAGACTAGACCATTGATTTGTTTAAATTTTGAACTGCACTTTTGTACAGATTTAAACTTTGCGTAAAATATTTTAAAATGATAAATAGTATATTTTTAAAAGTCACAACAGTTAGCGATTTTGTGACGGAGTCAATAATTATTGTAATAGGTAATAAATGCCAAAAAAATTACCCCAATAAACTTTGCCTAACGTTAAAAAATCACGTAATTGAATTATTTTTAAGAGAAATACGTAATCATATTTTTGGTTCATTATACAAAATAGTTTAAGTATACGTATATGTATATAATGGTTAATTTTCAAAAAATACAGGGTTACTGGTAAGTAGACCAGACCATTTCAGGAGGTGATAGTAGGGGCTTATTTCCAATCATTTTAGCCCTCAGGTACCCAGGTCAAATCCCAACGGTTTTCGAGTTATTGAACTTTTTAGTTTTTTTTCATAATATCGTCACCTTGAGATCATTTTTTTTAAATTAGATTTAAATGTTCAAGTATTAGGATGTTTCTTTTAATGCTAATCTAATCTTTAATAAATTATTTAAATAAAAAATACTTAAATTAAAAAAAAAACTTAAGGAATATGAGTTTTATAGCCCTCTCAACTGCAAATTTATTTTTTATTTTAATTATGGTTTTTTTTTAGTGGCATTTTTTCAAGAAATTCAACTAGGATTTTTATCGGCAGATTATCCAAAAAACATCTACGTCTTCTAAGCTATCCAAAATGCTAGCATAGTTGGGTCAAACATGCATTATCTTCTGAGTAAATCTACACCAAAGGGGTCAAGTCGTAGAATTCTAATTAGAGAAATTTCATGATTTGATTAATAAAAAGTTCTGAATCGAATGAAATATCTTGTAAATAGAAAAAAAAAGTATTTACTATTGATGTTCCACATGACCACCTTAATTCCTGGCACACACCCTCATTCTTCCTCACAAACCAGCATTCCTCAGAAAAGAATTAAAAAATATGTTTAAAGACCGGCTAGTTATCCATAGCATTGTCATGTGCTACCAGCACGACGGTTGCCCTGTATATCACCTCCTGAAATGGTCTGGTCTACTTACCAGTAACCCTGTATATAGAACGTTGATTTTGTTTCAAATTATAGAAAAGTTTATATAAACTATCATTTAATATACCTAGTACTTAAATTAAATGATGCTTTTACATAAAGGGCGGTACAATATCAAGTGTTCATCTTTTTTTTATCAGTCAAATAACTCAGCTCAATCACTGTGTATGCGTTATCTTGTTCTATTAAAGTGTTTTATGATAAAATATTGCAATAACTCGCGCTACTATTAACACATTGTTGGCTCTCAAAATATATATCAATTATGTAAGTTTTTTTTTTAAATATATATTTGCCGATTTAATTTAAAGTAAATTGTGTAAGTAGTTACATCTTGTGTGTAGTTTTTAAATTTAGATTTATTCCATTAGATATTTAAAGTAAGTGGTACTTATAATAAAAACCTAAGTACAAAACGAATACTTAGATTTATATCGTTTAAAAGTTTAATAAAATTTTATTTTGAAGTTACACTCTTTTTATATTTGATCAAACTTTCTAAATAAAAAAAATATTTTTACAGATTCGCCCCCAAGAATATAAGCATTTATTAATAAATTTATAAATACAAATCAAATCTGGATATATATTTTCTGTACCTTTTACTTTTTGTATATATTTTATGTTTGTTTATTGTTTTATACGCATGTTGTATAATTTGCTTTTATATTTTTTAATAAACTTATTGTTTGTACGTTTGTGTTTTTATGCTTTTCGACTTCTTTTCGTTTTGGTCTTGGCTGTTTATTTAATTTAAAGAGTTGCTTATTTTCACGAACATCAGTTTAGTATAACGTTATTAACATCAGTATCACATTGAACACAGCACGAAGCTATAGATTTTATTTTTAATACAGCTTGCATTATGCAGCAACACTCTGTGCTTTCATCTAAAATAGGTAACTATAATTGTTCAGAGCTTAAACAACAGACTACTTAAAATATTCTGTAACTCTTTTTCTAAAATGCTTCGAGTGAGAAGATTTTTGGTGTGGGCTTTTGACAAATTGTTTTCTTAAACAATCACAACTGGAGTCTGGACCTATAAAGTACGCTTGTACTTAATTAAAGTGTGAACTAATATTTCTAGGCCTCGACAAACGCCCAAGTGTTCTCTGTGAAGCCAGCCTAACCTGATTCGCCGCACAGCATTTAAAACATCATATTATCACTGCACGCACGTGTTTCGTATTAGTGCTAGTTTCATGAAGGGTGTATGATTTTATTTTGAAACTACGGACGGTTTTGGTCCCTATTTCTTTCCTCAAGAACATTTTGTACACTTTCAATAATCTGAAAAGCTGATAGCAAAGTTGTTTGAAGTAATTTTGTGTTTGAGCCAAGTTTTTATGAAAAACGTCCCAGTTAACAAGACCACTAGAAATTTAAAATAAAATTTCATACACCCTGATGTATACCTTAATAATTGTTGCATTTGATCAACTTCAAACTGAGAATTTAAGAATCATTTTTGACATAGCTTTTAAAACTAGACTGATGATCTTCTTAAGCCAATAAACTGTCTTTAAAAATAAACCTTATGCATAGTCGTCAGTTAATATAGCGTTCTCCTTATACTTGTATGTAGAATAGAAAGCGACAGCTTTAGTTTAACCCGAAAGAAGCAGATGGTTATTTAACATAGAGTACTTAAATCACACAAAAAGACGAGAAGTTTTTGATTAAATAAATTAAAATGCTCGACACATACAGCATTTAAAATTTTATTAAATTCTCTGCTCAAGCTATTATATTGACCTTCCTATATTATAAGAATTTTCAGTCATCTTAACATTTTGTTGTATAATATAGGTAGCTGCCATTTCTCCTAGTCTTGTAAGTTTTAAATAATTTAATGTTGTTATTTTCGGGTAAGGAATAATTGTTATTTTTTTCCATTTCGTTGACTAAGAAATAAATGATTTTTATAATTCATTTACTGAACATAAATTTGTTTTTTCTCATTCATTCTTCATTTTCGTATTAATTCCCTTTTTTTTAATAATACATAAAAAACAGAAGCCTTTGCAAAAATACTTAGAATTAAATGTCAATGTAAGTTCTTAAGTACTTAATCCTGATTTAGAGCCTTAATCTAAAACATTTTTTAATTTTCTTTTTCTTTCTTTACCTCCTGGTGCTTAATTAAATAAAAAGAAGTATTTATTTTCAGGGTACGCATAGTCAAAAGTTGTAGAAAATCACATTGCAGTATTTGTTAAATTATGAGCCTACCAGGTGAGACAAAATGGCTTCTGTTTCGATGTACATATTAACACTCATACAATTTTCCATGCACTTCATGGTTTTGAAAAATGTGTTTTATTTAATTGCTTAAATAACAAAAACGCCTTTGGCCCAACGCATATTTGGCGAGGAGAGAAGATACCAAAAAAAAATTTAAAGGCAGGGTTGACAATACAATAACTATGGTAGGTACTTTACGAGGTAAGAAACATGTTTTTAATAGGTAATTAAGTACCTACATAATTACTCAACTACTTTTTCTGATAAAAAAAAATATTGAGCTGGGTGCATCAAGTAGACCAAAATCGATATTTTCATTTAAACTTTTATTATTATTATTATAAATTGTGAAATACTTTTTACAGGAATAGAGTGCAGTAAACAGTTAAACTTCCTACTCAACAAAGCAGACAAGGGACTAGATATAGGTACTTAAAGTAACTAGGAAATCTTTCTACACTAGCACAATTTTAGTAATTAATTAATTTATTAAAGAACTCAAGTAAAATTTCATTAGTTACTTATCTTATTATTTAAAGTAATTTCATTTAGTTTTATTAAATTGTAATTAGAGAAAAATTGTTAGCGATTGATAGTAAATTGTAGGATTTAAGTAAAAATATTTATAGTATTTATTTTATAAAATGGAAACCAACATTGGTCGTTGGATCTTATTTATGGAATTATTGTGTGTGTAAGAGATTGTGAGTTTCTTGAATATTATTTATATAATATTTTAACGTACATATTATTATATTTATACCGATAATTATCTATTATTTGTGTATTTAATTTATTTAACATAAAAAGGGTAAAAATAAAGTTGTGATCAATAAAACATATCTTATAATTATTACTTTCATGTATTTATTTGTCCTAATATATAACATCTTTTTTCACACGGCATATTTTTTATATAACCATTATAAAAATCTGTTGCTAATATTCTTTTCTTACCTACTATCCTGAGAGATTTAAAATATATGTATTTTCTATCTTTACATACAACTTTTAAAGCTGAGCGTTCTTGACAGTATTCTAGGGCACCTATGGGCTGATTATTATCTACAGTGTTGCTATCATCTAAAAATGCATCAAATAATTTAACAGTCTTATCTCTGAACTTCGTGGAGAGTGGGTATAGGCCATGTATAGCTCGGTACAAGTTGTAAACTTGAATCGCATCCATTTCAGTCCATCGCACTTTACTTATTTCTTTGGAGATCTTCTTAGCTGAAATTAAGATAAAGTTGCAAAATAAAACTAAACAATTTAAAGTCTTACCCTACTTATTTAGATAGATCGGCGTGAATCTTATTTTATCCACCGAATACTAGCCGACCCGGCGAACTTTGTACCGCCTTACTTATTACTATTTTGTTCATGTATTATACATATAAACCTTCCTCATTCATCACTATATCTATTAAAAAAAAACTGCATCAAACTCCGTTGCATAGTTTCAAAGATAAAAGCATACATAGGGACAGACGCGGAAATCGACTTTGTTTTATACTATGTATTGATCAAGGTAATCTGTTAACTAAGCAGTAAGTGAGATTCGCCGTGTGGTGGCGGCATACAATTCTCCTACCCCATCTCCTCCCATGGGTGTCGTAATTGGCGACTAACCCTGGTTTTCACAATGCTATCTATTAAGATAGATAGCTGTCACTTTGGTACATTTTATTAACTGAAGATTTTTTTTTTGAACTTTTGTTTTGACTTTTACGAATTGACAAGCTATCTACCACGATAGATAGTATATTGAAAACGGTCATCATACTGCGATCAACAAACCAAGCAAGAGTGGCTATTATGACATTACCCGCCCACAATGCTTGTCCTTGTGGTGATGAGTGGGAGAGACTTATATAGAACAGTGGACGTTTTGCGGTTGTGATGTTAAAGAAAGATTTAACCTTAGAGTGACCAATCAACATCGAGCTATGCTGTGCTGCTATGTTTGGTCAACTCGCTCGACTAATATTTTAATGAGGATACAAACAAACCATGCTGTGCTGCGCTGTGTGAGGCTACGCTTTGTTTAAAAACGCAGAGCAGTCTCGAGCGAGGCGCGCTACACGAGCTGCTGATTACACTTAACAGCTTGATGTTGATTGTTAAGAAAAACGTAGCACAGCACATCGCAGTAGCTACAGCGCATCATATCTCGATGTTGATTTGTAGACCCTAAAGAGGCCTCTACATTACACCGATGTTAGCGCCATTCAGGAAAAAGTTAATATCTTCTAATTAAACAACTAAAAATACTAGGCTAGCTCTAGCTAGATCGATTACGATTGAGTCATATCAGCGTAAAAGGACTCTTGAGATTAGTCTGCAAAATCTCACCATAAGTGACACCAATGTCACTCTGGGGTGTGGCATTGGCCAGGCTCTGCGGCAAACTCCGCATGCAGTCCACCAGCATATCAGCTCCGATGGCTGTCAACTGGTCAGTCAGCGCTGGCAAGGTAATGTGAAGAGACACTGGCACTCTCTGCTGGCTTATTATTTCACCTGAAGCCAAAGTATTTTTTTGACATTTATGAAGGATTTTTGAGATTAGTTTAATAATTTTCATTCTAAAATTACTTTACTTTCTAAATTTTTTTAACTTGAAGAGAATTTGAGTAGGCTATTTATAGATCATACATTGCCGACTGGTCTGCCAAGCATGACAAATTATGGCAAATACTCACAAAAAGGTTTATCCTTGTGGCAATCTGTAGGAGAAGCCATGTCCAAATGTGGATGGGCTGCTGAGATGACGATGGGTCAAGTTTCTTAACTACATTCAATAGACTTGTAATTGTATTGTTAGCAATTTTGTTAATTGCTATTTTCTTTGGGAGTACAGGTAACAGAAATTGCTTTTGTTAAAGTGGCAATTCCCAAGTTGATGAAATTTATTTAAGAGTAACCCCCTTTGAGTAATGATTTTTTCAGATTCAGGCACTTCTCGACCCTCACAAAGAAGAGTAATTATTATTATTATTTTAATTTAATGGACTTGACTCCACTTCGGTGGAGTATTTTGCCAATGTCAAGTTCACAAATCGTGGTTTCGGAACCAACGTTAAAACAATAATCCAAGAAGAGCAGTGTTTACCAAAGTTTCTACCTTTACTTACCAACATCAAATTTGTCAGCCTTGATTTTCATCAAAGAGACTCCTGTGACAGGGTCTCCATTCAGCAGTGTATGTATAATGGGGGCGGCGCCGCGCCATCGAGGGAGCAGACTCGGGTGAACATTTATCATGCCTCTGTAAAGGTTGTAAGTCTAGTGGTAAGTTTTTATACACAAGTCTTTGGTTAGTGCACAAAACAAAACTCATAATAGAAGATCTAACTATAGACTCCCACTGTTCAGTAGTAAATCATAAACTGTGTTGCTAGGCAAGCCTGTGTGCCTGTGTGCGTGGTATTTCTTAAAGTAATCCTAAATACAATGATAGAAAAGTTAATGAAATGGTATTGTAAAGTTTTCTATTTATTTTATTTTATTTTATTTAAACAGAATAATTTCAATAAGTACCTAATTGCTTGGTAAATGGGTTGGTTCAAGAGGTAGGTATGTAGGCTTGAAGCCCTGTAGGTCTGGGCGTAAGAATAGGTCTATGGTATGCCCTGCCTGTCGTAAGAAGCGACTAAAAGGGGTGTTTGGGGTCGCGGGTGTGAAGGGCAGGGGCCCAACACACTCATAAAACGGCCCTGAGATGGGCGGCGGCACAGCTTGTGGCACTGTGCCGCCGCAGCTCCAAAGGCAAGCCGGGGAGGGAATAACATGCCCTACCCAAGCACGAAGCTGATAGCAGCTGAGCGTGGGAAGGACTTCAGACTCTATAATGCGTGGTTCCCGGGGTCCTTCCCAAAGAGTGTTGGGAGTAGTTGGGGCCGTAGTAATGCGATAGGCATCATTTCTCCCCGTTACAAAAAAAAAAAGGTATGAAGGCTTTGTGTGCCATGACGTATGTCTGTCTCTATCTATACAGTACAGTATTTTGTTGATCAGACCGGGCTATGCTATATTCTTCACCATTGCTTCTTCATTCAGGAAACCCATAGCCATTCAATTATTGGCTATATAATAAAAATGATTGGATATGATATTAATACTTACAGAGGAAACTTCTCAAGCACGTCTTTCCTAATCAAATGTCCAAAAGCAACAATCAATCCTAGGTCATAGTCCGCATCTTCTAAATTCTGTAGTGGCCATGACAGAGTCTTTAGGTCTTCAGAATCTGCGTACTTCTCTACTATTGTACGGTGCTTAGAATTGTTTGCCGTGACCACATTCAAACGGCTGATGATGTTTTCTTCTTTTCTGTATGAGATGATATTATAGAGAACACCCTAATTTATGAGGTTTACATATTTCTTAGGCAAATTGTGAGTAAAGGATTGTATGATATTCGTGTAGTAGTTATTTTATTATTATTAACGAGGTAAATCTTGTATTAATAAACGATATAAACGAAATAATAAGTAAACAAATTTGTTCGGTGTGTAACTTACCTCAATTCATTAATTTTCTTTAAGCACTGCAAGGCAATGCCTTCGGAACCAAAGAATAATACTTTGTAAGCCTTATTACGATTACTACTTCGATAGATATAGGTATTTTTCCTAATAAAATATCTAAAAATCGGGGATTTGAGGTTATGTGCAGAGTACATTTTATTTTGACTGACGGGGTGAGTGAGTGACTGACGGAGACGGATGGAAATGTCAGTCAAAAGTTTTTTTTTTTAATTCGCCCATTCTGGCCAGGCAAAGGAACTAAGTCGATACAGCCAAGTCTTCTGTAGTTTCTTTGTTTTCTTAACCTAGGTATATTTTTTTTGTAACGAGGAGAAATACCTTACGCTACGCACTTCCCGCCGCTCGAGGGAACGACGGGGGTGTGTAGGGCTTGCACCCACTAAAACTCCCCGGTGGCCGCCTCAGCGATTTGGAAAGGACCCCGGGATTCGCCTCAAAACCTTCCGCTAGGATCCTTTCAACGCATAGCTGCATTGCCAGCTTCTGCTTCGGGGAGGGTATGTTTTTCCCTCTCCTGCAACTCCACTGGTGCTGCAGCGGCACAGTGCCACCAGCAGCTGTGCCGCCGCCTTAGGCCGCCGCCCATCTCGGGGCCGTTTTTGACACTTGACAAAACAAAAGCCCGACACACGTTTTTCGCCAAGCAGTCCCTCAGTCAAAAGAAATATAGAAAAAAATAATGATTGATATGAAAAGTGGGAAAATGAGTGCTCCTGAAATCGGTGACCTTCTTTTCCAGGAAAAAAAAATAGTCACTAGATGGTACTGTACGTTGTATGTACTTAAGTTATGATAATAATAAGTACATAATTATTTTTGAAAATCTTTAGTAAGTACAGGTAGGCTTTACCTACTGCCCAAACCTACTTTACTTACCACAAATTATTACAAATAAAATATTATCGCAAATCGCTATTACCCGGCGGCATGGTGCGTAGCAAACTAGTAGCAGTGCCTTGTTGAATTGAATAGCCAGGCTGATGCGCTGGCCGAAACAAACCTTTTTTTATTAAGCCGGGGAAACTCCTAACGAGTATGTACCCTGCAGCCCCGGAGGAATGTGGATTCGCACCCACTAAAACCCCGAGCCCGACATCTGATGGTTTGGCGTACCGTTAACGCTTGGTATTCGTTAGGAATTCAATTACTTACCTACCTACCTGAGAAAAGTTTACTTATGCTAAAGTCGTCTTAGCGAAACTTGACTTGGTTTAGCTTGGTTTGCTGGCTGACATTCACAATTTTGCAGCTCGGACTCGCACTCAGTGTCAAAATATAACTTTAAAATCTTTAAATCGTTCTGCTCTCTCTGTCGCATAGTTGCGGTTAGGGGGCGACAGCATGAGTTTAACTGCTACTGTCCTCTAAAGCTGCAGATAAATTTGTCCCAATCACATACCCTTTACCGTCCCATTTCATTTCAACCGAGCGAGATACGTCCACTGCTGGACATAGGCTTTCCCCAAAGATCGCCACAAGGACAAACATTGTAGGTCATTTTCGGCTATTAAAATTTGCTGCCCGTTCTCGGAAGTTTCTTTACAGCCGATATACATGATGTGTGGATTCTTCTTCTTCTTCTTCCTCAGCACATATCAGCCCACTGTTGAGCAAATGCCTCTCCAATTATTTTCCAGTTCGTTCTATCGGCTGTCAATCTCATCCAAGTCCTCCCCGCAACAGTCTTTATATCGTCGGTCCATCTGGCTGGTGGTCTGCCTACACTCCTCTTCCCCTCTCTTGGTCTCCATTCAAGGACGGCTTTGCTCCATCTTTCGTCTTCCCTGCGTGACATGTGTCCCGCCCACGCCCACTTCAGTTTAGCAACACGAGCACCCACATCTACTACCTTCGTGCGTTCTCTGATAGTATTGCGCACTTTGTCTCGCAGGGAGAGACCTAGCATTCGCCTTTCCATTGCTCTTTGCGTGATTTTGAGCCTGTGGATCATTACTTTGGTGAGGGTCCAAGTTTCACAGGCGTAAGTCATTGTTGGGAGAACGCATTGATTAAAAACCTTTGTTTTTAAGGACTGTGGTAGGCTTTTGGACGAGAGCACCTCTTTAAGTTTTCCGAAAGCCGCCCAACCAAGTTGGATTCTTCTGGAAATCTCTGCCGACAAAGAATCTCTTCCGAGCCTGATGATTTGTCCCAGATACGCGTATTCCTTTACCTGCTCAATCGGAACGTTGTCTAGAGATATGGGATTGGATGACAGGTCTTTGTATGCCATAATTTTGGTTTTCTCCATATTCATTTTTAAACCAACTTCGAGGGATGAACGATGCAGTTGGGTCAGCATAGTGGACATATCTTCCACTGATTCCGCTAGTATCACTATATCGTCAGCATATCTGAGATGGCTTAGGCGCGTCCCGTTGACGTTCACTCCCATGCCCTTCCAGTCCAAGGTCTTAAAAATGTCTTCTAAGGCATTTGTAAAAAGTTTAGGAGAGATAACGTCACCTTGTCTAACTCCTTTTTGGACAGGAATAGGCTTGTTTTCTCCTTGAGTTGGACCGTCATTGTCGCTGATTTGTGTGTGTGGATTAGCAACGTCAAATTTTTTTAAGTAGGTATATTAAAAAAAAATTATACCAGGTGTCGAATTTGAAAAAGGTATTGCTGATCATAGGTAGACTTAGGGATAATGAAACGGCCGTTAATAGTCTTTTACGATTCCCATTTTCATTACTTTAAGCCTCAACCTCACGACTACCTTTTACTTTAATAGCACAAATTCAAAATAATTTTGTTAATAACAGTAAATAAAAAAGTAATAGCCCCAAATAAGTTACAAAATTAATTTACTTGGTAGTTTACTTCCTTGTTGGAGCCCTCCCTCAGCCCTCAGGGCTACTGGGTGTGGTAATTGACAACCGTTTTGGCTTTATTATTCTAAGCCTGCCTATTTATAGGTATGTATAATATATTCTACTGTTCCAGTTAGAGACTGAATCGTGGTGGCAGGTTAGAACTGTGTTACATTACACATATACTGGGTGTTTCTGACAAGGCGGTAATAAATCAAAGGAGGGCTTCAGCTCACCATACCCCATTGACCCCGCCAGCTGATCGAACCAATGTATGTAACAGCTGTTTTTTTTGAGATTTCGATCCATGTTGCTTTGGGAAAGTTGTTAGGTATGGTGAGCTGAAGCCCTCCTTAAATTTATCACAGCCTTGTCAGAAACACCCGGTACATCAATACCTACGTAGTAAAAAGTCACTTCCCGCTTCTGTCCCTATATTATACTAGAGGCTGCCCCGCGGTTTTTCCCGCGCAGATTTCTCATAAACACAAAATTCCCGTTTTTCGCGTTCCCGTGGGAATTTCGGGAAATCCCTTCTTAGTGCTTACCTACACTCCCCAAGGAACCCACATGCCAATTTTCAGCTTTCTACGCCCAGTAGTTTCGGCTCTGCATTGTCTGTCAGTCAGTCAGTCAGTCAGTAACGGAAGAGTTTTATATATATTGATTATGCTTATATCTTTAAAATTATGCAACGGATTTTTCAATAGGAAGGTTTATAATATGTATTATATAATGCACAACCATAGTAATAGGTAAGGCGATACAAAGTTCGCCGGGTCGACTAGTTACTTATAATTGTAGGTACTTAAGGTAAGGATAAGGACCCTATATTTTTTCCTTACTATAGCTACTTAATTAGACAAAATGAGACCCTTCATGAGGTATTATACTCTAGATATGATATGATACTTATATGGTATTCATCATAGATTTAATTGTATGGTATTCAGCTTATAAAGTTATATTTTTAGTGGTTTTACCAAGTGTTATAACTTCTCTGATCAGTGCTTCGTTCGTACAGTGGCGGTCTAGGCCGGCGTAACAGATTTGTCCATGGTTTCGTGCTCCCTAAGCTAGAGCTACTTTGCAATACAGAAAAACCGCTATTGTTACGCTGTCCTAGACCGCTAGATCTAGGTGAACTGTGCGTGTTTTTCAAAAGCTTCACAGTTCACAGGCAATGCGTGCAAATATTTACAAATGACGCGAGCAACGCTTTATCTTCTCATGGCGTCGATTTTTCACTGCCTGTCAGTTCGTAGCGCTATGAATGAATTATTTTTGTGGTCCCTGTTTTGTTTTATTTAATTTTATACTGCCGCTACGTTGCTACCTTTAATGGCTGTTTTAGGGCTAAAGTTTCAAGATAGATATATACGTTTAAGTTAGCCAATCGACTTTTCTGATCTCAAACTGCATGTATAATACGTTGCATTAATATGTTTGATTTATAATGCTTAAGTCTAAAGTGTATTTATTTGTGCTAAGGCAAAATTTTAATGGTTTTAATTCTTGTAAAGATCCTAACAATAAAAAATATATATATATTAAATACTTATAATTATCCAACTCATAAACAAAAACAGTTGAGCTTCGTTTGACCAATAAATGGCTTCTTGAAAATTCGTTTCCGCTTATTAAATACTTAGAAATTGGATCCTACTTAGGAAGATAAGTAAAAAAACACAACTGTATTGATTTCAAGAAACATTTATTAATTGCTTTGCAATACCTCATACTTGTTTGCAACCTTTTCCGGTTGTCTGAAGTGATTGCGCTTCACGGTTGGACGAACAAATCAAACACCGAATAAACATCGCACAAGAAACAAATACATTGAAATTGTCATATAACTACTTCTACTCGAACATTCAGGTGAAGGGAAACACGTTGAACAACGACAAAAGATGTGGCTTGTTAATGAACATTTAAATTATATGACAACATCGATTGAAGACGTAATGCTCTTGGTCGAACGTCTATGGAAACTCCTTTTTTTGGTGAACTGTGGTTTGACGAACCAGGATGGTGGCTGCACCATACCTTCTTCAATACTCTTCATGCTCAGGCTTTGCTGGGAATCTTCACGTTGAGCTACCTTTGCTGACACTGTTCTCAATTTCTTAGGCTTAATTGGACTTTTTGTATCGCATTTAAAAGGTATATCCTTCATCTCAACAACTTCTACATCAGATTCAGTGAGATCCTTACTTGGCCTTTGCATGTTTGACACCGTATACCCAATTGTCTTGATTGTACCTCCCATGCGTTTCGACTTATCCTTGAAGAGGAAATTCTTGAATTCTTTACGAAACTTTGGATGGGTTATAATGTAGACGAACGGATTGATACAGGCTGCAGTTTTACAAAACAACGCTGGTATCATAGATGCTGTTGGGGTAATAAGGTCCTTTTTACCAAATATCCCCAGAAGGGCTACTATAGCGTATGGTGTCCAAGAGAAGAAAAAGAGTGCTATAACTGCTATGACTAATACAGCAAGTTTTATCTCCGCTTTTCTCTTGACTTGTTCTTTGACGTGCCGTGAGGATAGCCTATGCTCGTTCTTCATGCTTACATTACTTTTACATACAACAACTCTTAAGATATGAATATAGCAGTAGGTTATTGTGGAGAATGGTACCACCCAGGCTGCACAGAAGAAGATGAAGATGAAGTATCGTGGACCTAACTCGTCTGTTAAGTAATCGAAGCTGCATGAGGTCAGGTAGCCTTCGGGGACGTATCTGCCGTATCCGATGTCCAGTGCTGGTATTGAGGAGAACAACGCGGCGTATAACCAGGCTGCAACTGCTAGGACCTTGGCTCTGATGGCGGTCAAGGATCGAAGAGGCTCCAATGGCCTCACGATGGCCCAGTAGCGATCAAGCGCGATGGCTGCAAGGGTGGCGATTGAAGTGCATCCCGTCAGACCGCCTAGAAATCCGTAAATAATGCAACCTGTAATAAATGAAAGAAGATGTTGAGTTTTCGATATCTTTGTTAGTTTTTTTTTATAAATTGAAGAATAATGTACGTTCGATACGTAGGTATACATCGTTTCGTGACGTATTAAACAGATTGACTATTTATCTAAAGCATTATTTGTACGAAGTACTACTGTAAGACAACTCACCAGTCTTTCCAAGCGCTGGTCCCAGGTTGAAGGAGTTGAAGATGAATACTGGGGTCTTGGCCAACATCACGAAGTCACTTAGAGCCAGGTTTGCCACCAGAATGTTGCCTGGAGTCCTGAGAGAACGGCACCTGTGCAGAAAGTATATATGTTTACTTTAGGAAGTATTATATTCTCTGTGCTTTAGGTATGGGTTACGAGTTACGAGTGTGCGCTCACAGCTTCGCGACCGCTTTAATTTTCCGGGTACTGATCCTTACGATTTTTTTATCTAGTTTTCTCCATGTTCGCACACATTAATTCAAACAATATTTCCCGGTATACAGTCACCTACAGCCTCAGATACCCATTTTCGTTGCATTATGCTCTTTATGAGTTTGGAATAGAGTATGGCGCGTACCTATCCACGTGACTAACAACGTGGGCAAAACTTATTTCCATTTTTATTTACCTCCGAATATGCCGCGTTCCAACTCAATGCGTAAATAAAGGAAATGAATGAAATATCGTATTTTATCTTGTATTTATTTGGATCTTAGGGTGTTTTGTCTATTTCAAGAACGAAAACATCGTAAATAGTATATTTATTTACCGGAGATGTGGTCGTGGGCAGTAAAAGGAAGGAAACCTGAGTCCCTTTTATGTCGTGTTGAGAAAACTAATTACTATAAAATATAATTTTAGATACCCATTGTTGTGAAACTTTAAATTTGTTAACTGTGCTTTCATTCATTAGTTTACTAAGTACCTATATTATTAATAGTGTGCCGTCTGCGAGAATTAGAAATATACGTTCATCATTGGCGTACATTTTTTATTTCGGCCATGGTTTAGATTTCAAACTTTAGAAGATTTCATTTTTTAATGAAAGTGGCGCTGGTATCGCGTCACTACGCAGAAGACGGCGATAATAGCTGAGTTTATTTATAGCACGTTTCCTGCCTACCTACCTATATGAATAGTTAAATTTTATCAAATAAATTTAATATAAGAGAAAATCCAGATATTCTAGAGTCAGTTTTTGTCTTTAAGTACCCTACATACAGATACCACTTGTGTTAAAACTTAAACAAATAGAGTTATTTTTAACGGATTTGTTGGTTTACCACAGTTTGACGAAGTGGTATTATCCTGGACCGTGAAGGCAAAGAAAGCATGCAAAGGAATAAAATCCCTTTGTAATGTTGATCCGAGCACGAACCATAGTTATGTTAACAAGTAACAAGCTCGAGAAAAACAGTTTTATAAACTGATAAGAAGATAAATTTACACATACATAAACTGAGAACTTCTTCTTTTCCCAAGTCGGTTAAAATAGGTACTAGAACCTTCTCCTGAATGTAACAAATTATTTTGTGAAAACCGAAATTATATGAAATGGTAAAAATATGGCCATGGAGACAGACTGCATTTAAATGAATGTCTTGCCGTAACGTAAGAGCCCGCATCTGTTAGTTCCATCTTGTAGGTTACTCAAAATGGCTGGCTTGATGTATATCGTGGTGGAGATGGCGGGAGGACGGTGGAAAACTTTGTATACCTTAACCCAGCAGTGGGACACAATATACGCTAAATGAAAAACGTTTTGCGTCTCTTTTTTTCGAACTTTAACATTCTGCCGCGACTCGTATGTTTTTTATTGCGAGGTAATTGTAATCCTTTTGATTGTTATACTTATTTGTCTAAATGTCATATACATTAGCGCAAATTCAATCCTGAAAATTATAAAAAATGCACAAGTGCTAAAAAAAGGAAATCTTCGGGCAATTGTCTAGTAAGAAAGTAACTGTTATTGTTTCTGTTCATGAAATCGACTACGCACAAACATGCACAAGCAGAGTATATATATATATATATATTTGAACAGATGTTGATTATCTCTATAATTCTTAACTGTATAAATATCTACTTATCCATTATATGAATAATTTAAATGAATACCAACTTGTTTGGTACAGTTAGTGGCTTGCTATACCATTTCAACCTATTTTTTTATGCATTATGCGTTTCTACGGTACTTAGTCTGGAAATGTAGACGAATGGAATCGTCAAGATTCCATCACATCGTCGTACGTACTAAGCTGACGTACTCAATACTCGATTATTATTACATAACATAATCTTAAGACTTTTATTCCCCGAAGGGTTAGGCAAAGGCACCAGCTCAAGAGCTGGAACCACGTTTAGCCGAGTTTATGTTTTTACTATGTTATAGGTACTTATAATATAAACTTTCCTCTTAATCACTCTATCTTTAAAAAAACGCATCTTAATCCGTTGCATAGTTTTAAAGATATAAGCATACATAGGGACATACCTTGTTTTATACTATGTTTTTTTTTTATGATGATCTATAAAAGTGAACTGGAAAATAATTGGAGAGGCATTCACCCAACTGTGGGCTGATATGTGCTAAGGAAAATGAAGATAAGTGTCTTACTGTACTTGAAAGCAAATAATAACTGTAACTTGTATTTAGTCTGCCAACGATTTTGTCTCAGAATGGTCTTCAAAGTAGTAATTGCTGTTTTAGTTGTTTCTGTCTGTGTTCAGATGCGCTGTTGTGAGGACGTGGACTCGGAAGCGGAATCTATTATAGATTTGATTCCAGATGAGGATTTTAGCTCGACTGAGGAAGCGCCGGGAGCGACGAACTCAACCATTATAGACGCTGTTTTAGGTAAAACTTCTTATTTTTTATTAATTTGTCTAATTATTAAAGTTTAACCCTCTTATTCATAAAAAGTTAAAGAGCATTTTAGTTATTTGACGTATGTCAATTTAGACTGGATGTCACGTATTTACCATACAACTAACCACAGAAGTAGACCTCCAGTAAGGCTACTTAAAATCTACTGTATCTTTATGAATAAGACGGTTTATATTTAAAACTACGGAACTGTAATTAAATACAGGTGAATGATTAATTAATTTTAGACATCCCTAATCGTATGTCATTTGTTACCAGAAAATTTAATCTATGGCATACAAAAACATATGTGTAAGGAAATTACCCAAATTGGATAACTGTGAAACCCTTTAAGTGTAGCCCATCACGAAATTGACTAAATAATTTTACTACGTTTTTCTTTACCCCTCATATAGAAAGGTTTAACACATTTTAGAAATAAAGAAAGAAAATATCTATTAAATATTAAACTCTAAATTACATAATTCAATTATCAGTTAATGGATATTATAACAAAATTGTAGCATTTTTATGTATTTATTTATAAACATCAATCGTTAAAAAGTCTGCGACCGACTAAAGTATACAGTTTTCAAAGAAAGGCATCAATCATCATCCTTAAATATAATATCGAATATGAATTATGTTATTCCCAGAAGACTAATCCAGGATATTGATCGTTTATAGGATTACATTAAAACCTTATTATATTGACGTAAGGGTAGGGATAGTAGGGGTAGCAATATTATCGTTGTTTACGTCAATGTGGTTACGGAAAGGTTTCTCTGAGTTGATTGACTTTGTGAGTGTTTCGAGCGACTAAATATATATACACAGATTCTGGATGGATGGATGGATTATGGGGCTCTGAGTGTGATGCGTTATTATTTTTATTACTTCTTCTTCTTCATCGTTCCCTCATAATTGAGAATCGTAACCAATTACTATGCCCCTCTATTCTCCATTAATAGCGATCAAAAGCTGCGTGGGCTGCCTTTTGCACGGAGCCCCACGCTTTATCACTTAGTAGTAGAATTATTAAATTCATTATTTAAGTATTAAAGTTGAATGACACAAAATTGTGCAGATTCTACCTAAACGCAGATGAAATTGTATATTTTGTGCGAGTTTGGTCCTCTAATACATAAACGGTCAATCCATCTCGGAAAACATTCGTTAGAGCCGGATGAGATAAAATCTTTTAGTTTCAAGGATATACTGTTGTTCCTAAAGGCAATAGACCTTGAAGTTGAACTATAAATAAAATAGTGGCGATCACAATAAATCTGAAATGGTCGCAGTGATACTGGGCTGCTAAAGCCCTGCATAGCCACCAATGAAATACATAACAAAAAGGATACAAAATATCACTGTATGAAGGTCTAAGAAAATACCTTTAAACAATTAAAAATATAAGTATCCTATAGATAGATGATATCAGTAGTAGGTACTGGGAAACAGTTACCGAAATAGTTTACCATTACGTTATGGACTAATTCCGCACGAACTATTTCCATCCATCACGCGAAATGGCGCTTTAGAAGTGCACTTGCAACTAGAATATCAAAGCAAATATTTGAGATGAATTTTGAATCAACTGATCGGAATGATTTAATTTTGGTATTTCCGGAAACAATTGGTGTATTTACAAAGTTTTGCAGGGGCAAATGTTGCGGCATTTTTAGGGTAAGGTAGGAATTATGGTATTCTAAAAGCAGCAATGGTTTGAATGGCGTAATGTTCACGTAAAATAATGATTCGACCTCACATTACAATAACCATAAATTTTCATTGTACAATGGAAAAAAATGGAAACCATCATTCACATTCGGTAAGTAGATAAACGGGTACTAAAAGCAAACCTTTTTCGAGATGTATTGTTTGTTTGTTTCGCAGATCTCTCTATGTTAACATTTCTTCTACTGATATCATATAAAGCGAGGTATAAACAAATTTGCTTTAAATCTGTTCAGCATAAGATAATTTGGTTTATTTTACCTACGAATGTATAATAAGATTGGTATCGGATGTGCCAGCGAAGTGGAAAAAGAACCGTCAGGCACAAAAATTGGTTTGCGTGTTGTAAGCTATATAAGACTATAGGCATATACTTAGGTAAAGCAGTATTTTTGTAATTATAGGCAAATTAAACTTAATTAAAATCTGCAATCTGAAAATTTAATTTGCGATTGTATGCCAAAATCTCCCACATAATTATGTCAAATTTAAATTTAATTTCAAAATAGACCTATTACTGCACCAATCGCTGATTAAAACATAAGAATTTTTAAACCATGGCAAATAAAAAATGAGATCCTGTACGTCTCTAGATAAACTAGCTTAGGCTCACATAATTTTTTATAGCACTATTGCATAGCATCGGGCTATTTAAAACTTTTTTTTTTACAGGGTCCGCCGTAGATGTCCTCGGCGATCTTATCGACATGATAGTTGACTGTGAACCGCTCTCTTCCCTATTCTCAAAGTGCGTCGTAGCGAACAAGTCAAAAGTTTTCGATAAAGAAGAAGAGGGTAGCTTGCCCATGCCGGAAGTCGCACCGGAAGGCTTCAACGCGGCCAACTTGACGGCCTTACTGAAATTGTTGCTAAGCAAACCTTTAGAAGAAGGAATGAAATTCTTAAACAATAGTGCTGCAGACAAAAGTTGAATTTAATAAAGGTAATTTTATTACTGTTTTATATCGTTTTAGTTTTTGTTTTTCCACAACTTTCTGTGGAAACGTTTTTCCAGCGTTCAAAGGTAACGATATTAACGTATGACTGAGAGAAATACGGTTTAGTTTAGAAAGAGAACCTATCTCTTCAAAAAACATAGTATAAAATAAAGTCGCTTCCCGCGTCTGTCCCTGTGTATGCTTAATAATATCCGTCTGTCCCTATGTGTATTAATATTGCGCAACGGATTTTAATGAGGTTTTTTTAAATAGAGAGAGTGATTAAACTAGAAGGTTTATAGGTATTATACATGCACAAAAAACTAATAGGTTAGGCGGTTCGAAGTTCGCCGGGTCGACTAGTTCTTAATAATACTCACTAAGTATCAAATGATTCCGACTGATACACAATCTGTACCAAGCTCAAAATCCTTTTTTTTAAATCATCATTGGCATCATTTAATGATTTACTGTGTTATTTATAAAGATACAGTAGATTTTAGGTAGCTTAACTGGAATTCTACTTCTCTGGTTTGTTGTATGGTAAATACGTGTCATCCAGTCTAAAATGCTCTTGAACTTTTTATGAATAACAGGGTTAATGTTTTGATACAGCTCGTTTGAATGAGATCTCAATTTTAATTGAGTTTTAATTAAGTCAGTCTTAACCAGCTTTCGAGGATACAGCCAGAATACTGGAGGCTTAAATCTTGGGTTGAAATGCTAAAATTCGGACAGAGAGTAAATGGGAAATATGGGATTTATAGCTAGAATAGCTACTCAAAGATGCCATTTCGTCATGTAATAAAATAACTCAAAAACCTTTTTCTCGCAAACAACGTTCTATGTTCTGCAGGCTAAGTTTCCCACAAGTTTGTAGTTAATACTTTGCGCTACTTTGAAAGCATTGTATGAAATGTTTTGACATGGCAGGTATGGAGATGGTAACCGGTAACTCTACTACAATACTGATTTCTTGCAATTTCATACTTTAAGGTGCGAAAGGGTGAGAAACTAGCGCCACTTCGATAAATAAATAATAAATAAATCAAGTGTTTATTCATTTCATAATTTACAAGAAAATACTAAACATAATTATTATCTTCTAAACCATGGCTGAAATCAAAGATATGCGTCTTTGACTCCCTAGATAATATTGTCTTGCTTTAAGAATTTTTAAGGCTCTGATGTGTAGCTTTTAGGATAATGATGTTAATATTCTTCTACAAAAATAAAGTGGCCACTTTAGGCAACAAACGGTTTCTTCTTAAATTTGGAACCTGAAGGCTACACAGCAGGGCCTTAAAAATTCTAAGCAAGATTATATAGGGCGTCAAAGACACATATTTTTGATTTCGGCCGTGGTTAAATTATTTATCGGGAGTAGCACTAGTTTCGCACCGATTAAGATTAAACCACAACGGTAAAGACAGTTACACTGTTAATGTTGACTTTTGAGATCCGTTATGATGAATAATGATGTTTGTTTGTTGAATATGTTATAGCTGTGTCCCGCAGTTCATATAAGCAGTAAAAAGTAGCCTTTGTGTTATTCCAGGGTGTCAGCTAACTCCATACCAAATTTCACTGAAATCGCTCCAGCCGTTTAGACGTGAAGAAGTAATAAACATAGACACAAACTTTCGCATTTATAATATTAGTGAGATGAGATGATTTGGGCACCCTAGGTAGACAGGTTCTACTTAGTTAGAGGCTATATTATTATAATAAAAGTTTTTATTTCTAGAGTTCGAATATACATTGGAATGAAATACTTTTTAAAACTTTACCAGAAATCTTATTGGGAGTACAGCCCCAGGTAGTTTATTATTGAGTTTGCTAGTTGTTCGTAACAAGTTTTGTAACAATCTTATATATCTAAATCTTTAGTATCAGTCTATTTCTGATACATCGGCAATAAACTCAAGAAGAGATTTAGCTTATTATGTATTACATTTTTAATTGTACAAAATGGATTAAAACACCGAAAATAAATTTTCCACATACATTGCTGCGATCAGCGGCGGTAGCATGACGGACAATTTGTCGAATTTGTCGTATCTATCTGTCACTTTTGTCGATCGTCTCCATACATTTTCCCGCATTGAAATGTCAAAAGCGATTAAAAGTGACAGTTAGATTCGACAAATGGTCCGTCATGCTGCGGGGGCAGCTGATCGGGTTTTTGTTTATAAAGGACGCTGAATTAATATTTTGAAATCACGACCAATATTCTGTATAAAAAAATTGTTTATTCTGGTTAGCTGAATCGCTTATTTAATCTATTCAGTAGATTACGTTGCGACGTGCTTTCAATATGGATAGTGCCCAATCCAATCATAGAATCTGTTGGAATGAATAAAAAAAAGGTGTTGAACAAATATTAAAACTTTTTTTATGATCTGCTGCTTCCATTTGAATATTTATACTTATGTTTTATTCATTTATGTGTTAAAAAACTATCTGACTGAACTTTACTTATTTGCTATGTATGCTAATAAGCAATAAGCAATAACAATAACACATCACACTCAGAGCCCCTAACTAGGAAGAACCTGTATCTAGGGTGCCCGAAACACACACAGAGACGAACATTACACATTACAATAAGCGTCTTTATTTTCCTAATATGATTTTATAAAGTTATCTTTTAACTGTATTTCGTCTGTCAAATTTTCTACATCACTTGTTCAATAACACACACCCGAAGGGATGTTGTTGACATCATGTGATATTTCCTGTCTTCAAATTATTATCCTTGAAAGTGTTATACGATTTTTCCTGTGAAATAAATTCTCAAACGCCAAAATTATAATTAACTTTGCACCTTTAATATTATATGACTAAGTAGGTGTAAAAGTAATTTATTCGGTTTCTTTGATCATGAGGATATCGTGAACTTTTGCGTTCTACAACTACGCTACAGAATCTGTTTTGAGTCTACCAAACTTTGCTAATAAGACTTTAAGACTATGTTAGCCAAGTATGACAATATTCATATCATACCTATCTACTTTGAACAAGAATTTGTCGCTAGCATCATTACATTACAACCGAAAGACGTCGACTGGATATAGGATCCTCCACAGATGGCCACAAGGACAAACATTATAAAGGGAGCTTGAAGGGAGTTTTCCGTCTGGTCGGGATGCGACCATGAGCTTTTGATTAAGTATTCGGCAATCTGGGCTCTCCAAACCCCCCTGAGCTCTACGTTACTGATTCTAATATTTGATTTTAATTTGATTTCATTTTACTTGAATTTAATGCCTAATATTTGTTTGAGGATATGAAATGAATAATTTATTAAAATAGTAAAAAAGGGATGTATTTCGGAGCCTGTCTCCAATGCAAGTGAACGAGTACAATGGTGCTTAAAACTATATACGCTAACTGGCGGGGCGGCTTCTTGCTTCGGGTTCTTTCCTTGATGGCCATTTGCTGCACCCGCGATGACGCTGCATAGGGTTTGCGTTGCAGCCACCAGATGGCGCGAACACCGTCATCGCCATGCTTGGCAGGCGGATTGGCGATGGCAGTGAGTGTGGCTCTTCAGGTTCTTCAACAAAGGGCGCCCGTCCGTCGGCCGCTCGGCCTCGATCTCTTAGTCGCCTTATATAAAACCTATGGGAGGAGAATCAGATGGGGTGGTGGAATAATACGGCCGCTTAATGTGTCTCTATACCAATATACACGGTAAAATTTAAAAATATTAACCGTGCTCACTTGAGGACCTTCAAAAGTTTTTGTTAAAAAAAATGCAAATTGTGTGAACCATCGGAGCAATGACCCACGGTGGCTTAGTTGGCGCCAGACAATACAGGGGATGGACGGCAATGCGCGGGGATCTATCGGCCTTAAATGAGTTATTATAATTCTCATTTTTTTTATTAAATATGAAAATAAATATATTTTTTTATAAGTTATTTGAGTCATTGTATCATGAAAAGACTTACCCTCTTATTCATAAAAAGTTAAAGAGCATTTTAGTTATTTGACGTATGTCAATTTAGACTGGATGTCACGTATTTACCATACAACAAACCAGAGAAGTAGACCTCCAGTAACGCTACTTAAAATCTACTGTATCTTTATGAATAAGACGGTTAGTCCTGAAAATTTCCGCAACGATAAAAAGTAACCGTGTAAAAAATATAAAATGTTGTCTAGTCCAGAAAATACATTTATTTACAAGCCACAACAAAAATAACAAAACATTTGTCGAAAGTGCATCAGATACAATCTCGGGTACAAGCCGGATGCCTAGCTAGATAAAAAATTCAAATTCTCTCCGCTGTTTTCAACGGCAAATTTGTCCCAGAGTTAAATAAAAGGCGGAATAAAACCCGACCTGCATCTCATGCTCGCCTGGTAATTTGCATGAAGCTCCCAGAATAAAGCCTGGATGGTTTAAAAATGTTTAAATCAAGCCTCACGAAATGAAGTAACTAAAACCTTACGTTAAAAAAATATAAGTATTTAAATAATGGTATGTACATATTTTATTTAATAAATCTGATTTAGTAGGTAAATCTCTTTATTTATATACATACAAGCTGTCCCGGCGAACGTCGTATCGCGCCTTATAATTTTAACTTCCTCTACATTTTCCATATTTTCTCACCTTTTAAAACTTCCCTGGACTACTACGAACATTTCAAAAAATCGGCTGTAACGGCCCGGCCGCTCTCGAGTTTTAGCGAGACAAATAGTAGATACATAGTAGATAACTAAGAATAATGTTAAACTTAAAATGCACTTGAAAAAAAACTTAAATGTCTTTCTGGTATAGTTATAAAAAAAAAAATACAATATTTTGCAATCCATTTAATTTACTTAGGTTTTGCTTAAATAATACATTTCATAAAACGGTTGCTTTAAGCAGGTCACGTCGCTAAAATCAGGCTTTGTAGACGTAAAATTGGAAAGAAAATTTACAATTGTAAATGACTCATTATAGAAATCACAAAAAATCAAACCTAACAACGCATCTTTGTACTTTTTATGATTATTATTTTTAACTTCGACTCTGAAATTACAACAAAGTATTAAACCAATTTTTTAAATTATAATGCGTTTTATAATAAACTAGTCGACCCGGCAAACTTCGTACCGTCTTGTGCATGTATTATAAGTATAAACCTCTTCCTCTTGAATGACTCTATCTACTTTATTTTATACTATGTATTGATACAGAAATCCACAAAAAACACTTTATATTTCAAAGCTCACACTTTTGCGTTTAGCTTTTTTCACGAACTCTTTGTTTAATATTTGAATTGAAACGAAATATTTCCAGGAAATTCACGATAATGCTAATCGACCTTTCCAACTCCAAACATACTTATTATGCCAACAAAATTGTTTTATAGAATACTGAAAAAAATTTAGAAAACTATAAAGCAGAATATTATTCTTTTCGACTATACTGACTACCAATAATATCATCACTTAGGGGTTTTCAATCAAAAATAATTTTAAGCTCCCATAAAGAAACGACATGCGATTGGTCCTGAAACATAGCTCTACCAATTTAAATTGTTGTTCTTTCGGTTTTTTCGCTGCAGATCTTAGGCTGACATTCACAGTCATGTCGCAGCTCAAACTCGCACTCAAAAGTGTCAAAATGAATCTTGAAATAGTTCTCCACTCCAAATTAATAATCACAGTCGAGTTCTGACTTCATGACAGTGAATCATACTCTCGACGGAGTATAGGACGGCTTGAGCCAGGAATATCAGTACTCGGGAAAGACTTATCCGAGTATCATTCTCGACCGAGTAGCCTCAAAACACTGACTGTGTGTCCTTAGAGTAGGACGCAAAAGTAAGTATTTCCGGAGTGCCTTACAAGAAAGGCACCACAAATATCTCCTCTAAATAATAGCAGAGCTACGATTAGGTCAATGGTCCTTAATGGTGCCATGACAAGACGAAATATTATTGTGTACATTGTACACTTAGTTTTCCCGACTTGCACATTTGGTGGAAGGCGGGTGGTAAGTTTTAAGTAGGTGAAATAGTTGTCTGAAGTTGCTAAGTTTCTTGTGAGTAAGCTTTGGCAGCTTATTTTCTCGTCTGCCTTCCCTCGTCTTACGTTATGATACGTGAAGTTATTGAATAAAATTTTTGTATCAACATTCAATATACTTCTAAAACGAATACCGCACTATTATTTTTCTATTATGTCGCTCTCGAGACCAGCTAATATTGCTGACGATGTTGCTCTTGAAATAAGTAGGAATATTATGGGTTTAGGTAGGCGGTTTACGAAAAAATATTAAAAGGAATGAGAAAACATTATAAATAATGTATACCTATCAAAAATCCTATTTGTTTCTTCATAACATTAACGCTTCATCATCGTCATAATCTTAGCCGAAAGACTTCCACGGCCGGATATAGGCCTTCCCCATAGATTGTCATAACGACCGGTCTTGTTCGACCAGTTCGTCTGACGAGAGGGGTCTGCCTACTCTGCGTCTTGCAGTGCGTTGTGAAAACCTTGCATCTCTAGCGATTATCTTTGTTCTTTGCCCATTTGCAATTCTTTGGGCTATATTGGTGACTTAACGGACTTGAAGTATTAATCCAATCAATCTTCGATGTTGACGTGACTACATGGTTACCTACTATCTGTGCTGCCAGTAAACCATTGAGCTAGTATAGTAGCTAATGCTCAGCAAACGGCTTAAAACGTGTCCCATCAATCATCATCAATCATCAATACATAGTATAAAGTAAAGTCGCTTTCCGCGTCTGTCCCTATGTATGCTTAAATCTTTAAAACTACACAACGGATTTTGATGCGTTTTTCTTTAATAGACACAGCGATTCAAGAGGAAGGTTTAAAAGTATACTTCATTTACAAATTAGTAATAGGTTGGGCGATACGAAGTTCGCCGGGTCGACTAGTCAGTCATAAAATTGAGCTGCTCAGGTGGAGCGTATATCAATAAGGATAGAGAGTACCTATCTCTAACGTAACAAGACAATCTACTGATATTTGTGCAAGCAAACAGAAGATTTTCGCGAAAGGGCACGTATCATATTACGTTTGAGGTAGCACTTTACGTTTAATACGTGACAAGTGCTACGATATTGCTATTGCGTATATAACATATAATATACTTAGGTATAAAAAAAATAGTATGTGTTTGGACTTATGTAGAACTAGAGGCTGCCCCGCGGTTTCACTCGCACATATTTCCCGTAAACACAAAAATCCAGTTTTCCCGTTCCCGTGGGAATTTCAGGAAATCCATTCTTAGTGCTCACCTACACTCCCTAAGGAACCTACATGCCAAATTTCAGCTTTGTACGCCCTGTAGTTTCGGCTCTGCGTTGTCTGTCAGTCAGTCAGTCAGTCAGTCAGTCAGTAGACAGACAACGCAGAGCCGAAACTACTGGGCGTTGCGGGCTGAAATCTTGCATGTAGGTTCCTTAGGGAGTGTAGGTGAGCACTAAGAAAGGATTTCCCGAAATTCCCATGGGAACGGGAAAAAACTTGATTTTTGTGTTTATGAGAAATCTGCGCGAGTGAAACCGCGGGGCAGCCTCTAGTGTTTAATACTTTGAGAACTGTGCCTAATGTGTCCTAACTACACTAACTACAACATGCACAAAAACATCCATCGGAAACTAATATCAGATTTTGTATAAGAATAACATAATTTCATGTAGTAGAAAGCACGATCTATTATATTCAAACTTTGAGTAACATCAAATTCTGATTTTTCCTGATTTATTTTAAAATTTGGACAATAGGCAAAATTTATTTCATTGAATAATGTAGGTATCTCGTCTTTGTCTCCTTTTTCTTGTACGTTCCAGGATTGTCTTTGATATATTTTTCCATTGAGAACAAACAATGTATGGGTAGGCGAGCAGGATTTTGGCTAATCCCTTTTTGTGGTCGGCGGAACTGTCGAGGAAGGCTTTATTTGTGCAAAATAAGGAGACATACATCTTATCACATTGCTTTGTTTGTAACATAAGGTCGGGGCGGGGCTACTTTCGGTGAGGTATTGTATATTGCTTTTGCTTTTACGTGAAATAATTACGTGTATACGTGGCATAATTAAAAAAAAAAAATAAGTTAATAATTTGAATGGGTTGCCTGGAAAAAAGCGACAAGGCCGCCCATTGCATGTAAATTCAATAATTATGTCTGCACCTTTATTTAATAATGTACTTTTGCGTCTTACTTTGTATGTATCAAGTGTTTTTATTCTATTCTATTTTGAACATTAAAAATAGAGTTTTGAGAAACAAGTTTTTTGAATACGAAAACACGAAACAGTAAGCAAATCCTTAAAATTAGCCATAAATTAGCCCTTCTGCTGGAATTAATGATTAAATTAATGAAGAAGAAATAGACTAAAAAACAAACCAATGTATTTACTGCGTTTCTAGAAAACCTTTTTTTGGAACACTGACGTGAATAAAATTAACAAAGGGAAACCAACCGACGACATACCATTTTCCAATAGAAGTTCAAATAGCAAATTCGTGTTCGACGAATTTTCCAACGTGAGCCAAATTTCCAACACGTATACCTACCCGACAAAGTCAGTTGTTTAACTACTACCTTTGCTATATTATGTGTTCTATAGTAGTTCTGTCTTGAACATTGTTTGCACGTCTTCTAAAGACAAACAATAAAACGGTGGTCGAAAGAAATAACGGTCTTTATATATGGCGTAGTAAGATTTGATAATTAGGTTTTTTGCAAAAAAAACTAGGGATTTTGCGAAAACACGGATAATTTGCAAAAAACCTAGTATAATTGAAAACTATGAAACCTTCCTTTACTCTTATTGGCTAGATTATTGCTTGCTGGTAAACTCTTATTCTGATTGGTTCTCTGTAGCGTCAAAGGATTTTTTAACGAACCAATCAGAATAAGAGTTTACCAGCAAGCAATAATCTAGCCAATAAGAGTAAAGGAAGGTTTCATAGTTTTCAATTATACTAGGTTTTTTGCAAAAAAACTGCTTTATGTCAGGATGATTGAAAAAAAAAGTAATGCTTATATCAAATTATCCGTGTTTTCGCAAAATGCCTAGTTTTTTTTTCAAAAAACCTAATTATCAAATTTTACTACGACATATATACCTTTATGTAAGTCAAGAGAGAGGCCGCAGAGACTAGATTTTCAATATCTTTGGTACAAACAAACCCAAAAACGGTTGGTGATGTTTGTTTTGTGAAGAACACGTGATTATAGTTTATTGATAGTGATTTAGAAATACCACTAGTGGGCGCCCCGCGGCATCGCCAGCGCATTTTCCATTGAAACATCAAATTTCCCTTGGGAATTTCGGGATAAAAAGTAGATGTCCTTTCTCAGGCTCTAGACTATTCATAATACAAAATTTTATTCAAAACGGTTCAGTACTTTCCTCAGTAAAGCGACACAGACAGACAGCGTTACTTTCGCATTTATAATACTTAGTCTGGATAAATAAAACTTTTGAACTATGTAATAAAAAGGGACGAGCTGGGCGGACGAGCAGGATAGGTGTCGTACCGTATCAAGAGATCAAGCAGCAGGCGGGGACACAGAAAGATTGGAAAAGGTTCCACCGACAACAAGAGCGAAGCTTACTTTTTAAAGAAATGGAGTCGTAAAAGAAGATAATTATTAAAAAGTTTATAACAAATTTTTTTTTTATAGGTCCTGGTCCTGCTACACAGTACAGCCGTAGCTGCTTTCTGGCATGGTTGACACGATTTGAAAAGGCCATTTGGTGTACCCGTGTACCGAACCACATGTACCGTGTACCGTGGTATTCACTCTCGGATTGGCCTTTTCAGCCACGAACGGAAATGCCGTCGCGATGCAACTTAAATCATCTGTCAAAGATGTAAAGGCCTATTATTATTATTATTATTGTACCGAACCGACCTATTATCGAGAGAGAGCATCTTCCTTGTTCTGTGCTATTATCGGTCTATTAATACCGCGAGCGGAAATCTGCAAAGTAAATGCGTTTGGAATACTAGTTTAACGCTCGTTAGCTATAAAGTTGTTGACAGATCTGTCTAGTTGCAGACAACGCAATGGGCAGTGAAGCAGAGTAAAATAATATTGTCACCTGCAGGTGGTTATGTTTGTTCTACTTCAATATACATAGTTTAAAACAAAGTCACTATTTTATCTTTAAAACTATGCAACGGATTTTGATGCAGTTTTTAACAGATAGAGTGATTCAACAGGAAGGTTTATAAGTATAATACATACACAATCTAGTAATTAATAGGTAAGGCGGTACAAAGTTCGCCGGGTCGACTAGTATTATTTTATATTAGTAAAACTTCTACACAAGTAAGATAAAAGAAAAGATGTAAAAGTGTTTTTTTAAATCGTAATTGTTTAATTGAAAATTTGGGCCGATTGGAAAAAATATTTTAAAATTAAAATCCACTAATATCCCTGGTGAACATTGGCTTAAGAATATGACATTTTCTTTCTCTCCAAAACTTCTTTTAAAAACAGAATTTCTTCCTCTTATTTTAATCTTATTTTAATCAATAAAAAGTTTAAGTAGCTTGCAACTATATTATACAACTCTCATACACACATTTACACACACTCAAACACATACATACTCACACTCACACCTTCTTGCTTGCGATCTATTATTATTATTATATTTTACCCTTTTTTTTTTTTTTGGACTTGCTAACATTTACCAGTTCGAATTTTTTATTTGTTAAAGTTAAGTGTTCTTGTAGCTAGCTATAAACTTATTAGATACTTTGTTAACATAGTGAAATCCTGTTATTGGCATACATAAAAAGCACCTAAACTTTACTTGTAATACTTTTCTGTAACGCTGTTGGATTTTTGTTCATAAATAAATAAAAAATAATAAATAAATAAATAAAAAAAATAAAAAAAAATATGTATAGGGATCTATCAAAAATGACATTGCCTGCGGTACGTAGTTCGATCTTGTATTCATATTCATTTATTAAAATTACAAAAAAAGCTTAACTTTTTTGGAGCATTTCAGCGCATAATGAGGCCGCGTGAAACGGAGGTTTAATGCTAGAGCAGGTGAACCGTCTTGAATCTTGAGGGTCTCATTAATAACTAGTAATTTGCGTGATTGACACGCCTAGATTACTCGTAGCTTCATCACTGCCTTATAAATTTTGAAACACGAAATTTTGGTTTATTCAAGGTAATATAATTTAGAATAGGTGACCCAGCGTACTAGGTACCGCCTTTAAATAGTAATTTCACATTGTATAATTTTAAATTATAGCTTATATAAAATTCTGATAGTATAATATAAGTACAGTCACGGAAACTCTTCCCCGGGTTTTCTGCATTGCAAAAAAGCCCTTGTTCTCTGGTTTAACAGTCTAAAGTGCGGTCACTATGCAGGAAGAAATTCGTACATTGAACCTGTTATATTGGTCTCCGTCGCACGCGCGTATTTCGTATTGCCGTCACGCTCGCACAAGCTTTCGACCAGTGAGGTGGGGAAACGCTACTTGCGACCGAGCGCACGAGACCATAGACAAAAATGTTACGCTAAACGAGTCCATGACTGTACCTACAGTCAAGTCTCTTCAAATTCCGATTAGTAATTATCGTGTAAGTGAATCAAATATCCTTGTAAACTTTCGTATTTGTAAATAGGACAGTATTAAAATGTAGATTTGAGTAACTTTACCGTGTTAATTGTTTTACAACACCGAACAGCGCATCGAGCGCTAAGGCGCTTTCAAAAGCTTTCTTTATTAGTTTTACGAGAAAGTTCTAAAGCTTAAACTCCTACGGCACGTGGCTTATGAGGGCATTAGTGGAATGAGAGATTTTGTTATGTATGATACAGTGAATTGTATATACAATACAGGGTTACTTGTTAGTAGACCTGGGGCCTATTTAATATAACTTACAAATTGTAGAATTGTAATTGTAATTTACAGGCTACAATTTACATTTTTTTGTTTAATAAAAAAAACGAGTTACAAGTTTACAATTGTAGAAAATTTACAAATTGTAGAATTGTAGCTACAATTTTACAATTCTCTGTTTAATAAAGGTTTTCTTCTTACAGGTGAAAACTTACATATTTGTAAAGAAAACAGCTTTATGTAGTAAAATTTCTACAGGTGGATCGTCATGTGTCAGATATTTACAATTTAGTGCATCAATCTATATAAGTGATTTTTTTTGGGAAAAAAAAGTATGAGTAGTAGGTAAAGCAGTAGTTATTGGTTTAGACTGATTGAACTGTACTGTTTGTTTTTAGAATACTATTTGAAATACTTAAAAATTACTAAGGACCAATATCTGACTTGACCAATATTTGACTGCTCCGTGGCTCAGTTGGCAGTGCTGTAGACTGAGTAAGCGTGTGGACCCTGGTTCGATTCCCGGGCGGGGCGAATATTGATATGATGAATATCGATCGATGTTTGTTTCCGGTCTGGGTGTAATGTTCGTCTCTGTGTGTGTTTCGGGCACCCTAGATACAGGTTCTTCCTAGTTAGGGGCTCTGAGTGTGATGTGTTATTATTATTTTATTATTTATTATTAATATCTAACGCACTAGGGAGCCCTTTTTTTTTTGATAAAAAGCCTTATGACTATGACTTCTTTTTAGAGTGGCGTCACTGTTCGCGTTAAAGGACTCTTAACAAGTTTATAAATTTTTATTTTTGTATGAACTTGTAGCTACAATTGTCATAGAAATCTGCAGGGGTTTTTTAAACTTGAAAACTTTTATTAAACGGCACTTGTAATTGGAATAGGTAATAGTAAGATTGTAACCTGTCAAATTGTAATATTGTGGAGTTTATTAAACAGCACTTGTATTATTAAACAGCACTTGTAATTGGTACAATTGTGAGGTTTTTACCTGTAACATTTTTACAATTTGTAAGTTTTATTAAACAGCACTTGTAAAAAAACCTTACAAATATGTAGCTTTTTTTCACAATTGTGGACTTGTAAGTTATATTAAATGGGGCCCTGATCATTTCAGAAGGTTGTTATTAATAATTTTAGGCCTACCACTGAAAAAATTCGAATAAATCTGAAACGGTTGGTTTTTTTTTCTGGGTACCTACCTACCTTTACCTAAGGGTTAAAATTATTGGTTATGATCCCTATACTACTGTCATCTCCTGAAATGGTCAGGTCTATTTACAAGTAAACCTGTATAGACCGTATCAGCTAAGTTACTTAACCCGCACATCGAAGTTCAGTTTGAAAGAACTCTGGAGTAAGAGGAAGAAATCTCGGGAAAGAGTTCATCTATTAAATAGACTAAAACTTTTATATCGGATAAATATGTCAATAAATAGACCAGCTAGTCAGTTCAGGTTCAGCGTACAGTACTAGTAGGTACATTAAGAATTTATACTGAGAGATATTTTGCAATACAGAAATACCGGAAGTGTTACGCCGTCCTAGACTGCCACTGTACAAACAAAGTTGACAATGTACCTTGAGTTGAATGATTGTAATGAATTGTCTATCTAGTATACAGTGCATTTCCAAAGTGAATTCTACTTACTTTGTACTATTTGTACTTAAGTTGAACTTGGAATATGGACATATATAAGCATTTGTGAAACTTGGCATGAAAATGGACTTATCTCTCTGAGTATAAGCCAAGCCCAGAGCACATCTGGTAACAAGGTAACAATAACAATTTAGACTGATCATTTACTTCTATGGCATAGGATTGAGCTTAAGCGTAGCGAACTCGAAATAGTATGTCTATGGGATTGAGGACCTATCGCGTGCCTTTCATTATGGTAGCATCGAGGTTGGAAACCGCCGCTACGCTTTCTATTGTATTGGTCTTTCATTAATCTGAGGTAGCATTGAATAATTTTCTATTGAAACCTGTGTTGAACCCTGTGTCATTGAATTTAGAGAACAGTTTAAATCGTTATCGCCTCGCCAGATGATGCTGGGACTTTTACCATTTTCTAATCTTTGTTCAGTTAGGCTATTGCCGTTTACAATAAAAATAAAAATGGGAAACATTTTGACATGTGATAAGTATACATTGCGGATTTACAACTGAATCTCTTGTGTAGACAAAAATATTCATCTATATACCCGCAATGTATACTTATCACATGTCAAAATGATTCACATTTTCATTTTTAAGTTTGACAGAGAGATCGAACTCGAGTCGATAGAAAATTTTACGCATCCGCGCAAGTGAGTCTCGCACTTCATGACTTCATATAATTTGCTGTTAAAAATAAATAATTATATGTAGGTACCTGCAAACCGTGATTATTTATCTCAACATTGGCGACGCCTTTAACAATGAAATTGTAGGCAAGCTCATTTTTTATGCAAATTAACCAAAGTTCCAAGTTCATCAAAAAGGCTCATTTTAGTTGTAGTTAACGATGTTTAAATTAGATTACTTATTAGAAGCAAAATTTGTTTGTTTCATTTAAGGGAGGAAACATTCAAACTTGCAAAACATTTAAACTTCTAGTCATAGTATTTATATCAGTAAATAAACTTCGGCATTTAAATAAGGCAAAACTTAATAAAATCAATCTGTCAGTATCTTAATTACTTTTTAAACAAAATGTTAAGATTATTTACCCAATAAGCACAAGTTGAAATTCATGATAAGTAATTAAGTTTTGAAAAGCAAATATTATGTCGATTTAAGAAAAAACCATTGAAATTGCTATTAAAGGGAATGTAGAGTGTGTCTTAATTCCTTACATTGTTCTTATAAAGTACGTATGACAATAATACATTTTCCTTGAACAATATAGAATATTCTAAAAAAATTCAGAAATACACTTTGGTTGAAATATATAATACTAGAGGCTGCCCCGCGGTATTTCCCGCGCAGATTTCTCATAAACACAAAAATCCCGTTTTTTTTCCCGTTCCCGTAAGAATTTCGGGAAATCCTTTCTTAGTGCTCACCTACACTCCCTAAGGAACCTACATGCAAAATTTCAGCCCGCTACGCCCAGTAGTTTCGGCTCTGCGTTGTCTGTCAGTCAGTCAGTCAGTCAGTCAGTCAGTCAGTCAGTCAGTAACGGAAGAGTTTTATATATATTGATTGTTAAAACTTATATTCTAAGGCGGTGGAAGTTCGCCGTGTCTAGTATTGCTGAAAATATGAACACTGAAAAAATTTGGAAGCAGGACTCGCCCCCGGCTCTACGTGCCAGGCAAAATAATCACTTTGACGCCACTAGGTCCTTACTGTCCTTTATGACTTTTCCTCAGTACTCATATACATATGAGGATTGTTTCACAAATATGACTACTTAAATAATAATAATAATAATAACACATAAACTCAGAGCCCCTAACTAGGAAGAACCTGTATCTAGGGTGCCCGAAACATATACAGAGACGAACAATACACCCTGACCGGGAAACAAACATCGATATTCATCATGTCAATGTTCGTCTCCGCCGGGAATCTAACCCGGTGCACCCGCGTCTCAGTCCACATCACTGCCAACTGAGCCACGGATCAGTCATGTAACAATTTTTTATTATGTTTCTAGATGTATATTTAAAAAGGTTTTTTATTTTATTGCAACCAAAAAAATAACACAACAAACATCAAATGCTAATAACCCAGGAAAGTATGTACCTAGAAAAAGTAAAAACAAAATTACAGAAATATACCTCGGCATAAAGCTTCTTGTTCAAAGGCTCCCATTACACTTAGGTACAGCATTGTCACGCTGAATTGCAACAGAAAGCCTCCGAGTCTTTTATTTTTCAATTAAGTATTCTGATCCGTCCGCAGATATTACCAACTTAATTTAGAACTCCAATCAAGCAACTTGGTAATTTGTAAAGTTTTGCCAATATTAACTCGCAAATCTCGCAATCTTTGTTACTTGCTTGTTTTAAATCCGTTTAGGGCGAGTATTGAATAAATCTATTTACTGATAAATACATAATATTCAAAGCTTATATTAAAATAATATTTTAGAACCAACTGTTTTTATTTGTTACAAACGGTCATACAGATATAAGCAGCATACTTGTAATCCAAATCTGACTTACACAAGATATAATTACATAAATATCAGAATACCTATGAATTACAATAAAAATATAAGTAGTTCAGGATTTACTAAAAACGGGAAATATTGAAGAATTAACAATTTGTCTAAAAATACTAATTGTATTAACTCATGTAGACATGTAAACACTTATCATAAAAAAGCATAAGATCTTTCAGTAAAATACATAATGTAATACGTTAGCATAGGAAAGATAAAGAAAACATTAAAATACGTAGGGGATAAAAAGCTGAGTGAGTGTTTTTTATGTTTGGTATAATAATAAATTTATGATTTATATTTTAACATAAAAAATAAAGTATAATACTTCAAAACATTTTGGTACATATTGGTACTTTATTAAATAATATTTATGGGGGGATTTTCGTAAGTAAATTATTATTTTACATCCTAAAATATTATATATTATATTCTTATTTTGATAATAAGAAAAAAAAACGTCTCCATGGCAAAAAAAAAGAAACCGTAACGAAACTTACCTCGAGTACATAAACAAAACAAGAGCGTTCCCCGTGGAACCGACCGCCATCATCAGTACGTAGAGCGCTCCCAGACCATAGTTGACGAGATCGGGAGGAGGGGTGAACTTCAGCCAGTGCGGGTTGATGAGCAGCAAGTAATCATCCGAAAACCAGTACTGTCGCCACAGGTACACCGGCCACCGCTGCTTGAACCTCGCCACTAGAGAAACACTAGAGTTCGTCCGCACAACTTCTATCGTTCTCAAATCTTTATCTCCGTCAAAAGCACTCCTCTTAACTAACACTCCACTTAAATTAACTTCTGTCTCATACACGCACGGTCTTCGTCGCCTCTTCCACTGCTTCAAGTTTATACTTTCAAAACAAAAACAGTAACTTTTTACGCATTCCTCGCACTGTCTTTGGCATTCCGTGCTGTTAGCATTGTTAATTGAATTTCTGGCTTGAGTTGGCACATTAGCGAACTGGATTGTGATAAATGTAATGATCACTAATATACGTAAGGTTGTCATTTTGTGGCGCGAGCACGCGACCGTTCGTCGCAGCGTCTGATGACATTCTGCCGCGCTTTCACAGTCGCCTGGCAAATAATCGACAAAAGTACGTAAGTGAGAATTTCGGAATAATTTAACAATGAACCCTTAAAAAGTTTTAGCTTAATTGTATCTCTTTTTACAATAGTCTGTCTTATTTTCTTCGTAAGACCTTGTTCCTCTACGCTTTACTGCCTCTAACTAACACTCCTAAATTTATTAAATGAAGTCGTTCCGCCATCAACCACGTTTTCTTAATCAATCATTCGGTACCTACCTCGTTGATTAATTTAGATAGTAATTAAACAATAAATGGGGTAAATAAAACCTTTTATAATAATACTAGAGGCTGCCCCGCGGTTTTTCCCACGCAGATTTCTCATAAACACAAAATTCCTGTTTTTTCCCGTTCCCGTGGGAATTTCGGGAATTCCCTTCTTAGTGCTCACCTACACTTACTAAGGAACCTACATGCAAAATTCAGCCCGCTACGCCCAGTAGTTTCGGCTCTACGTTGTCTGTCAGTCAGTCAGTCAGTCAGTCAGTCAGTCAGTCAGTCAGTAACGGAAGAGTTTTATATATATTGACTAGAGGCTGCCCCGCGGTTTTTCCTGCACAGATTTCTCATAAACACAAAAATGCCGTTTTTTTCCCGTTCCCGTTGGAATTTCGAAAAATCCTTCCTTAGTGCTCGCCTACACTCCCTAAGGAACCTACATGCAAAATTTCAGCCCGCTACGCCCATTAGTTTCGGCTCTGCGTTGTCTTTCAGTCAGTCAGTCAGTAACGGAAGAGTTTTATATATATTGATAATAACACATCACACTCAGAGCCCCTAACTAGGAAGAACCTGTATCTAGGGTGCTAACAAAGCATAAACTAAAAAGTAATAAACAATTCAGGCATTATCATACAGGGTTTTTCTAGTTCAAGGTTTCGAGTGATCTGCGATTTTATTATTGATCGAAATACAAGGTTTTCCAAGATCACGGACTAATTCAATCTAAATAATGATGGTTCGATTGAGAGTACTCGACGTAAGTGCTTTGTGGAGCTAGCATGACTAATATCATTAAAATCGAATATAATAACAAGCAAAGCCAAAATAAAAAAGGCCATAAAATTTATCCCTATTGATGAATAAATTTTAATATTAGATTAATTGGCGTAGAAATAAGAGGTTTGCTATGTTGCCAGTTCTAAAAATATAGTCTATACTGGAATAATGAATAAAATCTGCATTCACATTTTAATCCTATTATTAGGTAATAAAAATGCAATGTTAATGAGTAGTTTTGGATGTCCAGATGATTCTTCCACATTTACGCAAAAACTAGAAACTTCACAGAACGATAGCTTACACGAAGTTAATCTTTGAATCTTCTAGTGGAAAATATGGTTAAAGATATTTCGGCCCAAGTCTCACAAAAAATAACGAGAAAATTTTCCTAAAATAAAAAAGTGTTCTGAAATAAAACCTATAACACAACTCTTCAGCTGTCAAAGGTAAAACTTCGATCATTTGTGGAATTGGGCGTCCCAGGTAAAAAACCATTCTATTTAAATCCTAGATAATTTATTTTTTACAAAAAAGGAATCCGCCTACAATGAACTGATACATTTACTGAGCACTTCCTCTTTTTAGAAGTCTGTTAAAATAGGTACTAAAACCTTCTCCTGAACGAAGCAAACTATTTGTATGACAAACATACATGCATACATACAAACACACATAAATGATAACCTTCTTTTTTGAAGTCGGTTAAAAATAAAATGTTATCCTAGCTATGATAACAAATAGGGCCCAATTATAAATCGTTTCCATTCGAATGCCAAATTGATCTGATATTACTTACTACCTTTATTATAATAAATATACGTATTTCTAGTTAGGCAATAAATAAACATGAATAAATCGTATAAGAGATGCCTAAGCTTAGCAACGAGATGACTTGATTTTTTACTTTTGTTACATTATTTTTTATCTTCAGTGCTCTCTTGAAGTTCTATAAAAAGTGAGCTCTATAAAATTTTTGTTTTTTATGATGAGTGCTTTAGTGGTGGTACAGTTGTTATCTACAACTTCGCTATTATTTTTTTTACTCTTTTGGGTAATTTTTTCCCATTTTGTTGGAAATCTTTTTTATTAGCAACACCTATGAAACGTAAAAAAATCCCGAATAAATAAATATATTATAATAGTTTATTTCTTACACTATGTTAACGACCCGGCGCACTTCGTACCACTTTACCTATTACTATACTGTGCATGAATTACACTTATAAACCTTCCTATTGAATCACTGTATCTATTAAAAAATACCGCATCAAAATCCATTGCATAATTTTAAAAATTTAAACATTTAAAGGGACAGAAGCGGGAAGAGACTTTATTTTATACTATGTATTGACTAGTCGACCCGGCGAACTTCGTACCGCGTAACCTATGAGTATTTTGAGAATATTTTATATTATAAACCTTGCTCTTGAATCACTTTACCTTTTAAAAAAAACCGCATCAAAATCCGTTGCATAGTTTTAAAGATATAAGCATACATAGGGACAGACGCGCGAAACGACTTCATTTTATACTATGTATTGATGATGATTATATGTATTGATGTTCATGTTAACACGAAGGCACCTTGTTAAGAGGAAAGTCGATTAGGAGATATTGACACGTGTAAATAAATCCTTAATTTTCCAGCCTATCTCAACAAATAGTGTGGTTTTTAAAAAAATGAAAATAAAACAGGAAAGCGAATACGTTTTGAATTGAAACGGTTTTTCAATTTCCGGACACAGAGCTCGGTGTTGTACAGTGCTGTTGAATTCTTGTCAAAAGCAGTGCAAGAATATAATTTATAGTGTTTTTTGTTAAACTAGGTAATTCAACGGAATTCACGCTTCTTTACTATTATTTTAACCGTTGAACCTCAAACTGAAGTAATAAATAATAAACAATATTACGTACAGTACGGGCACTCCCTGCCTCCCTAGCAAGTGCGGCCTCAGCGCTCGGCTTGCCTCCCTCTCAGTTACCGCTCAGTACAAATAGCACGTCATATCTCAGGATCCTTTAGACTGCACGTCCTATCGTACACAATCTACCGTGCGCACTGGTGGACGCATAGTGTAAAGAGCTAGACTTAAGTCTAACCCAACCGATCTCACTACTAGATCGAATTGCTAGGCGCCACATGGGTGTGGTCCTGGCTTTACTTGATGGGACGTATACGATGGACGCACAGTGTATAGAGGTCGCACTTTTCTCACCATATGCAATCGATCGTGCACAATTTATCGTATACGTTCGATTGCATAATGAAAAGGAAGCAAGCTTGATACGCGTGCATGTACAAGTTTCGGCTGTGCGCGAAGCTCCGCGTTCTATAAAGTGTTCGAGGTGTGGTCCTAATAATTCTTAATTTGTAATGCTGGCTTCCTGAAATACGCAGGCTAAATTATGTTTCCTTTACAAATTGGTGGGTAAGGAACGGTATAATTGGAAGTCTTGTTAAAACTAAAGTTGTTTGTAGCTTTCAGTGGTTTTTCCTTGCATTTGATAGAAGAGTAAACAAACTTTATTAATGAGAAATAGTTCGAAAGGTTTTTTATATTGCAGAACCAATAACTCTTTCATTTTGTATTTACTTAGACGCTTCTCTATAAACTGGAGCCCTAAGCGTACCTAAATTAATCTTATCTGGTTTGACATTCACTTGTTTGGTTGCATTTAAAAACATTAAAAGAATAAAAAATGTCTTGACCAAGTTTTGTGAGTGAAATCACAGTATAAATCTTACCTTAAATACATAATAACGACCACGAGGTTCCCCCAACATCCGACGGTGCAGAAGAACAAATAAACCGCTCCAAGGGTCACTTGCAGGCTATTAGACGGCGGCGGAAACTTGAACCAATGCTCGTTGATGAGCTGAAGAAAGTCTTCCGTGAACAATACGTTAAACTGCGGTCGGTTTACCGACCATAGCTGCTTGAAGCGTTCCAATAGGACAAACCGTTCGGTAAGAGAGCTGTTGGTTGTTTCCGGTATGGCGATTCGGTACGAGACACCCGCCGTTTTGTTGTCAACCGACCGTGCGATCCGTTTTATTGAAACTGTTGGTTGAAAAAAGCAGTGATCAGTTGTTACGCCAAGTGCAGTGAGAGTCAGTACTAAAGTTCGGATTTTCATTCTGAGCGATCACGCGGTACGAAGTCTAATGAAGCTACTGAAGGTTTTGCTAAGTTCCAGCTTTCAGGGATGCCGTGTCGCTTATCCTCTAGAGTACAATGGGGGTTAATACCAGTCCCACGGGTACAGAACTGCTTTAGTAGATTGATTCGGGTTTCTTCAAAGTACTGATGGCGACGTTGCTTTATTAAAAGCATTTTACTTGATTGATTGGTGGACGTTTACGAGTGGTCATCAATTTGGTCGATTAAAAAATGCTACATACTGTTTGTATCTAAAGCCGATACATTTTTTATGACTCAAGTTTGTTACTACAACAAATGTAAAACTTTTTGAAAACAAATAAAAATTCACCGTTATGATTTATATGTCTCTATAAACCACACAAAATGAGAAGTGATATTTTGATGAGGCCGGCCGTTGCTCGCTCTTGCATTCAAAAGGACAATAGCTGCTAACCATGCTTGAGTGACATAAAACGTAAGATTAAAAACTGAAGGCAGTTTTTTCTTCCACTTTCGAATACTCTTTTCTATACAAGTTTAAACATAGAACGACGAATATAGGTAGAAAGTTATGTGTTTTATATACTCTGTAGGTTTTTCCTTAGAAATATTGAGTCACCTTGAAATTTACTATCTACTTCTAGTTACCATATAAAAAGAATTTTAGTTTTGAATTGTTTTTCGCAGTCCAGGAAAGGTATAAAAGGACATAAGGCGTTTGACATAAGAATCAGTTATTTCAATCAGATTATGAGAGGAAAACTTCTGTCGGGTCAACTAGTCTGTCTACTTTTAAAATCTACTATCTACTATTCTACGTCTACTATCTATATATCTACTTAAATGTAGAAATAAAATAAAAATGAATAGTGGTTCGTTAGTAATGCTAAAACTCGAGAACAACCGGGCCGATGTAGCTCATTTTGGCTTTAAAATGTTCTTACATAGTAGTTCAGGGAAGGTTTAAAAGGTGAGAGGATGTGGAAAAATGGGAGAAAGTTAGTAAAATCCACAATTAAATTTTTCCTTATAAAAAAAAAGATGCAAAGAAGTTCGCCGGGGCAGCTAGTTTACAATAGAAAATTTGCTGGCAGTAAAACAAACGCGGCAGATACTTACTTTAAGTTAATTTGTATTGAGACAGGTACTTACTTACATAAATTGGTAACGTTTATCTCGAACTCAATTTGGTAAAGCCAAACAGTGATAAAATAATTCTGGGTAGTTTTCTAATTACAATTAAGAAGAATCAATACCTAAGGGGTCACTCTGATTACTGATTACTACTCATTACACCAACAATACACTAAGAGCCTAAGCACCTAATGTAATTAGAAAGTAATTTATACAGTCCCGGAATTCTTTTTCATGGTAAATAGATCCCAGCTTATTTTCACAGAGCTTATAATTGCGTGATTTTATTACAGAAATTCTTACTTCTTTGTTTGTCTAATTTGGGAACGACCGCTCGCTCCTGTGTAACGGAGCCCTATCCTATAACCAAGATGGGAGACGTTTTAAATTGCTTTTAAAGTTAATTATAGAACTTAGAGATACTCCTTTTGTGTCCAAAATTAATTGATATTTGCCCAAGGCACTAGAATCGAGATTTTTTTTCTCAGAATTTCGTCTGAGTGTTGGATTGAATAAATTATACAGCGTAGGCATTTCAGATTAAGAACCTCAGGATCCAAAATGCGATTAAAATTATTAAAATTAATCATAATTTAACGTATTTTTTTGTTGTTTAAATATATATAGTAATATTTTATCTATAAGCATACATGTAATATATTATGTATACAATATATTATATGTTTTATAGTATATTTAGATATTTATCGGTTGAGCACTTTATATAATTAAAAATCTTCTATATATATTTTGTTTTTGAAGTAAATAGGTCCCATTTACTGGTTATCAGTAAGGACTCAAACAGACGAGCGACAAAGTTTCGGCGACATCACGCGGCGCCGCCGGCCGCAGCCGACGACGGTCGCGCGACCGTCTGTGGCAATCTCAGTCTTCTAGTCGCCGAGTGTCGCCGATCGTTGACGACCAGCGTCACTAAGGCGCAGCACATGCGCTGTCATAACCGTGTAGTACGAGAAAACACACGTATATATTTCAAAATGAATAACGGTTAATATGAATGTGACTTCATTTATTAATTTTTGCAGTAATAAGAACGAAAATGAATATGGAACTATAAAGTAAAAGTATATAATGAGAAAAAATTATGTAACAGTAGGACCTCCTCGTTACTGTCCATTATGTTTCGAGTTACTTCTACAGCTACTCTAAATTGATAAGAGCGATCTTTCGGACTACAATACAGACACCGCCAGCTGCATATTCAGTGACAGCTTGCGACACTGGTCGGCGTCTTGAAGCTTCTATCTACCGACTACCGGCGTCGCGAGCCGTCGCCGACACACTGTCGCTAGTCTGTTGGAGGCCTAACCCCCAATTCATATGGCAGTCCAGTTAACCTTTTTTCTGCAGAATCCCGTTAGCTATGCTAGCATGCAGGATGCTCGTGTAAACGCTAGCATATAAACACATTCGCAATTAATCGAGGTCCTGCTGAAAAAGGAAAACTGGACTGCCGTGTGAACCCTTCCGTTCACACGGCAGTCCAGTTTTCCTTTTTAAAGCCCATTTCGATTTAGGACTACAACTACGTGTCTCTGCAACATGACGTCTAGTACTGTATAGTGCAATTATCCTTTTTTTTGTAACGGGGGGAAACGCCTATCGCATTTCCGGACGCTCGGAGGAGCGTCGGGGGTATGTGGGGCGCGCATCCACTAAACCCCCCGGCGGCCGTCTTGGCGCTTTTGGAAAGAACCCCGGGAACCACACATTATAGCGTCCGAAGTCTTCCCACGCTCAGCTGCTATCAGCTTCGTGCTCGGGGAGGGCATATTGTTCCCTCCCCGGCTCGCCTATGGAGCTGCGGCGGTACAGTGCCACAAGCTGTACCGCCGCCCATCTCGGGGCCGATTGATGAGTGTGTCGGGTCCTCGTCCTTCACACCCACGACCCAAAGACCCTTTTAGACGCCTCTTGCGACTTGCAGGGCATACCGTAGACCTATGCTTACGCCCGGACCTACAGGGCTTTAGTGCAATCATCCTCTCATTATACCATCTTCCCAACTTAATGCATTTAAGGACAATAGCCGTACAGTCTCGATCTTGCCCCCCGGGACTCGCTTTGTAGTAGTCTGTCCCTAGATAATTCCTTTATGCAAATAGTTTTAATGTTTAACATTGGTTGGAGACCTCCCTCTGAGGCCATTGGCTTTAAATTCATCTGTTGAGCTAGAGAAGACATAATAGGACGTCGTTGTCGTATAGAAGTATACACTGTATATTATGGTATTTAGTGTATATTACGATCAATACATATTATAGTATAAAACATAAAGTCCCTTACGCTGTCTGTCTGTCGCTATATATGCTATATCTTTAAAACTATGCAAAGAATTTTGATGCAGTTCTTTTTAAATGAATAAGAGAGATTTAAGAGCCAGGTTTATATGTATAATACATGCAAAACATAGTAATGGTAAGGCAGTACGAAGTTCGCCGGTTCGACTTGTTATCCATATTGTATTCATAATAATAATAATTTTAACCGAATGATGTACGAGCGATCTCGAGCGATCCTTATCTAGTGTATAGAGTATTAGGAACTTGTATTCATATAATTCGTGTTATTTTCCTTTAAGTTTTCAAACAATGTGAATGGTTCGATATGTCTTTTTTTTAACGATAATCATTAAAATAACTTCAATCAAGAAATTTATATTTGGTAGGATATTCTCTAAAATTATAATTATTATAACAAACAAAATATTATTGCTAACGAGAACAGTTAAAATTTACGGAATTGTTCGCTTTTGATACTTTATCCCAATTAAAAACTCTTTGTCAATGTCAAGAATAATATTTTGATTGTAGGTATCTTTTATTATTTACACCTTGTTTACACGCAAGTATAACATTTTCTCGAGAAGAAGCAATAATTTAAATGACTAAGACTGGTTGAAGAGTCAAGCTACGTATTTTCAGATATTTGATTTCATACAATGCTACCTTTTTTTTACAGGGCGACGTATGCATGAGTAGACCTGTCGAATCAAGCTCTCCGATTACAATCTTTTTGAGTATTGAGGTGAAAGAGAGACGAGGGATAAAGGTTTTAACAACACATAATTTTAAATGGATTTTTGTTCGTTTTGACACTGAATTTTAGTTATGGGCCTAAACGTCAGTGCCATGCTTTCTATGCTGCTCAAATATTAATAATCGATGTTATGTTTTCGGTCTGGGTGCATAATGTTTCTCTCTGTTCTGTCTTTTGGGCACCCTAGCTATAGGTTATTCCTAATTAAGGGATTTGAGAGTTATGCGTTTTTTGTTATGTAATTTAAAATTTTCTCTGAACGGTTAAATTTAAAAATTAAACTTTTATTATTTTTGGTTGGTATATTTAAGAGAGAGAGTAAAGTAAATATTTGAAAATAATAGGTAGGTACTCAACTATATGGGAAGAGTGCTTTTTATTATTTTTTATTAATACACAATAATAAAAAGTCCTCTTCTTAGGGATATTGCCTGACGAGAATAGGATGATCAAACGAGCTCACCTGAGTGAAGTTCGATCATTATTGTACGAAGGCTTTGTATGAAGATGTATATTGTTAAACATGCAGCTTCTCCGAGTTGCTTGGCACCTTACGCGCTTTAAATCCTTCCCTATACTAAAAAAAAAAAAAAAACTACAATATTGATTGTCTATGGTCAAGCTGTCAAACGTCATTCTTTAGAGCCTTATTGAGCTTGATGACTGACTCACAACTTGGGTTACTTACAAATTGTAAAGGGCGGGCGGGACAATATACATCTTCATACAAAGCCTTCGTACAATAATGATCGAACTTCACTCAGGTGAGCTCGTTTGATCATCCTATTGTACATCGGCTTTGTATTCGATGTATATTGTTAAACATGCAGATGTTCAGAGCCAATAATAATATCTAAAACAAAAGTTGTGAGGCTTCTATCGAAGATAACCCCTTCTAATATAGGAAAGGACAAACAGATTTGTTTGAAAACTTAATTAAGTTGTTTTATATATCCTTAGTAAAGGAACATGAAAATTTAATAGTACATATAAGAAAATTTAATAAAGTTAAATGTAATATCAAATGTAATCAAAACAGGGCGTATTAATACCGCTTCTTAACTAAAACAAAAAGATATCACATGAATAGAGTTGTATTATGTGAACCTCTACATAGTTCAAGACCTACTGGTTTAGTCAACTGTCTGTCTAATGACACACCTTTAGACTTGGTGGTTGCTAGATGGCTTGTGTTTGTCCTGCAAACACCTTAACTTTCAAATTTAAAATTTAATTATTCTACATAGGATACAAGGTGTCTCTTATTTCAAGTCTCATATCATTATATTTATTAATATAGTATCCTATTCGCAAGTAGCGCAGGCAAAAAAACAGTCCCCAAAAGGACAGACCAGTCCGCATAGCAAAACATTGTACGTAGCTACGTCATGCTACACGAGCCAGACAGCACCCTGCCGCGGCACGCCTTCGATCAGACCCATCATCGAAGCCAACGATGGAAGCCGCCAGGAGACGCACCCAAACAAGATCATCTTATTTAAAAGATTTTACTCCCTTTTTACCCCAAAATAGCAAAATATTTTTGGTCCAGCATCCTATAATATTGTTGATGAGGTCACAGATTTGTGTCGTTTTTTGAAAGAATTAACAATGGGTTTTTTACGAATGTTTTCTCAAAATCACAGAAGTTTTACAGAACAGAAGTTTTTTCACGTTCAAAAGCTTTGATTAATTTAATTTGGTTTACAAAAAATCTAAGACTCAATGTCTTAACAATATCAGTATAACTTTATGTATATTGAAGTCTGTATTTATTTAGTTCTAGTACTTTACTTTTTAAAAGTTAATACTTGTTCTGTGTAGCAGTAGCTACTTAAAGCTTGTAACATGACTAGTAAGTTAATACTTGTTCTGCGTAGCAGTAGCTACTTAAAGCTAGTAACATGACTAGTAAGTTAATACTTGTTCTGTGTAGCAGTAACTACTTAAAGCTAGTAACATGACTAGTAAGTCAATATTTGTTCTGTGTAGCAGTAGCTACTTAAAGCTAGTAACATGTTTTTTAACTGTCATTCACATTCACATTCAATACTTTAATCATATCTCATGTTTATTTATTAATACTTTAATCATATCTTATATTTATTTATAAATAAATAAACAATGACATTAATATGGCAATGGTGGTAGGTCTTCATAATATAATCATCATCCCCTATTTTAGAGCCACCATTCAACATAAAATCAAATTTATAAAAATTGGAAGCACCTGAATTAACATTCTTAGGAGGAATGTCCATTTATATGGAACAAAAAACAAAGAATGGATCATTGTTATTTTAATTATTGTATTGAGTTTGCTCAATGCTCACCGCTGAGGACTCAATTATAATTTCTACAAATGACAGTAGTGGTACTGATATTTTAATTGGCCGGCATTGCTGGAGCATATCTCTGTTTCTATATTATCTGACAATGAAGCAGGTCTCTGAAAGGTGAAGATAATAATTAAGAAAGGTTTCTTTCAGGGTGTTGCAAAAACCAAAAAATAATCCATACCAGGGAACCAAAGTTGTGATGACCATCATTATGCTGGTAACATAGTTAACACTAGATACAGTAAATCAACATTCCAGGATTTTTGTTCCAGTTTCCAAAATTCACCCATGCATAGCAAGAAGCTGGACAAGCTTCTACTAATGTTACATATGAAGTGTCAAAAGTAAGTAAATTGCGAAAATTTTTAGGTTTTGCTGGGCATAAGAATACTGAATTTAAGATGTTTGACTAATTGAATCATTGTAATAATGAAAAGAGTTATTAAAAACTTGCAGCCTAAAGAAGCGAAAAGAAAAGGTTTGTCAGAATCATAGCAAGTAGAAATTAATTTTCTCTGCCTACCCCTATGGAAACAGGCGTAGCGATAAGTATGTTTGTACCTATGTATTATGTATGTACATATCAATGTACATAATATATGAACATTTATAGAAAGTGTTTGGTCTAAACAGCTTGTAAGTACTCAAAAAACACACAACTGTTACAAATACCCCTTGCTGGCTCAAAAAACTTGGTACACATTTGTACCCAAATTCCATGTATTACATTCTAATGCTGTGAGCGTAGCAAATATGAGAGTAAATGTGATAATTAGATGTGATAATTTTTGTTAACTCTTCATGCATTTGCATTTGTCTGTACATAATATGTATTTGCATAAAATTATATTTTTTCCATATATTTATAGAATAGATTTAAAAATTTACAAAATAAAGGCTTTATTGATGTAAGAAAGCTAAAAACCACTTTCATTATTTAAAGTGAAACTGTACACATCCATAAGGATGTGTCTGGAACTCATGTAAATGTAAAAATCTTAATCTTAAATTATTTAAACCTCTAAATGTCCTGTGCAATAAACTGTACATAGTTTGTATGCGTTTGAGGGTAAGTATACATTCGACGTGTAAATATAACACTGTTATAAACTGATGAAATATGTCAAATAAAATAAACCATGATCACCGTTTTGGTACTTAGACATGATTTTTATATAACTGACTGGCTTGACTGTCACACTTTTAACAATCTGATTAAATTTTTGACTATATCCAGTACTTAATTTATTTAATGATGGTACTGTGAGCAATGTTAAAATATTTTCAATGGTTTTAATTTAACCATAATACTGTGTTCTTGAATAAATTTTCAGAGTGTATTGATGGTACTCTGGGCAATGTTAAAATATTTTAAATGGTTTTAAATTAAACATATTACTGAGTTCTTGGACAGATTTTAAGATTCTATTGAATGAAAAGGTGTAGTTATACCCTTAACATACAGAACCCAAAATAAACAAATTATAACACAGATTTTTCCTTTAGCTTAGGAAAAAAGTGGAAATAAGCTTGCCACCATGGCTTACCTCTATTTGTCAGAAGGAGCATGCCGCTTAGACAGGGCTGCGTCTGGGTCGTTAGGCTGTTGCCTGCGAAACCCTATGGTGGTTCTAGTATTGGTAGTTCCTGGCTACCAGGGGTTTCATGGGTTTTCCCCATACAGCAGTGCAAACCAATATGGTAGTAATGGGATGGCCTGATAAAGTTTTCCCATTCAGGGTTTGCAGGTGGCTTTTGCATATTGATTTTTGCATTGTGGTGACTAAATTGTCATTGTTGCAATCTTCTGTTGAAGATCATGGCCAAAATAAGGAACTTGTCCCGCAGTACATCATTGACTAGATTCAAAGAATGGTTTATCTAGATTAGACATGGTAAAATTTATTCTTGCTTTTGTTTGAATAGAATGCAAGACAGAAAAGATCCTGACTGCATCGCAGTGGGGATATAAGTTTCAGCTGGTCTATGTTTTAACTTACTTTTAGTGTTGTAAGAATTTTTCCATAGCATGGCGGGTCCCAAAACAAATTGATTTTGTTTATTTTCAATTTCTTATACTTAGTTTTCTGGGAAAAACTCGTCCAAAAGTTAAGTTTTAGCTTATTTCTTTGGGCCAAATTAAGGTTGTTGGGGAAGTAGGTGTATCTTCCTCAGTGTCACTGATTGAACCTGAATGTTATGCCTACCTGTGTGGTAGTACATTGGTAGTATTAACTTGCTACGGAGAAGATAAGTTATCTCCTTCCTTTGCTCTATTGGCATTTGTGCCACATGTTGATTGTGATCCATCTGAGTAAATCTTTGTGATTTGACACTTAAGAAATTGTAGAGCACATCCATGTATCTCGTACACAGCCTGTGTCTTGTTCAGAAGACAAAAAATATTTTGAAGACAAAAAATATTTTGCCGCCAAAATGTCTGCGCATCGCGTGCGCGTGCTTCGCCCTTATCAAACCAATAAACGGCTGCTTTGCCAACGAGCACGTCGATATATCGCGTATATCACCCGTGTCAATGTGAAAGGGCTTGTTTGTAAAGGCATGCGCCAAAAAACACGTCGGTATATCGCGTATACCACCCGTGTCAATAGAAAGGGCTTGTTTGAAAAAACATGCCAACATGACACATTGTGTGTGTCATATGAGGTCATTGGTACGTAACCAATGTAATTTTTAATTATACCAGAAGAATTCTCATCCTGCAGATCCTGCTTCGAGAAACTTCCGAAGCTGACGTCCTTGTTGCAGGTTTTTTATTTCCCTGCATTCCACAATTTTCGGATCTTGTTCCGATATATTTCGAGTTTCCTGTCCTTTGACTTATGTTTTTGTACAGATTTTCGTGTAGTTTTGCTGTTATTTTCACTTATTTTAATAAATCGAAACTATTTTTTACTAAAAAACAAAGCGCCGGTAACCACGCGAACACAAAGAATGACGTTTGACAGCTTGACCATAGACAATCAATATTGTAGTTTTTTTTTTTTTTTTAGTATAGGGAAGGATTTAAAGCGCGTAAGGTGCCAAGCAACTCGGAGAAGCTGCATGTTTAACAATATACATCGAATACAAAGCCGATGTACAATTACCACCGTAAGACGCAGAAATAAGCGGCCGCCAACTTCAATTAACAAAAGAAACTAATAATACCAACATTACAAATAATAATTGAGCGGTTAAGATACCTTAATTAATCCGCTTACTATTTATGAACAACATTTATCATTCAACGAATAGATATTAATTTAAACAAATACATAGTATAAAACATAGTCAATACCCAATTCCCGCGTCTGTCCCTATGTATGCTAATATCTTTAAAACTATGCAACGGATTTTGATGCGTTTTTTTTAAAGATAGTGTGAATAAAGAGGAAAGTTTTAATACATGCACAACATAGAAATAGTAAAGGCGGTGGAGTTCGCCGGGTCGAGTAGTAAATAATCAATACATAGTATAAAATTAAGTCACTTCCCGCGTCTGTCCCTATATATGCTTAAATCTTTTAAACTATGGAACGGATTTTGATAAAGATTTTTTAATCGATAGAGTGGTTCACGAGGAAGGTTTATAAGTATGATACAGGCATAACATAGTTATAGGATAGGGGGTACAAAGTTCGCCGGGTCGACTAGTATAGGATAAGAATCGGTAACGGAAATAATGTTCCTCAAAAGATTTAGGTACAGAAGAGATAGGGAACGGAAACAAATAATATTAATAAAAATATGAACACTTATCTTCATTTCTTTATTAATAAAGCTTGAATGTTTTTTTTTCTATCGAAAATTTGTTTTCACGCCCCTAAAAGAAGTGTCAATGACACTCCTCTGTGATTTCAGCACTTCAGAATATTTTCAGAGGCTCGTTAAAATATAAAAATATCTCTTTGCTTAGCAACATAGCGAAGTTTTGTAAGGTCGTGGAAATAGCACGCTATAACAAATTCAACATTTAACATTCAGTTAACCCATGAGCTAAAAGGCATCTAGGCATAGCAAGACAAGGCAGGTTTAATTAATTACACTAGAAAATATTAGTAATAAGAAATTATTGTTAAGTTAGTAAGTCTCGGTATGGCGCGAAATTCAAAATTTTTCACGTTTTTTATTTATTATGGCGAAAATTTTGGCCTTTATGTCCTAAGACACAAAATCAGTAGGTCTGTCTTCCACAAACGTTGTATTACAATGTGGGAGATGGTTTTTTACATACATACGCGAATTCATTAAAACTTTATTAAAAATGAATACTTTCGCCAGAATAATTAAAAAACGAGAAAAAATTTGAATTTTGCGCCATAACGAGAGTACTTTTTAAATGGGTTTTAATTTTTATGTCTATTACTAAACTATTCGACCCGGCAAACTTCGTACCGCCTAACCTATAACTTTATGTGCATGTATTATACATATAAAACAAAGTCGCCTCCGCTGTCTATCTCTAATAATAATAAAAATAATAACACATCACTCTCAGAGCCCCTAACTAGGGAGAACCTGTATCTAAGGAGCCCGAAACAAAAACAGAGAGAGACGAACAGTACACCCAGACCGGGAAATAAACATCGATTTTCATCATATTAATGTTCGCCCCGCAGGGAATCGAACCAAGGTGCACACTCGTCTCAGTGCACATTACTGCCAACTGAGCTAAGGTGCAGTCTGTCGCTATATTATGCTTATCTTTAAAACTATGTTACGGATTTGGATGCGGTTTTATTAAGTAGATTCAAGAGGAAGGTTTATTATGTACAATACATGCACGACATAGTAATTGGTTAGTCGGTACAAAGTTTGCTGGGTCGCCTAGTAAAAATATAATTATTGAACTACGATTTTTTAGAGATCGACAAACTTATTCAGAGTTCCAGTGGTGAAGTGCTCGTTATTTCTGTGATCTAAAATAAATAATGTGTAGAGACAGAATGAAACGTTATTTGGCATCTTTCTACAAACTTGTTAAAATATTTGCCAATTTAGAAGTAAACAAGGTTCGGCTTTTACAAGAAACATTACTTTAGGCTACGTCTTGATTGGTCTATCTATTTTTAAACCTTGTGTTTTTGCTCTATTTGCTTTCTTGAGGATAATTAGTAAATTACATTGTTGCATGTTTGATCTCTATTTATCATTAAGTTAAAGAAACTTACCTCTACCTACCTCATTATTATTTTTAACCGACTTAAAAAAGGAGGTAGTTTGATTTGTATGTATGTATGTTTGTCCGCGATTATCTCCCGTTTGGCTGAACCGAATTCGATGCGGTTTTCAGATAAGTATTTGTTACATTCAGGAAAGTACCAGTTTCAACCGACTTTAAAAATAGGAAGTGCTCAGTGCTTGTATGTGACAGTTTATTGAAGGCGGGTTCATCTTTTGTAAAAAATAAATTATTTACCTTTATGTTCTGCTGTGCGTAATGTTTAAAGATCAGAGTTGATGTTGATGCAAATAAACCTTTACTTACATACATTAAATTTCTCTGTGTCAGGAATTTGTATTTTTTTTTAATATGAACACGTCTTTATGTTGAATGTGTGGGTACTGGTAGTGGGTGATATCTTGCTAATTTGTTGTGCTGAAAGGCTATATATTAACAAAAAAAAGAAAGAAAACCAGACTTTATGCAAACATTGCTTATAGACAACTAGAGGCTGCCCCGCGGATTCACCCGCGCAGATTTCTCACAAACAAAAATTACAGTTTTTTCCCGTTCCCGTGGGAATTTTAGGAAATCCCTTCTTAGTGCTCACTTACACTCCCCAAGGAACCCACGTGCCAAATTTCAGCCCGCTACGCCCAGTAGTTTCGGCTCTGCGTTGTCTGTCATTCAGTCAGTCAGTCAGTCAGTAACGGAAGAGTTTTATATATATTGATATGTTATTCCTACGAAATTTTAAGTAAATATTCAAGAACTTTTTGTCCCACTGCTGTGTAAAGGTCTCCCCTCTAGCATATAAAAAAAGTGTTACTTCAAAGCGAAGTACCTTAGCATGATGATGAACTTTGTGTTCCTAAAAAAGTTTAATTTTGGTGAAACAAAGATATTTTTTTCCCTTTCAAAGAAACAACGTTACAATTTATACAGGTCTAATGTTGTTCTAGGATATTCTTAAGACACGTAACAAACATCCATTAGCTCGGGCTCAGATAGCAGAGGAGTTAGTACCACTTTATATTTATTATTCGCGACCAACCAGTCACGGGGATAAAAGGACAAATGGTTACTATTAACGTTAATAACTCAGGAAATTAGATAGATATATTATTTTTTGCTCTTAGCAACGTAATCGGTATCTACCTTACTACTTACCTATATCATTTAACAATTAAATTAAATAATTTATTTTTGCGCGCCTTCAATAAATTAACACATACATAAACTACAAACTTCCTCTTTTCTGAAGTCGGTTAAAATAAGTACTTAAAACTTCTCCTGAATGTAACAAATACTTTGGTAAAAACCGCATCAAAATCGGTTTAGCTAATCCCGAGATAATCGCGGACGAACATACATAACATACATACAGGTCAAACTGATAACCTGCTTTTTTGAAGTCGGTTAAAAAATAATGTAAGTACACACTAGATAAACCTGTGCCTGTGTAGCAAAGATTTTGAATGAATGAGACTTTGGATTTTGTTTTCCAGCGGAGGCAATCATACATATATCAGACGCCCTAGATATGGTTTCTTCCTAGTTTTGAATTTTTATTAAGTAATTTTTATAAAGTAATTTTTTAGTTCAATGTGAATTTAAGTATGTACCTTCATATTTCGGCTGAAATGATGAAACTTAAAGTCAGTCAGTCAGCGAATAATTGAACAACTTTTCAGTCAGCAGTTACCAAATTGTATAATGAAAACACTAGAGATACTTTGCTGGCTAACTAAACCAAGATGTGGTTGTAATAAAATTATGATTTGTTCTATGATTTGTGTCAAGCATTCCTGCCGAATATTTTGCGGTTGAGAGAACCTGTGCCAAAGTGCTAACATCGCGCATCAATTCAGAAGAATTTATCGTTCATGCGAGACCAGTTAATTTTGTTTGTGTCAGATAAATCGTGTGATTCATGTTCTTTTCAACAATTTCAACAAGCCTGGAAAAGTGTCATGGCCGATAAAAACAGGCGCCATTTTTAACACTAAATAGCGACAGCGACCCTTTAGCGACCATTGTTTGTACTGCTTTTGTACTGTTATGGAGTCTCTGTCGCGAATTAAAAAAACCTTTATTTCACTTTGAAAAAATGAAAATGAAAATATATTTATTGGAAAAACCATTACTATAAAAATCTTAACCTAATAGTTATTTAAACCAGCCAATACAGTATTATAGTAACTTAAACGAGGTTTATTAAATTGGTTACGGCTAGCTCACGCTACCGCAGAGAGTACTTCAAGCACTTCGTTTTACGCTACCGCTACGGTTTGGAAAGGTTGTAAAAAATAATGAATATAATGTAAAAATTAAAAAAAGTAGATTGACAATAGTAGAATGTAAACAACATACATACATACATACATAATCTCACGCCTTTTATTCCCCGGAGGGTTAGGCAGAGGCACCAGATTAAGAGCCAGACCCACGTTTAGAAAAACGAATGTAAACAACATACATACATACATACATAATCCCACGCCTTTTGTTCCCCGGAGGGTTAGGCAGAGGCACCAGATTGAGAGCCAGACCCACGTTTAGAAAAACGAATGTAAACAAAAACTACAATAACGCAACAAACAAATTGAAATTAGAAGTTACGACGTTACGACAAACTTTATATTAATAAATGGACGGCTGATAGCGATTTCTTCTAGTCAACCCTTGAGAATATTATTGTTAACGTATAAAACACAATAAAAATAAAGTCTGTTTATAAAACAGTAGTACAACGTAGAAACCTTCGAACAATAGAAACCTGATACAAACTAAAATAATCGACGAACAATACATGCATGCTATCTAGTGTTTGATGTGAGCACCGTTTTTAGCTCTGAAGCTGGTTCTCAAACTAAATGTGGAGTTGGCAAGCTGATCTTAAAAATGCTACGCTCCTATTTGTTTCCAGTAAGCTTAATGTTTACTCAGTTACTCACTAGATGGCGTTATCGATTTTAGATATAATTGCGTAGCATCTACGTAGCGCGTAGCTTGTTTGTTGCGTAGCAAAGTAGTGTAGCGTGGGCGTAGCGTACAGTCCGTAGTACAGCATCAGTTTAACAGTATGGGCAGTTGGGCACTCCCTGCCTCCCTAAGCAAGTGCGGCTTCCCCGCTCTTAGTTACCTTTCAGTTACCGCTTATTACAAACTGTAGTACAAATAAGCAGCGTCGCACGTCTTATCTCACTCACACAAGCATGATAAGCATGCAAACTAAGTAAACAAAAATTTAAACTGGTATGAGCAAATAGATAGTCTAAAGAAGAGGTTGCGAAGACTTATTTGTGTTTTTAAAAAAATACGTCATATTAATGATTTACGAATTCTTAAACTAACTTACTTTGCATTGTGTCAGTCTATTATTTCATATGGAATTATAGCATGGGGCGGTGCAAGAAAAACCAAATTCTTAGAACTTGAAAGAGCCCAAAGAGCTATAATCAAAGTAGCAAATTTCAAAAAGTGGACTCATCCTACAGAGGAACTTTATAAAAGTTTTCCCGTTCTTACTGTAAGGAAGTTATTTATTTTAGTAGTTCTACTAAGGCAACACAAACAGCCTCTAAATTGTTCAATTTTAAACAAAAGAAAACACTCAGTTAAATTTAGTATTCCATTGTGTAAAACTGCATTTGGACAAGACTTTGCGTATTTCTTGGGTCCATTTATGTATAACAAAGTAAATAAAAATCTTGAAATTGTTAATATGTGTTTGGGTCGCTGTAAATTTGTTATTTTAAAGTATTTATTGGGTCTAAGTTACGATGAAACTGAGAGCTTGATTGTAGTGGTTGGGTAGGCAGATTAGATACACTTTAATGATAATTTATATATTGACCCTCTTATTCATAAAAACTTAAAGAGCATTTTAATTATTTGACGTATGTCAATTTACACTGGGTAACACGTATTTACCATACAATAAACCAGAGAAGTAGACCTCCAGTAACGCTACTTAAAATCTACTGTATCTTTATGAATAAGACGGTAAATGTATAACACATTATGTCCTAAGTATAAATATATGTATATCTTATAAATATTTATTGTAAAATAAATATGTGTGCATATATATTTGTTGTATGTATATTGAATATAAATCTGATGTTATATATATATATATTATATATTAATATGTATACTATAAATACACTTAAATATTTTTACATACTTCCTTTGTTGGTAATTTGATAATTGTTGTTATATCAATGTACTTAATTTTACTGTCAAAATTAAGCAGGTTAAATCCAAAATAAAGTAAAACATACAATAGTTAATTTATCGCCATAAGTCGCATATACTGCATGTTTGTAAAATTTGTTTATAAATTCGGTCGCAGTGATGTCCAGTATATTTAGAGCTAGCTCTGTATAAAGTGGCCCCAAATCCGCGTGTCACAATTATTGGTTTCGCTGCTCGGTAGTTGAGGTGCCCTGCCGTAACACAGTCTTTGACTAGCACGGAGGGTATATCAAAATATTTTCGGCAAATATTTATTGTGAAACTAAGATGTTAGTACAATATTATTACAACAAACATAGGAACATGATTTGTAACTTATTTTGTTTTTAAGTAATAATTATTTTAATTTAATTACTTTTGTATTCTAGCCGTAAGTTTTTTGGTTGAATAAATAACATTTTCAAACAAGTTTTAGCTGTGCGCAAAGCAACGCGATTTTTTCTTTGAAGTGTCTAAGGTGTGGTACAGTAGACGCGTTCTTTGTTGAAATAATTGAATACTGCGAATGCCAAACCACCTGCCATGATGCAAAAGCTGTAGGGAGGCTTGTTTCTAACAGTGGATATCTTTTGACATGCATGGTAAGCAAAAATCTGTTAGAAACTCAACTCAATGGGTTTTCAAATTGTTTCTTTGTCAAAGGTGGGACCAACTGGTCCCGCGGCGGCCGTCAGTCCCGCTTTCATGCGGATTAAACCTCGGCTCAACGATATTGCCGCTTCCACATGGTGTGCAGCGGGGTTCACTCTCGTATCACGATGTGGTTTTCAACTCAAGTTGGAGCGCTGGGTAGCAATAGCAAGTAAGATTCAGGATTTCTAGTGTAGTGAAATTAAGATTTTAACAGTTAGCTGCCATTCTTATTACTTCTCGTGTTCTCATTTCACTAAGACCATTTCGAGTTTTCATATTTTTATATAATACCAAGATGATAAAATAAATAAATAACTTCTGTCACTAAATTACTTTGTTTCTTACTAGTCAGTAAACAAGAACATTAGACACGTATTATCTTATTTTGACAGCACTATAGCACAAGTCAATGTTAACATCATACAACCGCAAGAATTTTCGTTTACAGAATTGCAAATAGGTAAATATTGACCATTGACATATCATATACAATAATGAGTTTTTGTGCTTTTTAAAAATAAGAAAATGCCACCCGAAACAAACTTTGCTATTCATCAATGGAACGTGTCCAAAACGCTACTGAGTATCTTCCAAGTAACTTTGTATAGTATCTTTGTTTCAGGATATATGCTTAAATACTTACAGTCTTATTCATAAAGATACAGTACATTTTAAGTAGTTTTAATGGAGGTCTACTTCTCTGGTTTTTTGTATGCTAAATACGTGACATCCAGTCTAAATTGACATATGTCAAATAACTAAAATGATCTTTAACTTTTTATGAATAACAGGGATACACTGTGAACTTAATGAGACTTAGATCAACCAAACCAAAAAATAATCGTGCTGATAGGTATTTTCACCGTCAGAACAGCCGCCGTACTGGCGCCAATTTCGAAATAACTGTCTAGTCCAGCGCACTATAACCTGACCTGGTGAGAAATGCACGTTACAGAGTCAATAGGTATTTGTACAAAGTACTATTTGCAGTCACGTGGGTGTGTTTGTAGCGGGCACTGGGCCAGGAATCCGGATAGGCTTCACTGGAGATGTAACTTTTCGTTACTTTGTTAGGGTTTTAGTCTACTTTGAAGCTATAAGCTTTTGTTACAATATTTTTGCTGAAATCAATACTTACTTTAACACTTTGACGATTAGCCGAACGACAACACGACTACATATCAATATACATAAAACTCTTCCGTTACTGACTGACTGACTGACTGACTGACTGACAACGCAGAGCCGAAACTACTAGGCGTAGAAAGCTGAAAATCGGCTCGTGGGTTCCTTGGGGAGTGCAGGTGAGCACTAAGAAGGGATTTCCCAAAATTTCCACGGGAACGGGAAAAAACGGGATTTTTGTGTTTATGACAAATCTGCGCGGGAAAAACCGCGGGGCAGGCTCTAGTAAATTATAATAATACTAATTTTCAGCTTTCTACGCGCAGTAGTTTAGGCTCTGCGTTGTCTGTCAGTCAGTCAGTCAGTAACGGAAGAGTTTTATATATATTGATAAATTATAATCTGTGTTATGTTATTATTTAAACTTTTAAATAAATAAGTACAGTGGCGATGGCTTAACACTTTCGGTATTTCTGTATTGCAAAATAGCTCTTGTTCTATGGTATAAAGTCTCGGGCAACGAGACCATAGACAAATCTGTTACGGCCTCCTAGACCGCCACGGTTCATATGCATGATACACAGAGAATTGGGTAGAACCTACGTAGAACCTGTATCTAGGGTGTCCAAAACACTGTTCGGCCCCCGAAGTCACAGTCCGAGAAACTGATAAACTCGAGAAATCATGAACCCTCATTCCCACCGAGGTGGTAGTTTTGAACTTTGGAATATTTAATGCCTAGAGTTGGATATTCCATATTGCATAGAAAGCATTAACAAATTCGCCCTCTATGCAGCTCCGGTTTAAGACAAGAACCATTCTCCCCGGACTTCGCAGCGGATCAAATATCAGTGAGAAATCCCGGGGAGCGTTCGGTTCGCGCTGCAATATTGTTGCTCACAATTTACTTTTCTCGCTCAAGTTACGTGCTTCTTGCGTTCGGTTCCCTTTCCTCAAACCGATCGTTTTGTTGTGATCTACGAATATGTTATTTGTGGGTTTTGATGTTATAATTTATTTGGGTTTTGTAGTCAATCGTGAATACAGAACCCTAATTGTTAGTTCTGGTTGTATAGCTGTCTCGATTTCTCAGGAACTATTGAAGGCAGAGTATTTAAATTATGAAACTTTGAAATAAATTTTACTACTTACGGTAATAGAAACAAACTGTATAGTATAATCTCTTAGCGGCTTAACTTGGTGAGTAGAGTGGCAAAACTTGGATTGACTTTATTAAATTTAAAATAATAATGCAAAAAAACTCTTTGCTATATATTAAAAAAAATATACTAACCACAAAAGCTTTAGCTTTCGAGTGTTTGTACTAAAATTAATAGCATTATATCGGTTCGGTAAGTAGCAGTATCATGCTCGTTTCAGGCAAATAAAAATGTTTTTATCCGCTTTCTGAGCCCGCGATTTTAAATATTCAATATATTTTTGTTGAGTTTAAAGCTTTTGGGCGCGAGATTTTATTTTCGGGGCGATGTTTTATATTTTATTAATATCACGACCCCGCAGGGATTCGACGGCTACTTTTAACTTTATTTAAAAAGGGGTCAAATACACGCTAAATTTATCAATATATATAAAACTCTTCCGTTACTGACTGACTGACTGACTGACAGACAACGCAGAGCCTAAACTACTGGGCGTAGAAAGCTGAAAATTGGCACGTGGGTTCCTTGGGGAATGAAGGTGAGCACTAAGAAGGAATTTCCCGAAATTCCCACGGGAACGGGAAAAAACGGGAATTTTGTGTTTATGAGAATTCTGTGCGGAAAAAACCGCGGGGCAGCCTCTAGTTTTTAAATAAGAGCTTATTTGTTTGAAACAATGGCTTTGGGATTTATTATTTAGGTCACTGGTCTACATTGTATGTTTTTGTCGTTGCTCTGAAAAGATTTTTCTTAAAAAAAAGCTGGCATCAGCAAACACCAATATCAATGCATAGTAGTCGCTTCCCGCGTCTGTCCATAAGTATGCATATATCTTTAAAACTATGTATCGTATTTCGATGCGTTTTTTTTTAAGAATAGAGTGGAGAGGAGAATTCAAGAGGTGGTTACTTATACAATGGTAATAAGTAAGGCGCTACGAAGTTCGCCGGGTCGACTAGTGACCTTTAAAGTTACTGTTAATATGCACCCTGCACCATAACTATCTATCCCAAGATAAATCTATGTATTCGTTATTCGGTGTAAAACGATGTGGGTTGTCTATGGCAGATAATTAGTTATTCTAGATTGAGTGTCTGACAAGTCCCAAAATATTCACATCACGTGCTTGTTAGGTAGCAATTTAATTAAGACGACACACATCGGGCCTTAAAGTTTCAACTAAGACCTTAGAGAGGTACCTTAGCCTACCTTCCACCAACCCTTTTTATTGAACAATAGTCTTTAATTAGTATACGATAAGGTGGTAGGGTGTATAAGTTAGAGTGTTAACTACAGTACCTACCAAAGGGAATTCCAATATGGCGGGTTGGCGGAGGCAGAGCCCCAACTTTCTGATTGGATTCCGGACTTCTACTGATAAGGCACCGGATATTAACTCTACTTCGCAGATTTATCTCTAGCATCTTTAAGTTTTGATATTTCTTAGTACAAGGGCTAATTTATTTTTAAAAAAGCTTAAATTTTGCATTGAAATGTTTGCAATTTCTATGCTCTTGAAAAATTAAATTCATATTGGTACAAAATTATATTATTTTAAACTTTTATTTCCATATTAAAGTATCCTTTAGTTTCATTTAAAATAATACCTTATTTTGCTTGAGAAACTTGACTTTTCATAATACATAATGTGCCAGATGTTTAAAATAATAACATTAAGAAACTTTGAACATGCCTTTGGAGGTATCTCTATGAAATAGCTGAAAAACCATTTCCAATTGTCCCGTATCGAACAACAATCGGAACCAGGTCAATCAAGACTGGCTGTTTCAAACAGTGCCTCAGTTCAGCAAAATCATTTTATATAGCATTCATACACTCTCAGCAAGACAACTAATAATGTAAATTTAAAGTTAATAATAATAATAATTAAACATCACACTCAAAGCCCCTAACTAGGAATCTGTATCTAGCGACCTACCTAGCGATTATACCCAGACCAGAAGCAAACATCGATATTCATCATAAAAATGTTCGCCCCGCCGAGAATTGAGGCCAGGTGCACCCGCTTCTCAGTCCACAACACTGCCAACTGAGCTACGGAGCAGTCAAAGTTATGTTTTTCAAATAAAAACATAATCTCACGCTTTTTATCTCCCGATGGGTTAGGTAGAGGCTACGAACAACAATAGAGGTAAAAAACATGAGTGATATAAGTGCACAGTGATGTTCGTTCTGTCACAAACATTAGACTATCCACCTTTCAACAGCAAGTATCAAAATAATCTCAAAATATTACTTCAGCATGCACTTTGCCAACGCCTAATTTAAGTTTAGCATAAATCTTACTTTTAGGTATATTCACGTGCATCAGCGTGTTATATTTTGTTCGTTCCTCTTATATCTCAGTGTAAATGCGGCAAATCTCTTTGGTTTTACCGTGGCCGAAATGAATTAATTTTGCTCATTAATGTAACAGAGTGCTTTAAATGGTATTATACGAGAATTTAATCGGATTCATTAATTCCTTTTTAAACAAACTTGAAAATTTAAAGTAAGACTGTTTTAAAACCTGATATAAAAAAAGATATTCAACTCCACAAGATTCTATAAGTTTTAGTGGCAGCTGATCCATGATTCTAACTTACCATGCCACATTTTTACACTGACTTTTACCTCTCAAATCCTAGTCTAGGTGAACAAAAAATATTCCACCAAATGACGCCATCTTAGAGCCCCTGTTGTATTCAAGCTTCACCAATAAATCCGCTCTCAGGAGCTTCCGTTTCCTGCTATAATCCATTGATATTTCCTTTTCATTTCCGCATCAAAAATACCTAAGAGGGGAAACTTGGAGCATAATTAATTTTCACTAGGCGGAGTTTAATTTGAAGGGGCTCTGTTGAGATTGTGCTGTGTCCGGTAGAGCTCGCTGCGCGCGTGTTATTTAGCAAAAGTGTGCGTAGCGTACTAGGTTTTATTCCCAAACTTTAAAATAGGTGTATAATTTATTAATAAATAGTTTTATATGTATGAAAAACAAATTTGTAGAGATTTGAACACCAAATACTTACTAATGGAAAATTGTGATAATAACTCCTTTAATGTATTACCGGCCTGTCAGAAACACTCAGTATGTAAATGTTAGTTTAAATAAGTGTACAGAACCTTTTGCGAAAACCGACACGACTAAATGATTGATGTAGTTTGAGCTGCGAAAAATTATGCCCTTAAATCTTATTATTATAAAGCTAAATATGTAATTAACCACTACTATAAAACAATAGCACGACATCTACCTATTCAATTGAGGATCTATTTGAAATAAGCTTTAATCCTGAAAAATTTAAATTTTTATTTACCTATATCCTAAGATAATGTTTACTTTGAAATCGAAGTTCACCAGATTTAGTTCTTAATTTTTAGATCACCAGATTATATTTAGTAGGTTTAGCCCCGCGTATAATACTTACTAGGCAAACAAAACAGAGATCGTTTGAGTACAACCGTGCCATAGAAATATGTACCATACATAACTTACCAAACAAAACTGTATCTATAGATAAAGTTCACTAAGCCGATCTGGACGTTGTGAAGTAGTTGCAGGCTTTAGAGCTCTTCAGTGCATTGCGCTTGGGTGCTGTGTGTTGCGCCTAATTGCTTTACTGGTAATAAAACATTGTTGTAACCTCTAAAGTACAAATAATTTTTTGTTCAGCTTATTTTACTTAAAGGAGCAAAAGCTTTATTAATTTCCGGGTATAGTTTTAATATTTTATTTTTTCAGGTTTTTACTACATTTAATATCACTGCTGCGTTAATAAGTAGCAAAAAATAAATAAAAGTAACTCTGCTCACTCGGAAGAAACGACAACTACGTTAGTTTTGTTACGTAAGTGTAATCTTTATAATGAACTTTAGCGCATACCTAAATTATTAGATCTAGTCATCTAACTAAAGTTATCTTTGATTTTAAGACCCTTGCAAAATGCGACTGTCATTATGCGTAGCGGCGCGCTGCATTTCATTTAAACATTTATCTCACTGTGATTTTTTTCTGTGTAGAAAAAGGAGCAATCTCTCTTAAACATAGCATTTTTTGACAATTTATTACAGCCTTAATTGGACGAGAGCGCGCACAGCAGGAATTGACAAAAACGCGTCGATGGCTCTCTCGGGAAGAGTCCTCGTGCCCGCGCCTTGTGTGAGATTCGGGATTACTGCTCTTGGGGATCGTTCAATGTTTTCTTTTTCTATCTCTCATGAATGAGCACTGATAAAAAAAAACTATTCAGTATCGAGTTAAGTTCTCGAATACAAAAGGCATTGAAAAGGCGAAATTTAGTACCTGATAGAATTTGTAGCAGACGATGATAGGTTGCCGCGGAAAGCACCATACTTGATTTAGATAAAGATGTAAAGATAATCTATTACCGAATTTTATTCATTGTTAAAGAAAAAGATTAATGTATATATTTTATTCAATGACTCGCCGCTTTATCGCTATTCGCTCGATACGAGATATTGATTCTATGCTATTATTAGGGGAAGAAGTGTCGACTCATCTGTGAATCTGTAGGCTGTTGTAGCGAGCGGTATGTAGAGGTACCTATAATATAGCTGTAGAGTTTGTGAGTTAATTTGTTAAATACTTTCAGAAGCACTGAATTACTGAAGCTAGAGCTGGTACAGGGCGGTCAAAATAGCTCTAGCTTTTTGTCTATTGGCTCGTGCGCCTAAGACTGTAATACCAAAGTATAAGAGCTATTTTGTATTACAGAAGACCCGGAAGTGTTTCGCCATCCTAGTCTGCCACTGTACATATAATCTAACAAAGTGTAAAAAGCTAAAGTTTATGAATGACAGCACTTTTACATAGTTGCTGAAATAAGAATAAAAGTTTCCTAGCAAAAAGCAAGAAAGTACGCGGCGATCAATCTCTGGGGTTTCATACAGGAACTTTGCTTCCACACAAACAGTAGTTTTCTTAAAGTTTCACCGCCCACTGTCCGCCGGGGCATTAGGATTCCCCTGATCCGTTTGGTGGCTAGCATGGCTAATACTACGAACAAAGTTGAGTTATGAATCTTGTCTGTTCGAAATTTTACTTAAAATAACCTAGGCCGGTGCCATACCTGTCAATTATCGCTTTGATGAACGGCCGATCAATGTTGGTGCACAAGCAGCCTTAGTATTTTTATTGTTACTCAATGAAAAGGAACCAAAACTTATACATGAGTATCTATCTATCTCTCTTCTTTACTAAATATAGTTGTTTGAATACAATAAAGAAATGTAAGTAGTTCTATGCTTATTGAATATTACAATTAAATTATTTTTCATCTTTTCCGCCACAGAGGACTCAATGGTAGTTATAGAAAATGTTTGTAAGTACCACGTGACCGTTGGATGTCATCAATATTTTCCTTACAAAATTTCTTTCCTGTTCGCCAAAAAAGTCCACTAAAAGCACATCTTTGGTCCAAATAACCTTAACACAATCCTTTCAACATGGGACTTATTTTGAGGTTCTTACTCATCATTTTATAAAAGGGTCTGCGAACCATTTGCTGTTTTACTTTTCAAAAAGTTCACCTAAGCTTATTTGCTTTTTCAATCTAGAGAAAATAAAAAAAAACACTGTACAGTAGTCAGCTCATACATAGTTTTCCATATGATGGTAGAGTGAGTTAACGTGCTAGCTCCTGCACATTGTAACTGAGTTAGATTCACGTGATGAATGGGCAAAGGGACTTTGTTGGAATATGAAAAGTTATGATATCCATCCAGATTTTATGTGGTAAAGTGGATTACAGATTACGGGGTAGTGATGACGTCACAGGCGAGCTGGAATAAACACCTGGCCCGTGGCCAACCGTCCCCGGTTTCCCGGTTTCGTTGCAAATTATAACAATCCGTTGGCGACGCTTGCCAACTATGTTTTTCATGGACGCCTTTGTGTGCCTGTCTAAGTTTGAGTGTTCTATTTTTAAACTAATCTTTATATACCAATACCTAGAGTAGAGCCAAATTTGTGTTTGTGATGCTAGTTTCATAATATTTGAAACAAAATTGTATCTTATCAATCACGGTAAGAAACAGCAAGAATAGAAATGCGAAAAGTAGCCAAAACCGACAAATCAATAAATAGGATAGAAATAACAACAATAATATACACAAAATTACTTTGCGACGTCAAAAATTACAAATAAAAACTTTTTTTAGTTGCAAATTAAAATTAAAGGGCGTTGAACTTGAAAAATAAATTATAATAAAATCAGTCAGATTAAAGAAG